>CM076599.1:141998750-143317500 GCA_038502835.1 Octonoba sinensis
TTTGACGAGAAAAAAAAATCATTTTACATTATGTATCTGTTAGTGAGTGGAAACAAAGATATTTTACAACAAAATATCCTATTTTGAAAATATAATTTTAAGATAGCTCATTCTCTTACATCCCAACTATCATGAAGGAGCTGAAACTTTTCGAAATTCAATCGTCTCTAAATATTCATTAGTTTCTGATGAAATTAGAAACTTTTAATTTACTTATTTATTTTGAACACGTGGATGCAAAATCCACGTGTTCAAAATAAATAAACTATTCTCGAAACTGAATAATTTTTCCTTTTTTCTGGTAGCAAATTTCTTATAACATCCTTTTAGAGTTGAGTAGTATTTAGCTTCTTACTCAGAACTGGAAGTAACTCGAAAACATTCACTCGTTTCTTCCCATTAAACATAAACGATGTCGCATATTTGCGCTCTAGTTACAGTAATCAGTTAAATGAAGAGGATGACGTCATTAATGATGCAAGTAGGTTTGTGGGTTTGTCATTTTTCGCGGATCGTCATTAGCTAAATTGAACTACTCACTCGACATTTGCAACCCAAAATAGCGCAAAAAAGCTAATTTCACTGCCAGTTTTGACGTAAATATTACGCCCGATTTTTTGCATGAAATTTATCTGCAATAATGCTTACGATTTTGAGGAAGTAGTACCAGTTAATAAATCGTTTTAAAAATCATTTAGCTTCAGGAGTTAATTGCAAAGCATCTAAAATATTTTTATGTAGTTATTTTTCTAGATCTTCATTCTATTTATTCCAATTTTCTTTCCTATGATATGCTTCAGAAATTTTGGTTTCCTTAAGGAATACACTTTCCAAATTTGGATTTCCATACAATTCGATGCTTTAATTAGAGAAATTTTGCACTTGCGTGTATTTACAACTGACGTGTTTTTCCCTCTTTCTTTCTTTATTTTTATTAATGCTGTTTTTTTTTTAACTTTAAGTTTCTATTTTCATGTTCCACAACACTTGGTAATAACCTAATTAACTGTTGCTTCTTTGTTGAGATTCATTCACGCGTAATGCGTACGAATTGAAACAAATTTTTCCCTAAAAAAGTTAGTTTGATTGCGAGTTTAAAGTTAACCACTTTTTAAAAATTGCTTCATTTCCTTGTACTAAAGACTTTTTACTTTTAGAAATAAAATGCCGTTTTAAAAAATAACGCTATTGAAATAAAGAAGTTGTTTAATTATAATATTTAACTATGTCACAAAATTAGAACTTTATTTGCAATTGTTGTTCTTATTTATGTATGCAAAGTGTTAGAAAAATTTGTACTTTTTGGGAAAACCTGATTAATTTTGTGAAGTTTAAACGAAATCAATTTAGCAAATGTTTAGAGGAGAAAAACATTATTTGATATGTTATTTCATTCGTCATATCTCAGCCAAAATGTTCTTGAGTTTGCATAGTAATGATTTCGTGGTTTTTTTTCTTTTGAGTTTCTTGAAGTTGAATCAAATTTTTAGTTTTAACTTGTTTTTCTTTCACCCATCTTTAATAGATTATATGAGTCGTCTAGTTCCAAAACCAGGTACATCCAAAAAATGAAAATTTTCACGGTGGTCAAAAAACTCTTTTTAAAATATAAAATATATTTAAGAAATTCGAAATGTTAGAGAATCAAGGTTTTTCTAGCTAAGAGCATTGGGATATCCCAATTGCTGAAATTCTAACACAAAACTGGATGTATCTGGTTTTGAAACTAGGTGAATCATATTGTAATGGTTAAAATTTAGATGTTTTTAAGAGCCCTCAGAAACTTATCATTTCTTGAAAAATATTTACGTATCAATTTACATAAGATTTTTTGTAACATTAGAAGAACATTTTTCATCCAGAATAGAAAAGAATAGATAAATTATTCACCACTGAGTTCTTAATGTTCTTATGTAGTTCCTTTGTGCTTTTTAAATATGCTTTGCATCAGAAATTATTACGTTGAAGTGGAACTTTTGGAAACTGGATGTTCTTGATTGTTGTGTAACAAATTTTTTTTTGAGAGACTTAAAATCTCTGGCGTTCTAGTAAAAGTCTCTAGTTTTAGGTAGTGTCCATTAAAGCTTCCCAACCGTTATGAAAAATAATTAGCATCTTTTTATAGACCCCTGACTCCCACAGTAAGTATATTTATGTATCATTTAACTTATGTAATCGGTGTATATCATTAAATCATTAATCCAAATTTCAATAAATCAAACTTTTTTTTGTGACGTTAATGACTTTTTGTTAGAAAGTCGACAAAATTATGAAACATTAGGAATAGCAAAGTGTAACAGTTGTTTATTCATTTTTTCATTGTTTTAATGTGTAAGAAGTCTCTTTTGAAGCAAAAGATAATAATATTCTATAATGATATATTTTACTATATAATGAGTGAGGCATTTTCATAACAAACATGCTCTTGACCACTTGTATTCTGGTCTTTTTTTTTAATGGAGAAAACACAATTTATTAGGTATTGGAATTTTCATTTTGTTTGACAATTCGAGAGTTTTTTCTTTTCTTTTCTTTTTTTTTTTTTTTGTAATATATCGCTCGCATTGCATGTCACTTTGACGTAAATTATCATGAGACCCCATAAATATGTATGAGTGCATGGACAGTCTGGGAAAAATACGTGAAATATTATACTGCGAACATGAAACCTTTGTCATAATTCTCGCATATTTCATATGCGATTTTTCCCCCTATGTCATTTCCCGTGTCAGTTCGCGTGCGGTCTCTGCTTGGCGTCCTTGGCGATTTTAAGTGCACCTGACTCTCGGTTTTCTCCACAACAACCCTGCCAAATCCCATTCAGGAGGCGAGGTGTGCTACAAGGAGCGGCGTGCATTTCGCATCCTGCGTTTTGCAAAACCGGATAGAGGCATTTTTTTTGGAGTGTATTGTTTCTGACAGCTCGTTAACAGCTGTGTATGCTTTCGAAAGAACTTCGAGAGAAAAAAATCGAGTCATTGTCTTTATTTTTCCGTTCAAATTTATGCATTTCTCGAGTTGCTGTCATAGAAAATTCTTCTAATATTTCCTTATTTCCGTGCAAGTGTATTGAAGGTAGACTGCTGCAGAGATCTGTCTTGAAAGGGGATTAATATTATATCAATCGCTCGCACGAAGGGTTTTGATTCTAAGTATTGATTTTTGTGACTCAGCTCTAGCTGGGTAAAGGCCCGATGTTGATCTTAATTTAATGCTTCGTTAGCTCTGAATTCGTTTTTGTAATTGTTTGCTCTGCATATTCAAAACTGCTTGGATTCAAAATATTTTGTGTGGAATCTGAAAAAAACTTTTCCAGTGTTGTGATTTTGGAAAGGTAATAACAATGCCTAACCTTATTAAGAACTTGCAATGCCCTTTCAGTTTGGACCACTTGCGACCCGGCGTGTTGCGTCGCCGAGCAGACAGAATGTCCAAAGGTAAAAATGCCACAGCCCTGCACAAAGTCATCATGGTGGGCAGTGGGGGTGTGGGCAAATCCGCCCTCACGCTTCAGTTCATGTATGATGAGGTAAGTGACCTTTGTCGTTGTTTGTTTGTTTACATTTTTCCCCTCCCACGATGGGGAGGAAGCGATTGGGATGCGGAATGAGTCTCTTGGAGAAAAGTCATTTTGAACGAATTAGTGCTTTTAGGAAACGAAATCTACTTTTTATTTTAGCCCTTTCCTGTACGATTTGATGATGAAAAATGTTTCATGAAATATCTAGGTTCCTTTTAGGAGGCCCATTTTTGTGGGGGGGAGGGGAGAATTGATAAATGAAAATATTCTTGTGAAAAAATGTGAAGCTGGAAAAGTTTTTAAAAAGGGAGCCTTTGCTAATAAAATTTTGCAAAAGGTTTTTTTTTTTAATTTGAATTTCGTGCACGGAGGCCATTTTTGTGAATTTAAATTCTGTACAGGAGCCTATTTCATGAACTTAAATTCAGTGTGTGAGACCCTTTTGTAAAGGGGCTTCGTTTATAAAATGGAATTTTGTGAAGGGGCAGGAAAACAGCCGCATTTTTCACTCGGATCGACTCCTGATAACCATCTAATCTTTATTGGGACCCCAAAAAGAGAAAAAAACAATTTAATAAGTTCACATAGTTAATTAAAATTACATTATTGATGTGAATAAATTGTAATTCCTTGTACAATATGAAAAATGACTAAAGTTTAAAACATTCATAATGTTAGATAGATGTACCTAATAATCTTCAGGCATTCACTGCCATTTTCAATAGTAATTTAAGTCGAATGTAGTTCGTCATTGTGCGGTGTGGTATGAAAGCTGGATGACGTGCTAAACTCGTCGTTTTACCGCAAGCAGTTTGGAGACATTTAGTCATTTAAACCACTCCTGCCATTTGCTTAATCATTTAACGAAATACGCTAAAACTCCTCTAAAGCGGACACCACCGGGATAAAAGTATTTATCCGTGATAGAGAATCGTCCGCAAAAGAGTTTTTTTTTTTTTTTTAGGCTCAATGATTTTTTGCCAGGAAATTAAAAATCGTCCCCGTTTGAAGGGTGTCCGTTAGGAAGAGTTTTACTGTATATGGTTTTAACGTTCATGTTTTTATTGTATGCTTAAAAAAACTTCTTCCAATTTATGCTTTTCCTCTCTCCTTTTGTCCGTCCAGTAAAAGATGTTAACGTCGTCCTTTCAGCATATATAAATTTTGTCATCGCACTTTCGGTAACAAAATTCAGCGTACGTCTTTTGTCTATCCTTTTTAAACCAATGACACAAAACGCAGGATTTGCGAACATTCAGCGGGGTTTTGCAATTCAAATTGAATTTGACAAAAAGGTTTTGTTCTCCTGAAATCTATGATAAAAGGTCCATTTGTTCTTTTCGTTAACGATTAAAAAAGAAATTTTTCTCCCTTGCTTAAAACATTTTCATTTTTCGTAACTTTTGTGATATGAGTAACAGGAATACGGCGATAAATGCAAATGAAGGGTACAAGCAAACGTGATCTTCATGTGATCTTCCTGCGGGAGTTCTCATTGTTTTATAAACATCACATGTCATCGCTTGTTCGCACCATGACGTCACGTTAAAGAGAAACTACAAGGCACGTGTGATTCTTGAGCGTTAAGAATAAGTTACACATTCATTTATTTCTTTTTTCTCCTTTATTATTTTTTTATATATTAAGAAACTAAATGTAAAGTCACTGCCTTTAAGAAATTGACGGAATCATGCAAATCGAAACCTCAAATAAATTTTGTTTGTTGGAGTGTTTATTGTGTTATCAAAAATCAAGCATGAAGATTGATTCTTTGTGGAAATTTCAAGCTTTTTTTATTTGTTTTATTTTTTGAGAAAATTTCCTGATTTTAATCAGTTTTGCCTTTTTCCTTTTTTTTCTCCTTTTCTGTCCTAATAACGTAATATGTTATTAGGATTGATTTAGCAAAATTATTATAAAAAGCATTATCGCATACCTTCATTGAGTTTCCTTTATTTTTTCTTTAAAAGTTACTTATGTACTTCTGAATCGTTTGTTGATAGTCTTAAATAGTAGTTTTAGATAGTTTTAAGTCGCTACATGAGCAGTATGGAACTTTGTAATGATTTTTTTTTATTTATTTACTTATTTTTTAAAAGAAAGCAAAATTTAGTTAAGTTTGTTGTGAAAACAAGTCTTTAATATATATATATATTTTATCAGTGGCGTTCATGACTCACACGGGGCGGGTATTTTTGGTGTCAACCTCTTCCCCCTCCACCACAAAAAAAGTAAGAAAAAACGTTATGTTGCATAAACCGGTACCAGTTCTACATTTATTTTCAGTTATACGTTGAAATAGCATTAGTAAAATTGTATAATTCAAGTAATGTATTTTTCAAATCTTAATCTCATTTTGGGTATTGCTTCCCAAAGGGGTGTCACACTGGGCGAACTGCCCCCTCCGCGCCTTCCCTCTCCGTAGTAACGCTTGCACGTATAAGTATATAACGAAACGTACTGACTTTTGATCAGTCAATTAGCACTTTAACCATCTCAAAAATTTTTTAAATTTTATGTTAGATTATATTCTCTCTCATCGAATTTTTATGTTTTTATTGTTTCTGGGCTTTTTCAAAATGTCTTATTGTCGCTTCAAGTATCATTTTCACTTCAAGAACTTTCATCTTCATTTCATCAGAGCTGAGGGAATCAAAATGGATTAGTATGAGCTAATCAGAAACATTTGTGCCGTATTAAAGAAAAACGCCCAAAATTGAATAATAAAAGAGACTGAAAAATCCCTTCGTTAATGCGTTTCATCGTTCGTTAAAAACGTTAAAATTTAAGCTTTTTCACTTTGTTTTAAAAAAGTTTTTGAAATTTCAGGTGAAGTTTACAGAGAAGGCATTAGGTTTAGAAGTTAAAAAAAAATCTAACCGCCTAAAAATGTTGCAAGCTTTTATTTTGGTGATAAATAAAACCCTTGAAGTTATCACCTGAGATCGATCCAGCATTTTTCAATAAGGTCCTATTTTTGTGAATTTAAAAAAAAGATTTTTACGAAAAATCAAATAATGTTTGAAAATTTAAGATTTAAACTTATTGTGATATAAAATTGTAATATCATTTAATAAATAATTCTGTGATAAAAATAGGATTTGGTAGCTCGGAATTTTGCGAACGAAAACGGGACCCAAATTTCCTCTGCAGAGTTATTTCATCACCAAGAACCAAGCCGTGCAAAATCGAGAAACACAATGGATTCTTTAAAATCATAGTTTTAATCTTGGCAGAATACTGGTAAGGCGAAAGCAATGTAATTCTAGCCCCACTATAAAGTACATAATTTGAAAATTTCGAGGCGTTCCAAGAAGTACAATAGCCGTGTGTTGAATAAAAAATATAAGTTCTTCACGATATTCTATAGAGTTGTACACAGTCTATCTGCTTGAAGAATTAAAACCAAATAAAAAAATTAAAAAAGAAAATTTTTAAATCAAGGTTGTGCTGCGAAAAAAATATTTCTGCAATGAAATTGCAACAGCTATTGTTAAATAATGTAAAAAAATATATTGCAAAAAATATAGGCCGTGAAAACATTTTGGATTATTATTTAGGTGAGAAGAACTTGTTACAAAAGTCTTAATTTTTGTTTTGAAAAACATAACGAACACATATACGAAATGCTTCCTTCCAGGCGCAAGTTTTTGTTTTTAAAACAATGTCGCTGTACTGTCTAAATCCTTGTTCCGTATATTGATTTTTAAGTGGCTCGTGTCGATTGTTCGTGACCTACCTCATCAGGTGGAAGGAGGTCATACCATTTTTCGTTCTATTTTTGGATGTTTTTACTTTTAGTAGTTTTTCCTTCTATATTATGGGTATCTCGAGCGTTATTTAATAAAGTGATAGGTGTTAAAGCTGGATCAGTGGCACTCGACTTTTAATGAGCAATTATAGGATTCTTGAAAGCTTGAAATATGTTATGCATTTCTGATATGTTGATGGAAACTATTAACTACGTACGCTGAAAGTGTTTTCTCCTGTTCGTGGCAGCTTTATACAGTAGGAGTATCGTTTATACGACGCCAAGGGGACAAGCGAAAATCTTCGTATAAACGATAATCTACTGTATGTTGCCACTTATCTAAAAATGTAGGGCTATGACTTTCCTACATCACGACAGAAAGACTGTTTCCCTTTGCGCATGCGCTCTTTACGCAATTAATGTGTCATGATCCTGTGAGATATATACAGCTAGGCAAAATACTCTTTTAATGGTGGAGGATATGACATCTAATGAGCACGCGATAGACAACTGGCGCCACTCTTGATTGACCAAAACCAATAATAGTCCTCAAGTATTTTCATAAGGGTGAGTGCTATGCTTGGTGATAGCGACAAATTTTTTTGTTGCGTCCAAGTCTAGAAACGCCCCGGAAATCGAACCAAAAGCTGGTGCAGGGGATGTGACGTCGTTCTATATATATCCAGCGGCAAAAATTCATGGCTGGATGGTGGGATTACCGACGAAATTTTTCGAATTCCTTCTTGAAACTAGTCCGGATGGGAGACTCTGCCCGCGGAAGAGTCGAAAAAGTTCCTTAAAAACTTTTTATTATTTTATTTATTTATTCATTTATTTCAATACTTACTGATGTGTAAAGTTTATCTAAAAAATAAATAAATAAGCAAACATTATTCCGGCTTGCGATGTTACTCATAGATATTGTTGTCAATTATGTATGCCTAAAGGAATCGCTCAAAAATGATATCACGCTTCCAGGGGGTAAGGAGGTTTGATTAATTGTGACAGCTTGTGACATGGAGAGGGGGAGGGATAGGAAAAAGTGTGACATCACATATTTTGATTAGAATAAAAACATTTAAATCATATTTTTTTTTTGTTTTGTTTTATTGATTTCATTTTTTGTCGAAAATATCGATATACGGATTAAGGTTTAAGTTAACTTGTATTAAAAAGTTGAAATTTTAAAGGAAATCTTGTACATTTACTTTTAAAACAAAATCGCGCCGGTCATTTTTACAGAATTCGAACTTTTAACATTTTTAATAATTACATTTTACTTTGTACCAATTATGTTTTTTGTTGTAACTCTTAATTTAATTTTGAACAAATTAACTACACATATAATCATTATTATTGCTATGCTCAGAAATGTCATTAAAAGATCAAAAATAAAATTGGAAATGTGATCTATAATGTGGTAAACTGCAAGTACATAAGCTTCTGTAATATAGCGCGACATGTGGCAAGGGATTAGGAAGTATGTTGAAATGTGACATTTTTTGACATAAGGGGGGGGGGGGAGGTTCAAAGATTTTTTTTTTTAAAGTGATATCATTTACGAATTACCCCAAAGTGGAAAAACTTTTTTTCAGAAAAAATGAGAATTGTTCCTTCTTTCCCTTTATTTCATTTGCAGCACCTGCGAAATGAAATGCGTAATTCTTTTTCAATCTTTAACAGCGATTAAAATTTTTCATTTTAGCACCGATATTTTTAGAATAAATATGGGTAAAACTGTTAATACAGGAAGCATTATTGCTATCAAATTTAGTACATGAACTATACGCCACATGCGTTCAAGGAGTTATTAATTTTCTCGGTTTTACAGTTTACTTTCATAAAGCTTGATTTAAATTATCCAAATTGCTTCTGTGTAAAGTGTAAAAAATCATATCCTTTTTTCAATTTGCTGTTTTTTTTTTCCAAAGCGCCATCTGGCAGAAATTTTTGACCTTCTTTTTTCCTTGAAATTTTTTGAGTTCAAATCGTGTACCAAATTTGGTATTAATCCGTTCGCTACTTCTTTTTGCAGGACATTGTTTATGTATAGAGGAAACTAATTATAACCACAATGGTGTATCAAAAATTAAACTGTTATAAATCAAACGCGTACATCGCTGGGCTCATCCAGATATTGCTGTCACAAAAATTAACACCGATTTTTAAAAATGTAGGGTGTGGGGTTGTTGAAAAATGAAGTACGTAGTGATTTCAGGAGGAGGTAATTTACCATTTCGGCGAATTGCTCTCCTCTTTGGCGATCGCTTTTATTTATGTGATGCTACAGGAAAGACCAATGCCAAAATGTGTAGAGATGCTAATATGCTGCAGTTGATAATAGTTTCATTATAAAATTATCATTAATAAAAATCATCATTCTATATTTTACGGTTTAAATTTGATGATAACTTATTTATTAAATTTTGAATTTTGATGTTGTGCTTTTTCCATTGATAGTTCGTTGAAGACTATGAACCAACAAAGGCCGACTCGTACAGGAAAACAGTCATGCTTGATGGAGAAGAAGTTCAAATTGACATTTTAGATACAGCTGGTCAAGAAGATTATGCAGCCATTAGAGACAATTACTTTAGGTCGGGAGAAGGTTTTTTGTGTGTTTTCTCCATCACAGAACATGATAGTTTTTCCGCTACTTCAGAATTTAGGTATGTTTTTTATTAAAACTTTTCTGTGTGTAATTTACATTGTTTGTATGCTTCGGCAAGCACACTGTGTGCATGCTTACATGATTTTTTTTTGGTCAAGACCTGACTAATTCCAAACCAGTTACAACTGTAAGCCATTCATTTTTGTAGTGGCACTTTTTTTTTTTTGCAAGAGTTAAATGACTTCAGTTACTGTTCAGTGAAACAATGCAGTCTGACTAAACTGGGACAGTAATATAGTAATTTATGTTACTAATTAACAGTTATCTTTCTAGTATAAATATACCAGTAACTGTTTTGTTATTAGTGTAAGTAAACATAAATGCGTATTTTCAAGTTTTACAGGCAAAAAAAACGGGAAAATCAGAGAGGTCAGGATATTGTCAGGGAATTTTAATGTTCTTGAAAAATCTGGGAAAAGTCGAGGAAATTTGCAAAAAGTTTTAAAAATCGTTGAAATTTCATAATTTTTATACCCCAATGTTTCAACCATCATATCTGTAATCATTAGTAAATATCATTATTACCTTATTAAAATGAAAGTATAAAATTGTTTTACTCAAAGTTTTTTTATTGCCTTTTTTTATTTTCTACGTTTGTTGCCTACATTTTGAAAATGCGATCTTTTTGCATCCGCGATGAGAACTGAATTTTTTTAATTTTCTTTGTTTGTTAAGCTTTGTTGAAATGTAAACAAATAAAATTACATTTTATTTTCACCAAAACTTGAATTCGAAACTTCTAAAAGCTTCATGATCTTTTATGGCGCTAACTTTTTAAATGTCAAAATGCTGCATCTCTACGTTTTTTTTTTTTTTGTTTTTTTTGTTTTGTGTGTGTGTGCGTGTCAATTTTTTTAATGCCTTTATAATTCTTCTAATAGTTTAAAAGTACTTGAAGTAGAAAATAAAACAAGTTTTTGAACAAGTCAGTAAACAATCATTAATTATGCACAAGTTTTTACTGCATCGTTGCAATAGTTGTTTAAAACTAAACATATTTATGCACAAATTGATTCCATATAAAATTGCATAACTGCAATGTATTGAAAAAATTAAATACACATATAAATAAAATCATGTAATTCACTTATTTAATAAGTAAAGTGTGTAAAGTTTTGGAATAAGTTATCACTCTGTAGATAAGGAGATTTGCCTATTGCATCAGCACAGTTCATTTTCTTAACATGTTAGCATTAATTACAAAATATTTAATTTTTGTGAACAAAAGTTGTTTATGGAATTCTGTTCCTATAAGATTTAAATGTTTTTTTATTCTTTAAAAAATGCATAATTTTCTTAATAAAATATAAGTGTTTCAAAAGAGAATTTTTATAGTTATGCATGTTTTCTTTCTTCTTTCATCCAACTAATTATCAAGTTGAATATCATAATATTCAATCAAATGAAAAATAAAAAGGTTGCATTACTTTTTGAACATTTAATTGCTTAACTGCAGGAGCTTTTTTTTTTCCTTCAAAATACTCAAAAGTAAATTTTGGAAATTGTTACTTTCAGTTCATTGTTTATATTTATGACTACATTAAGTACCAGCTTTTTTCCCAGAAATTTTTACTTTATTATGAATTTATAATTGAAGGAAATGCAAAAATTAAGATAGAAACATGGTTATTCTATGGAATTTTGTCCCAGATAGGGGGGGGGGGGGGGGTAGCTACCCTTTTTAAAAAAATTTTTTTAAAGGCTCCTGAAAGTATTTTAAGGATATTTATTTGCATTTTGAATAAGTCTGCTTTTTATCTATAAAATATGTAGTTAAGGAAATTTTCTGTGAAAACTCTGGCAATCAGGGAAACATTTTGAAAGTTTGTTTCAGGGATTTTGTTGCCATCCTGTTTTTAAAAATAGCTTTATTGAAAAATAAACAAATGCAAATGCTTTTGTAATTGATCATTCTTATAGAAATCATTGTATAAGAATGTATTTATTTATTTACTTATTTGTTAAATCTCATTTTATTTTTAGAGAACAAATTTTACGAGTGAAAGGAGATGACAATATCCCTTTTTTACTAGTTGGTAATAAAGCTGATTTAGAAGATAAACGACAAGTGTCAGTAGATGAAGCTGAGTGGAGAGCTAGGGAATGGAATGTGCCTTATGTTGAAACTTCAGCCAAAACACGGAGCAATGTTGATAAGGTAAATTCTAATTTTTGAAAATATCTTCCTTTGAAATATAGCCTGATTTATATTCATACATGCATACAGTTACTCATATGTACTGTCAAAACTAAATTTAAAGGATTTTTTTGTGCTTAGAATTAGGGATGTAAGTAATATTCGGCCACTATTCGGTATTCGGCCCTGTGGCCGAATAATCATTTTATGACCTAGCCGAATATTCAAATTGCATTATAGTTATTGCAAAAGAACACATTTGTAATATAGTTTTGATAAATAAAAATGACTTAGAAAAAAAAGAAAACAATTTTTTTTAAACATTGTTTTTAGGTTTGACTAAACAAAAACAGATTTTAAAACTATAATATTGTATTTTATACTTAGCATTTGCTCCGAAAAGCTGGCAATAGTTAATGTTGGCATAACTATTGCCAGCTTTAACTACTGCATTAACTATTGCCATTAAATAATGTTGGCAATAGTTAATGCTGGCAATAGTTAATAGGTATGATGGACAATATGAAACTTTTATTATGTTGGTATTAACAAAATGGAAGTCATACTTTATTTGGGTAGACTGATTTATTGTGAATATTAGGTAAGAGAGAAATGTGAAAAGCCTATATTATATCATGGATATTAAGATAGAGGTAGAGCAACTATTAATCTTAGTTGTCTATCCTTTTAGATTTTCGTTATTTTAATGGACAATGAGTTACGTACTTTTTTCATTTGTTACTTACTAGTTTTTCTAGTCAATAGCCCTTTAATAATTTTAGCTCTCATGTTTTATTAAATATTTTAATTAAATAGTTATATTCATAAGAAAATGACTGCTAGCAGGGTTGCATAGTGGTAAGGCACTGGCCTTGTACGCCCGAGTTCGCAGGATCAAACCTGTCACAAGTTGGGATTTTAAAGATGCAGAAAATCGTAAGCGTCCATGTTGCATTTTTATGTGGCATGTTAAATTTTCCTTGAGTATTCGTTTCACTTGGATACTCTTGGCTAAATTCTACTCCTGGTGCAGTTTTGCATTAATTAGAGCTCACGTGCTGGCATCTGGGGGAGACTTAGCATCAAAATTCTCAAAGTGGTAATGGCATCCACCAGTAGTAGTGGCACTTGAAAGAATGGATGCCGATTTCCAGGAAATGCACTAGGTCTGCTAAGGCTAGTGACAATATGCAGCCCCATTAGGAAAACAAGAAAATGAATGAGCTTGTGAAACAATCAGAAGCAACATGTCTGCAAATGTAAACAAATTAAATTTTAAAAATTATTCTTACAAATTACATGTCAACAAGATTTTAAAATTATAATTGAAAATTAACTGTTCTAAAGAATGAAATCCTTACAGATTAAGAATCTTCATTAGCTTTAATGCTCCCCCCTTTTCCAATTGACAAGGCTATTTTAACTCGTTCACGATCAATTTAGTTAAAATAGTCCTCACAAATAAAATTTTCCACTGGGGCACCAACTCTGAGGGTGCTGCTGTGTTTTCACGTACAGTAAAACCCCACAAATCCGAACCCCAAAAATCCGAAATTCTGGGAGATACGAACAAGTTTTTTCTAACAAATTTAAATTTGAAAAACACACGTAAAAAAAGGCAAACTTATTTATTTTGTCACAACAAAACAATTAAAAACTATTACTTATTAAATTTATAAAACAATTCCTATAGCAATACAAACTCACAAAATATCAATTTTACTTGAAGTCAATTAACTTCAATTGTCGAAGTGACGAAAACCTTCCAGCGGAGGCAATTGCGTGCCAGCATCACATAAACATGACATTGTTTGGCGTGGCTGCTGCGTGTTATTCTACGAAGCGCAATGCAATGTCAAGAGTAGAGGCAGCATCAGTATAAGTCACATTGACTGTCGTTGACTTCACATTGACTGTTTCTTCTTTAGTGTCACTAGCAATATTGTCCTCATGTTGACTTAGGACCATACTCACTATTTCATGTTTGCTGCATATTTCATCGACATCAACTCTTGCCCACTCCTCTAAACAACCTTCTCCAGCACCCTCACAACCTGGAACTTGGTGAACAAGATGAAGTAGCTCAGTGTTATCTTCCTGTGTGACGGGTGTAGTTTGCGGCTAATCCTAACAAATTGATATCCGAACAGGCTACAGCCCCAATTAGTTCGGATTTGCGGGGTTTTACTGTATTACTTTTAATGTGAATTTTTTGTTTATACTAATTCATCAATGTAGAAAAAGTACCTATATAATGATGTTTAATGGTTTCCATCATGTTCTTCTAATTAAAAATTTCTTAAAACAACATTTGCATGAGGGTAAATTTTTAATTTTAACTCTTTTTTTTTTTTTTTTTTGTATTATTATTCTTTATTTTCCATTTTGTGTTTGAGTTTCTCCACTGATTTTCAAAGTGTGCTGGCACTGCTTTTCCATTAGTTTAAAACTTCAGTTATCCTTTTTCCCCTGTTGGCACTTTTAAGTTCTATCATATATTAGCTTTGTTGAATGTTAATAAAGAATCAAAATTTGCAATATAAATAAGGAGTTAAATCCTTAGGTATGAGTTAAAACCGGAAACTCATTTATCTAGATTCCATGGTAGTCGAGGAAATATTTTTTTAGAAAAGAAATTAAAAAAAAAAAAGAAATTGAAACTTATTTGAAAATGCTGATTTATTTGCAAGATATACATATTTTGAAAAAGAGTAGAAATGACTGCAACAAAATATATTAAATTATTTATATGAAAGAGCTGCTTTATGTATTATAAAATGCTAAACATAATAAATTTTAAATGTGCTTATAAACTTAAATATTTTGTAGAACATTCATAAAAGTGTGATGCTTCATAATAGTCATAAAACAAGGTTTTAAGAAATTGTACTTCACAATAAGTTGAAAAAATTTATCTACCAGACAATAGAATTTTAGAATAGATTCAAATCAGATACTTTATAAAGTAGGAGAAAGAAGACTAATGTTGGAAGAAAAAATTAGAAAATTTCCATATCAATTTCTAAAAGCTGCCCAAATGTGCTTTTGGTCAGAGTTAAGTTACTATGTAAATTTGACAAATATCAGTTAATATCTTGAGGAGGACCTGCTGGCATGAAGTTTTACCCTAGTTTTTCATCTAGCTTTCATGGTTATATTGTCAAAAATGATGTTTTTAAGTAATTTTATTTTTTACATTTTACTGCATTCAGAACACAAGGAATTACTTCCTAAAAAAACATTGGGTGATATTCATGCAGCAGAGTTGTATAATAATTTCACTTTGTATTGCATTTGAGCTCAGTTGTGCATAATCCTGTTTACTTTTTAAAATAATACAGCATTAGTGGAATTAATATTTATCTAACATTTGCCTCTGGAGTAAATTACTAACAAAAGAAGTGTGAAAACCTGTAGTCTTCAAAACTTATTACCATGCATAAATCGCTTGAATTCCCTCTAATACTCTAAATTTTACATAAAACTGAAAAGAAGTAGAGGAGCTGAGCGTCAAGTTAAGCTCTAGCCTACCTTCATTCAGATGAAACTTAAATAATTCCAGAACAGTAAAGAACTTATAGTAGTGCATGTCAATCCTACTACTATAAGGTCTTCACCCCATCTTGCTTAAACTACTGTAAAATAATATGTGAAATAAACCTAGCTTAACCATTTGTGAGGAACTATTTTTGAGATCTGTGTTATGCTTTTGCATCATCCATTTTCTGATAATTCTTTTAAACAGAAATGAGTTCCATTAATATAGTTTTGAATGTAAAATTCATTCTGTATCTCGGGCCAGACCAACAAAAGTCACTATCACTACTTTAAAACTGAGAATAAAAACTGAAAAGAATGATTTTATTGCCTAGTTTAACAAAGCCATTATAGGAATTAGATTACAAAAAATGATTGTCAATATGAAAATAAGCATGTATGCTTTATCCCTTTTTGGGTAATTTTCGTAATTTAAACTATATCTGAAACTCGCCATTTTTGGACTTGCGTTTGTCTGGTTTTAAATTACAGAATTATTGAAAGCTAAAGAAAAAAGACACCAATAACATTATTTATTTTAAAGCTATATCTTTTTAGTGGCTCTATGACCACTTTATCCCACCTGACCCTAATTTCTTTTTTTTTTTTTTTGTGTGTGTGTGTGTAGAGTATCAGCAGTATTGCATTATTGTCTATTTTAATTCAAATGAAACTCAAAATTTAAATAAACAGTCTGTACTTATATACCAATGCCATTTTTAATTACTTAAGAACTTTCTGAGTTGAGTAACTTAATTACAATACAACATCATCAAATGTTCATTTTGCTACCACCTCTCATTTTATCCATGTAACAAAAGTTTATTTGCTTGATGGTTCTGTCTACATAAAGTTTTATCTATACTGAGATGAAATAACGATTTTACAAATGTGTGAATTCTTTAAGCATTAATGGCAGAAATATGTGTAGCACTCATAGCACTCTTCTAAGTGTTAAGTTTTTATATTCCCATATTCAGATTTCCATTTGTTATTGATTGATCGATATTCATCTTATAAAAATGTTGTAAAATTACTTTTGATCCAAAGCAAAATTTTAACATTTGAAATACATCTTACATGTGTGAATTTCTCTCATCTGAATGGTCTGGAATCTGATACAAAACAAAAAAAGAAAAATCTTTTGTGAATTTTTTGTCAGTTATTGTTAAACAGATATCTTTGTTCATAAAACAAAACAAATTAAAAATATCACTGTTTTTGTTCTACTTCTAAAGTACCATTAGCAATGCTAAAACTTTTTTTTTTTTCAAATTAAAAGTTACTTTAAAGCTTTTTTTTATTCATGTGAAAGATAATTGAATTATAGTATCTTAAAAGAAACTTTCCAATATAGCTAGTTTCTTACAGAAAAAAATGCATTGGACATATTTGATGCAGAAATATGTTTTTAATTTATAACCTACATACTCATATTAACTTTAGCGTTAATTATTTTAAGTTATTATGCATTTGTATGGGCTGAAAAAAAGAATTCTTTAAAATTATATAACCATTTATTTCCTTATAATTCTTGGACATTTTTGCCTAATATCTTTGTTTTAAAAAGTCTTATCTTTAATACAATCTATTTTTAATTAAAGTATTGACTGACAGTACATGAAAAGTTACTATTGTACAGTGTGCAATGCTTTTAGGCAAATTTAGAAATGTGGTTTTGCTTAAGCAATCTATTCTGTTTCTATGTTTTTATACAAAGCTATAATGTACAATTTGCAAAGCATAAGGTATCTTCATCACACATGAATAGTGGTTGTGTTATTTATTAATTGCGTTACTCAACTATTATTGTTTTTGTTTGTTGATGTATTCCTTTACCATCAAAGTTTGCTTTGATATTGCAATTATGCAAAATTCTGCCTTTGAAATTTCAAATTTACTACATCGAAACAGTTTTTTTGGCAAATAAACTAGTTTAACAACCAATCTAAACATACAATTAGTAAAGTAAAATCAACAGGCAAACAAGACATAATTCTACACTTGAAAAGAGAAATAACAGATTTTACATACGTAGTTAAATAGTTTTTTCTACTATTTTTTTGAATTGCAATAATGCTTAGGAACTAGGTAAATTTTGAATGCACTTTCACATTTGATTTTACTTGCCACCAAATTCTTAGACTTCTTTACATAATGCCAGATTTTCTGCATTACTGTTATGTATACAATATTTTTTTAAACTCTTATAGTAATCTTTCTGTATCTTACAAAACGTGAGGCATAACATTTGTAATTATATTAACTATGTTTTATTAATTGCAATGCTTTTTGTTTACTATAGGTTTTCTTTGATCTTATGAGGGAGATTAAAAACCGAAAATTCTCTGAAAGTAAAACAAATAATGGACCCAAGAAGCCTGGAAGAAAGAAGAAATGTGTTATATTGTAACTGGTTCGAATGTATGAATGTATTACTGTTTAACAGACTGAATGTGCCACTCTTAAAATATTTCATTTTGTCATGAATGAATTACATTTGTTTTTTGAAATGCCATGAGAAACTTTGTAACTGGAGGCAAAATAACAATTGTATGCTTTAGCTCTATTTCACTTAATTTTATTGAAACAAAACTTTCTTTTGTAAAAGTTTTGTACTTTGAAAAAAATTCATTTAAATGAATAATAAGAGCTTTTACACTCTTCCTCTTATAATCTTAAGAAAAAAATCAGTTTATATAAAGAATGACTACAAAGCGCTGAGGAATTTTGGTTTTTACCAAAAAGCATTGGGAAGTTTTTTCTAAATTTCAAGTGATCAATTTAGTATTCGCTAATTTAACTGAATTTTTTTTTAACATTCTAGTACTCTTGCAATTTAGTTCTTCATTCGTAAAGTATCAGTTGCCATTTTTTGTTGATGTAGAAATTGATTTGCTCACAGGAAATAATTTGTACAAAGTTTTTCCTCTTGTTTTTATATGTATATATGATTTTTTAGAATGTGTGAAGTGTTTTGTTATACATATATGCATATATAAAATGTAATATTTCTGCTATAAATGAGCAATAAATGTTTCTATCTACCACGTTTTCTGTATTCTAAATTTCGTCAAAATTATCTTTAATGGAAATTATTCACAGATTTATAAGTGCAGAAATTTTTAGGGTCTTTAGTTCTTAAAGTCACAATCGCAAAAGCAGAGAATTTGCAGAAATTTCAGCATGAAAAATTTCTTATTACATGTTTAAATAATTTTATTGAATGATTTTAAAGCATAACAGAATAAATTTTTTTCGATATTTATTTCTATCGATTTAATTAATTTATTTATTTTTAACTTAATTTTCGCAAAAATACGCCAGTGTCACTGATATTGCAGTTTTAAAATATAATTCATAAATTGAAAGGAAAAAAACCCTACATTCATAAAAATAAAATTCTTTAATGTTTGTAAGAAAATTACTTATTCAAGTCAAAAAAAGAGAAAAAAAATGTTTATGATTACATTAAACAAATAATATTAATAGGTAATTTAATATGTTTGAGTGGTCTTTTTATGTTATTTCGTCTTTTGTTTTTTCCGAAATGCAAATGTTGCAATTTTTGAGTGACAAGTTGAAAAATTTAAGCCACTATTCTTTCCTGCTTTATAATTTAACAGCTCTATCCTACTAAGGGACCTTTCATAAATAATGTCACGTTTTTTCCATATAATTTGACCCCTTCCCCCCCTTTTGTCACAAAATGTCACTTCAACATAGCCCATCCACCCTTTGTCAAATATCATGCTGTGTTGCGTAAGCATGATGTCACACTTCTTTGCCCTGGTGACCCCCACGCACAAGGGCGGCTGATTGCAAATGTCCAATTTATCATCTTACCGGCTTTCCCTCATTTGAAAAGGGAAAAGCAGAACTTAGGTTGTTAAGAAATGAATGAAATTATCCATCGAGGGGGGGGGGGAGGGACATCAGGGACTTTCAGGTTGGACAGGCCCCATCGATGCAAAGAGTTCAATCGACAATGGCTGCGCTAGTGCACGTCGTCGTTCTCTTTAGTTATTCTAATAAGTAGTTCCAATGTTGTGTTTTTCTGGAACAGTATCTTGCAAATACTTTATAGCTACAAAGAATTCTACATTGGCTACAAATAGAGGACGAGTATACCAGCAAGTAAGGGATACTATGATCAAAAGTGCAGCAGGTAATTTTTATGGGCTTGTTAGCAACAGGAGCGTAATGAACCTATGGCGCATAGGGTGACGCCAGTAGGCGCCCATGGGTGTCAAATATAGATGTAATCACAATTTTTTATGTGCTCCAATTATATGGGAAACAAGGTAGCCGGTAATTTATGGGTAGGATTTTGGAATTCAAGCCGGAAGGTTTGGTGTCCGGAGCCCAACCGGCCCCATGGGCATCTTGGGATGCGTGCATGTGAAATCCGCTGAACTCCCGAGGTTTTTCCGAGGGTACCAGAAGCGGCAGATAACATCCCACCACTTCAGTTTCAAATCCAAAAATTGAGACGGCGTAATTGTGGTTATGCTATGGCAAAATTTGCTAAGGTTAATACTTTTCGCTTTTCAGGTGACTCTCGACAAATGGCCACTAATTTCCAGGCTCTGGAAAGGGCAATTGCCGAAAGATAATCTAGAGAAGGATGCACATGAAATGTTGTGCAGCTTGAAGTAAAAAATAATAATTATATAATCCATTGAGAAACAAAGGGATGTAAGTGACCAAAGAACGATTCCGAGAAAAATGCGAATAGAGTTGGAATCTGTGGGATATTTTACTTTTTTCCCCCTTCTAAATCACGTTGGGGGATCAGCAACTATTATTAGGAATACCAGTAACGTCTTTTGCCTCAATGTAGAATACTGCTGTCATTGCGTTAATTATCTCCAAATTTTCAATTTTGTCACTTACTCTTTTGCTTCTAAGTGCTTCAAATGGGAGTCGCTATAAGTTACTCGTCCATATGTGCTTAAATCTCCAGTTACGCTTCTGCTGTCCAACATAAAGTAATAGCTCTGAAACTTCTGAAGATACAGAATACAAAGGAAAATAATGACAATTCGGTCTTAAATTTGCATACAAAGTTATACGCGCATAAAATTACGTACTGAGGTAGTGAGTCTCTTAAAAATAAAAAGAAATCCATTCATATTTTAGCCAAGGGGTTCCCAACCTGTGAGTCGCGACCCCAAATAAGGTCGCCATTTAATTTCTAATTTTAAATTCAAAAAACAAAGTTACCATATAGATAAAATGGCTCTTTTTTTAATATCATTTTGACCCCAAATGGGGTTACGAGGCACTTCTCGTGGGGTCGCGATTTAAATTCCAATTTTAAATTTAGAAACAAAAATGCGTTACCGCATAGATAAAATGACTCTTTCTATACTTAATATCATTTTGAAGCACTTTGTGCTAAACTGAAAGGCATTAAATTACAAAAAAATTGTTTAGAGAAAACTACAAAGAATTATCTACAATTTTCGTTATGTCCGACCAGAATAAAATTCATCAAAAATATTTAAAAGAAAGAAATGTACGAAATATATTCAAACAATATAAAGAAATATTCTAGTAACATACGAAAAATATTCAAATAAAAGCAGTGGCGCTTTTATGATGTGAAAATTAAAATTAAAAATGTGTGTATGTACATATCGGTCGACACGGTTTGCGTATTTGTTAAAAATATAGTCGCGACGTGAACCACTGTTCTAGACTGCAAATTCTGAAAAATGATGGTTAGTGCACAGAACCCTTAAACTAGTCTTTTGCATATGTCTGTTATACCATTTCTGAAATGTATCAACAAGAGATTTTAAGTTCAATATGAATGAAACTAATGAAATTGACTATTTTCTGATTTGATAAAGAATATATCAGTAAGAAATTTTTCTAACCTTCTTGGGAATTAACGCATCATTATAAGATGTTGAGCTTACCAGAAACAAAATTATTACTGTCTTCTTGCAAAAATTATGAATTTTTCAGAAAAATATTCATTCGCTGTGAATATAATTATTATTATCCTCATGAAATGAAGAATATGACATGTGGCATCAGGAGTTTTATGTTTAAAGTACGAGCATAATATTACTGTCCTCCTGAAAAGTTGAATGAAGTCTATAAGCAAGGTGACAAGTACTACGAATATAATTGTTATCCTTATGAAATCTTATGTATTAAAAAAACAAAGAGTAAACAAGCGTATCCATCTATCTATGTATGTCGCGCTAACTCCTCACGAAGCTAAGAGTTGAGTGAAATACTGAAAAACTCGATAATTTCCAAGGAAGCCATTTTGTCTATTCTCATCGCTGAGGGAATTTAATTAGCAAAGGTATTAATTATTTGTTTGTTTGCTTGTTTGTAAACGATCGTTTCAGGTTACATTTATTTTCGAGTTTATTTGCTATTCTCAAGGATATGCCTCAAACTGTTGTCCAATATGACAGATAGAACAAGACAGCACAATAGAATATTACAATACAAAGAAGGAAAATATACCCAAGGGAAAGTGGGAATCGAACCCACGCCTCTTTCACTGCGCGCAGGTAGGTAGCGGAAACAGGTATTAAATAAGGTTTTATATCTGTTTTGTTTGTTTTTGTTTTGTTTTCTTTTACGACCATTTCAGGTCACATAAATATTCGAGTTTATTTGCTATTCTCAAGGATATGCTTCAAACTCTCGTCTAATATGACAGATAGAACAAGACAGCACAACAGATTTTAATATACAAAGAAGGAAATACACCCAGGGCAAAGGGGGGAATCAAACCCACGCCTCTTTCTTTCCCCGCAGGGAGGCACCGGAGCCAGTCGATTTGACCGCTCAGCCACTGAGGCCCCTATATCTGTTTTATTTTATTTGAATTGTTGCTATTTCAACAATGCAGTTGCCATTGTAACAAATCAAATACTACTCAATGTTTCTAGCATTTTGAGGCATCGCTGTATTTGCCCTCCATTAAATTAAGGTACGTGAATTTTGAAGCATCGCTGGTAGCATTCAATTTTTTGTCTGCGAAAATATTGAGCCGTATATAACCAAAGAAGTTAAATATTATTCTTGATAAATTTGAAGCGCAGACGATATTTTATCGAGTCAACTCTTAATTGTTTGTAAATGCCTCAAACTTTCGTCTAATATGGCAGATAGAACAAGACAGTACAATAGAATTGCAATACAAAGAAGGAAATACACCCAACGGAAAGTGGGAATCAAACCCACTCCTCTTCACTGCGCGCAGGCAGGCACCGGAACCAGTCGTTTAGACCGCTCAGCCAATCAGGCCCCAACTCTTAGATGTTTTTAGGAACTGTAATGAAGAAGGACGACAAATTCTACGTCTGAGAAATGACGCAATATTTGAGGTAGCCCGTGCAAAGCAGCTAGTATATGAATAACATCTGTAACTTAATTTATGAACGCTATAAACGTATCTTGTTACACACGTTTTGCAAATGTGAACTTAAAGTATATCTCATTTTCTAGTGATTCCAGCAAGAGCAAACAAAAATGGGTAAGATAAATGGGATAGCCTCAAACATAGAATCAACAGATTTACACCCTGGACCAATCCCACATCACGCAGCATCACCTAACTCATTAAACTGCCTTTGACCTTCGCTTCGGCAAGACCCCGTGAACTATGCAGGGATGAGCTGACCTCCTTACCTCACGTGTTCTGTTCTGGAGCCTTGACCGATCGAGTAACATGGAAACGAAAGAATTAAAAGCATCATTGGGCAAAGATATGAACGCGTGGTTCTTCACGGTACAACAATGCATCGATCAGCAGAAGAAATTGACATGGTCCGCTTGATTCAAGCATAGACTAAGCGGCAAAATGATTTCTGAAGCCGGAGACCAGCGCGTAGCACAGGTATGTGTTTTAACTTAAAATAGATTTTTAATAAAAATCTTGTAGAATCTCGAAAAATTGAAATTTCATTGATGCAAGCGAAAGTTTCCGAATCTCAAGATTTTCGACGTGGTAAAAAAAAAATAAAATACATTAACTATATGCAAGGTAAAAGTTTTTGACTTCATGTATGTAGTGAGACTTCGTTAATACCACAGACGTAACAATGGGCGGGGGAAGGGGGGGGGGGTCTGTGCACTGGTCGCCAGATTTTAGGGGCGCTAAATTGACTAAGGGTATGACACGTATATAAGTATGTGTGCTTTTTTTGTGTGTATGTTGGAGGGGGGGGGGGGCGCCAGGTCTTGCCCCTGTAGGAAAACGGTCTAGTTACGTCCCTGGTTTATACTAACCTTTGTAATATGAACGCCTCTAAGGACCGATAAATTTAGTGTAAATAGTAATTTGAAAACATGTTAAATAAGTGTGTGAATTAAACTTACGATTCATTGACTATCCTGTTAATGATTTTTAGCTTTCTCATGTATAGCGATGTCGTAAAAATTGAAAAGTATACTTACTGTTGTATGAGAAGCTCCAGGCGTTCATTTTGCTCAGCCTTAAAACAAGCTACATAAGTCGGAGGATGAAACTTCTACCTTCATTTTTCATTACTTTGAATTATGGAAACGTAAAAATTATCTTTTATATGTTTTTAATGGAACTATACGATATACTTACTCTAATTTGCGACATGTACCTGTAACATAAGGTAAATTAACAGCTGAATTAAAAAGTGCAGTAAGTAATACAGTTTAACGTACATTAATTTTGGGAAAAACAGATCCAAATTTATTCAAAAAATTCTTCAATATGTTCCTTTTTTATGAATTTAATGGATTAATTTTATTTTTCTGTATTACACTACGAAGAAAAAAGCAAGAGAAAGAAGGCTGTTCAAAATGAACCTGAACAGATCCAATTTTATTCAGAGAAATTCGAAAATATATATTGCCTGTGTCTGCCAATTATTTTCTATGCATTGTCAGTGATAGTTGCAGATGAAGTGAAATTTCTGAAACAATTTTACCTGGTATTAGTATTTTTTAAATTTATTATTTTATTTTTTGTGATAAGGTACCTTTTTTTTAATCATTGCGGAAAATAAAAGTTAGTTTTGGTGGAATGATTAAAATAAAATTTTGCATAGAATGAATTTCAAACAATAAATGTATAAACGTGTGTCAAAAATAAAAATATAAACGATCTAGAATTTTTTTCTGTCAATGTATGCTTTAGAATATTCTGCTATACGGGTACATTTTTTCAGTTGCAGTGGAATAATTGCTTTGGAAGACTGTTTAACACTTACATTAAAATGATTTTCTTTTGTAATTGATTTGTTCTTCAGCATTCCAACTCAGAAACATTCTACGGAATTGCTCATGTGAGGAAAAAAAGTGAAAAATAGTATATTTTTCCAGACATAAATTGTAAGTTTCTAAGATACGTTCATTTGCTTAAAATGTTTTTCAATTCCTTTTTCTTCGTAAAATTAATTCGTTAAATTCATTAAAAAAAGATTTTGCAAAAAATTGAGATTTTTTGTTTTTAATAGATGCTTTAAAAATTCAACTAAAATAATGGGATAGATACATACATAAATAAATAAAATAAATTAATTAATTAATAAAAATAAATTTATTAGACACAAAAATTTAAAATTAAATGAAAATATAAAATTAATTTTTATTGTTATAAATTAAACTGATGTTTCTCTTAGAGTAAATGAAGGGGCAATTAATTAAAATAACTAATGAATTATGCCTTAATGTAATATAACTGCCTAAAAATTATGCATTGAAAAATTATCTATTGATCAAATTAGCGTAAAACAATTTTAATTTATAAACTCAGAGATTTAGGATTTTATAACAGTAATATAGTTTCAAAATAAGTTAGATGGTTTTAAAGGAAAATTAATTAAAAGTTTTAAAAGATTATTATTATTATTTATTTATTTTCTGGTTTGATTCAAATTTTGCCGCTAGATGGCAGCACCACATATATTTTACAGAAAAAATTTTTTTCATCATCTGCAGACTGCAGAATTCTCAACATCTTTTTCTGTATAAGTTGCACATTAATTATTTTTCAAAGAAGTTTTTCAAATTGCTTTAAAATTTTTAATGCATTAGAAGTTATTAAAAGCAAAATAATTCCATTCTTTAACCATCTTGCATCAAAAATTCCCAATATATGTTCTCAATAATATTTTAGAAAGCTGATCTTTGGAGTTTGAAAAATATATAAATAAAGATAAAAATGAGTTTATAGAGCAAAACTGAATGCCTAAAAAAATTAAATAAAAAAATAAGTAAATAAAATGAAAAATGAACAGAAAATACCTGCTTTTGATGCTTACATGCTTTTACAACAATTATTTTTTAACGATATTTAAAGAAAAAAAAATCCCTCTTAGGCTTTTTCTTCTTTCTTCCTTTTTTTTCCCCTCAGCAGTGAACCGACACCAAGTGAAGTTCTTGAAAGATGAAGATTAAAATTTAAGAAAACAGATAGGCTTTGAAAAATGTAATTATTTTCCCTTTAAATTAAACTTTAAATTTTTATAAAAGTCTACTCTCTCTCCCTTTTAAAAACATCGGCAAAAAATTTCACCACGATCGCAGATGCCGCGACTTTGTATCGATAGCACACATGCAAGATCATGTTACTAATCATGAATACAAAATATGATTATAACTTACACACACACAAAAATAAATTATAATCCACGAAACAAATTTATTTTTAATTATCCATCCATCTACCACTCCCCCCCCTCCTCTCTCTCTATCCCTATATCTCTATCTCTATATATTTAAAATAAATCCCCCTAATGATAATACAAAAAAAAAAAAAAAAAAAGAAAGGAAAAAAGTTACCGCACAGTACGGCCTTAAAAATATATGAACTCATCAACATCAATAAAATAACAAATTATTATAATGCTCTTCAGAACAGAGAACAGGGTATTACAGTGGCCCACACAAGGCGGGGGGGGGGGGGGGAGTTGATTTTTCTCAAAAATTCTTGTAATTGAATTAAGTATTGTTAGTTATTAATAGTTAATTTTACTAATTAATGGTAATTATTTATTCAATAACTTATTTTTAACTTTTTCGTTCCCAACTATCGATAAAATCAAAAGAATATGTTTGGCGGCGTATTAGGGCATGATGCGAGAGTGGTGGACTTTAGACCCTGGACCTCCCCCCTCCCCCTTGGAGAATGAGGTATTAAGGGTGGACCAGAAAATACCAGGGGGAACAAATCTTCCCGCTCAAAATATTTCTACAAAGAAATGTGATTCAAGTGCATTAGTTGAAATATTTATAAACAATTGTCTGAAGTACACAGCAGGAATTTTTTCATATGCTAAAGATAATTTATTATAGTAATTTATCCATTTTTGCAAATATCGGAGGAAATGTTTGAAGAAACAGGCTGGAGTAGGGTTTTTTTTTCTTAATTCGTTTTATTTGTTTAAATTTCCTGCACCGCTTTTATTGTATCCTGACAGAACAGTTGGGATATTGATGACCAGGCCCCAGAATTTGGCAACCTTAAAAGTCCCTAAAAATTTACCAAATATGACAAAAAAAAAAAAAAAAAATGCTATTAAAACTCAAAAAATGCCCTTTGTGAAAAATACACCTAAGATCTGAGGTCGAAATTCAATTGAAGTTTGAATAAATGTTTTTTTTTTTTTTTTTGAAAAATAGTAACAATACCTTTATCAAATGACTTCCTAAAAAACAAACGAAAAAAAACAGACAGTTCAATCAATAATTGGGAACATTTGTTTTGACAATTTTTAATATCTTAAATGAGAAAATCTTAATTAGTTTGAATAATCAGGAATATTTTTTACATTATCAAAGACCGCATCCGAATGCAAGTTTTTTTTTTTTGTATTGAATCCAATGTTGGGACACATTTAAAATAAAAAATTGGAAGCATTCATGGAGACATATTTTCATCAATTGTGCACTGAATCTCTTCCTTAACACCAGCAACTTTTTTCAGCATCAAAAATTTTTTGTTTTCTATATGTTGTCTTCATTCAGTTTTTTTTTTTTTTTGTAATAGATTCGCAATCCTTCCGTTCACCAATCTTTTATTTATTCATTTATTTATGTTTTTTTTTTTTTTTGTAAAATTTTATGAATAAAGCAAACTAAATTTTAACCCCTTAACGCATTTGCCCGTGTTTGACACGGGCGACAGTTACCGGAAAGTTTGCCCATGCCCGTGCGTTATTTTATTTCTAATGCCCGTCTGAGATCCGTTTACACTTTGTTTGTATAATATATTTTATCTATGTAACTATTACCCTACCCCCCGCTCCCTAGTCACCCCCACAACCTGAAATTGCAAAGAATAACTTACACTATAGGGGAACCTGTTGTACTATGGACCCTGTTGTACTGTGGTCCTAATGATAAGAAAAAAAATATTTCACAGATTCTTTTTGCAATACGGCAACACTGGTTCATGTGCTATCTGTTAGCTGTCATTTATAACTAATTTTGATAGTTGGACTCGAACGAGATCTGGCAGTGGGAGACTAAAAAGAATTTGTGACCCTGAAAGTAAATTTTTTAGTTTCTTCCTTCTGTAAATAACTTGTTTCCTTTGTTAAAAAGTTTAGTAATCTTTTTTGTTTATGTTTAACAACTTATTTGGCCGTGTAATTGAGCGTTAAATCATTTTCAATTCCTAACCTATTACTCAAAATAAGCAGTTATTTTAAAATGTGTAGGGTGTTGTACCTTGGAACTTAAAAAAGCAGTTGTACTATGGATAGGTCCATGGTACAACACTTTGAACCGTGGACTGTATTTACCTTGTTATATTTAAAATATTTTAAAATGTTACGCATTTACAGTGTAATAAAATAGTTTATTTTTTTAACAGATTGTAGATACTTCTCAAATGCAAAAATGCCTCGAAGTAAAACGGGAATTACGAGGCCATCGCCAAATTATGATAAATTAATGGAGGCTGCAGAGGCGTAGCTAGGTGGGGGCAAGGGGGGACAGCTGCCCCCGGGCGCAGCGTCAAGGGGCGCTAAATTAATGTTAATTTATTTTATTTTTAAATACGAAAAGAAAATTATTTGAACTGAAGAGGTGTGAATATGTTCGACAAAAAAGTGGGAGTACCGCAAATCATATCGGGAACGACCAAAATAGAGGAGTGCGCTTGAAATCAGACAAATGATTTTGCGAAGCCAAAGTGTCCTCATTTTTTCCTTAGAAGTGAATGGTGGCTAATAAAAATGAGAGTTAAAAGTCCTGCTTTTTAGAGCTATTTATCATTTAGGAAGCATAAAGTTTTTTCAATTTCCTTTAGCGGCTCCCCTAGGCACCCAGGGGCACAGGGGAGCTCAAAATCTTCAGGTGTCCCCGGGCGCTGAAAACGCTAGCTACGTCTCTGAGAGGCTGTAGAACTTATTAAAGATAATAAATTAACAGTTTACAGTGCAGATAAGACTTATAGTTTATCAAAAACTACAGTGACACGTCACTTGAAAAAGAAAATTATCCTACTGAGTCATTTAATTTGAAATCGAAACTTGCAAGTCACAAAGTGTTTTCAGATAATGAGGAACTCTTGTTACTAGATTATATTTATAAAGCTTCTCAGCTACGATACGGCTTGACACTAAGAAATTTGAGGAAATTGGCGTATAAATTTGCAAGTCAAACAATATTAAATATCCTGAAAGTTGGGATCGAGATAAAATGACGGGTGTCTATTGGATGAGGTTATTTAGGAAGAAATACAAGAAAATGGAAAAATCTACTATGGAAAAATCTAAAAAGAGCTGGAAGTGACCGGAAAAACCAGATGAAATGTTAATATTTGGGAGTAAAAGAAAAAGTTAAACCACCGTCAAAATGATACTCCAGAAGGGACTTGTATGAAATAAAAGAGATGAAAAAATATTGGCAGTGCTAGAAGGGGTATATAAAAACAAAAAGAAGAATAATAATAAAATTCCAAAGATAATTATTGAATAATAACACGTTAAAGTGATCAAATATCTCATAGAATTATGAATGTTAATTAATATAATGTCTATTAATTGCTAAGTAAATTGTTATGCTGTTTAATTCGTTTTATTAATAAATGTTAACAACTTTAATACAAGATTTAATAAATATTTGTAACATAAATAATGTTTTTCTCAAAAATAATAATAGTAGGTCTATAGTACAACATATATAGGTCCATGGTACAACAGGGGTGTTGTACCTTGGTCTTAATTCCTTTTTTTTTTTTTCAAAAGGCTAAATGACATGTAATTTATTTTTCTACCTTACTTTAAAAATAGCACTTATGTTCATAAATGACCGCAAAACATTATGTAATACGTAAAATGCAACTCACTATAGTAGTTTTTGAATAAATAATTAAAACTAAAAAAATGTGTCCAAGGTATAACAGGTTCCCCTACTAGTTTTTCAGAAAAAAAATTCGTGCTTTAAAGGGCTAAACAGAAAATTGAAAAGCAGAAAAAGAGCGAAAAATGTAGAAAAATGTTCTGAAATTGAGAAAAATACTTAAAAATGCTGTAAATATCTTCAAAAAAATGCTCCAAAACAAGGAAAAAAATTCGAAAAAGGCATTACCACCAACTTCCGGAGCGCGTTGATTACAACCGTTATATTTTTTCAAATCCTGACAATCAAGCAATTTGCATGATATGCAAAATTAATTATACAACAGGCAAATGTCACCTTCGCGTTCAGTGTTATATACCACAATATTATCCCATTCTCCGATTGTCCATGATGACTTCATTGAATGGCTTCATTTTTATGATGTATCTGCGCTTAGAAGAATTTGTTTACGAAAAACATTGCGTATAATTATGGATGCCATTCAGTTCAACGATATGCTGAGTAAGTGCCAACAATTATTATATTACTTGATGCGTGTATTTCGCTTTTAATGGCTTGGAAATTTGGTTGTGCGAAAAATATTTGCAGTGTCACGGAAATTAAATCCTTACTTTTGTTTCTACAAACTGCTGTAAGTAATAAATTGCAAGCAGTAGGTCTTAGGAATATACCTTATGGGAACAAATATTCAAATTCTTTAAAATTCTTTTTGCAGTTAGAAAAATTACATAGAAATGAGATGTCCTCACCGATATCTTTCGAATGCAAAGAAAAAGAAAAGTTTTTTGAATCGGACCATTCCCTCAGAAGTTATTAAGGGGGTCAGACAGACAGACTGACAGACTGACAGACGCACATTTTCCCTAGCTCAAAACCCTACTTTCAAATTTTTTATTTTTCAATATTTATTAAATTACTTCACTTATTTTTGAATTTTCTTTATTTTCAACGATATTTTCACGATGTATCTTTATTTTTTTTACTTATACGGAAAAGTAGGCTAAGAATGTGTAGCAACCCCCCCCCTCCCCCCCCCCGCTTCAAACATAGCAGAGCTGAAAGAGAGACTTGCTTTAGACTAGCGCAATCCTTAATTTTTTTTCCACGTATTTTTCTCTCTCTTTTTTTTTAAATACAGATAATACTTGCATTCAATCAGATGTGATTTTATAAAATAAGGAAAGATAATTTCAAATTACAAATAATAGAGTAAGTGCTGAATATAGCTGTTGCATTCTTCAATGTGAAAAGTTCATTCATGCTCAAGATTTTAAATGAGCAAGGTTGCATGCAGGGGAAGGCAGGAGGATTGGAGGTTACCATAACTAGGCTTGCTCCCGGTTTGACCCGGACAGTCCCGGTATTTTTCTCGTGTCCCGGTGTTCCGCCCAGTTCTATCAATGTCCCGGAAACGGCTGTAAGATGTAAAAAGCAATAAATTTATGTTTTTAAGAATCTTTTATGAAGACATTAAGAATCTTTAAGATGATAGAGCATTAATGAGGAAGTCCACTGTCAGAGCATTAATTGTATCTGAAATAAACTTTATCCTTTTTTGCTCTGACCTTTATTTATGAAAAAGTCAAGCTTAACAAAGACATCTTGAAAAAAGTACATTCAAGTCAGAAATATGAGTGGTTTGAAAACAAAGAATAACATTGTTAACTTATTAATTGCTTTTTTAGTTCGACAAACATGCTTTTTTGAAATGGTTTTTGTAGTTAGACAAAAAGTTGTAGTTTAAAGAAATAAAACTTAGTAATTAAGTGTTCAATTAAACAACTTTATGAAGTGTTTTAAAATTTATTTTATTAACACTTCTTTCTAGATGGTAGACCAGAAAAAATTATCATTAAGCAGGGAAAAAAAAATCTTTTTAAGTAAATTAAGTAGCACAAATTCCTTTTTTATTTTTAAAAAGTGGGTAGACTAACAATTTAGGCGTTCCAGATTCCCCACTCCCGTTACTTGCGAGGCTTGAAAAAAGGCATAAAACTCACCATTTTGCTTTGAAATTTTAAAAAAATTTTCCCCCACCACTACTGGGGAGTATTCCATGCCCCCAGACCCCCCTGTTTGCCCCTCCCATATTAATATGTCCCGGTTTCAGTAGCAAAAAATATGGAAAGCCAAACAATAACCCCACTTTTTGAGTCATGTTATTCATCTTAATGTTAATACATATTGCAAGTTGGATTGCTATGATCTCCCTCCCCCCAAGAGAACAATCAGGTTGCGCCACTGCTTATATAAAAAAAAAAAAAAAAAAGAAAAAGAAAGAAACAGAAGAAAGAGTTTTGCATGCCAAAAGGAAGAATTAACAGAAAGCCGAAAATGAACCTCTAAGAAGGCAAAATGTAAAGCTATCAAATAAGTCATAAAAAAGCTGATACAACTCAAAAAACGAAACAAACCGAAAATAAAGAAGTAGCCTTGGAAAATGGCTCTTTTAAAACTTTTAATTAATTAGATAGATCATGAACAGTAATTAATGAACTAGGTATATCATGAAATTCTATTAATGAGTTAGACTTATTATAAACAACTTGTTAATACACTAGGTACATACATCGTAATCTCATGTTTAATGAACTATGTATACATTAGAATTGGATAATTAACTGAAGGGCCCTACAGCAAAATTCAAATTTACCCAAAAATTGTTACAGAATTAAAATATTTTTGCTAAAATTAAAGGGCCCCAAAGGTTTTTATTAAAGGGTCAAAAAAAACTCAAAAAAACCTTTTGCTGGAAAATGAAAGGCAATATAAAAAAATTTAAACGTTGTATTTATTTCCATAATAAAATTTTTTAAAGCTTGTACCTAATTTAAAAAGTAAAACTATGCATTGTTTCCTTAACCATGGAATCTGTAAGTGCGTTTACTTTTCAAATTTCCCTTTGGTTAAGTTTTTAAAATGATTGTTACGAAGATTACCGCTGCGTTTTAAAAAAAACTTGATAAATAGTTGGATTGCTTTGCTGAATTTAGTCTTTTGATTTTAACAAAAACGAAAAACATTTTCTACGCATGATCTGACCATTCGAGCAACCAATAATTAGTCACGTGTCGAAACTTAAAGAGAGAGGGATTAGACGTGATTTACTGTTAACTAGAGTTCAATATGCTGCAAACAAACAAGTAGGGTAAAATTTTAGCTGACCAAAAAGTATTTCAACGTACTTTTGTCGATTTCGGAAGAGAAAAACCTGCGAATTAAAGAAGTTGAACTTCGAATTATCCAAAAATTTTACTATTGATTTGAGTACAAAGTTTAAGGGACCAAGCGAAATCTTCGAATTAAAGAAAAATTCGATTTAAAGACGTTCGAATTATCCAAGTTCCACTGTATATCATTATGAATATGAGTCATATTATTAACTAGTTAAGGAACTACATGTATCAATACGAAATTGTTGATGAATTAAATATATTAATAAAACTTGACTATAAATGCAGGCCAAAGGTTTTTCAATTAATGGAAATCAGAAAATAACTAAATAAAGTGTACCCAGGCGATTCATTGCTGTTGAGCAAATGCAGAAATAGCCCGTAAAATAATTCCGTTTTCTTATAATTCCATTTAAACGATATTTCTATAAGCTCTGTATTCCTACTTTTGAAAGTATTTATGCAGTTGTTTGCTTTTCTTACCATGAATCTGCTCTTGATTCTGATCTTCTTCAATTTCCCTGCACATGAGTTTTGCATTCACGAGAATGAGTTCGACTTACGACAGAGACCGACTGTCGTTTGAAGCATCTCACGTTTGAACATACTTAGCATATAATAGGTGCGTGGAACCAGAGCGCCCGTGCTTGTTCTGTACCTTTAACAGAAGGCGGTTGAATTGTTGGGTACTGCAAATTGTGAAAGATAGCATTCTCATACCCTATTTTAAATAACTGCGAACAGAATGTGTCATTATTTTCATGAAATATGTTTTCACGTCGGGATGTATGAACATCCATTGGTGTTATTTTCAACATTTGGTTTGGAATACGGTTTTCAAACTGTGATAGGAACCTTCATATAGTGGAATAGTCAAAAGTACATGAGAAAAACATGGATATCAGTCAAAAATATAATTTACAATTAATCCTTCATCCTACTGTCTTGGTCCCCAACTACTTTAAGCTTCACGGTAAATAAGTTTTCACGGACAGCATTGAAATAGTTGATCAAAACTTCTTGTAGCTGCCATTTTTGTTGTACAAATAAAGATGTTTTTTAAAACTAGATGAAGGGTTAGAAACGTCTTGTGTTTAATCAAGAATATATATTGTTTCATCAACTAAATACAAATTCCGACCTAGTGAGTGGATTTCTAAATTATGAGGCAAAGAACGAAAAAAGAGTATCTCACAACATTTTTGTTGTTCTTTGTAGTAATGTTATAACTGTGTAATAGTAGCCGCATTCCTTTGACTTGTTTGACTAAAAGTGAGTTTTTAGAAATGTGTACTGAAACTGAAGTTGTAATACCGAGTGATTTTTCAACAGTTCAGGTAAATAGTGATTTTAAATGTTTCACAAAACAGTGATTTTACGACTGAGTCCAATAAAGTGCAGTTTTAGAATGTCCTGAGTCATTAAAGTGCAGTTTAGTGTAGTTTAGAGCTGCGTGCTGCGTCATAATCATGGCATATTTAATGTTTATTAACAAATTATTTATCAACAGCTCTGGTCCTTTGCAGAAGAGACACGCCTCTATTCATTGTGGGCAAAAATTAACTTTAATCATTAATTTTATAAAATAACTTATCATTTTGTACTTTCTATTACCTTTTCTGATAAGTATTCCAAATCCTCCTACATAATGTTTACATTCTACGCTTACAGAAACAGCAGTTACGGAGAACCGTGTTATGTATACTTTGTTGTCGATTTTGAAATATGAAGTTTATTCACAATTCAAACAATAGTTTTACTTAATTAGTCCCTGATTGCATGAACTTGGCATATCCTTCGGTCACGAGTTTTTTTTTGTGATTGCACCTACATAAATCATGCTGCACAGGGTGTAAAGCGAGATTTCAACCCTTTGTTTAATTATATGACACGTGCTTGCTCCGGATGAAGTTGAGAGCAAAGTTGAACTTCCGATACATTAATAGAAAGTATAAATAATGAATCTAACTGGGACATGCTGGACGTGAATGAATCTATCTAAAGGTGCGGCCATAATGATATGGTTGGTATAGCACTGTTTGAGAATAATTGCTTCAGAAAGAAAGGGCTTGTGTTTTAGAGCAATTTACCGAGAATATCTGGATTACTTACGAGCAACTATACCGTTATAGCACTATTTTCAGTTTTTGTAAGGTTTCTTACTTTTTTCTATTTGACTTTTGTGTATGTGTTGTGTACTTTTATGTATCTGACACTGTTTTGTAAATTAATTGTCTACTTTAGAGTCAACCAATGAACGTAGATTTTTTTCTGTAATTTAAAGCTGAACCAACATTTAGGAAACAAAGCAAATAAACATGGAGCTTTCATTAAAATTTGCATTCCTTGCTTTTTTTATGTAGTAATCGTTTGAAACACTTCCTGAGCAAGCTTGCCGACATATTCATTTGAAATAATTAAAAATGTCAATCTTTTGCCAATAGTATTCATTAATTCCTACCAGATTTTAGTTCAATGAAAAGGCAATAAATTTTCTATAAAAAAAACTGATTTATTTTATTCACCTTAAAACTATTCCCGTCTTTTCTTCCGGTTCCTTATTATTTCCAATCCTGCGGTTTTCAAAATGCCATCTGAATTTAAACTTGAATAATGAGTTGCGAAACGTTATACGGGACCACAACCAGACATGACCACAAAAAAGATTCCAAACCATTTTGCATTTCCCTTATTTGCTGGAATAACGTCGCAACTCTGAAACTTTGATATTTGATTTAATACTATAGGGACATTGCAATGATGATGATAATTATCCTGTAGTATTAACTCAAACTCCAAAATTTTTGTGCTATGATATTGTTGAAGTAAATGAGCAATTTGGGAAATAATTCTATGTCAAATTTAAAAGTAATGTTCATCAAACTTCTCTGGATAGATATTTTAAATACATCGCAGTATTCATCTCTATATAATCTTACCTTGACATTTTTGACTTGTATTTAATCTGTTAAATGTTTCGTTTGGCTAAGTACTTTTCTCCACCAGACCCCTACCTGTTAGCCGAGACCTTAGAATTGCGTGCGCGCGGGGTGTGGTAGTGTGGTCCACGGATTTTACATGCACGTATCCCCAAGTGCACATGGTGGGTCTTCAGCGGGTATCGAACACGCGACCTTCCAGGTGGAAGACCGAAGCTGTGACCACTAGGCTACCTCGGCATGTTTTTCCAAGTACTGGTTGTCTTGCTGTGCTACATTCAGGGGCATATTTACGGGCGTCTCAGGTCTGCAGACATTATGTCTATAGAGTCCTTATGTCTACAGAGTCCTTATGCCTGCAGAGATTATGACTACAGAGTCCTTATGTCTACAGAGATTATGACTACAGAGTCCTTATGTCTACAGAGATTATGACTACAGAGTACTTATGTCTACAGAGATTATGTCTACAGAGTACTTATGTCTACAGAGTACTTAGTCTACAGAGTACTTAGGTCTACAGAGTACTTAGGTCTACAGAGTACTTAGGTCTACAGAGTACTTAGGTCTACAGAGTACTTAGGTCTACAGAGTACTTAGGTCTACAGAGTACTTAGGTCTACAGAGTACTTAGGTCTACAGAGTACTTAGTCTACAGAGTACTTAGGTCTACAGAGTACTTAGGTCTGCAGAAATTATGTCTATAGAGTCCTTATGTCTACAGAGATTATGACTACAGACTCCTTATGTCTACAGAGTACTTAGGCCTACAGAGTACTTAGGTCTCAGTGGTGTAGTCGAAGGGGGACGCAAGGGGACGGCGTCCCCCTACATTTTTATTTTAATACAAGCGTCCCCCCAAATTTTTTACATTTTAACATAAGCGTCCCCCCACTTTTGATTTCAATTGCTTATCTTCCTATGCATAAGCGTCCCCCCAACTTTTTTTGCAGGTACTACACCACTGTTAGGTCTACAGAGTACTTAGGTCTACAGAGTATTTATGTCTACAGAGTACTTTGGTCTACAGAGTACTTATGTCTACAGAGTACTTAGGTCTACGGAGTACGTAGGTCTACGGAGTACTTAGGTCTACAGAGTACTTAGGTCTACAGAACACTTAGGTCTACAGAGTACTTAGGTCTACAGAGTACTTAGGTCTACAGAGTACTTAGGTCTACAGAGTACTTAGGTCTACAGAGTACTTAGGTCTACAGAGTACTTAGGTCTACAGAGATTATGTCTACAGAGTCATGTCTTCAGAAATTATGACTACAAAGTCCTTATATCTACAGAGATAGAAACAAAAATAAATAAAAAAAATAATAATGTATGCAATGTAGCATGTTTTGGAGAAGCTATTCGTGCAAAAACAAGCCATTAGGCTGTCATATGCTATGGAATTGTTAGAATTTTATAATGGGATATCGGGAGCACTTTCAGGTATAAATAGCACCTTCATTTAATACATATATATTTTTGTAAAATCTATTTTTATTTTTTGCTCAAAATAAATAAAGAACTACATTTGAAAAAAAAAAAAGAATATTTTTCTTTTCAGCTTGTGCTTTTGTTAATCTGATAATATTTAAATATATATATATGCATCTGAATATACATTGGTATAGTTGTATATATGCTAAATGCGGCCTTCACCCAGATATGCAAGAATTTAATTAATCTTTGCAGGACTTTACCTATCGCGTAACTTCGAGGGATTACTCCAGTTTACTGCGATAAAGACTGTTGCTCTTTATTTTGTTGAAATAAGAAACCAAAAAGCGAAATATTTCAGTGAGTTAATTTCCTTACGTTGTTCTTTGTAACTCTGCAACATTTTGAATTTCTGCCTAAACACAAATTTCTACCTAAATGCCCTGTTTTCCACCAATATAGGCGGAGCAATAGTAGTCATGCATTTAAACTTAATTCAAGATCTTCCGTATAGAGCTCTATTTCATTCTTTAGAAGGTTCTGAGTAAGCACTCCAGATCTACCGAGTCTCAACTAAGCTTTAAATTTGGACGATTATTGGTTTTAGTCTGACCCACAATGAACTTTTTTTTCTTCCAAATAATTTAGAGCTGCTTTTAGCGGCAAGACTTGTTGTTTCAGAAATCTTCGATCCGATTCCAAGTTTCCAAAAATAGATTCGAAATTTCTTTATTTCCTATTCTGTGGTCAAAACAGACTAGAAATTTAGACTATTGCAAAATGTATCACCCCTAATGCCTAGTATGACCTTGAAGTAAAACCGGCGCAGGCCAACGTACGATAAATAAGAGTTGGAACTTGTTACTAAACTTGAAATAGAGTTACTCTGACGCAGCTTCTGACATATTGACGTCATAATGAGTGAAAAAAAGAAGAAACTTTTAAAAACACGTTTCGGCCCATTGCACCAATTCTGAGTGTTGGGCGCAAGCGCAAGACTCATTACCTAAGTGTTACCTCGTTGAAATTTCTGTCACGCTTGCCCAAACAGAAAATTTGAGCTTTTTAAACTCGCGTCCTGACGAATAAACAAATAAATGAGGGGGAAAGAAAATGATTTAGACATCACCTCCCTTTACATTTCTATACTGAATGCACTGTAAATAGAATTTCGCAACTTCTTCTCTGGTAAATGAGATGGAAGTACACGATGAAAGATGAATTAAATGATGGGGAAAAACATTTAGAGAAAAAAAAAGTTTATTGGGATGGTATGCATCGTGGAGGACATAGGATAGTATTGGAGAGCGGCGGGATATTGGAGGGTATGTACAGCAGGAGGGGGGGGGGGGACACGTGGCCTTAAGGCCGCACAACCAAAGATAGGGATTTCCACACATCAATCCAGTGTTTTTTCGATACATCAATCAATAGTTCTTCCCAAGATGTCTCTTAAAAATAGCCGCTCCTTTTCGTCTTCATTCACAAATTAGCCACGTTATCAACAGAAACACTATGAGGAGAAAAAAAAGAAAGGAATTTTGCCGTTTTGTGTGTATACGTGCGCTTTGTTCTTTTGCTCAAAACAAAACATAGTTACATTTAAATGAGCCTAGGGGAAAAATACAGAAAAACATTCGAAAGCGGGGTAGAAGAATTTAAAAAAATGCTTTCAGGGTAGCCAAGTATATATTACCTGTATTCGATGCGCCCCTTTAAATTCGATTTTGTTTTCAAACTTGTTGTTCGAAACATTCCTTTCTTTTAATTTCCATTTGTAGAAACGAAAAACTACAATTTTAAGTTACTATATAAAGACTGCTATGAACTATCCTAACTCTTTCGTAAAGATACTCGTAAATCAGTTACGATCAGGGTTGCCAAATTATAAAATTGCAAATACGGAGAGAGGGGAGAAGGCGGGACTGGTCCCTTACGAGGCACCGGATATACGGTATCCGACCGATTTTTAAATATCCGGAATCAGATCTGGTTACTGCACGAAAGATTCGGGTATCCTGCTCGTCAATTTTGTTTCTTAAAATTTAATTAGTTCTGTTTTGAAAATATATGAAAATTTAAAACTTAGTTCGTATTTAGAAGCTGTGCAATGTTTAAAAAAATGCAGTGCATTTAGTTTGTCAAAATCACAACCGGATACCCCCCCCGGACCCATCGCCCAAGGGTCACCGGATATCCGGTATCCGGCAAAATCTTTATCCTGGCAAGAAGACGGGACTTTTGCCGTCCCGCATTGACCCCAGGTCGTGTGACAATTTCTTAAAATGCGGAACTATCCCTTAAAATTCGTTAGTAACCAGGTTGTTGACCAGTTTTATTGTTTCTTAAATTAGATCTGCGTTCATACTCAAAGATAAAGTAAAAGTTTTAATGTTGTTCTGCACAGATTCTGAATTTTCTGTGAAATCTCCTTAAACAGATGGTATACGCTATTTTACTAAACAAATCAGACGGTATGTGCCGTATACCCTCGAATTCATCATAAACAAACATTTCAAAAGGAAAACTTCCCCAACACCCTACCTAAACCAAGTTTTACGCGTAAAAAAATACGGTAAGAGCTATGCTGAAAACTTGTTCAAAGTTTCTTACACTTGAAAGTGACGAGATTCTAATTATATTCGTAATCCGTTCTCATATGCTTCACAAAACCTTCAATACACATGTTTGAAAGTTTTTATTCTGTTTTACTGTATTTTGCTCGTTTTAAATACAAAGGAAAAACAAGTCCTTTCTCCTCGCTTTCGTCCGTGAATCAAAGACTCGAGCACGAATGAAAGTTTCCACTCCATTATATAACACTATTATAATCGTTTTAAACGCGAAAGAAAAAGAAACATCTGTTCTCGATTTGCATTCATCAATCAAATGACATATTCACTATCTCTCAGCCCTCAGGAACAGCAATTTTAAAATTATTTAATTTTTTCATTAAATGTCTTGATGGCTGAAGAAAAAGTTTTAAAATTATATCATAGATTCCGTTGATATAATAGGAATAAAATGTATAAAGTAATGCCATTGATTGTGGTTTGCTGATTTTTTAATCATTTAATCAAAAGCGAAATTTCTAGTATGTCCGCCGGAAAGAAAAAGGCAAAGTTCTTTTTGAAACTTGGTTTTGCCAAGTAGCTTTTCCTTTTCAAGGTCGGCAGCTTGTGTTATTATGGTAAGGTTTCTAGAAGCGGTTTCCACATCCGGTCCTAAAGCGGGAGAATTGGAATATAATTACGTGTTGATGTTGAGAAAATGGTCCGCATCAGAGCAATATCCCCCTAATGCTACCTATTTGTGGTTATTTGTCCAGATCTAGAAGCATTTTTTAGTTAACAGGAAGAAAAGGTTTTTGATAAGCGATAGTCTTCTAAGAAAACACACAACTCAGTTTTATGTTCTCGACGGTTCTTAATCAAAGCTTTTTGTTTATCAAATAAGTAATTGTGTTCCAAGAAAGCGTGCAAGTGAGATTTTGGCAGATGAGAATTTACAGGAAAAAATTAACATGAAAATTACTTGAAGAAATAGGTGTAATTACAAGGAAATTATCAAAAGAAAGAGAAAAAAGGAAAATGGCGTTTTTCGAATCTCACCAGAGCAGTTAGAGGCGTTAGATATTTTCCTACTTTGATCATACAGATTTAGTTATTTCTACAGTATTTAAAATGTTTAAATACTTAATGTATTTACAGTCTATCTCATTCTATACTTATTCTTCTCACTTCGTTATTTCTCAAACCAAAAATGTAAGCAAAAGAACATACATAGTAAGTGAAAAGTCAAGAAAAAAAGGTAGGAGGGGGTATCAAAAGATATCGGTGACAGAGGCAATAGAATTGCTTATTGAATTAATTTCAATTGCAGTAGTCAGAACTTAAATCGCGTGCATTTCAGTAAAAACAAAACTTACGGACGAATTCGCATATAGCTGAGAGGTAAGATACTAAGAAAAAAAGCTCTCAAACAGTGCTTCCCAATGTAGTCCACATGAAACCCCCATGACCCATTGGAGGCTTGTAGGGGGCCACGTCAATGAAAGAAAAAATTGGGGGTGCATGAGATGAAAATAGGGATCTGGACCAAATTTAAATAAGTCATCACCAAATTTTGAGGCCCAGTGGCTGAGTGGTAGCCTTCTGAGCTACCATGCCTCAGGTCCGGGGTTCCATTCCCGACCTGGGCAGGGTCGACTCAGCCTTCATCAGATTAGTGGGGTCAATAAAATGAGGACCAAGCATGCTTGAGAACTAACACTGCGGATTCCGCGTCAGGCCGACCACTTGACCACAACATCTGCTTCTGGACCCCAGGGCCCTCGGTCTCGAAAGTTGGGATGGGCACAGTGGGTCATGGCCCCCAATGAGCTGTCACGCCACCGATTTAGTTATCACCAAATTTCAGACATGAATGCATCGAGGAAAAATGTTGCCAATAATATTTATTTATATAATAAGCATATGAACTTACCAATTTTATATTCGTCAAATATATTTCCCCAGTTTCGTTATGCTTGTAATCAGTAAAATCTTTGAATGTTGGTAGAAAGGCCGTAGGCACGTCACAACTAAATGTTGATGTATAAAAGTAAAATTTTATATGAGATAAAAAATATCTCTTAACATTTTGCTTTAAATTACATTTCGTAAGACATTCCCCTATTTCTTTACTGTTTTAGAACTTCTTTGGAAAAATGTTACCCTTACTTTAACTTTGTTTTGGATTTTTCAGATATAGCATTGATTGACTTCTTTTAGAATGATCCCCTAGGAAAGGGGTCACCGAAAAACAGAAAAGAATGACATGGAGTTCACGAAACAAAAAAATTTTTTGAGACCTATGCTCTAAGAAAAGATTTGCGAAATGATTTACATTTCACAGTCAGTAATAGAGAAAACTGAAAAAGACGATAGTTTCTTCGATGGTACTACAGTTCGAGCACGAAAGTTTTGACCCTTTTGGTCGCTTTTGCGCATGGGAGAAAAGGATGAATCTATTCGAGTTTTAGGGAAGTTCGTATTGCTGGTACCTTCATTAGCAGGCGAATCAAAATGTTTTTATATTTTTTACGGGCTGCTGTTGGCTTCTCTCAATTGCAGACTTAGTGCGTTCCCCAGAGATTGGTACCATCTCTGTCAGCGGCCCCACAATGAGTTTGGTATAATCGCTGCATGAGAATTTTGACGTCCGGTTTCTCCATCTGAAAGGCCGAGCACCTGGACTCTGTTGATGCGAAATTGCACTAGGAATTTAATTTAGCCGAGAGCACCCAAGTCAAATGTCTACTTTAAGGGGTCTTTTACATGCCGCATAATCATACGACTTGAGAGCAGACGATTTTCTACATCTTGAAAATCCACCGACACTGCCAGGCTCGATCCTCTGACCTGGGGGGGGGGGGGGGGGGGGTACGAGCTCCGCGTCTTACCGCGACGCCCCCATGCTGGCAAATTTTGAATGTTTACTTCTCTGTTTCTCGTGCGCAACCAAATTTACAAACTGGCATAAAATATTAGTTTAGAAGAAAGCAAGTAGCTAAACGAACTAAAACGAGACCAGATTACGGCACATTTCTTATACCAGCAGTTCCTCCCTTAAACATGAAGGGCTTCGTCTTGGCATTCTGCCAGTCAGAGGTTTATTTTCTCGGTAGAACTGTATCATCTCTCTTTGATAAAATACTGTTTATTGAACACTTGATGGAATGTATCTTGAAACAGTGCAATTAAAGGTACCATCCTCCAAAGTACCGTCAGAATAATCATAAAAAGAACTACTGTTCGAAGTGGACTGTTGTAAGTACTTTAAAGTTCTTATAAGTACCGTGATTTGACAAAAGGTTAAAGTAAGATCTTGGTAAAAGTTTACAATCGGGTACTCCTTGATTTTTTTTGACGCCAAAATAGGCGCCAAGATGTGACTAGCAAGATGTGCGCTGCCGCTACACAAAACCTAGAAATAAAATTTTATCGCCAAAATATATCGCAAAATTTTTCGCCAAAATAAGGGGTACCCGATTCTACATCGAAACCGAAGATCTTTGGGATCATTCATAAATGATATCACGCTTTGAAGGGGGGGTTCGTGAAATTGTGACAAATTGTGACATGGGGAGGGAAGGGTAACAAGAAGTGTGACATCATGCTTATACAACATAGCGTGGCATGGGACAGACGGGGGAAGGGGGGTCAAATATATGGGGAAAAGCGTGACATTATTTATGAATAGTCCCTTTAATATATTAAAAGAACTGCAGCCGTATAGAGAAAGATTCAATTTATAGGATTATTATCTAAAAAAGCAGTTTCGCTTTATAATGGAAACGTGAAAGCTTCAATATCTCTTGATTGTGCAAGTCATATAAAAGAAACCTACACAAACATTCAGAATTTATTGCAAAACCTATGTTTTGAAGAAATTATGTTATGCAGATGAATTATTTGCCTATTTGAAAGACAACTTTCTACGCTTAAGCGAAATCCAAATATAAAAAAAAAACGTTTCTTATTGAGCTCCTCATTAAACAATTGTTTCATGTTAGTAATTTCAGAAACGTACTGAACGCTGCCGAAGAAGGTTGGGATGCTTTGAAAACATATCACCGTTCCGAAAGAACAGTGACGTAAATGCAAAAACTTCAATTTTACAGGAGAGTAAAAAAACGATTTGCAGTTGTATAAAACGTGTAATTGAAAAGGGTGTAAGTGACAGAAAATAATGGTATACTGAGAGTAACTATGTAGGATATATACTTTACTTTCATTTACCAGGGATTGATTTAATTACCCTAATTTCAACCCCTAAGTGCAATTACGTCATTGTTTCTCTAAAAATTGTTCGTTGTTCTAGAAGACGCAAACTGTCGTTCTGCAGTTACTTTCATGTTCCTCTGTGTAAAGGATGTAATGCTGATATGGAAGTATTTGCATTTGACACATTTTTGCAGTTACGTCATTGTTCTTCCGGAGCGGCTATATTAAAAAACTTTTCTTAACATGCATGAGATGAAAAAAGAGAAAAATAAAAGTTCGTAAATAGTGAAACATTCTTATAATATATTCTTGGGAAGAGAGCTTTAAAAAGCGAAATATTTACTGATTAAAGTTTTAAATTAATTGGAATACGTAAAAGAAGCAATACCAGTATTATTACATTGGATGCCAAAGAACAACATCACCTGCTGTTAAGGACTTGACATTCTACATAACATTATCCGCTAAACATTTCCATTAGGATTTGTTTTATAAATGTTCACATATATATGAATTTCTTTTTTGGAGGGAGGAGGGGGAGGGGTAACACTTTGTCTTTTTGTCTCATAGTGCTTAAATTTGCCTGAATTTGAAATTTTTACCAAAAAAAAAAAGTACAAGGAGAATTATCATTATTATAACTTGTATATTTATATACAACTTATATACAGCTTGTATATTTATATACACCTTGCATATTAGCATTAAACAAGTTGTATATAAGCTGTACATTTAATAATACTTTTAGTTGTAATAATAATAACCAGTGACGTACGCAGGGGGGGTTAGTAGTTTAACCTCCTCCCCCCCCCTTGAGCTCAAGTCAAAATTGTCTAGCTGTCTAAAATAGGGAAATAATAGTGCTTTATTACAAACTCGAATTTTTTAGTAGCTTCAGAAAATTATGACCTCCTCTGGAAAAAATTCTGCGTACGCCACTTATAATAACAATAATAATGTTGATATTGAATTTTTTTTCTTCATATTATTATTATTATCAGTTTACATATTTATTTATTTTATAAAAGAAAGGACAAAGCATGCTGCAGAACTCTCCACGGATATGCACGGTTAATGCAAGCATCAAAAATTGATTTAGCGCACAGATTTAACATTTATGATACATACTTTTTAACATGATGAATAACATCGTAATATTTTCCTGTCTCGCGGTTCACTTTAAGTTTTGTCTCCTTAGAGTGCCTTGTGTTTCATACGAAAAAAACTTGTTCCGATGAATGCTACCTACTTGGGGGAAATCCATTTTGCCTTATTTTGAAGAGAAGTCGTAATAAATGGTATTTCCATGCAGGGCTAAAGTATCTTTCAAGCAAGTCTGAAAATGTTATTTTTCAAGAGCTTTGAGGAAAAACCAAAAATCAAGAGTGGGAACATTTAACATACGTGCTGCGTATTAGGTTATGAGCAAATTTGAAGGTTACAGAAATGAAGTTAGAGAGGCCTCTTTATCTATCTGTCATTTAAAAGCTCAAACTCTTACTATATTCATCTTTTTATTGTTATTATTATTTTGAAAATAATGTCCGTGAAGTTTTAGAATGAAAAATTTTGTAGTGAAGAGGAACTTAAACATAATTTAATTTATTGTTTCAATGCTGGTGGGCTTTTGTTTTCAAGAGTATCCTTGAAAGTTATGCAACTAGTCATAGGTATAGCGATAGGGAATTTAAACAATATTTGATTGATATTGTTGCTTCATATTTTTTATGAATTATTCTTCATTATTATAGAACAAACAGGCCATTAAAACTAAAAAAAAAAATAACTAAAGGAAAAATTGAATAAATAAATGAGAAAAATAACAAAAAAATGATAAAATAAATGAAATATTTTGATAAATGAAATAAAATAATTAATTAATAAGCAAAAAAATACATAAATAAATAAGAAAAATATATAAAATACATAAAGTAAATTATAAAAATATAAAAGAATTAATAAAATTTAAAAAGAAAAATACGTTTCATGTATAAAGGATTTAGGTTTGTTCTTCGTCAATCTAGTTCTTGATAAAAATAATTTAACTTTGTGCAAGTAAACAATAATAATAAAATTACACGTTAATTTAAAGCACATTATTGCTCATTTGTGCTTTAAATTAACGTGTAATTTTATTATTATAGTTCTTGATAGTTTTAGAAGGAAAAATCACATAGTGAGGAAGAATCCATACCAGGGCTAGAAAAATTTTAAAAGTTTTACCTGCCCTGTGGGGGAATATTTGTCTAAAAAATACATACCCGAACCAAATTTTTACACACCCAGAAGTTATGTTATAGCATATTAACGAAAACATTTGAATTTGCCGTATAGCATTAATCAGACAAAAAATTAAATTAATAGCTTTATATCTGAATCAAGAACTATTTTAATGCTAATTTAAATCATTAAGAAATTTCATTAAAAATAAATATTACATAAGTCGTAGAAATAATCTAGTTTTGAAAATAAATATTTGATTAAAGAATTAATTTTGCACACCCAGACATGTCGGGCAATATAATTTTCGAGCCCTCGATTCATACAAAATAAAATTTAACTTTATATTCAAAATGTTTGCTTTCCATGACATATTTTTCAAAGATAACCTGAAAAATCTTTGAGTGAGAAAAAATCAAAAATTTCGTATTCTTTGCAATAAAGTGAAAATTGTTAAAAAAATATTTTAAATGCCAAAAGCATGTACGTATGTCTTTTAAAACACTGCATATATGTTTATAATAAATAAATCTGTTGGGGAAAAATAAAAAAAAGAAATATTTTAAAACTCTTATGACTATGACACACCCAAATTCACTATCCTTTTGCATTCCAATGTGTCTGAGTTTGTTATTTTGGTTCATTTGAGGAAGGCGAGAGAAACTAGTAAGAAGGGGGTTTACACGAGTAAAGGTCGAACTAGCAGGAAAACATTTCATTTTAGTTCCAAACCGCGATGCTCAAGAATTTGATCTCAAGGGTACCACTAGTTTTTTTTTTTTTTTTTTTTCCATTAGAGTTTTAAGCTAACGATTACTTCCCCAATAATTTACCTACAAAGAAAATAAAAAAGTAGAGCACGCAAAAATAAATCATTAATCATTTACGTGATTGCTGTCACTGCTGCTGCTCTAAGCATATTAATAATCAGCTGCCAGTCATTTGATGTTACACCTCTCCAAGTTCCACTGAAATAATATTTTCAGCAGAAACAATTGTAGGAAATGACCGCTAGATGGCACATATTAACTGCTCTTGCAAGACGGACAGCTCGAGGCGTGTCTCGCGTTCATTGTGAAAGCCGAAAGTGAAAAGACAACGCACTGTCCGTTCATATCGAGTTTTTATAAGCCAGCAAGCAGGAAGTTGAGGACTGGCGCGATTTTGAAACGGTTCTAGAGCGAGTTGGTTTCTATTTTTAGACGCGCTCTTGCGAAGAATATTAGTTTCTGATTCGGTGTAACCGGTAAAGCTGTGTAATAAAACAGTAAGTCTATTTTTTTCTGTTGTAAAAAAAATTTTTTTTTTTGTGCATCTTATGCATAAATTAGCTCATTTTTTGTTGATTTCTAATTTGTGTTATTATTTTGGACGCATATTTTGAAGCAAAAATATAGTTAAAATGACATTTCATGGATTTCTATATTGGAATTTAAAAGCAAATATTGTCTTTCTACATCTTACTGCTCCATTTAAAAAAAAAAAAAAATCTGTTGTAACGCAGTTTTTCTTTTTCTTGCTTTTTAATATGTAACAAAGCCAATTATGTGCTTAATATTCTATCTCTCTCTCTCTCTGCATATATATACATATATATATATATACATATGTATGAACACGTTCCTATTTTTTCTTTACGTATACGTACATGTGTAGAAATATTGTGAAATTCTCATATTGTGTTTTGTGTCATCAAAATAACTTGACAGTTAAAGGGTTAAAGTTTGAAGTAGGGTTAGTAGTAAAAGAAATAAATAAAAGATAAATAAAGCTAATGACCTTTATTTTCATTTTACTTCTGATTTCTCTATCACATTAATTTTTCTTTACCTTTAATAAAGTTTAGTTTTTCCCTAGTCTGCAGTAAATGGATTTATTTTTCATTTTGATCAGTTATACATATACTCCTCAGCAATTTCTACATACCGTTCATATTCATATCTAAATTTCTACATTTATTTGCCCCAGTTTCTTTGTCACATTCTTATTCTATTTATTTATTTCACCATTAAGAACAAATAGTGTATTCGACAGAGTTAGGATTGAAATCAATCTGTTTTAAAATTTTAGGCGTACACTTTTCCATTAGTTGATTGCCGAAGTTAAATATTTAATTTTTTAAACTCAGATATTTGAAAATAAAACAAAAGTTTTTGATTTTATTTAGAAGATAATATTTGAGAATTTTTTAGAATTTGGTACAACTAAGGATAGAACAGCAAACCCCCCTAATAATTATACCTAAAGTTTGCTTTAATATTATACCAAAATTAGAACCTACAACTTTTCTGCTTATTCTTGAAGATATAATATTATTCACAATACATATATATATATATATATGTACATATATATATATGTGTGTGTGTATATTTGTTAGTGCAAGTAATTTTTGACGTAAAATTAATTTTTGATTAGAAAGCATTAGTTTTAGGGTTTCGAAATAAGCATAAATTTAAAATAAGCTATCTTATCTTCATACAGTATCACGATGAGTTAAACAAAGTCAATTTTGAATGTATATTCTCAGGCTAATCTTGAAATTAGGAAAAATTACTACTTCAAAAGGGTTATAGGCAGTTGGAGTACTTTACCGGAAGCGACTGTTACTTGCAGTGGGGTAAAAACTTTTAAGAAGGCTCTTGATGTTCATTAGGGATTGTTAAATTGACTACAACCTGTCTAGCTGTGCCCTATACCTGTTGCTAGTGGTCACTTTTGTATTTATTTCGTAAGTATATTCATTCATATTTTCATTATGTATTGTAAAGGACATCTTGTTAGCGTTTTTCTTAAGTTAATTTAGTTTAATTGATTAAAACTTTAAAATTAAAGTTTAGATAATTAAAAACGAAAAGCCACTTCTTTGGTATGCGTAGATTGTACTTATTTAGCCTCATTATAAACGCCTGCTATAACTTTGCTTGGAATAATTACAGCAGCTCTTCAAATTTATCAGAAATGGCAGCTATTAAAACATATTTGTTATTATCATTGCTCACGCAAATTCATTTCCAGAGAAAGTAAATTATTTACTGCATTTTTAATCGAAATTCAAAATAGTTTTGATTCTCCTTGCGTCGTCAGATTTTGTTTTGGAACTAATGCCTAATGCTTACTGAAGGACAAGAAAAAAAGAGAACATATTTTTGTACAGCTTTGAAATATTTTATTTAATTATAAATTTCCGTTACCTGATCTACTTCTACTACAGTTACTAAACGGACGTTTTAAGCACACAGGTCGTATCTGCACGTCTTGACGAAATGGAGTTGTTGCCACCAGATGGTTCTTAGGGTTCTTTCACACCAAAGGCGACAAAAACAACAGAAACACGTATTTTCTCACTTGCGCAAGCGCAGAGCATATTTCTGGAAGCAAAAATATGCTATGCGCTTACGCAGATGTGGGAAAGATAAGATTTTTGCCTTTGGTGTGAAATCCAGGTCCTAAGTCATTTACTTTTTCTTAAATACAATGATTTACGGTCATATAGGACATATTTTTTAAAACATTCTGACAAAATGCATTCTGAATCAAGTATATGGAGGCGCAAAACTTTAATCCTCAATACCTCATTTTGATCTTAGATGCAGATACCACGTGTGTGCAGTTCATTGCTCTGAAAAAAATTCGAACCTACTGTTACGATTTTCGGGGTACCGATGTTATTTTTCGCCAAGCTTGGCGACATCTTTAGCACGTGATAGATAATTCTAGTCTTTGATGGAAATTTCTGGAATATTCCTGTCACGTGATCCTCGATGCTGTATATAAATAGCTCTGGCGAGAAGTTTAGAAGAATTCAGAGAGTTCAGTTACGCTGTAGACTTTGGCCGAGTGCCTGATAGTCTGAGCCGATGTGCTGCAAGCTTCGTGCTTGGTTCTTTCCGTATTTTGGTTAAGAAATACGGGATTACCGTTGGTCGTACGGTAATGTGTGAATTCCGAGAGATATGTTTATGTGAAATTTGTATATAATGTAAATAGTTTGTAAAATGAATTGCTCTCTGTGTTTTCTAAAAAGGAGTTATAGTCATTGAAGTAAAGTAAGAAGACGAACCAGTAACAATATGGTGTTCTATGTTGTGATAGTCGCTAACTATCATGTTTATAACTTGGGCATAACAAAAACGTAATTTCCTACTATTCATTATTATATTACACATGTACGTGAAAGAAATTTTTTGGCTTGGCTGTACATATTTTGTTTATTTACTTTTCTGCATTTTTACAACTAGTTATTCTATTCTATTATAAACTTGTCCTTTAGAGCTACCGTAATTCTATCATTCTCGCCTACTTAAGATATATAATTATCTTGCAAGGTCTTTCGCGAGGCAGGTCTCCGACATAGATTTTAACCTTGTCTGTAACTGTCTGATTCAGTTTTTTTAAAAGCACTGGTTGTTTACCTCGTGTCGTATTTTCTCTGTTTGGCGGGTGTTTTTCTTTTCTTTTTCGTTAATGCAAATTTTGTCATTTCGGTCAGAATACTGTGAGGTATGTAATACATGTCGTAAAATAATTAACAAACTGAGCTAGGGCAACAATGAGCTTGACAAATGCTGGGTATTCAGTAATTCCAACATGTGTCTACAACCGTAACCCTAACTCTCTCGTAAATGTGAATTAATTATGAAACCTTTAAATGGTCATAAAAAGCTATAGTTTATAATCATTATCTGTTGTTTGAATTTTGTGAATGGAATATTGCAATATTTATATGCATTATCTCGTTCAATAATTGAGCCTTTTTTGAAAAAATATTCTATTTTTTTGCATAGACAAAAAATTCCAATGTTGCTTTAAGTTTAAAAAACAAAAAGCTCTTCAAATGTGTGTGTTACATGTGGAGTTTTATTCCCCTTTTTGCAAGTCTAAAATAAATAAATAATGTTTTGAGTACACTAATAGAATTAAAAGTCTACCAGTTTATTGCTCAAGCTCCTTATTTTTTGAAAAAATATTCTATTTTTTTGCATAGACAGAAAATTCCAATGTTGCTTTAAGTTTAAAAAACAAAAAGCTCTTCAAATGGGTGTGTTACATGTGGAGTTTTATTCCCCTTTTTGCAAGTCTAAAATAAGTAAATAATGTTTTGAGTACACTAATAGAATTAAAAGTCTACCAGTTTATTGCTCAAGCTCCTTATTTTTTAAGGAAATATACACATTTTCTTAAGTTATCGTTAAGGGATTAAAAAGTAAGTATTTACTTTTTAATCCCTTGACGATCGGTTAATTTTCAAGAAAACGGTCACAAAAGTGCCTATTTTTTTATCCCTGAAAATTATATAAAAATATGTGTATGAACAATATCATTTTTAATTTTTGATTTGTTTTTAGCTTGAAATTTTAAACACTCCACCCCGGAAATATCACGGGAGTGAGAAATAGAGAGCGAAACCTCACCCCGTCATTTTCACGGGAGCGAGAGGGAAGGGGATAAAAAAATTGCTTGAAATAATTAGCCAAAGTGTCTTAGAGAACAAACGTTTTAACAATTCAATAATATAAACAATAACAGCTTAATTGTCTTTGTTTGTTGCAATGAAGAAATTCAATAAACTTCCTACGAAACAGTCAAATTTAGTGCATTTCAACAGCTGATATGAAAAACCACGAAAACAATCCAATGATCGTCATGGAAGAAGGAGGCAAGAGCTGCCATTGGCTCAAAAACGATAAGACCTAATCTTTTAGAAGCTGCCGAAAAACTTAGGAATCACTAGAGGAAAGTAGATAATCAATTGAAAATAAATAGTTAAATCCCCCCAATACCCCCCGAAAGAAAAAAAAGTGTTCGAAGACCCAGACTATTCAGGGAAAAAAAAAAACTAATTTCGACAATTTGAAGATCTCAATTTTTTTGGCTTTCTCTGAGCTTAAATAATAAGAACAAAAAACCATTTTGAATTAATGCGATTTAGAAAAATGACGGTAAAACGATGCTTCGTGTAGAAATCAAGAAATAATGTCGAGTTCTTGAAAATAAGAGTTGACGCCTAACTAGCGTTAGATTATTAATTTGATACACAGATTTATTACAAGATGTATTTTGATTTTTGTGGCACCCTTTTTATTGACGGGAAATGTCTGATTGATTTAATATTTTGATTTTTTAAAAAATGATTAATTTTTATTTAAAGTTTTGAAGTAAGGTTAATAGTAAAATAAATAAGTAAAAGATAAATAAAAGTAATCATCCTTATTTTAATTTTCATTCTGATTTCTTTTTCACATTAATTCTTCTTTAACGTTAATAAAACTTAGTTTTTCCCTAATCTGCAGTAAATGAATTTCTTTTTTATTTTGATGATTTATACATATACTACTCAGTGATTCCTACATACTGTTCAGATTATGTTACTGGTTCTGAGTCTTATTTTAAACTTCAATGACTGAGTACTTGTACAAAAGAGACACAGAGAAAATGTATTTACAAACTATTTACACTTTATACAAATTTCACACAAACAGATCTCTCGGAGTTCACACATTACCGTAAGGCAAACGATAATCCCGTATTTCCTAACCAAATACGAAAAGAGCCAAGCACGAACCTTGCAGCGCAATGGCTCAGACTATCAGGCGCTCGGCCAAAGTCGAACACTTGAACTCTCTGAATTCAACGAACTCTTCGTCGGAGCTATTTATAAAGCATCGTGGATCACGTGAAAGGAATATTCCAGAAATTTCCATCAAGATATCTATCACGTGATCTAGGTGTTGCCAAGCTTGGCGAGAAACAACATCGGTACCCCAAAATTCGTAACAATATTCATATCTAAATTTCTGCATTTATTCGCCCCGATTTCACTTTCATATTCTTATTCTATTTATTTATTTCACCATTAACAACTAGTTTATTTCCAGTCAACAACAAACAGATTACTCGTTCATCTTGATCATTGAGTATGTTTTTTCTTCAGTAATTTGGCATCACCTTGTTTATCGTCGTATAAAACAATCCTTTAAATTCATTATCGTGAATGTGAAGGGATGACGCTCCCATTTCAACTAATTAGCAACTTTCTTTCTTTTTGTTTTTGCTGCTAGAAGTGAGCCATGTTTTTTTTTTTTTTTTTCAAGAGATGACTTTTATTTGCGTTTTTTTGTGCAGTGAAGGGGTAAATTTATTTTAATGACATTTTTATGGATCAATGACAATATTTTTTATTTGTTGTCATTGACAACTGCTTTTAATTGGGTAGAAGGAGAAACTTTCGAATTGCTTCAATACGAAGAGTCATGAGTGATCAAACACAGGGTAGAAACATGTTATGCATTTTATCGATAATTTTTAATTCAACAATGAAGTTCCAGTTTTCGTATTTTAGTTTGCTAACTTTTGCAATCTTTCTATTAGTTTTTATAAAAAACAAGCTAATGAGCAATGCACTAATCAACTATTGTTTTTCCGATAAGCAGTGAAGATCTAATTCATTAATTTTAATCATACACTACATATTTTTTTATATATTTAGTTTGCTTTTAAATATATTTATTGTTATTATTACTATTATAATGCAATATTTTCTTTTTGAATGGTGATAAAAGATTTTTTTATTTATATCATTGATAATATTTTTGTTCAGCAGTCTAAAGCGAAGCCGATTTTAATCAGTTTCGTTTCTTAATTTTAAGTTTTCTATGTTCTAAATGAAATTTTAAAAAAATCATCAGTTCCTTTCTTTTTTGTGAAATGTAATTTAATTATTGTTACTAAAACACATTTTAAAAAGGTATATATTCACCTGAATATTTCATGTTTTAATACATTTATTTCATTTCTCTAGAACGATTAAAAATTGTACATTTCAACATCTCTTGCTTAACCGTTATTTTAGAATTGTAAATTATCCACTGAAATCGGAAATTGTTTTAATAAGCAATGCATCCAAGGGCGTATTTAAGGGAGAACCAAGTGGGCCAGTACCCACCACAAATAAATTCAAAACTATATATTTTGAATAAAGGTTTTAATGTTTTAAAACTTAAACTTGAAATGTTCTCTTAGTGTTTGCAGTGGCGCAACCCAAAGTAAATTCCTTCATAATATGTAGATGGAATTTTTTTTCAAAATAAATATTTTAATTTTAATCTTGCTATTGTTATAAGTTTGAAGTTTGGTTGTCAATGATTCAGAAATGGAATAATATTCGATTAATTTCTGACGTTTAATCTGAGCGAAACGATTAATTTTCAGCAAAATAATTGAAGTTTAAGTTTTAATCGTATTCATTCAAAGGATAATTGAAATGATAAGAAACCAAAATCCTGCGAGCACGAACTTAAGCGAATTATTGAATTGATGACAGTTTTAATGCTGGATGAAATTCTGGTTCAACTTAATAATGTCCCCCGTCCCCCATAGGAAAAAAAAAAATGGCGGTTACTTTGTGAAAAAGCAAAATTAAAACAAATATACAGATAGTGTTTTAAGTTTCCATCGCATAACTGTATTTTTACATAGTTTTTTTAACTTGATTTGTCACGGAATTCGCTGTTTTCGACCGCTATTACTGCATAAATTATCTTCAAACTTCGCACACAAGCGTATCTTCCCGATGACAATACAATATTCCATCCATTTTATATTTTATTATAACTTTAAGGGAAAAAAATAATAATTTTGGCTCTGAGGAAGTTATCAGAATTATTATTTGTCAAATGGCAACGATAGCTTCGTTTGGAATGTTTGGATAATGCAACAATATTTTGAATTTTAAAATACTCAAATCATGGCGAGTTTTTAGTTTTTTTAAAAAATAGAACCGTGCAACCTAAAACATTTTTTATGTGTTTATTTTTCTACTAGAGTGGCTGCTAGGGAGAGTCCTAGCAGCCACTTGTGTTTATATGGCTTCGTTACTGTGCACTGACCAAGCAACTCCTTACAGTTCCGAAACACGTGCCTGTAATTATATTAGTATCAATTTATAAAATTATATTTTTACAGAACTAATCTTGTTCTTGAAGGAGACATATTTTCGCACCTTTTGAAACCGATAATATTAGAAACGGTGCTAGGAACCAAAGATAAATATTAAAAAAAATATCATGATCCGAAATGTCGAATTAAATACTTTTCTTAAAACTGTTTAAAAAATGGCACTTAACTTTAAATATACGAACTACGTTTCACAAAATAATTTCGTTTCTTTTGTAGTGTTCTTTTTCTGCTTCCTTGTATGAAATAAAGGAAGTATTGTGTATTCGCAAAAAACTGCCCACTCAAATTTCAACCTGAATTTCCATATCAATCACTCATTAATGAATTTTGTTTAGTTTTTTCACGATGTCTGTACATCGTGTGGGCCAATGAAATATCCATGTGGGCCATTCCCGAGTCCGTTTTGACAAATTTTGCAATGCCGTCAGTATCTGCGCATTTGTGTATGTGCGTATCTTGCATAACTCAAAAACGGTTAGTCGTAGAAGGTTGAACTTTTACATGTAGGATATATACAAGGTCTAGTTGGGCATATTCCCTTTTGGCTGCAATCCGGTGTTCCAAAAGGGGTGTTTTATGCGATTTTGTGTCAAATCTATGTCATTTCCAAGTTGTTTTTTGTGTCAAGATATTTTACCGAGGCCATCACTCACCTCATTTGTATACTTAAATTGGCGACTATTTGGTGACAACTTCTTTATATTCCGCCAAATTTAGAGATATATCGTCAAATGTTGTTGCCGTCAGATATTTGGCGAATATTCCGTTATACCTTATGAGACACCCAGAAGCAAAGGGATGTAAGTGACAAAATTGAAAATTAGAGATAAAGTTGAGATAACTAGTGCAAATAATAGAGACAGCACCATTCCATACTGGAGCAAGAGATGTTACTGATGGGTCTAACAGCTGGTCCACCCTAACGTAATTTAGAAAAAAAAATTACCATTAAGGGTTCCATTAGATCCAAACTTTGAACGCGTTTTTCTCAGAATATACTTTTAATCACTTAACCTCTTTGCTTCCGGCAGCCGCTTATGTTAAAGCATTGCCGGAAGTACAAAGGAAGTCACGTGGTACACGCCTCAGATTTTTTTTTCTTTTAAAAGTCAACATTTTAAACCCGTTTACTTTGTGTACTTAAATCAGTTTTAACTAGTAGAGTTTTAAATAGTTAAAAGACTGCAAAATAGGATCATGGTTTTGAAAAAATTGACTGAGTTCTAAAACGCATTCTAAATACTAGATTATTACGGAATAACTACACTGACCGAAAACAGGCATTTTCTTCAAAAAAAACCCCTTAAAATGTTTAAATTTTCCCTCCTCTCCCCCACAAATAAGTCTAATTGTCCATCTTCTTGCTTCTCTCCCTTCACCCAACCACGTTTTTTAGCATTGTTTTAATATAAATTTCTAGGAATACAAATAAATAAATAAATAAAATAAAATAATTTGTAATGAAAGACGAATTCTAACTGAACAGTCTGCGAGCTGTCTCGGTTCCATTGTATTTAAAAATTAAATAAAAAGGAGATCTATTATAATTTTAAATAAGTGTATATAAAATAATTAAGACTATCGATTTAACAATATTAAATTTTTATAAGTTAAAGTTCCCTAAATCTGACACTTTAATAAAACGGTTCTCCTAAAGCTGACACCCTCAAATTAAAAAACGTTTAAAGTGTTACGAATTCCCTAAAATAATTTAAATTGAGATTTTCTTTCTTTTTGAATGGTATCACTTCTTAAATCTCTTTAAATTGGTCATACTTTAAATGTTTTTTTTTGTTTTTTTGTTTTGGGTGTCAGCTTTAGGGCACTTTACTTTGTGTTTAAAACATTAGGAAGAGAAATGTATCTTTTAATTCATGCCCCAATTATTGCCAGTGAAGCAAGATCCCTTTCTTCAAATCCGACGACAAGCGATTTTTGTCACTCTATTGCACGCTCAATTCCGAGAGAGTTGAAAACAGCTTTCCCTACGTGCACTGGTGCTTAGCTAAGCGGCATTTAACTGTTGTATGCATGTCCGATTGAGGCGAAAATAGCTAAGAAATAACTGTCACGAATGTGTGTCAAGGTTCGTGCCTATTGATGTAATAAATAAGTAATTTTGTCCGATCTGAACTATCATCCATCAGTGATGGTGTGTATCGTCGACGCGTTGCTGGAAATTAGCGAAAAGTTAGCAGATTTTTAAAAAATGAGCACGGAAGAAACATTTCTTAAATATTTGGTTAAAAATGATACGTATTGGTATAAATCACGTCTGAAAAATTGACAGAAAAATAATACTTTTATTTAGGAAGTGCCGTCCTCATTCTGCCGTCAAAGCAAGGATAAATATTTAAATACTTAAAACCACATCTTTGAAATAAAAGCTGTATATATTTTCTCTCGATTTAAGACTCTTAAGTATCTTTCATTAAAACATATATTTTTAAAAAATGTTCCTCAATTGGCACACATTATCAAATCTAGTGTTGTTGGCACAAGTTTTGAATGGAAATTAATTTTCATGGCGAATTTTTAACTAAAGACGTTGTATTTTTTAACGTGCATATTTCAGTCTGTGTATTCAATGGTTTGTCTATTATTAACGACACTTCAATGAACATTGAAATTTTCATTACCCATTTTTAATGTGAATATTTCAGCAAATGTTTAGTGTGCATAGAGCAACATCAATAATTAACATCTATAATTAGCATAATAAATAATGCGTATAGCAAATAAAATTGCTAATATGTCTTTCAGTTTGTCTATTCAGCACATATGCAAACATACACATTGTCTATACAAATTTTTGTCTATAAAATTGGTCTGTGTTTCCAACGTTAACAGGCACAAACTTGCAATGAAAACTGAATATTTGTGCCTGAGGTCTTTGAATTTTTTAATGTGAATATTCTAGCTTGTTTGATCAAGATTTTCAATGAACTGCTTTGCAGGAATTTCAGATCGTGAGCTATCTGGCAATACCTCCTATCTACAAATTTGACGATTTTCAGACTTTCTTAAGTTTATTTAGTTTACTTGATGCACGCTAGAATTCTCATGAACGAAAAATTTAATATCACGTGTAAAAAGCATGATGAAAAGGAACACTTTGGTTAAGACTCGTCACGACCGATAGAAGTCAGTCTCCTCTTAATTACTATAGTCTATACACTAAAAAAAAATCTCCTGAAAATAACGGAAAAAGTACGGCAGCAGAGTTGCCGGAAATATTTCGTTTCTGATAATATTTTCCCGATATTTGACAGAAGTTCCATTTCTTTTTTCTCCGTTAATCCAAATCAGGTTATGAAAATACAACAACCATAAAACGGAAGAGTTCCGTTCTCGTATTTTCAGGACGTGACCTTTCCGTTTTTGGAAAGAAAAACCATGTATTGAAGCACTAAGGAAATCTTCGTTAAAATCAGTCAAAAAGCACTCTGAAAATTCAGTTTTTTTAACAGTGTATCCTCTCTAATTAAAACTGAAAACAAGAAAAAAAAACTGAGCTCTCAGTGAACGCAGATGTGCATTTTAGAGAGAGATTGATAGTGATCTTCAGCAGCCTATTTGGAACCATAATAGATTAGAATGTTTGTTCATGGTTAACTTATTTATTCTTTGTCAAACTTTTCTCTGCAGATACACGATGGTATAAGACGACTCGAGTTCTCCGCACATCTTTGACAAAGTTTTAGAATTCCTCTTACATTTCAGTCACAAAACAGCTGGTAAAAATCTGAAAATGAGGGGTTTCTATAATATAAGAGGTAAGATTTACAAAGCAATTATATTGGTGGTGGTGGTAATGGTTTCATGTGGGTTATTTCTTGGTGATGGTAGAATTAATGTCCATTTTTCTTTCTGCTGTGGAACATAACAGAAACTTTCACGTTTGAATCATTTGAAATGAATTTAAACGGAATAAAATGTAAATATTTATGCTACAAAGTAAAAGCAAAAATCGACGTAAAATTCAGCCCGAAATGTTAAAAAATTGCAGACACATGTTTCGAGGTTACATCCAAGTGAAACACTCATTGAAAAACATTCAACTAAAGTGGGATGTTTTTCATCTGGAAGCTCACTCTTTTGCATTCAAAAAGGGATTCCTTGTGACCTCGATACACGTGTCTACAATCTTTGCAAAATTTGAGCTTAATTTTACGTTGATTTTTGTTTTTAATTTCAGTGGTTTAAAAGTATTTATAATGTTAGAATACTTACTGCTCTAAGTTTTTGATCTTAATTTTCTCATCCATTTTAGTTTTTACTATTTGTTAATAATTTTTGTTCACAAATTTAAAAGTAATTTTTAGCGAATAGTCAAAGATTCAATACAATAAATTGCATAAATTTGCAGCTATTCTAAACAATCGATATGGTTTATGGAGCATTAAAGAAATTATATATATAAATACACTAAAAATACGGAAAATACGACTGCAATATTTAACTTTAACAAAAGAGATCGAACGAATGAATTTCAAGGAAGTAATCCTTGCATTAAAGTATATTTAGGAAAATTAAAAACAAAGTCAGCATTTTGATACCACTCGTATTTTAATTAGCAGCACGAAAATGAGTTATTGATACCATTTACAACTATGCGCATTTTGTGTTTAGTTTAAGTAATTTATAAACATAAAAAGCATTTTCTTCTGTAGAAAATACCATTATTTCCTCATATTTTATCCTTTAAATTTAATTTGATAATTCCTTGACCTTGAGAGCAAACACTTGAAATTTAAAAACGTTCTGCAAGGAACGAATCTGCTTTTGAATCTAATGGAATTACGTTTACATCTGATATAAAGTAATGAGCGCTGTGAGACTATTTGTTGGGAATCTTATTTGAAAGACACTATTTAGATTTAATGCAAATTTAACTGAAAAGAGAATTTTCTACGCGCAATTTATTTGCATTCTGTATAAGTCTGAATTTGCTTTCAAATGTTCTAAGTCGACTGGAACATGGAATAGAGCAAGTCAATTTAGGGAATAAAAGATCTAATTTACCAGATTTTTGTTTCTTTCCCTTCTTCCATTTCTTCCTAACAATCCAGTTTTCACCTATTGTTACATACATTTAGTTACTTTCAGTTTAGCTTAAGACGTAGATCCTTTTACTTTATTCTTTTTCATGCTTCTACGATTCGCTTATGTAGTAAATTGTCTTGCTGTCATGACATAAATCCTTTAGGCTCTCTTAACTTTTTCTCTTTTTCAATGGAAAGCAAATGGTGTTAGAAAAGTCAAGAAGGTGTTGAAAAAAATGTGTCGCAAAGGCTTGAAAGGGGTGTAAAACTTGTTGAGCATGAAAATTTTTCTAGTGGAAACAATGCCAACTAGATCCCCGATAGAATAAAACTTGTTCACTTCAGTTGTTAACACTGAGGCAAGGCATTGGACTTTCTGATATAGAATATAATACTTGTTGGAATAAAAAAATATTTTTTACAAAGTGAATAAATAAATTGAAGCAATAATAATAAGTAAATAAATATAATGAAATAAAGCAATAAAAATCGGCGCAAAACGAAAAGAAAAAACTAAAAATAATAATGAAAAATGTATAGACAAAAGAAAAACCATGTGTTAACCATATTGTGAAAAATATCACGAACTCTACTTAAAAAAATAAATACATTTTTTTTTTCATATTTATGTAAAAAAACAAATAAATCTATTTACTATTTTATACAAAAGTTAAAACTTCTGCATAAAAGAAATACAAATAAATAAATAAATAAATAAATAAAACAATAGCTATAAGTGTTTAAATAAAACATAAATAACTAAAAGCAAAATAATAACCTAGTAAAGAAAAATTATTGAAAATTTAACCATGTTTCAAAAACTATTATTGATTCCACTTAACTGGCTAATTAAGTGTTATTTGTCTTATCATTATTTTTTTAATGATTAGGGCGTATATATTTTATATATATATATATATATATATTTATGGGTGAAGTAGTTATTTGTGTTTAAACTTCAAGCTATTACTTTACTGATTCGGAAAAAGTGACCAATTGCAGGAAGGCAAGTAATACTCCTGATCACGTACTTATAAAAACCTGATACATTACAAAAAAGAATTTTAAAAGTAAATAAATAACTGAACTTTTAAGCTTCATTAAAGTTTCGGAAATTTGACGTTAGCCAGTCCATCAACTTGATACTGTTAAGTTTCATCATGCGCAAAAGTGGAACTCTTCAAGACGATAAGGTTAGTCTCAGTGAGGTGTTCCTGGACGACTTGATGTATATCTTCAGCTGAAAAAGGTTTTTTGTGTGAGGAACCTGTCGTCGGGCTACTTATATCAAGCTGCCCGACCTTACACAATTGCACCATCAGTAAATGTGAAACATCTCAAGATGTGAGAAATGAAACCGTTCAAGAAGATAAGTTTACTGTAGGCAAAATTTCTGAGGGGCATGGTTAAAGATTTTCATCTGAAAACGCTTTCGGTTTGTAAATCCTGGTCTTACTTATAAACGTCAAGCAGTAAATTTTCACTGGAGCAAAACTGAAACATCTTAAGAGTGAAAGTAAAGCTGTTCAAGAAGATAAGTTTACTCTTGCTGAGATACACCGTCAGCAAATGTGAAGCATCTAAAGACGTGAGAAATGAAACCATTCAAGAAGATAAGTTTACTCTAGGCGGAATGATCCTAGGAAATCTGATGCACAGTTAAAAATTTTCATCTGAAAACGCTTTCGGTTTGTAAATTCTGGTCTTACTCATAAATGTCAAGCAGTAAATTTTAACTGCAAAATTGAAACTTCTTAAGAAGTGAAAGTGAAGCTGTTTAAGAAGTTTACTATTGGTGAGATATTCTTAGGCAACCTGATGCACAGATAACAATTCTCAGCAGAAATAAAAGCATTCGGTTGTCAAAACCAGACGTCAGTCTTCTTAACTAAGTCAAGCTATTATTTTAGACCCTGGGCAAAAGTGAAACATCACAAGAAGACAGGTTGTAGTCTTGGTGACATACACGTAATCCACCTGATGCCTAGAGAAAGAGATTAATCCAAAGTGACCTACTTTGCTTCAGAGTGATTTCACGGACGTGACTAAAATAATATTTTGATTTCCGTCCCGATCGATAACCTCGTTTACCCCTTTTCGTCGAAAGTAGTTTTTATTTCGCAGAAGAAACTTTCTCCTGGAACTTTTGGAGGTCTTTACCACTGCAAAAAATGCGAGAACAAAGAATGTTCAGGATGGTGACGCATAAACATATTCTAGGTACAAATCTTCACTAATCACATTAATTACTATGCAGCTAAGGACAGGAGCTAAAACTAATGAAGCGTGTGCAAGTTGTCTTTCAAAACTTGCTTCAACTGGAAAACTGCTTTCTTTCTTCAAAAAAGTTAAACCTGAGCAGATTAGAATGCCCTTTGGGATACAGCGGAACTTCAGAACTGACTTTTTTAATTACCAGTGAATCATTCTGAAAATTGTTTATTCTGTAAACACATATTATTTGCAAAATAATATGTGTTTACAGAATAAACAATTTTCAGAATGATTCACTGGTAGTATTTTAAATGGTTCTGGAAATAATTAAATTTTAAAACTTCAAAATACTGCAAAATTGCCAAATTTTAAAGTATTCCATGCGCAATTGGTTTGTGCAAATTCACCAAACTTTTTTCCTCCGCTCATTTGACGCATAAAAACAAGCGTTACTCAAAAATAATTTTAATTGTTAGCTTCTAAATCTTTAAAAAATTAATATCATTAATTTTTTTGTATTTTTTCGAAAAAAAAAATTGAAAATTGCTTTTTAAATTTTTTTATTTGCCCTATAGCAAACAATATGATGCCGACAATGATACGAACCAATATCTTAACTACCAAAACTTGCGTATAAACTTTATATGAGGAACTTTATATAGATATTTTTCTGTAACACAGATGCGTACTACAATAAAAATGGACAATTAATAAATAAATAAAAAATAACGTTCTCAAGGGGAAAAATTATATTCTGAAGGGAAAAAACCACATTCTCAATGGAGAAAAAAATCTAGGTACATACGTATTATCCCGTCAACCGATAAATTGACAAAAAAATTGACGCCAAAGCTTGGAGCTTGAAATGTTCGATAGCGCAGAAGCGTTCCTTTTTCCATTATTTGGCGGCATACGACAATTTTGGATACATTTTTAAAATTTGGCGAAAATGGTCGACAGGATAACACGTAAGTACCAAAATCTATTTATGGAATAAAAAGCCTAATTTTTACACTCGTACTGAAACACAAAGAAATCCTATGTACCCAACAACATAGCTTCAAAAGTCTAGAATGTGACCTTTATTTTATACTTCCTTGCTCTCACATATAAATTTTAACAACCAGAAGAAAGTGTTATAAAAAAACGGTTGAGTATGATAACTTCCTTGTGTGCTATTCTAAATAAATAAAAAACAATATTTATGACAAAGATTGTTGTTATAAGTAATTTATGTCCTATCTTTATATAAAATGCACAACCGTTGATATTTATTAAAAATAAAGACATAGTAAAATGCATTGTGATTCTTGTCAAGGCACGACGTGAATGAATCTGCTTCCGAGTTCAGAGACATTTTTTATTTTGTCATAAAAATAATCATTGTTGTCGAAATGGTCGACCGGCCATTTTGGACTCCGTTTTGGAAGCAATGGTTGCGTTTCCAATAGTTCTTCTCGTTGCAAAAAGAATTTTCGGTAAAAATTTTTTTTCGTAGCTTAGGAGGGTAAAATTTTATAATTCAATGCAGAGTGGATTGTAATATATTGGTATACAAACACGTTTTGCTCTGAAAAAGATTCCATGGGTGATTCTGATCCGAGATTCTCCGACATTTCCGAAAATTTTCGAGCACTTGTTCCGAAAATTTAAAAAAAGAAAATCGGTTTTCCAAAAAGTCTTTACTTTATTAATCTTAAGATTTCTTTGACAATTAGTACTTGTGCTTTTTTTTCTACCTTCAGATAAACAAATATTTTGTACTACTTTAAAAAACTTTCAATACAATAATTTTTCCCCGAAAAAAAAAGGCTTCTGACATTAATACATTAGATCTTCCATTTAATTACTTGCAGGATTATTTTTGAGCTTATAATATATTTTTGCGTATGTATTGTGTGTTGAGGCGGAGGCTTGTTAACCTACGTATATAATTTTTTATTTTGAATTGATAACGCATCTTTTTCCGAAAATTTTGTGTGAATTTCCGAAATTTTTTTTCGTTTATGATCACCCATGAAAGATTCAGCTAATTTATGAAACTAATATTCTATGTGAACGCTTTTGATCGAAATTTCTCTGAAGTTTTGAAAATATTTAGCAGCACATTTCAGAAAAAATTGCCTTCTATGCGGCGTAGTCGTAAGGCACTGGCCTCGTACGCCCATGTTCCGGATCAAACCTGTCCTAGGTGGATTTTACAGATGCAGAAAATCGCCAATGCTCATGTCGTTTGGTTATGCCGCATGTTTAAGTTCCCTTGAGTATATGTTTGGCATAGATACTCTCGGCTAAATTAAATTGCTAGTGCAATTTTGCATCATTAAAGCTCAGCTGCCGCCATCTAGAGGGAAACTGAGCGGCAAAATTCTAATGTGGTAATAACTCTTCGCCAATAGTGGTGCATGAAAGAATGGTTGCCAGTTCCTAGGGTATGCACTGGGTTTGCAAATGGTAAGGAACCAATATTCTATTATAAACATCAACATTTAAGAAAATTCTTTTCTTTTTTTTTGCTTGTTTTTATTTCAAGGTCATTTTTAATTGCCATGAAATTGCCTTTTCTCTATAAGAATATAACTGACTGAGCTCATGGATTATCGCCAATTTAAGACTAAAGTCTCAAGACTTTCGATATTTTATTATAATGCCCAGAGTCGAGTTCTTTTCTTTTGTCCGAACTGGGTTTCAGTAATCGAACAAAAGTGAAATATAGCAGTTTTTATCTTAAAAGAAGGTTTAAGAAATGAAACGATTACAAAGGGGTGCAAGGAGGGCTGAGCCATTTCTCGAGAGTGCTGTTAAGTGCAAAATTTATTTTAAGAATCAGAATTTGATAAATCTTATCATAAAAATATTTTGGTATTAAACATCAGACATGCAATTTTAAATATTTGAAGAGATTTGATTTCAAATATTGCTTTTGTTCTAAAAGTATAAAATATAAACAATTTTTTTTAGTTTTGGTGTGGTCTTGTGTGAAATTTTAATTCTAAATCAAATGTGAAGGGAATTGAAAAAAACTGCATTTTCATAAAAGAGAAAGATCGCAATAAAAAGTACTAAGCGATTTTCGTGTGTATTTTGTGAAATGGAGCCATTTATCATTTTTTGGTTTTCTGAAATGAAATGAACAATTAATACGCGTTTTACAAATTTTTTATAGTTTTAATTATAATAGATTATCTAAAAAAATTATAACATTCTTTACCATAGAACAAACACTGTCTTTCAACACCAAATAAACTTCTTCGTATAAATAAAGTAACTAACCTACGACAAGAGTCAATCGACAAAAAAACAAACTCCATCTTTCAAGAGCAAACAAACGAGAAATATGAAAAAATAACTAAACCACCACAAATAAATCGATAGAAAATTTTAAATTAGGGAAAAATTGCGGACTTGGAAACCCCAAACAAACTCTCTCATATAAAGAAAGTAACTTAACTACCACCAATAAATTGATAGAAAAATTTAAATTAGGGGAAAACTACGGGTTTGGAAACACCGAAAGTTTGCTTTAAAACTGACAGAAAGCGTGACCACAATTCGGAATCGAAACCTATTTTGTAACGCCATCTTCAGGGACAAGCAGAAGTTTTTTTCCCTCCCTCAATCTGGAAGAAGCAATTGAGTTCATCGATTTCTTACTTTGCATAAACCTCCGGTACGTGTTTGCTACGAAAGATTACATTTTATTACCACAGTGGAACGGAATTGGGGGAGTGATATCCTTGAAAAAAGAGAAAAGAAAAAGTGGGTTACGGGGGTCATGGCAAACTGTTCCTTTAGAAGCAAAAGTCCGGTAATTTCTCTTAGCACGCAACAGAATTTTTGGAAAAACAGTCGCTTCTGTGTTTGAGATTGAGGGAGGTAAAACTGGGTGTGTCGAGAGGGTGCTTATGGTGACAGAACTAGGTTAGTGTCTTCTACACTTCCCAGAAAATCGAGGAAGATATATTTCTTGACCTGAATAGATAGTTTGAATTAAAATTTGTACAATTATCATAATTGTGAATAATATAATTAAATCCATGTACTCAGGGACGTAACTAGGTCCTTTTCCAACAGGGGCAAGACCAGGCTTTAGCCCCCCCCCCTCCCGACATACACACACACAAAAAAAGCGCATACATATGCGAATACGCTCTTAGTCAATTTAGCTCCTTTAAAATCTGGCGTCCAGGGCACAGGCCTCGTCTGCCCGCCTTAGTTACTTCCCTGCATGTACTGTGCGATTATACTGACATTATAAGAAGGAAAGGTGTAGATCAAAAAGTTATTTTTGGCCATGAGCGTTTTCTAAATGTTTGCTTCGCGCCTTTAAATAATTATATTTCTTTTAATCTTAGTATTCGTCTTTACCATTATTTAACTAAATATGACATCATCGGTGCTTTAGCAAAAGTCACTAAGTTCACGTATTCATTGTCCTTTCAAAGTTTCAACTCATTCTGAAAAATTGAAAAAACTCGTAGAGTAGATTTACTTATGTAACTTTTAAATTGTGTAATTGGTTTATTTCTTGAAATAACTAATTGCAAATTCTAATGTAGTTCTTCAAAAAAATTTAATGACTTTTAACAGAACACCGATGCTATGTTCATAACTATATTGCATGCCTGGTAAAGTCTCCTTAAAGGCGACGGAAATATTTTAGGAAAAATTTGAGTATGTCTTTTCTGCTTAGGAGTTCAGTAGGGGTGAAAATTGTAATTTTAGCAAATTCAATGCTAGAGGTAGATAAACTACAATGGATTTAGTAAAAGGAGGTGGAATAATAAATAAATTAATTAAATATTTTCTTTTATTCCCTTAAAAGTAAAAGGAAATATTTAAAGAAAAATTTGGGCATGTTCTTTTTGTTTAGGAGGTCAGTTACATGGGAAGATATTATTGATTTCTTTGACTTCGATGACATAGATAAATGAGCTAGATTAGATTTAGTAACTTCAAAGTAAACAAATCATTTCAAGTAAAAATTGAGTAAGCCCTCTTTGCTTAGGAGGAGGAGGTCAGTACATGTGAAGGTATTGTTGACTTCAGGCTAATTCGATGCTAGATAGGTAAACTGGAATAAATTTCTGAGTTGTTTCTGACTGAAATGTATATTAGATTTCAATTTGATCCGGATCTAATTTTGGGAATGAGTTTTACTGTTCTGTCTTTTTCTTTTCATTTGAAAAATGTATTTAATTATACAATAAAATTTATAATCATTAACATGATTTAATTCATTTAATTTTTTTTGATATTTTTCTTAGTAATGTAATAAAAATGCTTCTGCAGACAAACTTTCATTTTATCAGTAGTTTTTAAGAAAAAATGGTTTCCATCCTCTGTAGTTACATTTGCATACTCCTAGCTCAAAACCATATTTTATTGTTGTATTTTCTTCCTAGTTTTTTATATTTTTGGCTTTAAAGATTAATTAAATTGATTCGGCAAAGCCTAAGTAATTACGAAACTCTAACAATGAGATGACTAATACAGGTCAAGGTGGATAGATCACGATAAACGAATGTTTTATTTTATTTATTTTTGTATTTATTGTTATAGTTACATTGTGAACTTCTTCTGCAAATTTAAATGTATGAGCAATTGTTTATTGTTTAGACTTTAAACGCACATAGAAAAAAAAATACTATTGCTTTGTAATTTTGAATTTTTAGGTAACTGGCGAAGTTTTATATGTGGCTCACATTAGAGTATTGCTTTCTGGAAGACAAAAATTATTTCAGTTTTGAAGTTAAAACTTTTCCTAATGAATTTATAAATACTGATAGAAAAAAAACAGCATTTAATAATGAACATTAAACCGAGAGTTTCCAAACGCTTCCGCAAACTGTCTACTAGATAGAAATTTTTGTATTTTAGATATTTAATAGAGAATATTAAATAATAATTGTAAGACTAAAGAGGTTCCGATTTTTTGTTACATTACCCTATAAATATAAGTATAAAATTTCGCAGATCTTAAGCTGCTTTATATCTCGAGTCAAAAATCTTCTTGCGGAGAGCATATCCTCAGACTCATAAAACTTAACGAAAGCAATTATAAGCTATAAAATTTATTGCGCGATTTAGAAACAACCTCATTGTATTAGCTTTAATAGACTTTTATATCACTTTCTGGTAGTTTATTTCGATTGAAAAGCATTTTCAATCCTTGGAATCTCACTTTAACTCATAAAAGTTTCGTAACAACGGCGTTTGCTAGGTTATAATAAAAGTCTACGTTACTATACAAGTGTTGGTGTCGAAGAAGGATAGACAGACATTGGTATGTTTCAGCAAAACAGAGTTTGCTTGTTATAATAGCTCATGGCCGGTAGCTTGTTACGTGTAATAATCGAAGCACTTTTTAAGTTAAAAGTATATACATATTATGGTATAGCAAAATACACGCATATAAAATGGTTATAAAAGTTTGTAAAATCCAAAAAAAGAAAAAGTTTTCTTTTTGATCTTACAAACCTTTTGGTGTTACTAACTTATTTGGCTCTCTCAAACTTTTGAAAAATTGATGACGACCAAAACGTTGTTTTTACAGATACATCTTTCTTCAGGAGAGCAATAATGACTAAACTATTAAGATTCGCGTGCTGGGCGTGATGTAGAGAAACCAATGCTTGCAATACCGATATTCGGTATTTTTTTAAATTGTGATATTGGAATACTGGTATCAGAAATTTTTCAAAAAAGGAACAAAAACCACTAGTTTCATTACATATATAGTAGTTTCATACAAAAAATGAAAAACATTCTTGTGTGTTATGAACAAATACAAAATAAAGGATCAAATATTATAATCAAATTAATCTTTACAATAAAAGCGGAACAATAAGAATTTAGGGCATTAGAAACAGAAAATAAAGGCAAAACTGAACCACTAGAGTGCTATGATAAAATGAAAGAAAAAGATAACACTGATGAAGAGCAGTAAATTGTATCACTTAACAACTACTTACATACAGTATGAATGTATAACCTCCTTCCTTTGTGAAGTCGGTTAAAATACTAATATGTCGTCTTTTATGTACCTATTAACAGATGAAAACAAAACATTTTTGTTTACTGCATATTTTTTAAATGAGATCATAAGAAACGTACCTAATACTAATATAACATATAAAGAGGACAACAAACCAACCCCTGCAAAAAGTTACCATTTGTTATACACTAGCAGAGATTTTTCTTTCGAAACCCAGTATAGTTCAGACAAAGATTTAAAATAATAATATAAAGCCATCCTGCAACTGATGGTAAGAATATATTATTTATAGGAAAAAAAAATTAGTGGTATATGCTTAAAATGAACTTTTATAAAGCGGCAAGCGGGATCACCTAATTAGCATATAACTGTACAAAAAAAGAAGAGCAAGAAATAAAAGCATGGTGCGTATATTATTTATAAAAAAAATTCATTAGTGATAAATATTTGAAATGAACTTTTATGAAGTGGAAAGTGGGATTACCTAATACGTGTGTGAAAAAGTGGTGAAATAAATAAATCATGGTGCATATAAATACACGAAAATGTAATGGTTCATCACATTAACTAGCAATAAAAAATATATTTTTGCATTCTTCAGAAGCTTTTTTCATTGATACTATTCTCTTAATTCATGATTTTGAAGCCAAATAAAATGACAGTAAATAGATAATAAATAAAATTAAAATATCTTTAACTGAAAAAATGTTTATCCTTTGAAACTAATACCGAAAATACCGGTATTTCACCTTAGCAAATACCGGGTTTAAGAAATTGAAACATCAAATTCCGGTATTGCAATTACTATGTAGGTGGCAAGCACGGTTTTACAAGAAACTCTGTAAGATATTTACAATTAAAATATTATTAATTGTGAACGAAATATAAGCTATAGAGTAATTATATAAAGAGAACATATGTTACACCTTACTTTTTAGTTATTCAATAGCAGTTTCTACGAAAATAATTTAATTCCTTTTCTTTCTAACTTGCAAAAAAAAAAAAAAAACCTAATTACACGTATTCTATTTAATACCCATCCTTCTTCTAAGAAACCCGAAGACTTCAATCGAGTTATCATCCTCTTTCTAAAAGCTCAAAAATGAAAACCGGTAGGGGTGAAGTTCCTTTTCGGAAATTCATTAAAGTATTAGCTCCTTCCAAGGAAAATTTATTTTGTCATAAAATTCACTTTAAACGGGTTCTGTAAAATCACATAAATTCTTTGACTGCCAATGAAAAATTCCACTAATTGTACACATCAACACGGAAGTGGTATTAAGAAAAATCTTTATTTCTTTCTGTAAACAAAAGAGTTCGTACTTAAAATTTAATTAAAACAAAACAACTGTTCTCTGATATCCTTCATTCGGTCAAAAGGACATTTCGATGAATATCTGCTAGCTACTAGCAATGTCCTTGGTAAGGCGTTGCGAATCCATCTTTTAATTTTCTTAAGCGAAATAATTTAATTTTCTGTGCAATATATATAATATATTCTTGTAAAAATTTCGTCATTGTGAAACAATAATTGATGTACTTTTTATTTTTTCACCTTCAACGCTTCCTGTCAAACGGTTTAACTGCGTCATACCTTTCCGAAATATTTTATTAAAATTAAGTATGCGAAAGATGCAAAAATCGACAACACCCTTCAATTGCCAACTAATATACGATAACTAATCGCATAAGATTCTTTACAGCTTACTCCGCGAGAACAAGAAAGAAAATCTCAGAATTAAAATACTTCCTTGTTGCTTTTGTGGCTAATTTGTGTTCTGGAACGTTTTATTCTATCTTCTATCGTTTAATAGTAGAATAATTTAATAGTAGTTTTTAATTTCCTTTCATTGGTGCGCTAATGGAAAACTTGGAAATTTTCTGACCATCATCATATAATATGATACTAGAAAAGGCCTGTGTTTATTCTCTCATTTAAGTTTAGAGAGCCATTTCAACTTTTTTGGAACTAATACAAAACCTGATAAGTATGCGACTAGTTTTATTTTTGCCATTTAGTTTTATTTTTGTTACAATTTCAAGATGTTTATGTATTATAATGTTTGTTTAGGTCTAATTTTCCTAAATTTACGCTAAATTCCGTTAATTTCCATTCAAAATCGGGTTAGTTTTTGAAATCTTTAGATGAACGTTGTTTTTCCTGCTGAGCCAGCTTTGAGGTTTATGTGGGTTTGTCGAATTGGTGTATTTTGAATCTAATTCTTGGCGCTAAGTTTGGCGATTTTGCGCCAAATGTCGTGATTTTTTCAAACCTAGTAGATTATGGTAGATTTTGCTAGAATTAATCCGTTTGTTAACGTTCAAAGTCATTTTCAAAAACTTAATGAAATTCTAATACAACATATCAAAGCAGTGGAGCACGAAAGATTTTCTCTTTTCCGTCTCCACTACTGCTCTGAGCAAAAAACTCTTTGTTCCACTACTCTGCTCTCCAGCTCTCCATCTCACCTCAAAATAGTAAAGAAAAAAAAAAGCCTGCCACTGCATCAATTTAACATCATCTGAGAAGGAAACATATTTATACTTCTTATAAAAACGAAAATTGCAATTTAATCAGTGAAGTTAATTGAGGCCGCATTAAATGTAATTAAAAAAATAAATAAACAGTCTGAAATTCAAGTTGTTACACGATGAACTAAATTTTCAAATTAGTCCAAACGGAAAACCATTTTTTTTAAAAAGTGTTTGTTGTAATATTGATTGAATACTTTGTTTTTAAACTATCACTGATTCATCATTCTTCAAACAAGTTTTGCATTTAAATTGCGAACAAATAGCAAGTTTTCGTCGATTTGGCACAGAGACTGTTTGAAATCCCCTCTTAATTGATCGCATCGTGATCTTTTGTTTCATTTCTTGAAACATTGAAGCCATGTTTTACATTTTAAAATATGTTACATAATTAAAAGGAGTGACAATGTTTTAAAACAGCAATTTTTAAAAGAAATTTTCTTTGAGAATGAAATGGTTTTCAAATAAAAAAATATTTGCAATCTCAATAAATGTCATTTTTATCATTTGTATTTAGCAATCTGTAATAATCCATCGTTATTTCTCCTGTTTATCTCTCTCTCTCTCTTTAAATTTCCCCTTCTCTCTCTCTTTCTTATTTCTCTTTTTTCCCCCTCTCTCTTTGCTGTTGGATAGCAATGTTCAGATTTTTTTTGAAATTTTTCCTATTCAAAACATTGATTTTTTTCTAACTGTTTTCTCTATGATGACAATGCTAGAGAGCAATACTCATGAACAAGACGAAAAGAAGTTTACAAGGGCATTTTTTCCTATTAGAAAGAACCAAAAACAAACAATTTATTTAAAATTTTGTTGCAGTGTTGCTATTTGTCCTTCTTGGAAATGCTGATAAACAATAAACAGACGAAATTAATTTCATGCATACATACTAATATTCATTGTTTATTGTTATTGCAAATGGCTGCTTACAAACTGTTTTTAGTAAGAATTGTAATTTTTGAAGATGGTTTTTGTTTAGAAACATTCAGGGGGCAGGGGTTTTCAGAGGCGCCATTGTGATATAAAAAGCAAAATCGTTAATAGTTATAGATAATGAAAAGTATAAAATGCGGCTTATACTAACTAAACTAATAATGTTATAACTAAAGTTTACAAATTTGTAATTGCATGCATCTCAAGTAAATAAGGCTTTTTTGATTTTGAAGGAATTTCAGCTCCTCTTTAAATTCCTATGTTTTTGCTCCTTTAAAAGTTTGATGTTCTAAACTTGTGCAAATGTAAGCACATTTTTTTACCAAAAGTTTTTTATTAGAAACATGATAAAATAATTTATTTCACTTCAAGTAAAATATACTATTTCAAGTTTTTGTGAGTAGTATGACCACGTGAATTCCTTTCACAAATCAGCTTATGAATTTCTCAAAAACCTTCGAATACTTGCTGTTTTCCACACAGATTACATCCTCAGACGCCTTTTTGGACATTCCATCCACAAAATGAGAACAACTACCCTTTCATTTTTTTTTTTGCCTGTCCTGTTAAATCTAAGTTCGATTGGATGTCTTGATGCAAGATTCTTGTGGATTAAAACTGTCTGGGCAGATTGAAAATATATAAAAATATGTTGCAGTTGATGGCCTTTGCAGTTATTGTGAAACCAATATCGGCAAGCTGCTGTACTCTAACCTTGTTAAGTTTACCTTACTCTTAGTCTTCAAGTATTTTCCTTTCATTTATTATTGCACTGCGGTCTCAGAAAAGCGCATGCTCAAATCTCACGAAACTTTCGTCGAATTTGACGAAATGACCTCGTCAAAAATGCTCCGAGTAAACCTTTCGTCAAATTGCCGAAATTTGTGTAGTAACTTTTTTGAGTCACGTGGTCGCGCGAGGAAAGAATCGTTCGAAATGACGAAATTTTCTTGACGATTGAAGAATCGTCAAAAATGAGGATTCTATTTTTGAGAGTATGAATCCTCTAAATTATTTCCGTAACGTATTCACTGCTTTTGGTATTGTATCCCTTAATTCCTTGACCAGGAATGACTAGTAGGACTCGTCCTGCTTAAAACTAGCCCAAACGGACAGTGACGAGTAGCACTCGTCCTGTTAAAACTAGCCAAAATGGACAATGACGAGTAACACTCGACATGAAATTTGTAAGGCAATACGGCTTTAAAAATAAAAAAATCGGAAGTCGTACGTAATGAAGAATCATTGTTTCAAGTTCGCAATTATACTATAGCAATTATATTATATGCAATTATATTAGCAACCAAACTTTTTTGGTTCAGAAATTAAATTGTCTTTTTTAACACCGCACGCTTCAGATTAATTTCCAGGTTAAGGGGTTAAAACCAATCTAATGCCATCCAGTCGACTTGCTATTATTTTTTTTCTACTCAGCAGTTAGACATCATATCGCTCATGGACTGCAATAGTGGCACAACTCAAAATAACACAAAAAATAAAAAAACCGCGTTTTGAACTAAGAACAGATGTAAATATGAAAATACACATTCTTTTCAGCAGCACTACTAGAATAACTCATAATTCAATATTAGCCCGTAAGATGGCAACAAACTTAAGCATTTCTTATTTCACTGCCTTTTCCTTAGCAGTGAAAACTTTAAACCCAATTGTCTCAAATTATGGTTTTTTGAGTTGTGCCGCTACTGCAGCCCATGAGCGATACCTTACTCCATGTCTATCAACTGAACGTGAGCATGTACTAAAATTATGCAACAAACTAAAGCATTTCTTCTGCATTTTCCTTAGCAATGAAAACTTTAAACCCACTTATCTCAAATGATGATTTTTTGAGCTGTGCCGCTATTGCAGCCCATGAGCGATATCTTACTCCATGTATATCAACCGAAATGGAGCATGTTCTAAAAATATGCTGGAACGAAGAATGTAATGCGTAGAGAGGGGCTTTGAAGTCTCCGATTATGACACGAAAGATATATTTAAATGTTGCGCTGAAGCCCATTATAATACGTTTGCTTCAAGGTCTCGTTCATAATATGGATTCTTATCTCTTGCAGTCCATTCCCAATGTCTGAAAAACCGGCAATTTTCTCTTAGACGGACCAAGGTCAGAATTTCCTGAGGTTCTCTCCTTGGCCCCACTATCTTTAATCTTCCAAACCGAACCCAAATAGTAGCCGCTTTTTTAAAAAAATTCTGACGCAATTCTCTGTCCCTCTTCTATAATAGATTTGCGTGATGCCACAATGTTTTCAAACAACTCTTGTAATTTTCACGGAGTAGAAAATGAAGTTTTTGTCTTTTTTTAATTCTGTTTTTGACAGATTAATCGTTTACCTGTAAAAGAAACGATTACTAGAGGAAAAAAAAAAATCTTTCATAGTAGGGGATCATTCATAAATGATTTCATGCTTCGAGGGGGGGGGGGTTGGTGACAGTGTGACAAGGGGAGGGGAGGGAGTAACAAGAAGTATGACATCATGCTTTATGAAACATAGATTGGTATGTGACAAAGGGGGTAGGGGGGTCCGCTGAAGTGTGACATTTTGTGACAAAGGAGGGGGTTCAAATATGTGTTGAAAAAAGCGTGACATCATTTATGAACGGTCCCTAGCATGTAAATCAGTTATGTGCGGATAACGAAAATTTGCCTAAACTGTCAGTTTATCATAATTGCTTCCATTTGTGAAGCATGTTTTATCAATGTTATCCTTAATGATAACGTCTTGGGCGAATATTACAAAAGTAGAATACGTAAACGGACACATAAAAAAGGGGGGATCGGATTTGTTTTGTCTTGGAGGGTCTGGGTACTTTTCAACCGGTCAAGTTAGAAATAGCACTTATAAAGGGCAGTGGAGTACGCAGAATTTTTTCAAAGGTTCATAATTTTCAGAAACTACTAAAAGAAATTCGAGTATGTAATAAAGCACTATCATTTCCCTAATTTAGGCAGCGAGACAATTTTGACTTGAGCTCAAGGGGGGATTAAACCCCTAACCCCTTCTTCGCGTACGCCACTGATGAAGGGCACCAAAATACTCAGGATTTGTTCGTTTTAACGAGAGTTTCTTTAAGGACTGAGCGATTGCTTTGAATTATCAAGTATCGAATTAACGAGAGTTGACTGCATTTATTTTCTGAAATCTAGAAAAATTCAATCTCGTAGATTTAAATTGTAACTAAAATATTCATAAATTCATTTTTTCAATTTCAAAGCAATGATGGGATTTTTTTGTTGTTGCTAATACCACTTTGATATCCAAGCTCCTCTCGCAAAACCAACCAGGAGTTAAGCCAGACAAGGACATCCGTTTTTAATGAGCACCGTTAGGGTAGAAGTAAGACTTCGCTCAAGCACAGCTAATGTATTCAGATGACACCAGATGGCGCTACCACAAATGCGACACCTTCCTTTTCGACCTAGGAGTGACGAGAAGGGAAATTCTCCACCCTCCAGGAACCGTCCGGACTTCAGGGTCCACGGATTTTACGTGCACGTATCCCCAAGTGCACATGGTGGGTCTTCCATGGGTCAGGTATTGAGCATTCAACACTCTGGTTGGAAATCCGACATATTATACAATAGGGTACCGCGGCTTTATTATTATAATTTTTTTTCCCTTTTCTTTTCTTCTCCTTTTTTTTCTAGTTTGATTCTGTTTGGCGTTCTGGGTCTGGATCATTTTACACTTTCTGATTCAAGAAACATGACTGCTAAAATCCATACTACACATTCTTACCCATTAATACCTGACTTTTTTTAGGGACAGTCTGAAAAGTACGTCTGAAGCACCAAAAAATAAGCATTTCAACAAAAAATTGTTTTAATGTAATTAATAACCAGTTATTTTAAGGTTAGGAATACATTAAAACAGTTTTTTGTTTAAATGCTTATTTTTGGGTGTTTCAGGCGTACGTTTCAGACTGTCCCTAGAAATGGACGGTAGGCATTAATGGGTTAACCCCCATCTAGCAGTAAAACAAGAGTTTCTTTGTACCGTTTTACATCCATTAACCCCTTGAAGCACGAGTTTTTTTTTTTGGAAAAACTGGAAAAAAATGATGGAGGCTTTTTTTGACAGGAAATGAATATATAGGTATAGTATAAATAGTTTTTGGCAATTTCAGTTGTAGGGGTGACTAGAGAGAGGGAGGGGGAAGTTATATAAAAAAAAATATTATAGAAACAAAGTGCAAACGGATCTCAAACGGGCATTAGAAATAAAATAACCGAGATACAAGATCGCCCGTGTGAGACACGGCCATGTGCAAATTTGCTGGTTACTTTCGCCCGCGTGAGACACGGGCATGTGCAAATTTACCGGTAGCTTTCGCCCGTCTTAGACACGGGCAAATGCGTTAAGTGGTTAATGTACTTGATGGTGAAGTAGGCAAATTTTACAAATTCTATAATGCTGATATGTTTTTACATGTGTTTTTACTTTTACAAAATACAAGTCTTGATTAATAAAGTTTGAATGCGTCATCAAGAGATTCAATTTGAAATGTGTGGAATGGAATTAAATTATTCTTTTTGCTTTAAGTGCCTTACAAAAAATGCATGAAGTTTTATTTAATCAGCAAATCGAACTTTATCAAAAAATAGCACACGCAATTACACTCATTCTTTTTTCAAAGTCGGTAAGCGTTTTTAAACAAATTCAACAATACAATGTCTCTTTAATCAAATTTAATAACTAAACAAATAGCAAGAAATGATTCATTCTTATCTCATATAAAACAACAATATATCCACGATACCTTAACGTTGTCGAAGTAATACATTTGCTCATTTCCGTGATATCATTGCCACTGCCAAATTGAATTAGTTTAAAAATTTTGAAAGTTCCGAAAATGATTATAATCTATGCTTATGTTTTTAATTCGGACGACGCCCATTCCATAAAAATAACTTTTCAAGGACACGGAGCCGAGAAACATATTAATTGTGGTGGGTACCGAAGTAAAAAAGATTCGGAACAATTGCGCTCAAGGCTTGCTTCGCCACTTTCGTGCGCTCCTGATTGATACAGAGGTGGGGCTCAATGTTACTCGTATTTAGGGAAATAGACGGCTGCTTACAGAGTTGAATTAGAAAACGATTTTGTGCGATACTCCTTGATGTAAGATGTTTTCTTAGAATTATTTCATCATTATGGACACAGATTATGATAATGGCAACATGGCTCAATGTTGTTGACAGTTCAGAATAAACTATTAGTTTAGAAAAGAATTCTTTTTTTTTTTCTTACTAGGGTTCGACCAACAGTCGAAATTCAACCGTGATAATTAAGTTTAGCATTGAAAACATTATGCCATTTATATGATTAGGGATCATTCATAAATGATGTCACGCTTTGAGGAGGGGGGGGATTCGTGAAATTGTGACAAAGTGTGACAAAGGGAGGGGAGGGGGTAACAAGTGTGACATCATGTATTATGCAACGCAGCGTGACATGTGACAAAGGGGAGAGGAGAGTCCGCTGAAATGTGACATATTGTGACAAAGGGGGGAGGGGGTCAAATATATGGGAAAAAAGCGTGACATCATTTGTGAATGGCACCTTATCTAAGTATTGTTCATCAAATTTGGAGATTATAACGTCGATTTTATTTTGATCATCCTCACTTAAAGCAAACGTAATGTACATCATGGTCGCAGCAAGGCCAATGGCGCTCATAACTGTAGCCGCTTGTACTTCTGTCGATATCGTATTAAGTTGAATGGCAGTTGAATGAAACTTAAATGTTTGCTTCCTTGCGGTATTTCATGTTTCATTCCATTGTTTCAGAGAAGCCTTCATTCAGATTCTTATTATAATTGCTTTTAATATTACTGCTTAATGGCAGCTAACTCTTTTTAACATGAGTTTTATATTTATTACCTTATTACCTAAAAATTTACTCAACCAAGACAAGGTGCCATCTGCTATATATAATTATATAACTCTGCAATTTTAAATGAGGGTTGCCTGATAAAAGAAAAGGAGAAATAATGAACAAATAATAAACTGTTTCCAAAATGTTTTATTGGATATCACTAAAACTCGTCAATTGTTACTGAACAAACAAAACAAAAATAAAAGTAAGAAAATCGCTTTAAAAACAAAGACGAAAATTATTTTTAACTGTTTTGTTTTTGTCTACTTATATATACATATTGTGATGGGAAATTTTGTTAGCGACTGTGTTGTTATGAAATATTGACCACTTTTCGGATTGAATGATTGTGATGTTGAGTTAATAACGGACTTTCTTTGAAGAATTTCGCGTACCGGAGACGTTTTGTTCAAAATATAAATAAATGATAAATTCGAAATTATTAACGAACAAATTTGAAAAAAAAAAAAAAAAATTTGCATAACGCGTTTTGGAGTTCTAAGCAAAAACTTGGAGTTCTTTTGTTTCTTCAAGCAAAAAATCTTCGCTACCGGACTTATTCCATCGATCTGTGAGTGGTTCTTGGCCTGGGAAGTACTTTTCCACTTCGTTCACACTATGTTGCAGCGAATAGTAAATCCTAAAACTTTAACTGGTAGGAAGTTGGGGATTAAAGGGCATTACAAGGAGTTAGGGATTAAAATTGCCCGATGAGACAATTAACAATGAAACAATTTTTTAGTCATATTTTATTATCTATTTATTTGAAAGCAAAATAAGCTTCTTACATTGGGCTATCTTTCAACAAAATAAATTGTAATGGATAATGAACTAATCGTTTTAGTGTATCGATTTTTTTTCGGTGTATTTTATGTTATCTTTTCTGCAAGAGGGGCTTTTGCCCTCTACTTTTCTCCTCCAACCTCTTTCCCTATTAGCACTAGGCCTCGTTTTCAATTTTCCGGTTCAATTTAAATGATTCATTGTACCTTTCTAGCGAAGAGAATCCCTCAGGTGAAGCAAACTTTTCCGCTTCGTTTAGAACGTAGTTTTTGAATTTGGAATAAAATTGTCATAAGAGTCTAGTAGTAGACAATACAGAAAGAGTTTTGAAAAACGTCGTTAAATGAACACGAACTTCGGCATTTTTTATGTAAACATTTATACTTTAAATATCGTCTTGTCGAAATAAATAAATAAGTAAATATATTTTTAAAAAAATGATAACGAAATGTCTATCTTTTTTTATTTCCATTTCTTTCTTCCTTTTTTGTTTTTTAATTATTTAAGACGAATTGTATCTGCGCTTCTGAAGCTTTATGGGACATTTACAAACTTTTCCCGTTCGAACAACAGTCTTTAGTAACTTAGGAAATAAAGTCTGTAAGGTTTAAAGAAAAAAGTTAATCTATGTAATCTATATCCGTAAGGGAACTAGTCTGTGTTTGTATATTTGTAAGTTCGCTTTTCAAAGCCGCATGAATTGACGGATTGGAATGAAATTTGACTCAAAATTTAATTCTCCCCTCATAAAAAAAAAAAAAAAAACACTCACGAAGTTCCATCCGAAATTTTGAATCAATGTTTATTGAAATCTAATTTCTAAGTTGGTTTTGACAATAAATAATAAAAAAAAAATCCTATTTTATAAAATTGTATAATGTTTTGAAGCTGGGAAAAAATTACATCGGATAAAATTTGCTCGAAATCTCTATAACAAATAGAACGTGAGAGCTTGCCCATAATCTTATTTGTTCGAACGGAGAATAGGCTAATCTTATTCTCAAATGAAGATTTTCAAGAGTCCCGCAGTGGACCAGTCGGTAGAAGCTCGGTTCCCGCAGAACACCGAAAGTGAAGCAACATCGACGTAGGTCAGTGTTTGGGAGGGTGACAATCTCTCGTGGCTGGTTCCTGTCTTTGCGTGTACGCTAAATGGAGGTTTTTGTACGTAAAATAGGTCGTGGCTCCAAAGTCCTCCAAGTGTGGAAGTGCCAATATCAGGTGACGGTCTCTCAGCTGGGATCTGGTACATGATTAAGAGACCACAAAGTTTGAGGTCAAGTCAGTCTTCAGCCCTCGTGGGTCCTCGCTCTAAAATGAAGCTGTATAGCAAGTGGATTATTGATCTTCTGGACCTGGGAATAGGCTTTCCTATGCCCAGAGGGATTCACAACAACAACAGATTTTGAAGAGATTGGATTTCAAAAATTAATTGTTGTAAAAATTTGCCCGTAAGTTCTAATTTAAACGCAATTTCTAATTCTCTACTACAGATTTCTACGCGTTATAACATATATGGAGCTGATATATTTGCTTTTTTAATGTCATCGTTGTAACGAGCAATGTCGGGCAATTTTGCTAGTTGAGAATAGAGACATGCGATAGTACTTATTCCCGATTTGCTTGCTTATGACAACATTCATATTTGAACCATTTTATTTTTGTCTTTAAATACAGGAGAAAAGATGGCCAATATAGTATCAGTTTCGAAAAATTTAATCTTTTATGAGCTCGAGGCGATTATACAAGAAAAGTTTTAATTACAAATGGTACAGCTATCTTAAATCTGTACACTGTAAAATTTAGGATTTTAAACTGGATTTGGTTGTGAAAACCGTAAAAGTTACAAATTAAATCCGCAGTCGTAATGGTTTTTTACCACACGGGAATAACTTTATGGTAAAACATCGTAGCGGCAACGGATTTACTTCGTAACTTTAACGGTTTTCCACAACCAACCCAGTTTCCGGTTTAAAACCCGAAATTTTACGGGATTTTTTTTACAGGGAACTATTTTCGAAAAAGAATGAATAATGTGCAAGAATCAATCAAATGTTCTTTTACTTTCTATGTATGTCTCAAAGACAAGGTGTCACATAATGTATTTAGATAATTTGAAAATTGTAGCCATAAATGAAGTTAACTATGCGGAAAAGTTAGAATAGGGGATAAGGACAAACTTCGAAAACGGGAAATGAAACTAAAAGGTGAAGAAAATGAAGTCAAGGTGAATTTTTTTATACAAGTAAAAAAAAAACTGTTTAAGAGGAATCCAAACTACGCCTTTGCAAAATAAATATTACAAGGTTTTACGACTAAAATGAGACAGCAGTTCGGGTATTGTTATTAGATTTAAGAGATTTCCGTAAGTGATAAGCACTGCTAGTTTAATCGATGGAAGATATGTTGCGTTGGAAAAAAAGAAGCAAAAGTGAGAAAACTCAACCATGAATGATTTCTTGATTTAATAACAGGTTTAAAAGTCTCCCTTTGAAATTTGTTGACTAAAGCGTTGTTTGACATTGTTTACATAATTTTTTGGTATTTATGCATTATTTGCTTTAAAAATTAATGGATTTTCTTTTGAGACTTTTCTTTGAGTTTAAAAAATATAATTTGATATTTATGTTCACTAAAAGTCAAAGATGTAAATTACATGTGTGTTCTCTAGTTTTTACGAATAGAAGGAGTCGCAAAGTTTTAATTTTTATGTTATACTTAAATATTAGAAAATAATAACGGTGAGAAAGTTATTTCTATGAAACGTCAGGTTTTTCTTTTTGTTCTTTTTATTATTATTTTTTTAACATTAACTGCTCATCAACAGTTGTAATGAAGAAAGAAAGTGAAACTTTAACAACTAATTTTATATGATCTGATCTGGTACTTTCTGTTGATGATATTTTTTATGTATGTTTTCACATGCAATTTCTTTTATTATTAAGTTACCAGGAAATGCAATCAAATAATATAAAAAATATTAATAAATTTACAATTTTCTTTATTAAAGACACGGAATAAAAACGTTATAAGTGAACTCGAATCATTGAGATCAAAACTATTTTATAAATTAAGACTTACCCGTAATAACGTTCTATAAAAAAAAGTAATGCGTAGTGCATTATCAAAGACTATAAGATTATTTGAACTGTTAACCTTCTGTATAAATGAGCTCAAGTGATTCATGGAAGGATAGTACTTTAATTCAAACAGTGCATTCGTTTTTAAAAGTTTTGTTGTTTTTATTCATCAAAGGGAATAAACTACTCTCGTGTAAATTCGGTGATTATAATAAAACGCCAGTAGGCTGGAGACTTTGGTTTTTGAACTAGAATTATTCAGCAAACGGTTTTTTTTCAAAAAAAAAAAAAAAAAAACAACCCTTTAGTTAATAAGTTAAAGTAAATAATTTTGTTTATTTATGTCAGTAACCTAGGATACTGTAACAGAAATTTGTAGTTTAATAGTCACTGAAGATATTTAAAGCATTAAAAAAAAGGTTGTAACTGCATTGCAACACAAATGCAATACTAAATCCTAAAAATTAAAACAATAACAAGCAGACGCACACACAAAAACAAATAAATTAAGAAATAAACTAAAATGAAATAAATTAAACAATTTATTTAATTTTTATTAATAACAAACTGTATTTAATGATAATAACAAACAAAACCATCAAAATCAATCGCTCAACATTTGTAGACATAAAACATTTATTTTAATTAATAGTAATAATTAATTAATAGTCCCCATAATGGATAAAACTCAAAGTCATTTCTCTTACTATGAAATCAAAACTAATGATATTGATAAATTACGATTTGATCGTATTACTGATTGTTTAAAAATTTAATATTTGAAAGACTATTCGTTGCTTTAAAGCTTGTATTACGAAGAATGTTAACTTCCTCAGTGAAAATGAAAATGAAACTTGAGTGAATGTTTAGCGGGTGACTCCCGTAAATTGTAATCAAGATTGGCAAACTAGAAATACCCATTGGGTTTTCTGGATTCCCAGCGACACTAGAAAATTTAGTGGTATGTTGCACAAAAGGATGGTGCTTAATTTTACTCTATTTTGGTGGTAACTTGCGTATGTTGCACCAATATATAGAAAAAATAATCACCAAGTTTTGCAGTCAGCAACACTTTACACTTTTTTTAGTGCATTGGTAGTAATTTGCCCTTTTTTTTGGAGAAACATGCAGTCAAATTTTCCACAGTGAAATACGACAACTGTGCTCCGGTGAAATAACTCCTTGTAGTTATATATTTCAATGATGACAATTTTGATATTTTTTTCCCGTTAGTACTTTATTCATGCATTTTGTTGTCACTGAACCAAAAAATAGTTTTTACATCTGTGGGACACAGACCCTAGCTAACTGACTGTATGCAACAGCATATTAATTGTTTGCCAGTGATCATCAGGCCACAAAAACCGGCAAGAACACTGCTCTATTTTTGGTTAAGATTTTCTTAAAGAACATGTACTCGCTATATGCAACAGCTAATTATTTGTCTGCCAGTGATCATTAGGTCACAAAAACCGACAAGCACCCTGCTCTTTTGTTGGTTAAGATTTTCTTAAAGAGCAAGTACTGGCTATATGCAACAGTAAATTATTTGTCGGCCAGCGATCATCAGGCCACAAAAACCGGCAAGCACCCTACTCTTTTGTTGGTTAAGATTTTCTTAAAGAGCAAGTACTGGCTATATGAAACAGTAAATTATTTGTCTGTCAGTGATCATCAGGCCACAAAAACTGGCAAGCACCCTACTATTTTGTTGGTGAAGATTTTGTTAAGGAACAAATACTGGCTATATGCAACAGCAAATTATTTGCCTGCCAGTGATCATCAGGCCTTAAAAGCCAGCAAACACCCTAGTCTTTTGTAAGTTGAGATTTTCTTAAAAAACAAGTACCTGTGTAAGTTGACCACTTGCGGTGCAACACTTTAGTGGTCATCTTAGACAAGTGGTCAACTTATAGAGGGTGGATTTTTTTTCTTTCTTGTGTCATTTCTTATGGTATGCATTTATTTATTTGTAACTGATTAAAATATAGTTTCTTGACGTTATTTTAAAGTAGGAATTAGCTATTTTTTTCGCCATTATCTAAAATATCAATAGAGAAATTTAACCTGAATAACTTACATTGTATCCTATGCAATATATATATATATATATATATATATATATATAAAACTAAACAAACTTAAAAACTATAAAAAAATTAATCGAAGCACGGAGCGGAGCTTTAACAAGTATTATATTTAATAACAATTGCGTGGCATAAAATTTTTTATTTCTATTTTCTTTATAGGAGAAAGAGTTCAGAAAGACAAAATTTACGTATAAGATGTGGTACAAAATGCATTAAACTAGCTCAGTGGCATTGAAGAGAGATTATCGCTGATTGAGATAATTAAACAAAACAAACTGTTGTCAAACAGAAAAACTAGTGTGTCTAAAAGTTCTTTAAACGTTCGAGGCTGAACGAAAAAATATAATGAATTACGGTCGAATTTCAACCGCTGGGCGAACTTTAGTTTTTATAATTTCGATAATGATCGATTTTTCTTCCATACATATTGATGTTCGAGTTAAAGGAGAACACACAATATTTCATTATTATTGTCAAACAGTAAAACTGGAATGTCTAAAAGTTGTTTAAACGTTCGAAGTTGAACATGAAAAATTTAATTAATTACAGTCGAATTTCGACCACTGTGAAAACTCTAGTTCGTACACTTTCGGTTATGATCGTTTTCCCTTTGATACATATTGATGTTCGAGTTAGATGAGAACACACGACTTCATTATTACAGAAAAACTAGAATGTCTAAAAGTTGTTTAAACGTTTGAGGCTGAACTTGAAAAACCTCATGAATTACGGTTTAATTTCGACCGCTGGGCGAACTCTAGTTTATAATTTCAATAATGATCGTTTTCCCTTCGATACATATTGATGTTCGAGCTAAAGGAGAAGAAACAAGACTTCATTATAAGAAATCCCCGTCCATAGCTCATTTGCATTTATTAGCTCAATTTCACCATTTCACCGACCTCCAGCTATTCCTTTTTTTTATTGCATCGCTAGAATAGGCATATGGAGGACTTCATTATTACTGTCAAACAGAAAAACTAGAATGTCTAAAAGTTGTTTAAACGTTCGAGGCTGAACTTGAAAAACATAATGAATTACGGTCTAATTTCGATCGCTGGGCGGACTCTGGTTTGTATAATTTCAATAATGATCGCTTTCCCTTCGATACATATTGATGTTCGAGTTAAAGGAGAACACAGAAGACTTCATTATTGCTGTCAAACAGAAAAACTAGAAAGTCTAAAAATTGCTTAACAGTTCGAAGCCAAACTTGAAAAATATAATAATTTACGGCCGAATTTCGACCGCTAGGTGAACTCTATTTTGCATAATTTCGATAATGATCACTTTCTCTTGGATACATTTGGATGTGCAAGTTAAAGGAGAAAACACAAGACTTCATTATTGCTGTCAAACAGAAAAACTACAATGTCTAAAAGTTGTTTAAACATTCAAGGCTGAACTTGGGAAATGAATTACATTTCGACCACTGGGCGAACTCTAGTTTGTATAATTTCGATAATGATCGCTTTCCCTTCGATGTATCATTATTGATGTTCGAGTTAAAGGAGAACAAACAAAACTTCATTATTAGAAATCCCCGTCCATAACTCATTTGCATTTATTAGCTCAGTTTCACCATTTCACCGAGCTCCAGCTATCCCATTGTTTTTTCAATGAATCGCTATTCCCCCATCAAGGGCATCTCATAGACGTGACACTTCCCCTCCAAACTTCGTTAAGTTTGGAACCAGCTGCTTTTAGCTGACCTTGGTTCCGTTTTAAGATAATTCATATCTTGCGTTACCCGTTTTTAGTAATTTCATTACACTCTTAGCGCAGTGATCGTGCAGTTAGGCTGATCTTGCTGCATTTTAGGTTCGATGGGATTCTTTTTCGGAAGCTCTTGTTCTAAACAAGTTTCTCTTATTTAAATTGGGAGCGCATTTCAAGTGTTTGTAGTTTCTGCGATTACTCAACAGGTGAGAACATGAATTTTCTCTTGTTATAAGTGAATTTTATATTAATTTGGGGGATTGAATATTTATATTTTTTGTATAATTCGTCATTTTCTACTTATGCATCAGCATTTACATTTTATTATGCAATGGAAAATAAATTGAATAATTAATAACTTTATCAGTTATAATGTGACTCCCACTTTTTTTTTTTTTTGTTCTTAAGACACTACTTAAGTAAGAGTATATTGCATTAAAAGAAAGTTTCTTCTTTTTTTTTTCCATGGTTGTCGATTTTGTAATTTCAACTTCATGTGTTTGTGAACTTTTCGGACATGGCGATTGCGGGTCCATAATGGGTAATACCAAGCAGTTGCACTTTTGAACAAGTTGAAATACAAATAGAATTAATTAATCAATTAAATATTTTGAAGATTTGAAAATGAATCGCTAAGAAATGACCGGTTCAAGCTATTAAATTAATTGTTTTACTGTTAAAAAAAAAACTGTTAAAATAATACAATGACGTGCAATAAGCTAAAGGATTCTTTTTTCAACTGTTCTTTTTTATTATATCTCTCTTTTTTTTTTCAATTGTCAGATTTTTTTAAAAATCCTATTTTATCAATAATCATGTAATTTTTGTAAATTGTTGTTTTTGCCGTCATTACAAAATTTTCCTTGAGACTCACGTATTTATATAAGTATTTATACAATTAATTATTAATTAATAATAAAATACATGAAAACTTCGGCTAATATTTACGAATAACTTTAATACACAATATGCAATACACAAAAATTTCTCATTAAAAAAAAAAAATGTATTAGAAAATATACTGTTTAGAAAGTTTATTCACAGTATTTCTACATATAACTTCGGATAGGGGAGCGTCCATGCATGATGGCATGCCTTTACCCATATGTTTGAACCCCTTCCCTTTTGTCCCAAAAGTCACACTTCAACGGACCTCCTACCGCCCTTTGTCACATGTCACGCTATGGTGCATAACCATGATGTCACATTTCTTGTTACTCCTTCCCCTCCCCTTGTCAATTTAATGACCCCCCCTCGAAGCATGACATCATTTATGAATGACCCCTAGAATATAATAATTTAGTGATATAACAGCTGCGATTTAAAAATAATATTGCTATATAAGGGCAATGTATTGATAAATGTTTAAAAAAACACTTCTGCATTGATGAAATTTCATGTAATGACGTCTGTGATGGATGATGATTGCTTGAAATTAATAAAAAGCGGAACAATATTCGATTTTATCTGCTGAGAACATGACGGAACAAAATCATGAATCCTAGCTTGAAGATAAGCATCTTTTTTCCGCTTTCGCACGTCTGATTTGTCAGAATTCATTTCTGAACATGTGAGTCGGAACAGAAATTGAAAGTGGGCTGTATTTTATTCTGCATGTGTAACTTTAGAGCCTATTGCCTGAGAGGTGCAAAAATAAAATAACTCAGAACTTTTACGAAGAAATAGAGTTGATGTTCTATTTTACGAACTTTTAATTTATTAACACTCACAATTTTACGAACAGTACATCAGTCCGGAAAAGACTTCTACTGACATTCTTTCTTTCTTGATTTCCGGCTTTTCGATTTTATGAAATTTTAATTTTACGAGTGTCTTTCGAGAGTTTAAATAGTTTGCATAATCGCGCTTTCTGTCAGAACTTGCCTTTTTTGATCTGGCTATCTCTCAAGCGGTCATTAAAGGGACCGTTCATAAATGATGTCACGCTTTTTCCCTATATATTTCCCCCCTTTGTCACAAAATGTCACACTTCAACATGCCCACTTCCCCCTTTTGTCGCACGTCACGCTATGTTGCATAAGCATGATGTAACACTTCTTGCTACCCCTCCTCTCCCGTTGTCACAGTTTGTCTCAATTTCATGAAACCCTCTCCTCCCCTCGAAGCGTGACATCATTTATGAATGATCCCAAAATTGATCATCAAATTTTTTCAAGAGTTTTTGTATATCTTTTTCTTTCTAACTTTGCACAGACAAACATCTCTATAAGTGTCTACAGTAAGTTTTATATTAAAAATTATTGTATAATGTTAAAAACTCTTTTTTTGATAAAACTTATGCATTTTTTAATTTTTATGTTGTAACTGTAACTTTTCAGATTATTAAAGAAATTTGCGCCAGAAATACTTTCACTAAATTAAATATTATTAAGAAATGTCTAGCACGGAAAAATAGAAAAACGGTTAAATTTTAATTTAACAACAAATTGTATTTTAAATTAGAAGAAAAATCCATTATTTTTTTCAAAAATTTTTTTTGTTAAGTTTGATGTATTTAATTTTCATTGAGTTTTAGAAATTACAACTTTGTTAATGCAAGTGATTTGTCTTTTCAACAGTTTGAAAAGAAATAAAAAATGAAATATACTATATATTTTGAAATTTAATTTAAATATTAAGACTTAAGATTAGAATAACATTTGAAACATTTCAGTTAATAAAAATACAGAATATCTTAAAAATTTCCTTTCATTTACACTAAAACTGCAAGAGCTTCTTCTGATATAACAGGACTTTACTTTGGACTCTTTCCTCATTTCACTAAAAAAAACCTTCCCACAGAGATGAGTTTTTTCATACCTTGAATTCAACAATCACTTCTTCAAGGTGAGATTGATTCTAAAAATAACATGCCGGAGGCAAATTGCTATTATAAAAGAGTAGATCCTCTCATTGCTCTTAGAATAGTAATTATGATAGACTATGTTATATAAGGGATTCGGCTCGGATTTTTTATTTTAACGTTATGTAAATATCTCAAATCACCTTGAGGTTTTTCTTTATTGCCTTCCATTGAAGGGGTTTTAACATTTTACGCAACACGTTGTTTTTTTTTCCTCTCAAAAATATTTTCATTTTATGAGCGAGCCGTGAATTGTTTTTTAATTGACCCAAACTATTTATAACTTGTAAGATGTATTTATAACGTTTTTTTCTTCGTTGCTTTCCACTGAAAGGGTTTTAGTACCTTATGTGGCGAATGTCCTTTCTTTTCTTCCCCCTCCCCTTTTATTATCCTCTTTTTTTCCCATGTGCTTTCCTATCAGTGAGCTAAATTACTGAAAGAAAGCCTATAAATGTAGTGCACGTGTAAAGTCTATCAATACATAACATTTGATTCGGCACTCCAGGGCTCACGGTCTCCTAAGCTGAGACATGCACGGCATTCTTTGGGCCATATGAGGTGTCGTACTGCTGAGAGAGATCAATACATAAGATGTACAAAGAAGAATACAACATGTGCAACAATGGTGCAACGAAAAAATACTTACTGATTTCACGGGTATCCACTCTGAAATTGAAGAAATTCAGATTTTATTAATTACCACACTGAAAATTGTATAAACCTGTTCCATTATTCTTTCACAAGTGCAAGAGCTACGTCATAAAATTCTGTGAGAGAAAATTCTTTGAAATTAGGAAGCTCTTTCATTAATAGAAGCGTGATTATGAGCAAAGTAACACAAATGATGCAACATGTGAAAGTCACGTGGGTAGAAATGATCATTTATGTGTGCTTCTATTTGAATCAAAATCAAATGTATAGTTTGAACTGTAAAATTAACATAATAGAAGGATTATATTTTTTCCGCAGCTTTCCTCGGAATTTTGAATCTTTGGAATTTTAAATATACGTATAGAATTTATAGGTTTCAAACTTCAAAGCCTGATATATTCGAAACAAATCCGTCAGACAAGTGACACCGGATATCCGATGTCCGGCAATATCAACATTTGATGCATCGCTAATTATGACCTTGGCCCCTCACCTCCCCCTTTTCCCAAAAGCAAAATCTTGGGAGCGCTACTGATCACGAAAAATAATTACAGTAGAGCTTCGGTTATCCGAGCCCCGACTAACCGAGTTCCGTGTTAACCGAGGTACATTTGCACCTGAATTTTTTTTTTTTTTTTGGCGGCCGATGGCGGCGTCACTGACTGACGTCAGTCATCCAATTATTTTCTGGTGATATAAAGACCTAGAACAACCGTTAAACAGAAAACAATATATATATACTATAAATATATAGACTTCTTCAAGAGACAACTTTAACTGGAACATGTACTCTACTGATGTGTACATATAAAATTAGATATTTGTATGTATGTAACGTCATTTTTTCGCTTCATACATATGTACAGTAAATGCCGTTTTTTTACATCTTTGACGACATTTTCATTCATTTCAACCCATGTTTCCCTCTTGATTTGGACAGAGTCCGTGTTATCCGAGTTTTCGATTATCCGAGGTACCCTCGGTCCACATTACCTCGGATAATTGCGGTTCTTCTGTATATTGATCAGAAATAAAGGCCCCCCCCCCACTTCTTTAAAACGAAGAAAAAAGGAAAGAAAAAGAAGAAAAGAAAAGAAAGAAAAAGAAAAAAAATAAGCAAAAGAGAAAGAAGAAAAGAAAAGAAAGAAAAAGGAAAAAAAATAAGCAAAAGAAAAACCATGAAATAAAATATTAATTTATTTTTAATCACTTTGAGGTGACAACATTTGTCGTAATCTCTGAGTTAATTTCTATGAAAAAATGACTCATTATATTACTGGTTATTGAAGGAAAATACTTGACGATCGAAGCAAGACTGATGGGGAAAAATATCCAAGGTGAGAAGTTTTTTAAATCAATGGGAAGCGAAACGGAAAAGCTTCTTGGATCATTTCGTCCTTAAAGATTCAGTGAAGATAACTGATAGAGAAAGAGAGAGAGAGTGAGTGTTAAAAAAATTTACACGCTGACAAAGGATTATGAAGTGAGTGATACGGCAAGTTTCGTTGCGTAAATTCTGTTACTGCTCTTTTCGGCGTGTGTGGATTGATTTTGAACTGCGCTTGGAAAACGGTGCTAACGTAAGTATATTACTTATAAGTAAATAAACTATAGTAATCTACAGTACGATAATAATAATAATTTCTTTTTTTTTACCAAATAAGGCAAGAAAATTATTGTGTGCATAATGTCGAAATGTTAATGATAGTTAGAACCATCAATTGTGTAGTTTCCTCTTTCTATCATTTCATTAAACGAGATTAGGTGGTTTTAGGCGTATTTGAACCTTCCCGTTAGCTACTCTTTAGCGTAAGTTTTTAATTTATGTAAATATTTATTCACTTGTTATGACTTTATACACATTAATGTTAATATCACATTGATATTAATTACACACATCAATGTTAAAACATGAAAGTGATATAAATATTTTGTTTTCACGAAAGAATTTTTTAACTGAGCTCCCTTTTTCAGACTATTTAATAAAGATCAAAACATGAATAAAATCATTGGAAATGTTAAAAAAAACTTGCGTGCATTGGGGTATTCTTTCACAGCCTTAAAAATCAGAAGCTTTTATTTTCCTTTACACCAATTAAGTGTCGTTGTCTTCTATTTCTGGTTGCAACTTTGTATTATATTTTCTTCAGGAACAAAAAGAGAAACAAAATGTTGATGATAGTTAGAATCATAAACAACTCTGTAATTTCCGCTTTCTAGTATTTCATTAAAAGAAGGACGGAGTGAGATATGTGGGGAGGAGGGGGTGCGTGTTTGAACACTCCTATAAGCTACTCTTTGGCGTAAATTTTTCATTTATGTAAACATTTATTCTCTTGACGTTTCCATTCGGTGCTTTTTTTTCTCATGTTTGTTATTTAGCCTCTAAATGGGTTGCATTTATTTCCGTTAGATGTGTTTTCTCTTGTTTATTAGTTAACCTCAGAGAGGTTGTTTTCATTTACTTTGTTTCATTAGATATTTTTTTTCTTGTTTATTAGTTAACATCAGATAGGTTACTTTCATTTACTTTGTTTCCATTCACTATTTTTTACTTTTTTTTAAAATCTAAGATGGATAAACAAACTCGTATTATTCTTACTAATCAAGTCGGCATGAAAATTATAATTTCTGCAAGTACATAACAGTCTTATCAAAATTATGCCTCATTGCACCCTGTTAGTTAGATTTACGATTAAAAGGAATCGTTTGCGTTCTGATGTGCCCCTTGAGACATATCTAAAACCAGTATTTGAATCGGTATGAAAAAAACAGTAAAAAATATTTTACGGACTTTTAACTGTGTTACCGTAGGTTTACAGACAACTATGTGATTAGTTTATGAAGAAAAAAAATAATCGGAAATACTAATTAGTGGAACTAGTCCGTTGAAAGGCTTATTTGTGTATTTAAGCAGTTTTGATCAGCGAAGTATTTGTCAGGGTTCATATATAAGTCACTAAGTTCACTCAACGGTGTGTCCCAATGGTATAGGAAGGGATGTCTGTTATTCACCTGTAGTGATTAGCCTCTTAAGCCTATCAGATTTGAGTGAACTGAGTGACTTTTGTCTGGACGAAACACGTGCTTCTAGGACTTAGTGAAATCTTGACGTAGTCAGTTTTGTTTGACTATTAAGCTCTATTCCTAGATGACAAAATATTATATACCTCAAAATAACATTTTTTGGACTTAATGGCTTTTACAGGACGCCGAAGCAAGTTTATTCAATGTGCAAAAGTACAATTAATAATCCGTAACTTCTTATTTCACTGTTATATATCGTTAAGCGTCAACTTTTCTTGAAAAAAAAATCATAATATTTTCATCTATTTCTTAATAAGGTAATCTATCATTTATTTCAAATCTGAGTGCGTTACTGAAATAATGCGGAAGTAATAGTGCTTGTTACGTATTGAAAATCTATTACTGCGTTTCTTCTTTATTAAAGGAAAAATCTCAAGATAAATTTCCAATCAAGAAATGTTTTATGAGAACTTGAATGGCAACAATGCAGCGATAAAACAGCGGATTACGATTCGAATGTAGAACGAGGTGAAGTAATGTTCTTCAATTTCATTTCAAAAGATAAGGGGGGAAATAAGGAGCTGTTGACATTACACTTAGCTTTTCGACATTTTTGAACATTATTATGCTTTTTAATTGTAAAATAAAAAGAAAAGTATTTTAAACGTGAAGATTTATAACTTTAACTAGCATCAACGTTTTAGAAAAGATCCCTTTTTGTCCTTGAAGGAAGTGTGATGCCAAAGTTAGGGCATAATGTTGCTTAATTGATGAAAACAAACATTCAAGCTGTTGATTGATAAGGCTGTAGTAGAACAAATGTTTTTAAAACTTTTTTTTAAAGGTATATTCTAAACTTTTATCCCATAAATATGTGGTGTGACTTCAGTGATAATAAAAGTAGTGAAGTATACACTGTATAAATTTTAGTCCACCCTTTCAACAAATTGAAAAAGAAAAAAAAACGGTGAAATTTAGCCGCAACCAACATTTGGTACTAAAGTTGAACCATTACAATGGTTCCTAATTTCACATTCATGGTGAAACTAGGTGAAACTACACCATTATAATATTTCAACTTATTACCAATTGTAGGTTGCATCTAATTTCACCAGTTTTTCCATATTTTTTTGGGAAAGGTTGAATTAGCATTATTTTAGTGTATGGACAGGAAGTCATTTCTAGCATTATGTAGAAAAACCATTTCTTTCGTTTTCTCTTTAAACAGTGAAATGCTGGCAATAAAATGAGTGCCTAAGTACTTTCTTACGAATGTAATAATACAAACAATATCTGCTAATTTTTCGGTATTCTTAAACGTCCCTTTAAACCCCCCCCCCCTCCCACCCCGCCGAATGTAATCGATATTTTCAAAAAACATTGTTGTTATTATTTTTTGTTATTATTATATATCTGGTTGGTTGCCTATTTGTTTCTTCAAATTACGCTTCATAAAAGTTTAACATTTTTAATTTATAATACCTGATTCTCTCTCTCGTTTGGGCATATTGCATAGGTACAAATGATATCTGCTAACTTTTCTGGATTCGGATGTTTTTCTATTTTTGAATCATTTTCAATTCTCAAATGTAACGACATTTTTCAAGAAATATTACCCGAATTGTGCTTTTAATATTCCTCTCCTTATGATTATTATTTTATTTCTAATGGGCTGCTGTTGACTTCTGCCAATTGCAGACTTAGTGCGTTTCCCAGAGATTGGTACCATCTCTTTCAGCTACACCGCAATGAATGTGGTACCATCGCCGCATGAAAGTTTTGACGTCCGGTTTCTCCACCTGAAAGGCCGAGCACCCGGACTCTGTTGATGCGAAATTGCACTAGGAATTTAATTTAGCCGAGAGCATCCAAGCCAAATGTCTACTCAAGGGATCTTTTACATGCCGCATAATCATACGACATAGGCGCAGACGATTTTCTGCATCTTGAATATCCAATGACACTGCCAAGCTCGATCCTCAGACCTGGGGCGTACGAGCTCCACGCCTTACCACGACGCCATCATGCCGACTTATGATTATTATTGTTGTTGTTATTTCAAATCACGTTTTATGGCAAAGAAAGCTTTAAAAAAAACAAATCTAAGGTATACTTGCTGATTTGTACAGCTTTTTTTCCATTTTTTAAAATATGTTATGGAGCACATTGAAGTTTCTAAACTTATCTCTGTTTAGAAGCTTAGCATTTCGATTGTTATCAAAGTTTGGAAGCAAAATATATATTGCTTTACATATTTTCTATTTCGTAAGAAATGTATTTTCGAAACAAATAACTCAATTAAATAACTTTCGATAGAAGGGTTTGAAGTTTTAAAATTTCCTGAGAAAGCTGTCAAAATATCACCCCAACAATCATTTTAATTCACCCCGATTACCGATGATTTTTTTCTATCATGGAACATTGCTGGTAGCTGAAGGTAAAGATTTTTTTTGTCACCATTTCACTAATGATATACAATATAGGTTTCACTGAGTTTTCTCGGCATTGATGATTAGCTAATTATGTCTTGTAAGAAAAAATGTCGACTGGGAAAAGGAAACCAAAAAGCAATTCACGTTTCTATTTGCATGAATAATTAGTTAGTAACATTGAAAGCAATATTAATTTAAGTAAGAACCACGAAGACCATTCTGGAAGACTGCGCACTCTGCTGACACGGAAAAGAAAAAAGTTTGTTTCTGAGACTTAATGATAACCATTAATGTTTTCAAACTCCGCCATCAATGAAAACATCCGTCAAAATAAAATTCCCTTGAAGGAAAAAGAATTAGTCAAGATTGAAAGACTGAGACAGACTGATTATCAAGAAACAACCTTAAAAACTACGCAGATCGCATTAATACTTCCTTCAGTCTCGGAACGTCCTTCTGATCTGCAAGCAGGCTTTCCGTTTCAATTTGTCGTCGCTTACACCAATGCTCAAGAATTCCCGCTTGCATTTTCTATTTCTTTTGATAATTTCGTTACCGGGCTTTTGTAATATTGTCTTTTGGTGAATGGCAACGGTAATGAAGACTGAAAGGATTTTTCCCGCTCTTAAGATTCAACCTTCGCTGATTATTTCGGTCAAGCGATTTCGGCCTGTTAGCATGTCTGGTTTTGGCGATTTTCTGACCGTGAACAGCTGTTGTCAGCTGACACGCGACTTGACGAATCGATACTCAAGATGATGTTTATTTATTTATTTACCAGGTTGTTTGTGTGTTTCACCATATTTGTTTTGAATTATTTATTCCTTTGGGAGTGTTGCCCTTATCAAGGTGCACAACATTTCAAGACATCAATCTCGATAGAAGAAAATGTTTACCTCTGGGCGGAAACATGTTATGCGAAAAGTAATGCTGAGAAACGCAATTTGAAACGTATATTTCATAATGTAAACAATTCATAAGTGTAAAATAGAGAGTGCTTATATTTGTACTTTTTCTTTTCTTTTACAAAGCAACATTATTCACTGAATCTTCTGCAAATTTTACACAGGTATCCAGAGATTGCCTTAGACCGAATTTCAAAATTTAAGACACTTACAAATCGCTCAAATTATCATTTTCTAACTATATAATTACACAAAGAGAACAAAATGCTTTGGAAAAAAGGGAAAAGTAATACTTTGAAAATTTTAAAAATATGTAGCTGCAACGCTTGGTGGAGAACTAAAATTTCTCAGAAGCAAAATATTTCTTGCAAAATTATTATTATTGTTATTATATTATTATTGTTGTTGTTATTGAACTCAATGCACAATGTTTCATTTTAACGACGCCCTGTGTACAAGGTATGCTATTCCAAAACGTAATAAACAGGTTGCGTTTTAGTACGGGTTTTTTAACCTTTAACCCACTGTCCTAAATATCTAGTCTAATGCACTACCTGCGAACTCCCCTTAGTCCACCTGACTATCGTAAAAAAATAACAAAATTGAAGGAGAAAATGAAAAAAGATATTTGTAATGACCACCAAAAAGTCAAATGCTTTACTGAATCATGAAGCTACCTGCTATCATCTTTCAACAATAAAAATTTAACTTTCCACATAAAAATAAAGCCTATTGAATACTCAGAAGTTATGTTTAATTTTAAAATTTTATCCCTTCTTCAGCTAACATACTATACAATGCCGGTTGTAAGGGTTACAAGTACCATAAAGTTAAGCTCGCCAACATCTTCGATTAAGGTCAACTTCTGGTTTAACCCCTTCTCTCTCGCTCCCGTGAAAATGACGGGGTGAGGTTTTGATCTCTATTTCTCGCTCTCGTGATATTTCCGGGCTGGAGTGCCTAAAATTTCAAAATAAAAACAAATCAAAAATTAAAAATGAATACATATATTGTTCATACACATATTTTTATATAATTTTCAGGGATAAAAAAATAGGCACTTTTATGACCGTTTTCTTGAAAATTAACCGATTGTTAAGGGTTCAATAAATGGGTGAAGCTCATTTTCAAATTTCTACAACTGTTGACAGCAGTTTATTAAATTTTAGCGCCATTTATCGCCAAATATCACTTAATATCGTCACCGTTCGGGTTGTCGATAACGCGGAAAAGCAGTGGGCAACGCATTGTCCTTACAGCCGATAAGTACCGTTTTATTTAGGTAGAATTTCTTTGTAATCCGATTTTTATATTTTTTCCAATGTCTAGAACTTAAATATGCTTCCTAGTGCTCCGCTTAATAAATCATTCTTCCTGCTGACTGCTCGAATCAGAAAGTTAGTACTAAAGTTCTCTAGCAAATTAAATTTCAAACTGAAACATATTAGTCTTGATGGTTTCTGAATAGCAAAATCAGATTCACACGTTTGATTATTGATTAATTTTTTTCACATTATTCAAACAACAAAAATGTTATGTTCTAATGACAATACAAATCCCATAACTTATTTGAAAATGGTTTTCCTCATCTTTACGATAAGGGTTACGAGGGAAAAGATTTAATCATACTTTTGCGTTTTGATTTAAAGTTTTTATTTCTATTCATTTTTTATTGCACATCTCGAGACTAGCGACCTTTCTCAACTCACGTTCAATATTCTGAGCTTTACGCTATGTCATTGAGCCTTACATTGTTAGATGGGCAATTACTTATCATATGACGTATTGTTTATTTACCTCATGAAAAGAGTTGTTCGATCCTGCTTATACGTAACGAAGAATGAGAATCATTTCCGCAGACGATCAGGATGCTGTAGGGTGAAACAATACGTACGCACTTCCACCTTTTATATAACATGTGAAATATGGAGAAATATAGGACTATTCTAATTAATATTTCCGTCTAGATGGCAAATATTAGTGCTTCTTTACTTCCGCTGAAGATGTTGCCATTCTATGTTTTAAAATATTGAATTTTAAGTGTCTCTTTATTGTGTAAAGTGAAAAACCGGCTTTATCTATCGTCTTATGATTTCGACGAAAGTGAAAAGCAAACGATATTGTACTTCTATTAAAAAGGTAAGTTATTTGTTTTGTTTATTTACACTTTGAAATAGATATCATTAGAATATTTTATCAATAATAATACGGGGAGGGGTGACGTTCGGTTTGCTGTAAAATAAAATGATTCAATTGATAACCTCAATTTTTATGGAACGTCAATTTCCTTTGCTTCCGTTCCCATCATCGCTGCTCTAATTATACTTAGCGGAATTTATTTTTCCAAATTTATTTTATTTTGTGTAATGGTGTAGGTCAGGAAAAATTAAATATCACTAACCATCGAAGCAATACCTGATGAAAATGGATATAAACGCAATTATAGTTTTAATTAAAAGGTACGTTTATTTGTATGATGTTCATTAATTCAGAAAAGGATCTTAGTTCTACTGCTTGAAATGGTGGTCGCCCAAAAAAATAAAATGGTCAAAAAGCAATCTAGTCTGAAAATTATTTTTTTAAATTTAACTTACATAATTTCTTCATTTAATAACGAAAATAAATTCATAGAGTATTATTAACTGAGAAGCAAGCAACATTCGAGACGGACAATAATATTTGACAGACAGAAAAATAATGAAAAGAAAATGTGGAATGAAAAAAAAAAAAAAACGATTTTATGTTTCATTAGTTTTTTGTGCTGGTTTATTATACTAAATAGTGCTGCAAATAAAATAAAATACCATGAACAAGTAAACTAACGTAAAGGTTTTCTTTAAATCACCATTCTCTAGGTTTTTACTTATAAGCAATTAGTAACCGAAATGAGAGAGAGGGAGAGAAACGTGTTTCATAACCTTTGAAAACATCGGGCTCAAAGATTGCCTTTCGTGAGAGTAATTTAAGTATTGCACGGACAATTTCGGCTTAAAACGGACATTAAAAGTAACTTAATACTGTTGTTTGAAGTGAAGTAGTCAAAAAATTGCTTTTAGATTGGAAAAGAAAAAAATATGTTTTTTTTCTTCCAGTTTGATGGATCATTAGTCACTAAAATGAATTTTAATGGATACTTCTACTTGTAAATAGAAAATTGAACAGTAGTTTCCAAAATTCTGAATACTTTTTCTTTCCAGTTCTTCTTATGGCTGTAGATGCAAATAATAATAATAATAATAATAATAATAATAACTAGAAAATAAAAACAGAACAATTCAGGCAACTTTTTCAATGTTAAAATTTCAGAGATTGTTTTTTTTTTTTTTTTTTCTGTACAAAATCGGTAGTTACAGTACTTCCATAAGATATTTAAGTTACGCTATAAATTAGCACACTAAATTCACCATCTTAAAAAGACAAAATGAACGTTGACGATGTTTTCTCCTAGTTTATTTGATCATTAAGTACATTACTTCGTATATATTTCCTTATATGTTAGACCTTGTAATTGAAAAAAGTATCAAAGTGGCAGTTATTGAAATAGTTTAAATTATTTTTAATGGTATATTAGTATTATTTAAGGAGTCCGGAATCTTACAAGAAGTAAAATTTTGTAATGGTAAAGATGGCAGGATCTGAATTACAATAATGAAAAGAAAAAAGTCTTAAAAGTACCGTATTAAAAAGTGAAATAATAATAGAATAATATAAAACAAACGTTTAAAGAATACCTATGTTTTTTTAAGGTTAGTCTACTATGCCATATATTTTCCTCAAATGTTGCCAAAAATAAAATCTTTCTTGTTTTTCTTGTTTGTACTTCGATTTAATTAATCAATATTCGTTATCAATATTCTTGATCATCTCTGTAAGTTAACAAATTAATATAAGAATTCTAATATATTTAAGCGATTGTTTTATTTTAATAATCTATGAAGTTAGAAAATAGAAATCACCAGTTACACGTGTTGCTTTCAATCTTAGTTTCATATGATATTTATATTCGGTGAATGATTTGCGTAATATTTATACTTCGAAGTAGAACGTCTTCATATGATTATCGTATTTAATATTTTTTTTTAATTCTAAACTTCCTCCCAAAATTTAAAAATACGTTATAGTTTTAAGAATGAAAGTACGCAATTTCAAATATATTATCAAATATATCTATATATAATTCAGTATTGTAAAATTTATTTTAATATTCCAGTACTGCATTTTTAATAAGATTTTCTACCGTTAAGCTTGAAAGTTGTATCCGGATAAAGTATTATGCTCTTTTTTTTTTACTTTTTACATAGTACTAGGGGGCATGCTCTCTGTCGCTCGCCAACCCCCGGAACTGCTTACGCAACCTACTTTGCATCGCTTTACGAGTACGAGTTCGCTTCGTTCGCTCAATACAAACTAAAATATTTTAGAATATCTTAATGAAAAGAATCAGCTCTACGTCAGAAATAACATTCTATATTGCACACAGTTCTTTCGAATCAAAAATATATGTCTCGTAATAAGCTAAAAATTAAAACTAAAATAAAAACAAAATGAAGTGAATATTAATCGATTGTGTTTACGATGCAGATTATTTAATCGTAATACCATTGAGGAAAACTTTCATAATTATTTTCCGAATGAAATTAAGTAAGCATATTCGCTCCAGTGCATTCTTTTTAATCTTAAAACGGGGTAATATCATTAAAGATTCTATTCCAGTAATTGATTTTTGTTTGAAATTCGCAAAATATTTTGCTGATTTTTGAGAATATCTTTTTCTTTTCTAGATAAAAAACATGACCTTTTCCTTCTGAGTTAAGTTTAAATGCAATTAACTTTCTTTTTTTTTCTCCACTTGATAACATGTAATACAGTTTGTGCTCGTTTTGTCATTTATTTTTCTTGTCGAGTTGTTGTGTTTCATAAAATATCTTCATTTTAAGGGTTTTTCACAAAAAATTTAGTGGTGCTTGGTTATCAAAACTCCGAACAATTATTACTTTTATTAACAATAATTTAAATCTGTATTCTGAACACTGAAAGCATGTTTGAAATAAAACCCAAAACAAACGTAGATAATGCTCATGATACATGTTTTTTGCATAAAGCAAACAATTGTTCAAAATTTTGAAAACCTATTCTTCAATGCGAGACTCAAATATTAGAAAGCTAAAAGAATTTTCTTAGCTCGTGCTCTTATTTGCTTTGCTGTAATGAAATTATTTAGGGAGGTGAATCTCTTCAAAGGGAAAGTAATAAAAATGAAGTTTTGCAATTTTCTGTTATCAGTAGTTGAATCGTTTATTTCGAAAAGGTAACATCCTCGTTTTGAGAAAGGAAGAACTAAATATTAATTTATTAATTTTTAATGCCATAATGAATCAAAAATCGTTTTAATTTACCAATATTGAATTGCTTTTAACTACTAAAATAAAATAGTAAAAGATCAGACCCGTAAAGTTTTCCAACTGTTCATAAGCCATTTTTTTTCTACGTCCTGAAAAAAATTTTGTTTTCAAGAGTGGTTACCTTTTCGAAATAAACGATTCAGTTGTATTTCATTGCCGAATGAATACTATTATTGCAACAAAACGAGTGAAAACTATCGACTAACATGAAGAATTTCTTGACAAGTGTTGATTAACTCGGATTTTATTTAGAAGAAAAAACGAAAGAAAAGAAAGTTAATTCCTTACTACAATTCTGTGCCAAAGAACTTCAATCATTATATATATTTCATCCATTTATACCGTCAACAATATTCATTAAGTATCAAAAAATCGATATGAGTTATTGCACATTATCTGTTATATTGTTCTTTTTTCTAAAAAAAATTAGGAGGGAACTTTGATTATCTAATAAAAAAATTATTTGTATAATAGTTTAAAAATTCAATAAGAAATTTTTTTAACTATTAGCTTAACCATAATTTAATGCATAACTGCATTTTTTTCCTTTATATCATTGAGGAACTTAGTATGCGTTTTATCAGTAACTTAAGGCTAAGAGATTGGCGCTTTTCCTGTGACTACTCTAGAGATCTCCTAAACTTTGTTAGACATGGGAAATTCAAAGAAAGAAAAAAAGTTCGTTGCATTGTGGAGATGTAAATTGTGTTCACTAGTTCTACTTTAATTTTATTTATCTCTTCAGTTTTCATGTAAAAAAAACCTCTTTTCAACCTTTTGTTTTTTTAACCGGAAGCGACTATTGGCAGGTTTAGGTGTTGTTCTCCGAGATTTCGTGGCAGCTAATTTTCTCCACTTAATATTTCTTCCCCTTAGCCTTGTTTATGAGCAAAATGGATGAGACATTTCTTCCTATTTCATAAGGTTGGAGGTCGCGAAACTTCAGCGAAAAAAATCTCGATTCGGGCGATGACCCCATAAGCGAGTGAAAGAGGCCAGTGTTGGGGAATTGCGGTACTTGCATATTAGAATAACTTATGACAATGGCAAAGATCATTCTTCCACCAGAAAAAATGTAAGTCAATTGGTATTTCATGTTTCGTCCAGTTCGCTCTTTCAATGCTGCTAGCCGGTTAATCTACATGCGTGAGAGCCGTGTACGATAAAGAGCTTTATGAATTTGTCATGTGCAATGTATAATAGTCTTAGAAAGAAAGATGTCATTATGAAATAGTGCACAGAATTGAAGCATTTTTATCTTCAATGAGCTACCCAAATTGGATCGAATTGAATTAAAATGAGATAGTCATGTCGTTGACAGAAAATTTCATGATTAGCTCATCAAGGGCTCAAATTTGCAATAACAAATACAAACGCACAAAAAGGATCATATATTTTAAGGCAAACTAGTTCGTAACAAAAACAAATTTACTCATATTTAAGAGGGGAAAAATCAGATTTACTCATATTTCAGCAAAAAAAAAAAAAAAAGGAGAAAAAGAAAAAGATCAGATTTATTCATATTAAAAAAAAACTATTTTTAGCACAAAAAAAGTGCTAAAATATGAGTCGAATACGTATTTAATATAAATAAAGCACAAATGGTCAAGATACTAACTGCAAATGGCGATTTCAAGACTACGGTAGAGTCCTTTTTACGTGTGTTCAACGTACTACAGATACGTCGTGAGTGAATGGTACTCTATGATCTACTTTTGTTCTAAAATAAATAAGGTACTAGGTGAATTTTTTGAGGTTTTAAAAGCTATTTCTTTTGCATTGTGATGTATCTGTAATGATTTCTATTATAGTAGTCTGACAATGCGTTGAACAATTCAGAAATATGTATTTTTAGCAACGTTAATCAATATGCAGTGTGATATGTTAACCAATATTCAATGCGCGTACTTTTCAAGGTGCAGACTGATTGTTTTAGTTGTTTATCCATGCGTTGCTGTTTTCCGATGCGCATCGTCTGAGAGTCGATAAGGGCACTGATTAATAAAAAATAAAAAAAATAAAAACTTTATGAGCCTTTTAAAGGAAATTAATTCTGACGAAAGTTATGCAAAAGACGAAAGTTGTTTCGCAGATTTCTAAAGTTTTCCAAAATACTTATGTGTTTGCATTTTGAATAAATAATTTTGTACAGTAATCAGGTGTCTACAATTTTAGTTACTTTTTTCGATGTAATAATAGTTTTAAAATTCTTCAACGGTTTTAAATATATTTATTTCTTTTATACTTTGAGCTTTTAAGAAAACACATTCATTGTGGCAATCGAGGCCTATGCTTGATCTTGCAGAAGCTTTCTGAAAGCATCTTATTATATATCATGTTATTACAGACTGTGTAATGTTACATGTTGTGCATGCTGTTGCATGTTCTTGCATGTTATTTTTAGACTGGGATGAGATGAAAAATTAATAAACATTTCACTGAACTCGTTTCAACTTTATGCGTAAAAAACTGTGTGTAAAATTAAGTTGAATCATAACGCAGTCAGTATTATTATCTTCAAACGCAAGAGATCTCATACGTTTTTTCTGTCTCTACAAGATAAAATTTTGTTCTTCATTCTTGTAGACTACAAATTCAAAAATGATTAGTAAAATTTTTGCACATGCACATAAAATTAAAAACTCGTGAAACCATAAATATTGCGATGCTTTACTTTTATAATACGATACTAAGAGCAAAACGATTTTTAATTTTAAAATGTCGTCGTAATCGAATGAAATATTCAATATAAAGAATTTTTTGAGGTCTTTAAGACAGTTGGACACGTTATTGATATTCAGAATCCAAATTTCTGATTATTATGGTTAAATAGGGGAAAATTATAATAATTTTTCGCTTCAAATAGAATGAAGTTCAATATCCTTTAGTAATTGATTCAGCCAATCATCCAATAGCATTTTGTGGATAACAGTCATTTAATAGACTGTTATCTTATATCTATGATAGCTTTGGAGGACCAGCTTTTTTTTCCCCATCTTTGTATTTCTCGGAAAAAATGTATTGCAGTTTCACTTTGCAGCAACCTTGACCTTTTTCGTGAAATACTTTGCCTGTAAAATCCCCAGGTGAAATTCTTTTGAATCTACATTTTAAGCGTTGCTTCCCGGGCAATTTTCGTTCGTGTTACAAGTGATGACACCCTCAGAAAAAGCTCACGGTAAAAATTTCACTCCCCCCTTCTATAAAGAATTTCTCGAAACACCATTGATGTTTTGTCATTGATCAAATATTTTGAATGATAAATTTTATAAAACTATTGCAAGATCTGTGCCAAAAATAACTGAAAGAAGAAAATCTTTAACAACTACATCGTATTTCAAGATTTTACGATGCAGTAAAAAATAATCAATAATAAGGTTGTAATACTGACAACCTTAATATAATGTATCAGTATATTAAGGTTAATATACTGACTAATAAGGTTGTCAGGTAATGTCAACCTTAATAATAATGTTGAAAATGTAATAATTAGTTTCAAATAGTGACATTTGAGGCAGTGAGAAGCAAAGGGATGCAAGGGACCATAAAAAAATTCTGAGAAAAACGTGTTCAAAGTTTGGACATTATGTGACCTTTAATGTTAATATTTTTCTAAATCACGTAGGGGCGGAGCACCTGTCAGAGCTGTCACTAACGTTTCCTGTCACAATATACAATGGTGTTTTCCCTATAATTTGCACTAATTATCTCCAAATTTTCAATTTTGTCGCTTACATCCCTTTACCTCTGGGTGCCTCATTTCAACTCTCGATACAGCAGTAAACGAAACTCTAAGCATTCAGTTATGCCTTTATAAGAGCATTTTTTATCTCTTAATGCTCCGATGAAACTTTTTAAATTAAAATCAGCGAAAAAAAAAAAGCTTTTATTCAGGTTGTTAAAATGGATAATTTTATAAAAACCCCTTTTTGTAAATGACCAACCAAATCTAAATGACCAAAGGTTTTTCGAGCCTCCAACCAGGGCTCGAAAAACCTTTAAAATGTTTGTCTAAAAAATACATGCCCGAACACAATTTTTACATGCCCAGAAGTTGTTTTATTGCAGATAAATAAAAACACTTGAATTTGTCGTATAGCATTAATCAGACAAAAAATTAAATTAACAGCTTTATATCTGAATCAACAATCATTTTAAAGTTACTATAAATCATTGAAAAATTGCATTACAAATAAATATTATATTTGGTCGTTACAAGTCAAAATTTGCAAAATTTAATTTGTATTCCTAGTTTTATTGTTGGCATGCATGTCCGTCAGCATGTCAATTTTGAGTTCCAGTAAGGATGCGGTGATTTTTCAATAAAATGCTAAATAAGAAGTATTGGAAGGAAATATTTGATTAACTTCTTCAGACCCCAGAGCTAAGCACAAACAATTTTGACGCAATTTTTTGGTTCGCTGGTTTAAAAAATGATTGCAAAACAAAATAACTCAATTTTTTTTTAATTTTAATTAATAATTAGTTAAAATAATAATTAATGCCCAATTTTCATGTTTTCCAAGTTTAAAACGAAGTAAATTATATGTTGATTAATTTCAAAAACAATTGGGTGTTTTAGCTTTCAAATTGCACAAACAGTAGTTAATAAACTATTTAAAAATGTACCCAATTGGGTACACTTGGAATGAAGAGGTTAAAAAGGTAAGGGTAAAAGATTCATGTCGATCAGAATTTTAACATGCCCCGGGCATGTCGGGAAATATAATTTTCGAGCCCTGCCTCCAACATTTATACCACTGACACAGATATTTACTCGTCCAGTCTCTACGTTTCCGCTTTGATTTACTTCTCCAGTGAGGAAACATACCATCGATAAAACAGTAAACAACTCAGCAAAGAATCGTTATTAATTTCCTAAGGGAAAAACGAGAAAGTAAAAAGAAGAACATTTCCTATCCCCACCCAATTTCTTTATCAACAATTCCACCCGGAATTTAGAACTCTGCAGATGGCAACAAGCTGTTGTGCAATGCAATGCGAAGGCAAAAAAGAGGTTAAACACTTAACGATGCGCTGTCATTGTTGCCTAAAAGGTTGTTCCAGTGTTTGTATTCTTGTAAATGGATACATGAAAGGGTTTACACTTGAGGGATTTTAGAACTAGCATCCAAAAGCAACCTTGACATACGTACCGACCCACACAAGGTTATATTAATTGGCAGACATATTATTTATTGTTTAAATGTTGTCGAGGCTGATTTAGAAGACCTAAATTGAAATGGAAGTTAAAATATTTCGTTGTCTGATTCCTTCGCAAATTGGAGTGCGGCACGACTGAGTAATCATTTCGAAACTAAAGTATTTAATAAGATTCCTATTAATTATTGAAAGCCTAGTTTTGTATTTTTTATCCCTATATGGCTGCGGACAAGAAAATAGTAAATTAAGCGATTCTAATTGGCAGAATTAGCATACAAAAAATGAATTTGTTAATCAAGTAACAGATAAATAACTCATTAAATTATGGATGACCTTTAATTTAAAATACATTGAAGTCGAAGAAGTGGTGAATTCCAAAGCGATTTGTTCAACTACGTTTGTAAACGTTTTAGCAAAATATTGCAGCTATTTCTTGTTGAATGACCGACTTTTCACTAGTTTTAAAAAGTTGCATGTGATCAAACTTCTATATGCCCTCTATTATTGAATGCAATATTCAGTTATAGAAGTACGATCTGCCAAATTTAATTCAGTTCAGTTCAGAAGTTCGAACTGCAATATTTAATTCAGTTCAAATATCTCTAATGAAAATAACCTCAAAAGTGTGGCTCAATAGAATTTAAGTTTCTATCATCGTTTCAGCAAATTCAAAGCTGCAGTAAATATTTACTGATAAAAGGTTAAATCAGTCATAATCATCGAAAATTATTATCTGCATTTATATGTGCAATGATGGCATCTGTAAATATGACAATGTGTATTTTTCCCCCTTTTTCCTACTAATGTAAAGCAAAAACACAACTAATATAATTTAATTGTTAATAGCTTTTTATTCCATCTAATAAAGCAGTAGTGGTAACAATTCGTGGAAATTCTTTTTCCTGAAAATACTTGAGTTAGCAGTCATTGTAAAAAGGTTTATGTACAATGATGACATCTGTAAATATGACAACGTGTTAATTATTATTTTTCTTTTTCCTGTTAATGTAAAGCGCAGACATTCTATCTAATAAAGCAGTCGTGATTAAAATTCATGGAAATTTATTTCCCTGAAAAATAATTGAGTTTGCAGTAATTTAAAAAATCTTTGTGTTGAAGGAATTCTGAAAAATATTATTACGCGCGAAATTAAGATCAGTTTTCAGAAAAATATTTAAGCCAACATAGGTTATCATTTGTTTATTAATTATATTGCCTTATCATTTTCGACAAATTATACGTTTGAATGTTTTAGTGCTTATAGAGTAAGATTTTTATGAATGGGGGATTAATGCCATTAAGTGTCAGAAAAGGGTTCTTTACATGTTTTTCAGATTACTTTCTAAAGAATTTCTTTACTTCACTGTCGATGAAAAAAAAAGTTTGTTCAAAGTTTATCCATTATTTCAACCTCGGAAAGAAATAGTTATTATAAAAGCTATTATTTATTGAATCAGAGTGATTTTTTGATGCACATTAAAATTAATCCTAATCGGATCTTTTGAAATCTAATTTAAAATAATTTTTAAAATTTTTGATGTCAGCATGTGTGAAGTTAGTTCTTTTTTAATAATTTCAATTTCATCAAAGCATTTAAATATCATCATTTTCAAGTTGAAACTTTCTCCAATAATATTATATTAAAATTACTTATCCAATTATACTGAAACAGAAAATGTATTAGAAGTTTTGAATGAAATTGTAACTTATTTTCTTCTGAGGATATTATGAGTGTAGTGTCATATAAAAGTTCGCAGCATTCTAACCACATATGTAATTAGTTTTTAATGTATAAAATAAATAAGTAAGAACCAAAACTTGCTTTTTCCCATAGTTTTAAAAGACTGCTTGGAATTTTTAGAACGTGATTAGACATATTGCTATTTCCAGCAAGTAGGCTAACCTGTCTTTCACCTGTTCCTGTCCGATACCACTCATTTTCGCGATGGAAAATTAATGAGCTGCAAACGTGATTTTTCCCATTTTTAATTTTTATTCCTGGATGTGACTAGGATGCCCGAAGCTAGGGAAAACCTTGGAAAATAAAAGTCTGTTCATATAAAAAGCTTCGTCGAAGGAAACCGGTCGTCCTTCATCAACGTAACTTATTATTCCCATAAATATGTTCCAGAGAAATAAAATGACGTAAAAAGAAAGCAATCTCAATAGCTATTGTTCAATGAAGCGGAAAAATATTCTGCGTCGGCAATGTGATTCGATTTTATGACAAAAGCTATCGGAAAGAGTGTGAATTAATGTGTTACTTTGCAAAAACCGGTAAACAGGAAGGTAAAGAATATTTTAGGTTCTTTTATCACCAGCATGAAAAGACTGGAATATGTTTAAATTTCATTAACAAGAAGGAGTACGAGATAATGTGTTACATTGCAAAATCAAATAAACAGAAACCTAAAGAGTAGGGCTCGACTGATGGAATTTTTTGGCCGATGGGCCGATGCCGTGTTCCGAGATAGGCCGATGGCCGATTGCCGATTATTCTCCTCTTCCATCGGCCGATGGTAAAAAAAAAGTCGCTTTAAAACATTAAAAGGTGTAGAACACTTGTCAAAAATGTCATTTAAATCATTTGTTTATTTTTATGTTTATAAAAACATAAATGCGTTATTCAAGCACCGTAAAACTGTTTGGGAGAAGTTTACATAATAATTAAAACTAAAAGAATCATTAGGATTCTAGTAAAGTAGTTTAACTATTTGGAGGTTAAAAAAAAATTAAAAAATGCTATATCAGGGGATTTTTAATTCTTTTTTCTTATCTTTGCAAAAAAACTCAACAACTATTGGATCAGATCGGGTCTAATTCCTTTTCCTTTAACATTTTCTCTTTATAACGACTGCACTGCAAATGCAAAGTGCCAATTGCCTTTATTTTCTTATTTTTTTTTTTTTACATGGAGAGGAATGCAGATGTTATAATACAGACTAACAAATAATGTGGGTTTGTATCTTTAACAAAATTGTCGATCAACTCCTTGCAGAATTTTTCCATAATTCCCCCCCCCCCCCCCCCGTTTTGAAAAGAAAAGCGGGAACGATGATATGTTTATTTTTCATTATAAAAGTTATTTTAACTAAAAATAAATCTTTTTCTAAAAGAAAAATAAAATATTAAAAAAATTTCACTCGCAGTAACGCCTCCCTGTTCATAACCAAGAAACCTTAATATTGCTTTAAAAACATAGACGTGAGATTTTTTTTGTCATTATAAAAGAATGCTGGGGGTGGGATCTTAAGAACTAATCTTATTAGCTTTTTTTCTTGTGAGTTGAAAATTACACTGAAATACTTGACATATCCTTAATATTTTCATGAGCACAATGTAAGTTCACCGAAATAAACCAATATTTTGAGCACCAGCAGTTTTCTGTTGACAAATAATCTTCTGAAAAACATGTGATCGTTTATAAAAATAAAAATGCATTTTGAAAAAATATATATATATATATTTATATATACGATGTCAAGTTTTGAAATTAATGAAATTGTAGCATTTTTATTAAGGTATTTTTCCTCCCTGTCGCTCGAACTCGTTTTTTAAGAATTAAATTTTTGAAAATTGCAAGTCGAGCTTGGATACATAAAATTTCGATCAATAAACATTTATACTGAAAAATGTATTCATATTTTTTATCAATATGTTCTATGCTGTAAACTGATAATAAAATAACAAGAAATATTCTAAACTGAAAGCAGATGCAACGAGATTGTTGTACAATAGCAGAAAAACTGTCAACTGTCTAACACGTGGCATCAAAGAAGCCAAAAAAAATGCACCAAAAAAAAAAAAAAAAAAAAAAAAGAAGGGGAATTGATCAATCTTTCAAAATAAAGAAATTTTATCATTTTTATTAAGATATTAAATCCTGTCGCGCGAACTCGCATTTTGAGAATTCAATTTCTGAAAATTTCAAGTCGAACTTGGACACATAAAATTTCGATCAATAAACATTTATACTGGAAAATTGTTTCTTATTTTTGACCAATCTTTTCTATGCTGTAAACAAAAAATGAAATAATGAGAATAACCGCACACTAAATGCAGATGCAACGATATTGCTGCACAATTGCAGGAAAACTGTAACACTTGGGATTGAAGACGCAAAAAAAAAGTAAAGAGAAAAAAGTTTACGCTGGTAAAAATTAAAATTATTGTCGTAATTTGATTGAGTTGACTTTGTATTGTTTACAATTTTGGAATAATAAGAAACATGACAAAAGCAGATGGTATAATAATATGACTAAAAGCAGATGGTATTATAATATTTCACAATAACATCTAATGCACTAAGTCATTATTAAACGAAAAACGGACAAAAATGAGGCAACTAACCTAATGCGAAAAACAAATAGCCCTCATAAGAGGCCTCTATTACTTTTACTTTTCGCGAGCATTCTGTTCAAGGAGAAATAATTTTAATAATGAAGCTTTTCTTGCAGCGATCGCTGAAACTATTTTTCCGAATTTTTTATCAAATACTTTGTAGAATGACATTATTTTTGTGCTTTTTTTAACTCATGTGCTTCCTGTTATTGTATGGAAAAAGAAATCAAATACGAAGAAAAAAGAAAGTTAAAAACAGAATGTTTTCTGGAAAATTGTCCCTGCCAAAAACATCGGCATGGCATCGGCTTTTAGATGTTTTTCAAGGCCGATGGGCCGATGTTTTTCTAAAGTTAACATCGGCCGCCGATGCCGATGGCCGATGGAAATTTTGTTGAACAATCGGTGCCGATGCATCTGCTAGGCCGATGCATCGGTCGAGCCTTAATAAACATGAACGCAAAGAACATTTTAAAATGTTATTTAATTAACGAAATGTTGTTTTAATTAGTTTCTACTTTCAACATGCTTCAATTTTGTGAATAGTAAAAAGTACGAGATAAGGTGTTATATTGTAAGTACCATGGTAAATAAAAAACAATTTTTTATTACTTTTTTTATTTACTTTTTTTTAAAGAAAACGAAAGAACCAAATAGTCTATGCAGAAATTATGTTTCAATTTCGTGCATAATAAAAATGCGAGATTTTGTAAGGTAAATAAAGTTTTTAGATTTTCTTTGAATCAAAAAGAATTTAAATAAAATCAAATATAGTCAGTGCTGTCGCTATGTTTCAATGGCATGCGCAGTACGAGATAATGTGTTGCATTCCAAAAGTATATGAACAAGAAGACAAAGCAAATTTTAGGGTCTTTTTTTTGGTAAGTATTAAAAGTTAACACTAAATAAAATACCAGTTTGAATATTCTGAGCTGGTAAGTTATCTCGATTTTATACCAAAAGCTATAGTAGAGGGATAATATGTTCAGTGTTAAACGTTAACAGGAAACCAAATACTATTTTAAATATTCTGTGGCCGTAATATGTCTCGATTTCATATCAAGAGCTATACTATCCAACACTGCGATAATCTGCTACATTGCAAGCATACACGTAGATAAACAGAATGTAAAAGCAAAAAAATCCTAGATCTTCAACCATTGGCATTAAAAGTTATTGGGAAACAAAACAATACTTTAAACGTTCTACGGCGGCAATCTGTTTCAATTTAATGGCAAAAAAGTAAGTAATGTGAGTTAATGTGTTACTGTTAAGGTTTGATAAACTGGAAGATAAATCGAATTTGAATGTTTTGTATCACTAGTAATTAATATGTCACTAAAAAAGTACAACTTAAAGGAACTTTTAATGAAGCGAACATTGAAAAATGATGAGAAAGATCTTATTTGTACCAGTTTTAAAATGCTGCTGTTAAAAAAAGAACCTAGTAATTAAATTTTAAATTTAATATATGTACTACCTGAATTCCTTGTACACATGTCAATGCTTTGTCGTAAAAGAAGCTAAACATCACCAACTACACATGAATGTTTTGAAAAATTTTCTTGATACTTAAAACATCTCATCCGTAACAGTTAAAAAACACCAGTATAAAAAAAAGAAAAAAAACAGGGGAAAAAAAAAGAAAGAAAGACAAAAAAAGTCCCTAGTAATTAAATTTATAACACTTGATCATCTAAATAAATTTACTTTTGAATATTTCTATGAAATCTTAGGGAAAAAAAATATTTAACCTGGTGTGGATGTTTATAACTAAAACTAAAAAGAAAACTCAATTTTTTTTTCAGAGTTTGCTTTCATGTCTGTAGAAGTCATCACAGACTATGCATCGCAAAATTACGCTTTTTACCTCAAATACCACTTCCTGATTCAAAAGTTCCTGATGTCATCTCTAGTCTAGTATACTATAATAAAATTGAGTTTCATAATTATATCGTGAAACCATAGCTGAAAGGTAAAACTTGCGTGGATTATATTTAGGGTTAATGTTTGTTGGGTTAATGTTTAGGGTTATATTTAGGTTATTAACATGATAGACTGTAACATGTTTTTGCTCACAATCACGCGATCATTTACCGAAATGAACGGGCTCCTTTTTATCCAAGTGGTTTTCAACAGGAGTCTTTCTGGCAAATTCAGTTGCCAGAAAGCCGAAATTAGTTAGTTAACCGAGATTAGTTAAACCGTGATAACTGGAATTTCACCGAGCAAAAAATAAGGTGCCGAATGTAGAACACCCTCCCTTTTTTTGAACTACAATATTCGCTGTTATGGTGACAGCTAGGGATGTGAATAGTGATTTGGCCGAATACCGAATATTCAGCTGCCGAATATTAAAATTTGTAAATAATCGTTGTAATAGAAAGTATTTGACAAATTTAAATTTATTGACAAAGTCAAACACCAATTACATACAATATACGATGTATGATTTAATTATGTTTGTTAAGAATTTAAAACTATTTAAAATTAATCTATTTTCTCTATTGTTTTAAATGTAATAAAACTAAGAATTTCGCCCACTGGTGGGAATAGAAATGCATTATTTTACTAATTATTTAATTCAAATGAAAGAACTACTATAGCTCAGTGAACTTTTACCTTGCTCAAAACTGTTTTATAAAAATATTTTTAAAAATATAAAAGTTAATATCTTTATTTTATTGGGCTTTTTACATACCTATTTTTAAACGATCTATTAAAATTTAATACACTTAACTGGATTTTTTTTTCAAAAACCCCTAATAACTTATGCTATCTAAATATTCATGATCTATTCTAGGCTTTTCACATTTCTCTCTTACCCAATATTCACAATAAATCAGTCTACCCAAACAAAGCCTGACTTCCACTTTGTTAATAATAACAAAATTAATTTTTCATATATCATAATTAACTATTGCCAGCTTTTGGAGCAAATCATAAATATAAAATACAATATTATAACTTTAAAATCTGTTTTTGCTCAGTCAAGCCTAAAACAAGGTTTAAAAAAAGTTTTTTTCTAAATTATTTTTTTTTTTTAAAACTATAAACTAATGTATTATTTTGCAATAATTATAATACAATTTTGAATGTTTAAAATCTACTAATTTCTTAATTTTTTTACATTTACACTGCAGCAAAACTATTCGGCCAAATAGTCCATCAATATTCGGCCAGGCCGAATTTGACTTTACCTAGTATTCGGCCACGCCGAATATTCGGCTGGGTGATGAAATGATTATTCGGCCAAAGGGCCGAATAGTGGCCGAATATTCGTTACATCCCTAGTGACAGCCAGTTCCTACCTTGCATACGAAAAAAATAGCAGTCTGTTTTTATTATTAGTCTATGTGTGAAACATAAAACCGAGAAAGTGCATCTCAACATGCTTTTTAACATTCAAATGTCTTTATGTTTCTTATGCAGCGTAAATAAATCCGGACTTCACAGGTATTTAAAAGTACTGACATTCCGTTAATAGAGAAAACAATGAACAAATCTAATTAACAGAAACAATCAACAAGTTCAAGTTGGCAAGGACACAAGCGCGACTGTCAGAGTTGATTGATCTAGGACACTCTCCTCTTCCATTACCTCATTTGGTGGCATTGTGCAATGAAGCAAAGCTGCTTAATAAGGCAGCTCGTAATTCAATAGTTTACGAAATACGGAAGCCTATCTCCGTTGCGAATTATATAATTGCTACTTCGGATTTGATCTTGCTTGTTATTAAGAAGTGCTAATATGGGCTGATCCCAAAAGGAAAAAAAATATTTACGAAGCCTAAAATACGGTTATCGCTTTCAAAATAGGCATTTCCTTCTGAAACTGGACCTTTCCTTTAATTACATTTTTTCCACCTCATAAATTACTTTGTCTGTGTAAGTAAAGTGATTTTTTTTTTAATCTTTACATAAATCTCATGCATATTAGTTTCACCTATGTCTCATTAAGAATTACTACTTAAAAAAACCGGTATGACACTCTACCAAATAATGGCCTAGACCTCATTTTTGAACAGAATGATTTGATCCCGTAATTCTTTTCTTCTAATTTTGTTTATTTTCTTTCTACCTTTGATATGGATAGAAGTGTACGAAAGCAAAATATTTCTTGGTTAACGGAAAAACTAGACTTTACTTTTAATTACTTTTTTCACCTCATATAAACTGCTTTGTCAGTGTAGCTAGAGTGCTTTTTAAAATCTTTACATAAATCTAATGCATATTAGTTTCATATATGTCTCATTCAGAATTACTACTTAAGGCAGCGGTTAACAATCTTTTTTCATTGCGTACCACCATTTTTCTTGCGAACCATTTTGCGTACCACTGCTATATAACTTTATTATACAGAATAGAAGATCAATTGATTATAGATAGATTTTTTTTGCCTCTACGCGTACCACCTAGAGAGGCTTCACCAGTGGTAAGAGTACCACAGTTTGGGAACCGCTGACTTAAGGGACCTGACTCTTAAACCAGTATGAATTGCAGACTCTACCAAATAATGGCCTAAACCTCATTTTTGAACAGAATGATTTGTTCCCGTAATTCGTTTTATGTTTCTTCTAATTTTTTTTTTTTTGGTTTATATTTTTAACCTTTGATATGGATATTAGTGTACGAAAGCTAAATGTTTCTTGGTTAATAAAGTAATGTAAACTGAATGCCGGCAATGATTCGGACATTTTTGAGAACAAGCTACATATTCTTGGTTCGTAAAATATTATCGACCCAATTCCGAGAATGATGTGGACTTTACTTCGTAAAACATCTATGTCTGTTGATTCATAAAACATCATAAATCCAAGTCCTAAAAAAAGATCTGAACAGCTCTGAACAAAAGTGAAAACTTTCTTTGTATTTAAGATATCATGAACTAAATTCCAAATACGACAAGAGCATTGATATGGATATTAGTGTGCGAAAGCTAAATGTTTCTTGGTTAATAAAGTAATGTAAACTGAATGCCGGCAATGATTCGGACATTTTTGAGAACAAGCTACATATTCTTGGTTCGTAAAATATTATCGACCCAATTCCGAGAATATTGTGGACTTTACTTCGTAAAACATCTATGTCTGTTGATTCATAAAACATCATAAATCGAAGTCCTAAAAAAAGATCTGAACAGCTCTGAACAAAAGTGAAAATTTTCTTTGTATTTAAGATATCATGAACTAAATTCCAAAATACGACAAGAGCATTGTCACAGAAAGTCTAAACTCTTTTTGTTTCCGCAAAGATTCACTAAATATACAGGACTCTTTTTTTTGGGAGGGGGGGGGGGTTAGTAAAAATTAAGTTTATTAAAAGTTTATTGAAATGAAAAAAAACTTTATTTTAAAATTGACGTATTCAAATTTTATCAATGAATATAATATTAATGATTAAAATCTTATTATTGAAGTGCAGCTTTCGTTTCGCATCAGTCCTTTAATATTTATTCATAAATTTATGGTAGCAGTGTAAAAATGTTTATATTTTAAATTGCTGTGAAAATTTCCTTCATGCGCACAAGGAACTCTGAACCTTCTTTTTCAATGCCAAAAATGAAGCCACGTGAATACAATCTCTATTTCCTGCATTAAAGAACTTGAATCTTCGAAACACTTGTATGGAATTTTCACTGCGTTTCAGTTCCTAATAACCTTGGATTTGTTAATGTGTACGCGTATTTCAGATTATCATTTATTTAAAAATATTATGGTTTTAAAAAATTATATGTTCATAGTTTAATGACGTAGATAATTCCATAGCCATAGGGGGCATTGAGAAAACTTGCGTAATTTTCTTTGTAAGGTAAATATGTGACTTTATTTTGTATCCATAAATTGGGTTAAAGTCACAATTTGTGTTTCGGGCAATAGTTTTTGATCAAAGTATCTGTGCTCTTAGTGTTTCAAGTTTGAAAAAAATATGCAAAATTCACAAAAAAGTATATGTGCGTATTCTTATGAAAAAATTTTCTGCAAAAGTCCTACTCATAGTTTTATTCAGAGAATATTTTTTTTTTTTGTTTTCCAGACTTTTGGAGAATGAAGATAAAGTTAAATAGTTTTAACAAAAGCCATAAAAATCATCTTTATTCTAATATTAACTTCAAGCTTTCCTACCTTAAAAAACGTAATATAATTATTTCCCTTTATTATAATCCTAAATAAATTTCTTCTTTCTTTTCTTTTTTTTAAAATTGATCTTCACTAAAGTGTTCGTTAAAGAGCACATAAAAGTTACTAAAAGGTTCCTTATTATACTCCTAAATAAATTTCTTCTTTTCTTTTCTTTTTTTATAAATGATCTTCGCTAAAGTGTTCGTTGAAGAGCACATAAAAGTTACTAAAAGGTTCCTTATTATTATAAAAAAGAAAAGAAAGAAGAAATTTATTTAGGATTCTAAATAAATTTTTTCTTTTTTTTTTTTTTTTATAAATGATCTTCGATAAAGTGTTCGTTAAAGAGCACATAAAAGTTACAAAAAGGGTTTCCCTTTATTATAATCCTAAGTAAATTTCTTCTTTCTTTTCTTTTTTTTTATAAATGATCTTTGCTAAAGTGTTCGTTAAAGAGCACATAAAAGTTACTAAAAGGTGAATAACAGTAACTAAAATGAATACAATCAAGAAAGGAAGCTGAAAAGTAAGTTATCTAGCGAGTAAAATGCTTCTCACGCAAAAGTTTGTAACGAGTTCTTTTCCTGTTTGGCATCTCAAAGAGAAATAATAATTTCTTCGACATCTTGGGATTGGAGTTAATGTTTGACAGTTTTAATGGAAAACCACAAAGATCATAATCATCTTAAAATGAAGCTTGAAATGCAAAGCTGTTCCCTTACTGAAATGAACTAAGAGTTTTCTGTGATAATCGAAAGAGTAAATTTTCTTCATTTTGTTTTATTTTGAACGACCTTTTGTAAAATGATTTTGATGTATAATTTTACCACAAGTTGTCCTTTCCGTTATTGCCGTAGGGAAAAAAACAAATTATTTCTTAGCCTTCGGAGAATTGATAAAGGTATTTAATAATATTTTGAAGAAAATAATAAAAGGAAAATATTAGTCCTTAAATTACGTTTAATTTATTTGCTGTTTTACACATTTACGCTGTTACATATTTTGTTGTAAGAGTGTCGGAAATTTTCATCATTTTGTACTCTTAAAATTAATTATTTTTAAATACTGTTTTCCCTTTTGTATAAGGTTTCTTTAAACACTGGTCAAAATGCCGCTTATTTAAAATTCTGCAGCCTTTTTTCCTTTCGCTAAACTTCAAATGCGTTTGGAAAGGGGGAAAATCTTCCTAATATATCAGCCTGATTGAAAATCGGTGATAGTTTATTTCATAACTGAAACGTGGGAAAACTACCATCTGTTTACTAACATTTTATAGAAAGTAATAAAAATGATAATCATCCTTAAATAAAGTTAAAAATTATAGTTGCGGCACTTTTTTAAAAACAAGTGAAAAAACTTTACTGCTTTTACCAATCTTAAAATTGATGAGTGATGTTGCGAAACTTTTCTCCCAATATTGAAACAAACATGAGATGAGTAGGGGCCGTTCATAAATGACGTCACGCTCTTTTCCCATATATTTGACCCTCTTCCCCCCTTTGTCACAATATGTCACACTTCAGCGAACCCCCTCCCCCCTTTGTCACGCGTCACACTATGTTGCATAATGCATGATGTCACACTTCTTGTTACCCCCTCCCCTCCCCTTGTCACACTTTGTCACAATTTCCCGAACTCCCCTCCCCCCTCGAAGTGTGACATCATTTATAAATGATCCCGTATGAGAATTTTTTCGGTCTAGCTATGTGTGAGAAGTATTTTTTTTTTTTTATTCTTCTTTAATGCATTAAAAGGGAAGAAAAATCACTGAAGATGATGCTTACTGCTTACAAATTAATGGTTTTCTAAGAGTAAGCATTTACAAGCTAACGTATTTTTATCGCACATGAAAAAAAAAATTGTCATCGTAAATTTTACTTTGTTCCTTCTTCAAAAACTGACTTTTGCTAGTCATCTATTAAAAGGAAATATTGCACCGTGTTAACGGATGTGTGCCCAAACTGGAAGCATGAATAAACGAAATTACCGAAAATTCAACTCGAAAGTGGAAAATTATTATTCATCTTATGTTTGGAGAAATGCAACTATTTAAGCAAGAAATGAATATCAATAAATGATAATAATAATGAATCAATCAATAAAAATTTTTTAAAAAAAATAATAATAAAATTTTAAAAATTCAAATTTTTGCAAACGAAATTTCCTGTTATCTTCTAAATTTAGACTAATGATTTAAGACGAGTTCTTACACAAACGTTATTTAGTATTTAGAAATGATAACTTGCAATCTTTTTCATATTAAATTGGCTGATTATTTGTGATATGGTTTGATTATTGATAATGTTCAAACTAATAATTAATAATAAACTGAACATTATTTAATAATTGGCATAAACTGATTTGTAACAACTATTAAATAATGCTGATTTTGAAATTAGTATTGCACTCTTTTTTTTTTAAAGAAATGAGCGTCATTATCAATGCTATGTTTTGTTTAAATACAATGCTATGTTTAAAATGAGAACGAACGAAAGCGTAATTTATAGTTCGAAGAATAGAAGAAACTGGTTCATTGAAAAAAAGGGGGGAAAAAAAAGAAATCTTTGCGCAATAAAAATACACATTTATTGCGATCCTGAACGTTATAAATAAATTTTAAGTTTTAAGATTTCCTTTTTTAAGAAATATTAAAGATTTTTTTTAACCATCGAATATTAAGGAAAACATCAGATCAATTCGAGGAAAATACTTCGAGGCGCCTTAATTTTGCAAGATAACAATGTTGTATGTTGATATAAAATTATGAGATTTTCAGTAAAACGAAAATAATATTTACATTTTGCGATCGCAGTTTGCTTTTAGCTGAGTTTTTTTTAATGTGTAGTGTGAATTAAAATGCAATTTAACTAAAATAGTGTAGAAATAAAGATTTTTTTTCCATTTAAAATTTTAAGGATTATCGATGAAGGGTGTAAATACTTTATCGTTAAACGAATCGATCATTCTCCAGATGGTGACTAATTTAATTCATAGTAGTGACATTTCTCCTGTTTTTATTCTTAACTCCAAATTCATGGAACTCTTGCGTGTGAATTTTTCTGAATTCGTATGCTTAACACGTAACGATAGTGTTACTTATGATATATTTGTTTATAATCGGATTAGAACTTGAACTTGCACCAGATTGTGAAAATTGAAATCAGCATATAGGATTTCTACATGTTTTGAAATTTGAAAAAAATGATTGTCCTCTTCAAAGCGGCAATATGTTTGTTTACAACTTTAGTAAAGAACGTATGCGTGGTTGAATATTTATTCAAAAATCTTTTATACATTGCATTTGGAGAAATCTTACAATTTAGAGATTACATAAATCAAGGTCCTTTAGCCGCTTGAAAAACCCCACAGTCAAAACCACAAGTTGACAACTTTCCAAATTAGAAAGCATTCACCTTTGTTGAACTGTGCCATCAATGACCTTCACGATGACGTCATAGAGGAGGGACTAACGGCTTGTTACTTTAATTTCCGCCAATTTTGTTTTTTGATTTGGTGTTTAGGGTCTTTCCGCATGTGTTACAATTCTAGTTACAATGGACGTCACAGTTTGAGGATTTTGCTGATGGCAATTCTCTTGTGTGAGTAGAAAATACCGGTCCAGCTCGGATATTGCCAAAGTGAAAACCGTCTTGAAGCTACGCGGAGACCCAGCTTCCGCTTGGATACACACACTCTGATCATAAACCATGTTTTAGAAGAGTCCCTTCAAGCTGTAAAAGTAACACGGTAAAGTGCTTGTTTTTGTTTGATTTAACAAATGACTTTATCTTTGAGCTGTTTGCATTGCATAAACATTTTCAATGCTTTTAAAGATATCAGTCCCGTTGAAAACTACTAAAAATTTGTCCTGTTACATGAAAATGTGAGTACAGTTCATGGCTTTCTTTCGAAAAGATGTATTAACTCCATTATGTTGTTCCAAGAGTTTGACATACGATGAAATGTTTCAAAGTCCAAATATTTAAAAAAAAGTTTTAAAATTTTGCTGCTCTTTAAACCCAAATATATAAAAAACGACAACTCTGTATAGATCTTCGAGCTCTAAAACTGACCAGTCATAAAAATAACATAAAAGTAAAAAATGTATCTTTGTTTGTATATACTTTAATGTTTTAGAAGAAATATTTGTTTGAAACCGATTTTCTGATTCATAATGTAAAAATAGGAGCATCAATTGTGCAGAGTTGTTAAAAGGTATTTTATTTTTTATGTGCTGATAAAACCAATCGTGGTCTGATTTAGTTCACTTCTCGTGCTGCTATGTACCATCACAATGCTTCTCTTTTTCCTTCCTTCTTTAAAAAAATATTTCCCCCTCTCATCAATACATTTTGTCCAGCTGCATATTACTTACTATTTGTATATTTGAAGATTGCTGTATCAAAGACCTTTAGCATATCCTACACATGCGCCTCACTTTGTCCTAACTAATAAAAAATAACTTTTTACAATATTAAAATAATGTAATTTCTGTAACCAATGCCATGAGGTATTTTAGTGTACGTATTTGTATAAAAATAAATAAAATAAACGCTTTAAAATAATTGTTCGATGCGCCATATACAAACTGCATCTGTAATCGTTTTTTCTTATAATCATCTTATTCTTATAGCCTGTTGAGAATTGAATGAAAAGTGTACGTTTAAAAAATGACACACGTTAAAGGTTTAATTTCCCTAATACATTACTCATCCTAGTACGTAAAACTCGCTTTCTGATGATGCTCTATCTCTAATGAACCAGGCGCGTAAATAAAATTAAATAAAATGGTATATACATTGTGGTTATTTTTAATGTTTAAAAGAAAGACGAAGTTTCTAAACGCATTTAAAAGCGAATAAAACATTTTCCCCTTACTCCACGAGTATAGTTGAATTTTCTTATAAAAGGAATAATATTTCTTTTCTAAACATGGTGTGTACAATACAAATGTTAATTGCCAATGAATCACGAAATTTTTGTTCAAAATATATTTCAATATGTGAAAACTTTGGTGCTATTTTTACTTATCTTTACTGTGTGATACATTAGAAATTAACTCATAAAAAGCTGTGAAACACTAAATAGTAAATAAGTAGAAATAAAAATAAATAAATAAATACCAGTTACATACTAATAATAATAATTATTATTATTATTACTGTTATTATTCGTCAAAATATTTGGTTGGTATTTAATCTTTCCTTCTTTCTGCTCTTAAAAATAAACTAACTAATTTACAATTTTGCGATGATATTCTTAGGAATCGTTTTGAACTAATTGTGTTCCCGGCAGAAACATTTACAACTAACTTTTATTTGTTTAAAAAATATAATCGTTTGTGATTGCTGTATGCGAAAAATAATTAGTATCCCATGCTCAATCCCAACTGGCGCAACTGAAAGTTGCCTTAAAACCAAAGAAATTCAGAAAGGTTCACGAAATGACTAAGATGTTATTTTGTTGTGTATATAAGAATGCACGGTACTCTTATTATTTTTCCGCTAATGTTTCTGTTCTGGAGGTCATTTCCTGCTTAGTTCAGATGGACTTTGAGCCACTGTTTTGTAATGTCCAACATGTGTCCTCCAGGTACTATCTGAATGTACCACACTGAGATGTCCTTCATGATTAACCTAATTCGTCAGAAATCTTATTTGGATTTTTGTCAAAATTTCGAAACGGAGTGAAAAGAGATAATTGAATTCTATGAAATGAGAAAATTCGTTGTAGAATGTCTGTAAACAATGCAATAGAATAATTAGCATTCATAATTCAAAATGCAACAAGTTTTAAGTGAGACTTAAATCTTTGAAACTATTTTTTTTTTTAGAATTTTTTCTTTGCTGGTAGAATTTCTATAAAAATTCTCACATTTTAAGGAGTGTTCCACAAATTAATTTTATATTCATTCTCTTGCACCTAAGTTTAAAATTACTCTGATTAAATGTAATTTACAGTATTATTAAAAAATATGTTTAGTATTTTATCATTGTACTTACTGAAAACAGTTCGTTTTTGAATATTTTCAGCAAATCCCTAATAGCTTTATATGAACCCCCATCATTATTTTAAAACTGCTTATTCAAATTAAATAAAACATGAATGAGGAATCTTGTAACGTATATATTTAGGCAGTTATAAAAAGTAGGAGAAAATTTTTGTTTTGAGGCACATGTTATGATTCATTTTATTCAAATTTTGATTAGATTCGACTTAAAAGGAACCATTATCACTAAACATTGTTTCCGGGTCGGCATTCAGAGTAAAAATTGAATGTTTACACATTTTAAGGAGTTTTCTACAAACCTGACCGGTGCATCAGAGTGGATCAGTATAGAATTTCACTTCTTTTGCATTGAAAAAGGGGTTCTTTGTAACCTCGAAACTATAGGTGAAAATTAGGGTCGCCACTCGCCACCTGGCGATTAAAGTAGTAAAAGTGGCGATTAAAAAATGCGTCATCGATCGCCACTTCTCCACTCATTCAATAACTGCTTCCTTTTTATTCTGTGAACGTTTTATGTATTTTTATCTGTTTATTTTAGGATTGGAACAATTTTAATGAACAACTTAAAGATAAATTGAATTTTCATTTTATAATTCTTATTATGAGCAAATCACCTTTTTCCCCTTTGGAAACTTGCCAATATTGAGCAAGTACTTCACCGAAAATCTTCTGTCGCATTTAAACTTTTAATCTTTCAGCATCCTGTATATGTTTAAATCATTTTAAAACTTCGAAATGATTTTAGATTCAGTTTTCAATTCTTATTATGAGTTTTAAAACGCGGCGACTAACAAAACTGAACCTATTGGCCACTGGCGACAAATCAAATTTCCCAGTTTTCACCTATACCCGAAACAAGTGTAAGCAATATTTTCAAAATGTTTGCTCAACATTTGTTTCCCTCACGATTGTGTATTTATTTTACCAATAACTGTACGAGGGAATTTATTTTTTCATAGATATTCTTCTAAGCTGGAAGATTGTTTCTGGTTGTACGATTATTAAAATCAACTATTTTTAAGCTTTCTAGTTGGCTTTGAATTAAATGAAAAAAAATTACCATACCAATGAAAAAAAATCCATAAACGCAATTATACAGCAAAAAAAAAAAGCATTTTACAATGAACGTCTACATAAAACTTTTTAACTTTTTGATTCCGTATACATAGTTTCTCAGTTTAACTATATATATATAACAAGTTATTGACTGAAATAATTAAGTGTTAGAAGTTACTGAAAACCTTTATACAGTGATATTCTGTTCGAACTTATTGCATAGTTTTCAAAAACTTGAAAATATTCCAACGAACATTTTACTTTTTAATAATTTGCATATCCTGTCGAATATCTTAACAACATATCTAATGTTATTTCATTTTAATATGCTTTGATAAATGTCTAATTTCTAAAATTGATCTGCGAAACCTTCTTCTATTGAGTAACTTTTCATTTAAACTCCAAAATTCTCATAAAGCACAGTTTAAAATTTAAAAAAAAAAAAGTAATAGAAGAAATAAACTCTTTATTAGACATAAAGACAACTGTATGAACTACCGAGTATTTTTAATTACTCGACGCTGCAGCATCCTAAACAGTTTCTACTAGGAGGGCATTGTTTTAACGTTTTGGAAAATTGATGTCTAGTTTGAAATGTGTACAAAAATTGTTTGATTTGATGTTAAATGTGCAATATACTAAACATGAGATTAAAATAAATTCATTCGCTTTCGGCAGCAGCCATTAGGTAGATAAATAACGCGGAATGATTTTCTTAATAAGGCCACACTCCATGTAAAATGGACAATACTCTGTATCCTTAACGGATCTAAAACTAGGGAACCTTGACCTTCCAGAACAAAGAAGTTTGGAATAAGTAACCTTCAGGTAAATGATTCGCTCTGTTGAACTGGGTGAAAATTCTCTGGAAGGAAGATAAAAAAATCAGGAAAAACGCTTAAAAAAAAAAGAAAAAAAGAACAGAAAAAATAAAAAATAAATAATGTATCTATCATTTAATTGCATTGTATATTTATTTAATTTTCCTGTGGCAAAACAACTAATTTTCATTAATCCGATTACATATTTGACCGCTAGAAGGGTTTAAATTTTTGTCAGGATTTTGATTGCCCTTTCTTTTAATTCTTTCTTTTTTATTTCCTTTTCTTTTTCTCACTCTCCTTTCTTTTGTGAGCGCAGTCGATTGAATGTCTCAAATACACGCAGATTATTTCTCTGTTGTTGTCATTTAATTACTAGCAAGAGACTTATTGTTATTAGGTGATTTTTAAACTTTTGTGTGGTTGTTAAAAAGAGGGAAATTAACGAAAAGTTAAATACTAAATCCCAATAAAAAAAATAAAGTTAATGAAATATTTTCGTGAACTGCATCTGTATCGAGTGCATTAAATGTTTCACTTTTACTTCATTAACTTAACTGCGTTTCCTTGAAGTGCCTTTGTGTTCATTTTTTTTTTTTTTTTTTTAATATTAGTTTAAATAAATTGATAAGCACGCTGCTGCTTCCAAAGGTTAATCCAGGCCAAGTCAAAGGAATATTCATCAACTAACAATCTACCTATCCTCCACTGATTCTATATCTTAAATTTGGCGCGGTGGTGGTGATAAATAAGAAATAACATCATTTTTTCATTAACTACTAATTTATTGCTCTAGGTGACGAGACGTACAGACGACAGCAAAGTATCTTTTTATGAAATGGATAATAGATGTTTTAAATTTTAGTCATTGCTTTCTAAATAATCGAGTATTATGAAACATTTTTTAACATATAACAAACGCGTTTTATTAGTAGAACAATTGAAGAAGTAATGTCACATTTATTTTGATTCTCTTATATGCATAATTGAAATTTTTAAAGGGGTTCAGAGGGTGTTTTAGCTGCATTTTGAGGGGCGTCGTTTTGAGGGATCTCCATACCTTTTATGGGGTGGGTTGCGCCATCGCTCTGAGGGACCCCTGAATCAGTGGTGTAGTCCTGAAAAAAAAGTTGGGGGGGGGGGGACGCTTATATTAAAATTTAACAAATGTATAGGGACGCTTGTATTAAAATAAAAAGGTAGGGGGACGCCGTCCCCCTGCGTCCCCCCTCGACTACACCACTGCCCTGAATAAAGGATAATAAAAAACATCAAAGGAGAGTTTTCCCCTCTTTAATGTACTTCTCTATCACAAGTAACCATTTGATCTCATTCTGATCGAAACAATAAAAAATAATTTTAATTATAATTAATTCTGAATGTTTTCGAATTCAAATTATTTCTGCAAAGAAATGTTTAAACCAATGGTCGGCGACCTAAATTGACTGAAGATCTACTTTCCGAGTTCTTCGAACACCAAGATCGACTTGGAAGGGGGGGGGGGGAATATACACTATTAATAGGGCATATCGGGATTGCGGCTGTCTTCAAATTGTTAGTTAATTCTTGTCAGAACAAGTTTTGATGCTTATAAGATACCTACTTTAAAATTTCTAAACTAATGATTTGTTAACACCGTTCACTCGCATCAAAATTGTACTAATTTTTTATTTCTTTTGAGTTTCATTAAAAAAAACTGTTGTTTTCTTGTTTTTTTTTAAACTAAAACACACATGTGAAATGCAATTACATTCTTGAATTAACTCTCTCCGAGAGCATAGTTATTGTGACGTCTGACATTCCATATTATTGGAAGTTTTTTTAAGTCCGGTGAATGGTCTTACAAGCTAATAAACATTTTCTGAGGGGAAAATAAATTCGCCATCCAATTCAAAAGTTCTTTCTTTTTTTTAAAACTATAAACTGTCCAAAATGCTGTCGCAATCGACCGAAAATGGGCTTGCGATCTACCGGTCGATCGCGATCGACGGGTTGCCGACCACTGGTTTATTAAACTACTAGCTGACATGCCCGGCTTTGCGCGGGAAATTATTGCATCATTCGCAGGCTAAGTGACGAATGTCCAAAATTCTGTTGTAAATATGTAAGGAAAAATTTTCTTAAAAAATCCAAGAATAGGAGATAGGCAACAGACCCTCAAAACCTTATTTAAACAGTAAAAATCATTAAAAAACACGATTTCATTAAAACGAAAAGCCCAGAAAAATTCCTTTTAGACCAAGAATAATAGTCTATAAAACTCCACAATAAAATGCCAACAACAGTTCATAAAATTGCCATCAGAGTAATTGCAACAGTAACTAAAATGCGCACATGCAGCGAGATAATAGTGCCAAAATGATATCAAGAGTATATAAAAATCGTAATTGCAATATCTACCACAATACATCTAAAAATTCCCATCAGAATAAGAGCTGTATTATGTTTTAAAATGTCCATCAGATGAAAAACAATTGTCCCTGAATATTTCTGCTACAATAAAGAAAAAAATCCTTATATCCCCTCCATTTCAATAAAGACAACTATTCCTAAAAATTCCTAATAGAATAAGGACATTAGTCTCAAAAAATCTCCATTAGAATAAAGACGTCAGTGACTAAAAATACCCAATAGAATGTTCCTAAAATTACCAACAATCCATCTTAAATTCCCCATCAAAATAAGGACAGTTCCTATAAATCCTGCTTGCAAAATCGTCAAAGGATTTCCTGAAAATTCAATTAAATAGCACTTTCATAAAATTCGGATAAAAACGAAGGAAAGGAAAGCATTACTTCCAAAGGCAAATGCACATTTAAGTTAGAAAATTTTCAGTACTGAACCAATCCTGACGTGTGAAATTTAAGTTGATAGAAAGAAATAACTAAGTTCTGTAAAAATAGTCCCAAATAGACAGTAAAAAAAAAATGAGTAAATGTTTTATAAAATAAATCACTTGAGTAAAATATGGAAAGAAAAATCAACTTCAAGATAAAATCATTGAAAATCGTCTGCAGTTTATAATCCACAAAATATGCATAGAAATAAAATGAATTTTTAGAATTTGTTTCGTTGATAAAACGTACTCTACCGAAAGAAATAATGTTTCATGAAAGTGTTGAACTGGTACCATAATACTAAATCGCGAAAAAACAAAGAAGGATCTACCTCAAGGAGTAATTAAAAATCGTTTGCAGTACGCTTAAAAATGAAATGAATTTTTAGAATTTGTTTCGCTCATAAAACGGCATGAATAACGATAAAACAGCATTTTTTCAATCTTACGTTAACAAAAATCATCTAGTTGGCGACAAAAGTAGTATTTATTTTGGCAAAAACACGCAAATTGAGCAGATAAATTCAGAGGTAAGCCTCGTTTTAAAGTTCGAAAACTACTTTAAACGAATATTGCGCGTGTTCTATTTGTTCTGCAAACTGCAAAGAAAAGCATCTTGTGCAGTTTTTTAAGGGCATTAATACGCTGCAAAAACCCAAAACGTGGGATGCTCCTTCGATGAGATAATCCCAAAATCAACATTTTTGCTTAAAATTAGAATAAAAAAAGAACAATTCGAATTTTAGGAAAAACGCTTCGAGGGGCACGAGGACCTGACCCAAGGTACTTGTAACCAAAGTTTCGCACTTTTGGAACGTTAAATATCGCCAGGAGGCGATCGACAGACAGACAGGCAGACAGACACACACACAAACTTTCTGTTTTATTTATATAGATAATACTATCTGAATTTATTCGTACATTATGCACCACGGCGCATTTGCCCGATCTTACGTAGTGTGTGATCTTTACTCCAAGGCAGTGATTTCCTCCGAATGCTAACTAGTAAATATGTTTGTGGCAACAGTAAGCTTTGTTTACATAACTCGTGTTGACAGCCGCGAATTTTAATTCCTTATGTCACAGTTTTAATCTTTTAAACTTTTATTAAATATCTTACAAAACGGAACAATGGTTGTAGATCCTTTCCATACGAGACTCGCAAAGCAATGTTTCCATTGCTATCAGCATCTTTTGCTCTACTTTCAAAAGTAAATTTTTCTATATGCTCCTTGATTAATAATTAGCAATATTTTCGTTTCTTGTTTCACACTATAAAATAGGTTATCTCTCTTTTTCAGAACGAAAAATGGGAGAAGAAAATGTCAATTCTAATCCAGTATCTAGTCTTCTTGGGTACAAGTCACTGGATGAAGATGCTGTTCAAAACGGACGAGTTCGGCAGCAGCACGTAAATGAAGCCTATGAAGATAATGAAATTCATTACATTCCTAATTTAAATGGAAATTCATTGTCCAATTCTGTGGAAGTACCTAACAATAGGTAAGTTACATTAAAAGGGAAAAAAATCATATACTGAGAGCACTTATTTCTTTCAATATCAAATTTTTAAATTGGCATAAATGATTAAAAAGCATTGTTCTAAAAATCCTTAGGCTTATTTAGTTATGTGATTGCTTACTTATATTTTTTTACTGATTAAAATGTAGAGAATTTTCCGTTTACCAATATTTCGCCAAATCCGAACTTATTTCGCCGAATTTTTACAATTTTGTTGCATTTGGCGAGGTGGCGAATTCTTAGCGCGGTCCTTGCCATTCCTGTTAGTGTCACAAGTTTGTTAGTGTCTCAAATCTTATCTTCTCTGAATGTACACATTTAATTTTATACTGTTAAATAATGGTAAATTCATGTGCAGATGACAACTACAAAATTGTGATATTATAGTTGCAAGAATAAGAAAAATCTGATACCTGTGAGCCTACTGCAGTGAGAATTTTTTTCTGGAAGGGATGGGGTGTGATTGGGTCATAAAAACCTTACATGCTTACATTACTATGTGATGATCTGTCAATATGGCTAAAAACTGACTTTTGGGGTGTTTAAGTTAATCCCCAAATCCAAAACCCTCCTTTGCTGTATACTTGCCTTTAACTCATGTAAATATAAAACAGCACTTTATTGCACATTATCCTATATTTTTGAAATTTTATGATTGTAATTTTTAAAGTTAAAATGTGAAATGAAGATGGATTTATTCTGAGAGTAAACAGAAAGGAAACAAATTATTAATATTTGATACAATAAGCAACATAGAATCATTTTAGAAGTCATCTATAAATTGTATAGTTTTTGCTGTTTGTAAAAGAAGGTCAAAAAATTATTTTTGTGTTAATGTACAATTTTTGGACAAGGTTTTATCATCTGAAATGTTTTGGAATTTCAAAATAAATTTTTTAAATATTTTTTCTTGTTTTGATTATTGGATTCATTTTTAATGTTTTTTTTCCCTCGAATAAAATGCTTTTGGTAATGAGGCAAATTGATGAACTGAAGTTTGAAAATGACCACTGACACTAGAGTGAAATTAAGAGCTAAAAAAATTAAAATTCAAAATGTACAGCTCCTTACCAACACTAAAAATGACCATTGAAACTAGAATAAAATTAAGAGCTGAAAAATTAAAAATTCAAAATGTACAGCTCCTTCAAATATCAGTACTGAAAATGACCATTTACACTAGAATGAAATTAAGAGCTTAAAAATTCAAAATTTACAGCTCCTTCATACCAACACTACAACATATTGCTCTAGAAAAGTTTTGTTTGCATAAAGCAAAATAATGAAAAAATAAAAAAAAAAATAAGAATAAAACTCCAACTATAATGCCTATTTTCTCAGTTTTCTTTATTATCACATGACATATTTTTCTACCGAGTTATGCAATTGTTAATTTTCTTGTACAAATTAGAAGTTATAATTAAGTAATTTTGCAATGTCATAGAGTCTGTTTAATTCATGTTATACCTTTTTGCTTTTAGGATAAGTATACCAATTGAAAATGGTACTTACATCGAAAGCTTTATGTCACCTCCAGTTCCTCCATACTCCGAAGTGAGCTCCAAAGACAATAATCGAAACTTTATGGATAACCAATTTGAAAATCAGTTCCCAATAAAGAATGATAACAATAAATTACAAAATGGATTGCCTCCAGATGAAAGGAATTCAACAAAGTATTTATCTTTTTTTTGCATTATTCAGTTTGTTTTTGAAGTGGATGTATTTTTTTGAAACTGATATATTTTATATTATGCTAAACAACATTGGTTTGATTTTAAACATTTATTTTTAGTTTAATGACAATTATTAATTTTTCGAGCTTTCATTTTTTAAAATTTAATTTATTGGCATATAGAAAGTATTTTGATTTCTTAGATAAAAAGAATTAAAATCAATTATTTTTTCAGAACATAATTTCTGCTTAGCTTTAAATTTAAGCTGTTTGAACTATTTTCTATGTAGTTGATGAGAAAACCATCATTATTTGACTTTGCCATATATCCAGGGTTAGTGTGCCCACTTTTCAAATGCTAGTTTGTATCTTTTCTAAAGCTTGGCAATTTCACCACAAAAGGTTGCTGGTTTTATTAAATGAAAGGTTTAACTGTAATGTTTGTAAGTAGGTTATTTTTCTCAGAAAGCATACAAACTAACACTTGAAAAAGTGTGCAAATTCACCCCGGATCTGGCAAAGTCTCCCCGGTAGATGGTACATCATAAACTGCAAAATGTATCACAATAACTAATGCATTTCAGTGTTATGAGGCATCCCTTATCAGTGCATAACTTTGTGAGTTTCAGGATGTAAATAGTCCAATTTAACTTGGTATAATGTCCCTTTGGTTGCATACATCACATGGCTCATAATATTTTGCATTTATGAATAGGTCCCTTGTAATGCCGAAACATAAGAATGCAGTATTTTTTGTGCTATACTGATGTATCTTTGCTCATTAGTTATTTTTACACAAAGATAAAAGTTTTAATTTTCAAGACAAATAAGTTTTTAAACGTTTTTTGTTTCATTTTTTATTCTCTCAACTATCATGGTACTAATGTTGTGGTATTGCTGGTGAAGGGTGAAACATATTTATTGTCTATTAATAATGCTTAATTTGTGCAAAGCCTTTTTCCTTAATCCAGTTATGTATTTTACAGGAAGAAAAAAGAAAAAGAACCACCTAAAGATGATATTCCTCCTGTGAGCTTCTTTTCCTTGGTTAGTTCAGTTTTGAATGTCTTCTTTTTTACAACTAGTTGAACAACATGGTATGAGCACCAAAATTTCTTGATTCCTGATACTAAAGCTTTTTAAATGGGAGAGAATATGCAAGAACTTTTTGTAAAAACATTAATTTTTCATTGGTTAAAATTTATTCATCTTTAGAAAATGGCATTGCCACATTATTCTGTCTAATTTTAAAAGTTTTTGGTAACATATCGGCTTTATTATAAAGTAATATCTGTAATGAGAGTGTCTGACCAAGCTCATTCTTTTCATTTCAAATCTTTCTTGCTTCTACATAAAGTCTCTTTATAGAGGAAATGTTTTACATAGTAGAATTTTGTAAAAATTAATTTCTATTTACTTTAATTACTAATGCAAAAGAATTAACAGGCAATAGGCTTGGTACTTCATTATTTCTGGTAATTTTGTATAAATATTCTTATGCATACAAAGTTTTAATATAATATTTTTGTAGTGTATATGTTTTAAAAATATTTTGTTTTAAATTCAGCATTCCTTTTAATTTGAATAAATACAACTTTCAAGCTATTGATTCAATCAGATTTGGCGCATGTGCTCACACATGAGATTTCATGCATGGGCTAGCTCTTAAAGAATAATTTTTGTAAAAATTTAATAATCCATTATATGCATCATAATCCAAAATTTATGCATCCAATCAATTTCTGCAATATCTTTACCTTTCTAATTGGTAATGGATGTTGCGAAAGGGCAAATTATTGCATATTCTATTTAAAATGAAATATTCTTCGTAGACTAATTTGGTGAATTAGCATATTTATAACTTTATTGGTTCATGTAATTATTTGTTTCATGATTAAAAAATAAAATGTTTTTGACTAAGTTTATTTGATATTAATTGCTATAATTTTTTTTTTCAGTTCAGATATTCCAGTCATGTTGATAAAACACTCATATTTTTTGCCTCTATTATTGCACTGTTTTCCGGAGCTGCTCTGCCAACAATTATGGTTCTTTTTGGTAACATCATCGACTCATTTGTAGATCATCATAGAATGCAAAATAATCTTACATCATTTAATCCATCTGACAATGCCAGTGTGTAAGTTTTATTATACGTTTTCTTGTCATTTTTGCTGCATTTAGACTACTTACTAATTATATTTTTGCTTAAACATACCGTTTCAATGAAAATTTGTAGGGTCATTTCACAGTATTTTTGTGCTACCTATGCAACATTTCACCACAAAATTTGGTAGTATTTATATTTATCACTTATAAAAATAATAATGAAAGTAAGGCATTTGTGATGAAGAATGGCACGTTTGTGATTTCCCATATGTAACAAAATTTTAATGCTTTTTAAATAAATAACTATTGGCTCCATTGAAGAGAAATTTTATACTAATGCTGACTCTGTCTGGGTTTACAAAATATACTAAAAAAATTTGAAAACTTTTCATTAATAAAGCTATAACTAATAAAAGTATAAGTACTCCAAAATTTTGCTGTAAAATGTTCCATGCTTAGCAGAAAAACCCTGTAATTTTTTAAAAATTGTAACCGTTGGAGATTAAGGCGTAACTTTATTTATTTATAGCTCATCATCACCATAGCCAGAGTCCGACAAAAATGCGAAAATCTTTGGAGGCGGAGAAAATTTTTAGGAGCCACCTATAATATTTTCATTTGCGAACAAAGTCGCCACCTGAAAAACTAGTCGCCAAGGCATTTTTTTAGTCCCCCGGGCGACCTGCGCCCGGGATTTGTCGGACCCTGACCATAGCTACCTGGGCAAGGGTTTAACCAGATACAGTGATTGATAGGAGAATAATATATAAAATGAAATAATCCACAAGCTAGTAAGCACCGCTAGGAATCGCAGAGCACGAAGAAATGCAAATTTTGAAGCGGAGAATACAAAACTTTAAAAACACATTGTAAATAACAACAACTGCAACAATAATAATAAATGAAAAAATAAAAATCAAATAAGAAATGGCGTAATTACGATCAACAAAGAAAGTAACAACAATTCAAAAGCAGCAAATGGAAGTCCTTAAGGCTTATCTTTAAATAAATATCAAAATTCATAAAACTAGAAACTTATTATGCTGCAGCAAAGGAAATAATTATGAAACATTCATTTCTTTTATTTCTACCATTCAAAATTAATACATTACAAACAATATAAAATGTGTTGTAAACTGCAGTCATTATTGCCTTTTCAACTGAAGATGCATTTGAAAATAATAACAAAAGTGTTTTCCCGTCTCGAAAGAAGTCCTGTCTCAAAAGAATCTACAAAATTGAAGTGCTATTGAAATTTATCAAGTTTATTTAGGAAAATGTAATGTTGAAACACTTGGTCTTTAGGGAGTAGAGATAAGGTTGTTACAACTTTTCATTTACATGTAGATTCGCTTTTGGGTGTATTATTTGTAGAGTTCTTCCATTTCATCTCAAGGACATAAAGTGTTTGCTAAAAGAAGAAAATAAGTTTTTATACGATAAATTCCTTTAAGTGTGGAAGTTTTAAACTAGCATTAGGCATCAATTGAAAAAAAAAAAAACAATTCTTTGAAAATATTTTTTTTTTCGCATTTCTTAAAAGTAGTGCATCTATTTATTCATGACTTACTGTTGCATGCAATTATTCTGTAGAACAATTTTCTTATTTCATAACCAGTTATTTATATTATTTGCAATAATGAACTTGAAAAATCAATATTTTATCTTTTTGTTTTACACAATTTTGTTTTATTTATTTTCAGCATATCTACGGAAGTTTTCCTTCAAAATGTTGCCGATTTGTGCTTGTATATTGGCATAATTGGCTGCATCGTCTTTGTCTTCAATTTCCTCTATGTCAGCTTCTTTAGTATGGCTGCTGCCAATCAAGCATTCAAAATTAGGTGCATGTTTATGCAATCTGTTTTAAGACAAGACATTGGTTGGTTTGATACTCACCAAACGGGAGATTTTGCTAGTCGATTAACTGGGTAAGTATTTTGTCCTATCAGTGAATGAGTTCAAGAATATGAACAATATTTTAATACATTGCTCGAAGAATAATTTTTTCTGCTTAATTAAAACTATGCATGATATTTTATGTTTTGCATTTTTCATTAAATTATGTGGACACGATTTCGAAGTTCTTCTTCAAAAATAAATAACAACATAAAACTACATACATGTAAAAATTGATAAAAGTAATAAAGTATAAAGTAATTGATGAAAGTAATAATAAAAAGTGATAAAAAGTAGGCCCTTTTGTCTGTTTGTAGACAGTGAATACAAAAAATTCAGTCAATATAAACTAACTAAACAACAAAAGCTTGATAATTGCTAGTTCAAATAATGAAAATGTGTGTATCGCCTTTCCTTATATCTTTTGAGGAATTTTCCATATGATAAGACAAACGTCATGTTTTTGTAGAACCTTTTCTTTCTACTGTTGCTCTGTTTGGTCTACTAATTTTAGTCACTCTAGATGCGGTCAAACAAGTAACTAAAGTACTTGGTTGCTTTAATTATTTAGTTATAGTGGTGCTATCTGGCGCCAAACTAAATAATACAGTTGACCACATATTGATATAAACTTTTTATTAATTTTATCTCTATTTGAATTATGTGAAACAAATGTTTTCCTTTGCATTCAGCCTAAAAGCTATTACTATTCTTTAAAATTTGGTTTCTGTTTTCAGGGATTTAAGTAGAGTTCAAGACGGAATTGGGGAAAAAGTTGGCATGTGCATCAGTTTTATGGCAACAACAATCTTTTGTATTTGTACTGCATTGTATTATGGTTGGAAACTTACTCTTGTTTGCCTCTGTATTATGCCCATTTTGTCTATTGCTATGGGAATAATATCAAAGGTAAGCAATTATTTTTTATAGTCTCATAGTATTTGTGTGAATTTGATTGAAGTACATTAAACTACATTTTAAATATGACAGGGTTCGCTCTATTCTGCGCGATTCCTGCAATATTTTTTGAAATCCCACTCAAAAAAAATTTGTTTGCGCTTAAATTTTAAAAAATCCCACTTAAAATTTTGGTCAAGGTGGGAAATCCCACCTTGTATTTTCCTGCAGTATGAACCCTGTATGATCAATGTCTCATTTTTTAATTTAATTGAAAAATAATACATTAGTTCTTTTAATTTCATAGAAATTAGTTTTTTGTCTCTTTATTTTCATAATTTTATCTTCATTAAAATGGTGCCTCATTCTAATCAAATCATATGATCATAAATAGGTTATGCTTAATTTAACTGAAAAACAAAATAAACCTGTGATTGCATTTGGATTTTATTTTTAAAAATATAGACACATATTTTATTTTTAGATTCAAGCTGCTGTATCTGGAGACGAACTGCAGGCATATGGTGCTGCTGGTGCAATTGCAGAAGAAGTATTATCTGCAATTCGAACTGTTGTAGCATTTGGTGGGGAAAAGAAAGAAATTGAGCGGTATTTCTATTTTATTATCTAGTCTTATTATCCAGTTGAATACCAGCAAAAATTCCATCATTCCTCCTTAGATTTTCCAATCATCTTTTAAAATTATTTTTATTAATAGATTTTTCAGGTATTTTATGCCAACAATAATTTTTTCCTAAAAAATTTAATTTTTCTCAAATTTACAAAGTCTTAAATTTTTGGCAAGGAAAAGACTTTGAAGAAGCTTTGTAGATACAAAGCTTCTTCAAAGTCTTTTCCTTAAGAAAAATATGCATGCATTTTTGCAATAGTTTCAATTGCCAAAAGCATCAATTAACAATACATTCAGTATTACTGTTTATAATAATGCCACAATTTTAGTTTTTTAGTAAAATAATTTTCAATGCCATTGTCACTTTTTAGAATATTAACATTGTTAGATTTTGCAAGATGAATGCATATTTTGTTGGATGATTCCGTGTACTATCAGTCACTTCTTTACTCATTCCTTTCCAACTCCTAAATCGGTTATTTCTTGAGTTTGCTCTTTTACATTGAATCAAGTTGCCACTGCTTACAAATTGATACTTGTATGAATTGAAGTTTATTTCATGAAACTGCATCTTTGGTGATTATTCAATACTTGTTTTTGTGATTTAATGTGCTCTTTCTTTTACAGGTATAATAATTGTCTTATTCCAGCTAGTAAGAAAGGCATAAAAAGAGGTCTTCTGACTAGCATTGGGGCTGCTCTTATATGGTTTTGTATTTATGCTGGTTATGCGTTAGCATTTTGGTATGGTGTAAAATTAATTGTTGATGGGCAAGGTCAAGAAAATCCTGAATACAAACCAAGCACCCTGGTCATAGTAAGTTCTTTTACTGGAAGTTATTGTGTGTATATTTTGTTCGTACAATTAATGCAAACTAAAATTTTGACTTGTTTGTACATTACATTGTTCTCAGTTTTTATTTGATACTTTTCTTCCATTTTTATTTGTACAAAATTTGTTATTGTGTATTTTACGTTTTTTATTTTGTGAATTGATTTTTTTTTCATTCCTCAAATTCAGTATGTATTTATTGTTATATGTGACAATGTTCAGGGACGGATTAAAAAGTTTGAGGGCCCTTGGTAAAAGGGGGGGGGCTCATCTTGTTGTTTTGAATAGTTGAATGAATGAATTGTTTTGGGGGTGGCTCTGAGGAGCACTAGCACTGAGGCTTCAGGTCTATTGTACTAACAACCCCAAGTTAGTGAGTCTGGAACAGACCAGTGGCTGAGACAAATTTCAGCAATAAATTAGCAGGGAAACTGGGTAATTCCCAGGGTTCGATATAGTGATATCCAAGATATTCAAATCGTTGAGCAGAGAAGTAATCACATTCACATGAAATATGTGTTGAGCTTTCCTCTGCAGCATGACATCCTCTGCACAGTGGGTCAGCAAGAATGCCCATGATATTAAGATGTCTCTTGAGATTACAATGACCAGTTAAAAGACCAATGTTCACCCTAATCTCAATTGTACTGAGTTTCAGCAGTTCCTTAGATCTTAACCAAGGGTAATTTTGGTTAAGTTCTTTCGCCTGTCTCTGATTGTTGCTTTTAAGCCAAGCATTATGAGCCTCTTTAAGGAGGACTTCCTTAATTGTTTTTCTTATTATGCTGTAATGCAGACCAAGGACTGGTTCTGGGCCAATGAAAGGAGTTTCAGAGCCCAATTTAGCTAATTGGTCAGCCATTTCATTGGCAAAAATGCCACGGTGGCCGGAGACCCAATAAAGAGTCACCCTATTTACTGCGGCCAGTTCGGCAATAGTGTTATAGCAATCCCAAACAATATTTGATGAGAAGCAGTGCTTTTGTAGTGCCAAAAGAGCAGCCTGGCTATCAGAGAAGATTTTGATGGTTTTTCCAGAGGTGCTCCTATTTAGGCAATTACTTGCGCATGCCAGGATGGCCTTCACTTCAGTCTAGTACAGTGATGGGGAAACTACGGCCCGTGGGCCAAGTCCGGCCCGCGGAAAGGTTTAATCCGGCCCGTTTAAGAGTGCCGTCCTGAGAATGTTTGAACGCGTTCTTACTTTGTAATGAGACGACCCGCATAAAAACTACCTGCGGCGATATCCAAAACACAATAGTATTCTGATACTCTCCTGATAGTATTCTAATACTTTCCTGAAACAAACTTTTCATACAGTACCATTACTAGAATTTTATAAAAATTTAAGTCCAGATAATTTCCCAAATCTAATTAATCATGCAATGAAGATAATGACAATGTTCGGCTCATCTTATATATGCGAACAAATCTTTTCAACAATGAAGCTTAGGAAAACTTCTTTAAGAAAGAGAATTACAGATGAGCACCTTTCATCAGTTTTAAGAATCTCTGCTTCGCAAATATTTTGATGAAACAGTCTCGATTTCATTTTTCTCACACACCATCAACCAGTAACGACACCAGAAAATAAAGTGATAATACTTCACATCATGAACTACACTAAATTCATTTTATATTTTATGCTTATAATTTTCTTATCTTTTGCTTTTTTACTATTAAAATAATAAGTGTATGTAATAATATATGTATATGTTTATAGAACACATAAATTTTTTAGCGATTAAGCATTATTCTTTGGCCCGCTACGATTGTCTAGTTATTACAAATGGCCCGTCTTAAAAAAGTTTCCCCACCACTGGCCTAGTATATAGTTGCTAGCCTTCCCAAAGAAGAGTAGATGCTAATTTTTTTATATAGGCAAAAGGCTCCGTAGCCTGTGCCATGGGAAGTCTTAGACCCATCAGTGAATCAAACTTCGTTGGCGTGGCCAATAAGCTTAATAGGGTTTTCCGAATCGGCTCTGGAAGGGAATATAACATTGTGTTTTGAGTCAAAGTCAAAACGTTTAAGCATCCAGTCCAAATTCATGGAAAGCAATGGGTGATCCTTGATCAGTGTATCAAATTTATATAACTATCTCTCAGAAGAAAGTTTCCATAGTTTTAGAAATTTTATTCTTTGGGAGCAAAGGATTGCTTCCATCTCTACCTGCTTATAAAGTGGTAGAATGCCTAGTAATAACTCTAGGGTCTGAGAGGGAGTAGTCCTCATGGCACTTGTCATTGATATAGTAGCCATTCTTTGGAGACTAGTAAGCTCTTTCCTTGTTGTCACACGGCAGGCTTTGTTCCACCATGCGATAGATCCATAACTTATAATGGGGACGATTACTTTAGTATGGATCCAATGGACAATACTAGATGAAAAGCCCCAATTAGGACCAATTGCACGTCTGCAGGCCCAGAATACTCTCTTTGCCTTAGTGGTGCTTGCCTTGAATAGTTACTTTTGAAGTAATTGTTAAGAAGTTTAGCATTTAATTTGTAAAAAAAAAGGGAAATAAAAATGTTTTTACTTGAAATGTTTTGAAAATTTCTTGGAATTTTCAAGATTAAATTCACTGGATTGAAAAATGGCATTTTCGACCTTACTTAAACTAAAAAAACTAAACCAGGAGTGTGATAGCCCATCATAGCTTGCAAGACCAAGGGTCCTAGGGTGTAGAGGCAGATGTTCTGGTCAGGTGTCAACCCCATGCGTAAAACCCAATGTTTAGTTCTCAAGCATGCTGGTCCTCATTTTATGAACCCATTTAAGAATGAAGGGCTGACTCAGCCCTGCCCAGCCAGGGGATCAAGCCCCAGGCTTGTTAAACTATGCCTTACCTTATAAACCTTACTTAAACTATGTTATAAAATTTACAATGAAGCAATGAAAAAAATAAATAAAAGGAAACTTGAAATAGAGAATCAGGGACTCCTTATGGCTCGGGGTCTCTGGTGCTGCCAAGTCCAAGAACCATTTAATCCATCTCTGGCGGTGTTTTCAATTTTTGAGATGCAGAATGCAAAGATCTTACATCTACACATTTTACACAGATTTGTGTTGGAAATTATCTGCTGTTACTATTGTTATGAGGATTTGTTTTGAAAGAAAGTGTTTTGATTTTGAGAATTGAATCTTTTTTCCTCTTCAGTCAAAAAGCATATATACTCACAAGTTCACTTTTCCTATACTTTGTTTGAACCCATGCACATAACAATTTTCTTTATTTAATTAGGTATTTTTTAATGTCATACTTGGCGCAATGGGTGTTGGACAGACTGCACCATACTTTGAGGCATTTGCTTTAGCCAGAGGAGCCGCTGGGAAAGTTTTTTCAATTATTGAAAGGGTATGTATATGTAGTGATTATCTAATAGTGTTTTGTTAATTAATTAAGAAGGATTTTTAAGTTTCCAATTACCTAAAGCGTTGAAAATTGATTGAAAATGAAATAAACTTGTTTGTTTTCTTTATCAGTGTTTTAAAGCTTTTTTCATTGCAAAAGATCTTTGTAAAACCTTTAAATTAAATGTTCAGATGATCAGTTACATATATCTTCTTTTGTAGGCTTTTGGTTTGTTTTAGTCATTTATTTATTTATTAATTATTATTATTATTTCTTTTCTGAATAAAGTTTGTAAAATATCTGGAGATATATTTTTTATGATAGCAAAATTTACCATAGCTCTTAAAATAATTTCTGAAATTAATTTGTTCAAAAGTTTGTGCTTTATTTAAATGCTACAGTTTAAAACCTGTTTGTTTTGATATATTTTTTCACACTAACGTATATTTTTCCAGCTAGTGAGTTTTCTTGGGTATCATGTATATGCTTTATTTAATTGTTTTTAAGATGCATTTTGATTTAAATTTAATTCTCTTATTTTATAGAAACCTCCGATTGACAGCAGTTCTCAAAGTGGTAAAATGCCTCAGTCTTTACAAGGAAACATAACTCTCAAGGATGTTCATTTTAAGTACCCAGCCCGTTCAGATGTTCCAGTATGTGAAATATGATAGATTTATCATAAATTTTATAATTCTATCGAGTTTGTTTATTTTGATTGCAAAATGAAAGATGAGCGTAAAACTTTTTGAATTATCCAAAATCCAAATTGACAGAAACATTCATGTTTGTTAGGCGGGAGGGGACCTGATCTCAAAATTTGATTGCTTTATTGGTCGATCAACTCTTTTTCAATCTTCAAGCATTATATTAGAAATATAGAAATACACCGCATGCACTATTGTACACTTTTACTTATTTATAAATGGATTCTCAGCATTAATCGCCATTTGGAATGAAACTTATGACTTTTTTTCAAAGTTTGTGCCATCTATGGTTGTTAGAGGCTGTGGGAGTGGATTAGAATGTTGGACTTCCTATCGAAAGGTTGCATGTTTAATACCCACTGAAGACCCACTACGTACACTTGGGGATACGTGCATATAAAATCTGTGGACCCCACTACCTCTCCCTGGGGCAATGCATTCCTAAGGCCTAATGCTAACAGCGAAGGAGGTTGGAGGAGAAAAGTTTTTATGGTTGTCAGAAACATTGAATAATTGTAGGAGCAATTTTCGCAGCCCCTTCTGCCACTCAAAAAGTGAATCGTTTCTTGAACTCACTATTGATTCCTTCAGGGTTCATACTCTACCTGGAAATCATGGAAAACCTGGAAAAGTCATGGGAATTGATATCCTTTGCAAAAGTCATGGAATAGTCAGGGAAAAATGTAAATTTTTACAAAACCTGGAAAAGTCAGGGATTTTTTTCCTCTACCAGGGACCCCTTGGAGGAAACTTACGCTTATTGCAATGTCACATCCTCAATTAACTCGCCTTCTTTTTCCTATGTAGATTTTTCTTGATATAATGTTGTTTATTATATTGTCACGGCATAAAAGTGCCCACTTCAGCATCTTTAAATATTTGTTTTCATGCATTATTATAGAGTTAAAAAGCTGATTTGTCCCCACTGGGATCATCCTAGCTTTTATTTTGTTTATTTATTCTCAATATTTTATATTTTATAGTTTTAAATTAGTTTTCTAAAATTTAAATTTAAAATTTTTAAAAAAAAGATGGATGCAAATATAAAAGCTAATATCTTTTGGCAGTATTGTGTCATAAAATTTTGCTTATACTAGAAATTCTATAGTATAAGTTTCTTAATGAGCATCTGTGGAACTTTTTAATATGAGGTTAATATAATTGTATGTCTGAAATGTTATGGCGGGCGTATTTAATGTACAAGTAGTGCTATTTGCTAAGAAATAATTTTACATAGAACGTTAACCTGGAATTCTGCTTTGGATCTACCTGGAAAAGTCATGGAATTTTTTTTGGCCATTTGAGTATGAACCCTGTTCTTTGTGTCTCATCCTGTGTTGCTTTGAGTACAAAATGCATTTGCATGTCTTCTTTTATTCGAACGGGGATGTTTTTTTACAGTGTCATGTGAATGTTATAAAAAAATGGTAGAAAATTCAAATCAAAAGTAAAATATTAGCATAGGATTCAATGATTGAAGAGCTAAAGAAAAGTTTGAATAATACATAAGGTTAAATTATCCAAGTTCAAATCGAAAAAGCTCCCTTCCTTCTTTATGTTTTTACTTAGATGAAATTCATTGAATTTAAATTATTCGAACTTTTCCTTAAATGGTTAATGTATTTTATCAAAACATTATTTGAGATTTCAACAATTGCATTTGTGTCATTTATCTTGCATCTTTGTTTCAGATTTTGCAGGGCCTATCTCTTAAAATCAGAACAGGAGAAACAGTTGCTTTAGTTGGTCCCAGTGGATGTGGTAAAAGTACTATTGTGCAGCTTATCCAAAGATTTTACGATGCTGACAGAGGCAGTGTAAGTTTGTTTTGATACAAATTTTCTTTTGACTATCTTTTGGACTAACTTTTGGTACAATATATGCATACATGTGGGTATGTGTGCATTTTAGCTTGAATTTCTGAAATCAAATTCTATTTAAAACACATTTTTTATTTTTATGAAAAATGAGGGAGAGTTAGAATTTTATTGTTTGTGCTTCCAAGTTTCCAAGGGAAAAAAATGTTTCTCCTGTTATTTTCAGATTTTTGTTTGGCAATTTCCAGTAATTCACTTAATTTTTATTACTAATAGGTTGAAATTGATGACAATGATGTTAAAGATTTAAATGTTGGATGGTTGAGAGATAACATTGGATTGGTTGGACAGGAACCTGTGCTGTTTTCGACAACTATTGCCGAAAACATTTGTTATGGTAAAGCAGGTGGGGCTACTCAGGAGGAAGTAGAGAAAGCTGCAAAATTGGCTAATGTACACAGTTTTATTGAAGCTTTGCCTCTTGTAAGTAATTATTTTTTCTCTTTGCTTTTACTTCTGTGTTACATATGTTTCAAAGATTTTTTTGTTTTTAAAATAGAAACACAATGAACATCTGCTTTTTATAACTTCCAGTACTACAGTCAAATATGTGTTACATAGAAGGAAATGTGATTGCTTTTTTTAAAAGTGTAAAATTTATCCAGTTGGAACAAATTTAACATTTTTGTAGCACATTGCCCTTGTACCAATGAGGAGGTTCCTTGCAACTCTGAAACATGTGTACTCTATTTTCATGTAGAATTTGTGTGATTTTTCAACCTTGTATTTGTTCACTTGCATAGTTGGCGTAATGGTAATAATTTATAGCGTGGAAAATGTATTGTACATAAAAGTTCATACGATTCTAAGCTATGAATTTGAGCGAGTATAATGCTCTTCAGTAATTGTTTTTGTCATTTTTCAGTTTTGCTAATTTTCTGACATCTCTGAATCATGTGCGGTTACTTTGTGCAAATGTATTTAAATATGTCAAGAAAAAAACTAATATTGCATGTTGAAAAAAGAAATTGTGTTATATTAATTACAATCTAGTTTAATTTTCTAAAAAATGACAAATTTTTGACATGTGTTTAAAAATTTTGTTGTATACCTTAATAGAAATACAACACTCTCGTTGGAGAACGTGGAACTCAGTTAAGTGGTGGACAAAAGCAAAGAATTGCCATTGCTAGAGCATTAATCAAAAATCCTAAAATCCTGCTTTTGGATGAAGCAACATCTGCATTGGACACTGAAAGTGAAGCTATTGTACAGTCGGCACTAGACCAGGTATAATTGGTGCTTTTGTTTTAAAATTTATAGTCATTTGTTAGCTTGGAAGACCCAAAACTAAAGTTTGTCAGTTGTAGTTTATTTTTTATGGCTATTGAAATTATTTCATTAATACTAAACTGTATAAACTCATTCAAATTTTATGTTATTTATCAGTTAGGGTATGCTTTGTTTTGAAAAGACTTAATTAAATTTTTATTCTTTATTCAATTAGTTTTTTTAATGGAAGTTATTTTATGCGAGTATTATATTGAGAACAATTAATTTATTTGAGTTTAGTATTTATAATTCTGGAATGTTTCAACTTTTTTTCTGTAAAATATGCATTTTGAATGCTCTTTTGCAATAACAGTGTTTGAAATTCAAAAGATGATGTTTTTTGCAGTAAACATTCCCCCCTTCAAGTTTCTTCACAAAAAATATGGAAAATTGCTAGTAATACCTTACACTTTAAAATGTTACTTTTGATTTTTTATTTAGAAAAAACTTTTTTTAAATTTGTTATCATAATTTAAACATAAATGTATGCAATCCCATATCAGTTCATGTACAATTTCATATTGATCAAAATCGCTCGAATGGTTTGAAATTTTCATTAACTATAGGAAAAAAAGCTTTATTTCGAATTTTTTAAGAATATTTCTGTGAAAGGAATATATAATGACTTTCATATGTACTGATTTATTTTTAAATTTTTATTACATCATTGGTAATATATATGTATATTTTTTCAGGCCAGACAAGGTCGCACAACTATCATTGTTGCTCACAGACTTTCCACCATACGAACTGCAGACAAAATTGTTGCTCTCAGTAACGGAGTTGTTAGAGAAATGGGAACGCACGAGGAATTAATGGAAAAGAAAGGAATTTATTATCAATTGGTTACAACTCAAGTAAGCTTTACAGTTTATTTGCTTAATGATTGGTTCTAAGAGCAAATAATATTGTCAGTTATGCTCCAGTGGGGTTTAAATTGATTATTTGTTTTAATTAATTAATTTCAAAAGGACAAAAAAAATTAATTCAACACCTATTAATGACTATAAAATGCATTTTCCTCATAATATAAAATCTAGAATAGAAAAATATCTAAAATGGGAGAGTAAGAACCTCCGAAAAAGTGCTGAAATGTTCTGCACAACACAGTGAGAGTGAATGAGGAATGTTTGGAATAAGAGAGGGAAATTTGCGGCAAAGTCATGTTTTAAGTAATGTGTACAATCAATTTTGAAACCACCCAAGAAATTCAGTAAATTGTTGAACATTCAATTTTGAAACCACATAAGAGATTCCCTCAATTGTTGATCATTTGATTTTGAAATTACTTGAGGGCTTCACTCAATCGCTGAGCATTTGATGTATCAGAGTCATTCCATGTCCAATAATTTAATTATGCAAATATCTGCAGCTTTGTCATGTTTCTGAGTAATTTAAGTCTTTTTGAAATTAAAAAACTGAAACTGAGCAAACTTGTGCTGTTATCATGCTAACAATGTGTAAGGAAATGATAAATATTCTTTATGAACTTTGAGGAAAGAATATGTAATAACAAACAACCATTATGAGTTAAATGTACTCCTGTTACAAACTTAATATTACTTTGACTTGCATCTTAGGAAAATATTGTAGGATTCATATTTTACATTGAACAATTAAGATAAGTATTTGAATTTCTAAAAATTGCTTCGTGCATAAATGGTTATCATACTTAAAATTGCCAAATGAATAAGTTGTAAACTAATAAATTAACTTTGTGTTAAGTAAATAGTAATAAAAAATTATTTCACGTTAAGAAAGCACAAATTAGCACTAAAATGCAGAAGCACAAATTAGCATTAAAATGCAGACAAATGTTTCGGGATTGCTTGGAATCCCTTTTTCAATAGAAGAGGGAGCTTCTAGAAGCATTTAGATGTTTTTGCATTTAGAAGCTCCCTGTCACATTGAAAATCAGATTCCGTGCAATCCCGAAACATATGTCTGCATTTTAATGCTAATAAGTTGTAGTTAGATTCTTCTACAAGCAATTTGTCTTTAAACATTGGGTAAAAAAATGACATTTGTACAGTATGAATGTATAACCTCCTCCTTTGGAAAGTTGTTTAAGAAACAGCATTACAGTAGAGTCTCAAAAACTCTGCACTCAATAACCCCCTGGCTATCCAGAAAGCTCAGCCACACCTTGGTGGGGTGAGTGCAGTGCGGAAGACAACAAGACCATCTGCATTTCTTAAAAAACGAAAAGAAAAAGCCGTTTTAGCAAAGTTTGTTAGTCAGTTTCATTATAGACAGCTTTATGCTTCATAACATGTTTTTCTGAATCCTATCTTATTAGGTACATTACTGTATGCCCCGTATTCATTATCTTTCATTTTCATGTAGTGACAGATATTCGCCTTGATAAAGTACATACTTTTCCTTTGTTTAAGGATATTTGTGTAGTTTATTCTCTGTTGAATTCTCAAGCAAACAATGCATACAAGTACAATATCATATTTATTAAGAAAACATGCATACTTTTTCGTTTTTTAACTCTTTTCCCGATAACCAACCCCTTTTACAAGTTTGGTCACCCTTCAGTCTACATTAGGTTAGGTTTTTGGAATTCTGCTGTATCACTGTTTTTTATATTATTGCTCTTGTTATTTATGCTTTTCTGAAATTATAATAATAATACATCATATTCTTATGTAGACCAAAGACACAGAAGAAGATGATGATGATGAAGAAGAAATTGATGATACTCTCATAGATGATTTGCCTATGCTTGAGCGTCATTTGAGCGTTTTAAGTTCAGGTTCTTATAAATCTGATACTGACTCTTTGCCTCGACATGTTACACGCACTCTTTCAGCTAACAGTTATCGAGCTCAAATGGTAATTACTTAGTGTTTTCATTAATTTAAAAATTTTATTGTTATTAGTAAATTAAAATTGTTGGCTTAATGAAATAAATCTTAGTTTATTTCTATGTTAATGCATTAATACCGTAATTATCTGTGCATAGCCCGCGGGTTATCTATAAAAAAAACTTCTTTTTTTACTATCTGCGGGCAATATAACGATGCGGGCAATACATGAAATTAAAAAATATATATTACTATTAAAAAGACAACTACCGTTCAAAAATATCAAAATCTCTTCCTGCAAAACAAAATGCAGAGAAATAAATCATAACTTTCGAAACAATGGTCCAAAGCAGATTGGGGCTCGAGCGTTAGAAATGAAACAACTTTATGGATGAACGCACTCAGGTTGTAAGCGAATGTATTGTTTCCTAGGGGTGTAAACCAGGAAAAAAGGGACTTGGGCTGGGAAACTTTGTTGGAGACCTTTCCTTATCAACGAAGTTGTTGGACACTGGAGAATTAGAATGCTGTTCTACTATTATGAAAGTTTTGTAGGTGGTTCCTAAAAATGCAGCTAATCTTAAGTGTAAATGTAATGCACAAACAACAGAAGACCAGGGAGAAGGACAGAGCAATCTAGGTATCATAATAGGAGCCTTTTCCGCCCCACCAATTTAATCACAATAGGAGGGTAGGATCAGAGCAAAGGTTGTTGTCCAGGAAGAGATATGCATCTGCGTTTCGGGGGTAGCCATGTATAAACAAAATATGGTAAAATGTAAACTTTTAAAAAAATTTATTTTGAATGTTAAAAGAGTTTTGTAATTTAAACTTGCTTCCTTACAAACAGTGTACCTTACAGAGTGATTTGATTATTAAATTGGTTTTTGATCTGGGTGCGGGTTATACAATGATGTGGGTTATACACCGAACTTAATTTTTTTTGGAATGAATATTTCGTCCTGTGGACTATACAACAATGCGGGCTATTTACCGATAGTTTCAGTAGTACGATTTTTTTTCCTTTTCATTATTTGAAAAACTGGCACTAAACTACATGACCACAGCTTGATCATTTTTTTTAATGACTATTTGTGCTTTACTTAAATTGCTCATTCATTTTATTCAAAGTTTAGCACAAGGAACTTTTAATCATTTATATATAACTACATTACTCAATATGCAAAATGCAAATGAACATGTATTTCATTATACTGCTGAGTTTGTTAGTTTAAAGTTTACCATTAGTTGTGTACTTTCTAAAAATCAATAAATGTATGAAAATCTCTCTTTTTTTTGGGGGGACCGTAATAATTTACCGTAACTTCTTGAATTTGTAGGAAGAGCAAGAAGAAGAAGAAAAGGACGCTCCATCTCAAACAAGATTACTAAAGATTTGTGCACCTGAGTGGCCTTATATCCTTGTAGGAGGAATAGCAGCTATTATCATGGGTCTTTTTACTCCAATATATGGTGTTGTATTTGGAGACATACTTGGAGTGAGTAATTTTTATAGTTCAGTGAATTTGCATTCTCCCGTTCTAAACTGTTTCCTTTACTCAATTTAAATATATGGCTTAGTGCACTAGAGCATAATAATAAGACATCCTTTCAAAGATGAGGTTGGTGTATGAATTAGCCGACCATAGCTACCCAGTTAGAAATAACTGCTAGAGTTAGCTTTTCGAAAGCTTTAATGTACAAAATATCAGGATTTTAGAATTGTTGAATAAAAGAAAATAGTACTTTTAGGCAACATTATGCTTTATAAACATTTTTCGCCACATTTGTACACTAAGCCGTCTATTTTTTTCCTTCTTTTATTTATGTTGTTGTTTCAATGGGTTTTTGTATTGGATCCTCTCCATTTGCAGGCCTAGTATATTTCCTCAGGGACTGGAAACCATTCTTTCGTTTAGCACCACAATCGGCAGATGCCAGTACCACTTGAGAATTTTGACTCCCAGTTTCTCATGAGTTGGAGCCACTTGCCTCGTCTGCATTCGCCCTTTTCAAAACCATAAGAATTGCTATCCATTTGCAAAGGGCCACCTGATAGGTCGCCAGCATTAACCCTAACACGCTGTAGTTATATGACACCAGATGGTGTCACCACAAGAACGCCACCTCCCTTTTTGGACATTAGATCTAAAGAATGGAAAATTTTTCTCCAGCCTCTGGTACCCTTAGAACTGCCTTGGGAGCTCAGGATTCACAGATTTTCCTGCAGGAGGTTGGGTTTAGTACCACAAACCTTTTGGGTTTGAGGAATGATGCCCTAACCATTAGGCTAACACGGCCTTATATATTTAATTTAGCTGAAGTCACCCATGCCAAACATATACTCAAGTGATCTTTAACATGCTGCATAGTCAAGCAACATGGACTCTAGCGATTTCATGCGTCTCAAAAATCCGCCGACTTTTTTCAGGCTTTGAACTAAGAGGGCAATGCCTTACCACTATGCCACCCTGCTGGCTTATATTATTCATAATCACATTGTTAAAAATTTATGTTATAAATAATTATGTTAAAAGATTGAGTATAGTGGTAGTACAATGGAAGATAGCAAAAATGTTATTTAAATTTTCATAAATACATTTACGTTGTGAAATTAATTGCATATCAAAAATAATTTAAAACTATTAATTCTTCGTTTACTGAAATATAAACACAATTAAATGTATGTGAAAAAATTCATAATACTGAATTAAAATTAATTCAATTTATTGACAAGATCTAGATTATTTATATTGTTAAATAAGCTTTTTAGACAATCAAATATTTTTAAATGGCCATTATTCAAGTTATAATTACTTGATAACCGTTATAATATAAAAATGATACGACCTTGGGTACCCTTTGATGCATCAAATTGGACCGTTCATCTCCTTGTTGACACTATTTAATATCGTTCGATATTTTCAATTTAATATTCCTTGATTTGTTCCTCTTGATCAGAAGTATTAGTTCGTTATGAATAAATGAAGAATATGCGAATATAAATAAAAAGAAAACATTTTTTCAGTTGGATCAGTAAGATGACTCGATTTGCCGTTGTAGTAATAATACGTTAAAATTCAGTTAACTTCGATTTATTTCTTTTTTTTTTTGATGATGTCTGCCTTCAATGCTTCTTCGTTCAGCTTTTGAAGAATCAACAATTCTTATGGAATAATGAAGATCATACGATTTGAAATTATTAATAAATCGTTTATGTTGAAGCAACAGATGACGATTATTTCTGTTGAACTAGTAAGGTGACACAATCTCATTCAGAATCACATCCTCGAATCCAATGGTGATGATTGCCTTTAAAAATATCCAATACTTTAATAATCACAAATATATACATATCACTCCGCATTATGGAACTTTATTACAAAATTTAAAGATAAACTTTGAAAAAATACTGCATCCCCAGTCATCGGAGACGTAATAATCTCCAATGCTGGGGAGCGTTACTGGGATGCGTCGTACTGTTTCGCTATCAAGTTACCAACTGACAAAAAAATGCACACGGCAAGGCATTCCACGACAGGAAGTTTACGCCGTAGAATAAAGTACGTGTAAACAAATTGCTGTCATTTGAATTCTTCTGACCAAAAGACTAAAACTAAATTGTTAATTAAAATTGTAGGTGTTTTGAAATATTTGTATTACAAAAATTAATCCTGTAATTTAATGAAAATTATAAATATAAGCCCCCTTGAAAAAAAATGGCATGACGCGCAAACCTACATTAAAAGTGAGTGACAAGTTCAGTCACAGATAAACAGTCAAGCCGCAGTTAAGCGTTTAAAATGAAATTAATATTATTCAAGGCTTGACTGAGGGAATTTTGAATAATCAATAATTTATTATTTAAATAATTAAATGTAGCAAAAGAACAATAAATTGAACTTTTGTTACACACATATAAAATGTATTTCTTTTCCATTTGATGAACTCTGGGAATTTTTAATTATTTAAATTAGCAGCTATATGTTATTTATAATTGTAGGTACTCTCTGAATTGTTAATTTATTAATTTGGAAGAAAGTGTGCCTTCCTATACAACCACTTTAGTAAACTGACACTAGCATTTGAATTTACCATTGTCATAATAAGAATGATTCCAAAGTTATTTTTAGTACTGGCAAGTATAATAATATAGTATTTTTGGTACTGGCATGGCAAGTATAGTAAAAACATTAGGTACAATTGTACTTCATGTTCAGGTTATGGAAAGCATTTTGATTTGTATTTGTTGGTAACTAAGCAAGCATCTGATTTTCTTTTTGACACAATAACTTTCAACTTTTTTAAAAACAAAAATGAAGAAGATTTATGTAAATTTAGGTCTCCATCCAAGTTTTTAACTAGTAATTTGTTGTGATCATATCTGAATTTATTCTTTAATCCCTTTACCTTTAATGAACTTTTAAATAAAGGATATTATTTACTTTTATTCTATTACTGGATTTCTATTATCAAAATGGGGATTTTAAAGCCAGTAGATATTTTTTCCTTGTAATAGACATAGTTTTTTACAATTTGCTTCATGAAAAGAAATCTTGCTTTTCTATGAATATTAGATTGCATCTAAGAATATCATTTATCATTTTAAGGTTTTACTCAGGTTTGGCAGCATGGCAAATTTAAGCAGAATTTGAAACTGGTTTTACTCACTTCTGTTACTAAGCTAAAATTAAAATGCTGTTGCTAGTGTCAATCAATTAGCTGTTGTTAAACTTGAAGGTTATTTTACTTTTTTTTTGTTTTCAAGAATTTGTTCAATTAATGTTTTTTTAATAAATATTACCTTTAAATGCCATAAAGCAGTAAACAACTATTTACTGAGAAAGTAAAATTTTCATGCCCGTCATAAAGTGTTTAAAATTTTTTTTAAGCAGTTTTCTATTACTGATTGAAAATTTGGATAGTTTAAGGAAAATTACTACTTTTGTAACCATGGGAAATATTAATAAAGTAACTTAAGACGCAAAAAAGGAAAACCTTTAGTGACTTTAAAAAAATATTCTCAATTAAGATTGATAGTTTTAATGTTTTAGCTTCAATGTGTAAATTTTTTAAATAATTCAATGCCACAGTGTAGCTGGTTATTTTAAATCATGTAGTGATTAAGTTAAAAATATTATGTATAACAATAAAAACCAGTAAAGAAAATTGTATTAAACTTCAAAAATCCATTCTAAAAGGCATATACTTATCTACATTTTTTTTCAATGAATACTTATGTTATGTTTCTTGCAGATTTTAGCGGAGCAGAATGATCAGATTATATCAGAAATATCTTTTTATTCCCTAATATTTCTGGCTATGGCAATATCTGCTGGTATATCATGCTTCTTACAGGTAATTACTTTATAATATATTTTTATATATTAATATTGACATTTAAGGTACAAGTTTTAGTTACAATGTTTTATGTTTCTTCATTTAGTATGACAAACACCGTAGCTCTTCAGATTGTTCAACTTTTTTTCTATGGAATGAACTATTTAAATGTTTCTGCTATTTTGTTAATAAGAATGTTTAGAACAAAACTCCTTTTCTACAGCCATCTATATATAGATGGTCTTTCATCCTTAAAATTATCTCTAGTAAATCAATTTTGTACAAAGCTCGAAATAATGTACTAGAAGCCTACATAAATAATACATACGTAATGCCTAGATTCCACAAACATTTTCTAAACTAACTAAATATACTTTGTATTTGATTTCTAGGGGAGAGGGGGAGGGAACTATATTTCAGACTTCATCTCTTGAACTTGGTTTTTGTTGCTTTTGTATTTGAAAAAAGAAAAGAAAAAACTTTGTGGCATATATTTTTTTAAAAAGATATTTTAATGTTGCATTTGTAGGAATTTTAAAACAAAACAATTGTCAAAGGGTTAATTGTAGTATATATATATTTTTAGCTAGGTTTTGAAATCTGAACAATCCTTTTTCATTCTGTTGTCTTTTTAATCTATTTATTAATTTTTTTGCAGTTTTAAAATCTCAATCAATATTTTTTGCAAAAAAAAAAAAAAAAAAGTTTTAAGTGTTAATAACATACCTGTTTTTCAGACATTTATGTTTTCCATTGCGGGAGAAAAATTAACTTCACGCTTAAGGAAAATGGTGTTTACTACAATCATTAGTCAAGTAAGTAAAATTTGTTATAATTTTCTATAGCTGTATTATATTTATTGTGCTAAACAATGTACTGAATATTAATTTTAAATACAAGGTTTTGCATAAATGTTATATGTGCCTTTTTGTGACATTATTTTTCAGAGAAATTTCATACTAGTTTCATACAAAATGTTAACAACAGCTGGGTAGGTGATGCTTTGTGAAAAATGAATGCTTTTATGAAGTAATATAAATATAGTTGAAACTAAAAGCATGTTTATTTATTATGATATAACTAAGCTTTCCTTTATATTAATTTTGATTTGCCTTATTAACAACTTTCTATGAAATTTAAATATGCTTATAACTGTTTGCTTCAATGAAAAAAAATGTTTATTTTATTTTAATGATCTTATCTCTCTCATGACAGGATATTTCTTGGTTTGATAATCCAAAGAATAGTGTTGGATCGTTGTGTACCAGGTTAACATCTGATGCGTCAAGTGTTCAAGGGGTAAATATTTCTTTAATGAGAAAAAACAGAAACAAATTGCTTTAACCCCTTCTTTCACAGATTTTACTCCCAAATTTTTGACCCAAAATAAGCATTTTCTTTATTGTTGTATAATATTGTTGCTGTATTCTTGCATCCTAAATTCGGGAATGCAAAATATTTTTGACAGTAAGCAGTTTATAAAATAACTGAACTTTGTGCACTAGTAAAACTGAAAAACAATTATTTAGGTAAAGAAGCACAAATCAGCATTAAGATACAGACATATGTTTCGGGATTGCTTGGAATCCCTTTTTCAATGCAGTAGTGGAGCTTCTAGATGCAAAAACATCCTAATGAAGCAAACAAAACAACAAAAACACAGCTATATAGCCTAAGATTTACCAACAAACCAATGAGAATAAAGACAGTGCGGAGGTAGAAGCTGTAGTAAGAAATGATCTCAACCTCCATGTGTGAATTAGTGGTATCAGAATAAAATTCAAGGACATGAACAATAATAAACTTAGGCTCGATACCAGATGTGTCAAATAAAAAACAGTAAATAGTGTCATAAATAAGATTGGAAAGTCCCTGGACAGTTCAAAAAGAAACCAAGAAAGAAGGAACAACAAATTAAAGGAACTTCTGCCAGGCATGTGAAAAATATGGAGTTGAGGAAGAATTATTAACTAAATTAGAACTATTCCTGTTAATATGATAAGCCTCCCAAAAATCAAGCTCCAAAGAGGAAGAACATTTTTGAATAATTTTTCCAGAATTGAAATAAAAAGAGTGGTTGGAATTCCAACAATGTTGAGCAATAGTAGACTTATTTAACTCTTGCTTTCGCACATAACCTTTGTGCTCATTTAACCGAATTTTCAGAGAACGCATAGTCTGCCCTATGTAAGCCAGGCCGCAACGGCACCTAATTTTATAAATACCCCAAGTGTTTAGTTGATCAACAGGGTCTTTAAGAGAAGAGAAGGAAAGTTTGTTACTATGGGCGAAAACGACTTGAAATTGAAACCGTTTTATGATTTTAGCAATACGAAAACTGACAGAATGAAAGAATGGCAATGCAACCAAATTCTTTCTAGAAGCCACATTATTGGAAACAGAAATTTTCTTAGAAAGTTTGTTATAAAAAGAATCAATTAAAGGGTGAGAAAACCCTCTATGAAACAAAGAATTAACATCAAAAGAGGCCATAACCGAATTATTCGGAACAAAGTTATCTAATTTCATAACAAAAACGGTGGAATTTTTAACAGTGAAAACATTCCGACATCCTGATGTTAATTCTTTGTTTACTAATGTTCCTGTTGATGGCGCTTTGACTTGCCTCAGGAAAAGGCTTTCTGAATTAGAGGAAGGAGTTTCAGAAGTTCTCCCCTAAGAAAATTTTTGAAATTGCAGTCTTAAAAATGAAGTTTGAGTCTATCCTTGTCTACGTTACTGGAGGCAGGACACTTTTTGAAATCTTCCTAACAATGCAATTTCGAGATTCTTTAGTGATTTTAGAGGAAGCAGAAAGGAGTTTGGTTAGTCTTCCCCCAGAAGTTTTTCAAAATAAATTCTTATCTTTTAAGTTACTTCGGGTGCCGCTAGTGAGTCTTCAATGTCTTTTCTCTAAAAGTGTTTTTGAAACTAAAGTCTTAAAACTGTAATCTCTCTTTTCCTTCATTTTTTAAAAAATAAATTTGTGATCTAAATTTTGTCCCCCGGGGGGGGGGGGGAGGGAAGGGGCACAGTTGGCTGGCTCTGATGGGGCAGTGCCCCCCGGAGAGATGCCTGAAAGAAAAACTGTTGTCTACATGTGACAGAAATCCCTAGAAAGTAACAAAAATGTCACGAAAATCAAGAATAGGTCACAAAAATTTTACATCCAATTTGGCCGGTCCCTCCCAGAAGGCATTGGATACCTGGTATTCAACTAGCTTTTTAAGTATCCAGAATCTGATCTGGCCACTGCATAAAATTTCTGGTTATCTGTCATGTCAAGTTTGATTTTTTAAATGAAATTACCCGTTTTAAAAATATATGTGAATTAGAAACTTACTCCAAAGATGTGGGATGTTTAAAAATATGTATAGAATGTGTATAGTTTCAAACATCAGAGCCATGTATCCAGTACGTATATGTCATGCAAGGGACAGGATATCCAATATCTAACAGAATCAATACCTGATGTATCACAAACAATCACAAAAAAGTTTTAAAAAAAGTCACGATTTTTTTTTTTTTTTTTTGAACATCTGTAGATACACTGGTGGGATATCCTGTTCACTGATCACCAGTTTTCTCTGCAATGTATCAAAATTTTAAATTAAAATGAAAAAAAAAAAGGTACTATATTTACTACCATTATAACTTTGTGGGCTTGAGATAAACAGCTACTTGAAATAATTATTAAAGTTGCCTAAAAAATAAATTGGCAAATGGCCTTTCCACCTGGCCATTGAAATTTCTTTGCAACCTGTTTTGGATATCAGAGCATAAAAACCACATTTAACACAAAGACAAAATCATTTGTTATTTTAATTTTTGCATATTTTGCCATTGTTCTTAGACTCACTCTCTGAATAAAAGCTGTTTTGGCATGCAAAATTACAGAATGAAAGCAAAATTACATAAAATACTAAATGATTCAATTTGAATTCAAGGTGGGAAATTTCACCATAAAAACTGAAGGAATTAGGATCAGGTACAACATCTCTTAGCAGTATTTCGAAATGACAAAATAATCGCAGAATTTGAAGGGACAAGTACGTAGCAATGAATTTAATTACAGCGATGATTTTTTTCTTTGGTCCAAAGGATGCAAGGCCGACAGTATATGTATGAAAACCTGAAATGTGTAAGATGCGACATTGACCTAGAAGGGGTTAACTATGATAATTACAGTTTAGTTCCATTTTTCTGAAATTTTTTTATATTCATGGAGCTTATTATTCATTGTAAATTTCAATGTCATTTTGCAGGCTACTGGATCTCGTATATCTACTGCTCTCCAAGCGCTATCCACTCTTATTGCAGCTATTGTTATTGGATTGTGGTACAATTACAAGATTGGAATTGTTGTACTATGCTTTATTCCTCTAGTCTTGCTTGCTACGTATTTTGAAAGTAGAGTTATCAGTGGACATATGCTGAGTGAGAAGTCTGGAACTGAAGAAGCGTCCAAGGTATGACTATGATGTTTGTTGTAGCAGGCTGCTTTATCCTCATAACGAGCAAAATGGCTCCCATTTTTGTTTGTCGGAGTTTTGGTTTTGGTTGCAAATACTTTTAGATCTTCAAACCACAACTACTGTTTTCACTCATGATTATTTTACTAAATTTCTTTTATGGATACTTTTATGTAGAGAAAATTTATAAATATATTAAACTCTGAATTGTAAAAATAGTATGAATAGAGGTCTTCAATTTATGAAAACCCAGCTGTGTGCATGATCTTTGAAAGATAATGATTTTCTTTGTTAGATAGAATTGAATACATCTCTTTATTGGACATAAAATATTAAATATAACATTATATCATAATGTTCTTAGCATTTCACTATACATTAAATGTAATTTCTTATACGTGTTAAATGCTATTTTAAATGTTTTGCTGCTTAACTTCATCATTTCAGTATTTGTATCAATGTTCTTACTCAGATTTTCATTTTGCTTTAAAATTTAATATAAAAATAATTCTTTTCTATTAGAAATGATTTTTGTTATCCACTATAAATGGTTATGATAGCTTAAAGATTACTGGGCTTCCTTTACTTTGGTTACATTCAGTTGGAGAAAAATCTTATAACAATAATGATTATTATGCACTGAACATTTTTTAAAACAAGATTTTTACCACATGTAAGAGAACAAAATGTTATTTATTTATTTCAAAACTTTTTTGTCATACATTGATAAAATATCAATTCCAGGTTGCTATTGAAGCTATTGAGAGCATCAGAACTGTTGCCTCCCTCCATAGAGAAGAAGCATTTTATGTACAGTTCCGGACTGCTTTGTATGGTCCACACAAGTAAGTACAGTCAAATTTGTTTATAACACCACCCGTTATAACATCGATAATGGTCTGGTTTGCGCTATTTGATTCCTATTGAATATATAACTGTAAACAACCTTGTTTTAATTTGGCTTTACTTTACAGGAAATCTCGAAAAAATTCACAAGTGAGGGGACTTACATTTGGTTTTGCACAAAGCATACCATCATTTGCATATTCAACATCTATGTATTATGGAAGCATACTTGTTGCTGCTGGTGCTTTGTCATATCCCGACCTTTTTAAGTATGATTCAAAGTTTTTTATTAAAAGCTGATAAAAATGTTGCAATTTTTAGAAGGTTTGCTTTGTAGTGAAATGTTTTCATATATAAGCGAAAATGTCCCTTTCACCTAACTATTACCTTTTGATTTTCTTTTACGCTCTTAGCATGCTAGAAAACTAAATAATTAAATGAGTATAGAATTTATTGTTTCTCAAAATCATACCTTCTGATCATATTTGAACATTTAGGGACTATTCATAAATGATGTCACACATGTGACCTCCTTTCATCAGAAGATGTCATACTTCAACATACCCCTATCTCTCTTGTCGCATGTCACACTGTATTGTATATGATATGTACTTGCAGTCCAGAAACAACGCACTGCGTTATAGATTGTATTTCCAATATTATTTTGGAACGTTAACTAATGTTTTAACGACATTTATGAGCATGAAAATAAGAATGATTATATGTGAACTCAATTTGTATAAAATGAGATTAAGGTTTACAACAAAAAACATGACTAGTATATAATAAAAAAAATGTAAAAGAGCTATTGAAAGAATTATTACTTTATAAAAAACCGGTTAATTTTAAATGTTTTTATTTTGACCAAAATGGTGTGATGTCGCTTTTTTCTACCCTCTCCCCTCCCTTTGTCACAAACTGTCACAATTACTAGCCCTTGAAGTGTGAAAGAGCAATATCATTTGTGAAAGATCCCTTAACTAAAATTTTGTGGACGAAAAACTTTCCTTGAAATATACAATGAAATTAAGTGTATTCCCAGTAAATTAATGTGGAAAAGTTAAAGCAATAATCACATTACACATGGTTCTTAAGACATATTAGTATTTTGAAATTTCATTAATATTGTGTTTAAAATATAAATTTTTATGCAATTCTATTTTTTTTTTTAATGCATTGAAACATAAAATTTACTACTAATCTCTTCAACCACCATTAAAATCTTTCTTATATGTTTGTAGTATTATCTGTGTGGTTATTTGCTATGTTTTCATTTGTAAAATAAGAATTCTTGGCATGTAGATAGTATATTGTTTTGCTTACCTTCTAATAAATTTCAATAACTAACCTGAAATAGTGGATTAATTGCAAGCGAAAAATATATGTACCCACTAATTAAAAAAAGTTAGCAATTCTATAACATATTCTTGTTCATTTTTGTAACAAAACTTCTGACATATTTTGTGCTCATAACTTCGTTTTATTTTGTTTAAAATTCATCTTATTTATCAAAAGCAAACTCTAATTAAATCATAGCTAAAAAATAAACATGTACCCTAGAGGTAAGTTTCTGAGTAGAAACATGTGAACTTTCCAGAATCTAAATTGAAAATTTTTTTTAAAGCATGTTAATACTCTAAAAGCTGTGTATGAGAAATGCATACATTACAATTTATCGAAATTTATTCTGGCTTTTACAGCAATGATTGGCGAATGTAAGGGGGTAAAAATTTTTAAACCAAGTTTCTGAACAATTATTCAATGTTTGCTTGCTATAAGTTCACCTAGTGTTCCTCCAATAAATGTTTTACATAGAACATTTGTACAATGTTCATACAACATTTTTATAATATTTTTATAACTTTTTGTTTTCAGAGTGATAGAGGCTGTCATTCTTGGCACTGCAATGGTAGGACAAGCTGTGGCATTTGCACCTGATTATCAGAAAGCAAAAGTAGCAGCAGGCCGTATTTTTAAGCTACTAGATCTCAAGCCAAAGATAAATGTATTTTCTACTCAAGGTCGTCATCTGGTAAGTTGTTTGGCTTTGAATTTAGTTTAACCCTGTAATGCCCAACTTTTTTTATCGTCTTCCGCCGCATATTAACCGATCCCACCCAGTAGTAAGCTTAAAACCACGTCTCCTACTGACTTTTTCAATGACACCATGACTTCTAGATGGCACTATCACTATTCTTCTGTTTCTTTTCTCAAACTCAACTTTGTTCCTTCTTCTTTTCATTTCTTTCTTATCTCAAAACTCAAGAGGAAGATAATTAGCGTCATCTAAAAATCATGATGTCATGGGCAACGTCATCTTAAACCCACTACAAAGTTGGATAGGCCAATATGGTCATCCGCCTTGAGGTGGAGTTGGGAATTAGAGGGCTAAGTCTCTGTGTTTGCTACTTCAAGGCAATTCATGCATTTTTTGATAATAATTTGTACACTTAGCAAAAAATTATCCATTTTTTTTTGCTTAGCATGCATTATGTATCTGAAGTAAACTTTTTCAGAAAAAAGGCCTAAAAAAGGATGTTTTGTATGTGCAGTTAATGCACAATATACATTTTATTTCCAGTATAACATTGAACTATACCTTAACAGGGAAGGAAAAAGCGCTTATAATTTATTATCATATTTAAATGATTTTACTACGAACAGTTGAGATTTTATTTATTTTTTATTATTTTTAGGATGATGTGAAAGATGAATTATGAATCATCATTCACATCATCCTAAAAATAATAAAAAAATAAAGATGCAGATTAATTCAGATGCATGAATTATGTATCTGAAGAAAACTTTTTCAGACAAAAGGCCTAAAAAAAGAGGGAGGTTTTGTATGTGCATTTAACGCCCAAGACACATTTTATTTCCAGTATAACATTGAAATATACCTTAAAACGGAAGGAAAAGTGCTTCTGATTTATTATCATAATGTTTAAATGATTTAACTATGAACAGTTGAGATTTATTTATTTTTTATTATTTTTAGGATGATGTGAAGGGCTACATTCGTTTTAAGAATGTTCGTTTTAACTATCCAAGTCGCCCAAGAGTTAAAATATTAAGAGGTTTAAGCTTGGAAATTGATCCTGGTCAAACTGTGGCACTGGTTGGGAGCAGTGGTTGTGGAAAGAGTACCTGCATTCAACTCATTGAGCGATTCTATGACGCTCAACATGGAGATGTGGTAAGTTAATAACCTGATATTATACTTTTCTCATATGTTTAAAAATATCTTTTTAAAAATAAGTACAGAACATAATCTTTCTCTCCATGTATAATAATGGTGCATACTAATTTATAATATGAGACGCTTAGAAGCAAAGGGGTGTAAGTGACAAAATTGAAAATTTGGAAAATACTGCAAATGATACGGAAAGCATTCTATATTTGGGCAAGAGATTTTAGGGGTAGCCTCTACAGGTGCCCCATCATGGTTTAGAAAAAAGTAATAACATACGAGGCAGTGAGAAGCAAAGGAATGTAAGTGACAAAATTGAAAATTTGGAGATAACTGGTGCAAATAACAGGGAAAGCACCATTATATATTGTGACAAGAACTATTAGTGATGGCTCTAACAGGTTCTCCACTTCAACGTGATTTAGAAAAAAAATTAACATTGAAGGTCCCATAAGATCCAAACTCTAAACACATTCCTCTCGGAATCTTTGTTTGGTCACTTACATCCCTTTGCTTCTCACTGCCTCATGTCAGATATACTTTAGTTTCTTGGTACTCTTTTAGTATTTTTGTTGATAGTTAGTGGTTCATTGATCTGCTTAACCTTAAAAATCAAGAATTTTACACATCTAAACTGAATGAGAGAACTCAAGTGCTTCATTCGAAACTTTAATAAAATTGAGATGCATACATTTTAGAATTTTTTTTTTCTTCTTTTGTGCGATCTTTATGGACAGTTATAATTTTTTTATACATTTGCATTATCTCTTTTGAGTAATAGCAAAATTAAAGTTATACCTCCTCACAAAATGTATGCATTGTAAAGTTTTCTTTCTGGAGTATATATCAGGCATGAAACACATTGCGTACATTCATATGAATTTATATTTGAGAGTGAAGATATTTGTGTGATATTTACTATAAGTTCCTTTAGATTTTTGCTTTTTGGGGACATGGTGTAAAATACAAAAGTGACAACCAGCAGCATGCACAGGGCTCAGCTAGCCTGGTCCTAGTCAATTTAACAATCCCCAATGAATATTAAGAGGCTTCTTAAAAGTTTTTACCCACTGAAAGTAACAGTCCCTTTTGGCAAACTATTCCAACTGCCTACAACCCTATTGAAACAATTATTTTTTGTAATTTTAAGATTATCCTTAGACTTGAAAAGCTTAAAACAATGACTTCTGGTTCTACCTTCTGTGCATAGATATAGCCCATCAACCTTTTCCATTTTAATGAATTCAAATAACGGAATCATGTCCGTGTGCCTATGCATGTGATTTAAAAAACAAAATAAAATAAATTAATAAGTTTGAAAAATATTACACATACACATTATTGTATGATTTTAACATTTTTATTCTTTAGTTGAATTTTAAAATATTATAATTTTGTTTGTCATTTTATAGATGCTGGATGATGCTAATGTGAAAGACATGAACGTATCAAATTTAAGATCTCACATTGGTCTTGTATCACAAGAGCCCGTATTATTCAGTTATAGCCTTTCTGAAAACATTGCATACGGAGACAATTCTAGAAGTGTTAGCATGGATGAAATTATTTCAGCAGCTAGACAAGCTAATATTCATAACTTCATTGCATCTTTACCACAGGTATGTGATCATTAAGAGGAAGTATTTAACTTGTGATAATGTTTTTTACTCAGTGTTGTCTTCAAAAATTGGTTTTAACCAATTTTTGTAATTTCTAAAAATGTCTTGATGTGCTGTATGCAACAATATTTCATAGTTATGAACTATGTGGGTTGCATACACAACCAGCTTGCAATTACAAAGCTAAATAAAACTTTTTTTGCGATTGCAAGATCATTAAGCATTTATTCTTTTTAAACAAAAAAAGAAAGCATGATATTAAGTAAAAAAGCATGATTTTGTCTTATCTCTATTTCTGGTTTGTTTTATCATTTTTTTTTCAATTTACTTAAATATTTTAATTAGATATGGATGTGTTAACTACTCATTTCCAGTGCTTGTTTTTAATTTCCTTACCCAAATGAACAACTGTATATTCAATGAACACTAATTAGAAATATGTTTTTTTTTCCCTGTGTATTAAAGTTAATCCTTTGTTCTCTTCTTTTTATGATGACATATTAAGATTACCCAAGTATACATGACCTTGTATCAAGGCAAATATTTCAGACAATATTTAAAAACTGCAGTCTCGAAAATATGAAAGCACCAACTATTTCACATGTTTTCACAAGCTATAAATATTAACTTTCAAACACATGCAGCTTAATTATTTACTTTGTAGCGGTGCGAGTCAGTCCTTCAAATAGCCCTCTTTGCTCCTGCCCAGAGGGCGCGCCTTCTGGGAAAGCGGTAAAGAATGCGGCTACCACCAAAGCGATCTTGGTTCGACTCCCGGCGCTTCACGGCCACTCTCGCACCGTTACAACTTCATATGGGATTTTTTCCTGCATCCCTAGAGATACAAACTTTACACAGACCATAAAATGATATCTCAGCTTTAAATGATATCTCAGCCTTTTCCAAGTTGAGTGGGCTTACATCAAGCTTCAAACAGCAATCATGGAACTAGGAAGAGCAGCAATCATGATGACAGATGATATATTGATACTCTATTTCGCAAATTCTTCATGTTTTTTTTTTTTTTTTTAAATTTTACATTTTATTTATAATTTATTATATAGTGACTATCAAGTAAAATTTTCATGTTAAAAGTTAGTAGTATTTTATTGAGACTGCATTATTTTATTACATACATTAAAATCTTATCACAGTTTTACTGTATGTACAATATGTTCAATGTTAAATATTTAGGGTTATGACACTCCTGTTGGCGACAAGGGCGCACAACTGAGTGGTGGTCAAAAACAACGTATTGCTATTGCCCGAGCTTTACTAAGAAACCCAAAGATTCTCTTACTAGATGAGGCAACTTCAGCACTGGATGCTGAAAGCGAAAAGGTAATTTTTCAATCAATCGAAAATTGAACTAAAATTTCAAGTAAAAAAAATGTGTTTATTGTTTATAAAGTTGGCAGAAAATCCCAGCAAGAAAAATCTGTTTCAATACTCTAATGTTTTAAAAATTGTTTGGGACTTCGTAATGTATGCAATTAATTTTAATTTGTTGAAAATTTCAAATAAATTCCCATAAAATGTATTACATACTTATTTTTTCCTAAATTTTTATTTTTTCCCCTCTTTACAGATTTTATTAAAAGTTTTAAAATTCAATATAAATTTTAAACAAATTAACTTATTTTGAACTAAACTCAAAAGCTAGAACTGTCTTCTCTTTTACATCACATTTCCTGATGCAAATCAATTAATATAACTTTTATATGTGTTATATATTTTAATAATTAATTTAGGGAAATTTGTCTTCGTTGTATTCAGACATCTGATACACAGAAAAAGACTCAATTAAAATGTTGCTGAGTAGAAATTTTGTGAACTTGATATTTAATCCTGTTACACTTTATTTGATGGAATTAAAACATATTAAATATTCTACTGTCTCATGAAATTAACATTTGAATCTGAAAGTAGGTGCATAATGGGATATAGATGTGGTTAACCTCTTCACTACGTCTTGGATGACATGTATCTCGAAAATGCCTTTTTCAAGCATGGGGCTATGCTGATTCTGCCCCAGTAATTTCCCCCCCTTTCTCAAGGTCTGAACTAATGAGAAACTCGTTAAGAGGTGATGAACTCCTCTACTTAGGTGTGCATGTTAAGGGTGACCTCTACAACATGGGTGATTCTGATCCGAAATTCTCTGACATTTCCGGAAATTTTGGGGAAGCTGTTCTGAAAATTAAATATTAAATTATATTTTAAAAAAATTTGGTTTCCTCAACTTTTTCAGTTCTTGCGATTTTAATTGCGATTTATTTGATTAATACTATCTGCTTTTCTCTCTACATTCAGGCAAGCAAAATATTTTGTACTTTTTTTAAAAAAAAAACTTTCAATACAATAACGTTTCTGGGAAAAAAAAGGGACTTCAATATTATACCTTTCATTTAATTACTTGAAGAATTATTTTTGAGCTTATATATATTTATATTTACATACGTATTGTGCAGGTGGGGGGGGGGGGGTGATCAGCTAGGCATATAATTTTTAATTTAAATTGACGGTACATATTTTTTCTGCAACTTTTGTGTGAAGTTCCGAAAAAATTTTACCACTGAGGGCCGGGACTCACCCATGCTCCAATATTATTTTATTTATTCAAGGCCTGATATTATTTTATTTATTACGTAGGTTGTCCAAGAAGCTTTAGACAAAGCCAGCAGTGGAAGAACATGCTTGATTATTGCTCATAGGTTGACTACTATCCAAAATGCAGACATGATTGTTGTGATCCATCGTGGAAGAGTAGTGGAGAAAGGCGCTCATCAGGAACTTATGAATAAAAGAGGACATTATTTCAATTTACAGAATGCTCAGGCAGGTGTCCGGTAGTTGCATCAACTTAGTTTTGTATCATAGTGTAAAAAAATTCATATGATCATTTCATATGATCTTTCATTTATACATATATAAAAATATTCTTTTTTGTATGCATGCAAATTTACTAATTTGCATTTAAGACTACTGAAGCCAAAGTGTTCATTTCTTTGAAGAAAAATAAGTTAATTTATTTATGTTGAAGTGTATTCTATATTTTCATGTTGATCATGACTTTACAGCATGCTATTTTCAGTCCCAATTTCAACATCAACCCTCTATTGCATTTTGTTGCGACTTGGAAGCTTTATTTCTAATGGTCTGCTATGAATGATGAGATTTTAATAGTTAAAATTGTGGGTACTATGATTTCTAGTGGGAATTTTTTCTTTACCTATTATGTGCTACATATAATAGTACTTTTATTTTAAAATTTGTCTATACTTTATGTAATCAAAGTCAGAATAAACTTTCCTCGTGCATTATTTCAGATTCAGTTATTTTTGTACGCAAAATTACCATTCAGATTATACATTATATTTTATTATGGTCACATAAGAAAACACAACTACAATGTGAAGCAAAGTTATTTATTAATATTTTAGTTAGTATTTATTTTATCGCTACGCCATATTTATGTAACTAGGACAGCAAATACATACACACACACACACGCTTACATATATACATATGTATATTATATATCAATTTGTCATAAAAAGTCATGCAATAGGGGGTTCATTGTCAATGCTCTATCTTAAAAATAGTAAAATGGACTCGAATTAATTTCATTTAAAGCATTACTTAGACATTAACTTAATTTGGTTCTCTCTATATACAAATTGAAATGATTGTTCATTTACCTTATATACATTATACTATTTCTGATGTATATATGTATGGTATGTTTTTAGTATAAGATCTGAGTTATTTTGTAAATGCTTATCATTAAGGAAATATAATTTCTTTTTTACCAGTTATGTATGTGAAGTTCTCATATTGTGATAAATTTTCACTCTTGTGTGTTCGTCTGCATTTTTCTTCAAGCTAATGAATATTTATGTGATTTGCCTTAAGATTTTTGTGCTGTGATAATTTTGTATTATGTTTTGCATTTGTATGATTGATTATTTAAAAAAAAGGTAAAAAACAACAAAACAATTATTTATATTCTAGTTCTTTGCTGTTTTTTTGTTTGCAAAGATTGTTGTTTTTTACTTATTCAAAAAGTACTTAACTTTTCATGTATCATTATGTGTAATTAAAAATTAAGAACTGTTAAAAAAGAAAACAGAATTCCTTTTTTTAGGAACGTGATTGAAATTATTACATTTGTGGTATAAGTATGTACTATATTTTAATGTACAGTGTACTTAAGCTAAATCAGGTTCAAACACAAAAGTGAATATCAAGATCAGAATTGAACACGTCATAATTTTTTTTTTCAATGCAGAAAATATAAATACTTAAAATGTAAGCTGTTAACTGGACTTTAAAACAGTTGCAAAATGTATTAAAATGATTAAGTAACACAAATATTAGAAATTAATTAACCGTAAGTATTTTAGCATTGTTAAGCTAATGAGCTCTTATTGAAGTTTCGTAATTTTTAATGCGTGAACGAATGAATTAAAGTTGGATTAAATTTTGAAAATTTTCTGATATGGTGAATTTATTTTCAATTTTGCATGTTAGTTTCCCATCTATTTATTTATTTATTTTTAAAAGCAATTTTTTATTTCACATTAGTTTTCCTATCTTGTATGTTTTATTACTGATATATGTGTTATCTACATTACATATTAAAAAATAATCTTTCCCTCAAATTAAAAGATTTTCAAAACTTCAAATGTGGATTAAAGAGATTTTGAAATTTTTTTTCAGAAGGATTCACTGCATCAATATTTTGCTTTTGCATTTCTTTTAAAAATTTACACAACTAAAATTTTGTGAACATTGGTGATCAAATAGAAATATTTTAGCCTATTTAATTATTTAACCAATAGGTCTTTCATCGTTTTTTTTTTTTTTTTTTTGGAACACAATATTGTTTTATATTGTGCATATTATTACATATTGTATACTTGGTATAGTAAATTATGCATGTGATATGTATGAATAATTCTGTCCAAATGCTAAAGCATAATGAAGTATTTTATTTTAGTTATTGGATATAACTAAAAGAAATAGCTTATATTTTTGTACATTAGTGTTTTTACAATTAGGTGTATTTTGTATTTCATTTTTTTGCTGTATTCAGCCTTCAGCATTAATAATCTTTCCATGAAAATTCAAAAGTATTTGTATCCAGTTACAATTAGAAACCATAAATTGTAAATAAAGCATACATTTCTGCTTATATGTATTTGTGTTCTTTATCCGGATTGAAATCCTGCCTTATTGAATTATAAATTCGAGCATTATAATAGTGTACCTTCAGTGCCATATGTTATTATGGAATAAATCTTGGTAAATGATGAAAAGTTTCTAAAGCATCACTCTAACTTGTTCTCATGTTGCTAATATGAAATAGCTTGTATTTTTATTTCTGTGGTTGTTCATTTATTTGTGGATTTTACACTTTCACCAAGTTTTTGATTGTTTATGGAATGTACAAAAACAATGAGTGAAATAAAAATTTTTAAGATCATAAATTTGAAAAATTGCTATTTGACGAGAAACAAAAACAAACATTCGTACTATTGTATTGGATTGCTGCTATTTGACGAGAAACAAAAACAAACATTCTACTATTGTATTGTATTGAAATTCAGCCCAGTAACAATTTCTTTTTTTTTTATTAGGAACTTTTTTTAATAAAACTTTTTTTTTTTGTACATTTTTCATTACTCAGATATTATAAAAAAAGAAACCTTAAAACCGAGTCATGTTTCTAATGACTATGTTCTGTATAGGGTTTTTAACATTTAATGTACAATTTATTTTGATTTCCCACTATTAAACTGGGGCTGGCAGTAACATAGCTCAACTGTACTTAATTCCAGAAATAATCTCTCTTTTGCTATTTTACTTTTGAAAATGTACAGCTTTAATGCAAATACAAAAGTACAACAGGCATAGGGCTCAGCAAGGCTGGTCCTAGTCAATCAATCTAACAATCCCCAATGAACATCAATAGCCCTCCTAAACGTTTTTACCCCACTGCAAGTAAACAGTCGCTTCTGGTAAACTATTCCAACTTCCTACAACTCTATCAAAGTAGTCATTTTCCTAATTATAATATTAGCCTGAAATTTGAAAAGCTTAAAACAATGAGCTCTGGTTCTACATTCTGTGCATAACATCTTTGTAAAATTATCATGGTTGTTGAGACATTAGTCACTTTCTGGGAAGTGGTGGGTGTATATATTTATATGTATGGTATCCAGACAAATTAAGGAGAAAAGTATGGTAAACGTTAAAAAATGCTTTTTTTCAAGTTATGATTTTTAAAATATCATAAATAATAGTATACTAAATTAAAAAGAAATGCACTTTCATATTATAGTTTTTACTGGAATATTTTAGTAAAAACAGTACATTCATTAAAATGTAAAAAATAGCAATTTTCTCTAATTTTCTTGAGACGAGTAATAAAACTTACAAATTATATAAAAATCATAATCAGTGAGGGAAATATTGGTACATAAAAGATCCTTTTTTAACCTTTTGCTAAAAACTTACTTTTAGATTTATTATTCACTGGAATTTTTATTTTTATGAGTCGTTTTGAAAGATATGTTACCATTCATTATAAATGTAGTCTAGTATGTAGTTCCAATAAAATTTCAAATAAATTTAAAAATTCTGGTCAACTTTAAACACGTTTTAAAAATTGTTGAGAAACCTTCCGAGGTTTACATTTTTTGTAAACTACCTATCTTGCTACTTGTAAACTACTCTTGCCGTATCCTTCCTTCCATGTAATGCTTATTCAAACGAGTTTGTTGTTTATACGAGAAGTCTGAATGTCTTCACAATTTTCTTCAAAATTCTTTTAAATTAAAATTAAATGCATGAACTTCCTGTATGTGTGTTTATGTAAATAACGTTTATGTAATTATTTTTTTATGTGTATAATTTTTACTTTGTCCCATTGTTTTGCGACACAGTTAATAAAAAATTTAACTTTTATGCTTGATTTTTGTTTATTTCTTGCTAACAACATATTTATTAGATGGACTGTTTGTATTTAAATAGAGCTGTCGTTCAACGAAGACCACTAACTCAAAAAAATATTTCTGCTCGGTTATTTGTATAAAATTTTATAAAAAAATTATTTTTGGGTTTTATTACATTGATTTGCTACCAAAGTGAAGTTTTTGCACAAGTAATATATATACATATATGTGCTTGTGTGAGAGTGTAAAGAATTTTTTTGTTGAAACTGGATAGTCCGTTGAAGACAATTATACATTTAAAAATTGCTCAAAAATAGTTTAATTCTTTAATTAAAAAAAACCCATAAAAAAGCTTAGAACTACATTTTTCATTTACTAAAATAATTTTAAATTTGTGAACGGTAAAACTCTGATGTTTCTATGTGGAATATAACAGCAAAACCAAAATTAATTTTCAAAATGTTTTTATTTTTCCTTAGTAACATATACATTCTGAGGACATAGCAACATTGCTTTTTAACAATAAGATGAAGTTAAACATTGGTCGAAATACATCCATAAATAAATAAGAATCAATAAATATAAACTTAAATATGTAGTGAGTAGTTATTATTGTTTTTGATTTTACTGGGATAAATTAAGCGAACCCCCTGATATATATATATATATATATATATATATATATATATATCTTTTAATGTAAGTCCACTGAAAACATTTCCTTCGCAAAGTTAAGAAAAGTGAACAAAACATTTTTCTAAATGCATTTATTTCAAGCGTTAGTTTTAGTTCTTGAATGCATTTGTAGTATTTTGGATGAGAGGAAAAATAAAAGATAGCAAAACTGTTTCTATAAAAATAGTCGACTAATATTCATTTTAGATACATTTTAAGCACAGTAAAAGACGGATAAACCATTTCACAAATTTATTTTTAATTTACATTTTTTACAAAGGCGTATCATCATCATGAAATTTACTTACACGACACATTTAACATGTTACTGGGATTCGTTCGCAAAACCAAACTATAAATTGTGCATTTGCAAAATTTAGCTAGTTATGTGAGGAAATTTAAGGGAATTATCAGCTATTTATCCGGCAACTTAATGTTGTGTATTGCCAGTGCAAAACGGTGTTCACAAAACATTTCCCGAATTTTCACCTCCACTTGCAAAACTATGGGTTTATTTTTTCCATGATGAAGAAGGCTGCTACTAAAAGGAGCACCGACAAGCTGAGTGATGCGCAGCAAATAGAACCTACAGAACTCTCTTTTGGTTTCTCCATAGCGTGATATTGCAGCTTGATTTTATCCAGTTGAACTTCTTTCTTCGATACTAGAAGCTTTGAAGGCAAGATGGGGATGTTCGCTGAAATAGAAATTGTTTTGAATGAATGCGACATAAATATTTATTAATAGTCTACCCATGCGGAATTCCGCACTAATATTGGAGAAAGGACATTATGAAGAAGAATAGAAAAAAGTAAAGGGATGTTGGTACAAAAGAAGACACGTAATTGAACACATCAGTAAGAAAAAGCTGTTACAATTTTTTCTACTATTCTTTAGATTTTCAAATAATAAAATAATCTCAATAATCATGATAATTGTTTTCATTATTAGCATACATAGCATTAAAATGCAATAACGAAACAGTTCTATTACTTAAAATATAGTTACTGTTGACTGTGGTTAGGGTCTACACATTCATAATATAAATGAATGTGTAGAGTCTAACGATTGAATAAATTTATCACACAGACGCAGCTAAAACTGTCCAATTTTCTACACAATAAAAACAGAAAAGTTTCTTGTTTGTTTACTTGATAACAGATGACGCCAGCATACACAACACCAATTTGGCATCCATCAAAGGACCACTTCCTAGATGATTTTAAATCTCAAATTTAAAAGAAGTGGTACATTTTTAGCCCATGGGTCTATTTTTCACCATTAGCAGGCACGATAAGCTTTAAAATGATTGGTAAATCATGGAATTTGATATAAGAATAAGGAGGGTATCGAGGAGCTACAGAAAAACAGGCTAGAGAAGTAATATATATAGGTAATGAAGGTAACTATCTACCAAAAACATCTCGTTTAAGTGATATCATGTTAAATTTTTGCATGCTTAAAGGATTCTGTGATCTAGATTAGCATTTCTTAATTTCTTTGATGTGCGGATCACTTTTTGAAGTCGACGTCTACCACGGAACCTATGCTTTCTTCAACAGTATCGTATTAATGAAATAATCCATAAATGAATAATTATTTGCAATAAAAATGACAATTGCGTCAATTACTTCAAATGTCAGATTTGAACAAGGTTTCTAAAGACAGAATTTTAATGGGATGAGTGATACTGATTTTTATTGCCTCAGATGCTCTTAATATTAAGGTTTACGGATGAAAGTTGAACAGCCCTTTCAGGTTGAACGCTTGTTACAGTATTTATTCTTTGTCAACACATAAGGGGCTTGTAAATTGCAGTCATCTTTTAAATTGCATCAGAATTCCACTACTCAAGGCATTACTTAAAATTTTTGTAGTAAATCTGAACGTTGAAGCAGGTGTCATTTCCGTCAAGAGGCATACAACTTTTTGAAATTTTATTGCTTTTCAATGACCTTCTTCAGTTTTAGGAAGGGAAGTCTGCAAGTGTCACGAAACCCTTGCGTGATTTCTGCGGAACCCCAGGGTTTAACAGAACACAATTTAAGAAACGCTAATCTAGATAACAAATACTATTTTTTATATAAATTATAAATCTCCTCCCTAAACAGCATAGTTATATGAATTAATATTTCTTTAAATCTGTACTGAATAAATATTTCATACAGATTTAATACATAAACATAAATTTAATCTATCTTTTTTCTCTCGAACAGTTTCTGCAGGGTCTACACACAGTATTCTTTAAATGCAAAAGTGCTTTTCTCCCTTCTTTCTGTCGTTTTTTCCTTTAAATTTCCTTCGTTTTTATTATAAATTCTGTAAGAAAATTATCAAGAATGCTTTGTGCTAAAATATGAATACAAAAAAAAAAAAAAAAAAAAAACTACGTAAATGAAGCACAAATTGATATTTTGATTATTTGTGCTTTATTTACGTTGTCCTTTCCTTGGATTCATATAATAAACACTCTTTATTGAAACTAATAAAAAATCTTTAAAGGCTCCGTAGGTATTTTCTATCGAAATTATGTGAAGTCTGCATAAATGAAATATTAAAAAAAAGATTATCCCTCTTTATTCGTTAAAACTTATTTTTAAAATGTTCTAGAGGGTTCTGCTCTCCACCCTCTGCTAGTTATGGCTTGAACTTCTCTGTTCCTCGATATACCACAATGAGAACTTTTTAAAATCAGATAGTCAATGTTTAATTGGACCATTTTGCTGTTTTGCCACGCAAGCAGCAAGTTCACAATAAGCTTTTCCTTTTCAGCACGCTTAAACTAAGGCAGACTCTCATTCGGCCTTTTATTCCTCTGACAACTCTAGACGGCCCATTTTATTTACATAAACAATTCATAAACGCACGTAATGATAGGACATTCAGACGACAGTTGATAAACTCCGTTGTATTTGTGGTCGCCAGACAGAGATAAATAAAAAATAAAACTAAAAGGATAAATAAATCCTTTATGTTCACGTATGCAATCGAAAGATGATTATTAGTGTTGCCATGAATAAAATCTCCGAAATTAGAAAAAACAAACAGTAATTGTGTCCTTTTTGTGCAAGTGATGCTAATCGAAAAGCTTTATTTATTTTTATTTTATTTATTTACTTTTCTCCTCTTTGGCATCATTTTACCATTATGTGCATTATAAAGACTTATTGTGACAAAATAATAAATTTCAAAAAATATTTCAATGAATACCCGAAACTAAACCTCATATCCGCCAATGCCGTAATGGATCAGGTGACTCGTATTCTACCAGTCACAAAGCCAATAAAACTCAAAAATGTTCAAAAAGCGTTTTTTCCCCTTTAAACTTTAAAATAATAATAGAAATATTATTACTTCATCTCTGCTATCTTTCTACTTCCGTAAAGGTTATTTTTAGTCTTCTGCTTCCTAAAGTCAAACTTCCTCATAAGCTTCTTTTTTTCCACCTCAAAATCAATTCCAATCAAAAGAAATAACATACTGTTTTCAGCGCATATCGAGTAATGTAAAAGCTGGCATCCTTTTAAATCGTTCATCCCTCCCATTTCCTTTAACTCATGAACGAAATAAAGTTTGAAAACGTCTTACAAAGATACATATGATAGCAATAAAACGTCTGTTTGCTCTGGATTGAAATTGCTTTAAGGTAGCAGTTGAAAAATTAAAAGTGATAGCATTTATACCGTTATAAAAGTGTCCTATTGTTATATATATATATATATATATGCAGGGCCGGCCCGACGGTATTCGGCGCCCTTGGACTTTATAAAAGTAGTCGCCCCTAGCCCTCTTTCATCATACAAACTAAAATACTATAAATTCAATTGTGTATAATTTTATTGCGTTTTCAATTATTTAAAAAAACTTTAATAATTACGTACATGAAACAAATAACTTATTTTTTCTTTCTAATGGGCTGCTGTTGGCTTCTGGTAATTGCAGACCTAGTGCGTTTCACAGGGATTGGTACCATGTAACCATCTCTATCAAGCACCGCAGAGGGTGTAGTACTGACGCCACAAGTGAATTTTGACGCTAATCTTTTTCACTTGAAAGACGGAGTATCTAGGAAGAGGGATCACTATCATGTTGGAGGGATTCACTATCATTGGGTCTGCCTATGTTAAGACAACTAGAATCGTTGAATTGTGTGAAACAGGGATTATTTTTCTTTTTTTGCTCTGAGGCTGAGGCGCCCCCAAGATGCTGGCGCCCTTGTATTTTGCACACTTTGCACATTAATAGGGCCGGCCCTGTATATATGTATATATACGGATGGAAAAGAGTAAATATACTTTTAAAAAAAAGAGAAAATAATGTAAGTATTAATTAATAATGGTTAGAGAGATTGAAAACATATGTGCAGGAATATTTGTAAGAGACGATGGAGGCACGTAATTTTGTGCATAAAATAATAAATTTAATCTCCTCTTTTCTTGAAGTTGTATCCGTTAATATACTTTTCCAACTTCTTCTGGAACTAATCTGAAAAATTGGAACATCTATATATACACACACACATTTTTTTTTTGCTGTAAAATTTATCAGTTGTGGTGACATTTCTTCCCCCCCCCCCTTTCCCACATCATCAAAAAAAAAAAAAAACTTGTTGAATTTTATAAGCTATTAGTTTTGTCATTTTTCTTATTATTAGCAGAAAAAAAAACTTAAAAATTACCATTTTATTTATATATTTATTTGGTGTCCCTTCCACTAAATTACATTTATGTTCCGTTCCGATAATGTGCCATACTCTGTTCTCGTTTTAGTTCGTATAGCATACTTGTTTCTTCCGAACTGATGCTATATGACAGTTTAAAATTTAGAGCAAACAGAGAGGAAAACATCATGATTCGCGTATTAATAAACGCACCTGCAAACTGAACTTCCCTAAAACTCGAATGGATTCGTCCTTCTCTGCCATGCGTAGAAGCGCTCAAGTGTCGGAACTTCGTGGTCGTACTGTAAATAACTCTACACAATAAAAATTTAAAAATTCGTAATTTCAGCCTTTTTGAAAGAAAAAAATATGAGGAATTATAAAACATTAACTGCGAATTAAAAAAAAAAAGATTAGGTAATTAAGTATACTTCTCCAGTTAGCATAATATTTTTTTGCACTAAAGCCTTTTTAAAAAAAATCATCTGCCACTTAGGGGCCTCAGTAGCTGAGCGGTCTAAACGACTGGTTCCGGTACCTGCCTGCGCGCAGTGAAGAGGCGTGGGTTCAATTCCCACTTTCCCCTGGGTGTATTTCCTTCTTTGTATTGTAATTCTGTTGTACTGTCTTGTCCGATCTCTCATATTAGACGAGAGTTTGAGGCATATCCTTGAGAAGAGCAAATAAACTTGAATATTAATGTGACCTTAAATGGTCCTTTACAAATACAAATCTGCCACTTGTATTATGACAGCTCCGAGAAAAATCACGATGTCTGGCTTCGCGCGAGCGCCATTAGTAGCACATGGAATAGAACATTTGGTGGTATATGGTAAGTACTATTCTTTTTAAAAGTTCTATTCTATGTATTAGAACATACTAGTTTGAACTTTTCATAGAACTAACGGAATAATGTTTAAACTTTTTGAAGTATTTCGAAAAGGTGTGTAAATTCTAAAAAATATTTCCCCAATAGGAAATATAATTAATGATTTAATAACAATGTTGTTGGCATGTAATGACTTCGAACATTTTCAGCTTTAAGAAAATATGTATTTTTAATTTATGTGAGTTTTAACATTTGCGATGCGTAAAATTTTACTTCGTTGCACTACATGACGTTTATGCCTAGGGTTGATACGAAGAAATCTCAGTTAAATGAGAACCGAAATTAATATCATCCTTTCATGGGCATGGATTGTATGAATTTTAAAACCAATTCCGGTTAATATGACTGATTCTGCTACTTCTATGCACTGCAATTTACTATTTCAATTTGCTTTTGACTTCATTTTGTTTACTGAAATGGTCAGTAGTAAAGGTAATTTAGAAGAAACCGCGCACCGGCAAAATCGCACAAAAATCGGGACATTTCCAGGTTAAAAAATCAAAACAATGAGTTCCCCCTTTTTTTTTAATAAAAATTTCAACACCATCAGCAAAAATTAAAATGGGATGTTAGGAATTATAATCCTTCATGGGGGGGGGGGGAGGGGGTGTAGGTTTGGTTTTGATTACGTCTATGAAATTGAATTTCGTACAAAATGAATCGGCTCTTAAATTAAGTAACCAGCATATCTTTTACCATTGTATTCACTTTCATTATATTATGTTTTCCCCCTCAGTGCATGAAAAAAAATACCTACGTAAAAACACATGGTCTTCGCTAACCTGGAACTATCTGAGTTTGATTATAAAGTTAAATGTGAGATTTTTCATACCAAATTAATGTTTACAAGATGGACTTAGATCATATGACCAGTGTATGAAAATGCGCCAAAGCACAATTGCATTTTTTAATGATCATAATACATTTTTATATGTAGCATTTGATATATGAACGTGAAAACATATTTTACTTATGTGTAAATATTGTTAAAAAATCGGGGTTTTTAAACAGCAATGTCTTCAGGCATTTTGGGGTGTGCAAACAAAACGTGGTACAACAAGAATGATAAATAATCTGTGAATGGACACAAAATTTTCTGCTCAATAAAAAAACAAGTGAAATTTTGAATCATTTAGCGGGGGTCGATCCAGCATTTTTACAAGGTTCGTTTTTTTTGAATTTTTAAAATTATTTTTGTGAAAACTCAAAATTTCAACATACAGTGGTAAAATTTTTATTTTGATATTTGCAGCTAATTTAATAAATGATTCTGTGAAAAGCACAATTTGATAGCTCATAATTTTGTTAATTGTCCGTTTTGATTGATTGGAATTTAGTGAAGGGTATGTTTTGGTTGATTGGAATTTTATGAAATTCTGTTTGGAATAATTGAAGTTTTGTGAGGGATCCGGTTTTGTTTGATTAAAATTTTTGAAGGGTCCGTTTTGATTAATGGAATTTTGTGAAAGGTTCGTTTCGATTGATTGGAATTTTGTGAAGGGTCCGTTTTGATTGATGGAATTTTGTGAAAGGTCCGTTTCGATTGATTGGAATTTTGTGAAGGGTCCGTTTTGATTGATTGGAATTTTGTGAAGGGTCCGTTTTGATTGATTGGAATTTTGATTGATTGAAATTGGAATTTAGTGATTTGTTGGAAAATGAACCTGAATTTCTTCTGATGTTTAGCAGTGCCTGCACCTCTGTTTAGGTGCAGGCACTGCGGATCTCCTTTCCCCCCTCCTTTTTCTATTTATTGAGGACTCGCTCCTTTTTTTCCTGTTTTTGGTTTGTTTTTTCCTACTTTTTACGATGTTTCTATTTTTTAGCTTTGTTTTTTTCCCCACTAACCACGATGAACTGTACGGAAAATTAGCAGAACTAAAACTCCGAGTTTCTTGCACTTTTTTGAGCTTTTATTAAAATTATAAGGTCTTGAATAAATTTTTATCATCGGTTTTAAGAATCAAATTTACATTTTGTGAGAAAAATAAAATAAAAAACAAGGGTAAAAACACGCAGAAGGAATTCAAAATTGTGTACACATATTTCAGGTTGAGTTTCAAAAAGTATTTTTCATAAAAATATAAATATATGTATTATTTAATCAAAAGGTTTAAAATCGTCAACGCATCTAGATTTTCAAGTGTTCGGGAAAACGTTTTTCGACTTTTCGTAGACCTTCCAACTTAGTATCATTTGTTTTATTTACTTTAAGTTATCGACGTAAATGCGATGGAAATTACGCATTTGATTTTTTAATTCTCTCTTTTTACTGGATTTTTCCAAAAATGTTTTTTAAAAACAGCTATAAAAAAAAAAGTTAGAAAATATAATTTTAAAGATGATTTGAATTTTCAAGTTATCATACTATGTCTGCATTACTGGAAAGTACCGAATTAGCGCCATCTCCGCTTTCCCCTAAATTTTCGCAAAATATTGGAAAGTTTTTAGAACTCATTCAGTTTAGATCGAATATTTTCATTTGAACTTGTAAAATTGAAAAATCTTTAGCGCCTGTCTCAAGCCATTTTGAGAACGCGTTGTTTTTAAAATAACGCGAGAATTGGAAACAAACATTTTGGAAAAAATAAAAATAACGAATCAACGAATTCAAGATTTACTGTATAAATAAAACCAACAGGTTTTTCTGTATAAATAATACCATATCTCATACATAGCTGTAACTTATGTAGAATTTCATCAGTCACAGAGGTATACTTAGGTTCGAATTTTAGTTTTAGAGCCATAGAACCGTTATACGAATGAATTTTGCATAGCATCTTCGATTTTTGCTTTGCTTTAAAGACTAAAAAAGCCTCACACGATGTGGAATTAATTCGAAAGTCGGAAGAGAAACCGATTGTGATTAATTATTCTTCTAAATCTTATACTAGGTCTGCAGAATTACCAGTAAATCGTTTGTGATGAAAACAATTAAAACTGAGGTAGTGTGTGCTGCGATTGTCAAGTGTTTATTTTTCAAATTTGGGTTTTTCATTAATCGGAGAACTTAAGAATTAAGAAATACTTAAAATATCGAAAACAATATTTCAAACCGTTATCAGACCACATTTTCCTCGATAAAAACTTTAAAAAATATTTAAATAACTCCATACACTTAAAACGTTAAATTCGTAATTTAAGCATCTATAAAAAGTTTGAATATAAAACATTCAGCTGCAAAATTCAAAAGAAACCATTGAAATATTAATCACAGTTGCACTGTCTATCTGGTAAATGTTAAATTAGCATTGCTGTGTTTTGTTATTTTTGAAACCGAAAAGTAGCCTTTATTATAAGTTAAAGTTCTGCTATGTGCCCCGTGATACAAAATTCGCTAACGTGTAGAAATAACGCCAAATTCTATTTTACAGCAATGGCGAAGGCTATAAAAGATATTTTCGATCATTCTTTTAAAAATATGATTAAGTATTTGATTACAAATCAAGATTTTCGTACTTTTATTGCGTAAATGTATTGAGTAATATTGCCAATGTTCGTGCTGGCGACAAATAGGAGAAAAGTTCATTGAGCGTTTACCGAACGTCTTCGTTCATTAGGTGAACGTAATAAGAAGTGTTTATTTTCTTCGTCCTACAGGTTCGTCTTGTGCTAACAAGTAGCTCGAAGAGTTTGTGTTATATACATAAAAGTCGATAGAAGAGTTTGTGTTATGGGTGAACAAGTAGCTCCTCGAAGATTGTTCTGTGTCTACAAGTAGCTCCTCGAAGATTGTTCTGTGTCTACAAGTAGTTCGAAGACAGTGCTGTGTTTGTACTAGTACCTCGCAGCGTTGGGAACTTAACAGTGATTTCAAGATCTTTAAATATTATTCTCAAGATCGTGGACAACTTCTTTAGAAGAACTTTTCAGCTGCTGGGAATCCGACAGCGCCTCGGGTGGCCGTGAGTAGTTTTGAAATTCATTAAAGGGTTGCTAGCGAGCTCAAGTTGAGTGGTAAAACTCTTAAACCATAAAAAATTGTAATAATTTGATTTAACTCATAATTTTAAATCCATTATGTTAATATAATCATAGATTAATCAAGAATATCATATTTTCATATTTGTAAGTTAAAAGTTAAAATAAAATGAAATAATAAAATAAGATAAAATCTCGTTTTCTCATTTATAATTACGTTGGCAAATCACGTCACTACTAACATTCACTTTTTAAAAGATTGTAAAACAACATTTTTTAAAAGACAGTTAAAATTATAACAAGTCCACTCAACTTATTTACGTTTGAACCCTTTAATTCATCTATTTTAGGATTAGAAATTTACTATATTACAAAATGCTGGTTAAGTTTTAGTAAGATTTTAAGTATAATGATGTGTATGTAAAGCCGTAGGTGGTTGGAAGAGGAGGTTGAATAACAGCCTTTTGAGCAAAAATTAGCGGTATCATTATTCAAGGACATAGCAAATTTGAAATCGTGTTTCACGTTTGTGGCCGACTGCAGTTCTGGCTTGATGATAAACTAGATTCTTGCTGTTAAGTTAGATATGTTGCATTGAATCAGTTTAAATTTTAGTGAATGTATTATTGAAATTATGTGATTTAATGCAGTATTTGTTATATATTGTGTTTTAAACTCTCGTGGGGAATTGTAATTTTAATTTTTGCTTCATTGCTGTCTTTTTATTGTAATTTATGTTTTATTACAAGCATGATGCATAATTAGGGTATGTCAACGGCAATCAGAAGAAAGTAGAAATATATGTAGAAAAAAGGCAGATATAAATTTAAAAGAAATAATTATCTATGCAATACAAATTACATTTATGCATTTAAGGAGATAATTATGAAAAAGGTTAAGAATAACTTCACTTTTTATTATTAAAGTAAATTTTTGAAAATATAAATAGGGTCAGTTGGGGTAATTGTAAACGCTTTTTCAATGTTTTAAATTTTGATCCTTCCCTACCTCTTGAATGCATTCAGAGACAAAATTGTGAGCATTGTAGCCACTACTGTACTTCTTGTGAGTAAATGTGTACAAAAATTTTGACTTTATGACTATTTGTTGGTGAATGAACTCGTGTTTACAATTACCCCAGTGTGTTTACAATTACCCCAGAGATCTGGGGTAATTGTAAACAGTGATTTATTTTAGAATAAGGTTGGTGCAAAGGGAAACAATTGTTTCATACACAGTCTGCTTGAAGGCTTAAGAAGTTCCGGAGCAATGGTTCTCAATCTGTGGACCGCTGAGTTATGTTATGAATTGGCTGAGATCATTTAACGAGAAATATCTTGCAAAAAATCAAGTAATGCGACAAATGTATGTAAAATTTGTCCCGCAGAGGATCAGTCGGTTAAGCTTGGATCCCACAGAACGCCGAAAGTGAAGCACAACTAGCCGTGGTCAACGCTTGGGAGGGTGACCACCTCCCGCGACTGATTACTCTGAAACCGGGTGCGTTAAAGGGAGCTGTGCACGTAAAATAAACCGTCGCTTCAAATGTCATTGGGCCCCTCTGAGCCAAGTGTATTTCATTCTAGCGGAGCTCTTTAATAATCAGTAGGAGTTTCCTTAACTCATGGTCGCCCTGCAAGAGTGGTTTGGATTTCCAAGTGACATTAGCAACAACAACAGCTATATAAAATAGACACAAAAGTGTAATTTAAATCAAAATATAATACTTATTCTCTCCCTAAAATATTGGAAATAGAATAAATTTAAGTGTTTACAATTACCCCAGAGTACGAAATATATGGGGTAATTGTAAACACCTAACTTGCACATGAAAAATGACAGGGAAGATTAAATTCATAACTAAATGTTTTTAGCGGCATTCCATACGACAAATAAAAATGGTTGAAACCGCTTACATCGCTTTTGTAGATGAGCTGGAGAGGAAAATGTAAGATCACTAAATTTTGTTAAACAACTTTTTTCACTGTGTCATTTTCAAACAATCTTGACGCCTTCACAGTTGTTCCGATACTTACAAAACTCTTTCAGTGTCTTCCCTATGCTGCCAATTCATCACACACCAGCAGTTAACTTTTCAAAACCACCACAAGTGTAGTTATGAAGCTTGTTTACAATTACACCACGTTTACTATTACCCCAACTGACCCTACTTAATTTAAAAGATCTCGGAATATAAATGAAATATCTTGTGTCAATTGATTATGAGCTTCAATACTTGATTTATTTATCAAATGTGTAATCTAAAAGCTTGTTAATATATAAATGAAATATTTTGCGCCAAGTGGTTATGAATTTGAATGTTTAATTTAATAGAAAAGTTTGGAAAAGAACTATTGTTGCATAGGATTTATAGGTTTGTTTAAGAATGTTTTTTGTGTATGAACTTGTTTTCAGAGTTATTTTGTTGGCAGTGGACAAGCCACGTCGAGTGGATCGCATGCCTGAGGTAATTCCTGTCACCTGAAGGGGAAAAGGTGCGGGACGCAAACAACACTGGGGGTGGGAGGGCACAGGGTGACGGGCTTTGGATCAGCTTGGAGACTCGTGGCTTGAGGATTGAGTATGTTATTTTTTTCAGTATTGTATTTTTGATAGCAATGAAGCAAACACCTAGGTGTAGTACATCAATTATGTATGCATGTATGTATACGCAAATTAATGCGAAAATATATCATTAATCCTCCCCACGAGGCTCCTTTGCAAATCACCCGACAACCTGAATTGACTGGATGTAATACAAAAAGTAGTTCTAAGCGACTTATGTTTGGAAAATATTGTTAAAAATTGGATATATATTTGGACTTTGTATCGAATAAATATTGAAATTCGAAGTAGAAAAAAGGTTGTCCAGTTATTATTTAGGTTTCACAGGTGAAGACAACCTAATGAATTAAGCAGGGGTGCCCATTCCGCTTCAGGCTATAGAAAATCCGCCTCGAAAGAGCTTAACCTTCCAAAAAATATAATACCCCTTTAAACACTTCCCAAAAATTTTACCCTCCAAAAGAAAAGCTAAGATCAGCTAAACATCCCTGAACATACCCCACAAAAAAAAAAAAAAAAAAACTAAAACCTCCCTCAAAATGATACCCCTTAAAAACGATACTATCTCGAAACTTTAAACACGCAATCTGCGCCATGACCCCAACCTCCTGGGCACCTCTGAGTTAGTATTAGGATAAAATTTTCGGCGAGAACGTTTAAATTTAACACAACATAAACCTATACTCATCTACGTAATTTGGAAGCATTTGTTTTTTTAGAACTTTGTTGTTCCAATTCTTGTGAGTCTTGGTAAGATTACCAAGTATTATTTAGTTGACTTTGATAACATTGGGGATATTTTTCGCAATAACGCTTTTGAGCGTTTGACTATGCTTTACAATATGACACGTTGATCATGTGTTAGCGCGTATTTGATCTTCAAATCTTCTCAAGCTTTCTTTCTTTTTCTTGCATTGTTCCTTTGAGTTTTTGTAAGTCTTAGTGAAAATGCCAAGCATTGTTATTAGAAAGCTAGAAATGTAGGTGCAGATTTAGGAAATTAAATTTTCTTTTGTAGTGCTGCTCAGTAACAATCATGAATTTATATTTTATTTGAAACTTATGTGTACTCTTATGCTTTAGTACGATTAAGAACACCTTATTTTTTTCTTTTGAGGAAATTCCCTCCATTTTTCATAGGCTGATTCATTTTTTTAAAAAATAAATCACGTTTTAAAACTCAATACTTTTTGTTGAGATTAAAATGAACTTGGGTTTCGAATATTGGCAAGGATGTGAATATTAATGATTTTTATAACACTCCGCGTTATAAATCATATCATGCGCCAATGGTTTGGGTCTCTTTCAGCTGCACTGCCGCTTTCCCCCCTCTCGTGCTATTCATAAGAGTATCTCGCGCCTCGCGCACGGTCCGTTTATTCTAAAATATGTACACGCAAAAGTAATTCGGCAAAATGGCAGGATGTTTTACGTTTTTTTAAACTTACGTACAAAAAGTATTCCCATAAGCAAGTAAAACGTTTTTTTGAATAAAACTGTTTATTTGCCAACCATGTACTTAACCCTTTATCTACTGCATTATGATCTGCAGTAATTTTTTTTACAGAAGTAGTTTGTCTAGGGCTTTACATAAATAAAATGCTCTGTCTATAAGTATTTATTTCTTTACAGCTAATAAATGCCACAGAGTATTTACCCTGTGAAATTAATTACATGCACTTTTTAATCAAAATATTTCGTCAAATAGTTTTCTAAGTTCTTAACTAACACATTAATAAAATCAGTGACTTGATTCTTGAATTTTACTGTTTTCCTGGAGCGAAACTCTAAGGGAGCAATCTGAACAAAATGGAAGTTCAAAACACAGCATCGGTTTCAAAACTATCATTGTTCCTTTCCTCGCTAAAATGTTCTTTATAGAACCCTTGCTGATATGTATCCTGAAAAAGGCGAATTTAAAGACTGTCCTGGCAAATTACCTTCAGAATATTGGTAAAAATGGTTGCTGGGATGGAATTTATAGAGAAAGGTACTTATATGTACCGTCGTTAGATAAAGGGTTAAATAAATTCAGCAAAAAACGCACGTTTTAGTTACTTAATTCAAATGCCATTCATCAGTCTCTACAGCAGTCTAAGACAGCGGTTCCCAAACTGTGGTACGCATGCAGGCGGATCGAATTTGCAAAATTAGAGTTGGGAGAATTTTGGCTCAAAGTTAAAAATGAATTCTCGTTATTGTCAGAAAAGCATTGCTGTTTTTAATTAAGTTCACAACCACTTATCTTTGTGAAACTGCTTTTTCCAATATATTTATTAAAAATAAATACAGAAGCAACTTAAATAACGACCCAAATTTGAAATTAAAACTAACATCTATTGAATCAAATATCACTTCGCTTGTATCTGCCATGCAGGAGCAACCTTCTCATTATTTTCGTTTTTTCATTTTCTTTGTACTTAAAGACGTATTTCTAATGTGTTTTGGAAGTACGTAATTAAAATATATTTTTTTATATTTCATATATTTCATATATTTTATTTTATGTATATAATTTTATTTTAATAAACGCTTTTCACTGCATTAATAACTATCAAAAATGGTATAATTCACAGTGGTACACAAACAGTTGGTAATAAAAATGGTGGTACGGAAAAAAAAAAGATCGGGAACCGCCGGTCTAAAACATCAGTCTGTAAAAATTCACAGCAGAAACTTACCATTGCAAAGAGAAAAAACAAAGAACTAAAAAGATGCGAATTAAAAATTGGGTTCAGTCAAAAGCAGGGCTTCTAAGAATTTGCAATCGAGCAAAGCTTTCAAAAATGGTGTTAAAAACAATGATAACTTCTTGTATAACTAAACTGAAAGGTTTTAAATTAGTTCCACCTGGCGCTTTCGAGGGCATAAAGATAAAAACATGGAAATTTTTTTTCGTCTCCTATTAGCAAATTGCAAGTGCTACAGTTTCATCAGGTCATTGTCACGTGACAAACGCACGAGCACACGTACATACTTCTACAATAACGGTACAATAATTGCATTAGGTGCATGAGAGTAATTTGTTGCTAGGATTAAACTCCATCAAAGGTGCCGCCGTATTGGAATTCTGGCTCACTTGGGGTCGCGGAACCAATGACAGTTTGATGGCGGGAGAGTCTGATTCTAATAAGAGAGGTTTTAGAGTTTCTTTCGCACCTACCCGGTTTTCATTTGACTCGCCGCGTAGTTTGATTTTTAAAGCCGAAAATTTAATAGACTTCGCTGCTCCGAAATTTTAGAAATGTACAGAAAAACGTATAAAATGACATTAAATAAGAAGGGGTGAGTGACTGTCCCAATAAAATTCCAAAGAAGCAAAATACATCCACTATAAAATTGCTTAAGATTGAACCTCGCTATTTACATAACATTCATACTCGTTTTGTCTCCTCAAACGAATAAAAACAAAACAAAAGAAAGACAAAAAAAAAGCAAACAGTAATATTAAAATAAAGTAAACGAAAAAAAATTATGTTATCACTTTGAAAACTTACCACTTTTGGTGTAATTTGTCGTTCCATGCATATACACTTGAAACAGCGGGACACTGAGATCTAATCCGTTACCTTCTTCTCCTTGTGTTACCATAGGGGCCACAAAGCTGCACCACATTCTGTTTCCATCAAGATCCATTTTTTTGTTCTCCAAGTGCTGAAAAATTCATTGTCCAAGAGTTAGGCCTGTACTTCCATAGTATAATTAAATACAGTCGACTCTGGTTATAACGTACTGTCAAGGGACAGGAAAATATGGTACGTTGTAAAAAGAGATTGCGTTAACGCCTCTACAAGCGTATTTCACGCTTTAAAAATCGGCAATACGCATTGAAATTTAAGAAATGCGTATTTTCACTCTACAAAAAAACTCTACTACTTTTAAACAACTTTTAACTTGTTAAGTATTGCAAAATAATACAATATTCCAAGTTAATTTTATTTTTCACTAGCTGACATGCCCGGCGTTGCGCGGAATAATATTGCATCATTTGCAGGCCAGGTGAAACATATCCAAAATTCTCTTGTAGATATATAACGAAAAATTTTCTTAAAAAATCCAAGTAGAACATAGGCAACAATCCTTAAAAATACCATTTAAATAGTAAAACTCATTAAAAATCACGATTGCATTAAAAACAACAGCCTCGAAAAATTCCTTTTAGACCAAAAATAACAGTCCATAAAAATCCATATAAAATGCCAATAACAGCTTATAAAAATTGCCAATAGAGTAAGGGCAACAGTAACTAACATACACATATTCACCAGGATAATTGTTCCAAAAGGATATCAAGAGTCCGTAAAAAATCGCAATTACAATATAGATAACATTACATCTAAAAATTACGATTAGAAGAAGAGCAGTATTCCTTTTTAAAATCCCATCAAAGAACAACGGTCCCAGAACATTTCTGCTACAATAAAGAAAATTTTCCTCATTAAGTCGCTCCCCCCCCCCCCCATTTGCACTATTCCGAAAAAATATCCATCAGAATAAAGACGTATGTGATTAAAAATACACATTAAACTGCAGACCTAAGCTGACGTTCCTAAAATCAAGTCACCAACGGTCCATCTTAAATTCCCCATCAAAATAAGGACACCCCTTCCTAAAAATCCCGCTTGCAAAATCGTCAAAACATTTCGAACAATAGCACTTTTTATAAAATTCGGATAAAAACGGAAGGAAGAAAAGCATTATTTGCAAAGGCAAATAAACATGCACATTTAAAATACAAAATGTTCAGTACTGAACTAATGATGACGTGTGAAATTTATGTTGACAGAATGAAACAACTAAATACTATTCAAATGGCGCTAAATAGACAGTACAAAAATTACATAAATGTTAGAAAATAAATCATTTGAGTAAAATATGGAATTACTCTATAATAACTCTATATAAAACAGTTAAACTGATTACTAATAAGGATTATTGGAGCGGTTTGGTAAAGTTTCGAAGCGCAAAATAATACATTGATAACTGGATGGGGGGAGAGAAAAAAGTTACCACCACTTTTCGAAATTTTAAATTTCCCCAAAAATCAGATATCGAAAACCTTCCAACCTTAAAAATAATTTAACTTTGTGCAAGTAAACAATAATAATAAAATTACACGTTAATTTAAAGCACAAATGAGCAAAAAAGAAATAAATATTTAATCGCCAAAAAAGAAAGAAGAATCAACCTCAGGCTAAAGTAATTGAAAATCGTCAGCAGTTAATACTCCACAAAATATGCATAAAAATGAAATGAATTTTTAGAATTTGTTTCGCTGATAAAACGGTTATTCTACCATAAGTAATGTTTCATGAAATTGTTGAACTGGTACCATAATTATAAATCATTAAAAAATAAAGAAGAATCAACCTCAAGAAAAAGTCATTAAAAAACGTCTGCAATCCACAAAATATGCATAAAAAATGAAATGAATTTTTTAAATTTGTTTCGCTCATAAAACGGCATGAATAACGATAAAACAGCATTTTTTCAATCTTGAGTTTACAAAAATCATCTTTGGCGAAAACACGCAATTTGAGCAGATAAATTCAGAGGTAAGCCTTGCTTTAAAGTTCGAAAACTACTTCAAGCGAATACTGCGCGTGTTCTATTTGTTCTACGAACTGAAGAAAGAGATCATATTGTTCAGTGTTTTACGGGCATTCAAATGCTGAAAAAAACTAATACGTGGGACGTTTCTTCGATGAGATAAACCCAAATCAACAGTTTTGCTTAAAATTGGAATAAAAGAAGAACAAATTCGAATTTTCGGAAAAACGCTTCGAGGTGCACGAGGACCTGGTCCAAGGTACCTGTAACCAAATTTTCGTACTCTTAGACCGTTCCATCTCGCCAGGAGGCGATCGACAGACAGACACACACACACACACACACACAAACTTTTGGTTTTATTTATATAGACTAGCTGACATGCCCGGCGTTGCGCGGGATAAAATTGCATCATTCGCAGGGCAAATGATGCATGTCCAAAATTCTGTAGTAAATGTCTAGGGGAAAATCTTCTTAAAAAATCCAAGTAGGAGATGGGCAACAGTCCATAAAAATCCAATTTAGACAGTAAAATTCGTTAAAAACCACGATTGCATTAAAACGAACAGCCCAGAAAAATTCCTTTTAGACCAAAAATAAGTCCATAAAAATCAACATTAAAGTGCCAACAAAAGTTAATAGAAATTACCATTAGAGTAAGAGAAACAGTAACTAAAATGCACATATGTAGAGGGATAATTGTGCCAAAATGATATCAAGATCCCGTAAAAATCGTATTAAAAATATCCCATCAGATAAAGAACAGTATTCTCTTTAAAAATGTCCATCAGATCAAGAACAGCTCTCCCTGAATATTTCTGCTACCATAAGGAAAACACTCTTTAAAACCCCCATTTCAATAAAGACAACTATTCCTAAACATTCCTAATAGAATAATGACATTAGTCCCCAAAAAATATCCATTAGAATAAAGACGTCAGTAACTAAAAATAGAATACTGACCTTCAAGAGCTACTGTTCCTAAAATTACCCAGCAGTCCATCTTAAATTCCCCATCAAAATAAGGACAACCGTTCCTAAAAATCCCACTTGCAAAATCGCCAAAACATTTCCTGAAAATTCAATTGAATAGCACTTTCATAAAATTCGGATAAAAACGAAAGAAAGGAAAGCATTATTTCAAAAGGCAAATGCTCATTTAAATTACAAAATGTTTATTACTGAACCAATTCTGACGTGTAAAATTGAAGTTCATAGAAAGATATAACTAAATTCTTCCCAAATGGCGCCAAATAGACAGTACAAAAATTAAATAAATGTTAGAAAATAAATCACTTGTGTAAAATATGGAATCAATAATCTCTACGTAAAAAAGTTAAAATGAAGCATAAGATCGCCAAATTGCACTGTAGTAATGGAATCATTTCGAAATACACCATGATCCTACAGTGTAAATCACGTATTGAATTAAATGAGAGCAATATTACTGGAAAGGATTATTGGGAGCGGTTTGGAAAAGTTATGAAGCATAAAATAATATATTGAGAACAATTAACTGGAAGGAGGGGAGTAAAAGTTATCACCACTTGGCGAAAATTTAAATTTCATCAAAAATAAGCGATATCGAAGAGCTTCCAACATAGTTTTTATCGAAGAAATAAATATTAAATCGTCAAAAAGAAAGAAGAATCAACATTAAAAATCGCATGCAGTTAATAATCCACAAAATATCCAAAAAAATAGAAATGAATTTTTAGAATTTGTTTCGTTGATAAAGCGGACACTCTACCATAAGAAATATTGTTTCATGCAATTGTTAAACTGTTACTATACTATTAAATCGCCAAAAAAGGAAGGAGAATCAACCTCGAAGAAGAAGTAATTAAAATTCGTCTGCAGTTCCACAAAATATGTATAAAAATGAAATGAATTTTTAGAATTTGTTTTGCTCAAAACGGCATGAATAAAGAAAAAATAGCATTTTTTTCAATCTTACGTTAACAGAAGTCATCTAGTTGGCGACAAAAGTAATATTTATTTTGGCGAAAACACGCAAATTGAGCAGATAAATTCAGAGGTAAGCCTTGCTTTAAAGTTCGAAAACTACTTTAAATGAATACTGCGCATGTTCTATTTGTTCTACGAACTGCAAAAAAAAGCATCTTGTGCAGTTTTTTACGGAGATTCATATGCTGCAAAAATCTAAAACGTGGGACGTTTCTTCGATGAGATAAACCCAAAATTAACAGTTTTGCTTAAATTGGAATAAAAGAAGAACAAATTCGAATTTTAGGAAAAACGCTTCGAGGTGCACGAGGACCTGGCCCAAGGTACCCATAAATAAAATTTCGTATTTCTGGAACGTTCCATCTCGCCAGGATGCGATCGACAGACAGACACACACACACACACACACACACAAACTTTTGGTTTTATTTATATAGATTATATAAAAACTCGCGTTCGCCAGTCGCCTAATGCGACCAATTTTCTTCTTTTGGCGACCATTGTTTTCATTGAAGTCGCCAATGTGGCTACCATTTGCTAATGCTAAAACCCTTTCCCGAACTTTTATCTTGACATGTGACCTTTTCCCAAACTCTCTTGTCCACTAAAAATTAAAGAAAGAAAAAAATAGGAGTTAATTTTTGGGTCACACGGAAACTAGTTTTTCCTCCGATTTTTACCGGAAATTGCTTACCGTGTTTGAAATTTCAATCCTTTTCCATACCGCAATTATTTCAATTAGATATTTCAGAAGATATGTTTCACACATGCTGTCCTAATCTGCTTATTTTGCATTTTATTTTAATAGTTTCTGGCTTTTTTTTTTGACCTGTTCCGATATTGAACACGTGTTAGTCGGAAATTCCATTTATTACTATTATTCACTATTATAGTTTCATTTATTTATTTATACTTAAAATTCGATTTTAATATGGACAGCTATTTACTTTTTAGAAAATACTGAATTTTGGATTAATAAGAAATTTTTAGAAAATGGTTAATTTAGCTCTATGTACGCTACTCTCTGGGTCAAAGTCGCAGCAGAAGTGGTATTCACTCTGAACTCGGAGATCTGTAAAGAGTGTTTATTATTATTATTATTTTATTTTCACTCCTGAAGAAAAGAAAATACTCCTCCAAAAACCTCCAAGGAGTATTTTCACTCTTTGACAAAAATTCCCAGCGCGACCTCTGGTTGTAACCGAAAAATGTTTTAAGAAAAATCAATAAAATTCGGTGCATAACGTGTAAGGAAAAAGCTCATAATAACGCAGGCAGTGACAGAGATTTTCAATAAGAATCTATATATATAAAAATGAATGCATGTGTGTTTGTCCTTTATGCATTACTACACCATTCATCCGATCGCCATGAAACTTTGGGAAGTTGTTGAGTACACTCCTGCGAAGGTTTCTAGACCCGTAAAGAAAATCTGACCGGTAGTTCCTTTTTTATTCCAATTTTACGCAAAATTTCTACATAAATTCTCCAATATGGGGGTGGTAAAAACCTTGCACATATCAATATAATATATCGATCCAAAGCGCTGATTTTTATGCACAAGATGAAATTTGTTCGAAGTCTCCAAGTCAATAAGAACGCCAGTTATAAACTTTTTAGTTCGATTTCGTAAGGCTTACCTGGATCCAAAAATAATAATTAGCAGTGTCCTCAACTCCGAAATCTAATTTTATATTGAAATTAGTGTTTGCTTAATTTCAATATAAAACTTATTTTTCAAAATAGACAGACATGAGTTTAGTTTTCAACGGAAAAACAATAATAAAGCATACCTTCGATTGAACGTTTTTCTCAAATTAGCAATAGGTTTTAAATTCGAGATTGAACTTGATAAAAAGTATTGTTTCCCCGATTTACGATTTCTTTGATTTAGCAATAGCATTTAAATAAATATCGCCAGAATAGGAATACGTTTGGTTTATACTAGATTTCAAATAACGTGGCGAATATGACCAACACCACCGAAATACAAGGCCTGAGGTCTCAAGCATAATCTTATGGTGACGTCATCACAAGTAGCTGAACGATAACCGCCAATAACAGCTCTTTGAAATATTTTATTATTTTACTAAGACGAAAATTATTTTAATCGCCAAATATTTATTGTCAATATCAGAAATGGCAACAATTCTTTTTTCTTAATTCTTTGAAACTGTACAGTAACGAAGCGGCTACGTCAATATTATAATTTCTGAAGTTTTCCAAGAAATTGTTTCATACAGCATATGTGTTTCGTTAAAGCTTCAAATACAGTATTTGCTTTCTGATTCAATCTACAGAAGCATTATTTCACGTTGTTGCTATTCTGTACTAAATTCTAACTACGCATCAAAGCATAGACTCTCTGTATTTAAGTGTCTAAGTACCATCACGGTTGGATAGATGATCGAAATGGATTATAAGAAAAGACTTTAAACAATAAAAATATTCTAAAGTAAGTTCAGGTTTAATTTATTTTAAAACTGCTATTCATTTTATGTATATAGAATTTTGTTTTATATCTCATCTGTGAACATTTCTGTATGCCGCCAACACGAACATTGGCAATACCATAAATTCGCTACATAGCGTTGCAATAAAAATTTGGCGACTGTTTCTCAGTTCGTCTCCAACGAAAACTTTAACGATATACTAAATATTCTCAAATTCGCTACAAAACATAGCAATAAAAATTTATAACACAAACTTACCTAAAATATTACCAATAGCTCTAAGATAAAATTTGGAGTTGTTTCATTGTGTTTAAACATCGTTTACATCTTGAAGTATGCAACAAACTTGGCACATATTGTGCAACTTTCTTTAAAAGTTTAAAAAATGGTGACTGCTTCTTTTAAAATCACTATAATTTAAGTGGTATACGAAATGGCGAATTTAAAATTCCGTTGTCGTATTGTATATTATCAAACCATTAATAATTTCCCTTCATTTTTAGCTTTTTCTCAATCATTTAAATTGTATCTTTTAACATAGAGAAAGTTCAGTTTGGATTTTTTATAATTAATATGGTAGGGGGGGGGATGAATGACACCTCCAGCCTCAAAAATGTTCAATTAGACTTTTTGTAAACATAAAAACAACAGTCAGATAAAGCAAAGTTATTCACATGTCTGAGAATTGCATTTTTCTTCTAACTATGCGCTCATAATTCCTTAAATGTTTGATCCTAAATTACACCTTATTAAACTCTAAAACTAGTGCCCTCTTTGTTTTCTAAATGCAGCACTTTTAATGCTCCTTTTAATTTCTTCTTACTTTAACTACAGAACTACACTGCATTTTGATTTTCTAGTAGTGTTTATATTGTCTTGGTCCTAATATGTTTGTTTCATATTTTCAAAGTTTTTCTAATTTTTTTAATGGTTTGAAGTACATTTATATTTCAACATCTTTGAAGATACGTTTTTCTCATGAAAATGTTTCAGAAAATTAAATAAACAAAAGAATTTGTTTTTTGTTTACTCTCATATTTTTTTACTTAAAAAGTTTCAAGTATTAATCGATTCATGAATGTTTACTTGTGCAAAAGTTTGCTTAAAAAAAGAAACAACAACCAAAACGTTGTATTGTGTGATTTGAATAAAATATTTTTCTTTTGTATTCATGATTTATATTCCAACATGAATTTAAAGTGTAAAATCAAACAGTAATTAATATCGCCACACAAATTAGTCCGAAGGACATGAAATGTTTTGAAGCGCTTAATGAGACCTATTGTTAAAGTTCACCTACTTGTGATGACGTCATCGACGGAGATAGTTGGCCTTGTTTTTCGGTGGTGTTGATATGACACGCTACAATTTGACTTTTTAATGAGTCATTGGCGATAAATCGGAACACACTAACGAAATTGTGCATACATTTTTTAGGTACGGTTAAAATTTAGCACGAGTAGCCCCGTGCGGGTACCGCTAGGTTTCAATATGAAACTTATTTTTCAAAATAGTTCAGTTCAATAAATACAAAACAGTAATAAAGCATATTTTTGATTTAAAGTTTTTCTCAAATTAGCAATAGTTTTTAAAATCAAGATTGAACTTGATAAAAATTCCGTCTCCCCGATTTTACGATTTCCTTGATTTAGCAATAGCATTTAAATAAATACCGCCTCGAAAATTTTACGGACGTATAGTTTATTCTAGACTTCAAATAACGTGGCGAATGACGACACGCTTTAATTTGACTTTTTTAATTAGGCGTTGGCGATAAAGAATACTAACAAAATTGTGCATGCGTTTTTTAGGTATAGTTTACAGTATCATTTAACTATATAAATATTATCACCTACTATTTCATCTCTATGGTACTGCTAGCGAAGTTTCATTTCATTATAAATCTTATCTTTCGGTTAGCGAGACAGCAGTTCACTATGGCAGGGAAATAAAATAAATATGATATTGCAATTTCATTCTTACAATCAATCTAAGATCATCGCCAAGACTAAGACTCATTCCAGATGAAAAGTAACGCAACAAATGACGCCGTGCTGCAATTTGGCAGTTTTAATTACCCTCTGGTGACAAATCCGATCCTACTGATGAATTGTTCCCAAGTTTTCTTAATTGATCCTTCTACATGTTATATTACTTTTTCAAGCATTGCATTTACAATGTCTAATGTTTTTTCTTCTTTTGACAAATTGACACAAGATGTTTTTCAAACAATGCAGGATTCATACCGCAGGAGATCTTTATTATACTCTTAGCAAGCACAGCGCCGTAGGCGACTTTTTTAAAATTCAGCCCGGGCAACGCCGTGCGGGCACCGCTAGTTCAATATAAAATAGGAAAAAAAATCCGTCTTACTGAACTTGCATGTATTTGTTTAAAAGAACAATCTGATATTTTTCGTTGTTTTCTTTGATTAGATGGCACAGTTAAAATAAATTCTCAATATTTATAACTAAATGATCCGTGCGGAATTCCGAACCCCGGAAATTGGGAGAAAGAACATTATGAAGGATAGAAAAAAAGCAAAAGGGTGTTGGTACAAAAGAAGATATGTAATTGAACACGTCAGTATAAATAGCTGTTACAATTTTTAACCACTATTATTTAGATAATCAAAATAATAAAATAATCTCAATAATAATGATAATTTGTTTTATTAGTAGTATTCATTGCATTAAAATACACTAACGAAAAAGTTCCATTACCTAAAATATAGTTACTGTTCATTAGTTAGGCTCTACGCATTCAAAATTAAAATGAACGTGTAGAGCCTAACGATTGAATAAGTTTAACACACAGACGCAGCTAAAACTGTCCAATTTGCTACACAATAAAAACAGAAGTTTCTTGTTGTTTGCTTGATACCAGAGGGCGTCAGCATACACAACACCAATTTGGCATCCATTAAACGACGTCTTCGTAGATGATTTAAGTGTCAAATTTCGGAGAAGCGGTACATTTTTAGACCGTGGGTCTATTTTTCGTCATTAGCCGGCACGATTAGCTTTAAAATGAGAGGTAAATCATGGGATTTGATAAAGGAATAAGGAAGATATCGTTTAGCGACAAAAAACAGAATAGAGAAATAATATATAAAGATGGAACTTTGCAGAATCTAAATATTCAGCATGGAATTCAACGAACCGTGATAATTTTTTTACATCACTCAATGCCTCACATACGTTTGGAAGGTCCTCTTGAATTTCATGTTCATCATCATCACATTCACTAGTGTCTTTATTAATTGAACCAGAGCAATCCCACTATCGGATGGTGTTTCGGATACCGCAAGATCATTATCCAAGGTAATCTATGAATCAAACGTTCAAAACAGTTTGTAAACCAGTGCTGCAAGGTTGACAGTTAAATTGGCATTTTCCTTTGAATCTAAAAAGTCCGTTATAACCAGAATAAGAGTGCTGCGTAGTCTGTTATAGCCGGAATTGTAAATCATTACATTGTATAAAATCTCAATCGGGGACCAAGCATCTGAGTACGTTATAAGCGACAGTTCGTTCTATCCCAGGTACTTAAAAACCGAAGCCGACTGTAGTTATATTAAGCATATTACCACTCAGAACAAAATTGTCTGCTATCAGTTATAGTTTAATAAATCACAACCATATTCTCTGTAATCATATGAATAAGCTGTATCAGATGTAAGACTGCATACTTTAGTATTTTTAATTACTATTCCTTGAAACAGAAATCGAAATTAAGTTATAGTATTAAATATGTTATCATGACGTGTTAAAACTCTTTCGTTCCTTTTTGGTTTTTATATACTTTTGCTAATTGTTCGTTTGATAAGCTTTCCGAATGTACTTTTATTTCCTTTTCTTTTTTATTTATTTGTTCTTTTTAGTAAATTTCATTATGTTTTAGGTAAAAGTTGTAGTAAGTGCTTGTTGTAAGTCGCATATTGCGATAGAACACGCAAAAAGTCTACGAATGTGACTTGTGGTTTTTTATTCTTTGTTGCTTTAGTTATAAGTGTAAACGCTTCAATATTTTGCATTAAGTTTCAAATTTTACATAGAAATAAATATTTTCAATTTAAATAGCATAGCCAAAAAATATTTTACCATGGGCTGTTCCATTAGTCCTTCTTCCATACTGTTGAAGACAAAGTATTTTATTTCAGCTGCAGTTTTGGCTCTTGTGCAAGCAATCATCTTCATTTTTTCTGCCTGGAAGACAAAATAAGCGTAAATAACGATGTCCATTTACCGGCATTTAATTTGTTTGATTTTGCATTCTTGAAAAACACACATAAATCAGATTAAACATTCTCACTATTTCCATAAAAGTATTTTTTGTAACATTTTAATAAAGTTTGGCCTTTTTAATTGTCAAAGTTTAAGTGCTGTTACTTTATTGGGTAGGGGGGTAGAACAATTTAACCCCTTAAGTAGTTTGCCCGTAGAGCGCACGGGCTACTCAAAGTTGGCCTCAACTGCTTTGCCCGAACAGCGTACGGGCATCGATATTTCCGCCTTTCTTGTTTTGATTTGCCCGTATTTTTAATAGACTGAAAGAGAGTCATTAAGGGGCATTTGTGTTTCATAGTTATAAAATAAAAAAATGCTTAAATTCCTTATGAGTTTTTAAAAAAAAATCTTTCATTTTCCTTCTATACCAAGTTAGAACTTTAATTATACGCAATAAAAAAATTGCTTTTTTAGGAGCACTTGTGGTAAAAAAATTGACCAGTTAAGGGGTTAAATTATGAAAAAACATTTTAAGCGAATAGGCTATATGTTGATAGTATCTTGAGCACAAGTCGCGTATAAAATAGTTGCCATCCATTTTACTTTAGTTACTTTTTGCATGTTTTGTATCAGCCTCGGTGAAAATCACTCAATCACTCATTTGAACCGCAGCGATGAGTGATCAGCGAGAAAATCACGCAAATGCTGTGAGGCGCTATGGCACTCTTGAAAAATTTTTCCCAGCAAGCGAAAGGTGTCCGGATTCTAATCTCGTGGTTTTCGTCCTTACAAAAGCTGGTTTAACTTATTTATCTTCAGTTAAGTTCAAAAAAAATTTTTCGTTGTTCCAGAAAGGGATTTATTCTCAAGATATAAGTTCGACCTTCCAGAATTAAATGTTTTTTTTTTGACTGTTTTATGTTAATTCCAAATATACGCATACATGCTACTACTATTTGCAACTCATTATCAGAAAATCTGAAATTGATCACGATAATTTTATAACATATTGTAAAAAAAAAATCTATTTTATACGAGTTTTACTTGCATCACAAATTCAATTCTGTAAATTTATTACATCAGTGCACATTATATTTTATTTTTAATATTAATGGAGTCTTGTAACACGTGGATTTTCAACGAGCATAGTATATTCTGCTTAGTGTCTGAAAATGGGAGCTCATTTGGCATGTTTTGAGCCTTTTTCGAAGATCGTATTGTAGCGAAGTTTTGTTGTTTTCTCTGCAGTGACACTACACTGGCAGTAAAAGATGTTTTTCAGCATTTATTTGAATTTGCATTTAACAGAGGTTCGTCTAAATTCTTAAGGTTTGAAAACACATTTTTCTACAAAGAAGATTCGCAATCATCCAAAACTTGACTACATTTCAAACTTTAATATGTGTTACTTTTAAAATAGTAATCTAAAATATATATATAGAACAATTTATTACCATAAACAGAAACCGAGTGTCTAAAAAGTTGTTTAAACTTGAAATTATTAGATGTAATGCACATTTTTAACTAACAGAACTTCCATGTTAATAATATGGAATAAAGAACAATATAAGCAGTTGCCTGTAACGAATGAGGAAAAGCACTCCAATCCGTTTTTCCTCAGAAATAAAACAATTGATACAATTACATTTTGAATTAGGAAATTTTTCTTGTGTTGTCCACCTGCTCTATCATCTTCGGTTCATTTATAGCACAAAATCCCTTAAGTGTGGTTATTATGAGACTAAGAGGTAATTTTAAATGCAAACATGATGAAGTTATATCATTGACTGCAGCAGGAACAAAAAAAAAAAAAAAACACACAACTAAAAAAATAAGAAATAACTTTCTTAACCCAGGCTAACTCCACCGTTTCTAAACTAGCAAAACTAAACACAAAGGAACCGGGACCTTTACCGAACACTCCACTACAGAGGCAACTACCGGTGAAAACAATGTAATTGCCGAGAGCTGTAGAGGGAAAAATGCAAACTTAGAAAGTAAAAGGAAAAAAAAAAAGAAAGAAAAGTAAACAAACTTAAAATTTAGTAGAGAACAAATGTAAATAACACTTAACATCTGTTAAACAGCACTCAAACAATCCGCAGAAAACCACGTAGAAAAAAGTTTTTCAGGCAGCTCAGCTGGGCCATCTGCCTGTTGCTGGTTGTCACTTTTGTATTTGTATTTCTTAAAACTGATGTGGCTTAGTGACGGTCGTGTTTCTAAGATTGTATGTAGCAGGAAACACATACCTCAGGCGTCGTCGCAAATCCAACTGCTAGGTAACTGTGGTCCCCTTTAGCGTTTCCACCAAGTACAAACTCTACGTTCGTGTTGTTAAGCACGCTATAGCCAAGAATGTAATCGCAGTTGTCTTCGTGGCACGAAGCGCTGCTTTCTGAATACAATATACAAGACTTAGCCTTACCACAATTCTTCAGATTCACGGCTATAAGGAAACAAGTGCATTAGGAATAGTTAGTAAAGAGTACTTATTACTAAATGAAGAAAAGAAAATCAGCATATACCTTGGATATGTGATTGTTTGAAAAATTCAAGGCTTACTTTGAGAGGAAAATCCTTTCACAGTTTTCAAGAAAGTTTGAAAAAAGTACGTTTAACGTATATACAGTAAAACCTTTATATAGTGGGCAACAGCGAGACAAATATTTGTCCAATAATAGAGGGGTGTCCGAAAAAGAGCGGCATTTTTTTGGCTCAATGATTTGCTGGTGGGAAATTAAAAGCTGTCCCTAAAATGGATGAACGTTAGGCGGAGTTTTGATGTATATTTATTTGAGTAGATGCAGATAGTGTTTTTCCAGTGAAATGCATAAAATGGTGGCTTTGTGATGCAAAAGAGAGAGAGAGATAGAGAGAATTCGACATAGGATAAAATGAATGCGTTTCATTTCGTATGTGCACAAAGTAATCTATTAAAGATAGGAAATGAACCCTTAGGCCAGTATTGGAAAGGTACCTTTTGAAACGAATAAATAATTTGTAGTAATCTATTAGAAAAGAAATTAATCCTTAGGTCAGCACTCGAAAGGTACCTTTTGAAACGAATAAGTTGCTTTCGAAACAAAGCAGCAAGATTATTAACTATATCTTCTAGTAAAATATAGCAATTTCATTATTAGACAAACAGGATGAGAGAGACTTTAAGGAGACAAAATGGCCCTAAAGGCTAATAAAGTATTTCTAAAAAGCAAGAAATGATTTATTACTTTTAAGAAAGGTAGACACCCTATTTTTTTCTTTAATATTCATTATATATTTTCAAAATTTCCTGAAAAATGACATAGATCTTTTTTTGTTTGACGTATTCTTTTTTTGTTGATAAAAATATCTCATCGTTCAGCTAAGAACTATGTTTTTCCAAACACTTCTAGTGCATTCGCTTTTCTTCGTTTTGAACATATCTACTCCTTACCAGAACATGCGATGTAGCTCTAAAGTTATAGAGACATTGCATTCTCTATAATAATTAAATAATGAGCATATGTAAACAAATAATATAAATAAACAAATTCAAATTATATTATAAAATAAACAAATAAACAAATTCAAAAGAAAATATGGGAAAGGTTCCCTTGAAAAGCGTAGTTTTTCTACTTAAATTTGATTTATCAGTTATTAAAAATACATATATTGTATAAGATAAAGTTTTAGAGTTTTATTGCACAGTGGTATAATAGATAAACATTTTTTTCTAAGACGCAAGGGAATAGAATTAAAGCATTTTTTACTAGAGCTATTAGCGTGAATAAAACTTCAAAAACGTGGTTTGGAGAATCTCGAGAAATAAAAAATGAAATCTCTATTAAAACTAGATTTTTCCGTTCATTAAACTTCTAGTAGTTTTCTTAATGATTGAAGGAATTTTTGCGGATTTAGAAAGAAAATTGTTAGAGATTTCTAAGTGTCCCAAAATCTCAGAAAAAGAGAAAATTTTCTGCAAAAATTAGGGTATTTTCATACCTTAATAAAATGTTTTAAACACCTTAGTTTCAAATATGTATGTATGCAGCACATACGAAGATCAAAATTTAATGTACAAAAGGGAAATGTATGTAGAAACATAAGTATATAAAGTGCATACTTATTAATAATGATGAGTAGAATGAATGTTATGTTTTAACCGAAATAATAATAAGAGCATAAAATATTATGATAGTTAAAGCTCTGATGTGAGAAATGTCAGACTAGTTCCAAATACCGAACTTCAACTAAATTTTTCTTAATGTGTATTCAACATTACACAAAGAATACAACTATAAAAAAATTTAATGTATTGGTATAAATGGTACAATGAGACTGCAAACGTAAACTAACTGCTTCGTTTTGTCTAATTTCATGATGTTTAATCTCTGAATCATCAGCATTGAAAATGCTGTAATATTAAAAACATAAATATTCCTGAAATAAAATGCCAGGGCGTACGAAGGCCATTTTCGACATTGAGCTTTAATATCCAAAAATGACAAATAAACTCATAAATATTTTGAATTGCTCGTAAGGAGTCTTTTTCCTCCTATAAGTTCGATGATTTCAAGGAAAAGTTCCTTTAATCTGGGAAAGTAATTTTCTGACCAACTCCTGCCCCAGCGTGATGGATGAGCGGGTGGTAAGAAATTATGCAAGCAGGAATAATGCATTGCTAAAGTCCGTGGACTGAGTAACCAATTACAAACTTTCGAGAACAGAATATATTGTTCAGCCTAATGAGTTCATTGTTGGTCGCGAAAAATCAGGATTTTCTTTGCGTACTAAATTTATGTTCTGATTAAGAAAGTTTATTCCTAAAATTTTCGACACTCCCTGATTGCGTAAGTGGTATTTGGGAATGCAAAATCGATAAAATGCTTTTATCAGGATTTAGGGATAGTAGCAATTATCGCGGATACGTGGATTTTATACCTAGATTGTCTAAAGCGAGTATGTTTAATTTTACAGCTTAATTGAATACTCCTGTAAGATATCAGACAAAGATATATCGCGCACTGGCAAGAAAAGCGAAACAATTCAAAAACGAAACACTTTTGCAAAACGGGATTTACATTTTTCCAGTTTCCATATTTTTTAATCGAAAACTGACATGCACACTTGTATGTCACTTTTCGGTAGAAGAATATGGAATCTAGAGAAACAACAAATCACGTTTCCCAAAGGTGTTTCCTTTTTTAATTGTGTCACTTTTCTTGCCAGTGTGCGATATGCTTGAAAAAATATGTAATAAAGTGTATATTTTATCCTTTAGTAAAAGTAAAACATCAGTATAGCTATACGAAGAGGGTACTAGAATTTTCAACTGCTAAAAAAGTCTCATAAGTTTATACAACATTGAAGACTTCCAAAACTATGGGAATGTGTATTATTTGATCCTATGTTTTTGCATTTGATAATTTACTTGAACTAAAAGCGTTTTAAATGAAAATAACTTACGAAATTCATTGAGAGATATTTCTCGACTTTCTGTAAGGGGCCAATATTCCTCCCCGGCAACAAATCTTGCCCTATAAAAAAGAAGTAAGACATTGCAATTTCCCTTGCGTGAAAAAAAATGCAAATTATCAATAAAATTTATGCATGATATAGCTATGATATATTATGTATATGATATAATAGTTAATTGAGGAATTAGTATAACGTAAACATATTCATAAATAATGACATACTATTTTTTTTATTTCAATATGTTTTTATTTTTCATATTTTATGTGTTCTTTTCTTATAACGTCTTCTTTCTGCGGAAATGTATAACGAAATATGATAAAGTTTTATACAAAAACTAAATATATCAACTTCCTCAATGTCAAAACGTTAAAGGAGCAACTCGGACCAACTAACCTTTCAATCGGGGCAAGTTAGCCCAAACGAGTAGGCGTCAATCTTTGTCTCTTAGTTAATACAAGTTGTGCTTAATATGATCTCATATCACAATGAAAATTTCTTCCTGAAGGTACAGCCATTGTATTAGCATATATAAATACATTTCTCCTGGATGTACATTTCTAACCTTTTCAAACATCATAGAAGAAAAAACGGGCCAACTAGACCCGGTTTACCTAAAATATAATTTTCTTAATTCATATTTGCGCTTTTGAATATTCTTCTAAACATTAAATTCACTGGATTTATCATTATTATTTTTTTTTGGGGACTCATCTCAGGTTTTGATTGGATTTTGATATCCATGAATTTTCTAGCGAGTCCAAAACGGTATTTTTATGAAAAAAAAAAAAAAAAAAAAAATGAAAGGGAGTGAAATTTACATTTCGTCACAAAGTTTGTAAAAAGCAACATTCGATTTGCATCTCGCTCGAAGTTGGTGCTTTATTTAACGAATAAAAGAAGTGTGTTCCGAAACCCTTCCATTCCATTACTCTGATTAATGGAAGATTTAAGAAAGAGATGAGAACTTTCCAGGAAACAGTTTCTGGACTTAAGTGAATGCTTATACTAAATATCACCTCATTACTCAAAGTAAACTGCCTTGTCCACTATCGATCGCATCTTTTCAACTTCCTCTTTTTTTTGAAAAAACCACTCCCCCCTCCCCGCGCTCTCATCAACTCTATTTGATCCTGATTCTTATAGAGTCCTGGCCTTACAAAAGTATCAGAGTGTCGTATTCAATAGTTTTTTCGAACGAAAATAATTCATTTATACATACGTGAAGTAAAATTGTTTCTTCTGTATATTTAACTTTCCTTCAGAGGAAAATAATTTATTTATACATACGTGACTGAAAATTGTTGCTCCTGTAAACGAAAATCGTAAAGTTACATAAGAAGTCCGGAAGGTCGAAAATATCTTTGATATAACTGCAACTTATTGTATATCATCCAGCGACTTGCTGCTCCGTCCTGACTTGTAATTAGGTGCTTTAGAGAGCTCGTTTAGAACTTGATCAGAAAATGGGGTAAACTAGAAATTTAGCAAAGGAAGGGCAAAGGGTTGTCATCCTTCTTCTATAATGTATATGGTTATCTTGTAATCGCATATAAAAGGTTAAAAAATTCTTTTAATACACTTTATTAGACAAATCGACAATTTAACATTCGCATTAAAAAAAAATGTTAAAGATGTTTTTACCGTTTAAAATATTTACATGGAGTGTAAATATTTTAAACGATTTTTTTTTTTTTTGAAAAATGGATGTTTTGATAAAAATATATTTAATTTGGGTTATCGCATTGTGTTTTTTTTTTTTTTAATGGCCAATTTCTACTCGATTCCATTAACTGAAATGGACTTTAGAAACAAACGGGTGCATATAGGACTGCGGTAAATACAGCAGTCCTATGTGCACATTGTGCAATCTGAACTTTGAGATGGACAAAGATCATTTGCTGAGCTGTCCGTCATTGAACGAAGAAAACTTATATAGTCGATATAGGCGGGCAAGGGAACTGATGCAATTGACTTCCAGCGACTGATTTTTCTCATGTTTATGCTGTTCAATTTTATAGTTTTTGTTACATTTATTGTTTTGTTGAGCTGTTCTATTTATGTCTTGTTTTAGCTCCAATCTCATGAATCTTTGATGCATGGGAGCTAATGATGTACATGTACAATCAAGTACAAACATGTACAAAAAATATTTACAAACGACAAATGGCAAGATGAGCCTTACCCAGCGTGACACGATTGAATCAAGAGAGAGAGAACTTTAAAAAAATGGCACAAGCCATTTATTATTATTATTTTTTTTTTTGAAAAATGGATGTTTTGATAAAAATATATTTAATTTAGATTATTGCATTGTGTTTTAAAATGTCGAATTTCTACTCGATTCCAATAACTGAAATGGACTTTACAAACAAACGTTTAGTTAAGAAGAAAACATGCCATATAAACAGTTTTTATGTCTCTGGTAAAAGTTGAAAATGTCACTTATACCCTTTCTAAAATAAACTATTCAATTACATCTACCTTTTAAAACTTGGTACTGAGTAAATTTCACAAGAAAAGCCTTAATTCAATCAATCCAGGCCTTTTTTTTATTTATTTTTACGCGACTGCCGTGTTCGCACACGAATACCGACAAATTACCAGGAACAGTTTCATTTCGATATATTACTCACACAATGTGAATATCCCCAACTTCCTCTTTAGGTGCTTTCCACTTTATGGTGATACCAGACTTGGGTGAATAGTTTTTGTTGGTGATGGCCGTCGCTAGTCCCTTGTCGCACATCACAGGTTGGAGAGAGGGTGGCCAGCTGACGAATTCCCCGACTCGGACCGCTTGGTCATAGCCGCGTCGTTCATCGGCCCCGATCTTACGAACCTGCAGCATGAATGCGTTAAACTCGGGTCCGCGGATGGTAACTGAAATGAAAAAGACAATAATCAATTGCTGAGTAAAACTTGTTGCTGTTTATAACAGACTTGGATAGATTGAAATTTTGCGTTTGGTATAAAAGTACCCTTACTGTTATTGGTTCGGTTTTGAGACTAAAAAGAAAAAAAGCAAATATTAAACTAACAAATAATCAATTATCGAAATATTTTAAAAGAATTTTTTTTGCTATGTCCGTTTAGTCTTAGAGTGTTTCATTATAATTTCTAGCTTTTTTTTTAATCAGAAAGGAGGATAATTTCCACTGATATATAAATAGCGTGTTTACATTGAAACAAATTAGGTTTATAAGCTGATTTCTATTAACAGATTAAAAATTGGAGATTGAAAGAAAACTCTGTTTCCCTGAATTTTGTCATCATAATGGTGTTCAAACCGTTTCACCTTTTTTGTATGCATTTTGTATTATAAAATATAAGTATTGGCTCTTTAAAAAATGTTTTTCAAGAAACATTAGTAGTCAGGAAAAAAGTTTACGGAAATTTAGAATTTTAAATTTATTGACTCTTAAAAAATATATCTTGAAGAATCCTTAGTAGTTACACAACAGGTTTAGAGAAACTCAGACAAAAACGCTTCGAAAGAGTTAAAAGCTGGGAAAGGCAAAATTATTGCATTTCGGTTTATCTTACAAAAACTAATTTAAGGTAAAGAAAACTTATACAAAAGACAGTAAACTGGATCAAGTTCAGCCTTGCTTATACAGTAGAACCTCCCGTTAAGGGACATTAAGGGGACTGGAGATTTTGTCTTTTGTCCCTTAAATAGAGGTGTCCCTTCCTCAGAGGTTCATAACATTTAAAGTGGATGCATGCGTTTAAAGGAGATGCATAAACATTTAAAGTGCATTGACTGAATTTAATAATTAATGTGCTTTAACATTTTAGCTTAATTTACTGAAAAGGTTTTATACTATTTGTGTACGCAAAATAAAAGTAGAAATTATTGAAATTTAAAATGTTTTGGTCAACAACTGACATTGTATTGACCAAAGAGGCTGTATTTTCAAATTTTTGTAACTTACAAAAATTTATTTGAAGTAATCTATTAGATGGGTTTGTTTTGCAATATGCGACACAAGTATAAATTAAATTTAGTGTGCCTTTTCCAATCCTTGCATAAGAAACTTGTTGAAAGCCGAGTACTTTCTGTCAATGAGGAGCCTACATGCATTCTATAGCACCAAAGAGGAGACAGCATTCGAAAGTAGGTTTCAGCAAGAACTTTATTCTTCGTTCACGCTTCTAATACTTATGCTAACTGTCAAAAGTTAATTTTGAGAGAAAAAAAAAAAACCTCTTCTTCTAGTACTTAATTATTTCTTATCTATAGATCTTTAATTTTTGAAAATTTTCTCTGTGAACGTCCCTTAAATAGTGTCCCTTATTTAGAGATAAATACATTGAGGTCCCTATTCAAAGGGACTGGGACCAGAAAAAATGTCCCTTAATTAGAGGTATCCCTTCTTCAGATACGCCCCTTAAAGGAAGTACCACTGTACTAAGCAATTTTTCTGTAATTCTCACGAATTCCGTGAAATTCATTATTGAGCATTGAATCCCACATATTTATAAGCCCTGAAGCAATATGCTGAGAAAAAATTTCGGACAATCTAAAATTATAGAATACAGAGAAGAGTGTTTGTTTATTCTATTCAGTTGCATTTATGCAATTATACTAAAGAGTTTATAAACATTTGCACATAGATGCTTTTCAGCATCTCAAATGTAAAACCTTAACAATGCTCCTTTTTTAAAAATTAAGTTTGAACATAGTTTAAAATATAATTGAGGGGGGAAATCTAACTAGACTTCATGGTGTAGTAAGTTATACTAAAAGTAACAAATAAATTCATTTTATTTTTATTTATATTTTGTTTTATACTCATTGCTAGATACTTTTATGTATTCACTTATTTACTGGGACTAGTATTTTTTAGTTATTTAATGTTATTTAGTTTTTCTTAAACGTTCTTCCGCATTAACTAAATTTCTTTTGTTTTAACAAACTTCCTTTCAAATTCAAGAATTTTTCTTTATCAGTAAGCAAATATTCTTCCCCATTTGCAAAACGTTCGTTTACTTTTATTATTTTTTTTCCGCATTTACACACAACTTTTTTATCGCGTTCAATAACTTCTTACTTTTTTACATTTTCTTTGCACGGAAATTTACTTTCCCATTTATTGAACGTTTCTTCTCTTTTAGGAAATTTTAATTTGAATTTACAATATTTTTTTTTGCTTGCAATAAGTTTCATTCTACCTTTTGGTTTCTATTTTTATTTCTCACGTCATTAAGCTCTTTTTTTTTCCCTTTACTTTTTACGAAATCTTCTTTCCTACTCAAATTTACTTTCACCTTCACAAGTTTTCTTTCACATATTATAATTTTAAATGCAATGCTCATAAACTATTTTCAATTCAATGAAAGTTTGCCAGTAATTGCGAACTTGACTTCATCTACATCACAATCAACTCCACCCTGGCCCAACCACGAACCTCCCTTTATTTTATTACAAAATGCTACTGCTGGACTGCATAGACATGAAAAAAAAAGGCTTCTATTTACTGCACAGAATAGTTAATATACGATTGGGAAACGTTTTGCTCAGAATACAATTAACGCATCAATTGAATGCACTTGCATGTAAATTACGGAACATATCTATTTATTTTACGAGAAGGCCATACCTTCAAATCTGCATTAAAGTGTACTAATTAGAGTGATATAATCCAAAAATAGACCAGGCGATCACAAAAGTAGGCGCAACACAATTATATGCCTAAACATAAACGAAAAACAATGAACCAGCATAATTTTAACCTTTCTCTGCTGCACTAGCAATTAATAAATAACCCTAATTCAAACCTCTAATGCCTGCCAAAAATACCAAAATATTTTTTTCTTCTAATCTTCCAATTCTTTCGTCCTCAGAAAGTCCATTTGTATGTTAATGCCTCGTTTTAAAGCAGAATTACGTGTCTGGAAAATTTAAAGTCGACCCTACACGTGGATCATGTTTATTTCCCTCGGGTGTACATAATTACAGATGTCTACTCAAAACCATCTTTTTAATAAACTCAAAGAGGAACGTTGTTGCTATGGGTACACAAGCAGACTGCTGTTGCCGATGGCTGAACTATTCTAAAAAGCAGATCTCATTAGTTATTCATTTTGCTTTCAACATACTCCTTGCTATGGTCGCTAATAAGTAATAAATTATGTTTATATTTAAGCAAAAATGCTCATTACCTATTTCGGACCTGTTGAATAAATTGCTTTTTAGTAGATTAATCAATGGTCACACCTTTTCTTTCGGGGGTTAATTTTTCAAATGCATTCAAATACTTATTTTTATAGCAATTTTATTTTTTAATTAAACGATGTTCAGAAAAATTATAAGTTAGGAACATGTTGGATTGTATATGATTTACAAATATTATTTATAATTTTTATTTGAACTACAGTGAAACCTGTGTAAGTTGACCACTTGCAGTGCAGCACTTTAGTGGTCAACTTAAACAGGCGGTCAACTTATGGAGGGTGAGGAAGAGGGTGAAGGGCTACTTCCGTTCTTGACAAAAGTGCTCAACTTAGACAGGCGGACAACTTAGGCAGGCGGACAACTTAGGCACGGCCGGACAAACTTAGGCAGGCGGACAACTTAGGCACTACTTACAAAGGTGGACAACTTACAAAGGGGGGCTACTTACAAAGGTAGTCAACTTATAAAGGTAGTCAACTTATAAAGGTAGTCAACTTACAAAGGTAGTCAACTCACAAAGGTAGTCAACTTACAAAGGTAGTCAACTTACTAAGGTGGTCAACTTTACAGGTTTTACTGTAATCGCTATTTTTTGTATTAAATTATGTTTTTACGTAAAATTAGTCCCTTTTACGCATTTATTATCCCCAAAAATTTAAATTGCTCAAAACCGCTGAGAAAAATTGAACGATTACGGAACAGTTCTACGAAACTTAAATATTAGTAAGCTACATATAAGTATTCTTCGTCTAAGTTATGTATTTTCGACCGAAGCTATTACATAACTTCTAAGATGCATGTTTTAATTTTCCTAGATTTATATCTTTTCAGAGTTGTTTTGAGCTCCAATGTATCAAATTATGTATGTATTTCATTCAACATACAAAACAAAACATGCCAGTCACGTTTTGCAGTAATCTTATCTTTTAATTTTCCAACTAAACTGATAAAATTTAATATTGCAATATGTAAGCATTGAACATCGTATGGTATTTTTCTTTCCCGTCATCTGATAATTCGACAAAGTATGGAGCGTGTGAACTAAAAAAACTGAATAAGTGCAGCTCTTAATTAGTCGAAATATTTCTCTTCGATTTACTTTTGTGGAAAAATAGATGGTTTCAGAAGTTTTTGTGTTGTTAAACATAGCTTTTTGAAATCACTGAATATTTTATTAATTTTTTTCCATTCCGTACGTTCTCGTTTCGAGAATGAAATAGCTAAGTGTATAAAATATGTTTATATCACAATTTTTTCAAGCATTTAAAAGTGGTTTCTGCTATGTGAAATAAATATAATTTGTACCTCAATAATAAATAGTAATAACAAACCATTTACCATACAAAAATTATGAAACTTAAGAAGGCAGGGTTCATGAGATTCTGAAGAACATAAGTTAAGGCCATTAAGATATTTTAGATTTAATACTTGATTTACCAGGATGTTTTCAACCATTTCTCAACTTTCATTTTTCACCAAGTTGCTACTAATTATGATAAAACTTTCAGTCATATTAACTTGTCCTACTTACCGTGTATTAGGAAAGGCCAATGGAATTGAAAGTTGCAGTATAATTAGTAATAATTTATGAAAAATGGAAGCTTCGCAACAGTCAGAAAGACTGGTCTTGTAAATCTCGTGTTAATCATGTATGGGGGATTTAAATTCATTTTTCATTGCTTCATTCATTGCTGCATTCTACAATTCTTCACATTGAAAAAAGTGATTGTCAAGAATCGAGATCAGCATTTCAATGAAAGTTGCACATGCAAGTTTTAAGTTACAACTTCCTATTCTTATACAATAAGAGAATTAATCTGTTGACAAAAATTCTAGACCAGGGTTAATGTTTAATTAAATTTGCGTAAATAACTGCCGAAATGTCTAAGCAGTTGATATAAAATGCGAATGGTATTGAAAATAAAGCATCACATTGCTAGTCTCATTTAAAGTTGTCAACTGTTTTTTTTTTTTTTTTTGCCTTTTAGTGAACTAGTACAATAAAGAAGAGTCTTGATTTCTTGCGGAAGCTTCAGCAATGTTTCGCGGAACATTATGGTTTCGGGGAATACTGAGTAGGAAACGCCGCCTTAAATAATTGTACAATAGATATCGCATGCCTGCTTTTAATATATCGGAAGAATTTTAGTTTTCCGACTTATTATGCAAAAACTTTGCAACTAAATTAACAAATCCCAATTAAAGCTTAAAAAAGTTTTTTTTTTGCCTTTGAGAGAACTAGTACAGTAAAATCTTGATTTCTTGAAGAAACCTTATAGCAATGTTTCGTGCAATGCTGCGGTTTTAGGGAACCCCGATTAGGAAACACTGCCTTAAATGATTGTACAACAGATATCGTCTGAGAACCGAATATTTATAAAGGGTTGATTTCACAAATCTTTTGTCATGTCTGACACGCCTTTTTTGTTTCGTTTTAGGTACTAAATTTTAAAACAACTAAATAAGGGTTAGTGTGCTGACATATCTGCATGTGTGCTTTAAAATATCGGAAGAATTTTTGTATATAAAATAAATATTTTGACTAATTATGCAAAAACATTGCAACTAAATTAATATATGCAAAACTTATGCAAAATGCAATTACAGACATGACAAACTTCGGGCACTGTTTTCGAACCGTGTTTTTACATAATATTTCAAGGTTTGATTTTCCAAACTGAAATTCTTCCGCCATTTTTTAAAGCAGGCATGAATATGTGCAAGCCCACCAACATTTATGTAATTATTTTAATATTTAGTGCTTAAACAAAAAAAATGTGCGCTTTGTGATGTGTTTTGTCATGCATTCACACATCGAATTAACCAAAAGCTTTTACAATCAAGAATGGTAACGTATGGTTCTGTAAGAATAAATTATTTTCAACGCGAGTTAAAAAAAGTTACACATTACTTCCAAAAGATAAAATTATTGTCTGAAAGAAACAGATCAATACTGTTAAAAGCCACAAAGGAACTATAAACAAGTCAATTATAATATTCTTGCTAATAACAGCATAAATGCTACCAACCCAAAATCAAGTTGCTTCGCTCCAAAAGGGTAAAAAAAAAAAAAAACTGTTAGCAGTCATAACATTGTCAAAACTAAGTTAAAACTCTCTATAACAAAGAAATATTTATTAGAGAATGTTATAGTTTCAGAGAAAGCAAACAATATCAGAAAAAGTGAAACGCTATGGAAACCACCCAGACGCATAAAAATAACCCCCCGGCGAACCAAACTATAAAACCTTTCCGGATTGTTCGCTTTTAATCGCATTTATTACGAGAACGAAAGTAATTTCGCGCGAAATCGCATATAATTTTGCACCATCTACTGAAACCAATCAGGACAACACGCACAACAAATGTCAAAGCGCAGTAGAAAAACCATTTGGTGTCCGCCATGACGCAAAAATAAATCAAGCAACAAAGTAAAAGCAAAAATGGTCGTTCCTTGATATCTATCGTTAAATTCAAAATGGTTGAGCCTTTATTTGGAAAAATAGAGTGCTTAGTTTTGTCATAGAGACATATATGCTAATTCCGACAAAACTGCTGTAGGTGCAATGAAATAAAACTTTATGCGTCTCTTGTGTATTTATGGCAAGATTTTTAGATTTTATTTGTAGTTAGATTGAAGCGAACACTACAATGATCGTTCTTGGAATTGCCTTGTGTGAATAAATATCGTCAGCAATAGCCTATGAAGGCAGAGAAGAATCTTCTGTATCATGAAATGATCTTCGATATGTCTTTTTGAATTCCTCTAGAAGGAAGATATTTGGAATCTTGGAAGGATTTTAGGGGTTTCATTTTGCAATATCAGTTTATACTTTTTGGAGAAATACGTAGAAGAAAAGCTGGTTATTGGAAAGTCTACTCAAATGTTCAAATGTCTTCTAACTTTTCTTATGCCGTAGAACACAATCGTTGCTTCAAATTTGCAGGGTAAAAGAAATAAAATCGCATATTTTACAATACATTTTTTAAAAATGCTTCAAAACGCAACTTATGTTCTAACTTTTATCTGAATATGAGGTGTTGATTTCGAATTGTGTAAATGCAACAATTTCATCAGTTTAAAAAAAATGATTCCTTCATCCATTCCTGAAATTACTCGTAGTATAAGCCTTTTAATTTCAATACATTGTTTTTTGGCCTATTACGATGCATTTACTTTCCACTACCATTTTTCTGCTGGTGGTATTATTTTCATCATAAATAATTATCCCATGCATTCCATAACTGTTGATCTTGGGTTGGATGAATTATTAGCTTTAACAAGAATTGCTGTGTTGTAAAAAAGAAGGACCATTTTATACAACATTACTTCAGGCTTTAACGATAAGTTTAGAGGATTATTTATGTTGTAAAGCCGTAAACAACTGCCATAATTGAGATATCTCACATTAATTTCCCAAGAAAAGTGTAGGTTGCTTTGGGTAGGGTACCACATTTCCATTTTCAATCAAAAGCGGTAGACAAGGCTGCTGGGGCTCCTGTTTGTTGAAGAGATGCTTATCGCATCTTAATGATTATAATCAACAAAATAACAGGTTTGTGTTTCGTGCGTGTTTTAAGTTTGGTTTCATATCACTTCCTATTACTCGTAATTCTACTGGATTGTGAGGCGATATTTCCGGAAATTTATGTTATGCCCTGGATTTCTGAGATAGGTTTTTAGAAGAAAAGTTATAATTTCGGTAGAGAAACGATTAGACGACGCAAGAACGTGAGTAGAATAATTATACTTTTAGTGAAATTAAGTTGTTTGTTTCGGGTATCATACACTTAAAAAACAGAAAATCTACTTAAAAATGTATACCCTAACGTACTCAATTTTTAATTAACCGACTTCACAAAGGTAGGAGGTTATACATTCGTACTGTATGTATGTCGTTTTTTTGTTTGTTTTGTTTGTCCACTCAGAACTTCTCTCCGGATGAACCGATTTCCATGATTTTTTTTTTTTCAATCGATCGGGGGTGGTTTCCCGTAGGTCCCGTACCTTCGTTTGACCCTGTTCGATAATTATAAAAAAAAAATTATGGGCAGAAAGATAGTCATTTCTTTGGGTTTTCATCCATAACTTTTGACAAAATGAATCGATTTTGATGATTTTTTCTTTAATCGATAGAGGGTCGTCTAACTCAAATGTCGCACATCAATTTGACTACATTTGTGTTTTAGAAAAAAATTTACGGGTGAAAAATAAGTATTTTTTATTTTAATTAGAAAGGCTTGGCTTGATTTTTCTTTGCTGGGAAAATTATTAATAAATATAAAAGTCATTGTTGAAAAAGTTTGTTGCCATTGTGCTATAATATACAAATACAAATACAAAAGTGACGACCAGCAACAGGCTCAGGGCCTAGCTAGGCTGGTCCTAGAGAAACACATACGACATCAGGATGTGGGTACTTCAACCCACCTCGATCAAGTTTTGAAATCCATTCATTGTTTACATTTATATCAAGTGCCTTTTCATTACTTAATGTGGAACGACACTGTTCACACTCAATTTTATTGTCGAGCAAGACAGCAATACAGCAATTACAGCAAGAGTTTGACCAAAGGCTTCTCTGAGGCAAAAACTAAATCACATCAGTTTGCTTGCTAAAATCGACTTCAAAGCCGAATTTATCATACAAATTATTAGATTTTAGTGCCGTTCAGTCAGAGAAGGTTTGCCCTTTGACATGGATTTTTTTAAAATAGAGTATTTATATAAAAATGTATTTACACTAAAAAGAATAAAATAAAATAATTTTTGTACAAAAATAGAACCGACTTCAAATTATAAATTGCGCTAAAAAGTGAAATATTAATTCTTTATTCTATAAATTAATTCTTAAACAACATCGATGTTACTTTTAAACATAATTTTAGAAGTCGGTGCAAAATTATGAATCTAATTACCCCTACACCACTTGCAACTTCATATTTTAACTGTTGCCAATTCTGCGAAAATATATGTATTTGTAATTGATTCATGATTACAAAAGATTTTATCTATCCCTATTTTGCACCTACTTCTGAAACTATGTTTAAAAGTCACATCGATGTTGTTTAAATAATTAATTTTTTTTTTTTTTTACTTTTTAGCGCATGTTACAATTTGAAACCGGTTCTATTTTTTTATAAAAATTATTTTATTAAAGTACAGTTGTTTTAAAAACGAGAGCATGAGGCTTTATTATTTAGTATACATCAGGGTTCGAAAAATCTTCGAAATTTTACACACCCTGTCGGGCATGTTTGTCTAAGAAATACATGCCCGAACGAACTTTTTACATGCACAGAACTTGTTTTATTGAATATCAATAAAAACATTTGAATTCGTCGTATAGCATTAATCAGACAAAAAATTAAATTAACAGCTTTATATTTGAATGAATAATTTTAACGTTAATCTAAATCATTAAAAAAATATATTACAAATAAATACTAAATAAGTCGTTACAAAGTCAACATTTCCAAAATTTGAATTATATTACCAATTTTATTATTGGCATGCATCAACATCTCAATTTTAAGCTCCGGTTTAAGCTCCGGTTAAGCTTTCCGGTCTCAGTTTTCAGCTTCTACCCTTACATGCCCGACAGGGCATGTAAGGGTAGAAAATTCATGCCCGATCGGAATTTTTACATGCCCCGGACATGTCGGGCGATATAATTTTCGAGCCCAGGTATACATGTATGAAAATGAGTGTTTAGGCATGATAATGGGTACTTATGCATGACAATAAGAACTTGTGTTTTTTAAAAATCGAGACAAAAATACTCGGAGCTGTTCTAAGTTGGAAAGTGCTGAAAAAGAATTTTCCTTATTTTTATGTGCTCATTTTTAACAGTGTATTGTGTTTTGCGAATCAATGTTGGAACACACTTTGGGATGTATTTCTTGAAAATGTAGTTAGTAGAACTATTTAAGCTATTAAACAAATATTTTTTGAAAACGACTTTAATATTCTTCGAATAGGAATCTTTTTAGAAGTATATATAAAATCTTTCTTCTTTTTTTTGCACTGAAATGCCACATTAAATGTGGCAGCTCGGCTAAAGGTCAAACGAACAGAATCATTCTGTATTTACTTTTTTTTTTTAAAATTAGGGATATAAATTTCGGATTCCCCAATTTTTTAAAAAGTTCATTGAAGCGTAAACAGAAGCAAAATTTATTCTTTTTTTATTTTGAAGTGAAATATTATTTTTTGATAAATAACGCTTTGCTCTAACATAGTAAAATGATTGCATTTATGAACTAAATAGTTAAACCAAAATCAAGTGGTCGAAAGATAATTAATAACTTTTTTAAAAATTAATTATCAAACATTGGGCTCCGAGGGGAACCAATTTCGGAAAATACTTCACCGGCATTCCAAGTTTCATCTTTCGAGACTTTACCGTTTTCATGGGACTTGCGACACAAACAAACATACACTCACATAAACTATTTCTTTTATTATATGTATAGATTTATGGGTTTAATAACCGACTATAGCTCATGATTTTACCATAATTAGTTAGCCAATAAGAAAATAATTAAATTTAAACGTCTCTGCAGCAATGCACTCAAGTTACGTAATTTAAGCCCACTTGAACGCGAAACTATTGAATCAAGTGGGAAGAATGAATTCTTCCGCGGAAACCCCTTTCCACTGTTAATCTCACGCCAGATAGCGCTCTAGTTCGTGTAACCCAGAGTGTATGAATTTAATAACATTTTCGCAAAATTATCTAATGTTGTCAAATACGAGAAAATAACATATAAACTCGAACGAAAAATCACACCGAAATGTAAAAATGCGCCTTCTAACATGTACTCATAATAGGGACTATAGATCAATGAGGCTAAACGTATTTATTATTCTGTTTTGTATCGTAAACACAACCCGTGCTTCAGCGGCTGAACTGTGTTTACGACACGAAATTTATGCCACTATCAAATTATGTACTTCACAAGTATAGAAGCTTGCTTTCGTGAACAAAATCATCAATTACTGTCATAATTAATGTGAATCCCATTAATCGTGTAAGAAAAATCCTATAGTTAGTGGGTGAGGTTTTGAGTCGCTCTTTTCAATCAAGGTAAGCAACGCGCTAAAATTTTCGTTTGCCTTCAGTTTCCCAGCGAATGCCTATTAATGAATGTTATCGTAATCCAAATAACAGGTTTGTATTCTACGCGTGACTTGTGTGTATTACTTTGGGTGAATTTGCTGTAGGAAATTTTTTGATAAAGTACAGGGAGTAATTTCGAAAATGAAGATCACTAAGTAGAGTTTAAAAAATAATCAACGCCCGCAACAATAAAGTGTGACTGGAATATTGCATTAGTTCTATGAAAACCGATTGCTGAAACAATTTGATTTAACATTTTTATAACAATTCCTACTTTTTTTTTGTTTCAAACTTTTTTCCTCCCTAGAAACGAAAAATAGCCTTCAAACATATTGAAACTTTTGTTTTATTAAAGGTGGGTCAGCCCAAAATCAGAAACTGAGAGTTTATGACTGTGATAAATTGAAAATATTTTATTGCCAAATACTGTTTTTCATATGTTGCTGAACATTTCATTTAATTTAATATTTAGGAACTCATTTCGGGAAAATTGAGATCAATTCAGATTCAGGTTTATTCAATAGTTACATATTAGGCATAAAATATATTTAATACTTTCAGTGCGCAGGAAAACATTGTTTTGTTTTTCTACAATTATTATTATTTTTGAAAAATATATTGCTTCTATTTTTAAATTTGAAACAACTTTCTTAAATTGTAATGCTTAAATGAGAGTTAAGATTATCATACACTTGGTTTCTAAGTTACAAGGAACCTCTTTCTTTACTGCAAGAAATGGACTATGCGAGGAAAATAGCTACTCTGTTACACAAAATTCTCTAAGAAAAATAATATTTTGAAATTTTTCTCGCACAGTTTCACTTCTTTAATTGACTTTGCCTCACGTTAGATATGTAACACGCGTCGCGTTAGATATGTAACACGCAATTTTCATTCGAAATTTGTGAGGACAACATTAGAGCTACCAAAGTACTCAACTCCAAAGATTAGAAAAATATATACGTATATGATACATATACATACACAAAGCAATGAAACTAATGCTGTAGATCAGTGGTGGGCGACCTAAATTGAGTGAAGATCTACTTTCCAAATTAGGTGAACACTTAAATCGTCTCGGAGCATGGAGGGGGGGGGGGGAGGCATACAACATTAATAGGAAATTTTGGGACTGCGTCTGTGTTCAAATTGTAGTTTAAATTCTTGTCTGAACAAGTTTTGATATTGATGAAATACCTACTTTAAAACTTTAAAAATAATATTATGTTAACATCGTTAACTCGCATCAAAACAGTATTTCAGATACTAATACACTGTTTCTTGTAAATCTGATTAAATATTTTTAGTTTTTATTGTTTTTTAAATAAAACACGTATGTTAAATGCCGTTACATACTTCATTTTAAATAAAATGCTCTCTCATCGAGAGCATACTTAATGTGACGACTGACATTCCGTATTATTGGCAAGTTTTTTTAGGTCCATTCGTAAATTAATAAACATTTTCTGGAAAACAAAAAAGTTTACCTTCTAATTCAAAAACTACTTGATTTTTTTTAACCTATATAAACTGTCAAAAATGCTGCTGCTATCGACTAAAAATAGAATCGCGATCTGTCGGTCGATCGCGATTGGCGGTTTGCCGACCACTGATGTAGATTTATCTCAATACATACTTTTTAAAAAAATCTTTTTCCTCTTGTGAAAACCTAAAACGAATTTTCGCTCTGTAATTTCTGCTTAAAGTCACACCTTGTTCTTAATATAACTATAAAATTCAAAAAAAAATCTCATTATTTTTTTTTCTTTACTTATAAATCACTCACTTTTTAAGCTAAAAATGTTTGATTCATTTTTGTGGATAATTAAAAAAAAAAAAAAGATTTTATTTTACTTTCTTCCACGAAGCAAAGAAAGTTTTGTTTCGCGTTTAGTTTTATTTCTGACTTTATTTTCACCATTTTGGAGAATTATAAGATTAATATTTAAAATGTAAACTTCGCAGGTTTTAAGCTTGAAATTCGTAGAGTGCAGACAAAGATTGATTGAATTTTTCCACCATGCTCAAGAATTGACCTTTAAAAAATTAAATAATTGAAGAACATTCAAACAATATTTTTCTTTCTAATGGACGCTACTTTGCGCCTATTTTCTTTAGCTTTTTAACATGCCTTACATAAAAACAATTTTAATAAAGCTAAGTTTTTGATAAGGAACACCCTTTTTATTTCCTCCAAAATAAACTAAACTTTGAGATAAAATAAGAGACTAATAAATAAATAAATTAAATTGAATGAAAATTTTAGATATTCATGTTACCTGACGAAGCTGAATCGAATGGCAATTTGTATTTATCAGCAGTCTCAAACATAACTTAAACAAAATGAATGCAACGAGAACCAGATAAAATTCATATTATCCCAAAAAATTGAAACGAAATGCAAATCGATTTATGCTGGTAATTGAAATTGGAGACACAGAAATTACATTACATTCCAAGAACGTTTTTTCTTTAAATGGCATTAAAACGAAAATGATACAAGAAATAACTGTCTGACGAGCTTAACTGTTCATCACAGATAGGTGAATCCATAAATGGAATACGAAAAAGAATGCGGAAAAGAAAAAAAAAAGTATCCCGCGGTGAAATAAGGATAATTTAGCAACGGGTTGAAACATATTCCGCCAGTTAAACGAGTAAAAGTTTTCATGGCTTATGTTTTTGAATTATATTCGCTATTCTAGCTGAAAGAAGGATGCTTTATAAAAATAAAATAAAAATTTGCAAAAAGGAAAAAGAAAGGTTTAATTGAATTGCTAAATTACTAAGTCTTACTCGGTGCGAAAAGCAGAATTAGGAAGAAAATTGTGTAAGGAAGCAGAAAATTGAAAAGTGATAAATGCAGGGCAAATTTTTGTTATAGGAGGATATAAAATTAGAATTGTGAGAAAGTAATAAAGAAGTTTTTCATATTTTTTCAATTATCGTTACTTTATCTTCAATGATGATGTTTGCCTACTCTTGTCATATTTTTTATTGTGCGTTAGTCTTAGCTTCTAAAGTAATTAGGAAAAAAAAATGCATATTTTATCACATTTCTATGCAGGTTTCCCTTATATTTTAATCTGCTTTTACGGTTGCTTCAATCCTATTTTCTTATTTCTCTAAGAGTGTTTTATTTTTAAACATAACGAAATCCTTATTTTTTAAAAACATTTAATGGCATTATAATACCATGTTTTAGATATGCATTTGTATATTACTTCATTTACTTTGATGCTATTACAAGAGACTTGTACTACATGCGAATTCGTTGCCTATTTTAAATCCCAGTTCTTGAGCTTTGAAAAATAAAAATTAGAAATTTTGCAGTTCCTCTCCCGAAAACAAATACGTATCTTATGAAATTTTATGATCATTTCATCTGAGAAAAAATCAGATCCTTATTGGAATATCTAAAGTATTTAATTTCACTGTTAACAACTCTGAAATTAAGTGCCCGTGAAGCCTGACCTGTGGCCCAACTGTAACGTATTTTAGTATTGTATCACAAGGTCCAAGATTCGAAATTCAGCTATGTACTTGCTGCTTTGAATAGCATCAGATCAAGTGGTTGTTGTGACACATTGAATAAATCTCATGAAATTTTCCTTATGGAAGTTTTCATGATGTTTCTCAATTAGATACAAATACCACAACAATGAACACAATCGAATCAATCATACATAGCAAGTGAAATTTTTGTATACAGCAAACCGCTTCTTGCAAAAAATTATCAAGTGGTTAAAGTTTCACATTGTGTGTAATCTTCTCATCATTGGTTTTATTGACGTGTTCAAAATGCCGTTTCATATGCAGATCACGTGCGACATATTTCTTTCTTTTAAAATTCACTTATATCATGACTCCTGTGATTAACAAGCTACCTTAAATGTATTCATAAGATAACTATTCATTTGTTAGCTTTGTGTCCGAGTTTGAAAGAAAAAAAAATCTTGTTGGGTTGAGTACATCGAAGTGGAGACCCGCAGATCACTGGCCATCGGACAGACCCCCTACCTGCCTGTAAAACATTCATAAGATCACCATAGCGATAACCACCCATCGGTATCAAACAGCGACAGAAAAAAACTTATTTGACTCCATTTGCTGGAATGGATGGTTCCGCCTTATGAGTCGAGAAAACAGTTTGGCGAACTAGGGCATGGAAGGCTTATTGTTTCGAGAAGCGATGAATTTTTTACCTCACAGTTCCTAGGAAGCTTTTTACGACATCGTACAAAAGCATTTTCGGATTAGATCTTATTAGAGTAGATGCACCGCGGGATTTCATGGGGTGCTTCGGGAAAATGTTCGAAAATAAACATAAATAAGCGTATGTTCCTAATTTCACTAAAATAGGAATGAACCAAAACATCCACTAATACTTTCATGATTAAAGTAAGTTTCTTGAATGTTTGACTAGTTATTGCAGGGGCAATAAATGTCAATGTTACCTCTTACTTTCGTACCATACTTGGTCTTGTTTGTAGCTGCTTCGATTTGTCAACGCTCCTAATCTTTAGTAGATCCAGACTTGATGTTATGCTCAACAGAAACCATTAAAATGTCAACATACGTCAAGTCTAGTAAACAAGCCCATCGATGGCTGATTTGTATTTTGAATATGACATTTCTAGCTTGAAATGCATTTATGCTGATTAAACTTAAAACTACATGCAGTGGTGAAAAATTAAGAGGAGAAATTTTAAACTTTTCATGAGCATAACATTATGTTCTTCAGAAAATAAGAGACCGCATTTCATATAACTCTGAACATGATACACATATATCACATTAACAGTAGTTTGAGCCAAATGTAAATAATTATAACATACATGACTAGAGCTTCTATTTAAACGTAACTATCATACGTGACTAGAGCTCCTATTTAAATGTAACTATTGTACGTGACTAGAGCTCCTATACAAACGTAACTATGATACGGGATTAGAACTCCTTCCTAGACTGCATTGCCATACGTACTAGTACACTCGCCAAAGTTTGTTTGACCAAAAACGTGAAAGGGGGAACATTCTACTTATTCACATGTTATTGATGAGAAACCGTACGTTCTTTCTAATCATAGTGCCCAACAACTTTAAAGGCACAAATTCTCTACAGATTTCCCAAATTCTACAAAATTCTCACTTACTGGAAAATTCGAAATTGCTTCTCCACCATCATTATACATATCTTCATATTTTAAGCTCACCAAAGACGATTCGTCAGAAATTGAAAAATTGAAATAAAAAAAAACTTCGGAGAAATTTATACGCGAAAATTTATTCTTCGCCTAACTTTACACTTAAAAATAAGGGGGTCCACTTATATACGAGTATAAAGAGTAATAATGCATTTTATTTCCCACGCAAGACGTGTCTTCTGTTGGAAACATTGCGAAATACAAGGTCGCTTGAAGGACATATTGATATCTTTACCGATTAAACGATGAAAACGAAAATTAAACGAAGCCTTATCGTTAATTTAAAATTCTGTCGAAAACTAATTCCTATAATTCATTGGGGATCGTTCATAAATGATGTCACGCTTCGAAGGGGGGAGCGGGGTTTGTGAAATTGTGACAAAGTGTGACAAGGGGAGGGGGTAACAAGAAGTGTGACATCATGCATTATGCAACATAGCGTGACGCGTGACAAAGGGGGGGAGGGGGGTCCGCTGAAGTGTGACATATTGTGACAAAGGGGGAGGGGGGTCAAATATATGGGAAAAAAGCTTGACGTCATTTATGAACTGCCCCTTGTCGTAAAGTAGCTCATAAATTTAAAAACTTAATTGTTAAACTGCGGAAAGCGGGGGAGAGACTTGCTGTTTAACATGTACTAGAGTTCTCCCAACTGTAAAAATTCGACCGTAATAGTTAAATTTAGCATTGAAAATATTACGCTATTTATGGTAATTATTATTCATCAAATTTGGCGATTATAACGTCGAATTTATCCTGGTCATCCTCACTTAAAAGCAAACGCATTGTTCATCATTATCGCCACAGGGCGAATTGCGCTCACAAATGTAGCCGCTTCTACTTCTGCCAATTTCGTACTAAGTTGAGCGGCAGTCTAGTAAAACTTCCATGCACTATTCTCATTTTTCATTCCATTGTTTCAGATAACCCTACACTCAAACTCTTTATTATAATTACTTTTAATATTACTGCTTAATGGCAAACAACTCTTTAACAATGAGATTTTTATTTATTACTAAATAAGTTTCTCAACGAAGACAAGTTGTCATGTGCTGTCTATAGCAATATAACATTGCAATTATAAATCAGGCTTGCCTGATAAAAGAAAAGCTTAACTAATAGTAAACTGTTTCCAACATTTTAAAATTGATACATCTAAAACTCTTCAATAGTTACTAAGCAAACAAACAAACAAACAAAAATATTAAATCTCCAAAAAATGTTTTAAATTACACGGTTCTATTAAAAAAAAAATCTTAAATGCAGTAACAGTGGTCGAAAACCGCGTACCAAACTTCCATGACAAATCAAGTCAAATAACGTCGTTACATTATCCAAACAAAGCTATCGTTGCCATTCGACAAATAATAATTCTGATAATTTCCTCAGAGCCAAAATTATTAATGTGTTTCCCTAATTAACATTATAACAAATTTTAAAATGGATGGAGTATTGTCATCGGAAGATAAGCTTGCGCACAAAGTTTGAAGATAAGTTATGCAGCAATATTGGTCGAAAACCGCGTAACAAACCAAATTAAGTAATACCGTGTAAAAAAAAAAGAAAGAAAAAGTTAAGAAAATCGGTTGAAAAACAGAGAAAATGGTTCTTAACTGTTTCGTCTTTTCGTATTTATATATATAGATGAGCTGAGATGTTTTCTAAATATTATTAATGAAGCCAGTAGTTTGCCACACTTTTAATAATTCAGGCATGAAGGAAAAATAAAAAGTCTATTTTCTTATCAAAACTTTCGTTCTGTTGTTTCTTTAATGTCAGGATCATTTTTAAAACGTGAATTGTTCTAAAACATTTTTATTCCAAAAGTTTTATGATGATAATATTGAGCAAACATTAGGAAAGGAATTACGAGTTGAAACGTTTAAAATTTTATTTATTAATGAGTCGCTCAGACCAAGATCCTTATCCATTTTGTCCATCAAATAACGATAAAAATTCCTTTTGAAAAGGCAGATGCTTCCATCGCCCTCTGGAACTTAATAAATCTACATCTGCGCGGGTCGTAAAACTTTAACGTATCTTCACAGAAATTAAACACTGGATGGAAAATACGCTCTATTTCACTATGGTATGCAATCTGAAGAATTTATAAGTGCAAAAAAAGGGAGGGGGGTGTTTAATTTTAAATTGCTGTGAAACAAAGAAAGGTTGTGGTAAGTAACAAAAGATGTTTTCAAATTATGAAAGATGAAAGTAACTGAAATATATCTATTTTGTATAAACGATTAAAAATAAAAAGAAGTTAAATGAAAATAAATAAAATAAAATAAAAATATAATAAAAATTAAATAAGAATCATAAAATAAATAAATGAAGTAAAGAAAAACTCATTTGTAACGATACCGTTTTAACGACACTTCGGTTATAACGTCAATAAATCGCTGGTCCCGATTGAAAGCAACGTTATTGTTTACAATGTTGGTATAAACGTTTTGGTAACGTTGTTTTTTGTGTTGGTATAATTTTGATTTTTCACTGTTCTTCAAGTAACATTGTCTGAGTTCCAAAAATGCCAATGATCTAAAAGTGTTACAAAAGTGGTTACTTTTAAAGAAACATAGTTAAGAATTGTATAATGAAAAGATAAACCTGTTCTGATTCTGTAAAAAAAAAAATTTAAGTATGGTACTTTTTTCAGAAATACAGAATAAATTGAGATTTTGGGCCATTAACCATCCTTCTTCCCCACTTTAAATAAGAGAGTGTAAGTACTAGAATTGTTCCCGTGAACGTTCTGGGGGAATTTCAAGGAAATCACAACCCAATTTTAATCCTTGTTTGTAAAACTTTAAATTTGTCAAAAACAAGTTCAAATTTTAATATAGATAAATGTATTTTTTTTACCTTTTTTTGGCATGTCTATAGATAAACCACACAATTTCAACAAAAGAGCACGAAAATCAGAAGGAAATATAGACAGCGAAACATTATTGAAAATATGCTTAGAGCTTTGGACTAGGTATAGAAAATCGGTGCATTGGCAATTAAGTTGATTTATTGCTTTTGGTAACTCACAATTTCTTGTTTCGCTATATTTTGCATCTATATGACTACAGTTGATTTTCCCGTCATGATTGGTCATACTGTTTACATAGAAAATGACCGTTTGGATTTATTTTCCCTTCTTAATGGATTTTTATCAATTGACTACAAATTAAAACAAGCCATTAACGGAAATTTTGAATTTCATTAAAAGGAAAAAAAAACGCCAAGTAAGTAAATCAAGCGATCAAAAATGAATGAAAGATATAATACAGCGCCAAATAAATTTTAATGTCGGATTAATAGGATTTCCTTAAATGAGGTTCTTGGCAAGATTTCAATTGTTGCTAAATGTTTTGACGTCCAAAACTAGGCGCTTGTGGTTTCCGATGCAGTCAAAATAAAACATTTGTCCGAAATTTAGCGATCGCGCGAAAATCTTAAATTATAGAAATATCCCTGTAGTGATACTACTGCGGCGTTACTTTCAGTAACAGCATTTAATTGTATATGTTGTTTAATTGATAATTAGGCTCTGATTTTTGAATAAAGTTCAAAGTGTAGCGTTTATATACAGTAAAACTTGTCCTATCGGACACCCTTAGTTTTTAAATCCCCGGCATTAAATCATTCTGCATAAAAAAACCCCACTTTTGTGGACACCTTTCTACTAAGGACAATTATTTTTGTCCCTCTGGTGTCCGCTATGGAAGAGTTGGTACTTTTCCGTTTCGCGGGGGCTGGCGACGGTTAAATTTTTTTATCGCCAAATGAAACTACTATACCATGTTGGGTTGCCGCTGGCGATGGTTTAATATTTTTCAACTAAGCACCATTTGCTCTTTTGTGCTTTAAATTAACGTGAAATTATATTTCTGTTATTGTTTACTTGCACAAAGTTAAATTATTTTTACCATGACTTCATCACTGGCGTACTTGGTTTACAGAATAAAAAATAAACCATCGCCAGCCTCCCGAAACGGAAATGTCCGAGGAGTTTTACTGCATATACCTTTAAAAGTAAATAAAGAAATTAATAAAGATACGGTAAAGTTCTTAAATAAAGTAAGTCAAAAAATAAAAGGCTAATTTTCTAGAGAAGAATTTAAGTACATATTAAACAGTTTTAAGATCAGGAAAATTTTTCATTCAGAGTTAAATCAAAATAGTATGAAGAGCGAAATCTTCAACTTTTAAAGTAACTGCTATTTCAAATTCCATTTAGTCTTTTAGACATCAAGAATAATCTTCAGTGGCATAACTGTGCCCAACTAAAACTTTTCAGGTCCAGAAAATGATTTTTAAGGTTTAATAAATCGAAGTTTTTTCTTAAGATGATCAACTACTTCTGCTTGTCTTTCGGATTTTTTCTTTGCCCATGCAACGTATAATTGTTTCTCATCCAATAAAATACCATTCAACTCTTGTATAGCTTTCTTGGCGCTTGAGCTTTTCTCAAAACACACGAACCCAAATCCTCTCGGTTTTCCAACATCATCTGTCATAACTTTAGCGCTGAGAATCTTTCCGAACTTTTCACATAAATCTACCAAGTCTTCATTTGTGTAGTCAGGTTTAAAGTTCTTTAAATAGATGTTAGTGCGTTTTTTCTCCAGTCTTTTTTCACGAGGTATAAATATAGATAGGTTTATCACTTTTCCAAGGATTATTTTGCCGTTCATTTCTTCAATCGCTTCATTTGCTGTTTTCTCGTCTTCACATTGGATGAAAGCAACACCCCTCGATTCGCCATTTTCATCTTTGACTATCTTCAAGGACACTATGTTCACTATGCTTTTGAATATTTCGTATAAGGTTCTTTCATCAATGCTATGTGCAAGATTTGTTACGTAAAGATTCGCTGCTTCGGGCCATTTTTTAACATAGTCTTTTTCCGCCCACATAATTCGCACGGCGTTACCTTTGACGGCATCGTAATTAAGAGCTGACATAGCAGTTTCGGCATCTGACGTGTTGACGAAGTTTACGTATCCATAACCCAATGATTTCGCCGTGAAAGTATCTTTACAGATTCGTATATTAGTTATTTTCCCGAATGGAGAAAATTTCTTGTATAAAGTCGCTTCGGTAGTAGTTTGATGAAGATTTCCAACGTAAAGAGCACACATGATAGTATAAAATTTTTTGTATCATAAACAACATTGATGATTATTATATTTTAGACATTTACTTAGTATAACTTTCCTTGATGCAGTTTGGTACAATTTTAATTTGTCATTAATTTCTCGAGATGCGATTTTAAACTAAAAGACAATAAAAGTCAAATTTCATTCTTTGCATTATTGTTGCCATTACAGGTAGGCTAAATAACATATTTTGCATGTACGATGCTGTTAGGACAAAATATAAACATAAAATGCGTTAAATCTAGTGAAAATATTTGTGTAAGGATCAAAATAATAATATTTTGATATTAATCAACTTTAGAGAGAAAGAGGTTGGCAATTTATAACGACACCTGATAAAAAATTTTCTTTTCTTATTATTATTATACGGTTTTATCTAACTTAATTTGTCACGGAAGTTTGTTACGCGGTTTTCGACCACTATTACTGCATAAATTATCTTCAAGCTTTGCACACAAGCTTATCTTCCCGCTGAAAATACAATATTCTATACATTTTATAATTTATTATAACGCTAAGCAAGAAAAAAAAATAGTTTTGGCTCTGAGGAAATTATCAGAATTATTATTTGTCGAATGGCAACGATAGCTTTGTTTGGATAATGCAACGATGTTTTGAATTTTAAAATATGTACTCAAATCATGGCGAAAAGAGAAACTGCGACGCAGTGGTTTCTACAACACGATTAACGCAGCGGTTTTATTAAATACAACCGTGTGACTTAAAACATTTTAATATTATCTCTTATTTAAACTTTCTCTTATGGATTGTTTTTCAAATAATCATTTTGCTAAAACTATTGAACCTGTAACACAACTCTGTTTATAATCAGAAACTAAGTTGAAAACAAAAACAAGATGTTTATACCAAAATATAAATTCAGTTCACTTCGCAGACATATATTTATGTCAATCGTGTAAAAAAAAAAAAAAAATGTCCTTTTTTTTTTGGTTTTGCTGAGGAAAAATTGGAAAATCATTTACGACATAATTTTTCTTTCTCCAAATTAGTTTTGAAGACATCTATATTGGATTCATTGTGAGAAGGTCGTTATGTGACTTACATGCTTTTAAAAAAGTTCGTAACGACTCTTGGGCCTCACGAAATTTATGTCAAACCATAGTACGTTTGGGAATAACACAGCCTGTTTCCTTAGAAATCAAGGTGACACACATTAATGTTTCTTCACGCGTGTTTTTTTTTACTTGGAGAAACTAAATGAAGGCCTAAGTCTTAGAAAACGAACAGAAGACGTCATTAGATTGAAAAGTGTTCTTTCTTTTTTTTGTAAACTATGCCCTTTAATCATTGATTCATTATTTCTTCTTTTAAGTGAAAATCGAAATTGGAAATTTTTTTGATTATTTGAAATTGGTGGCAACAAAATATTAATGCAAAAAAAAAAAAAAAAAATAGGGGTGCGTGTGCAAGTATAACAAATCCTTCTTCTAGTAAGCATGCTTATACAGCAGTAGTCCAGCCAGTAAGTTCAATGCTATATAAATTTAGCGATTTTTTTCTTTTCATTTATTTGTTTATTTTTGGAAGCTTTAAAGAAAAGCTGTAGTAAAAGACGTGATGAACAAATTATTTCAATGGAAGTGGTGTAATATTAGGACAATTAAAAAGAATACCGCAAAATTATCTGATTGAAATTTCAGGTATTGCTATTGGTGTACACTGTAAAAAATCCCTTTAACATTCACGGTTTTAAATAGGCAGCTGGGTTGGTTGTGCAAAACCGTAAAAGTTTCGGAATAAATCCGTAGCCACAACGGTTTTTTTACCGTTAGAGAAAAATTTTTGTAAATGGTTTTTTTGCACGGTGGGAAAGATGTTGCTATTACGGACTTTACTTCGCAACTCTTACGGTTTTGCACAACCAACCCAGCTGCCAGTTTAAAACTAAATTTTACGGTATTTCTATTACAATGCAGACTTGCTTGAAAGTAGATTGTGCTTTAACTTCGAATGGCAGATTTCCAAACGAGACTTTTTAAACTTGTTTTCCTCTTGTTTTATTATTATTGTTTATCTTTTAAATATATCGGGGTGAGATTCATAAACCGTCTTCATTTTCAAAAACTTGCTCTTACTTTCAACTATTGTTTAGTAGTTTCTTTTTTAACAACAACAACCAATGTTATAACGAAATAATGGGTGTACGCAAAATAAACTCAATATAAAAATGATGCCTAAATCTTCAAGGTTAAACTTGTTATTTTTTGTATGCAATCCACGTGTTTAGAGACTGTTGCCTTCTTTGGAAAGAAAAATATTTACGGAATTTATTTTATGCATTCAGCTTAAAATATTAAAAAAACAAAAACTTTTACGCTTCTATGAAAACTTGGACGTTTATTTACACCTTCCATAAATCTTTTCGGGTGAATGGGTACAGTGAAATATTTGTAAATAACCCCATAACTAACAAAACATATCTTTTGCGAAAAACCGTCTCACTCGCCTGAAGCATTAAAGAAAGAAATATTTCACATTTCCGCTTTTTCATCTTAAAGATTAAATTTTTTTATTGTGAAAGGATTTAGTTACTATAGCTGTAGCGTTTCAAATAGAATAGAGAAAAAATCTATTTACGTACTTGTATACTAAAATGTTATAAGGAAAATGAGAATACAGCTCGAAAAGAATTAGAGCTCTAACTGGATTGATCATAGATTATCAAAAATCATAATAAATGACTCACCATTTTTAAAATACAGTAAAACCCCGTTATACCGCGCCTCAGTATACCGCGGAATCGGATATACCGCGGTGACTATTATGTCCCCCGCAGTTTAACCCGTTATCATTGCCATTTGAAGGTGATTCCTTATTACATGGTTTTATTTAACTTGACTTGTGGCGGAATTTTGTAAGGCGGTTTTCGACAACTATTACTGCATAAATTATCTTCAAATTTTGCACACAAGCTTATCTTCGATGACAATACAATAATCCGTCCATTTTATAATTTAATCTAAGGTTAATTAGGAAAAAAAATAATAATTTTGGCTCTGAGGAAATTATCAGCATTATCATTTGCCGTTTGGCAACAATAGTTTTGTTTGGATAATGCAACGATGTTTTGAATTTAACTAAAACCATGTAATTTAAGAACATCTTTGGCGATTTAATATTATTTACCATTGTAAATAAAGCCCGCCCGAGCGCACAAATATTCTAGCCTAAAAGAGCTCCCATCCTCCCACCACAGCTCTATCAGAGCGGAATATTTTCATTAGCTAGAGCCTGAGAATCTGATTGTAATGTCAAAGAAAATAAAAAGATTTTTGGAAGGCTATTTAAAAAAACAAAGCACTGGAAATCTAAAACATAATAGAGCGCATAGTGGGGCAGGGTAGGGTAGGGGAATTGTACGAGGGGAAACAAAATCACCTGAATTTTGGGGCAAAAAACATTCCTATGTAACCTTGCTGCTTAACATTCGGCTTCATTTTGCTACATTTCAATTGAGGTTCCGCTTGCTTTCTCAAATGTTTTTGCAGAATTCTTTACTTGCAAGTAATCTCCCCCCTATTTTTGTAATATTTCTAAAGAGCATTAGGTGTGAAAAATAATTGAATAAATGAGTAAATGCATTTTTAATAAAGATAAGTAGCTAATTTGGTTGCCCTGCACAAATAATTAATTTTTATTGAGGTAAATAAATTTTTAAAAAATTCAGTTTTTTTTTAAAATTAATTGGAATGTTTGATTTGAGGGCTTAAAAACAATAATTTACAGAATAATTCAAAGTTTTGTCTTTAAAAAAACTTCCTACACAATAATACTTTTTATATTTGAAAAAAAAATACTTTTTTGTCAAAATCAATATTTGCATTTTATTATTTGAAGAACGTACCCCTTTGATAGTGAAATTTGTAACTAAAAGCAACGTATTTGAATACATAAGTATTTTTTCAATTGAGAATTATGTAAATATTTCTTATTACGCTGTAAGCGGATACCTTAATTTGTTTGGTTGAGCAATTTATAAAACTAATGCAGTTCGTCGTAAGCCAATTTTGAAACGCTTTGCTTTTACAATGCCACGAAATAAATTTTAACTCAAATTCTTGTTGTTTTATGTTAACATTGGAAAAAATGAAGTAATTTATTAATTTATGTTAAAATACTTTTGCTTAATAAATATTTAATTGAAGTTTCTAAGCTTTGTTTTTTTGAAATACATTTTCCGAACTATAGTAATATAATTTTATCGACATGAAGATTAATCTTCAATAAAACTTAGAGGTATTTCACATAAAAGTTTACTTTTACCGTTTGACTTATTAAGTAAGACATTGTTTTTCACATATTATGAATGTTATGAAGAAACATACTCACACTTACACACAAACTAAACTGTACATTTATTGGTTTAATGGAGCATTTACTCACATTTTTACTCTTGCGAAACATTTTTGCTCCAAGTTCCAGGACATCCTGAAATACGTGTACTAATATTTATTCGATATATATTTTTAGAGTAAATGTTTATATTAACCCCTTAACGCATTTGTCCGTTTCTGACACGGGCGAAATTTACCGGCAAATGTCCACATGCCCGTGTCTCACACGGGCGATCTTGTATGTCGCGTTATTTTATTTCTATGCTCGTCTGGATCAGTTTGCACTTTTTTTGTATAATTTTTTTTTTACATAGCTTTTCCCCACCCCCTCTTAGTCATCCCCTACAACTGAAATTGCCAAAAACAATTTATACTATACCTATATATTCATTTTTTGTGAAAAAAAAAACTCGATAATTTTTACCAGTTTGTCCGAAAAACTGGTAAAAAAATGCTTCGTGCTCCAAGGTGTTAAATGGTACAGGAAAACAAAACATGATTTTTTCATGAGGCAATTTTAAGGCCCTATTACCTTGTGAAAACTCGCAAAAATATCGGAATTACCTGTAAATTAAACTAATCTTATTTCGATTCATAGCGGCTAAAAATCAAAAACACTCTTTTTATACCAAGTTCTTTAGCGTCAATTTACCGACAAATTTTCAAGTCGCCCGGAACTGTTAACAACTTTTAGATATTTTATTTTTAGTTTGGAAATTTATTTTGTTTAATATTTTTTACAATAACTCTCTTTCCTTAAATAAATGAAAAAAATTTTTATATTTAAATTGTAGAAATTAAAGACTAAAACTCGTCTAAGTTCAACGGATAAATAATTGCTGAAAGGTCACAGAAAATGAATATATAGGTATAGTATAAATTGTTTTTGGCAATTTCAGTTGTAGGGGGTGACTAGAGAGGGGGTTGGGAAAATATGTAAAAAAAAACAGTGATTTTAAATACCAAATGATAATTTAAAGAAGGCATCGCATTCTTAATCCGAATATTTTTTTTTTTACAAGGAAAATTTCCTTCTCCCTGCAGTAATATTTCTGAGAAAAAATAAGCCAGATATGTTTCTTTATCAAATGAGAAAAGAAAATACAGCGCCATTCATGCTCCCCTACCAAACGAAAAATGCAAAAGAGCATAAAAATTATCTGAGGAGGTTAACAACTTAGCTTAAAATAAACTTACGGGCTTACTTTTGAAACATAATTACTACAAGAGTTATTGTAATTTATAACTCCGACGAAGAAATTAGATTCTGGGCAATAATTCAGGTTCTAGCTATTGTAGAGCTTTGCAACAAATTTCATATGGTGCAGTTTTTTAAAATCAGATTCAGAATAGTGTAAAATTTCAAAAAATGATACGATTTTTTTTCTTTCATCTGTAAATTGCAATAAAAAAACACTAATTCGACTTTTTGAACGGGAATGCATGCGTTACCGCTCTTACATTTTTGAATTTTTTTCCGAATTTTTAATGCCAATCCGTTGATTGGTGCGGATTTGCATAGCGGACATACAAACATCCACACAAACAAGCTCTTTTATATATACTAGAGTTCTCTCAGCGGTCGAAATTTGACCGTAATTCATTAAATTTTTCAAGTTCAGCCTCGGAACTGTTAAACAACTTTTAGATATTTTAGTTTTTTGTTTGAGAAATTTATTTTGTTTAAATATTTCATTTAGCAATAATCTCTCATTTCTTCTTTGAATTATAAATAGTAAAAAAATGTTTTGAGTATGGTTAAATAGTGTAGATTTAGATGTAAAGACTAGGCAAATCTACGTCTAAAGTATCAGAAGAAGAAAAAACTATTTCATGTTCTTTTATTGATAACACTAAAACTCATCAATAGCTACTAAAGAAACAAAAAGCTAAGCATATCGCTTGACAAACAGAGCAGATAATAGTACTTAACTCTTTTGTCTTTGCCTATTTATATATAGATAGGCGAGTATAATCAAAACTCTTGAGATCTTGCAAAACCCTAATTTTTCGCGGAACCCTAGGGTTATTAAGAACCAAGTTGGGAAACATTGGTTTGATGAATGGAATTAAAAAAAAAAAATGTTAGACTCCCACATAACAATCAAAATCGCATACCTATGTTTCTTGTTTGCAAGAAAGACCTTTTTCAATGTATAAAATTTGAACCAATTTATAAAGTTAACTGAGAAAATCACTACTTGGATCACATTCAGCCAGTGGGTGAAATTTTTATGCATTAAAAAGATGGTCCGTGGAGTCTGGAAAAACGCGTATACATTTGTATTGCTACTTTAGTGTTTAACGCTGTTCTCATTAATTGTTTCTGCACCAAAAATTTTTTTTGGTAAACTCTTATGTTTTAGTTTAGTTGTTTTTAAGTTTTTTAGACTCCGAAACTAATCTAAAGTAGACATTTATTTGAGTAATAAATTACACAAGAGCATTGTAAAAAGTATTAAAAATAAATTCTTCTAACATCAGTCTGGAAAAACTCTTAAAACACTTAGATATTTAAAGTTTTGAAAATTTTTATTGTTCAAATTTATCATCCATAATTTTTATTATATTTTACTTATATTGTAATTATTACGGTAGATATCAAAACTTTAAAAAATATATTCTGATTTAATGAATTTATTCGCAACTGAAAGTTAACGATGTTTTATTATTAGCAAATAAAAATTTTAGAAAGGTTGCGTTGTCAATAACATGCAGGGAAACACATATTAATTATGTATTAAAGACTATCACGTGCTTAAAATTTTCAGGATCTTGAATTGAAAATTTTACTTTTGCCTCGACTTCAGTAACTTGGAAAAACGTAATAAGAAATATATTTCACATGGGAATTAAATTAAGTTTGATTCGAAATTTTCAAGAAACTTTTTCCGTAGAGAACACAAATAAAATTACCTATAAATAGTTATGTGATTATAAGAAGTCTTATATTCCTTGAACTGAAGGAAATGCGTTTTATAGTTACGAAACACGTGCATGTAATTTTTTTCTTGAAAATAATGTCCCTTCTTATGACAGATAAAGCTTTTGCCTCCGGGCGGATAAAATAAACAATAAAAACCAACATATTAAAGAACAAACTTACAAAAATATATCATACACGTGTTTTGGGTTTACAAGGAATCTCTCTTTCAACGTTAAAAACTCTCCGAGCTTTAGACTTTACACAGCAGCCACCAAGAAACTATAGTTCTTTCTTCTTCTGCATTGAAAAAACGTTTCTAGTTACCTCAAAGCACGTGATGCAATAAATTTTTAAATTTTGTCCCTTGTTGACCCTTTCTCATGCTGTTTTACCTCAACACCTTCCTGATAAAATAGAACTATAAGGGTATATTTAGTAATGCCAAAATCAGGCCCGTCATTTTGAATTTCTTCAGGGGGGGGGGGGGGGCAAAGGGTACATCTCCTTGTATTTTTCATTTAAAAACAACAAAATTCATGCAAATTCATACAAATCCATTATATTCTCAAAGCCAGGGAGGGTCAATTGCCCCCTTCCTGACCCCCTAAAATGAGGGGCCTGGCCAAATTTTAAGACTGAAATAGCAAAAAAAAAAATAATAATAAAGAAGAAAATCTTGAAAAATATGATGAAAAACCTTAAATAATTAGAGATCACTAATGTTTTATCCTAAGGTAAAGAAATATATGATAAGAAATACAACTGAGCTTTCAAACACAATGATTTACAATTTTAAAATTGGTTTGCTGAAAAAAAAAAAAAAAAAATACTTACTGTCCAAAGTGCGCCCTCGCCTATATTTGGGAGAAGATGTTACGATGCGATACAAATTTAAGCTTCCGGACTGCTGTACTGATGAAGGGGGTGCATCTTCGGATGCAAAATCGCTGGAATTGGTCGCCTCAGACGACCCCTCGGGAACTTTTTCCAGTTTAATTTTCGTGGGGTCCATGTCGTCGCACTGCTCTTTCGGAAAACCATTTATAAAAGCAGACGCCTTTCCGCATAGCAGAGCGATAGCTATGATGTGGGCGGCTGATAGAGTTACGGCGTTCATGGTCAAGAAATTTTTGTTAAAGCGGTATTTTTTAAGCGTCCGCGCGGAGTAAAAGCAGTTTCGATAGTGAAAGGGTGGGAAAATTTTTGTCTCGCTCCGTTTGGCAGCACAGCGATGGGGCAGCACGTGACCTCTTTGTTGTGATTGAGGGCGGTTACGTGCGCGGTTTTTTATTTGTTTGGATGATTTTTGGTGGGGAGCGGGGAAAAATGTCGCTGAGGGAGTTACGATGTAAGGATGTTTATAAGCGAGCCGGTATTAAACCGGGAGAAGTAAATTTTTGTTCGAAAGTATGTTTGGAATATTTGAATAAACTCGCGTGCCTCTGCTAAGAAGCGATAAAAAAGCTGTATTTCCCCGGGGAAAAGAAAAATAACTTTCGAAAAAAACTCGAATATAATGTTAAATAAAAGTTTTTCTTTTAAAATAAAAGAATAGGAATTGTCAAATTATTTTTCGAAACTTACGAAAAAAAAAGTCAAACATTTAAAAATTTCCTTAAAATTGTAAAAATTTAGGACTTCAAAATAGATTTATAAAATATATTTCTTCTTATAAGTTATACATTTTATGGCTCATATAATACAGTATTATTTCTAAACAAGTAAGGCGGTACTCATTGTGATGATGCTATGAGCCCTTAATTTCTAACGAAAAATTTCCACAAAACGAGTGTAAATTTTGTGTTAGACATTTTTAAATTAGTTTATTTAGTTACGTTATGAGGTATTTCATGTTTTCTGCAGTTCCCTCTTCATTCACCCTTGATGGCACGATATATAAAATGCTTTAACCTTTATTCCATGAGCGTGAATTTTTTGGACCTCTCCTTTCTCCATGTTCTGCTTCGGATAATTAAAACGTGTGTCCCAAATATAAAAAAGCTGTTGCTCATAAATATCTGTTTAACCGACTTTTACTGGAAAATTCGAGCTTGTATGTTTTCAAATTGATTTTTTCCCCTTATTTTTTGTATTCAAAATTCCAATAAAAATCAATTAACACAATGGCCAATTTGTATAATTTGGTAAAAAACCAACTAGAAATCTGCAATAAACATTAAAGAAATGTGAGAATGGTGAAAAAAATCGTCAAAGTTGTTAGTTTTGTTGTGGTACAGAAATGCTGATTACTTAAACGACTACAAAGTAATATGCGCTATGAATCGCGAAAGATGTAGGGAGTCAAGGCCCTAGCCAGAATTTTTTTTCGGGGGGGGGGGGGGGCTGACTTTGAAACACTAGTGTTGAGGAATGTTTCAGGGAAAAATATATGCTACATTGCGAGAATTTTCAGGATATCGGGGGGGGGGGGGAGGCCTCGGCCCCCCCTCTGGATACGGCCTTGTAGAGAGTTTCTCTGTAATGTAATCACCAAGTTATTATTTGAAGTAAATATGGCAGAAAATCATTTATGCTCTATCACATTAAAGATTTGTTTTTCTATTGATGCGTCAAAAAATGAATAAAATAATGATCTGCGCAGAGATTATTTCTTAGCATATTTTTCTCATTAGTTGTGATTCTGTTAATTGATATCAAGATTAGTAAAAAACGATTGATAATTTTAGCTTTTGAGAAAAAAATCACATTTTTAATAAAGTCCAGAAAGTAAAGTTGCCTGTGTGTTGGGTGAGATACAAATTGAGATACAGATACACGTTTCGTATTCTCATAAAGCTCATTTAACAATTTTTATTTGCGTATAACTAATGAAGTATTTTATTGCTTTTTTTTTTTGACTTTTTGATTTTAGATCTGTCCTTAAGCGTTATTTAATGTTTTTTTCTTTTTATTGTTATTTTTTCTCCTACGGGAAAGTAGTCTAACCAGGCTTTCTCAACCTGGGCCATATGGCTCCCTTGGGAGCCACAGAAATATCTTAGGGGGCCACAGGACAAAGTTTGAAAAAGGGAGTCATGAATTGTGAGAAGGCGCTATGGCTGAATTTTTTAAAAATAGTAAAATCTTTGCAAGATAAAATATTGCAAATTATTTTTACCAAGTGTCTTATAGGAGTATAAATAACAAAACATTGCGTATTCAAATTTTCAAAAAAAAAAAAAAAAAAAATCCTCAACACACAATATAGTACTTTGCATTAGTTAAATACACTGATACATGTTTTATCATTTATCTCATTCTCATAGAACAATTTTTTAAGCACATTTCGAAAGAACTATCCAGAGCATCTGCTTTAGAATGTCAGTAAATGCATTCTCAAAAAATAATTGATTAATAAGGATTGATTTACAATCATTATTGCAAAATACTTGCTACATGGTTCGTGCTTTCCTATGGTAAAAAAAAAGTGAGGGCTTTAAGTAGTGGCGTTTCTTTTATAGACATTATTACTTTTATATTATGTTACTACAGTATTTTTTAAAAAAATTTCACAATTTTATTTTGAACTTTGAGGAAGTATAGTTTTTATATTTTAAAACTGTATGGTCCTTTCTTTAGCATACACTGTAAGCATATTTTATAAAAAGATAAAAATGAATAGGAACATGAAAAAAAGCTTAATATAAGTACATAAATATATTTTTTTAAATGCAAATTGGATAATGAGAAAGTCAGGGAGGTGTTTGCCTCAAGAGTTTTTTTTTTATTAATTTTTATTTGTTGATGTTGCTTCACGTTGATCCACGAGGGGGCCACAAAGGAAGTTGGTGCTCATTAGTGGGCCACAACTCAAAAAAGGTTGAGAACCAATTGTCCTTGTCTAAACAAGATCAAAACATCTGATTAAAACTTTTTCTCTTAACTCTGTAACAAACATTTTCAAAACCTACTCAGATATTATGGAGCTGAAAATTAATTAATCTCTCTTTTACGTTGTACAACATTGTTTATTTAACTCAGGAAGAAAAACCAACAACCATAAGGAGTCATTCCATTTCAAATCAGGCAGGCAGGTTTGAAACTTGTCACATGACCCTCACAGATTTTTTTGAAAAAATTACAGTAGCTACAACTAAGGGACATATAAAAAATCCCAAAAGGATTTTTCAATAAAAAATTTATTTCTCTAGTTACAGACGTTTAAAATTTGGGACAAAGTTGGCCGTTTTCAGAAAATCAGCAAAACACTCACTTTTAAAATGGCCACTGTTTCAAAAGTTTTTAACCGATTCGAATGATTTTTTTTCTATAAATAATGAAGGGATGGTATTTTATTTATACACTAATTTTAAAAATTTAGTTGGCTTCATTGATTAAGAAAGAAAAGTGTTTCTGAAGTGAAAAAATAGTGTTTATTCCGACTTCATGATTTTTTTTTCTTATGAAATAAATTTATTTTTGACAAAACATAGGTGGCGATCTAAAGTGATGTCATGGAAGTTTGGTATCAAATTTTATTGTAAGCATGAGATGCATATCCTCTCAAAATTTAAATTTTGAAATTTGAAAATGTTCAAAAATTGCGATTTTTGAAGTGTGATTATTCAAAAAAGCCATTTTTTAAAAATATGAAAATCTGCTCATTTGTTTCCCTTAAGGTGCTTAATGAGCTGCTATCAATTATATTGTGTATTTTTTCCCCCAGATATTTTATATGATTTTTCAAAAATGGCCTTTTGTGCGTTTCTCAAAAAAGCCAGAAATTCAAACTCATTCTAATTTAATCACTTTAATCTAATATTTAATCAATATTTATTAAAAAAGATACTGTATTGTTACACAATTACTACAGATAAATTGTACTTTACCTTCTTAGAACTTAAATAGCTCCTAGCACAAAGCGTAGCAACTGTGATTTAATGCATGTTATTCTGTTCAATCCAATTGCTAGTTTCAAACTCACACGCTTTATATCAAATACCAAACAACAGCAAATGTAAAATGCATTGTAGGAATACAATCAAACCATTATTGGCTATCCTACAAAACTGCTAAATAGTAAAAATCCCTAAAATAGTAATGCTTACATGGGACACACGAGCAAACAAGAAGTGGAAAACAGTTAGAGAACTAACAGCCTCTTAAACAAATATAACTCAATGCATGGTTTCTAAATAGGAAAATTTATTGAAAGTGTGAATGAGAATTATTGAATGGGGCAAATTAAGAATGTATCACCGATGGTTAAGGGACACTATCGAATAATTTGTACACAGATAATCTAGAATAAATATTTCAATAGCCAGAGTATAATACCACAAGAAATATAACACCATCTGAATCCTCCTAGTCTTTGCATTTTGGTAATAACGAGTAGAAGATGATTCAAGAACTTGATTCTACTTATTTTACTTTAAATACATAATTTCCCATGCGTTTAAAACTATGTATATCAGTGCTGTAACATATTTGATGTAAACTGTGCGAGTTTAAAACTACTAATTGGATTGAACATAATAACATGTATTAAATCACAGTAGCTACGCTTTGTGCTAGGAGCTATTTAAGTTCTAAGAAGGTAAAGAACAATTTATCTGTAGTAATTGTGTAACAATACAGTATCTTTTTAATAAATATTGATTAAATATTAGATTAAAGTGATTAAATTAGAATGAGTTTGAATTTCTGGCTTTTTTGAGAATTGCACAAAAGGCCATTTTTGAAAAATCATATAAAATATCTGGGGCAAAAATACACAATATAATTGATAGCAGCTCATTAAGCACCTTAAGGGCAACAAATGAGCAGATTTTCATATTTTTAAAAAATGGCTTTTTTGAGTAATCACACTTCAAAAATCGTAATTTTTGAACATTTTCAAATTCAAAATTTAAATTCTGAGAGGATATGCATCTCAGGCTTACAATAAAATTTGATACCAAACTTCCATAACAGCACTTTAGATCGCCACCTCTGTTTTGTCAAAAATAAATTTCTTTCATAAGAAAAAAAAATCATGAATTCGGAACAAACACTATTTTTTCACTTCAGAAACACTTTTTTTCTTTATCAATGAAGCCAACTAAATTTTTAAAATTAGTGTCTAAATAAAATACCATCCTTTCATTATTTATAGGAAAAAAATCATCCGAATCGGTTAAAAACTTTTGAAACAGTGGCCATTTTAAAAGTGAGTGTCTTGCCGATTTTCTGAAAATGGCCAACTTTGTCCCAAATTTTAAGCGTCTGTAACTAAAGAAATAATTTTTTTTTTGCAAAATCCTTTTGGGATATTTTATATGTCCCTTAGTTGTAACTACTGTAATTTTTTCAAAAAAATCGGTGAGGGTCATGTGACACCCTCTGCCTGATCTGAAATGGAATGGCTCATACAGTATTATCAAGTACCTGAAAATTATATTACTGTGATAGAATGTCGATAAATTATCAATTACTTTAAGAAATTTGCTATCAAAACTTAAATTCAAACTATACCTCCCATTTCAGTTTAATCTTCTGATACAATATATCAAAGAGTTTTTACGTTGATAGCATTGTATTTGAGTTCATTTAGCACCTTCTACGTTTCTTTGCATGCTAGTAAAAACTTCCAGTTCAACCTTTCACCAAAAAAAAAAAAAGTGAAATTTAGCTGCAATCAACATTTGGTACTAAAGTTGAACCATTATAATGGTTCTAAGTTTCACATTCATGGTGAAACTACACATTATAATGGTTCTAAGTTCACATTCCTGGTGAAACTACACCATTATAATGGTTCTAAGTTTCACTTTCATGGTGAAACTAGGTGAAACTACACCATTATAATGGTTCAACTTGAGCACCAATTGTTGGCTGCAGGTAAATTTCGCCATTTTTTCCACTTTTTTGCTCAAAGCTTGAACTAGATTTTTTTACAGTGCACACATCTAAACGTAGAATGATACATCCCAAATGAAAAACATACTTAAAAAAATATTGGGTTAAAATTCTTCATTACGTTTCGTTGCACTTGATCTACCTTTTACCTACAAGGTTCATAAATTACATCAGCCTTAAAATTTAAGAAGGGAAAAAGCTTATTCATCAAGATAAATGAGAAGATTGAATCCCATCTACCAATGATACCACAAATGACACTTCGCGCTTTATATAAAAATTTCAAACACATGAATAACAGGACATATATAGAGAAAATTACTTGTAAAATATTTGTGCTGGCCTATTCTATTTGTGTGGCAGTTTCGGAAAATCAATATCATATCTCTACTATGGAAGTATTCCGGTCTACTGGTTCTCGCATGAATAATGTATTTAGGCAGGAGTGTGATAGATTATTAATATGATTGCAACAAGATGGGAACTTTCTAGAAAGAAGGAGGAGTTTATGTGGGAAATAAAATATGGTGTGATACGGTTGGCTTTATTTTCGAGGTTTCTCCCAAATCAATTCAATCTACTCCTTTAATGGTGAAGCATCAAAACTAACTTTTCTCATTAAAATTTTATATTTCATGCACGTGTGTCTTTAATTACTTTGAAATAAAGCTGTGATGCTTTATTGTCCTTAGAATCTAATTATACATTTCGTTGTTAATCCTTGACCCGTCGGTCTTAAATCAATGTCATTGAAAATGTTATTTAAGCGAATAGTGCACGCATGCACACACACACACATATATATATACTAGCAAGCCCGGCGGTCATACGAACTGACCGCTGTTCTAGATGTTATAAATATACAATACTCCCAGTAACCGGAAATGAACATCAAATCAAAGAGATATGTATCAGGTAGAACAGTAAAGTTTAATAAATAAATAATAAACATATAATAATTCCGAAAAAAAATATTTTTACCGAAAAAAATCTAAGCTATAATAATCTGTAAAATAAAAATATTATTTACTATATAATCAAATTGTTTGTGAAAAACATTTATATAATTATCGTCAAAACGATAGTTTTAACGAAACTGGAAAAATGAGCAGTGCCACTTTAATATATATATATAAAAAGCGCAGACGATAAATAAATTAAAACAAAGAAAGAAGGATTGAATTAAATTCGCGTTTACATTATGTTTTAACGGAGATTGAAAATCTAGCGATGCCTCACTCAAAATGCTTAAGAAATGTTTTGATTATTAGTCATCTTCAGTATAGAAACAATTGTGTAGACGGCAGCACGGTGCAGTTTTCTCGGAGTAAGAAATTCAGAATAAGCTATCGGCGACAAACAGGCACTTAAGCGGCTTATATATAAGATATATACACACATATACGCTCAAACAGATAGACAGCGAAATGTGACGACATTTTGTTGGTATTAAACTCCTTTGCCACGAATGAAGGATTATTATATACCGAAAGAGAAAAAAAAGAGAGAATTTTACAAAAGATGTTTCTTTTTTTTTTATGCTGCCACCACTATGTTATTTTAATATCGATAAAAGCAAGGAAAACGTTTAGAAATTGGAATTTATTCTCTGAAGACTTCATCCACAGCTAACATTTCGTTGGTAGGGAAATACTTTTCCCGAGAATAAATATCAGCATGTGTATACAAAAAATGTTCAAACCGTTAGAACTGTTTATTTTTTGGGAATTTGCATAGCGGTGATAAATGTTTATTAAATATTTAGGTGTTGCGCTGGGTCAGAAATTGTTTTTCATTATAGAGCATGGTCGCCCTAATAAATAAAAAGTTTGGCTGCATAGTTAAAAGAGATTGCAGCATATTTTTGGTATTGTTTTTTAAACATTACTACTTTTGATGATCAATAAACTTAGCTTCACCAAAACCAAAAACGCGTGTAAAGATTATACTAGTACTCACTGTGGTCTTACTTCTTTAGCTAAATATCTCCGAATCGGAAAAACGGCTAAATCAGATGTAATTAATGTGCTCAATATATAAATTAATCATTTATGACCAATGAAATTGTATCCGATTTGATGGAAGAAATGCCTCTGCATTAGATGAAATAAGTAAATAAAATAAAATTAATAAATAAATAAAATGAATGATATTAAAACTTTTCTTCAAATTTAATACAATATGAAGAATAAATACAAAAAATAAAGTATTAATAGTAAAGAACAAAGAAAAATTATTCACAACATGGTACTCTTTAGCGTTTTAAGGAAACTAATTGCATTTGCATTAATTTCATTCATAACATAATAAGTTGTCATATTATAAATAAAATAAACAAAAATATAACTCGTTTCAATTATGAATAGTCAAATACATATTTTTTTCTATTTTCTATTGTTTATCATTCATGAACTGAACTTATGGTCATTTAACTGTCGGAAAATGTCTATATTCAAAAACGAAGCTAGAAAAAATATCGAGTCCCTCTCACCATATAATGAAAACCACATATTTTCATTTCTTAAACATTTGACTGTGTTATAAGAGCTGATAATATTTATTGTTGCCACTTGATTCATACAGATAAATTTTAATATTAAATTCAAGAATTAAAAAAAAAAAAACACTTTTGATTTCGAATGCGATTTGTCACATAGCGGTATATTATATTAAAGAGATCTAGACGATCAAATAGTGATATATGACTACATGCAGGATGAGCAATATTTCTGTGTGTGATAAAGTGAAGATTTGAAGTTATATAAATGATCTTAAAGAAAAGAATATTTTTTTAAAAGGAAATAATATTTTACACTATTACATAGAAGTGTCCTATTTTAGATTCAAGCAAAATTTTATTAAAAGGAAAACAAAATTATCTCCTCATTTTACATTATCATAGGAAACGCTGTGCTTGTTTTACATTATCGTACGAAAATAATATGTAAATTATTCATTATTGAATTCTTCTTTAACCCCTTAACGGTCGGATAATTTTCAAGAGAACAACAACAGAAGCTCCTATTCTTTTCAAGAAAAATATTTTAAAAAATGCTTAATCTCTAATTACACTAGAAATAGTTTGATACTATCATATAGTACGACAAGAAAAAAATAAATTCTCGGGATTGAAGAGCGTTTTTTTTTTTTTTTACTGTTTCGGGGTGCTACTTTTGAACCCTCCAGCCCGTGATTTTGACGGGAGCGAGAGGGAAGGGGTTAAAAAATATATGTAAGTTTTTTAAACTAGAACTTAAAGTAATCTTTGAATGCATGTCTTTTGTCATTATTTAATTCACCTTTGGAAAAATAGAAAATATCATATTGTTTTGTTTTTTCCTCATTTCGTACTTCCCTTTAAATTTTCAGTAACTCCTTTATGTGTCAAATGCTGCTTGAAAACATTCCTGAGATCCGCATTAGTGCTTCTGTTTAAAATCACGTAATAAATAATTCCTTTAGTTCATAATGAAGTGAAGAAGAGATTTTGCCGAGACATTGAGAACTGTATATAAAGAGAACTGGTACCCAGCAAGAATGAGGGACTACCTGCTTCTAGTGTGAAATTCCGGGGTCTTTGAAAAGAGGTTTGGAGTTTCTTCCAAAGTAAGTAATCAAAGATTTCATTGGACTTACGCCCAGCCACATATCTATACACAAAATATAATTCAGTAATCTATAACTGAATAGAATGTCATAGATAAATACATCTGCGGGAATCCTACCAATCCCACCATCCCATTGATGTACCCAGCTATCCATCCCATAATCCTATTCAGATGACGTCACGACACAACTTGAGTAATGGATGAGTTGTAGTTAGATGTGTGCGTAGTCTGTGCTTGTCTTTAATAAATGTTTAATTAATCTAGAAGGTGTTCTTCAGAGTCCTATATATTTTTGTGTGAATCCTACACATCTGTTAGAAATAAATAGATAGGGGTGATCTTGTTATCTGTAATATAGTCTGTAATACGTATAGTAAGATGTATGTTACGTAAAAGGCGTAATAAAAAATAGCAGGAAGAACTTTACAACTATACGAAAGAAGATAAACTAGCAACGAAAAACCAAAAACATAAGTAAAACGAAGAAACTGTGAGTTACGAGGGTTTTATGGAAAAAAAATGAAAAGTGAACCATTTCCTTCACAGCCGGGGTCTTCCACAAAGACTCAATTGAGTGATATTTCAAACAAAAAAGTGAACCAACGCCCAAAAACTGTTAATTACTTGCAATTCTTAACAGATAGATGAATTACACTTAACTCTTAAAAGTCGAATCAAGTTAATACTACTTGTAACATTTGAAATATACGAGATCTTCAGTATTTAGAACAAAAAAAAAAAATATTTAAAAAAAAAGTTATTCATTTAAAAAAAATGTTCTTTGGTGTTCTTCAACAAAGGTTTAAGCAAACGTAATATTTAAAATACAAAGCAAAACTGATTTCCAAGACACTTAATTTTTGCAATGTTTAAGAAAACGGATACCGATGTATTACATTCAGGTACTTCGGGATAATTCATAAATGATGTCACGTTTCGGGGGGGAGGGGAAGGGGGTAACAAGAAGTGTGACATCCTGCTTATGCAACATTGCATGACATGTGACAAAGCAGGGTTTGTTACGCGATTTTCGACACTATTACTGCGCAAATTATCTTCAAACTTTGCACACAAGCTTATCTTCCCCGATGACAATACAATATTCCCTCCAGTTTATAAATTATCATAACATTAATAAGGAAAAAAATATTTTCGGCTCTGAGGAAATTATCAGAGTTAGTATTTGTCAAATGGCAACGTTAGCTTTGTTTGGAATGTTTGGATAATGCAACGATGTTTTGAATTTTAAAATACGCAGATCATGGCGAAAACAGAAACTGCTACGCAGCGGATTAAAAAACCGTGTAACTTAAAGTACTTTTTATAATTCATTATTCATTCACACTAATCACGTGTAAAATCAGCCAACCTGATGATTTATTTAAAATGCTCTCGTTATTTTATTGTACTGCAATTCCCAGAAAAGTGAATCTTTAAACGCCAGAGAAAGTAAGCAACACTTATGTTTATCTCCATTGAAATCTCTCTATTAAGTGTTGAATAAAACACAAGACTCACTTTATCTACGTAAGGAGCACACAATTATCACATTTAAAGAACTTGAAAATGGAAAATAGTTTTTTGGTCGAAGTAAAAGATGAATTAAATTTTAATTTTACAATAACAGTATTAAAGAAGAATACAAATAAATACAACTCTTTTATGCGTAAATTATTTTTTCGTTTTATTCGTTCTGTTTGTATAGGACGCACTGAAAATGATTCTGTATGTCAAAGTCGAGTAACTTTGTAAGGCACTATTTCACATGCACATATTTTTGAAATGGAAAAGGTCACCACGGTAGATTTTTTTTCTCAATACAAAAGCATGAAGTGTTAAAAAGAAAGTAACATTAGTCAATTGTTATCAATCAATACATCTTTAACTTTCAAACAATATGGTTACGGAATTGAAAAGGTATACAAATGAAAATATTTATACGGCAAAAAGCATAATTTATGTTTAAGTTCAAAACTAAGTTCGTGAAAATTAAGTCTAACGTTTTCCATAAATTGCCCTAATGGGATTTCTATATCGATTTTTAAGGATTCATATCAATTCATCATCATCAATTTGGAACACGTCAATTTATCGAGCTACAAATTCGTCGCGGTCGCAATAACTTTCAGACATGTTTAAAAGTACTTGACATTTTAATCGCAATTTATTGCATTAGTAATCTTTTGTTAAAATGTATTGCCAAAAATCTATTATGTTTATTTTAGTAGTTGGATTTATTAAGAAAATGTATAAGAGAGTTTAGATTTATTAAATTGAAAAGGTAGAAAATATTTTGAAGGTTAAGAAAGAAAGGTTAATAATAAAAGCAATAAAAATAATAATAGCAATTGCAAGACTGTAATCTGCTTTGTTTGTTAAAAACAACCAAGTAAATAAACTGGTAGGGGAGGATATGGTAAAATGGGTCACTTGATAAAAAAACCCAAAATTGAACTTGAAGAAATTTTTAAACCAATATTGTTTTAATAATAAATGTGTTTGCAACATTTTTCATTCTCAAAAAAGTTAAATTCTTAAATATGGAACCACAAGGGAATTTTTTTGTAAATTTTGGATGATAGTGTGCTTAACACATGGTTTACCAACTTATGAAAAGCTCTATATTTTATCAAATAACAGCCCAAATTTGAAGCATTTCCTCACTAAGAAACTTTGGAGAACAATTCCAGCAAAGCATGTAAAAAAAATTAAATATTGTCTTTTTTACATCAGTTTTTCTATTCTATTCTTTTTTTTAAATTTACTCTGCTGTACCTCATTGCAGCTAGTTCATAAATTTAAAAATGTAGGTTGTTTATTTTATTGAAATTAAATTTAAAAAATTTGTTTACGTTTTCCCTAAAAAAGATCATGTTGATGTGGTAGAGAGAAGCGATGTTGTTGAAGTGTCATGTTAACCAATATATAACAATCTAAAGCAATATTAGTTTAACATTTCAATGCAATTACAATTCAAAATGTTGCTAAATATGTTACTTATTTTTTTTTTTTTCAATTTCAAAGTAATAAATAACTGTTTTCAGCATTATTTTGCATTATGACCCATTTTACCCCACGATGGAGTAAAACAGGTCGCAACTTTATAAGCTCAGGTAAACTATTTCATAATTAAAAAATAAAGATTAAAATTACATAAAATTGATCGAAAGGAGTTCAATGTTAAGATACAATTGAAAAGAAATAGAAAATGTTTCTGGTTTTGTTGCTGTGAAACTTTAAATATGAAAATAGCTAAAAAGTGACACATTTCCCCCCACCTGGCCCTATATAACATCAGCTTGGAAGAAACAAAGCATGTTTAACGAACTAAAACGAAAAAAGAATACGGCACATTCCTTATATCTTCCTTTATTCCAGCACTTTCTCCACTGAACAAGAATGCATTTTTCTTGGCATGCCTGGTAGACATCTTAGTCTGCCGGTAGGAAAAAATTAATATTTTTTCATTTATTTCCATTAAAAGTATAGGCACAAGACATGACTGAATGACAGCTCACATTTACATTTTAAGGTATATTTAAAATTAAAATCCATTTCAATCTAATTTAATTGTTGCATTATTTTTTCGATTTCAACTGAACCCGGTTCAAGACAAAATACCATGATATCTTTCTGTTTCACAACAGCCAACGGTGACCGTCTCAGAGAGGTTTCCGTTTATCTCCAAGCATTTAGAAAGCACAGCAAAATTCTCCAAATTAAAATGTCAGTTATCATTAACTCATTCTATGCTTTCAAAATTTCCTAGTTTTATGCAGTTTTTCATTGTATTTTCATCCGTACTGTACGAAGCCTGGTAGCATAATATTAAACACTTTTCAAGTTATTAGATTTCTTTGAAATAAGCAATTTTCTGATAATCAGTAAACACGTGATTCTTAAAAACGCTCATTTGATTTCAATTCACTTTTCCGGAGCGGAAAAAAGGAGGAGTAAAAAAAAAAGCTCCCCTTAGGGAATAATAGGACCAGAGCTATAATTACTTCTAGATGCGATCTCAAATAAGATGATATGAGGTGAAAGATATAATCCAGGAAATAAGTTCTGTCATGAGCATGCATTATCTGGCGGTGAACAGCTGCCAATAGAATTTCGCATTATTTGAAGGGTTGCTGCTTAAGAACTTATTTTTTCGTTTTTACTCAAACCTATTTTATTTTGGTGTGTTGGGAGAATAATAAGTGCGAAAATGTGAGGACAGTTAACTTTTATTGTATATTTCTGTTTTAGATAAAAAGCGTTTTATTTATTTTTCCAAAGGTGCGTGTTATATATTTTATTTATCTTCATTATGTTTCATATTTATTTAATCTTTTGCTTCTTAATTATCGTCTGCAGCTCTTAATATTTTAAATAATGACTTTAACGTTTTGACCAATATTTCTAATACTACTGCTTTTACTTCTCGTTTGTCATTACATTTATTTTCTCTCCACTTCGAAGTACAAAGGCAAGAGTATGCGCTGTATGTATATGTTGTATATGATGTGTGTATTAATGAATTATAAATAAAGTAGTTATGGTGTTCGTCAGGATTTCATCAAAGTATTATTCCAAGAGTTTCTGCAGTACTTTAACGCTACAATTCCACGCATTTACAAGAAAGTGCGATTAATTATTTTAAGTTTATTTTTTGGTTCGTTTATATGTTAAGATGTGAGTGAAAAAACCTTACAGAAAGTTATTTAGAATATGGCATGGTGAGCAGTTTTTAACCACGGTTTGTAAATAATGGAAACGAAGCGTTAAAATATAACCCTACATTATGTCGTCTCTTATTTAATATTTACCCCGCGCATGGGGTAAATGGGTAGCGTAAAATATAAGCTAAAGTTGATGAAAATATTCTCCATTTTATTAATAGAGATAATTTTATTCCTATTGCAAACTAATGCTTATAAATAATTTATTGATATTTCTTTGATCTTTTCACAATTAAGTCCTTTAAACACTATTTGTGAGATAATTATTCAGAAAAGCATAAGTTATTAAATGTTTATTTGGTGGCAAATTTAAAATAACTCTTCATTACATGTGTCAAATAATCTACCAAATCAGTAGGATTTTCTGTTTGCTTATAGTTGCAGTATTTAGAATTAAAATTAATTATTCTTTAATTAATCCTTCATGACTTTAAGTATAACACAAATGAAAACTTAAATTCCATGTTAAAATCTATATGTATAAAAATGAATGTATGTATGTCTGTGTGTCCTTTATGCATTATTACACCATTCATCCGATCTCCATGAAACTTTGGGAAGTTGCTGAGTACACTCCTGCGAAGGTTTCTAGACCCGTTAGAAAAAAAAATCCGACAGGTATTTCCTTTTTTTATTTCAATTTTACGCAAATTTCTGCATAAACTCTCCAATATAGGGGTGATAAAAACCTTCCACATATCAATATAATATATCGATCGAAAGAGCTAATTTTTCTGCACAAGATGAAATTTGTTCGAAGTTTCCAAGTCAATAAGAACGCCAGTTATAAGCCTTTTAGTTCGATTTCTCAAGGCTTACCTTGATCCAAAAATAATAATTAGCAGTTTCCTCAAGCCCGGGTGAATAGTGTTAGCTTAATTTCGATATAAAACGTATTTTTAAAAATAGATGGACATCAGTTTAGTTATCAACGGAAAACAATAATAAAGCATACCTTCGATTGAACGTTTTTCTCAAATTAGCAATAGATTTTAAATTCGCGATTGAACTTTATAAAAGTATTGTCTCCCCGATTTAACGATTTCCTTGGTAATAGCATTTAAATAAATATCACCAGAAAAGGAATACGTATGGCTTATTCTAGATTTCAAATACCGTGGCGAATTTGAATTTTTTAATTAGTCGTTGGCGATAAATCGGAACGCATTAACGAAATTGGGCTTACGTTTTTTAGGTATGGTTTACAGTATCATTTAATTATAGGCCAGACGACACTTTTTTAATCTCTTTATACGGGAAATGCTGACGTTTTTTAAACGCTTTGCATAGGCTACGCGCCGTCGACGTTTACTAAACGCTTAGCACGTACCATGCGGGTACCGCTAGCTAAGCTGTATTTCATTATGAAACTTATTTTTCTGTTTGCAATTGTATTGTTCTGCTTTTCTGGGTTCGTTATTCTGTTTTTCTGTTCTACAATTTGGCAGTTTTAATTACCCTTTAGGTGAAAAGTCTGACCCTACTGACGGAATTGTTCCCAAGTTATTTTCGACGTTTTTTATATTGGTTTGACTAGAACAGCGCACGAGGTGACGTTTTTTACATTCTTGTCAAGGACATTGTGGTAGGCGACGTTCTTTATACTCTTAGCAAAGACGTTTTTAAAATTCAGCACGGGCAGCGCCTTGCGGGTACCGCTAGTTTAAAATAAAACATTTATTTACAATATTTACATTTTTGAAGAATCAAATTTAACATAACAGAATCTAGCATCAAGATGTCAAGAAGAATCAAGTTCGAAATAAACTAGGCCCGATCTTCAGTGGTCTTTAAGGAAAATTATAAAGAGATTAGAAATAAATTATCAGGAGAGAGAGATTTCAATGAAACTTCACTTTTTTTCCCTGTACACTCTTAAAAATTTCCTACTTTTAGTTGTATACGAAAACTACTGTGTGTAATATAAAAAAAAAAATAATTATTTTAAAATACTAGTAAGCACGGCGGTCATACGAAATGACCGCTGTGCTAGATGTTATAAATATACAATTCTCCCAGTAACCGGAAATGCACATCAAAACAAAGAGATATTTATCAGGTAGAACAGTAAAGTTTCATGCATAAATAATAAACATATAATAATTTCGAAAAAAATATTCATACCGAAAAAAAAAAAAAAAACATCTCAGTTAGAATTATCTGTAAAATAAAAATATTATTTACTATATAATCAAATTGTTTGAGAAAAATATTTTTTTATATCCAACATAATAGTCAAAATAATAGTTTGAACGAAACTGGAAAAAAGAACGCTGCCACTTTAATATATATAAAAATTGCAGACGATAAATGAATTAAAACAAAGAAAGAAGGATTAAATTAAATTCGCGTTTACAGTAATTTTTAACGGAGATTACAAATCTAGCGATGCCTCACTCAAAATGTAAGAGAAATGTTTTGGTTATTGACATGTATTACAACAATGGCAACTGCATTACGATTACGCAATCAACCAATAAGATATCGGCAACAGACACTTGAGCAGCTTATATATAAGAAGTCCTTGTTTAGCAGGAATACCATAATCAAGAGAATTCGCAACTTCTGTCCGTTTTATACATTTGACAGGTACGCCATCCATAGGCCACTTGCCTGTCTTAAAAGAAAAGAACGAAACACACGCTAATTAGTTAACACGAAGAAACTGAAGCTAGAAACCGAGTTTGAGACATCTTGGAGAGAAATAAATTTTAATGCAATCAAATAAAATGGCTGCTTACAAGGCTACAAGTTTTTCGAGCTGCTAGTTGAGTCGTCTAGATTCAAAACCAGATACATCCACTTTTATTTTTTCGATTTCAACTTTTTTACACTTTCTAATAGTTTTGAGTAATCTTCATTCGGGGTTATTTTTTAAAGTTTCTAAAGCAGCTATAACATGCTAAAAAGTGTGTTTGAAATGTGCCGGTTAGTTACAAAACTAGATCCCCCTATCAAGCATGTTTGCCAGCTCTTCTTTTTTCCCCTCTAAATATCTTCCGAGGAAAAATTATTTTTGTGTTAAATTTTCAGCAAGTTAAAAGTATATCCCAATGCTCTTAGCTAAAAATTGGAATTTCTTAGATATTAGTTTTTTTCCCTCCCGCCGTGAAAAATTTCATAGGCTGGTTTCATGCAGCTGGTTTTGAAACTAGACGACGCAGTTTTCAAGGCTATAAATGTCAAAAAAAACATTCTTTGAACAAAAAAATCAACATCTATTTTCCCATAAAATAAAAGCTTTTTTATGGAAAACAATTTTTGCCCAAAAAACATCCAAATAACCTCAGACTTAAAAGATGTTTTGAAAGGAAATTTTTTGATGTACAGCAAATTTCTAAAAAACTACCCTTTTTATCCATTTTGCCCATCCTACCCTATATTAGCCAATATCTGATTATTGTCATACCCTATCAGAAAAAATACAGCTGTCGCATAAAGAATAAAAACATATCTTTGGCAACGATATCCTTTCACAATCAGTGTAGCATCAAAACAAGAACTTTCTTTGGTATAATAGTTGTCGCAGAGCCTTCGGGAAAATTGTTAGATGGGATATAATAGACGCTATATTTTGAGGCTATAAATATCTTTTCTGCAATATAAATGCAACCAAAATATGTACTGGAACTTCAATAATTTCCTCTGTCATTATATTGAAGGAGATATGTAAATTTAGGACTTATTATTCTTATATTATTTTTATTTGCATATTATTGGTACAGTCATTAAAAATATAATACTATCTTTTAAGCTCATTTCTATCAGGTGGCAATATTTTCAAAAAACTTTTCCGTTAAACTTGTCTACTACTACTACTACTATTTTTACTACCGTTATTCATTTTTATTATTTTATGCACTGAAGTTTGTTATTCTTATTTTGCTTTGATTTGCAGAGAAAACGTGTACTGAAGAGAGCTATTGAGAAAACTTGTCTCCTAACTTGTGAAGTATTTTTTTAAAATCTATTTTGATAATAATTTTATAATATTAATAATAATAACAGTAAGGAATCTAACAAACAAAATGAATTACTATTATAAGGGCTAAAATAAAGGAAATCTTCATTTCCTATACATGTGATGTGTGTTGCTGGAATGTTGACTAAGATATCCATTATGGTACAATACTTTCTACTTTTAGGACATTGTCACTTTTCTAATGAGACTCTGTTATTAAAAATTCGTCATAGACAGTAAGCGGTTAACGATTGCACTGCATACCTTAGTTTTTTAAAAAATACTTGTTTGTAAATTTTATTTAGTTTGTTTTAATCTAAATATTTTTTTAGCTACCTTAGAAAACGAATTACTTCAAAATTAGACCACATTGCGGTATGAAAAATGAAAAAAAAAAAAAACTCTTAAAACAAGTACTATTTGAAAGCAATTTTTATGATTTGAACCTTTTAAAGCAAACATTTGTAAGACTCTTTGAAAATCTAATTAATGGTCTTAATACTTCTCTAAAAACGGAAAACTATGCAAGACGGATAAGTGAGAATGTGGGACAAATAAAAATAGAGACCTAAAATAATAGAAATTAACTTTAAAAAACCTGATAATGTTGCTATGAATTCTGATACTTGAAAACTATCCAGGGGTAAGTGGCTGGCGAACGAAATTAAAATAGTGTCTTAAACCGGTAAAAAATAGGCTTTTACGACTAGAAAACGGTGTAGGTAAAAATGGGATAAGTGAGAACGTTGGACAAATAAAAATAGAGACCTAAAATAATAGAAATTAACTAAAAAAAAACCTGATAATGTTGCTACGAATTCTGAAACTTGAAAACTGTCCTGGGATAAGTGGATCGCGAAATAAATTAAAATAGTCTCTTAAACTAGTAAAACAATAGGCTTTTACGACTAGAAAACGGTGTAGTTAAAAATGGGATAAGTCACAACGTAGGACAAATAAAAATACAGGCTAAAAATCATAAAAAAAATAAATAAAAACCATTTACATTTTGTAGTAAGCCTCAACTGTCATGCTTAGTTTTTAGTTAAAAAAAAATTTAATTTTTTTTTATTTACGACCAAACCCTCACTTTTAGTTATCTAAGTTACTCTTTCTTCCTCCCCTCGTATTTTGCCATAAGCAACAATGTTTTCTTTGGACCGGTGTTTGTACTCGCTTATCTCAAGTGCGGGAGGTAAGTGAGAACACAAAAAATAAAAACTATAAATATTTCATTCAAAAAAAGAAAAAAAAAACAACCTCGTGAATAGAATTTACAAAAAAGTATAACTAAAAAGAAAGAGCAAAACCAAAAGTATGTATGAAAATTTCATCTTCATTAAAATACAACAAACTTCTCAAAAATGTATTTAGATCCAAATTGGAACTATATCATTTTACGTTCTCAATTACCTCACTACCCTATTAAAAGAGACATTCACTTTGCGTGTGTATGCAAAATGAGTAAAAGCAACGTTAAAGTGCGCAAATTAAAATTTAAAAATGGTAGACTGGTTTCAAAGGCAATCCGCGCGCGCCCCTTTCGTCAGTACCGAGAGTAGAAATGCAATACTATTGTGTGCAAGAAGTTTAAATACAAAACTCTTGAAGGCCGAACCAATCAGGTCAGCATTTGCTAAGACACGATTGGCGAGGGAGATATTGGAAAATGCAAATTCGAAACCGTTTAACTAAATAGGAGAAATCTGAGAGACAGCAAAAGACTAGTTACAAATATTATTTAAGTTTTTATGATCATAGTAGGTTTCCAGAAAAATAAAGTCTCCGATGGTGGAAGGTTTGCAATAAAAATATATTTCACGTTAAGAAAGCACAAATAAGCATTAGAACGTCTGCGTAAAATTTTAGCCTAAAACATTGAATTTGGGACTAGTGTCCTAACAATGTTTGGTTATTTATGATTTGGTTGTTTCTTTACGTAAATTTCTTGAGATTTAATTTTAACGCCTATCTTGTTTGCGCAGTATATCCAATGTTACATTCACCAGCTAGTACTCTAGATAAATACCCCAATGGTGACCCAAATACCCAAACGGTAGAACATGATACTTAAGTTTAGGAAAAAGTGAATTTGTAAAGTGGTATCTCTATTCGATTAAGAAAAAAAGCACACACACAGATGCCATCCCAAGACTGCAAACAATAAAAATACCTATCCGCTAACAGACAAAGGCTCTACAACTAAAACTGATGTGTAGAAAATACTCCATTTTTATAAAATTTAAATATTCATAATGATTTATATTTAGTATATGTTTTGTCTAGTTAATCGTAATCATTTAGACACAGGACAACTCAAACCATTTCTTCTGTCTAACACCAGTTATTTCAAGACCTTATTTGTATTTACACAGAAGATGAAATATTAGATTCTCAAATGGGCTTCTTCCATTTCTTTATTAACAAACACGATATTCTCCCCGATTTTTCTTCTTCCATGGATGTCCATTCAAAATACCATTTGGCTGCTCTTCAGATCGAGGTCAGTGGCATTGCATTAAGGGGCAACAGAGGAGGTCACGTGAGCATTGCGTTTCCAATCAGTTAAACAAAGAGTGGCAAAAAGGAAGGTTTTTATGTGTAAAAACTGGATTTTGCTGACCTTGACTTTTGTGTTATCGCCTACTCTGGTGGTGTCTTTTATGTCAAACAGATCGAGTCACGCATAAAAGCTTTAAATGTGTTCATGCTGTCTGAAAGAGGCAACATAAATTTATAACATTGTCTGAGCATTTTCGGATAGAAGCAAGTAAATTGGAGTTTTATTATTAAGATACGTCGGGGAAAATAAAAATTCGTAGGAGTTACTTTTCAAGATTCAAAATATTTTCCCTTGATAATACGTATTAGAAACTGGACTCTGTTTCTATGAGAGGAGTTATTTTTTTTTTAAATCCATCAATAATATTTAGACAAAAAAATATACAAAAGGGATAAAGAGTGAGTAAAAGGCTTTCAAAATGTCTCAAACGCACGCACCACATACATTTTGATTATAAAGTTGTGTAATAATCATTGCAATAAGGTCTACAACAAGTTGGTTAATACATTTGAAGCTTAGATATGCGAGTACTTTTTCTATATACATATCGCCGTTCCGGAAGAGCAGTGACGTAAATGCAAAAACTTCAATTTTACAGCAGAGTAAAAAAAAACGATTTGCAGTTGTATAAAAAGTATAATTGAAAAGGGTGTAAGTGACCGAAAATAATGGTATATTGAGAGCAACTATATAAGATATATACTTTACTTTCATTTACCAGGGATTATGATTTATTCACCCTAATTTCAACCACTCAGTGAAGTTACGTCATTGTTTCTCTAAAAATTGTTCGTTGTTCTAGTAGACAAACTGTCGTTCTACAGTTATGTCCATGTTCCCCAGCGTAAGGGATGTGTTTCTGAAATTGTCTATGGAATTATTTGCTTCTGACACATTTTTGAAGTTAAGCCATTGTTCTTCCGGAACGGCGATATATTGTCTACTATTATTATCAAATAGCTTACACTTGAAAAGAAAACTGCGATATGCAATGAATTTTGAATTTGTGCGAAGCATTATTTTGAAATTGTGCTAATAAAAGTCGAAGAAAATTCGAAGAAACATAGTAAAAGTACTATGTGTCTTCGAATGGGTGATATTATATTATTCAAACGACGTTGAAATGATTAATACTTATTGACTGTAGCTGAATTAAATGTTTTTGAACTCAAAAAATCCAGAATTTTCTAATATTCTTTTGTTTATTTGCTTCCTTTTGAATCCTTTCAGCAAGCATATAGCATAGTTACAAAGACTAACTTTACATTTTTTATAGTGAAAATAATTCTTGTTAATCATTTCAAAAAGGTATTGTATTCAGAAGTTGTTCATATCAAATTCACGAGAAGCTTTCTTTAACGAGTTGAAAATCCATGCAATGCCATCATTAAACAGAGACAGCGGGTTGGAGTCCAACCGAGTTAATAATGTGGTAAATATGATCGGCGCTGTTGCGACACAGCCTATAATTTTTTACGATTGAGTTGGTGGAACATGTTGTTCCGGTGTCCTGCCTAATCACTTCCTTTACTTAGCTAATGAAATATTTTTGAAAACGAGCATTGGATGAGAATTGCGATAAAATGAATCTAGTTTATGTCTTTATAGTGCAGTCTTCAATTAGTAGTATGCCAGGGGTTACTTGGTATGTTAAACTCTGCTTTTTTTCCGTAATAAGCGAAATTTTTCAACGAAGCAGGAAAGTGGTAACTGCTGAAAGAATATGACATATCTGTACGTTGTTGATGATTTTCGAATCTCTTATATTATTTTATATACAGTGAATTTTTCTTAAGATCCAGTACCAATGACCAATAGTTAACTTATTAGTATAGAAATGACAGAAAAGAAAATTAAGAAATTGTGTGTGTCAAACAATATTTGTTTTTTGTCTCCCTTTAACATGTTTTATTACATTTTTGTGCACACGTCTTGTTTTTGTTATTTCGTCAGGTTTTATTTCCAAAACAATAGCCTCCCTAAATACTCTTTTAATTAATTTTTGCGCATAACCCCCTTTTCCTTTTTACAATGTTACTGTCAGATAACGGATAAACCAAAATACACACAAATCTTAATCACAAAATTAACGACAGTCCTTCGAAAATGACAACTTAATATCTATTTTAATAGGGATACCACCTCTTAATGAAAGTTTATTAATATCATTATATTTATCTAAAATTTAATTTATTTCTCTTGCGTAATTTAGAAATAAGAGAAATATTACATTTTCTTTTCCTGGGTTGTACCAAAGAACAATCTTGTTATCCAAGTCATGAAAATAATTCATAAAATATTGAGGATAATCAATACATTGGCTTTTCGTTTTAGTGATTTATGTTTTTCGATGAAGTTTATTGATAAAATGACGGATATTAAGCGGATAATATCTAACAATCCTAAGTTGATGGAAGCCACAAAAATAATTTATTAAATGTAGAAAGGAGTTAAAAATAAATTTAACAATTTATAGTTTTAATGATTTTCTTTCACCTTTGTTTTTATATCTAATTTGTTGCAACTTTTAATGAAGGTAGCTTGGCCAGTGAATGAATGCAGACTCACAATATCATATTTAGAAAATCATAATACTTTTTTAATATGTAGCGTTTGATACACGAGTGTAAAAACATTTTTACTGATATGTGTAAGTATTGTTAAAAATTAGGGGGTTTAAATGGCGCTACTTCAAGTATTTTTGGGCGCGCAAATAAAAGTGGTACAAAACGAATGGTAAATAACCTGTGAATTAATAAAATTTTTTCCGATACAATTAGTTCGGAATTACTTGACTCTACTATATCAGTATATGTATAATGAATGCAATAAAATTCTTGCATTGCTTAAGAAAAAAGCAATTCGTAAAACTTAGTGAAAAGAGCAATTTCCCCCAAATACTTAAACTATAGATTATATAAGCACCTTTACTTCAATTAGAAAAATAACAATTAAAACCTGGGAATGCAAATAAGTTGCACTCGAATTGCACAAAATATGTTCATTGTTGCAACGTTTTTTAAATTGTGTTCCGTGAAACCCAGTGGTTCCACAAGTGTTCCGTGAAATTTAATCTTTTGCTCCATATCATTCAAGAAAGTCATTGAAGAAGCAGTACAATTTTAAAAGGGGGTTAAAATAAATAATCGAAATTAAAAAAATAAAATAATAAAACTAAACAATAAATAGCTAACCTTTTCTTCTATTTCGTAACTTAAATAGCTGATGCAAATGAAGCATTAAGTCATCGCGTGTTTCTTGATTAGGATTGAGTTTTCTATTACATGATATAAAAAATGGCTGCGATGTGTATCCTAAAAGCATAAACTGATTGAGGTTTTTTTTTTTAAGTTTCATTAATTAATGACTTATAAATTAAAAATAATTCAAGGGGATGATAATGATGGTCCAGAAAAAGTATTCCAGGGCTCTGCAAGCACTAAGGCCTCCACTGAAGCTACATTATGTGTGCAAAATAGACTTACAGTTTATTTGTTGACAAGGAATAAATGATGTAATAGATGCTCAACCTGACATAAGAGTTCAACTTTCACGCATAAAGCCTAATATTAAGTACATGTGAGATAATAATCAATACCAAACGTCTCATGAAACTATTACCTTTTAAAACCTTATTTTGAATATAATATTGGAAGTAATTTATTTGTTGTTTCGTCTCAACTATTAGTTTTTAGAATTGTTTTTTGAAGTTAATAAATATTAATTCATACAATTATCATTTTCATTGCAAATTGGTTACATGCAGAAAGTTTCAAATCTACCTTATACTACTGAAGAAAACAGGGGTTCCACGGGAGAAATCGACGCTAAAAAGGGTTCCGCGTATCAACGAAATTGAGAAGCGCTGCGTTATTGTATTAAAATATGGTTTAAAAGTACCTCACTTGGCAACCAGTCTCGCATGGTGCTTAATAATAGCGCAAAGACTGATTTCCCGGAAACGTCGCATAAAAGATTTCCATGGGTGCTAGGACAGAAGCCGTTTTGCCTACACGCCTTCGTGATTTTCACTTCTTTTATATGCGACTAATACAATATGCATCTAATGATCGACTGTAACAATGATACAATCATCGTAAAATTTTTGCGGAAATTTATAACATGTCTCTTCAATAGTCCATGACTGGAATTTTGTAGCAGCGTCTTCTCGTCATTTTCATAGATGGCGTTATTGAAGCTTAATCAGTGAATTTTATTGCTATAAATGAATTGGATGTAGAGAACTTTCGCTTTCAAGAAGCGGAAGTTACTGCAAAATTGAAACGGTCGAAATGATTTTGGTTAGGTGCATTATGTTTTATACCTGCTTGGCACTAATTCAATTACGAAATTAAGCATAATTGGCTGTTCTTAAACGACACATCCTATAATTATTTATTAAGAAAATGCGAAATGCGTGATTTAGAATTTCTAGAAACACTTCTCAACATGCAATCAAACAATAAGAAAAAAGAAAAATAAAAGGGCGGGGGTCCATGTTTTAGTGTGTGAATCTTAATTTCCAATAAAAAAAAAAATGCAATAAAATGTTATTGGAGAGACAGACAGCTCTACTGGTAATATTCCAATCTCTCGTAAGTGGAGTTGTTTTATTTTTTAAAAAATGTTTTTATTTTATATATTATTTATTTATTAGAAAATTATTTATTGCACCTTTTAGTTTTGTTTTTAGCAATGTTTTAACATTGAGCCTTTTTTTTCTTAATTTTTCCCGGTTAAGAAACATTACATTGGATTTACCAACGGGCATTAAAAAAATACATTTGTTTTTTACGCATAAAAAGGTGAACAACTGTGGGGAAAAAGTTTTCTTAATCTTAAAACTGTACGTGATATATTTTTTCAAGCTTTATTGTTTTCTTCGTACAACCAAGAAAAGCAGGTAGAAAACCGTACGCCATGTCTTTTCACAAAATTAGAAATCTATATGCTTCATTATTTTCCTAGAATCAAAACTTAGATAGCTGTTTGACGTTTTACTATCATTTTCTGTACAGGCTTTCGTTTGCATGATATAGTCATGCAACACTTAGTCCAATGGAGTTTTTTGGCATGAAATAGTCATGTGATATTTAGTCCAATGGATTTTGTTTGCATGAAACAGTCATGCAACACTTAGTCCAGTGGATTTGGTTTGCGAGAAATAGTCATGCAACACTTTCCAAAGGATTTTGTTTGCATGAAATAGTCATGCAACGCTTTGTCCAATCTACAACGTGTGGCTTAGTATTTTTGAAATAGGAAGAATTATTACTTGCAGGTATTTAATCTTGATTGGATACAAACCAAAGCGCACACAAAAAAAGGGAATGAGGAATGGATGGGAAAATAAACATTCTTCTTACAGACAAATGTTCGAAATATGTCTGTGTAAAAGAATGGGCTCTGTTTATTTTGCGAGAAAGTATATTTATAGCTAAACAATTATTGCAATTTGAAACACTCTTCGCGAATCACGGAGCACGACAAATAGCCACGGATCTTGACTTCCCATTTTCGTGTTGTGATGCTAATATTTTGCTTATCTTTTGATTCATTTCCTTTGAATCAGATCTGAAATTACCCCAAGCATTTTATTCATTTCGGATCATTAACAGTTTTGAATAGCGGTGTGTGAAAATGCGTTATCAACTTTGACATTTTAATCTTCCCAACGGAAATAAAAACAGAAGATGTGGGCCTCTAAGGAAATTAATTATTCGTATCTTGATTCTATCCTCTGCCCGTTGCGGATGCTAAAGACGATTACTGATGGGATACGCAATTATTTAAATAGAGCGCTGAAGGTTACTGAACTGGGAGGAAAAAGTTCAAATGTTAAATACCCCAGTATAGTATTTAGTTCGACTGTCTATAAGTCATTAAGGGCCCTTCGAGAAAAAATAAAAAATAAATCCTAATTTGGGACGAAATACATTGTTGAGGGTTATCTCATTATAAGTGCGTTAAAAATTTATTTTGTGCATAATTTCTACGGTTCGTGGTGGCATTATAATTTTTTGAAATGATCACGTGACAGTTACGATTATGTTTCATGAGGATGAACAAACAAATGTAGACCACTTTTGTTGTGTTTTAGGCTGTCACGTTTTTACATTTGACATTAACTAATTTTACAACGCAAGAAACTTATTATACATACTTATTCTAATGGAGGATTTAAGCGATTAATCTTCTTTTAAGCGGAATTTTTTAGACCATTGACTTCATTTGGGAACTGTAGTCATTTTTGTAATGGCTAATGTAAGGGACTGCTTTCTTCATTCTAACGGAGGCCGGATTTTTAGGGACCTTTAATCTGATGGGAATTTTCAAACTGTCCTTATCCTGGTGTAAACTTTTAAGAGGGACAGTCGCCCATATATTGATGGGTTGAGCTTATTTTGAATGACCGGAATCAAATAGGGATTTTGGGTGAAGCTTTCCTAATTCAAATGGAGACTTTTAGAAAGCGACGTCCTTCTTCTGAGGGGAATTCCAAAGGACTTTTGTTTTTATTCATGAATTGTTGTCCTTATTTTCTAGGGACTTTTTAATAGGAATGTTAACTATATTCCAATGAAGTTTTTTCATGGACTGCTGTTATTCTTCTTATGTCGATTTTTAGAGCCTGTTATTCTTGATCCAATAAAATTTTTTAGGGACAGCTGTACCTAATCTATTGGGATTATAAGGGATTTTCTTATTATAATGGGGATTTTTAACTAAATTTCTCCTCCTCTATAAACAATGAAATGATGACGTGTGTGACATAACCTCACTTTTTTCCTTTGCCAGAGAATATGCGAGATAGTCAACAATAATAAATTACACTTTGTTCGAGCCGACAAGGTGACAAAGTAGTTAGGCTCTGCTCTCTTGCATCCAAGCTCGCGGGTTCGAAACCGATGCTTAGTCGGCTTTCGAGATGCAGAAAATCAACAGCGTTCATATTGTATGATTATGCGTCATGTTAAAGGTCCCTTAAGTATCTATTTGTCTTTATTAATTTTGGCTAAATTAAATTCTAGTGCAGTTTCGCATTGTCAGTCTAGGAGCTTCCCGCTAGTTAAGGACCTGGGTGCTATTTTAGCCTCTTCATACCGTGTACCCAATGGTGTACGTTTTAAAATACTGTTTATTAACTACTGTTTGTGCAATTTGAAAGCTAAAACACCCAATTGTTTTTGAAAATATCAACAGATATTTTACTTCGTTTTTCACATGGAAAACAGGGAAATTGGGCATTAATTATTATTCAAACTAATTATTAATTAAAATTAAAAAAATATAGTTATTTTGTTTTGTAATTATTTTTTAAATCAGAGAACCAAAAAATTGCGTCAAAATGGTTTGTGCTTAGTTCTGGGGTCTGAAGAGGTTAAGGAATAGAAACTTGTGCCTGGTGAACGCACAAGGTCTGCAAAGGGTGAGTTCTAGTACACAACCTCATTAGATACAACAGCTCGTTGTGTTCGATTGATGATAGGCCACTTTTAAATGGAGAAATAATAAAGCTTTTGAGGGTAGCTAACGTCAATTTATTTTATCTCTTTCAGACAGTAAACCATATTCTTAAAAATAAATAATGATATAACATGAACCATAAATGCTGTGACTAAATGGAAACTTCAATGATTTAAATATGCACTCGTTAAACCATCGTAATAAAATTTATTTTAAAAGTTTATAGATAAGTATAAAAGAGATGAGAATAAAGATGCGTAGAGATGAATCCTTTAAGAATTGTATGGATGTTAAGTAATGAAAGAACTGATTTTTTTTTTTTTTTTTGATTATGCTTAAGTTAAAAATTTACATAGAAATACTATAAGAGTGCTTATGCTAAACTGTCCACAAGGTTCTCTTACATTGAAAGGCCATTTTAGTTTAAGTACATATTGATTTTTCCGCCGTGAATGCACAATCAATAACTAACGCCGTAATTAAAACCGTTTTATGGTTGGTTATAGTCTTGCATATTAGCTTTCAGGTTTGCTGCTGAAAATTTTCTTAGCGTAGTAAAGGAAACTATCTCATTTTCTATAATAAGGCAATTAACTTCAGTTTTTCTTTCGTATTGTGAGTGACAGTGCTCCCCACAATGAACGCCCGCTTCTTAGAAAGTTGATATCTATAGTGACGTATGAATTAGCAACAAAAAATAATGAATGGTTACGGTAAATAAGAATATAGTTCCATCAGTTTTACATTAAGCGATTTATTTCTTTTAAAGGTTTTTTTTTCTTTTGAAAATGTTAATCACATTCGCACAAAAGAATACGGAATTTAAAAAAAATAAAAAACATTTGAATTGAAAAATAATGCACTAAGTGCAGTACAAAATAATTAATGTTGGACAAAACGAATTATACAAAATTACTGTAGGCAAGACTTTAAAACAGCTTGAAGCGCTTTTAAGTTCGTATTTACTGCATTTTATGCCACATGAACATGCAACTACTTGACCAATATTTTTTATCACGGACTTAAGAGTTTTATAAAAAAAATCAATTTTTTTGAAAAAGCTGAGCTACCTTTTAAACGCTAATACTGTCGTTCATAAATCTCATATCGCCCTTGATACAGTGACACAATTGTGTTAAGAATCTTTATCGTTACGAAAGTACGCACTTTGTTGCATTTTAAATCTAAGTTTGAATTTGATAAAATCCTGTGGCAAAATTTATTACTTCTTCATGTACGCAAACAAGATAAAACATTAAATAAATAAATGGATGATAATAATAATAAAACATCCTTTTTTCCATTGTGTGAGTGTAGTAAAAGATTAGCTTTTTTTTAACGATTATTGAATTGTGCACATGCAACTTGATTGCATTTTAACATAGAAATATAAGATGAAAATAAATTAAGATACGTACATTTCAATTTTATCCTCCTGAGACTCCAGCAAAATAAAATACACATATCCTCTCAGCTATTAATTTTTTTGAACAATTGGGCATTAAAAGTGATGTTTTTCAAAAAAATAATAAACTCTAATTTTTAAATTTTTCTGGGGGGCTGTATGTTAACATCAAAACTACAGTAGAACTATGCGATACTTACACAAAAATAGATAAATTAAAAATTTTATTCATTACTTATAAAATAGGAAAAGAGGCCAAACTTGTATAAAAATCCTAGAACAATATTAGAAAGGAAAAAAAAAAAATTGTGAAAATCAAAACAACCTCGAGAGTGCCAAATCCCAACTTGACTCGTGTTCTTTGCCATATTGTAAACAAATAAAGTACCATTTCCGAATTCTCGAAGCTAAAAAGTGATTTCCTATTCCTCTTTTATAATTCCAGTCAAGGTCTTGCTTGCTAAAATAAAATCTGTCACAACAGGGAGAAAAAGCAAAACATCCATTTTATTAGATGCCAGTTCTCAGGAGGATATAATCACTCTATTTACCAATCGGATTAGTTTCTAGCTATCTTCCTTCATGTCTATATCCCTAAATTATCTCTTCTCGTTAAGTATGAAAATTACTTATTAATACAGTAACCTGTTAGCCAAAACAGTCTTATTTGCAGGAATTGTCTCACGACAAAGACAACTTTGTACCGCAACAAATTCCTGGCATAACAAAACCTTTAACACGAAGAAGGTGCGTTTAATTAAAGTAATAAATATGCCTGCTTATCATTTACTTACTCATAACTATTTATCTGGTATCTTTATAGTCGTTTACGTGTGTAGAGCTTTTAAAAGCTAATACCGTCGTTCATAAATCTCATATCGCCCTTGATACAGTGACACAATTGTGTTAAGCATCTTTATCGTTACGAAAATACGTACTTTGTTGCATTTTAAATCTAAGTTTGAATTTGTGATAAAACCCTGTGGCAAAATTTATTACTTTTAGATTTAGATAATTATCGCAAGGGGATATTACGATAAGAATTTAGTTAATGTTATTTGTTTTGTTGGAATAAATGTATGGATCTTTCAAACACGTAAATAAATCACTGCAATGATTTCAAAAGTTTTAGTTCCTAAATTTAAGAATCTTGTAATCTTACTATACTAAAAAAAGAGAAAAGTACTTCGCGCCGCCGCAGTCTCTACCTTAGCGAAGTTCTGCCTTGCGCCTTCAAACTCTTAAAAGTCAAAAACTATTCAATGAAAAATGCTGAAAATCTAATGAATTATAGAGCACTTTATGGCGAACAGGCTGATGTAAAACTCGAACAGCAGTTTTAGAATTAATTAATTTGAAAGTCAAGGAATTTATTTTTCCTCTGTTGCGCTCCCAAAGGTTCAATTTTAAAAGAATCAATACGATTTTTAGAATGCCAAGAGAGATATTTATGCCAACACAGCCCTTTTTTTCGAAATATGAAATTTTTAAATTGAAAAAAATCCAATTTAAACTTCGAGGCTTCAACTTTTAAATACAAGGGGGCAGATTTCTTAACCCGTTACGTTAATAAGGACTTAAATAAAAGTTTTGAAAAAATATATTATTTAGAGCAATGCTTAATCATTCAATCACAAACACAAAATTTAAAAATATGCATAAATATTTTTTTTTTGCAATCATTTCAGTTTTACGGAGCCGAAGAAACATAATGAACTTGAGATTTCCATTTGCGCTTATAGGGGCTCAATTTTATATGAATCGGTACGAATTTTGGAATCAAAGAGCCTGTATATTTGTGTCTAACAGAACATTTTTTTTGAAACACGATTTTTTTACGTTGAAAAAAATCAATTTTAAACTTAGAAACCGCAAATTTTAATACTAGAGGTAGGCAGTTTTTCCAACTCTGCTAAAAAAGCCTTTTTTTTTCCAGTTTTTAAAACAAATATATGTGTACCGTTTCAAAGTAGGGATGTAAGGAATAGTGATTTGGCCGAATAGCCGAATACCGAATATTCGGCCACTTCTTCCAGACCGAAGCCGAATATTCGGCCAATGTCTTAAACCGAATACCGAGTATTCGGCGGCCGAATATTAAAATTTCCAAAAAAAAAAAAAATCGTTGTAATAGAGTATCTGTCAAATTAAAAATTATTCACAAAGTCAAACAGCAATTACACACAATCTATGATGAATGATTTAATTATGTTTAAGAGTTTTAAACTATTTAAAATTAACCTATTTTCTCTATTGTTTTGAATGTAATAAAACTAAGAATTTCCCCCACAAGTGGAATAGAAATGACAGGTTTTATGGTAGTAAGTATTAGCATTCTTTTACTAATTATTTAATTCAAATGAAAGAACTACAAATGCTTAGTGAACTTTTACCTCGCTCAAAACTGTTTTATGAAGATATTTTAAAAGTTAAATATTAATATTTTATTTTATAAGGTTTTTTACATACCTATTTTTAAAAGATCTATTAAAATTTAATACACTTAACTGGAATATATTTTTATTTTCAAAAACCACAATAACTTATGCTATCTAAATATTCATGATATATTCTACGCTTTTCACATTTCGCTTACCCAATATTCACAATAAATAGTCTACCCAAACAAAGTCTGACTTCCACTTTGTAATTAATAACTAAATTAATTTCTCATATTCCCCATCATAATTAACTATTGCCAGCTTTTGGGAGAAAATGCTAAGTATAAAATAAAATATTACAACTTTAAAACCTATTTTTGCTCAGTCAAGTCTGAAACAAGGTTTAAAAAAAAGTTTTTTCTAAATTATTTTTACTGATTAAAACTATATACCAATAATGTATTCTTTTGCAATAATTACAATATAACTTTAATGTTTAAAACTTACTAATTTCTTTATTTTTTTACATTTCTACTGCAGCAGAACTATTCGGCCAGGCCGAGTTTGGCCTGACCCAGTATTCGGCCAGGCCAAATAGGCAGAATACCAAATAGTGGCCGAATATTCGTTACATCCCCATTTTAAAGGTATATATATTGTTTGGCAGTCCAGCCATTTAGCGGATTAGGAGACGGAATTCCGCCCCCCCCCCCCGACTTTTAGAAACATTTATAGATGTACATATGTATTGTTGGTTTTTACGTATAATATGCATTAAATCTTTTAATCCCCACCCCCCTTCTGGACAATGAAAATTTTGGAATGACGAGCCTGAATTTAGTACCTAAACGTAATGTGTCAATGCTTGGCTACAGGTGCTTGTTGTATGGGTGCTGGTCTAGATGCAGTTGAATATCCATACTTGTATTTAGTAGGCTCGTTCAGTAGCGTAATAGCTAGACCCAGATTTCAGGGGGGGTTTCTTCGGGAAAAGTGAGCTAATTTCATGGTTTTACAAGAAAAATTGGCAAAATTCCAGACAATCTTCACCATTTCAGGGGGGGTTTTATCCCCAAAACTACCCCCTTATCTACGCCAGTGGGCTCGTTAAGTTTTGGTGGCTCGCAACGCTTTTTTCTTCTTTTTACTTTTATTACGGCCTGATCAAGGATATGTGTCACAAGTAAATGGATTTGAAAGTTTATCAAATACGTGCTGCCATCTAGTATCAAACGATTGCGTGATATGGATTGTGTATTTTTGAGTTTCTCCAGTTATCATAAGTGTGCATTAATATCACTAATCACTGTGCGCTGCAACGAAGGAAAAATCATTAATAAAAATACAATAAATAGCTCTTAATACTTTATTTGTTGAATTATAAGAAATGTATCATACATTAGAAAATTGAAAATTTCCTACAGTTCCCAGACATTATATTAAATGTATAATTACCGACATTATTTGTGTCTTGGCTTTTACAAAATACTCGTTAATTTCTTGTATTGTAATTACTCGATTTATTTTATTATTATTATTTTTTTTTTTTGAGGAAGTTCCAAGAAATTTTTTCATGAAACTATCTTATGCTACAACGACTGGATTGACATCATCAGTAATTCTTATTGGTAAAATAAATCCTGAAAGAATATATTGGCATCGTGAAGCAACAGGAAGGAAGAAGAAAAAAGTGATTGAAAAGTTTCAGGTAACTTTTTTTCTCTCGTGATGTTGCGTCTATCCTGACATGAAACTTTAGTTAATTTTTAATACAAACTATAGCAAAAGAGGGACATAATCCAAACTTTCGTTATTTCCGAGAACATCTTATTAAGTTAAGTCACAGTTTATTAAGTAGAAGTTGTAAGTAAAAAAAAACACAATTTAAATGAAATTTCAGTGAAACCTGCCGTGTAAGTTGATTTACGGTGCAGCACTTTAGTGGTCAACTTAGACAGGTGGCCATACTTATAAAATGTGAGGTAGAAGGTGAAGGTCTAATTCCGTTTTTGACAAAAGTCGTCAACTTAGACAGGTGGTCAACTTACAAAGGTAATATCAAATATTGATCAGTCTCATGGAGTATAATAATACTCAGATATCCGAGTTGAATGTGTCACCTGCCCAACTTCCCTTAAATCGTAGATTAAAAACTAAATTGCTCGTTTCAGAAGCATTATTGTCTACTAAATTTAATAAAAACATCCCAAAATTTTTAAAACTCAAGCAGCAAAAACAAAAACTATACTTTGGCAAGGGATCATGCCCACTAAAGAGCCTTGCAAGCAGGAGAGAAGGTAAGGGTTTGGAACTTTAAAACAAAAATTTGGGAACGTGCTACAGTAATACCGCTCCCGCCCCCACAAACATCCATAACCATATTTAATTAAGACTCGAAATGGTAAATTCATAAAAATAAATGATCCATTTAAGACCCTTAAATATCCCTTTTGCCAAATGAAGTAGATCAGCGGTCCCCAATCTTTTTTTTCCGCGTACCACCATTTTTCTTGAAAATAATTTCCGTACCACTGATAATATAATTTTATTATCTTTACTAATATTACAAAGCTGTAGAGTTTTTTTGCTTGAACGCGCTAATCTCAGGAACTACTGGTCCGATTTGAAAAATTCTTTCAGTGTTAGATAGCCCATTGATTGAGGAAGGCTATAGGCTATATATCATCACGCTAAGTCCAATTGGAGCGAAGTTCCGAAAATTGCATAAAACAGTTCTTTTCTATCGGAAGAAATTATCACATCCTTTCGAGCTTGATACCATTGAAAAGCGCGTGAAAAACTACTTGAATAGGAGTTTTTTGCTACGTGCTAAAATTTGAAGCCCCTAAATTAACTAGAAAAGAAGTTACAAGCGATTTTCTCTGTAGTTTGAAATTATTTTTTCACGATAATTAACTTTAATTTTATTTGACCCAGAAGACGACCGATTTATTTCATTTGCATTGTTGCATCGTTTCAACAATTGTTACAGTTGCCGTCTGAAAAAACAAATCAATGCAGTTGCCATTGTTAAACAAATCAAATATAATAATAATCAACGTTTCTAGCATTTTGATGAGGCATCACTGTATTTGAATCTCCGTTAAATAAATGTACGCGAATTTATCCTTCTTTATTATTTTTAAACAGTTGATTATATTCAAGCAATTTGATTATATGTTGATCTTATTTCAAATGTTATCTTTATTCTGTTAAGGATTCTTTGGGATTGTTCTTCTTATTCCTAAGGGGATTTGAACATGTGCCACGTGACATCACTTTGTTTCAATACTCGAGATTAGCCCGTACAACGCCGGGCGACTCATCTAGTATAAAATAAAATAGTAATAGAATTTAGAAAAATACTAAGACTAGGTAATATAAATTACATAATTTTTTGATAGTTATTAATGTAGAGAAAAAGGGTTCATTAAATTTAAGCTGTATATATAAAATATATTTTTAATATGGACTTTCAAAACAGGAACAATAAATGGCTCAGGCCTTAGCTGCCAACTTTCTGTCAAAGATTTTATTTTGGCAAAAACTTCTCCGTGCGTGTTTTCCTGTCATTGCCCAAGCACCATCAGAACAGAAAGCAACGCAATGCTTAAAGTCTAGTCTATCTCTCCTTTTTTTTCCCTGCACGCGTACTACCTGGAGAGGCTTCACGTACCACTAGTGGTACGCGTACCACAGTTTGGGAACCGCTGAAGTAGATGATTACCGCAGTGATTTTGATAATTTAAAATTTGATAATGAAAACAGGGACAGCAGAGGAAATTTAGTTACTGCCCTACCTACCTCAGACTCTTCTAATCAGATAGAACCAGTGAGATACAGGAGCGGGAGAATAAATGTAAGACCCACCGTCTTGAATGATTATGTGTGTGATCAACTTGTATTAAAGGTAAAATAAATGAACTTTGTGCACTAGTAAAACTGAAGAACAATTGTTCACGTTAAGAAAGCACAAATGAGCATTAAAATACAGACATATGTTTCGGGATTGCTTGGAATTGCTTTTTCAATGCAGTAGTGGAGCTTCTAGGGCTTCAGCAGAAGTGAAGCACAATGCAGTGGTGGGCCTTCGTTTGGATGTTTTTGCATCTAGAAGGCTCCACTACTGCATTGAAAAAGGGATTCCAAGCAATCCCGAAACATATGTCTGCATTTTAATGCTCATTTGTGCTTCATTAACGTGAATAATTGTTTTTCAGTTTGTATTAAATGATTTGTAACTGCCAGTGTCATTATAACGCTTGTGGTAACCAATGTTGTGCTATATAAGACCACGTATTTAAATGATTATGCGTGTGATCAAGTTATGTTAATGATTTATAAATACTAATGTAGCTATAATGCTTGTGGTAATTAATGTTGTGTTTATCCGGCAAGATGCCTCTGAGGTGGATGTCAATGAAGTGAAGTGAAATAACTAGTGCGATGGAGCCAGAAATGTAAACATGTGGGCACGGCGTGCTATGTATGCTAAATAAATATGATTATGCCTTTAAGTATTCAATGTACACTATAAAATCACTAAAACATGACGCTCCCTACTAGTGGATTTGTGCTTGATGTCTGTATGTGTGAGATTTACGCGGTTATGTTTTCCGCTTAATATAGCAATATCTTCATCATTCCCCTTCTGTCCTTTATATTATCTTATTTTTTATATCCCTATCTATATACAATGTAGTTTTTTCCATTGATTTTCACTTTACATAAACTCAAAAGTTATCACTAGCCAGACTTTATTACCCTTTCAAGAAAGAAAAAATCGTAATCCTTTGCCAAATACCTTTTCATTTTAATCTTTTTCTAACGATTTGCAATAATAGGGACTTAAACTTGAAATATCATGTGAATATTTTTTAGATTGAAAGTTTAGGCAAAACGAATTATTTGCAATTGTAATGAATGATAGAAAGGGAATTTGGCTAGTTAAGTTTGTCATAAACTTCAACCAAATCAAACCAAAACGAACCAACATTTATATTACTTTAGCAAAAAAAATGATGCTTTGTTATGTAAATTGTACGTACATACTAATGTAGGCCCGATACATATTGTACGAAAGAGAAAAATAAATATAATACGAAAAAAATTGGTCCTATTTAAAAGATATATAACTGGATAGAACTCCATTTCTTAAACACATTTGTTTCCTTGTAATAAATGCTTTCTTTAGAGAGCAATCGTCTATATCTTGTTAGTTTTAACTATGTTGAAATTCCGCAGCCTTATGTTGAAGTGTATAATTATTTTGAAGTGAGGCAACTCTACGCTACCAGCTTTTAATGTGATTGCAGTGTTACTTCAGAACAATTTTCTTTGTAAAAAAGGAAAGAAAAAAAGAGTCACCTACTTCAAATCATTAATTAATTTTACTTTATTCAACAGTAATAAATACAATTCTGCAATTCTTCTCTCCAAGAAGAGGCACGTTTTTCTGAGTTGTGCAAGCAGTCATTCTCTAGAGAATTAAATTTCCTTAATTCGAAGGAAAAAATAAATTAAAAAAAATAAACATAGAAAATACAGATATAACTGAGAATAAAACTGATACATTTCATCATTTTCAAATAAGTTGCATCAGCTGTTTTTATATAAATTCCAAACTGTTGAAAGTCATGTCTTAACTTTCATTTTTTAAGAATGGATTACCTTATTTGTCCTTCCCCTTCGGCCTCTATGTTTCTAGTAACTATTAATTACAGTGTTTCCTTCGTTTTTTTTTTTAATTTTTAAGATTGAAGGTTTTTTTTTTTTTTTTTTTTTTTCATCACTTGAAACAGAATTGGTGAGCTCTTTTACTAAAATACTGAGGAGGGGGGGGGGGGAGGAGAAGAATCGTAACATTCCCTTGCATTAGAGCAATAATCCCGCTCAATAATGAGTCAAAGACGCTACGAATTTGACCCTGCATCTGTCTAAAGAAATTTTATGCTGATGCATCCCTTATTAAAATAACAATAAAATTAAAATTAATAAATAAATTTAAAAATTGATAAATAAATAAAAAAATGATTTATTCAATTTCACATAATACTGAGACAAATTAGTTTAATCAGGATAGTGTCGGGTTAAGCATACAAGTTGTAAATCATATTGAAATAACTGTTAGTTCAGTAGTTAGATACTTAAAAATTTCTGGCATACTTTTTGTGAGTAATATCAGCAAAGCACATTATAAATAGTGTTTAACTTACATCATATAAGTTGACTATAAAATGTTTATATTGTGACAATAACTCGGTTGAATAAAACTCTGCTCCCTTGCCTCTACATCCTCCATCTCCAGCGACATTCCTGACAGATACAACGCAATTCTTTGTTTCTTCAATTTCGAAACTAAGATTTTTTTAAAGAAAAATGACGATATAATGCCAAATAAAAACACCTACTAACCCCTGCACAGAATGAAGGATGTCCATTTAGATGGCCATATACGAGACATTGTGGCGTGAGCATTTTTCGCGACAGGCAGAGAGTATACTACTCTTTAATCTGACATTCTGATTTTTAACCCCTTCCCTCTCGTTTCCGTAAACGTGACGGGCTGAGGTTTTGCCTTCTATGTCTCATTCCCGCGATATGTTTGGGCTGGAGTGTTTAAAATTTCAAAATAAAAACAAATAAAAAATCAAAAATGAATATATATATATTGTTCATACACATATTTTTATATAATTTTCAGGGATGAAAAAACAGGCCCTTTTATGGCCGTTTTCTTGAAAATTTCCCGACCGTTAAGGGTTTAAACAATACACAGCATAATAAAAATTAGTTTTTTTTTTTTTCATTTTCGGTCCAATGTGCTGTTCCTTACAGTTCAGAGTTTTTAAAAAAGACAATTGAAATGTAGTATACTCAGAAGCTGAACTCAGACGCAAATTATGAGTAATAAAACAACGTATGAAGTGCGTGTATGGGTATGAACTTAAAAGTTGCCAGTAAAAGTATTTCAGAATTGTTCAATACTTTTATTGCATTAGCAAAATAGAAAAAAACTTCAGAATATATTTTTTAAAAATTCAATTAAGAGAAACTTTTTTCTACAGTTAAAAGAAGTATATTTTGAAATTTAGTTACTAATTATGTTTCTTTTAAAATAACTGAACGCAATGCGGAACATTATACGACAATTTTTCAAAATCATTAGAATCAGGTGAAATAGTTTAAAACTGTAATAAATGAAGCACAGCAATTCGAAAATCAATCCAAAACCAACCTCTTAGAGATATCTTTCAATTACATAATAGAAATCCCAAAGGTAGTGATAACCCGCATTTCTCAATTGTTGTCAACAAACAGTTAAATAGCTGTTATTGCCGAGAGGCATGATGCTGGAAGGAACTTTCAATTCTTCGGTTCTGTTTCATTGCTATTGAGCGGAAGTATTTCATTTCAACGAAGCGCACATAAACTTTGCAATTACGCTAAACAATAAATTAGAAACTTGTACTAGGGATCTTAGATCGATACTTTGCCTAAATACTCTCAACATTTCGCTGTGTATTGAATATTGAAAGTTTTCTGCAGAAGGGGTACTTAATTTTAAGCTTTATATAATTCTGATCTGATTCTAATCTTTATCCTCAGTAAATTTCTGCCTTACAAAGGGTTATTTAATCCTATTGGTCATATATGACCCCAAAGCTATTTCAGTTTAATCTAACTTGTTAACTAAATATTTGTGTTTGGTATTTTGCGACTTTTATTCCTCTGATTTTTATATAAAATAATGCTATCAGTTTGTTTCTTTTTTATTTTATTATACGGTTCTATTTAACGTGATTTGTCACGGAAGTTTGTTACGGGGCCGTTCATAAATGACGTCACGCTCTTTTTCCATATATTTGACCCGCCCTTTGTCACAATATGTCACATTTCAGCGTACCCCTCCCCCCCCCCTTTGTCACGCGTCGCGCTATGTTGCATAATGCATGATGTCACACTTCTTGTTACCCCTCCCCTTGTCACACTTTGTCACAATTTCACGAACCCCCCTCTCCCCCTCGAAGCGTGACATCATTTATGAATGATCCCTACGTGGCTTTCGACCACTATTTCTGCATTTTAGTTTTAAAAAAAAACCGTGTAACTCAAAAATTATTTGGAGATTTAATATTTTTTCTTAAGTTCGTTTTTTTTTTTTGCACACGAGACTTCAAAATCCGAGGGAAAAAGAGGACATTGCAGTTTTTGTCCAAGAGAGCTGAATAGAAAATAAAATTAATAATGTTATTAGTGATTCAAATGCACTTTCCAAGATCATTCATTTCAGGTCAATAACAATTGAAAATATACAGTTCTACTATAGCAGAAAGAGCTCTGACTGGTTGAGTGACAAGCAGAATCCATTCATGTATGGAGGCGTTTACACGATGCCAGTTGAAGAGACAATTGTCACGGCCAATTGTCTCTGGACAGTTGGGGGAATGTCTTGGCCAGGCCAGTTGGAAGAGAACCTGTTCACACTGTGAAAGTATTGGCATAACAGTTGATGACGAAAAATGGCTGAGAGACTTAAATGAAAAGAGTGAATTGGCACAACACAAAGAAACTCAACTGGCTGCAACTGTGATTGAGTGGGGGGGGGGGGGGCTCACTGAGCCCAGTTCATTGTCCTCTGTCTTCTCCTCGAGCCAACTGAATTTCAGGACAACTGTCGAGGCAGTTGGCTCGCCAATTGGCTTAAATTGTTCACACGCAGCCAATAACTTTATGCCAATAAGCTGTCTCCAGACAATTGTCTCTTCAATTGGCATCGTGTAAACGCGGCTTAATGCCGCGTTTTTACGATGAACTGGGAAGAGATGACGAAGAACTGGGCCCAGTGATGCCCCCACCACTCCAAATACAGTTGTCGAGCCAGTTAGCGCCGTGTGAACGTTGCAGTCAGTTGATTTGCTTCGTGTTGTGCCAATTCACTCGTGTCAGTCAAGTCTGCTGTGTTTGTTTTGCCATTTTTCGTCATCAACTGCCATGCCAGTACTTTCACAGTGTGAACAGGTTCTCTTCCAACTGGCCCTGGCCATGACATTCCCCCAACTGTACTTAAGGGAGGAACTTCCGGCTTAAGGGAGGAACTGCTGGTGCAAGGAAGGTTCACATTCTGTTCCGGTATTAGTATATTTAACATACTTGATTTTTCTTGAACTGATGAAAAATACCAGTTTATAAATTTACTTGCTTTCCACGAACAAGGAAGCCAACATTCTGATTCGCATCCTAACTAAAGAACCTGCAAAACGAACTTCCCTAAAACTCGAATGAAGGTGTACTTTTCTGCCATGCGTAGAAGCGTCCTAGTGTCAGAACATCGTGATCGAACTGCATCTCCAGTTATTTTGAGTAGAGCGCCAATTATCCGGACTGGTCGGGACCAAGGTAGTTCCGGTTAAAGAAAAATCCGGATAATTGGATTGCCAACTTTAAAGCTAGGTTTTTAGTCAGCTTCCCTTCGGACTTTTTCCAGGCTTAGGACTGGCATTTGGAGTAGTGCAAATTTTATCACATTGAAAATGGCGTGTTTGCCATTGCATCGCTTTTTTAAAACTATCTGACACAGTTGATGTTCCGATGCCATATTTATATTTAAAGGCTATGTTGTTTCCATTTCCTCCTTTTTTTCAGTCTTTTCACAATTTCTATTTTTTTATCAAAAGATAGCACTACTCTTTTGCGCTTCCCCGACATGTTTAAAAAACAGCTTCTGCTCGAAATCAGAAAAATGTGGGTTCCTTTAGCTTTGTGTAACACGTGTCCAGTATGAAAGTGTACAACCACGTGATCATTTTGCGAGGTGCACGGTCTATCTTTTATTCAAGTGACTTTCTCAACAACAGTTTTCCTGGAAATTTAGTTAAGCATAAATAATTTAACTCGACCCCTTGACAGTGAATGCAGTAATTCCACTATTTTTCTTCTATTAGTTTCAATACTTTACTTCCGCTCTAACGTCTGTAAAAAGAATCTTAATCCTTTTGCTCTGTTCCTTCTGCTCCCTATGCTAATTGTAACTGAATGGAACATACCTGAGCGGAAGGGTGGGGGGGGGGGGGGGTCTTTCTTGGAACTCCAAAAAGCAAAGAAAAGTGGTTTTCGACCTCCAATCTGAAGATCAGGACTTTAGTGGTTTAAAAAATATTTTTTTTTTTTGCAGAGCGCAGGGGAAAAAGAACGCATGATCCCTGATCGATCCGGTTGATTGGACAGCCGGTTAAGCGGCGTCCGGACAAGCGGCGCTCTACCGTACTTGTTACTTATGTTATTTTATGTTTCTTTAAAATTAACATTTTTTATGCGTAAATTGAATGTTACTTTAAATGTGCTTATTTTTTTTTTCTTTTTCTCATTTATAGTGTGTAAGGAAATACATGCAAAATTCAATATCGTTATAAAGTGATTGAAGGAACGCTTTGTGGTAAAAATATTGCCCCGAATGTCTTTAGTGTAACCAAAATGGGAGGAGCCGACGAAAGTTAAATATGTCTGTGTACTTCAATGTAAGAATTTTTAAAGCAATGTGTTAAGACTTGATGTAACTATTCAGAAAAAAAATGCTACTATGTAATTCAAATGAAACTTTACAACGAGAGGCTTTCTGATGCGCTAGCAAATTCTAACGAAAAGTTTATTAATGAAAAAAAAGTTACAATGCGTGTGGAATAAGCATATCGATTTATGCGAAATTTAAAATACATTTATGCATGCAAGTAATGCCAGTATTAAATTATCTAGCGAACTTTTCCATAAGCGTACAGAATAAAATCGGAAAATTTAGAACTCTGAAACAAACTGCGTATTTCACTTTTTTTTTCGACGCAAGAATCTAATTTCCAATCTTTATCTTGCGGCTGCACCATAATCATTTTCTAAAAATTATCTCCTATTTTCTGATAAGGAATCGATACTTTTTGGGAAACTGCTAGGGTAATAAGTATGCACCTTGTGGGATTGAAATAAGTCATCGATTTTTAGCATAAAGATATTTTGACTTTCGAAGTTGAAGAAGTGCAGTTTATCATCTGATGCAAAAAAAAAAATGTTTAATATTTATAAGCTGTTACAAAATCTAACAAATGCCTTATTATGAAGCATGAATTAAAGAAAAAAAAAGAATGGATATCAGGAAATACTATGCTTTCCACATGTTGTTTCTTTTAACCAAGGGCAGCGGTTCCCTATCTTTTTTTTCTCGCGTACCACCATTTTTTTTGCGAACCATTTGCGTACCACTGCTAATGTAGCTTTATTATATATAATATTATTAATTATGATAATGTAGCTTTGTTATATATTAGAACACTAATAGATTATAGAAAAATACTACGAGGTCTAAGTTGTTCCGATCACACCATTTTTTACAGTTAATGCAGAGAAAAACGTTTATTAAAATAAAGCAGTATGTATAAAACGAAATACAGTAAAACCCCGCATATCCGAGCCCCGAAAATCCGAAATCCCGGGAAATCCGAACGAGGTTTTTTCAACAAATTTAAATTTGAAAAATTCACGCAAAAATAAAAACTTATTAAGTTTATCACAACAAATCAATTGAAAACTATTACTTATTAAATTTATAAAACAATTGCTATCACAATACAAACTCACAAAATATCAATTTCACTTGAAGTCAGTTAACTTCAATTGTCGAAGTGACGAAAACCTTCCAGCGGAGGCCATTGCGCGCCAACGTCGCATAAACATGACATCGTTTGGCGTGGCTGCTGCGTGTTACTATTTTAGTGCTATTTTATGATTATACTGCATATCTATTTATTATTGATTTTCTTTCATTTATTAAAATGACTATATAAAAAAAAATATTGTTACCCCTAAATGCGCCATGTTGCTTTTAAACAACAGGTCAAATTTTCTCGAATTCGATTTTTCCGAATTGAATGATAATTTTTTAGTATGTTTTCCACTAATAACTAACACAAACAAACACACACACAAAAAAAAAAAAAAAAGAATTACAAAGAAGAAAAAAATTGCGTAGTGAAGGGTTAAGTCCTATACCTTAACGAGGGTTCATTTATTGTGTTATGAAGAGTTTTCGGCTAATCCGAACAAATTGAAATCCGAACACGCTACAGCCCCAATTAGTTCGGATTTGCGGGGTATGAAGCATATAAAATATATGTTTAACACGTTTACGCCGGGGCAAATATCTACGTTTTTCCGCGTGAGGCGGGACTGTTTTGTATCCTTACGCTTCGTGAAGGCCTTCGAATTTTTATATATAGTGTTGAGAAAAATAAAATAAACTTATTCTTTAACGACTTCTTTCTTGAAAACAAGTGACTCACCTGTGATGCACGCCGCCCCAGGGGATAGTTAAGCGTGACCGACTTGTGCGTCACACCGCCCCACGGAACAATCAAGCGTGACCCACTGGTGGGTCACACCGACGTGAACGTGTTAATACCTACTTCCAAAACAGCATTAGAAATATGTCTTTAACTACAAAATACCTATTATGTAAAAAAAAAAGAAAAAAAAAAAACATAAAAAATGAGAAGGTTCTGCATGGCAGATACAAGCGATGTGATATCTCATACCGTAGAAGTTAGTTTCAACCTCAAATTTGAATCGACATTTAATTTGCTTCTACATTTATTTTTAATAAATCTTAGAAAAAGCAGTTTCATAAAGATGAATGGTTGTGAACTGAATTAAAAACCGCAATGCTTTTCTTGACAATAACGAGAATTCATTTTTAACTTTGAGCCTACATTCTCCCAACTCTAATCGGGCAAATTCGATCTTTAATCCTGAGTTTTTGTGCTTTAACCTCTTCTTTTTTTTTTTTTTTGGTAGCACGCGTACCATCTGGAGAGGCTTCGCGTACCACTAGTGGTACGTGTACCACAGTTTGGGAACCGCTGGCCTAGGGTAAAAAAGCCACAAAATATATCACTTTATTATGAGAAGTATATTTACAACTAAGTGTGTCAATTTTTAAAGGTAAGAGTCACACTTTTCCGCCCCCTCCCCAAGAAAGCGGTATATAACATTAATTTTTTAAAGAACCTTCATGATTTTCGTTTTGAAACTAATCTGCATTCAAAAAATATTTTACTATGCAAAAAATATTTACAGGTAGAAAAAATGGCATGTTAAAAGGTTAATTAATTAATTTTTGTAAGAGTAATGCTCTAAGATTTGAACACTTGTAAGGTAACTACTAGTCATATAACAAATTAAGTCTTGTGTCTAAATCAATAAATAATTTTCGCGAAGTGCCATACATGCAATTTTCAAATTTCAATTAATTTTTCTTAGTTGTACATATTTTGCTCATACCAAAGCTGAAGTTCCATCACAAATGAGTTAAACTCATTACGTAAATAACAAGCGTACGCGGTTGAGGTAATATTTATCCAATTTAGTACTTGTTCTGGGTGCCTGCTCAAAGTTTCATTCTGAAAATTAAAAGATATTAACCTGAAGCAAATGTAATTAAGGAAGTGAATTAGTGTAGTTCGTGTGCATGTTAATAGAAATGTTTCTTTGTGATAATCAGTTGTAATATCATTTTAGTTATAACCATCATTATCAAATTATCCTGTCGACAGCTACAGTTGTTTGAGAATGTCACGAACATGTATAACAATGGGAAGTGTAGGATTTGGGGATGTCAATAAAACACATGGCTTTTATAGTATGGATTTACTTAAACCAATTTCTCTTTTGCTAATGTTAAAAGATATTAATCATATTAGTTTAACCGAAATAGTTTACGTGGTTTTAGTTTGATATGTGGTTGATTAATGGACACAAACTTAGCCCTCAAGTAAAATATGTAGTGATTCTTTATTTTTATATTTTACTACATGTGTTCATTAATAAAACCGCTCATATAATAGCTATTATTCTTTCTATATGACATGTACAAGAGAATTTTGATTATACTTTCCTTGTAATTCATATGGTACTAAAAATATAGTGTTTTTTTTCATAAATGTTTTGTTTATAGTGTTAATCTAAGCGGTTATTATTAATTTGGGCTTATTCCCTTCATGTATCTATGAGTGTTTTCCGGCAGGCGTTTGGGTATTATTGTTTTTGTATATAAGAAACCAAAAATATTCAAATACTGTACGTTTTCTATGCTGTAGTTCAGTGTATATTGCGTCGCAAAAGTCTGAAAAGGATTTAAGTATACGTATGCTGATAAAACAAAATTATAACACTGCAAGGAATTATGTGTGGGAAAAATAAGGATAATAGCTTTGTGTTCTTCATTATCCTGTTTATTATTATCATTTAAGTTTTCTTTCAACCTTGAACAGTTCAAAAAAATTAACATAACGTTCTTTTAAAAATATGAATTTTTAATAAATCCTGTTTTGAAAGTTACATTTGTTTTGAACAAAGTTTATCCGATAACGCTTTGACGTAGGTTCATGTTCAAACTAGTTAGCTCATCTTCAAAAATAATTTTTTGATCATTTAAGGTTATTTATTTCATAATTCAAAACATTTAAACATTACCACTTACGTGGGGAATAAAAACTTCTTTTTTTAACAATATATAATTATGAAATTATTATTATTATTATTGGCAGTAGTATTGTTATGATTTTGCACAAAAATATCGAACAAAATCAGGGTTGCCAGATTTTTCGGACGACTTTTAGCCAATTGTCAGAAACAATTTTGCCAAAATTAGCCCTTTTCTGTAAACTTGATTGTTGTTGTTATAATGCCAATTATCGGATATCCGGTGTCTCGTCAGATGGATTTGTACCGGATATCCGGCTCGGATGGTTAAAACCTATGAATTCTATGCATATTTTTAAACATCCCACAGCTTCCTAACACTTACAAGTTTTTCACTCTACATATATTTTCAAAACATATACCGGATATCCGGTGCCTCTGAAAGGGCGAACCGGTCCTGCTCGTTCACCCTCATCGGTGCTGCCTGTATATGTATACATGATGAGCATGTAAATCTCGAAGCAAGGAAATCTGGGTTAAAATAAAGAAAAAAACAAAATATAAAATTTAATATGGGAAACTAAATTTAAAATTAACCTATACTAGCCGGAATTGTTTTGGCTAGTAAATGAAAATACTTTTTGCCAGCAGCATCTTAAACTAGCCATAATGGCTAATTTTGGCCACAGCTGGAAACCCTTAACAAAATGGCAGAGAACCTGTGAATGTAATTTTAAAGTTTCTATTGAAAAGAAATTAAAATCAAGAAAATAGTTAGTATGACAATCGAAATAAATTTTTCCGTAGGCACAACAAAGGTAAGAGCGATTTGATGGATTTAGTAAATTCAGAACACTCTATTTTTTATTCATAGAAAATGCTGCAAGCGATTTTATTTTTGAAATAAATAATTATTGAGATCTATGTTATTTATTTTCATTCCTAACTTTTTTTTTCTTGTTCGGAACGGAAAAAAACATTAAAAATCGGAATAAACACTTAATTTATTATTGACGAAGGGCAGGGATTGATTGATTGGGAAGTTTTAAAAGTAAATTTCAAGTGCTTTAATTTCACAGAATAAGAAAATGCTGCTAACATTTTTTTTACATGATCGTTGTTTGATATAGTTTATAATCATTCTTTCGTTTTTGTTTTTCACTTTTTTATTTTACCTATTCAGTTGTGAAATTGTGTATTGTGAAGAAATTCGCTGTAGTTAAATTACATTCTCCTTTACACGGAAATGAAAAAATATTTTTGGTATAAACTTCCCTATTAAATGCATTGGTAATTAACAATTGTTAAATGCTATGCCTGCCATTTTGAAAGAATAAATTTGATGGTGTTTACATATTAAATAATATTTTTCTTTTTTACAAAATAGATTCAATTTGTGTTTATATGATTCTTTTAACGTGGTAAAAATGTGTAATTGAAATATTTTTGAGTTAAAAATAAATAACGAGCGAGAGAAAAAGAGAGAGAGAGAGAGGAAGGGAGAGAGAGAGAGAGGAAGGGAGAGAGGGAGAGAGAGAGAGGGGGGGTGAAAGAGAGGGAGAGAGTTTAGTAAACGTCTTTATTATTCGGCATTATAATAAACATTTAAATTGAAAATATGTAAAGAATTAAAAAAGACTATTTTAAATTAATTCAGTAAATATCAGGATCTTGCGTTTGTACTAATTTGTTAATGATAAAATGGCAAAATTAAAAAAAATAATACAGATAAAATTGGAACGCACGGCAAATTTTGCAGTTTTTGAAATGAAATAAATAAATTAATACAACGAATACCAATAAGTTGCACCTGGTTGAAAACCTAATTAAACGAGAGGAGGCATTTGTTCACATTGTATGCTAAAATTTATACGCTCTTACAAAATATTATGCCTCTATGGAATTTTTCTTTTTTAAAAGTAACTAAATGTTTCCTAACCTCTTAACTATACAAATGGTTATTACATTTAAAAAATAATGATAGGTCGTAACGCCGCATGATATACCAGTTTCCTGAATTTAGGAAATTTATTTGCTGCTATCTTTTCCGAAGCTTATCATAAAAACAAAATACCCGAACGAACTGAAAACATGTCAAAAGTTTTATCGACAAATTTAGTTTGCTTTAGCGACAGAAAGAGAAAATAGTTTTGCTCCTGATTTGTTATGCGAAAAGAAACTTCAAGCACTAGAGCAAATAACATGTGTTTCCAAATCTGTTTCGTGCAAAAAAGAAGAAAAAACTCCTAAATAGTGGTATGTACTTATGGGCATTAAAAATCACGCAATCTTATTCTGCACTACATTTTTATTTTGCTTACTGCTTTACCTGGCACTGAGGTATTTTTTTGCCTTCACTTTTAAATTCAATACCGTCGAAAAGCAATTTTGTCTTTGAATCAAAGTTATGGCAAATGTTAAGCAAATAGTGTTTATAAAATACGTTTCGTGCATCATAAAAGTAAATATTTACTTTGAAAATAGTTTTTTTTTTCCATTTCTACTAGTGTTAAGTTACTTTTCTAAAATGTCATCAACAAAATTTTTAAATATAAAAAGAGCAAACACAATGTAGGTAAACATTTTGTCATTGAAAATGAAGTTTTTGAGCTATGGTCTTGCAATTATAAGTTTTTTTTGTAAGTAAGTACGTGTAAGTAATTTTCGGGAACAAAATTAACTTTCACTCTGAAATTTAAAAAAACAAAAGTGAAACTGTTGATTAATACCTCATCTTAAGTACCTGCTGCAAAATTCATGATCTGTGAGAACTGGAATTATACATTAAGCATGTTTGTTATTTATACAATTTGCGATTATTTGCCCTGATCTTGACCTAAGTGAACATTTCAAGAGAACAAAAAAGAATAGAATTAGGACAAATACAAAACATAAGTAGTATAATAATAACAGTACAAGAAAGCTTGAGTGGCTAAATTTCCGTCCGAATTAAAACCTGATCTTTAGTACATGTAACTCAATACATTTATTGTAAGCAGTATACATTAAGCATGTTTGTTATTAGATCAATTGGTAATTATTATTTGCCCTGAACTTGACATAAGCAATATTCCAAGTGAACAAAGAAGAGCAGAAGGTAATAAAAACCATAAACAGAATAATAATAACATTACCAAAACGCTTGAGTAGCCTAATTTCAATTCCAATTAATACCTCATCTTAAGTACATGTATCACAATTCATTTATTGTGAGCATTGCAATAACACGTTAAACAAGGCAAGTTTGTTAGTTATACAATTGTGATTGTTAATTGCCCTGATCTTGACCTAAGCAAGATTTCAAGTGAACAAAGAAGAATATAATGATGACAAAAAAAAAAAAAAAACAGTATAATAACATTACAAGAAAACTTGAGTACCCTAATTTCCAGTCCAATTAATATCTCATCTTAAGTACATGTAGCGCAATTCATTTGTTGTAAGCACTAGCCAAATGCTAATTGCCCTGACCTTGACCGAAGAAATATTTCAAGTGAACAGAGAATAGAATGACAAAAATATATATATATAAATAGTATAATAATAACAGAACAAGAAAGCCCTTGAGTAACCTTATTTTCATTCCAGATGAAAACATTGAATTAGGACAAACTTTGATAGTCCACTCATACGCGAACGGAATGTTCAACAGGCGTTCTAATACCGAGTCAATTACCAATGATTGTTGGAGTGGTATATCTACTGTACGTTTCAATAGAAGCGCCGGATACCATATCTGTCCATATTAACTTCAGGAAATATAAATTCAATAACTTTTGCAGAACGACTTTAAATTCTCCGTAAAATACTAAACTCATAATACTAAACAAATATCGTACATCTGATTATACAATGAAAACAAAATTAATAAATGAAGGAAATTTAAAAAAAAAAAGAAAAAATTGGCTTAACCTGAAATACAAAAATTTTGATTTTGGAATTATTTTAAGATAAAATATGCTAATTTTAGGCATAATTTCAATACTAATAACTAATGGAATCCAGTCTTTCACTCGCCCTCTGGAGAACAGCTACGTTTAATTCGCTTCAAGAACTATAATTCATGAATGATGTCACGATTCGAGGGGGAGGGGGTTCATGAAATTGACAAAGCGTGACAAGGGGAGGGGAGGGGGTCACAAGTGTGACATCATGCATTATGCAACATAGTGACATGTGACGAAGGGGGGAGGGGGTCAAATATATGGAAAAAAGCGTGACAGCATTTATGAACGGCCCCTAAAGACAACTTATTCACTCGATAGTTGACGTGGTTTGTTGATGTTAATGCACTTCGGCAGGGGGGGGGGGGGGATTTCGTAAATCAGAAGCGAGACCGCCATTCTAATGCAAAAGTGTCCAGCTGACGACATTACCACTTCATTTCTGTCCTTTTGAGGAATAATTTTGATGCATTTATGCTCGTATATTGGTTAAACACATTTGCTACCTTCTGGTGCACGGTTGGTTAAGCCATTTTGACGTCACGTGCATCGTAAAGACCGACTATGATGCAATATTATGTTCAGAAAATATTCCAGCAATGGCAATGGAAGAAGGGACTCGCTATCTGCCAATCACGAAGTGAATAAAATTTAAGGTTTTTCTTTTCGAATATAAACTCATGTTAAAATGAAACGAGTTTTACATATCTGCCATTGTTGCCGAAAATATACATGAACATCCAACCAAGAGTTTTCATGCATTTTTCCGGAGTGTGTGCCTAAGCCAATTAGTTAAAAAGAACATGCTGGGGGTATGAAAGGTTTATGAAAGGTTAGCATTAATTAAATGAGACATTCAAATAGCATATATTTGTCAATATTACAGATTCTTAATAAACCTTCAACTGTCTATTTCGCTGTAAGTTCACCTCGGATTGAAAAATTATGAAGTTTTAATATCTTACTGAAAGCATCATGTTTGATTTAACTTGCCCCTTAATGCAATGTTTAATTGAGGCTTTAAAACTTGAAATATTTTTCCGGAGCAATACGACACTTACGTGGAGTTAACGGTGCAGATATTTATTTCCTCCCAATTTCCGGAAGATCCGAAGCAGCTGCCATCAGCTTATGTAATTAATAACATTCCCTGTTAAAACCAAGGAAGTAATTTCAGATCAATGATTATATAAGGTAGAAAATAGATGGAAGCAATTGTGGCTGGCAAATGAAACTATTATGGTTTGTTATGCATGTTTGCAAAATGACTTCTGAACAAAATTGAAAATGCGTACACATGGATACATCGTTGGCGTTCTGTTAAAAGTCACTAAGTCCAAAATTACTCTCTAGGGATATCGACAAAAACATATTTTAGACCTGTTTAGAAAACAGCAAATATTATTTATCGAAGTTTTAATTGTTACAATAGGTTTACAGATAACTACAGGGTGGGGCAGAAATAATGACCCGGTTTTGAGAGGGTAAAAAAAAACTAATACAATTTGAGACTTAAAACTTTTTATATTTTGATCTGTACATAGTCCCATTTTTTTCATTAAGTTTTCATTACCATTTCAGCAAGGTGGCAGCCTTTTAGCAGCAATGTTTTGATTTCAGTCTATTTCAGAAGTTTTGGGAAACTTTTCTGCACATTTCAAGGGTATGGCGCACATTTCCTCGGTTCCAAACTTTCACCTTCAAATAACCCCACAGAGAAAGGCTTCCGTTAGGGACCGTAACATAACGCGGAATACTGAAATGCACTCTAGCTCTATGCGTGGAAGAATAGACTGCGTCAGTGTATTGCTGCTAAATGCCGCCACCTTGCTGAAGTTGCTACGTGCTTTTCCAATGTAGAGCTGTCAATGAATTTCTCTAATTATCTCTCAGGTTTATCAGAGTTTGTAAATACTGAGTGGATTTAGTGATTTTTGCCTGGGCGAAAGATATACTTTTATGATTTGTAGGATAGGAACAAGTAGTCTTCAGCATTATGTACACAAGATAAAACGCACGGCAGTATAGCACTGGAATCACCGAGCTGGTCTTTTTAACAGTTTCAAACCTTTCATTTTGCACTAACTTAATTCAAATTATAGTACAACTTTCAGTTGCATTGACTTTTTTTATACACAGTAGGTAGGACAAGTCAATGCAACTGAAAGTCATACTATAAATCAATTACGTTACGAAAGTTTCGAAATAGTCAAAAAACTGATTCGAAGGTTCTAGTGATATAGAAACTTAGGCTTTCAAAGCCGGTGTCCATACCAAACATAATATTTTCCAGGCTTATAGGCCAATCGAGGTCCAATCGAGATGTTTCTGGCTGACTTTTCGCCTGACATGTTTCAGGCTTTTTTTCGCTCTCAAGAAGCCTGAAACATGTCAAGCGAAACGTCAGCCAGAAACATCCTCGTTGGACCACGGCCAACCAAGCCCGGAAAATATTATGTTTGGTTCTAGTGATAAGCTATTGAGTATTTGCTCATTCCTTTTACTTAATTGATTATAAAAAGCATTACTTCTGCTTATTGCACCTAAATAAAATACAAGTAATAACTTAGCTTTGTACAGTGAAAGCCGTCAACATCGCTTTTCAGTGAGTTTTGCCAAAGTGGCAGTTACTGGACTTTAGTGTCCAGTCACAGGGCTTGAGCTTTTCAAGTGAAATGCTCGAAAATAGCGAAGAGTTCTCTTGCTAAAAGATATTTTAGGTCTGTCTAAAAGAAGCTTTTGAGCAATTTCACATAGTTTGGATTAACTATGGCTTCTTTTGATGTAAACTCGCTTTTCACCAATGTGCCGGTTAATGGCGCATTGGATTGTCTTAAATTGAGACTTCAGGAATATAATTTCTCTAGTTTTGAGATTGAAGAACTTATTTCTCTCACTCGTGTTTGTCTTGAGCAAAATACGTTTGTATTTGATGGTGTATACTTTCGTATGACTGAAGGTTTAGCTATGGGTAATCCTTTAAGCCCTATTTTAAGTGACATTTATATGCACTATTTTGAGACTAAACTTTTCGAAACCATAAAATTTCCTTTTTATGTCCGTTATGTTGATGATTGTTTTGTATTGCTTGATCAGAAGCAAGTGGATATTGATCATTTACTTGATAAACTTGATTCCATTGATCCTTGCATTCAATTCACTATTGAAATGGAAGTTGATAGTTCTCTTTCATTCTTGGACGTTTTAATTACTAAAAGTAATGACGATTTTATGACTTCAGTGTTTCGTAAGCCCTTTGCTGTTACACTACCTCCTCACAAATGTTCTTCTCACCCCCCAAACCAAAAGGTGGCCTCTTTCAAGGCTCTTGTTTTCCGTGCTTTGAATATATGTTCCTCTTCTAACTCTTTGGATGCTGAGCTTTCGTACATTAAGGCTGTGGCTTTGGATCGTGGTTATTCTCCTAAGGTCGTTGATTCTATTTATAACAGGTTAATTAAGCCTTCAATTTCCGGCAATGTTTCTAAGTGCAAGCCTGCTTATACTATTATTTTACCTTTTTATCCAAAAATCAGTCAGCAAATTGCTAAAATATTGAAGAAGTTTGGGTTTGATACTGCATTTTCCCCTGTGACTAAAATAAAATTTACAAATTTGAAGTATCCCATTGATTTGCACAACAACTGGGGTATTTATAGTATTTCTTGCAAATGTGGTCTGTTTTACATAGGTCAGACTAAACGTGCCTTAAAGCACCGTCTGAAAGAACATGAAAATTATGTTAAGCGTAAAGAACTTGCACGTTCTTCCATTGCCCAGCATTGTTGGACTTTAGATCATTGTTTTGAATTTTCTTCTGCTAGAATTATCAGCAAATGCTCTTCTGTCTATGAACTTGATTTTTGGGAAGCTTATCACATTTGGAAAAATTCTCATTCTGTAGTAAATGATTTTTCCAGCACTCCATATTTTCCTGAGATTTGGAAACAATTTTTATAATTTTTTTTTTTTTTCTCTCCATTTTTGGTTTTCTCCTGCAATTTACATATTCGTTTCCCGCCTTTTCCTTCGGGCTCTGTTCCCGCCTTGTTCCTGGCCTCTGATTGGTCAATCGCTAATCCGACACATTTGGTATAAATACCGGTGTCTCTCTGGTTATTGCCTTGTTCACTCACAGCTTTCTTGCTTGTGTGTTGAGCGTTTCTTCTTTCTTCTTTTATGCACTGATGAAGAGGCTCCATTTGTAGCTTCGAAATAGCTATTTGCGTTAATTTTAATCTAAATTTGTGCTTTTTCACGTTGTTTTATCTTTGTACTTACATTTTTGCACAAAGTATTTTGATCATTTGTCTTAAACAATAGTTTTGCTTGGATAATGCAACTATGTTTTGTTTGTTACATTGTTTTATTTAACTTGACTTGTCACGGAACATTGTTACGCGGTTTTCGACCACTATTACTGCATAAATTATCTTCAAACTTTGCACATAAGCTTATCCTCGATGACAATGCAATAATCCATCCATTTTATAATTTATTATAACGTTAATTAGGAAGAAAAATAATAATTTTGGCTCTGAGGAAATTATCAGAATTATCATTTATCATTTGGCAACAATAGTTTTGCTTGGATAATGCAACGATGTTTTGAATTTAAATAAAACCATGTAACTTAAAACATTTTTGGCGATTTAATATTATAACTTGCTCCTGGAAAACTTTTTAAACAAGCATTACGATCCATAGATTAGAAGTCCTAAAGTATAACCCACTGTTAGTATAAAGGGTTATTATTTTTGTAAGAAAGCAAAAGTTTTATTTATTTATAATACTTTTGTAGTTACAAATCTAAGCCGTTTTCTTTTCTTAACAAGTATACACTCTTTAATACTTTAAAATGCCTTTTTTTGTAAAATTTTAAAAACGTGAGCAGTACCGAATTGCCTTTTTTTTTTTGCTAGAAATAATACACAAAAAGTATACCAAAGTTTGCTAAAACTAGTGAAAATTTAATACTGCATAGAAAACCGAGTCGTAACAAAAACTTTGGATTATCTATAATTGTAAAGTTTAGCAAGGAAAAGCGGTAGCATCTAAGATACAAGAAGCTGATATTATAATGATAAAAATAAGTGCGCTTTGTCCAATTAAATCTCAAGATTTTTTTTTTGCGGGGATTAAAGGAATTTTTTACGGAAATATAACCTACAAAAATTCTTCCAAGAACGTCACAATAATTGGGGTCGTTTTACGAAACATAATTACTGTTTGTGGGCGATGAAAGACCTTTTATTAGTTAGTATTTGATTAAAAATATCTTTTATTGTACTAAATATTCAGAAAAAGCTCATTCTTTTCGGTAGCCTGTGTAGGACAAATAGCATACTTGAAAATAAAATTGTTAAAAATTACTTCGTTTGTCAAAACATGTTCCATCTAGTAAATCCTAGACTTGGTCCTTAAATAAATTTATCCTATTAATATATATTAGTGAAGTTTCTTTTGGGGGGGGGGGGGGTGCATGTCATGTAATTCGCAAAAATAACAATTAGATAACCAAATTATAAATGCACTTGATTATCTGAAAATATTTTAAATTTTTGCTTCTTTCTAATGAGTTTCAGGATGATAATATAATTTTATGTGGATTTGCTAGCATTTTCTTCATTTTGCAGTTTACAAATTTTTTTTTTTTTGGAAATAAAATTATTGCTTAGAAGCTGTTTGTTTTGGTTTAATATTGAACAATTAACTTTATATAGTAAAAACTTTCTATGACTGCTTCCAGTGGGTTTCACCAAAAGGTAAAACCTACTGGAGAAAAGAAATCTTCATATTGGTTGAACCTTTCTATGACTGCTTTTAGTGGGTTTCACCAAAAGGTGAAGTCTACTGGAGAAAAGGAAATCTTCATAATGGTTGAACCTTTAACATAAAAGACTGATTAACGAATGCATCCGATAGCTCTCGCGGTTTTAACGTCCTTCTTAAAAGGACCCTCTAGCAATTTCTTAACTTGAAATTGCTCTCTGGTCGATGTCAGTGGTAGTCAATAGGTGAGTTACCATGTAAAAAATAAAAGCTTATACGAGTTACTAAGTCATACTAATACCATGTATTATTTTACTCAATGAAAGTAAACTAAAAAAAAAAGATGAAAAGATTTTTAGGCAGGCTTATATCTTTCTACAGATTTGAATGAATTTTCATCAAGTGGCCCAATGCATAAGTTGGAAGTCCCAAAGCGTATCCCGCAATTATAAGTATAATGGGTCTGTATAAGTGATTCAAAGTTAACCGTTTCCAAGCATTAACGAAGCCTTGTCTGTTAATTTGAAGTCTAGTTGTTGACGAAATCGATGTTGTGACGTACTTTCTTTACACACTCCAAAATATAAAATTATTTTAATCACCAAATTTATTTTTTAAAATATTTTTTAAAGGAAAATCTTTTCTTATAAATACTCCGTTCATAGCAACACCGAACTATTTTTCTCAAATGAATATTTCATGGTAACGCAAATCTTTTTGCTTTCCTGATGACCGCTGCTTGTCCTTCGCTAAAAAATTCATAATCCTCTGTTTATCAGGAGGTAACGCTAGATCATCATCGCTTTTCAATGTTTCATATCGTTTCTTCTGATCCAAGCACTAAGAGATCACACGAGCTTGACCTTAACGCAGCGCGACTTAAGAAATCAGGATAGCAAACAGCTTTTTCCATCTGAGCAATAGTGCTAAGGGCATCTTCTTTATTAGGCACAGACATTACAGAAAAACAAAATACATCAGCATAAAAATGTGAAATGATCATGTTTCCCATCAGCGAAACAAATTCTGTCTCCTAACTTTTTGTTAATATTTTTAAAACTTGATATCACACACATCCTTACAACTTGTAAAAGATCGATGGTAATTAATATTTAGTTGATAGCAGAAATGTCATAATAAAAGACATGAGTATTATTTGAAGAATAAACGATATCTAAATTAATTTTGTAAATGGAGCTAAAGTAGAGTAAATATTCCACACATTTTGAGGTAGTCTAGTCCCAAAACTCAACTCATTAATGCTGTAAGGATAAGTATGATCTACAGCTTTTCTTCTGGCTTCTGTCAGTTATTCCCCTTACTGCTATGTCAACTTATCCCTGGTGAATCGACCCCAACGTTCCTGTCCACGATCCGTTTTGCTGGCTGTCCCAGATGTAGGTAAATTACTTATTCACGCATTTTTTTTACACCTGGTAACCTTTCTTACTGTCTGGGAAAATGTAGCAACCTCACTTTATCGTCTTATTTACATCTTTTTGCTTATGCTTGGTAATATTTTTTTTTGAGAACTACATGAGGATAATTGTGGAAAAAAGTTCAATTAAATTATATAAAATGAAAAATAGCTGTGCAGGGATGTAGGACGGAGAACTTCTATACATAAACAATGTGTTTGCAAAGATGCGTTAATGTTTAAATTACAAAATTAAGTCAAAATACTTCAGTGGAATGTAATTTGTACAAAATATTTCAAAACTAATTACCATCAATGAAGAACTATTATAATAGAACATAAAAAAATTAAAAGCGCGGTACACAAAAATATATTTAGTCATTACTTCGGCAACCACCTGGTTCCCCCTTCTTGCTGTGAATTACATGGTTATTGCGATCTCGTTCGTGTTGGTAAACGTTACAATAAGCCACTCCGGCAGCTAGTAAAATAAAATGTTCTCCAAGGGGGAAAACACTGCCAGTAAATTTTGAAAGAATTTGCGTGGACCAAAATTTCAGCGGAAATGAGCATCATTTAGAATTAATTTTTGAAAATATACATTTTTATCACTCGCATTGTTTTTTGAGTTGGGTTCATAAGGATTCTTTAAACTTGAAACGCGCTACTTTATTTATTGATAAAGCGGTTTCATATGACCTCAAAACACCTGTATAGATTTTTTTCTTTTTGCAATCTTTCCTGGTATAATCTTTGATTGTTCGTTAACCCTCTCGTGCATATATTTATTAATTTTTGTTATAAACAAAAAATTTCCTATGCTACAAACCAATTTACTTTCTCAGGATTCTTCTGCAATAATTTACTTTTGGAAATGTTGTCTTGTATAGTCAAAAATGTGTGTCCTGGTAAAAGGACGTTTTATGCTTTTATGTCATATTTATTCAATATAACAATAAACATGGCAAAACTGAATGTTCAAACTTCATTCATAAAGAATAAGAAGCTATAAAATAATACCAAACTTCCCAGTAATCCAATACACGCTTCAAAATAAATAAACTGAGTTTGATTTGAAACTGAGATTTTCTCTTCTTTCTTGGAGTCCTTCATGGACTTTTAAAGAGATCTTAATCTTTTAACTATCTTGAATATCCTATGAAACTATGGTTTCCATGAACTGTTTGGAGTCTCCAGATGAAGACGACATGAAAATTGAAGAACAAAAACAAATCTGCATAAAAACTAGAACAAAAATTTGTCACCTCATATGAGGCTTATATGCCTGAGAGGGATAAATACTACAGTCTAAGAGTAAGAGTTTTGCTTCTTAATAATACTTTTGTGCTCTCAAGTATGCTTTCAAAAAATATAATACATCTTCTTATCTTAGGTACTTCACGCTTTCTTCTAAAAACGTTAACAGAATCGGAAGATATAATTAAGTGCAAACAATAATACATAAAAGTTATAAAGTTCAACGCAAACAATGAAAATTTAATGCTACCCAGAGAAGTGAACCATAACAGAAACTTTGGATTAAGTGTGTTTGTGAAGTTCCGCAGAAGAAGCGATAATAACTGAGGAACAAGAAGCTGGCATTATAATGATAAAATTCTAATACAAAGAAAAATAATGGCGTTTCGTCCAATTAAATTACGAGAGAAAGTTTTTTGGGATAAAAATAGGTTTATCCTAGAAGTAAAATCTACATGAATTTTAATAAGAATGTCCCCATAATTGGGGTATTTTTTATCAAAACATAATTATTGTTGTAGATAATGAAAGGTTTTATGTTACTTAGTATTTCTTTTAAAATACATTTTATTATGGCAATAAATCAGGAAAAAAAATGTTTCTTTCTCTCCTCTCTCGTCAACTTTGAGTGAATGTTTACAAAAATGTTAACAGTTTCCGCTCTTGTCTAAAAGATTACGCCTCTAACAAGACCTGGATTTGATTTGTATATTTTATTATTTAAATAATAAACCAAAGTTTTAAACAGCAAAAATGAGTTAGTTATGTTAGTAAATTGACGAAGTTTCCTTACTACTAATTACCTGGGTTTATTGTAATTCGCAAAAAATTTACCTTTTAATAGAAATATCAACACAAGTACTTTATGTGGCAGAAAAAACTTTCTTTGTTATGGCCTAAAAAATGGTTACATTATATTGTTAATTATTTGCAATTTCCGCCTTTTGCAGTTTCAGAAACTTCTTTTTTGAAAATAAAGTACAACAAACAGTTTGCTGATGGGTGGTTTCATAGTATTTATTAATCGAAAGAAACAAGAAGTTAATGTGATTTTTTCTTCTTTTTTTGCTTTATACGGAAGGACAAAATCTGCTAAAAATTATAACTTATTTACGTTTTAGTTATTTTTCACAAATATTTCGTTCCACTGTTACGATAAAAACTGAAAGTTTATAGCAAACTTCCAATGCGTTATAAATTGTGTGTTTATATGTTACGGCTTATGTCCGAAATTGGAGAATCTTGCAAATCACCGGTCTGATAGATGGTGAATGTCGACATTCACCGTAACATATATGTATAAGTTTAATGTTGGTTTAATTTATTTTTTTTCCTTTTCTTAAACTAGTGGAAATGTAAAAACACCAATAACAATTATAATAATATTTTCATTATAATTATAAATAATAATATTTTTACATACCCACTAGTTTAATGTTGGTTTAATTTAATTTTTTCCTTTTATTGAACTATTTTACAATTGTTTAATTGAGCTGCCTTGGGCGCTTGAGTCTACTTTGTTATTACTTTCACATTATATATATATGCACAAAATATACAAAAAAGTACCATACACTAATTACAATTAATTAAAACTAACTAACTCACACTTGTACTGAAACGGGTCTGGTACTTCTCACTGATGACGCACTGGTTCCACTGGAAGCGTTCCACTTTTTCCAATCTTAATGCCTATGTATATATATACACTAAATAAATAATATAAAACCTAAATCATTGGGTGAAAAAAATAATTTTATTCATGAACGCATCAAATAAAATACTAAGTGATTCCTACTATTAAAGAAATGAAAAAGTTTTAAATAATTAAAACATAGAGCCTATATATATATATATATATATATTTCATCTCAGTAAACTATATAGGATTTGAAGACTGATTACGATGACTGAAACCTTTTTGCCCCGCTATAAATAAAGCGGCTTCAGCAGGCTTATTGCAAAGCTAATTCTTAATAGAGAGTAATGTAATGTCGCTGAAGAATGATTTTGAGTCCTAAGTTAAAATTAGTAGTATGAGAGATTCAATCGTTAACATAGACTGTCATCCCATTCCGACACATTATGCCCCTTGAAACCCGCTGTCAGCTTTGATCAAAGTACACCATCTGCCTCTCCGGAGCTTTTGCGTTAACACAGTTTAGCACTCTGAGATTATCTACATTTGTCATCTCACGTACAACATATTCGGCACGAAAAGTTAGAATTAGAGTGGAAGCTGGAAAGCTAAATTCTCTTCGTGACTTACATTTAAAATATTTTAAAATAACTGTAGTATTGACGCTAAAAACAACGAAATAATTGCAAATTGGATGTAAGCATAGCTGTTAGTATTACATGGTCGAAGTACTTTTGTGGGGGAAAAAGTTTACCTGTTTAGCCTACTTTCCCGTAAAAGTAAAAAAAACAAATAATAAAGCATGAAAGAAGGCTTAATTTGATTTTAGGTAGTATTCTTTCAAAACGAATGGAAAATCTATGAAACTTATAGAAATAATGTATATCCAAAATAAAAAAATCTTATTGTAGAATGTATGTATTTACTCTCAAATAACTCATTTTGCCCCAAAATCTTAATATTAATCATAAAATGATAAAATATCAGAAAATAATATTTCACTTCAAAAAGTAATAATAAAAAGTGCTAAACAGAACTCTACTTATTTTTAGCCTACTTCTGGTAAAAATGAAAAAAAAAAATAAATAAAGCATGGAAGAAGGCTTAATGTATCGTGAAAATATTGTTAACAATAAAGAAAAGTCAAAAATAAATTAAGTAATTCAATAAAGATTGAAAAATGAAAAAAATGAAAGTAGGGGTTTGAGCTGGGGAAAGAGTGTGTCGGTGGGCTTGTCGGACTGGTATGGTTCCCCGCCAATAACTTTTGAAGAAATCGTCATTTCCATATTTTATTTTTTGATTTGAACAATTTTTCGTTCAATTTTGAACGGCTCAAAAAATTTCAACATTGCTGCCCATGGTCAAATTATGTAAACTCTGGGAGTAAGATCCAAGTTTCTAGGAACAAGCTGATTGGAAGAAACTCTCGTAGGTTAAATTTTTTTTATTTGAACAATTTCTGTTCATTTTTTTAACAGTTCAAAAAAGTAACATAGCGCCTACGGGGAAATTTCAATCATATATAAATGCTGATCTAACAGACCGATTTGCTTGAAACGAACTTTATCGGAAAGCTTTTATGACGTAGAACATATACAGAAAGAAAGTTTACCCAGAACTAACGAGCCTATTTTCCTAAGAAAAATTTTTATTGGGATATTTAAGAATATTTTTGAATGAATAAGTGCAAGAATAAAGGAAGAAATGAGTGAATAAACGAGCGAACGAATGAAAAAATAAGTAAATGAATGAATTAATGCATGAAAGAGTGAATGAATAAATGAATGACTGAATAAATGAATTGATGAATGAATGAATTGATGAATGAATGAATTGATGAATGAATGAGTGAATGAATATGTAAACACCGTTGAAAAAGGTATAGTTGAAGTAATTAAGAACTAAAGCTAAACAAACGAGAAAGCGAGAGAGATATATCTAGATTATAAATATGTTGCCGTGGGCGGGAAAGTAGGCTCGCATAGTTCTAGATGGAACTTCTTGTTAATTTTACGTTTTTGTAGCGCGGTTCTGTTTTACTTTGATGATGAAATACATTTAAAAATAAATAAATAATCTTGACTAAAATTATAGACAGTCAAAAATTTTCGACTTTCCCTCCCCTTTTTGTCTATCAGTTGCAGTAGACTAAACTTTAACTTCAACTTCAATGCAAAAAAAAAAACGAGCACTTTTCTTCAAATCAATAGTGATATTAGCTTAGCAAAATGTAATCCTATAGGAAACAGCTGGCAGACACTTTTGAAAATTTCCTAAAAATGCATATTTGAAATATTTACTACTAATCATTGCGAAAGAATGCAGTTCAAATTTTAATTAATTTCGAACATCTTTTTTTTTATTTACGCATACTATTTGCTCTCCACTAAGGGGAAAATAGATACTTAGTCAACAAAATGTGTTCTTTAAAATGTTCTTTGAATAATGACGATGGGCAGATTGTCTTTATCTTTGCAAATGATTAATGATCTTGGAAAGTCAAGCAAAAAAGGATAATTTTGGGAGCTAAATATCGGAAAATAAAGATGGTTGTTAATGAAACCTGTTTTATTGATGGGTTCATGTTAAATATTTGTATAGTGTTCAGAAAGATTTCAACGACCTGGTTTCATAATTTTTGTTAAGTTGAAGACATCAATAATTACTTAATTGATGAAACCCAGACTTTGAGATACTTTTTTAAATGTAAGTTTTTATGCGTTAATTGCTACAATATGTATGAATAAATATTTGCTTCGCCACTACAGTCACTACACGCCACTTGTTTTAGAGTAAATGTATTTAATTACTGAAAGAAGTTAAAAGACTAATCTTGATTAATTGTTTCATTTCATCGTCCTTTTTCTTTTTTTTTATTTTAAGAAATTGAACATTTTAGAAGAGGCTTACTTGTTAAATACGCGTCAAAATGCTGCATTCCTCTGCCACAAGCTGTAACTTTTTGCAGAAAAAATAATATTTTACGTTTTTTTACCAGTACGCTTTGTGCACATTAAAACTATTGTTTTTTTATATATTTTTAACGATGCTGTTTTCTATGTATTCTCTTGGGAATCTGTGTTCCCTCAGTTCTAGCATACTAGAGTTTAAATTCATTGCATATAGCAAGTTGTGTAGATTGCATGTCATTCATCTTGCATAGTTAGGAGAAATTCTGGGGAGGTTCAGAATGTTTCGAGAGGAACTGGGTCAACATTTACCACAATATTTAGCAACGTAATGTTCAGCGGAGCAAATGGGATAAATATAGTATGACTTGTTTTATGAACATAAAGCGAGTTTTGTTTGTAGAAAAATATGAGTTCAATGATTGATACGCTAAATAAAGTGATTGGTTCCGTTTTATATACATCAATACTTTTTGTTATTCCTCGTACTGCCGCTTTTAATCTTTTTTCTTTTACGAATGTGAATAGAAATACTGCGTGTCATAAATGCCAATAAAACTATTTTTTGATCTACTATGAAAAGGCAAATGAAAATATCAATGTGACTAACCGAATAGGAATAGAAATACTACGTGTCATAAATTCCCTACTAAAAATATTTTTGTCTCTACTATGAAAGGGAAAATTAAAAATATCAATGTGACTAAGTAATCGAATATGTTAAGAAATACTACGTGTTATAAATGCACTTATAAAACTATTTTTCTCTCTACTATGTAAAATAAAATGAAAAATACCAATGTGACTAAGTAATAAAAGAGGAAAAATAAAAAGTACTTTATAAAAATATTTTTTAAAAATCGTATTCCCACGTATTATTATTAATCTTATAACTAAAGTTGTTTTTTATTTGTGTGTTACAATGTGACTAACCGAATATGAATAGAAATACTACGTGTCATAAATGCCCTACTAAAAATACTTTTGTTTCTACTCTGAAAAGGAAAATGAAAAATATCAATGTGACTAAGTATAATCGAATATGTTAAGAAATACTACGTGTTATAAATGCCCTTATAAAACTATTTTTCTCTCTATTATGTAAAATAAAATTAAAAATACCAATGTGACTAAGTAATAAAAGAGGAAAAACGAAAAGTACTTTTTAAAAATATTTTTTAAAAATCGGATTCCTACGTATTAATATTAATCTTATAGCTGAAGTTGTTTTCTATTTGTAATGTATGAAAGTCATTTTGTACACACTGTGGGAACAAAAATAAACTGTAGGTTTTTTTACGAAACTTATAAGATACTTTAAAACAAATGCTTTATTCGATATGCGATATTTTGTGTAGTTTGAATACTTTACAGTCTTGAATTAACAGTGCATAACTAATAGATTGATTGAGCCTATTTCTCACATGCTCATTGTAAAGGAGAAAATGCTTACACCTTTTTTATTCTTTATAAAATGAAAATTATTAATGAACGAAAACTTTAATTTTTACATTTTCTGCAAGGTTTTACTGCTTATTTAATTTGTGTAAAAATTTGATCAGTTCTTTCATAACCCACGCATGTGTTATGAGAAACTTCAGGAAATTGTCGTTGGTGCTAATATTTTCAAAAACCTTCCCTAAGATAAAATATGATCGATGGAAATAACACATTTGTTGAACATTAACTTTCATGTAAAAGAAAAAAATAACAATCCTCTCCTTTTGAATATGTAGGTATAACTCGCGTAAAAAGAACTACCTCCAGGGATTTTTAGCTTTTCTTAAGCTGCTTTTTATTACAACTTTTATTTTTTTGATGATCAGACCCCACCAGTGTTGAGGTAATCCAAACAACATAAATTGCTCTTTTGTCACTAATAAAAATAGGTAAGTTAGTGGTTAGTTATGAAAGTGTAGATCTAAACTATGCAAAACGTATTAAAAAGAATTTAAAACTTCTAAAATATAATAATAATAAAGAATGTCTACATTTTTTTAAATGATATAATGTTTCATATGAGATATTTAGACTCTTGGTATACAATATAATAGAGCAGTCGAGATACTTTTATTTGGTTTACTCATATATAAATAATGCTAAAATCTTTGCTTGAAACATTTACATGCATTTTTTTTTTCATGTATGCAGACGTTATTTTAAAGCCCCATTCATTGATATCATTAGAAGTTTACAAAAGTAATGGCATTTATCGACAATATAATTTAATAATTGGGAGTAAAAAAAAAGACTTTTATAAAATAAGCTAGTTAAATGAACCCTTAACCATTAAAATATATCGAAGCAAGAATAATGTATATAGAGAAATTTGTTACAAGATGTACGTTTTTTTAATATGTGCTTTGCATTTTATATACCTGAATTTGCGGGAAAAGGGAAGCTTTTCTTAGGACCATATCATAAATGTTTCCAACATATTTTAATCCGTTTTCTAAGAAGCTGTCATTGCGGTCCCAAAACTTTTGCGGTTGGGCTTGTTAGTGATACCAAGATCTCTATTTATGCAAAGAACATATTCTTTCGAGGAACAAAGTCTTTGTTTTGGTGAAAGATGCAATATAAAACTAGTGAACGTTGCGATTTAAACTTAAACTAAGGGGGTTCAGGCTGCCATTCAACAGCAGGAAGAAAATGTCCTTGTATTCTGAAATTCATCAAATTGATCATTCGGTAGAAGTTGCATAGTTTCGATTGCTAGAAGAAAATTGCCGAAACTTTTAAGTTTCATACCTTTGTAGCCATTAAGGGTAAATTTATTCAAACAAAATTAGGAATAATATTAAAAATCAGTCGACATACATGAAATTATGGTGCTTGCCTGAAAGAGAAAGTGGGATATTTTTAAATTATACTTACTAGATTTTACTATTTTATTTAGAATATGCATTTAGTTTTGTATTTTATTCATTTTCCTATTCTATATTCTTTTGTTTGGGAAAATATCGATCGTTGAAACTTGCAGTTCTATCTATTTATTTATCTATCTAAACTAAAAAAGAAAGATGTCGCGACAGTCCATTGGGGTCCATGGCCAACTGTACACATCCCAGTTAACGAGACCGAGGGCCCTGGGGTGCAGAAGCAAGGTGTTAAGGTCAAGGGGTTGGCCTGACATGAAACCCCCAGTGTTTAGTTCCATACTATCTATATATACTTAAAATATATACGTGCTCTGTCTAGCTATATATACTTAATTTAATGCCAATTTTGATAAATTTGGAACTGTTACTTAACTTTCAGTATTGATCTACTCGGGGAATGTGAGCTGATTTATAACGCAATAGGAAATAAGTTTTGAGGGGACAATTTTTCATCAACAAAATTTTGTCAGGAAAAGGAAGGTAAAATATATTTTAAATGAAAGTAAGAAACAAATTTTGAATAGATTTATTTTCCTTAATTTTTGAATAGCTAAAATATCACATTGAGAACATAAGAACTTTTATTAGTTACTAATATCGATAATACTTTTCACAAAATTCTAAAGCTCTGAAAATTCCGAGAAAAAAAGTACCGATATTGCAAACAATAGGTCTGGAAACCATTTTGCAGCATGAAACTTAAGTAGAGTTTTTTCAATTTTTTTTTTATTTTGTAATTTAAAACTAAACTCCTTTAGATGCTTGGAATAATTTTTTCAGTAAATTTGTACAAAATATATATAATGAAATGAAAGAAAACGATAATGAAATAAATAAGATTGAAAAAAAAAAAAAAAAAAAAAAAAACGTGCATAAATGTGAACCGCGTTTGCATTATAATGAGAATTCACTAATACATACATTTCCCAAATACAAAAATGTTGCATTTTATTCTACATTTAATAACCGTTGCACGTAAAAATAAGTCAGAAGAAAGATTTAGTTACACATCGTTATGCATCAGTGAATTCCACGCATGAACAAGAAATACCTCGTTAGTGTACATTTATTTCACATATATTTCTTCATCTATCATTTTCAATATGCAATTAAATCTACGCGTTCAGAAAATTTAGCGTAAACATTCTTGGTACTGGACATAAAAATGTTAATGCAGAACATATATCTTCAGAAAGGCACGTGTGTAGTTTAGTGATCAAAACTGTCTGGATCACGAACATTTTGTGTGTTTTTCTTAAGTCTAAAATAATCGTGATGTTTGTGTAACTAATTTTTGATCCCGTGTAATAAAGTACTATTTTTTACTCTCTTGTACGGAGTACAGGAAGTTTTGTATTCGTAAAAAACATTTCCTTTCAGGCTAAATTTCACAGAAAAATCAACTTTGATTTGCTTTTATGTATAATACGAGGGGTGATCACTAAAAAAGCGTACAAATCGAATAATCTTTCCTCTCGCGCCCGTGAAAATGACGGGATGAAGTTTCTCCTTCTATTTCATGATCCCGTGATATTTCCGGGCTGGAGTGTTAAAAATGTCAAAATAAAAACAAATCAAAAATTAAAAATTAATATATAAAAAATTTCTCATACACATTTTTATGTAATTTTCAGGGATAAAAAAATTGGCACTTTTACGACCGTTTTCTTGAAAATTACCCGACTGTTTAAGGGGTTAGCAATAGACAGAAAATACAAAAGTTAATTAACCCTTTAAAGCACGAGTTTTTTTCTGAAAAAATAGTAAGTTATTCTTTGCTGTTTGAGGTTGTGGTGTGTGACTAGAGAGCGGGGGTGTGTTAAAAGTTACATAAAGAAAAAATATTATGCAAACAAAATGTGAACGGATCTCAGACGGGCAGTAGAAATAAAACAACGCACGGGCATGGGCAAATTTTCCTGTAACTTTCGCTCGTGTCAGACACGGGCAAATGCTTTAAGGGGTTAAGATACATACACGCCTATCACTTTTCATCACAATCATCAAGTCTATTTAGACATTTATCAGAACACAGAACCAACTTGTTTCACCCGTCTTGGTAGAAAGCGGGTCCCTGTCCATTGAGTCACTTCTCGGCGGATGTTTTCACATCACTGTCTGTAGAGACCCGTGTGCTGGATAAGTGCTTCTTCAATTTTGGAAGCAGGAAATAGTCACTGGGTGCCAAATCTGGGATGTAAGGGGGGGGGGGCGACTCCAGAGTTCCTACATGAACCGTCGACTCTATTCATGCGTTGCTTTAGCTGTATGGGGCCCGACATTGTCATGCAGAAGTATGACACCTTCCCTCAACATGTCAGACTCATTCTGTCAGATGCGGACACATTCTTTGCTCATAAAAATCGAAGTCACGGCTTGCACTTCCACAGAAAACCAATGTTCTAAGTGTCTTGCCATTTCAATCGTCCTGAACCGTAGGAGAACTTTCACTAATTACCCGCATACCAGCTGTATAACAAGTAGCGCCATCTGTCTCCATTGTGGGGAAGCAAAATTCCTCCACAATATGTAATTTTCAAATGCTGCGGCTTGTAATCTTTATATATATACAGTTGAACGTTTTTAATACGAACACGGTTAATACGAAATCACGGCTAAAAGGAGCATTTTGTTCGATAAGTTTGGTTTGCTACTTATTTACACTAAATATTTCACGCATATTACGAAGTTTAAAATACAAATTTCGGCTAAAACGAACAAAATTTATGACCTATTCACGAAAAATTTTCTCGACTTCAGAAAATTAATTCTTTCTTTTTTACAAATTGTTGGTTATTTTGAGTCACTGTAAACCACCAAGTACGTATTTTGAATCAGACGTTGAATCTTTCTGGGTAGAGAATAAAGCTCATGCACGTGTTGGCTTTCGGACTGGTCAGTCTGCTCAGGGAATCAAACCCTCGATCTTCGAATCATTCTTAAATAGTGGTAATTATTTTTAAAATATAAACGTGCATTTCTAATACATTTTTTTACACAATTTTATTTATTCACGGTTGTTACGAATAACGGCTAATACGAACAAATTCGCGAATTTTTGACATTTCGTATTAAGCGAGTTCAACTGTATATATATATATATATATATAACATTTTTGGACATTCTAGAGTCTGTTTTAACAAACAGTTAACGAATAATCGCTGGTCGCAGAAGGTTAAGTTACAAGAATGCTCAAAGACTCGCTTTTTGTTGCGTTCAAAAAATTTGAATCTTTCAATAAAAAATTTCTAATAAGTAATTTGTTAGTAAAGCTATATGGTAAGACAATAATAGTTAACTTCTTATTCGAGGGGTCAAATTTTTTGAACGTAACTTATTGACAATTAAAACTTGCTAAGTTGGAAACTCAAACAGTTTTTAAAAGAACAAACTGCTTTTAAAAATAGTGGAAGAAAGTGCACTATTATGATTAAAGGATCTATTAAATTCGACAACCGTTAAATTTCAACTCTGTTATCGGTGACACCGACCAACCCGAAGACAGCTTCTACCGAACGTGGTCTCCTTTTTAGACTTAGGGTGCTTCCACACGCAAGGCGAGAAAGATAAAAACTTGTCTTTTCTGATCTACGCAAGCACAGTGCCTTTTTTGTCAGCCAAAACATACTCTGCGCTTGCGTAGATCAGAAAAGACAAGTTTTTCTCTTTTTCTCCTTTCGTGTAAAAGCACTCTTAAGTTTTTGTTGAGGTAGTAATCTACTACAAGAATGAACAGTTAATGAGAGAGGAGAAAAAAATTTTTTTTATTCATTTTTGTGCAATGTGTCGGATATGGATTGCAAAATATTTGCTAATACGATGCGAATAAAAATACATGATATAAAGAACTGCTTTGGAATTGTCAACGACATCGCGTGTGTGTATATTCATGTGGTTGAAAAGCTCTTCGATTAGAAAAAGATGTTAATGAAAAACAGCTTTTATTTAAAAAATGTTAATACTACTTCTCCCACAAAGCATAATTTATTCATATTACGTTTAATGTTGCTTGAGGCATCGGTGTTTTGTTGACTTGTTCTTAAAAAAGTCATGCTTTTCATCGTCTGAACAAACATATTATAATGCACATTTTTTTCATTGCAATACATTAGTTTTCTCCAAATAATTTTGATTTTAAGTAGTATTCTGTCCAACTATATGGAAAATCGATGAAGTTTATTGAAGATACATATCTCCAAAATAAGAAAAACCCATCGTAGAATATATTTTTTTTATTTTTAAATAACTCCTTTTGCTCCAAAATCTTAGAAAAATAGAAATGTTAGAAATAGATTTAATTAAAAAACGAGCTAAACAAAGACAGAATTACACTCGTTTATGAATATTAGTTAAAAAATCATTTTCGTGTGGAAAAGTTACTAATTTTTGGTGTCTTATTTCAAAAATATTTTACACACAAAGAACAAAACAAAATCATCCCTTCGTTGGTTTTAAAGGGAAAAAATATTAACAAAACTCATAGAATTGCACTATGTACTGAATTTTCATTTCACAAGAACATTTAAATAGTTTGAAAATTCATTTTTTTTAAAGTGTTTTGAAAATTTTATAGTTTCTAGCTTTAGTGTAATTTTTTAATTGTATCTTTTGGTTCTGCCATTCCAAAAATATTTTTCATATCATTTCCCCGATTCAACTAACGGAAATTTAGCCTGAATTTCAGAAGTCGCGTTTACTATTTGAAAGAACATATTTGATACTTCTTAGGTCAATAATGCTTTCAGTTTTTATCATTCTTTGTGTTTTTGATTTCTGGGAGCTATTTTTGTGTTTTAGGTATTTTTAGTCGCGAAATTTGAAGACTGCAATATGAGAATGTTTACTCTCTCTGAGAAAACGTTTACTAGTAAAAGCCTTTGTCTAACGAGAGTGAATATTTTCATAAGTTGCATTCTGTTCCAATGCTTTTATGATAAGTTACTTAGGTAGTTTGAATTATAACTAAATGTTATGGAAAACAATAGCAATCACATTTCTTGTAGTGTTGTAAAATCCTGTCCAACTAACTATCTAAGAGTACATACGAAAATAACTTTAATTTATATATGTGTTTTTCTGAAATACAATTTCAAGAATTTTATCTTTTGAATCCACTAGTTAGATAACTGTTATGAAAAAGTTTTCATCTAGTGTGTATTAGTGCTTCTGAAAGTAATGTTTACTGGTGGGGGAGGGGAGCTTTTGGGTGTTAAGTACAGCACGTATACTTTACTGAATTGAGACTCGTTTAATCTTTTACCTCAATGTTAATTATACGTTACGTTTTTCATTTCTTATTACTAACTTTTACTCTATTTTTTTAAAACAAATAAATGAAATAAAAATGTAATAAGCGTTTCCGTAATGTTTACCAGTTTGTGATACTATAAAGTAATTTTCATTGGTATCGGCTTTGTAAATAGTAAGGTTTGGTTATGTTCCCTAGACACTAACGTAAATGTGTTTAGATTCTACAAAAAATATCATAAAATTTAGTAAATTATCAGTACTTTTCTGTGCATGTTCTACGTCAAAAACTTTTGCTTATGAGTTTTGTTTGTAGCAAATTTGTCTGGAATATTACGGTTTACATAGGACTAAAATTTCCACGTAGAGCGTGAAGTTTTTCTTCTTCTTCTTCTTTTTTTTTTTTTTTGAGCTGCTCTGAAATTAATGAAATAATATTTTAAAAAAGTAAAACAAAAAAGAAAGAAACATGTGAATGCGATGTTTCAGATTAGCTATTAAAAATATTTTCTTTCTAATTGAGCTATTCTTTGCTCAGTTATGGGGGTTTAGGAGGAGCATACAGGGTTGACATACATTTCCCTATTTCATAAGTTTTCGTTCAAATTTCTTAATTTCTTAGTAAAAATATTAATTTCTTAAGTAATATCTTTAAGATATATATTAAGCTTTCTTCTATGCTATGTTTTTAGCTTTGCCCAAGAATGTTTCTAAAAAAACGTTTTAGAAACCTTAAACTTTTCCCAGAAAGTAGGCAAACTTTTTAAATTGAAGTGAAAGCATTACATTTCTCCAAATCTTAAATAATATCATAAATCTTAAGAAGTTCGGTTAACTTGATTCAATGAGATTAGATTTGACGAAACGGCGAGGAAGCTCTAATGCAATACATTTTCGGTTGCTAAATAAACGTAATAATTTTGCTTGTCTATTTCAAATTCGATTGACAAAATGACTGCAGCATTCACATAGGTCTGCTTTTGGATTTTTTTATCTTAACAAGATAACCGTTTCTTAGTTTAAAAATCTTATGAATAAGGTGATTTAATTTCAAGATTAAGCTATAAAAGCTTTACGCCAGATATCGTATTAAATAGTGTCTGGAATATCTGTTAAATTTCGCTTGGAAATATGAAAAAATATATACAGCTGAGCATATTGTGAAGAAATTATTGTACCATTGTAGTGCTAGAACCAAGAACAATTTTATTTTGGAAACCGTTCAAAAATGATGTCACACTTTTTCAATATATTTGACCACCTCCCCCCTCCCTTTGTCACTAAGTGTCACACTTCAACAAACCCCCTATCCCCCTTTGTCACATGTCACGCAATATTGCATTAGCATAACGTAAGTTTAATTTGCTGATTTTAAATATTTTTATAGAAATTAAAATATACGATGACACACTTCTTGTTACCCCCTCCCCCAGCCTTGTCACAAACTGTCACACTTTATTGAACCCCCCAACCCTAGAAGCGTGACATCATTGATGAATGACACCTTACTTTAAATATGAGTGTTTAGAAATGTAAAGATTAATTTCAGGAATAACGACATTAAAAAAAAAACAGTAACACCACCCTGCAAATTTCTGGTAAGTCTTACTGCTTGGTTACTATACTATAAAATAAACTGCAGACATTTATAGCGAGAAAATTTAATGTTGCTTGTCTAGCGCGTGGGCGGTTTCATAAGTTTTACGAAAGGTATCCGGATTGCTTGAAGATTTTCGTCATTAAAATTTAACACGTTTTTATTGAACCTTATAGGAATTTTTTTTTTTTTTTTGGTGAACAATAAAAGTGCGTCACAAAAGTCCGCACGTGCCTTTTATCACCATAAAAGATATCAACCGATTATGATAATTAGTTACTTACAGAAATGCGTTAAATATGGAAACATGTACTATAAAATAACTTGCATACATTTAATACAAGAAAGTTTATAGAAAAATATTGCTCATCTAGCACGTGTGCGTTTCAGGAAAAGTATCCCGATTGCTTGAAGGAGTTTCATTTAATCTTTAAGATTTACGTCATTAAAATGCAACACCTTTTTAGTGAACCTATGCGAACATTTGTTTTCGGTGAATAATAAAAGTGCTTCACAAAAGTTCGTACGTGCCTTTTATCACCATAAAAGAGATCGACCGATTAAAGATACATTAGTTAATTACAGAATTGCGTTAAATATAGAAGCATGTACTATTTAAAAAATACGTACATTTAATACAAGAAAGTTTAATCCAAAAATGTTTCTTATCTAGCACGTGTGCGATTTCATAACTTTCGCGAAAGGTACCCCTATTACTTGAAGGAGTTCCATTTAGTCTCTAAGATTGACGTCATTAATAATGCATTACTTGTTTTTATTTAGTACATAGAAACACTCTTTTCTTCCATTCATGTTTAAAAAAAAGAGAATAGTTTGGATTAAACCTTTCATCTTGTTTCGATAATCAGTTTCTTCTTTTTTTAAAAAAAATCACCTTGAGTGAGCTTGTAAGTAAAAGAGTCACGCCTTAGAAAAGAAGACGCTTAAATATTATCGCTTTTTTTAAAATGTTGAGCGTACGTATTTGTTGAGCTGACATTCTAAACGACATGACTGAAAATATATTTGTTAAGTGTATAAGTAAGTGTCTGTAGAGTTTTAAAATTGAAAATATAAAAATAACATATTAATCAAAGTAAAGTTAGAAAACGAAAGCAGGAAACCTTTTATAAAGATTAAAGAGGTGGGTAATGGATCAAATATAAAGAAAGCTGTTTGTAATGGAAATACTCTAGTTTTTCTCAATTTCTCTCAGATGTCTGATAAAATTTGTGTTTTTATAAGACATGAAGCACAAAATTTTAAAAAAAGTTGATTTTTAAGAAGTACTGATTGATTAATAGGAAAATAATGGAAAAAGTAAAGATTTGAGTTGCAATGGATTGAATGTCTTTTAATATACTTCAAAAAATGTTCTGATTACCAATACTAGTTTGAAAACTTAGCAATGGGAGAAAATGAAATTATTAACCAATGTAACATGTTTGCATTCTAAAGTAAAAATAATTCTCCTTTTAGTTCTAAAGTAATTTAAATCATTTTGTGGAAAAACGGGATAAAATGATAAATAAAATGGATAAATAAAAAAATAATAGAATAAGTAATAATATGAAATGTGAGAAGATTTACATCAAGATTTGATGTTTTCCAACTTCTTTGAAAATAAGTAGATAATAAAAGTAGTAGTGTTTTGCTTAAATTTGAAAAACAGTGAAAAGAAAAGCAAACTTTTATCTCTATTGAGAGAACAGAAATATGCATGGATGCAAAATGTCGTTATCAAAAAAAAAATATATATATATATATATATATATATATATATAAATAAATAAATAAATAAATCGTCTGCTAAGATAATTTACTTTTTCTTGATCAGACATGAAGACAAACAAATCCATTCAGATGTAGTTTGTGAAAGATAAGAGACTGACTTAGAGTATAAATTACATTAATGATTAATGCATTTATTAAGTGCGCTTCTATTGCATTAATCCATAATACATATTGCACTAAATAATAAATGTGATTAATGTTGACACATTCCGATCACTATAGATACCAAAACGATGCATGCCTATGAACTAGATAAAAGTGCGGTGAACTAGATCAGATATTGATTAATCAATAAGTAAAGTGGAACTGACCACAATTTTCTGAAAAGCACCAAAACTTTAAAAAAAAGAAAACAATTACATTTAGTTCATCACTTTTAATTTGAAAATTCTCGTGTGCTTGAATATCGTTTAATAAAACTTAGTCACTCCATAAAATAAGATCAATAAATAAAGTTTACTTATGTCGTTAATAAAGTGTTTCTTTGTCTTTCATATAGTACTAGTTAAGTATTTAAAAAAAAAATTGTGTTCATTGGAATACAGAGGAATATTTCATCAGCTTTAACACACATACACACACACACACACACACACACACAAAAAGAGGGTCCTATTAACAAAATTTGAAAATTGGGCTTCTTGCACTTTCAATTACGAATGTGATTAAAATTCTTTCCAAGGATTTGCAGGCGTCATTATCTTCGTAGTCATATCAAGACTTTATCACTTTTTTTTTCTTTCTGCTTTCCCCTTTTTGCTTTCTTTTATTCTTTTGCATTTCTTTTTCTTTTGTGCTTTTTTCCTTTACACAGGATAAACGGTTAAACTGTTTCGTCTTCTTTTATTCTTAGTTCCTATGGACCTCACTTTAGCTTGACAATTTTTTCCCTTCTATTTTGCTTCATTCTTCTGATGAAAACGTGGAAAGTCTAGTATTCAGTGGAATATGGCGAAAAAAGGTGAAGGTGTTTGGCAAACCCAATAATAATAATAAAGCTGATTGACTTTAAGGTTATATTAGTTATTTGAGGTCTACTAGATGTCTGATCAAAAGAAAGAAAGTGATGTGGAAATACCAGGTACACACCAGTTTCAAATTCATAATCTGATTCAAGGTTTAGTTCCAATGATTCAAGACTTAGCAAACGTCCAAATATTTCGCGATAATTAAAATGGATAAATCATAATATTCCTAGACTAATTTAGCCCATGTGTGCAAAGAATGTTCCCGTACAAACCCGAAATGCATTTTATCGTTTGTTAAAGTCCCTCTTTTTTAATGCAAGGAAATTTTACATAAGTAAGTACAACGTTGGTATAAAAAACTGATTACAAAACCAAAGCAAAATGGTCATTTATTGCAAGAAAAATTACAAATAAACAGAGCAGCTCGTTCCACAGTCGCTGTGAATAGCCTGTTATTGGACCAACTCGTAGGTTGTCCAACTTGAATGTCTCTAGTGATCTCAGATATGGTCGATTGGAGACAATCTGGGGGCCAGTCTGAGGATAATATAGCAAAGGCAGTAGCGTGAAAATTTTGCTGTGTATCCTAGCATTGTCCTTCGGAAAAATGTCTGATTTGAAACCTGAAATGAGTGACAATATATATGTCTGAAGGATGTCCCGAACGGGCTGTCATAGTTCAATATAAAGGCTGACCGTGTGTCGCATGCAATGGTACATTACATGATCACACCAGCTCACGATATTTTTCAATCAGCGGTTTGAGTACCATCTTTTTAATGGTTATTCAGCTGTTGTAATTAAATATGGTAAAATAGCAGTCAAAGAAATGGTTATATTACTATTTTTTTACGGAAATTTTTAGCAGTGGACATTTTTAATCATTTGCATATCGTCCTGACAGGTACCGTCATGCCCCCACTGTTAAGATCCCAGAATTACTTCTTGGTGTGCAAATTTTTATGGCAATGAGTGTACATCCCGAAATTTGCATTAAGCTCATTATTTAAAAAGTCATTAACCCTTTAACTACGGGTAACGTCAATAGACGATTTGGCGAAACCTTTCTGTGGTACGGGTAACGTCAATAAGCGATTTGGCGAAACTTTCCTGTGGAACGGGTAACGCCAATAAAAGCAATTTATTGGCGTTAATCGACGTAATTTACTTTTTTTATTGGTTAGCCAATAGCAAAATTTGCTATGGCGAAAATTCATGTAAGAAACTCTTGACATATGCACAGAAATAGATGTATCGTCATGTATGCAATTTTTGGATTCTTCTTTTTGGCGTTTAGACAAACAGATTTGAATATATTCCGGTATTTAAAGGGATGAAGTATTAAGTATTCATTTTGGTCTAAATGTTTATCGCTGAAAGTGTCTGATAGCAGATAAAAAGTAATGATAATAAAAATATATAACACACCTGTGCTTTATATTGCTATCTCCACGATGAAAATAGAGTTGGGAATTCCATTGTTTTGTGAGAAATTGAAAAAGTACAAAAAAGAAAGATTTTGCAGTTTTATGTTTTATAAGGATTTTCATTTTCTAGTAGTTCTGACTTTTGTATTAAAAACTAAAAAACAAAGATAAAGGATGTTCAAAAAATTGCTTTAATATACTATTCCTTTTGAAAAAATTTTTTTTGTGAGTAAATAAAAAAACTCAAACATTGTGTGTTCTAAGATAAAAGTGCTTTCAAAATCAATTCTAGAAAAAGATGGAATGATGTTCTTCATATGATTGATTTATGGTGGTGCAGAACTACGTCAGATAATGAAATAATATTCCTAAAATTGTGTATTTATTGTTTCCTTCTTTCTGTTATTGTTATTCGCGCTTACCACCCACTCCTCCTACTTAAAATGAAGAATAACTTCATGATAACTAATCACCAGTGTAAGAAAAATTCGATTTTCTCAATTTTGATAAAAATGTTGTGATTGTTTATAAATTTTCTTTTTTTTTTCCTAGTTTTTCCGGTAAAATGGCATCGAAATTTATCTGAAAAACTATTTAAAAGTAATATAATGATAATAAACTATAATGAGTACATGTATGAATTCGAAATTTTAGTTACAATGATGTATAAGTAAAGAACACTGCTTTAAAATAAAACTTTCCGACGAAACACGTTTGAGACAAGACTCATGCAGATAAAATATTTTTTGCTAATGTTGACTTTTTGAACATAGGGTCAAAAGAGGTATATGGATTTGACATTTTAATTACAATGATATATGAGTGAAGAACACGGCTTTAACATAAACCTTTTCATTGAAACACGTTTGAGACAAGACTCATGCAGATTATAATATTTTTTGCCAATGTTGACTTTTTGAACATATTGTCAAAAGAGGTATATGGATTTGACATTTTAGTTACAATGATGTATGAGTAATAAAGAACACTGCTTTAACATAAAACTTTTCATTAAAGCACGTTTGAAACAAGACTCATGCAGATTATAATATTTTTTTTCAATGTTGACTTTTTAAACATATTGTCAAAAGAGGTACAAATTTTATATTTATCTCTAAACCTTTGAGTCATTTGTCACTGGAAAAAAAACACGATAAATGATGAGAAATAAGTCACTTACAGTTCCTTCATGCTTTAAAATTAAGTCTTCGTTTCATGCTCATTCATTGTACAGTACATCCTCGATTCAACGATTGTCTATGGACTGTTAAATGCTATCGTTAAACTAAGGAAATCGTTAATTTGGGGAAATACAAGACTCGGCTGATCCTCTTCGGGGTTCTTATAATCTTTCGTCAATCTGAGAAAATCCTTAAATCAGCTTTAATTTAACAATGTCTGAACTGTGTTCAATTCTTTTAAATTCATTAAAAACGATCCTGAGTGCATTTAATGTCACTTTCATAGTTCTTTAAACTAAATTTGTAGTGTTATGTGCGTAAGTTAAATTTGCTAAAATTACATCACACTGCCAATTGAAGCACCTGTGCACACATTACATGACATTGCTAATTAAAGCACCAGTGCACAAATTGCAATCCAATTTACCAATTCTTATTGGAAATATTTTTCCATTCCAATTACTGCACTATGTAGCACCAACTATCCGTTTGAACTATTAATCATTTGATATTTTTTGAATGCTAGACATGTCTTTGCACTTGCTTTCTCGTTGGTTAAATGTAGATCATTGCCCCCACAACCAGCATATTCTTTTGAGAAACTCAACAAATTATCTTTGACGTTAACATTTACAGAAGCGTAAACGATGATAAGGCATGATAGATGAAAATGATCCCCTGGATGAACATTAACCTTCAAGTATTAGAAAAACTCAACTACCCCTTATTTTGATTAATATCTAGGTCGTCTTGCTTGCGTAAACAAAATTTTCCCCGGGGAGTTTTACTTTCTCGCCAGTTGTTTCTAATAATGACATTTATTTTTGGATGGATATGAGGAGAATTAAGTAGGCAGCTATCGCCATCCGAAGAAATATATTGGTCCTTTACCCCTAATGTGCAAAGGTGAATTACACGTTTATTCAATGAGGTAATGTAATTTGAACCAAAGAAAGATCATTGTATAACGGAACTCGGTATTTTTCTTTTGAGAATCACCAGTAATAAATTAGATTTCTCTTTCATATAAACATTGCAGGGAGTTGTTATAAAATTGAATTTGTATACAGAAAAAAAAATAACTGCGAATCATAATTGAAGTATGTATTAATTTCGAAATGTGTGCTCCAGCAATAAACACATGATGCTTTTTTTTAAAACCATTTGTTTATAATGTCTTTCCAGTTTTTATGTCACACAAAATAGACAGACCAGCATTTTTTTTTTGAATTTGTGCCAGGACGTCTTGGTAAACGTTTATATAGATCAACAAATTTTAATTTTTATTTCTAGTTCTCGAATTAAAAGATCCTCTCACTGTCCAAAAGAATTCAATAGAGCATCCTCTGGCACATCACTTTGTTCAGTAAACGTTTTTTTGGTTTAACTGAGAAAGACAAAGTAACTTATTCCAGAAGATGCGTATACGATAATGTAATTGTTATTTCCATGTCTAACATTCTGCCACTTTGATTAAAAATTAGCTAATTTACCACCTTGTTACAAAACATGTTTTCTTAACAAAGTGCTTATTTAAGAATTTGATTTGATTATTACCTATATTTCCCGAATTATCTGGATTTCTGAATCTCCGGATTTCTTTTGGTCCCAGTTAGTCCATGCATAACATATTGCCAATTTGAATAAGAATAATCTAATTTACGACCTTCTTACAAAACATGGTTTTTCGTAACAAACTGCTTATTTAAGGATTTGATTTGCTTGTTACCCAAATTACTTGGATTATCTGGATTTCTGAATCTTTGAACTGCCTTTGGTTCCAGTTAGTCCAGATAAAAGAGCTTGTTCTTTTTCTACTAATTAAAAAAACAATATTTTCTTTATTTCAAAAAAATTGAATTTTTTGCGTTTTCTCTCTTATTGTAAATGTTAAATAGATGTATGTTTGTGAAGAGAAAAAAAAATCTTATCGTTCAACTAATTTCTATAACGAAGTAATTGCAATTGCTTGGTACTAATTAAAAAGACATTTTACTCTGCTTTCATTATTCAGAAATAATGTTTCTATAGTGGCATTAAATTTGTTTCCACTGGGCACAACTATTCTAACATAAGAGAAAAAAAATCTTTATGATAACTAGTAAATTACGGATTCTAGGGCTTTTAAGAACTCTTATACAAATCCCGCAAAACAGGCCAAGTTAATACAATTAACATATTAATTGATGGAATTTCCGAACGATAAGATCTTACTCCGAAAGAACTTTCTAAGCTTGCGCGTTGATGTACTTACACCAGCCCATGAAATTAGCTTATCTCTTTTCGTTCATGCATTTTGATAATAACATATCGAAACAAATTTCGGATGTAAAAAAAATGTGATGCAATAAATCTGAGTACACATGCGGATTAAAACAAGTTTTTTTAAGTGTGTTCATCGAAATGAAAGCGAACCAAATCGAATTCTGAGCAGTATATTTTTAAATATAATATATCTGTTTGAAATGAAAATAAAGGAGAAGACATGCGCTAAACGTAATTCTCTTCTTATTTCTTCATTATACATTTTCCCTGGAAAAAAAATCTGAATCACCGTAAAAAACAGAAAAAAAAATCAGTAACGTAGAGTATACTATTAAGCTTGAAGGTATATTTATGTGGGTGTTTTTCTGCACGATGGTATGCATTATAAAAGATAAACAAAATGAAAAAAAAAAAGCACCAGATTTATGCTGTTTTCTTTAATAATATTTATAACAGTTTTTAAATCAAATTTTTCTTACGAAAAATAATTTTTTTTAAAGCGTTTGTTTATGTAGACAAACAATTATAGAAATAGAAAATATAGACGTCTGCCTTCTGTCAGAGACTTAACTATGTCTATGTCGATGAATGCAAGAAAAATATTTCTCATTCGTTTTCACTTGTATACAGTTGTGACTGCTACAAGACATAGTCTCAAGTAACAAATCTAAAGTAAACAGATCTCAAGTAACAAATAACCTGCATTTATCTATAATATTTTTTGAAAAATTAGTAACTAAATACTGTTGATTTCCAGTTCAACCTACAAATTGTAATTTATGTTGAATTTCATTGCCATATAAAAAAATATAAATTAAAAAGTTTAAGGCTTAAAATAATATAGAGGTCGGGAAAAACTTTCGGTATTTTGAATTAAAAACATTGTGTCAACAGTTGAAAACTGTTTATAAAAGTTGAATATTTTGAAATTGTGTGTGCACTAAAAATGTATTTCAGTAGGTATAAAAATCCTTCCTTTGTAGGATTCTCATAGAATCACAAACTACTCATAATTCATCAACCATACGAAACGTTGAGTAAAATGTAGAAACCTAATGTAGAGAAGGCTTCCAAAACTTTTATTTTCAACTCTTTTACCATCATTAGTAACTATTCAGACACACCGTTTCGCTGATATAAAAAACTGCATTTTATACCACGTTCGGTAATCTCTTCACGTAGGAAGAGCTTGACGAAAGATTTGCCCTAGAAGTATTAGGTGCTATTAGTATTCTACGTAGGAAAGTAGAAAATAAGTAACACATATAAATTTAGTTTGCCTAGATTTCCTAATTTTCTATAGTTATTGCTCGACTATTTATGATAATAAACGTGTTAATTGGTATTTTTAGCCTTTTCACTATTAGGGGGGGGGTCTAGATCAACCAGTAGTCTAAAAGAAAATCCAATTTTGGTCTAATATTATCAGTATACATAGTCCCTCCCACAGAAAAGGAGACTGATGTGAAATACAATATAAGACGTTGGTTTTTATAGGGTACATGCCATTTTTATTCAAAATAGTCTCCATGTTATTCAGTACATAACTGGAAAGTTGGGAAAATTGTTCATAACAAATCTGATACTCAACAATAGAAACTGCCTCAAGGACCGTTGTTGTAGACTTCTGGATATCGGGAAATGTGTTAAAACGCTGTCCTTTCATCGTCATTTTCAGTTTTTAAAATAGCCAGAAGTCGCACGAGCCCAATCTGGCGAGTAAATAGGATGGTCAAGCACAATTAGTATACCTTTTTCAGTTAAGGATTTACAACATATTTTTTTGCCCGAATTTTCAGTCAAAATGCGGTGCACAGTTGTTTTAGAAATTTCAGTGAGCTACTATATTAACCTGGTAGATGCACAACGATCTTTTCGAAGAATTTCAGCCACTTTTCGAACATTTTTTTGACTCGAATGTCGCTGACGCTTCTGGGGGTAAATTGTCTTTAATGCTCTCGCTGTCATCACGAAATCTGGCAAACCATTTAAAAAACGTTTTTACGGCTCATTGCGTCTCATATAACATAACCATAAACACGTTGTATTATTTTAAAAGTTCCTGTGGCACTTTAGCCCAGTTTGAAACAAAACTTAATGTTTGCTCGATGCTCCATAGCTCTTTCACGACGGAGGGTCACAAACATACTGTTACAGTTTTGTTTACCGCTTGCTGTCTGTCTTTTTAAATTGGCACGTAGTCGAAAAAGCTAATTAATTAAAACATCAGGTCTCTGATGGCAGTAATCGTTCTGCGAATATAATATCAGTCATGTGTACTATGGGCGGACTGTTTAAATATAGTAAAATTAACAAAATTTTCCAATATCAATATACCTATACTTTTCTCCACCAGACCCTACCTGTTAGCCGGGGCATTAGGATTGTTTGCGCACGGGGCAAGGTAGTGGGGTCCCCAAATTTTACATGCATGTATCCCCAAGGGTACCTGGTGGGACTTCAGCGGGTTTAGAACACGCGACCTTCTAGGTGGAAGTCCGATGTGCTACCACGGCCTAACGATACCTATACTGGTATAAGCTTGGTTTAACAGCAAAAATATAGCAATAATTTGTTCATTAACTAATTTGTTTATTAACTAGAAAAAAAGATGTGATAAAGATGCATTAAATTCCTTATTCGTCTCCGTAGTCAAAAGGTTAGACATATATATCAATACAAAGATTAATCAAACTTTTATAATGAAAGATTTAAGTTTGTTAGATGTACGCCGAATTTTCAGCTCAAAGAAAAAAAATATTAACAGAAATGTATACATAATGCTATAAAATGGGCAGGAGATATTTTTTAATACTAAGCACAAAATGACAAAAGGAAGGGAAAAAAAGGAAGAAATGTGTTCTTTTAGTTCAGCCGATTTACTGAAGGATTTTACTTTCTTATTGTATTGAGTTCTTTCCTCTGCGTTTTTTTTCAGTTTATGTCAACAAAATGACGATTTTTAGAACGCTTTGCAGAATTTTTATTGTTTTAATGCAAAGACTCTTGTTCCCAATACAACTAACTCCAACGAATGAAAGTACTCTAATTACACGTTAAAGATAAATCATAGAAATGTATTTGAAGTATGATAGATAAATGGAAGTTCCAAAACAATATATCAAAAATCATAAATCTATTAAGTCGGTAAAAAACCGGGTGCCATTTTGTCTAACTTCTCCCTATTTGAAAGTTTTACAGTGTGCTTAGCTTAAAAATTTCAACACTGTTTTTAAAAGAGGATTTTGTTTTTGAATGTCTGGGAGAAACGTGAAATTTATTTAGTATAAAGGTTTTTATTCAATACGGCAATATTAGTTATCATTGGCTCAGAAACTGTACACATCAGATATTTGACAAGCATTTTAAAAAGAAACTTTGCCTTTAAGCTCCAAAGTCGCATTTAAGACTTCCAACTAGGGCTATTGTGAAGCCTTTCAAAACTTTGATGATACGGTGGATGCTTTTCAAGCTTACATTATCTAATGCGACGCATATTGTGAGTTGCTTTTAAAATCTGCTTACAGCTTGAGGCACTCTTCACGACAAAAGGAATATATAACCAAAGAAATTTCGCTATTTTGCGATGCATTTCAGCGGCACAACGTGATTCATTGTTCGCATTGTATTCTGATATGAAAAATACCTTATCACCAAAGTGTTTGCTCCTATTAGATGACACACTATATTATGTTTGAAAGTCATACTCTCCTGGAATGCATTCCTTTGTGCAAGAACAAGCAGTTAGTAGATGCTTATATTGCTATTTTGTTAAGTTATTAAAATACTATAACAGAAAAGAAATATTAACTTAAAAAAAAAAAAAAAACTTGGAATTAGTAATTACTATGCGTTTAACTATAGCAATTTAGCGACAGTTTCTTTGTGTGAAATTGACGTTATTTATGAAATTAACTCTAACTAAATGACTGTCATTATTAAAATACATTTTGAGTTGCCGTTATTAGTTATATACATATGATGGCATTTGATTGGCTGAAATTTGCTGATAGAAATTGAATATTTATTTTCGTGATATTTACCAGAAATCTGATCTTCAGCTCAAGAAAACAACTATTATACAACAATTTGAAATTCTAATTACGTAAACATTATTTGAAAGTAATTATTTAAAGTCCTAAAAAAAATGGGAAAACATTCGTGACAGTTATAAAAAGAAACACAGCAACATTTTTGGAATGAATCGCAAAAGGAATCGCAAAGAGAGAAATAGAAATACAGTGAATCTCCCAACGGACATCCCTCAAATGCGGACACCCCTCTTAACCTCTTCATTCCAAGTGTACCCAATTGGGTGCATTTTAAAAAATTGTTTATTAACTACTGTTTGTGCAATTTGAAAGCTAAAACACCCAATTGTTTTTTTTAAAATAATCAACGTACAGTTTATTTCGTTTTAAACATGGAAAACATGGAAATTGGGCATTAATTATTATTTAAAGTAATTATTAATTAAAAATTTAAAAAAAAAGTTATTTTGTTTTGTAATAATTTTTTAAAGAGAACCAAAATGTTACGTCAAACTTTTTTGTGCTTAGTTCTGGGGTCTGAAAAGATTGAGTGGACAATTTTTGATTACCCGCATTGACCCTTAAAAGATCTGCTTTTGCGGACACCTCTTTAATACGGACACAAAGTTTTGTTCCGCTGGCGCCCGGTATAGACGGGTTTTAGTGTAGCATCTTTCCTAAAATTGGGCAGTAATAGGTGAAAATTTGCACTTTTCTGCAGAAGATGCAAAGATGCATAAAAAAGTAGTCATTTTTTGTATAATTTAATTTGAATAAAATTAAATGCATAGTTTAGGAATGGTTTTTGTATCTTAACGTTATCATTCTTATTATTCTTGACACAGTTCTGCAAAGCTATTGGTTTTATTGCACAAGAAGTAGAATCTGCACTGTAAAAATTTCTAGTTCAACCTTTGCCAAAAAAAAAAGTGAAAATAAAAAAGTGGTGAAATTTAAATGCAACCAACATTTGGTACTAAAGTTGAACCATAATAATGGTTCTTAGTTTCACATACATGGTGAAATTAGGTGAAACTACACCATTATAATGGTTTAGTTTAGTACCAAGTGTCGGTTATTGTAGCTAAATTTCACTTTGGTTTTTTGGGTGAACGATTTCTGTGAGTATTAATTAAGGAGTAGTGGTTGGGGACAAAATCGTATAGTCACAACTCCTAGTCTTAATCATAAATGGGATGCACATCTCTAAAAATAGTTTAAATTATCCCTAATAGTAAAAGTAAATTTTGTCCTTTGTTGAATTTAGAAAATATGATCATTGGAGACCGTGTGTCATTGCTTAATTTCCAAGAACAGTTGCATTAGTCCACCCATTACTTTATTCTAATAAATGTCGTGTTAAGCTAGAAATTAAGCTGGGGAGATACATAAATTTGCAATGCGTGGACATCAAAGGTGGAGATTAAGTGCGTTAATCTTGATGGCAAACTGATTGTTAATCCACCTCAATAATGTACTCAGGGTTTAATAATGTAACTAATGGGCAGCAACGAGTTTATTGAAATGGCATCTATATCAGTGGATGATATGGAGTTAGTACTACATTATTAACTCATCACCAGGGCTTCAGGAATTTAAAAAAAAAAAAAAAAAAATGGCAGCCAGAAGAAATTTCTGGTAGCCTGTAAAAGTTACCTGCCCCATCCTCCCCGACAATTTCTAATTTACTTTTCAATTTGAAATTTACTACAACATAGCAATTCAAATTCCACATATAAAAAGTTACATAAAAATTGCAGCAACTATTTGATGTCTGCCAATTTTTAAAAATATTTATTTTTGCATAATAGTATTTTTTAAAGTTTGGTCTAATGTATCAGTGAATTAGAAAAAAAGGAGCTGCAACGGTACAAACATTATATGAAGAGTATAAAAGATATGAATGATGCTAATTAATGCTTAAAGTGGAAAATAAGTTTCACATTGAATGAATAAAAAATATCATTACTAATACACACACAATAAACAAACTTCATGTTTATGAACATGCTATTGATGCATAGAATATTGAGCTAATGATTAATTAAATTTTAATAATAAGAAAAAACATAATTAATAAGTAACTTGTTTATGTATTCACTAGTTTTTACCATTTGAAAAATAAGGTAAAATTTTTAAATTTTTGAAATATTTTTAATGAGAATAAAAATAAATTTTACTTAATTTATAAAAATACATAATGGCTTGTTGAGCAAAATTAAATTCTAAAGACTATATATATCCTATTTCAAACGAAATGGAAATGTTTAAAGCAAAAATTATTTTAAACTAGCAGCAGAAATTCCCGGCGTTGCGCGGGAAAAAATTGCATCAGTCGCAGGCGAAGTGACGCATGTCCAAAATTCTGTTCTAAATATATAGGGAAAAATTTTCTTAAAAAATCCAAGTAGGAGATGGGCAACAGTAGATAAAAATCCTATTTAGACAGTAAAATTCATTAAACCGAACAGCCTAGAAAAATTCCTTTTAGACCAAAAAATAAGTCCATAAAAATCCACATTAAAATGGCAACAAAAGTTCATAGTAATTGCCATTAGAGAAAGGGAAACAGTAAACTAAAATGCCCATATGCAGCGGGATAATTGTGCCAAAATGATATCAAGAGCATGAAAAAATCGCTGTTAAAATATCGACCACAATACATCTAAAATTTCCCATCAGAAAAAGAGCAGTATTCTCTTTAAAAGTGTCCATCAGATCAAGAACAACTTTCCCTGAATATTTCTGCTACAATAAAGAAAACATTATTTAAAGCCCCCCCCCCCCATTTCAATAAAGACAACTATTCCTAAACATTCCTAATACAATAATGACATTAGTCCCAAAAAATATCCATTTGATTAAAGACGTCAGTGACTAAAAATAGAATATGGACCTTCAAGAGCTACTGTTCCTAAAATTACTCAGCAGTCCATCTTAAATTCCATATCAAAATAAGGACACCCGTTTCTAAAAATCCCGCTTGCAAGATCGTCAAAACATTTCCTGAAAATTCAATTGAATAACACATTCATAAAATTCGGATAAAAACGAAAGAAAGGAAAGCATTATTTCCAAAGGGAAAATGCACATTAAAATTAGAAAATCCTTAGTACTGAACCGATTCTGACGTGTGAAATTTAACTTGATAGAAAGAAATAACTAAATTCTGCCCAAATGGCGCCAAATAGACAGTACAAAAATTAAATAAAGGTTTGAAAATAAATCACTTGTGTGAAATATGGAATCAATAATCGGCTACTTAAAAAAGTTAAAATGAAGCAAAAGATCGCCAAATTGCACTAAAGTAATGGAAGCATTTCGCAAATACGCCATGATCCTATAGTGTAAATCACGTATTGAATTAAGTGAGAACTGGTAAGGATTATTGGGCGCGGTTTGGAAAAGTTACGAAGCGCAAAATAATATATTGGGAAAATTTTTCTAAGATTGGGGGGAGGGGCGAGTAAAAAGTTATCACACTTAGCGAAATTTTAAATTTCATCAAAAATAAGCGATATCGAAGACCTTCCAACCGAGTTTTTATCGAAGAAATAAATATTAAATCATCAAAAAAGAAAGAAGAATCAACATTAAAAATCGCATGCAGTTAATAATCCACAAAATATCCATAAAAATGAAAATAATTTTTAGAATGTGTTTGGTTGATAGAGCTCTACCATAAGAAATAATGTTTCATGCAATTGTTGAACTGCTACTATACTATTAAATCGCCAAAAAAGGAAGGAGCATCAACCTCAAGGTAAATTAAAATTCCTCTGCAGTTCCACAAAATATGTATAAAAATGAAATGAATTTTTAGAATGTGTTTCGCTCATAAAACGGCATGAATAAAGATAAAATAGCATTTTTTCAATCTTAGGTTATCAGAAATCATCTAGTTGACGACAAAAGTAAGATTTATTTTGGCGAAAACACGCAAATTGAGCAGATAAATTCAGAGGCAAGCCTCGCTTTAAAGTTCGAAAACGACTTTAAATTAACGTTGCGCGTGTTCTATTTGTTCTACGTACTTGAGAAGGAGATCATCTTGTGCAGCTTTTTACGGGCATCAATATGCTGTAAAAATCTAAAACGTGGGACGTTTCTTCGATGAGATAAACCCAAAATCAAGTTTTGCTTACAATTGGAATAAAAATAGAACAAATTCGAATTTTAGGAAAAACGCTTCCAGGTGCACGAGGATCTGACCCAAGGTACCTGTAACCAACATTTCGCACTTCTGGAACGTTCCATCTCGCCAGGAGGCGATCGACAGACAGACAGAGAGACACACACACACACACAAACTTTCGGTTTTATTTATATATATTACATTACTAATTTGGCTACGAATTTGATAATGATAGCAACTGATCTGATCGCCAACATTTTAAGAAAGGTTAAAAATGAGGAAGACATTTTATGAATTTCAGTAGCTAGCCAATTTTTTTTAAAGACATATACTTTCATGATTTCCTTTAAATGTTCGTAATTAAGTTTTTAGATCCCCTTTTCTTTTCTGAAAGCTTCATTAACTTAAGATAAACTGCTAAAATGTAACGCTTATTTTTACGAGTTATATTGTTTTCAATCAACTGAAAATTTGAATGGGCTTGACCAAACGGCTGTCGCGCTAAACCTCTGTTACAGAATATAAAATATAAGAAGGGTTGAAAGTAATAGTGCATAAAAAACTACCGATCTCTAAGCAGTAAAATCCCACAATAAACAAAAAGAAACGAGTTTTGCAGAAGTGGAGGCAGAACAGAGTCCGAAATGCGTGAAAAATCGGGATTTAAGCGTCGTAAAAGAAAATCCGCTTAAATATTTTTAAAAACGTTTGTTATCGTGTCCTCGAGCGTAGCGAGGAAGAATGGGTACGTTGCTCCTGAGCCTAACGGGGCCCTTATAGGCAGGAGTCCGATTTCCGCCTTTTTGAAAGGTCTCCTAATTTTTGAACCAGCTCCCAGATGAGAGACCGTCACCTGGGATTGGCACCCTCAGAGGTATCGTTTCACTTGGCGGACATTGGAGCCACGACCTATTTAACGTGCACCAGCTCCCTTTAGCGTACACGGACACCACAGCAACCAGCCGCGAGAGGTTGTCCCCCTCACAAACACTGACCTTAGTCGTTGTTGCTTCACTTTCGGTGTTCTGCGGGAACCGAGCTTCTACCGCCTGGTCCACTGCGGGATTAAAAAACGTTTATTCGCTGGTAAAGAAAAAAAGCTGAAATCAGTCGCCAATTAAAATATATTGGTCGCCATTCTAATAGTACGATGTAGCAATGTTTTGACCAAGGAGTTCCATCTAGAACTATACGAGCCCACTTCCCAACACCAACTTCAATTTTATAATATAGTTATCTCTGTCTCTCTGTCTTTCTCATTTAGCTTAAGTTTTGAATTACTTCAAATATACCCATTTCAACGGTTAATAACATATTTATTCACTCATTCATTCATTTATTCACTCATTGATGTATTTATTCACTGATTATTTTTTTTTATTTATTCACTCCTTTATTTATTTTATCATTTATTCATTCATTCTTTCACTCATTCATTTAGTAATTCATACATTCAAATATATCCTTAACAATTCCGATTAAAAACTAAAAGGAAAATTGGCTCGTTTTGTTCTGGTCGAACTTCGCATTTGTACATGTTCTACGTCATCACGTGTTTGCGATCAAGTTTGTTCCAAGCAAATCCGTCTGTTTGAACATGATTTATATAGGATTGAAATTTCACCGTAGGCGCTATTGTTAAATGTTTTTTTGAACTGTTCAAAAGTGAACAAGAATTGTTCAAATCAAATAATGTTTCCCGTTGAGAGCTTCTTTCAATGGAGCTTAGATCTTATGCCCAGAATTTTCATAATTTGCTTCATTTTTGCCCATGGCGCTATTGTTGATATTTTTTTAACTGTCAAAATTGAACGAAATATTATTAAGTAAAATATAGAAATAAGATGCTCTTGCTGACATCTTTCGAATAAAAAAAAAAAAAAAAAAAAATCCTTCGCATCGGACAATTCCCTCCAAAAATTATTAGGGGGACAGACAGACCGACACACATTTTCCCCATCTTAAAACCCTTCTTTGAAATTTTTCATTTTGCGATCATTTTTCTTATTTCGCGAATTTTTGACTTTTCTTAATTTTTACGATATTTTTCGATACATTAAGCCTTCTTTCATGCTTTATTAATGTTTTTTAATTATTGTTATTTTAATTTATGAGTAAGCAGGCTAAAAAAGGGAATACAGTAAAAACTGCAAGGTTAACCACCTGTTTAAGTTGACAACTTTTGTCAAGAACGGAACTAGCCTTTCACTCTCTACCTCACCCTCTGTAAGTTGACCACCTGTCTACGTTGATCACTAAAGCTGCACCGCAAGTGGTCAAATTACACAGGTTTCACTGTGCATAATAACTGGAGTTCTTTTAAACGGATAAAAATGACATAGTGCTGATAAACACAAAAAGTATCGAAAATATGCAATTCCTAACAAATTGGATCGTCTCAAGTTAAATTTAAAGATATTTCTGCAGAATGAATACCAATTAAAAGTTAAATAAGTAAATTGAATCGGACTATATGATGTCAATAGCCTACGAAGAAGAAAAGTTCTGCTTTTATGAATTATCGTGATGCATAAGCATTTCGAAGAAAATGCGAGACGCTGAAAGCTAATAGCAAGAACAAGATAAAAGCAGCAGAAGGACGTTGGAACATAACGCACTAAGTGCATACGAACTGCCTTTATTGCTATATGTGTTTTAATGCTGAAATATGAATGGTTTGTCATATTTCCCGCTTTTTTAATGAAAGAGATCTTTTAGGCATTTTAAAATTGTACTGAAAGCGAAATTTAAGTAGCATGATACATATTTCAGCATTATATATAAAGAACTGCAGGAATTTTTGAAACTTGTGATTTGAGATGTGTGTCTAGTTATTGGTTTAAGAATATAACCTTAGGAGGAACTATGCCACTGCACTACAAAATAATTAAACAGAAAACTATTGTAAGGGAATACATTTTAGGTTTTGACTGCGTTAGGGCGCAATTAAAAAAATTCTGATCGTACAGTTTATGAACTAATAATAATAATTTCAACCTAGAAAACTAAATAGTTTGTGAAGAAGGCTATGTTTGAACATTAGGTATGGATTGTTTATAAGATTTAATTTATCATAACAAATTATTACCAAGTGGTTTTTCATTTATAACAGAAATGTAAAATTATTGCCAAATTACAATAAAAAGTATACTAAAAAAAGTTTAAGTTGCAATAAAAAATCATACACTTTGTTTGAGATTCAAATGACACAATGACAGTATGCAATGAGCCTAATATATTGCGTGAATACGATGCACCTTAATTAACTGTAACCTTAACCATGTTCAGAAAATTTTCCTGTCATTCAAATGTGACTATGTATGGGATCATCCATAAATGATGTCAAGCTTCGAGGGGGGAATGGGGTTCGTGAAATTGTGACCAAGTGTGACAAGGGGAGGAGATAGGGTAACAAGAAGACTGACATCGTGCAAAATGCAACATAGCGTGAAAAAGGGGGGAAGGGGGGTCAAATATATGGGAAAAAAGCGTGACGTCATTAATGAACGGCCCCTATGAATGAATATGTATGCATACAATAGACTAATAAGTATCAATTATGCTTCTATCATTTACTAGTTGTTGTTTTAGAGAATCTGGAAACTATAGTCGCGTATTTTGAGAATAAAATAAATATTCTTCTTCTTTATATCAGATGGAAGTTATTTTTCATGAAACATGTACAACTGTGCAACACTTTATAATATTATCGTAGCAAAATTACTTATTCCTAATTCGTGATATACATTTTACTAGAATTGGATATTAGCATTGGATAAACAGTTTTGAAAGCTTCGTGATCGTATTAAAAATGTCTTGCTTGTGCCAAATGGATCATTTTATTTTGCTTTGAATTGTAAAAATGCACACTTTCAATGAAGCAAATGTTTTACGGTGGTTTGAAATAAAGGTCAACATTTCTTTTCAGTTCTTGGGTATTGGGAATTTCTGCTTTAAGTTTACCTATTTTCCAGGTAAAGTATTTTCCCTTATCTGTTTAAACTTATACATTCCTGTTAAACTCCTACATAGCTGACATGCAACTTTCCATTGTACCAGGAGTAAACAAAGAAAAAAGAAGAAAAAAATCCGTTATACTACTGTTTAACTATTTTTTTTGTCAATATTAAACTGAAAATTGTTTTTGTCTCAGTTAGTGAAGTATATGATTTTTAAAGGCAACAACTTAGAGCTCAATAAAAATGCTAACTAACTACTTTCCTTTCTTACGTATAACTGTAGATGCTAAGAATGCGAAACTTTGAATGGAGTAGATAAATTTTGGGATCACATTGAAAAAACATCAAACATTACTATAAGAAAGGAAAATACATTTGGATATGTAAATTTTTAGTTGAACAAACTGATCAGTTAACTGCAGGGCCGTTTGAATTCTGCTTTTCAAATTTATTCAAAAAAGACTTGATTTACAGACACCCACTTCAAAATAAACGAAGTGAATCCCAGAGGATCAAGTCTAATCATTCCGAAAATGTTCCTTCTTCACCAAGATTTTATCAATCACACTAAAAAAAATCTGCAAATGCTGTCATAAACAATTCGAAATTAGCTATTGATTTAAAGTTAGCTATTGATTTTTTGTTGAATTGCCTGCAGTACTTAGATTGTGATTCTCGGTTTATGTTTATTCAATGCAAAATAAACAGATACGTAAGAAAAAACCCAAGAAATTTCGGAAAAATTGCACATTTTCAGTTCTTGGTATTTATTTATTTAGTTATGTATGCCTCTGGCTACCCTGTACTGTAAATGTCATGCAAGCGTAGGGTAGTCGAGGGACGACAGAGGGACTTATATTTCTAAGAATATGAACTTAGCGAAGAGACATATTCTTATTCTTAGCAAAGTCTGGTCTTGGTAAAAATGGCGGATGGCACAGATATCAGCACGAATCACTCTCATATCAGTGGACACATGTTCTATTTCCAATGCTTTGAACCACGCCTGTCATGTCAAACTGCAAAAGTTATAACTAAAGTGTATTGTGCCCTTGTACACTGCACCAAAGTACTGTAATGTAAGTGTACCTGTTGTACCAAATCAAATGTTACCACGCAAAATGGTGTGAAGAGGCTACTTTAAAAGACCTCGGGAAGGGCTTCTAATTTAAATGTCTTGTTTTTTTTAATTGAGCAATGTTTTGTTTAATTTTGAACAGTTCAAAAACTCTTGACATTTGTGCCTATGGAGCAATATGAAGCAAAGTATATAAACCATGGACTTAAGATCCATGTTCCTTCAGACAAGCTTATTAAAGGCTTTTAGAGATCTTTTAAAGTAACCTCTTCACACCATCTCGCATGGTAACATTTCATTTGGTACAACAGGTACACTTACATTACAGTACTTTGGTGCAGTGTACCTTGGCATAATCACTGTACAGTTATAACATTTGAAGTTAATACGCTTGTCTTTATGTAGCACCCATAAAATTGCATGACGATATTTTATTTTTTTAAAACTATCAGTTCATGAAAGTTGAATTGAAAGTTTTGACGAATTATCAAGCGCTTTATTGGCAAAATATTTAATACATTTATGACATTCTGACTTGTTAATGGCAGACTTCAAGTTATTTCTCAGAGAGAGAGCCTCTATTTTCGGAATTCTTGCGGAAGAACCACTAAAAATTTGACTGGTACATGATTATTAAAAAAAAAAAAAAAGATATACAACGGTTAGAAATTGTTTTAGCGAGAAATTATTACAGATGTAATTGCAATTTTCCATACATGTATCATTTTTACTGCACATTCTTACCTTTACTTTTTATTATTGAGCAGGACGTGACCATTTTTTTCTTCAATGGTTTATTTTTATGCAACAATTATTTTCAAGTGATTGTAAAATTGTGATCCATCATTGTATTCATGTTAACTACTTTTTCCCTCGTTTTATGAAACGAGGGAACACTTTTGGGTAAGATGATAAATGTATTTATTTTGTTAAAGTTAAAGTAATTGGATAAAAAAAAAAAAAAAAAAAGATTATTTATAATAGCAATAAAATTCCTCTTTAATGCTAAAGAATATGGCTCCTAACTTTCGATTGATAAAATAAAAAGTTGCTTTAATTTCTAGCAATAAGAATTGTTTAATAGTAACTTATTAATTCCTAAATTTAACATTTCTGTCGGCTTTTTAATTTATATTGTTATAGAAATTAATAATTGTAGCATGAAACCATGAAGAAAAAAAGGAATGAGAAACATGGATATAGATATAAAAGTGCAAGTTTTTGAGAAAAGAGAAAATGCCGCAACACAAGTATATATTCTTTTTTCTATTACTCTGATAAAATTTAGTAGAAAGTAAATAATTCCTTGCTGTTAGAATGCAATTGCGAACATATAATATTTTTATATTTTATACAGAATTGCTGAGAATATGACTTTGATTTCTGGAATTTTAGTTTTGAATCTTTTGAAAAAAGTGCACTAAAGTTATATGTTCTAAACATTTCTTTTTAGGATCCATATATATTCCAAAGATTTAGAATTCTTTGGAAAATAAATATTGTTCTACTTTCCATACTTGACGATTTCATGTTATTAGTATGCTTTCAGAACTCTAAATAACTCTGAATATTCCTTTTAAAGTTGAATAACTTTACGGCGTGAAAAAGGATGCAGCTTTTAAACAATTGCTTTACGTCCGAAATATTTTTCTTCAAGAAATCAGAACAATAGTTTTCATAAGTTTCTGCTTAGCGATGAATAATATAGATGATACACTCAAAGAATAGGAATAGTTCAAAGATGTTTCTTATTATTATAAAGTACATTCTGTCATGAATCGTTGCTTTACAAATTCGTTTCTAAAATTGTATTGTATGCAAGAAAACTCATATTAATCAAATGTTTTTATCACGAATGCTCGATATGAAGTACTATAAATTTTAAAAGGACAAGTTAAGCAAGAAGTTCCGTCTAGAACCATACGAGCCTACTTTGCCGTATACGCTAATATAAGAATATCAATTGATAATCTAGCTATATATATATATATATATATATATATATATATCATTTAGCTTTTTCAACGGTATATACATATTAATTCAGTCATTCATTTATTCATTCATTCCTTTGGAGAACTTAAAAATCCAAATCAAAATGTTTCGTGGCAAAATAGGCTCGTTAAGTTCTGAATGAAATTTGTATCTGACAAGTTTTGCGTCCTAAGATCTTTCCGATAAAGCTCGTTCCAAGCAAGTCTGTTCTTTAGATCAGGTAATTTTATATAGGATTGAAATGTAGGTGCTAATGTTAGATTTGATTTTTTTTTGAACTCTTCAAAATTGAACAAAAAATGTTCATATAAGAAATATTTCAAGCCGAGAGTTCTTTTAATAAGCTTGTCTGAAGGAACTTGGATCTTAAGTCCATAGTTTATACACTTTGCTTCATATTTCCCTATAGGCCCAAATGTCAAGATTTTTTGAACTTTTCAAAATTAAACGAAGCATTGTTCAAATAAAAAAAAATGCAAGACATTGAAATTAGATGTCTTTCCCGAGATTTTTTAAAGTAGCACACATTTTTAAAGAAACAAACTCACAAAGAAAAATATCCTAACACACCTAAAAAGAAGTACGATAATCACAAACAATCACTAAACGCCTTGTTTTCATTTTCACCTGCTATAGTTCTAATAATGAAAGTACACTAGTACACTTATCAGTGTCGGTTGCGCAGGGCTGAAAGAACTCAACAATAAGAGTCGAAAAAGAAGAGAAAGAAAAAGACTTTTCTACACATCTAGGAAGTTAAGCAAAGTTCATTAATGAAAAAGATAGGAGATTAACATAATTCTCGGATGAAAAAGTATGAAAAAAGGTTCTATTTTTAAAAATACGTAGCTTTTGAGATGATTTGCTTTAAAGTTATTCTTATTTGTTACAATATTCCATTCACTGTTTCACTAAAATACAGGTATCATATATGCGCAATAAAGAGCATTTGTCCGTATTAGTTTGTAATTTTAGATCAATAAAGTCATTGATCGAACGATCGATTGATTAAATGATCAATCGACAACGATCGAATGATTGATTGAATAATCAGTTGACAACGATTTAATGATTGGTTGAATGATCAATCGACAACGATCTAATGATTGATTGAATGATCAATCGACAACGATCTAATGATTGATTAAATGATCAATCGACAACGATCTAATGATTGATCGAATGATTGATTGAATAATCAATCGACAACGATCGAATGATTGATTGAATGATCAATCGACAACAATCGAATGATTGATTGAATGATCGACTGATTTATTGATTGATTGTTCGTTCATTCAAATAATCAACCATTCTTTCAATTATCAACTTATATTAGGGAAAAAACCCCTTTTAGTTATTAAAATACAAATTGTTGAATTTCAAACATAATTTAAAATCCTTTTCATTTAAAAAAAATAGGATTTTTGTCTTTGTAAGCTAAGCCAAAAGTTGCCCATTTTACCCCCAATTACTAAAATTAATCATTAAAAATTTATCATTGCATAAAGTTAATCATTGTACATATTATATACATACATCAATCACTGTTAAAAATTTCCCTAAGAAAATAGTAAAATAACCATTTGTTTGATTGTTATTTTACCATATTTAATTACAACAGTTGAATAACCATTAAAAAGATGATACTCAAACCGCTGATTGCAAAAAAAAATCGTTTATGCTCTGTTTATCCTAAAAAGCGTTTAACTAACCGTAATTTTCAAGCGCTCAATAAGAATTGGGCGTCCATCTTGGTTGCGAAACCTTACCGGTCGTACGTTGTTGTTAAAATTAGGGATGTAACGAATATTCGGCCACTATTCGGCCCTTTGGCCGAATATTCAGCCAAAGCAGAAGCTGAAAGAAAAGAAGCTGCTGAAGAAAAGAAGAAAGCTGCCTGCTGCAGTAAAAAAGTAAAAATATAAACATATTAGTAGATTTTAAGCATTTAAAATTGTATTATAATAATTGCAAAAGAATACATTTGTCCACTATACATTTGTCCAGAATACATTTGTCCCACCGGCTTGAGTGAGCAAAAATACATTTTAAAGATGTAATATGTATTTTATATTTAGCATTTGCTCTCAAAAGCTGCCAATAGTTAATTACAATGGATAATATGATAAATTCATTTTGTTATTATTAACAAAGTGGAATCCAGACTTTGTTTGGGTAGACTGATTTATTGTGAATATTGGGCTAGAGAGAAATGTGAAAAGCCCAGAATATATCATGAATATTTAGATAGCATAAGTTATTGGAGTTTTTGAAAATAAAAACATATTCCAGTTAAGTGCATTGAGTTTTAACATATCTTTTAAACATAGGTATGTAAAAAAAAACCCTAAGATAAAAATATTAACTTTTATAACTTTTAAAATGTCTTCATAAAACAGTTTTGAGCAAGGTAAAAGTTTACTAAGCACTAGTATTTCTTTCATTGCAATTAAATAATTAGGAAAATAATGCTAATGATTACTACCGTAAAACCTGTCATTTCTATTTTGCTTGTGGGTGAAATTCTTAGTTTTATTAAATTCAAAACAATAGTGAAAATAGCTTAATTTTAAATAGTTCTAAATTCTTAACAAACAGAATTAAATCATACATCATAGATTGTGTGTAATTGGTGCTTGACTTTGAATAATTTTAAATTTGAAAAATACTTTCTGTTACGATTTTCTAAAAATTTTAATATTCGGCCGCCGAATATTCGGCTTTGGCCTATTCGGCCTAGAAGATGGGAGCGAATATTCGGCTTCGGCCTGGAAGAAATGGCCGAATATTCGGTATTCGGCTATTCGGCCAAATCACTATTCGTTACATCCCTAGTTAAAATATGAATAAAGATTTATCAGTTCAAATATGCATGTGTATATAAAAAGTGAAGAAAAAAAAAATGTCTAAAGCAGCGGTTACTAAGTAGAAACACATACACCCGTAAATAAAAAATTGCAGACATCGGATTCCCGAACTGCTTACGAATAAGCGAACCCATAATTTGAGCTGCTGAAGCTTGTCTGTATTTTTATTTTTGCAGCAAATAAAATGAGTATCGTCAATATACAGTAAATTTAGACTAAAGATGGCTTTGGATCCAATCAAAAACTGAAATCTCAATTTTAATGCAGTTTTCCTGTTGAAAAGTAAGATTTATTGATAAATAAACGACCGCTTTGTGTGGTGCAGATGGCCGAATGGTTAGAGAGCAAGGTTGGTGTGCCATACAACCGGGTTCGATTCCCGCGAGATTCGTTTACGGTTTCTACGCCTCGAAATGGTTCAAAAAAGGAATTTTTTTTTGAAACCATTTTTAAATGGTTATAAAACCGTAAACTTTTGTATTTACGGCATTTTAGGCAAGCTGATTTTAGATGGTTAGCTCTCGTAAAGACATAAAAATGATCCAAACCGTAAATTTAACGGTGAATTAGATGGACAGACTGCTGCCGGTCATTTAACCGTAATTTCATGATGAAATTTCTAACAGTGATGAAACACATTTTTTTGAGAATTGATGAAGCTCGGAGAAATGAAATAGTTGTCACTAAAGGGAAAAAAAAAGACAAATATGCATTATTTCGAAGATTGAAGTGTTCCCATTAATAAAATTAATTAATGAAAATTATCCATGCCATCTTGTAAAGAAAACTTTAAACTTTTCTATTAAAATTAACTTTTCAAGTTGGAAAACTGAATTTAAAAATATACCCATTTTACAACACTGACTCTCTATATCATTATCCCACTCCAGCCCTTTTGCATACATAATACGAGTATTCAAAAAACAGGTATGCAAGTGGCAATTTCCCGGAAATTGTGCAAATTAAAAGTCAAATTCTGGAAATGAAAGTCTTCTTTCATTATATTAAGGATTAAAGGAAAAGAAAACGAAATCGATTTCAATTCTTTAAAAGTCTTCATTTCCTGAAATCCTTTTCTTCTTCCAACTCTAGGAGGAGTCTCTTCGAGTAAAAAATACTTTTAAGTACACGAATTAAACTGAAATGTTCATAGAAAGCTAATTTGAGTCTAAAAAACGAAAGAGTTTTTCGTTCTTATGCAAATTTGCGGACACTACGTTTTTCCTAAGACAGCCACATGTGAGTATTTTTATTCATTCAAAAAAAGAAAACTGCCGTTCCGTATGACAGAACAGTATACAGAACTAGCTTTACTTTTCAAATGTTAAAGGATCTATTTTTACGCACTCCGGCTAGGAGTTATAACTTGAAAAAAAAAACAAACCGAATATCTTACTTCAAGAAACGACCCTTTTGAGTTGTGTAATCAGTAAGTTGAATTGAATTTAACTTATTTCACTCTTCAATATTGAACAATATTGTAAAACAAATTCATTACGTGCATAATTTGTGCGTTTTAGAAAAGTTAGGTTCTTCAAGTTACACACACACATATATATATGTATATATATATATATATATTATACTTACGTAATGATTGGAAACTTACTTTATGTTCAAAATATTTGTAAACGTTTAAAATTTATCATAAAATTCAAAAATTCAAAAAATATTTCTTTCTCTTAATTCGTAAAGAATAATTACGTTTCAAGAGACGTACCAGTGCCAAAAGATGGTGTTCTATATTTTTTCACATCGATTGTTAACATGTATATGTAAAATATATATATATTTAGAAACATAGGGCATGTTGACCCTTGAATGAAAGCTTAAGCAAAATTTCATTTTTTTTAAATATATTTTTTAAATATGTAGCATTTGATAAATTAGAGCAGTGGTTCCCAAAGTTGACTGGGCTCCGACCCATCTAACAAAAATTTCCAAACTTGGGACCCACCTCTTAGCTGTCTCAGAGAGAAGAGGACATAAATATTGGTAATGCTCAGATTCCATAATGGCGAGTAGTGGAACTACTTAATGCTGTCTTATTTGTCCTAATTGAAATTTTAAAAAAATATTTTTTTTATAAGTGTTACCAATATGAATGAAAAACTGTTTGAATAAGAAACACAACTTAAATATATTTTTTTAATACTTAAATACCTACACCTGCAAGTTTTTTTTTAACAGTAATTTTAATGGGAATGGATGTATTTGTTTATTTCCCTTCATTACAGTTTTAGCATCAACTTCAACTTTAGTTTCTTTTTATTCGCAGAATTTCTATTTTTTTTTTAATTCATGTGTACAGCGGTGAGGACCCAATAAATAATCTCTCGCGACCCACAGTTTGGGAAATACTGCATTAGAGGAACATTTCTTTTCCGATATATATAAATATGGTCCCAAAAATAAGGGGGTTTAAATGACACTGCTTCATGTGTTTTTCGGCGTGCAAATAAAAAGTGGTTAATGACCAGTGATTGAGCTCAAAATTATCTAGACAATTAACATGTAATATTTTGATTCTGTAATCATTCAGATACCTTCGAATTTTGTGGAAGGAAACTGATATTGTCAATACATCTAGGAAATATTTCTTAAAACTTTATTCTTGAAAAAAGAAATGCAAATTGTTCCTTTGCTGGGGTGAGTTCGTTTACTAGTTGGTTTACCTTTCATTCTGTAAATCAAAATATTTTTAAAACTAATATTTAAATGAACAATGAAAGTGTATTCACACAATTTAATAAATTAAATTATTCACTATAATGATCCTACGAAGAAAAACTCAAAATATTATATGCAGTAAAGTCAGCAAGGGCGCATCAGTCATTTCACACCAAAGGCGATGCAAGCGCAGAGCATATATTTGCCTTCAACAATATGCCCTGAGGTTGCGCAAATGAGAAAAGTCGCTTTTCGTTTTTGTCGCCCTTGGTATGAAAGCACCCAAAGAGTGTATGCAGCTCAACTTTACGTATAAAGGAAATAAGTAAGACATTTCTGCTACAACCATATAAAAAAATATAAATAGGTAGATCTAGAAAAAGTTGTCGTTTATGAAACTTCTAAAGCTTACTATACTATAGTACTAAATATGTACGAGCATGGCAACTAATTTTTGGTCGCAGAACAGTATGCGAAAATATGGAAATAAATTTTTCTTTAGTGAATATTGAAAAGTATTATATATTTTATGATACTGTCACAATGTGATTATGTTAATGTCTTTGATATCCTCATTTAGCTTTGAACGTTATTAATTGACGACAGAATCTAACGATATATTACTATGAACTCAAAATAATGGGATCATATTGCTTGCTTCAAGTTCTATAATTTGGGCGGCCAATGAAATAAGATGAAAAACATTACACTTAAGCACAAAATTGAAGTACAAAATCCAGACACCACTTGTGATGGCGCCACTTGTTTGACTTTTTGTCTTTGGGAGATTATTCGATTTTGGCGTAAATATTCTCTGTTGGCGGAATTATTCACTTTTGACGTAAATATTTTCTGTTGGCGGAGATATTATTTTTTGGCGGAATAAATCTCTTTTAGCGGAACTATTCTCTTTTGGCGGAATAAATCTCTTTTGGCGGAACTGTTCTCCTTTAGCGGAACTATTCTCTTTTGGCGGAATAAATCTCTTTTGGCGGAACTGTTCTCCTTTGGCGGAACTGTTCTCTTTTGGCGGAATTATTCTTTTTTGGCGGAATTATTCTCTTTTGGCGGAATTATTCTCTTTTGGCGGAATTATTCTCTTTTGGCGGAATTATTCTCTTTTGGTGAAATTATTCTTTTCTTACGGAATTATTCTTTTCTGGCGGAATTATTCTCTTTTGGCGGAATTATTCTCTTTGATGGGGATAGCAGTTCGAAAACTTGTGTCTGCATTTTGAACTGAAATTTTGAGCCTTATGACGTTGCTTTTTATCTTATTTCAGGAATATCATGATTGCGTAGCGCTTATTTGTAAAAGCATAGTTATTATACGGAATGATTAAAATAATATAAATTATCTTCTCCAAAGAAAATATTTCAAATATGAAAAGTACTTTACCACGCAGCACTTCAACTCATTTTTCTGGGCCAAAGATTTTCTCGCATTTCATTTCGCCAGTACGAAAATGCTTTCAGCCATAAAATATGTTATTGTTCCGCTTTAATACTCTGAAAATCTCTTAATTAACTTTTTCTATCACGAAAAAATGCAGCTGAAAAAGTCTAATAGCGTTTTAAGATTAAAACGGTTACTTTTTATTTCACTGCAGAATTGTTGCTCTTAAATTAGCTTTAGGAGCAACTAGAATGTTTTTTTTTTAAACAAACCTAAATATACTTTTTTAAAAGCGCTAACACTTACGGAAATCATTTCAACATTTTTAACGGAAGAGTTTTCAGGATTAAATACAATTAATTTTGATGCAGTATAAGACTTAACTGAAAAAAATCAGAAATTTTTACAGTGGTATTCTTACTTCTAAATATTGTTTAAAAAGCATAAATAAATGTTTCCCTCAAAGAATGTTAGGCTACGTAGAATCTAGTTTGATAAAAAGAAGTTAAAATTGACACGTAATTTAAAATTGAAAAAAAAAAAAACCTAGGGTTAAGTTTATGTTCTTTATCTTTAGCAAACTTAGAAATGCGGCTTTTTTTCATCATTTTTACTTTCTGTGTTTGTTCAAGGCATGAAGCAATAGTATCGTTTAAACAGAAAGTACGTAATTCAACCCAAATAATTTATTGATTCCTTACAAATAAACAAAATAAAGATTATTGAAGGAACAAAACTATGAAGAAATACATGCTTGTCGGCAAGGCCGTTAGCACTTACGAGGCATGACTTTAAGATCATGCATAAAAAGAAGAGATGTTTTGTTGCTTCTGTGTATAAAACATTAAAAGAGTTTCCTTCTAACTTTCTCTCTTTTTTTTTTTAGTTTTCACCATTTGAAGATGATTAGTGCTTCTACAAACGGACCTGAAAGTGAAGAATATATTTACAGTATTTTGGGGAAGTTAATTCGCAATTACATTTATTATTTTTTAAATCGACTTCATAATAAAATTAATTTTTACTTAAATGCTTAAAAAAGGACTCTTAACTTCCAAAAATTCTACAAATTAGCGTGCATTAGAACAGAAAAACTGAAATTCAATTTTAAGCATCGCCCAATCACAGAACACGATGGTAATACATAAAATTCTGGGGAATTCTTAAAGATTTTCCTTAACAGTAGTAGCGTCCTTTAAAAATAATTCAGCACAAACATATTAGTGCGGTTTTGGTTTTACCAATGATAACTGATTGTCTTTTCCAAACATATAACTTTATCGGCGGTTGAAACCCTAAGATTACCTCTAGATTATCTTTTTATGATAAATTTCTTCGCCAGAACGTTCAGATGTGACACTTTTTCTTTTTGCCATGCGATTACTGATGGCATTTATCAAAATTTGAGTGAAAATTGAGTTAGTACTTAGAGAAAATATGTTCCAAAATTCACAAAACAGAAAATACTCGGGTGGTTTTTCTGTAAGCATGAAAAAGAAAATAACGATCGATGGTAGCAGAACATCTTCCATACCTATAAAACTTTGACAAAAAATATTTTTAATGTCGTATTAATTTTTTTGTTGATCGTGTATCTATAGTAATCTCAAATCAGCGAAACCATATCCAATGCATATAAATCATCCTTTGGGGTAAAATATGATTTATTGATAGAACGAGATATAATTACAAATCAATTTTTCATAAATATCTTTACGGTTCATAAGCTTTCCGTCTTATCAGCTTAAATATATCGTTGGATATTTTCATTCATTATCCATAACTTATTATTAAACGATATCTTCCTGTATGGAAATAATATTTGATATTGAGTCGTTTATGGGTAGCGAACTTACAAGAAAATTTTGAAATGTTTACATTCTATTTCACATAAAATAGTTTTAATGTAGATATTAATTCCTACCGTTATATGGGGGAAAACCAGCACTGGTTTTAGATATGCATTAGCTTCTACCAGGGAAGTGCAGTTCAAAGTTCCTTTACCCTCCAGTTAGAAAAGGTTTTGGTATTTATTTTTTACGCAAAGCGTTGAAAGATACAAAAACACAGCACAATTAGATCCGTTTTTTATATCAAGAAAACATAGTAATGATTAAAAGAATCCACATTTTGCTTAAAAGAATACAATATAACAGTACTGATTTCAGTTTGAAAAACGTACAATAGAATATTTTTATGTATCCTACAAACTGGATCGTACACAATTTCCAAAATATTCAATTCCGTATGAATTATTCGACTTTGATTTGGAAAAAAATAGGTTTAATTGCAATGAAATACATGAGTATTTCTATAATGTTTCTTCACTAATTGTTTCGTTGACAGATGTTGAAAAACTATAAATGTTATAATAGTCATATATGATTAATCTATATTAATACTATAAAGCTGAAGCGTTTGTTTGCTTGAACGCGCTAATCTTAGGAACTACTGGTCCGATTTGAAAAATTCTTTCAGTGTTAGATAGCCCATTTATCAAGGAATTCTATAGCCACGCTAAGACATTCATCACACTAAGACCAATAGGAGCGGAGCACCAATGAAAAATGTATCAAAATCGGGTTGTTTTCCTTTTGAGAGCATATGTCTATAAATATTAATGTAATATTATTAGTTACTAATTAAATAAGGACATTAACAATAATGTTATAAATTTAGTAAAGCGATTCATTCTGGGAAATAGTTACCTTAATGTAGTTAGTGTACGCAGAAATACTTTAAAATAACATTTGTTTTGAGTTTTCCTTTGAATAACCTACAATCTACATGACATAAGATTATAAGACCCAGTACTTTATATGGGTATTTTTAATGGAATATGATAAGTCTTTCATAGAAATGCGTGACATCACTTTTTGTCCTCCGCCAGCAATTGAACATTATTTAAGATATACCGTGCAACGCCGGGCGTCGCAGCTAGTGTGATTGTATTACATAAAGTATCGTTTTTCAAATATCACTATTGATAATGAATAGTAAGCCGTCAAATAATGGTTTTCTGAATAAAATATCAATAAGTGATATCAACGTCAATTTGTTGTTCGTACCTCTAAATTGTACTGTTGATTTTACGTTCATTTACCTCCTAATTTACTTTAAAGGTTTCTGTAGTATGGTTGCGCAATGTCTTCTATGAGTGCAGTCCAAGTGCTGAAGCTATTTTATGATTCTGAATGTGTATCATTGTAGAAGGCTTTCCTTAAAGAGAACACCAAATTCCTCATCGATTGCTCATGCTGTAAAATGAGAATCACGTATAGAATGAACTCAAACTTTACCAAAGTTTCTCAAACTGGCATTGATATAATATTCATCAATATTTCATATCCTGCCAGTGTGATGAAACAAAATTTTACGCCAAGCACATGAAATGTAGTCACATAGTGAACGCAAGAGTGAGCAGTCGGAATTGTTCTGAATAAAATAACTGCTTATTTTCATCCAACACCTGCTGTACTTTGAAGCAAAACTTTTGGTGCACGTTTTTGTAATAAAAATTTTACACCACTTCCTCTAATTGAGCTTATTTCTCTGACGACAGCAAGACCAGTGCAAACCTTATTCAAGAAGTTCAATTTAAAAAAAAACAAACAAACTTTATTTAAAGAATATCAAATTGCTTAGTTATGTACTTGTTCGGCATGAAATGAAATATTCAATAAGACACATATGAAAATATGTGAGAAAAACTTATGAGTTTACAAATAAATCACCGCGAATTTATCAAACTGAAATATTTTCGTACAATGTAAAAGGAACACTTAGCGGTATTTGGGGCACCATGTAAAGTTTTTGAAATGCATATATATCTCCATGCTTGTTCTTCACCGCTTAAACAGATCTCAAATATTCTTGTGTTATGACATCTAAATGTAATCATGTTTTGAAAAGCATTTTTTAAAAGAATTATTAAAAAATTAAAGAAATTGCAAGGATAGACATGACAATTTGGAACATTTTGTCCCAAGTACCGTAAAGTGCCTAAGTACCGCAAGGGTAGAGAGTTTTTGAATAATTTTTAAGAAAATTCAAAAACTAACTAAGTAAATAAACAAATAAATTAGATGTTCAGATTTAAAACCGTTCGTCTTTATCATGAATTTCAAAAGAGTTGGAAACATCAAGTGTTCCCTAACTTCCATAAAAATGTGGACAGCAGTGTTATACCAGAGGGAAATACAGTTAAAGCAGTAAAACGTAAAATAATTACAATAGAAGTATATAAACATCTATAGATCAAAACGATTCGATATATCGACGTTAATATTATCGAAAAATTTTGAAGATTGATTCATGGTGTCATTAAAAAAAAGATAATTATTCGACAAGTTTTGACTGTTCATTGATTTGCTGAATAGAGTTGACATTAGTGATTGGATAGTGGCGAAATAATAAATAAGCCAAAAAGATAAGTAATAAAAAAAAATTACGGAAAAGTCATAGGAGAGTTTTAAAATGAAGGTGATAATTTGACAAGTTTTGACTATTCAATGATTTGCTGAATAGAGTTGACATTAGTGATTGGATGGTAGCAAAATAATAGATGAGACAAAAAGAAAAAAGAAAAATGGGTTAGTAAAAAAGTTTAACGAAAAAGTCATAGGAAAGTTGCGCTCGTAACGACCAATAATGCATTAAAAAAACTAAATATGCCGTCAAGTGCACCAACTTTGTGCTACAACATCTTTTCAGATACAAGAGCTACCAACTGAATGCCGAGGTGTAAATATAGCTTCGAAACTTCTTTTTACAACTCTTAATTTTTTTTTAAAGCTCTAGTTACAACTCAACAGCAGTTAGGCAGTCCTAGTGTCTAAAAGGACGTTGTGGCACAAAGTTGGCGCACTCGACGGTATGTTTTAATTTAAATAATATTTAATGGATAAAAAAAAAGTAATAAACATAACTCATAAAACAAATATTTTAAAAATGTGATTGCGTAAGTAACAACTTGATGATAGTGCACAAGAAAGTATGCTCTTTTAATTTTAAGCACACATCTTTATTACATTTTTTGCGTCCTGCAATACACAGTATAGTACTCAAATTAGCAAATATATTTGTACACCTTTTCCCCCCAAACCGAGAAATTGTTTTACTATGACTATATTCATTTCTACTATGCGAAACAGAATGTAAGACAATTAATAATAATAAACCCTTTAGTTCTGTTGATCAACTCATTATTTGCGAAGCGTGAATACTTTGTCAACCTCAATAGATATCCCGGAATTTGCAAAGCTATCAAAGCATGGGAATAAATGCGTCATTCGCACTCTCATGCTGAATAGTTTATTCACTTATTTTCTCATTGATGAGATAATTATATGTAGCAGAGATAAAATTACCACGTCGAGCTCTTCGGCAGGTGTCATTTACAGGGACTAATTTGATCTTAGAAGTTCGTGAATACATTACTGCAAATGTCTCAAAATTAATTGGAAAATATTTAATACGTTCTGTATTTGCATTCAACATTTCTCTTGAAAATAATAAAATATTTTGATTAAAATTACGTTCGTAAAATTTGCTGTCTTGCAAACATAAACGAAACAAGCATTATTTATTTCTAATTTGTATTTTATCTAATATTTTTTCTAGCTTGCAAGGTATTTTGCTGAGATTATTGAGATATTGTGAGCTTTGGAAGAAAACAAAAATACAGTTAAATGTATTTCTTAAGCGGTCTGATGTTAGAGACACTATAAACGAACCGACGCATGATGCATTTTGGATCAAAATTTTACACTGCTGAAAAACTGAGGGTTACCAGAATACGCTGTTGGTATTATGTCATATTGCCAAATCTATCCAAAGCGACAAACATTTCAGCCAGAAAAAATGAAGCATCGCCAGATAATGATACATGCCAAAAAGAACAATCGCTCAAAACTTGCGCTATGACCCAAAATGGTGGACCGTCGGCCTGTCTATGTAAGGGCTTTAGTCCGTGTTTGTATCAAGTGAACAGCTTCTGTTATTTTCTGAGAAAAAAGTTATGCTAAACCGTTATTGAGCAACAAGCACCACAAAGTCCAAAATTATGTAGTTTCCCTCCGTGAGAGAAATCAAATCTGGAAATAGCGCTACAGTTCTCTTGCAAAAACAGTACTGAAAAATTAAGTAGCAGACGCCAAACTAATTCTTCTAATAGGTTCTAGACATATCAAGCACTGGAGTAAAAACTCATTTGGACCCATGAAAACCACTGCATTGCGATAATACGAAGAGCACATGCACTTAGGATGTATTGTCTGATTTTTTCGAATTATCATTTTTTCCCTATCAGAAGTATGCATCACCGACACGGGGGCTTTCTGCAATTACTCCTATTGTGAATATTTATTGCTACTAAAATTCTGTTGATAAATTACCATATTCAAACGCGTAGCTATACAATCGTTCACTTTTGATCATTCATAAATCAAATGCATTTCTTCCATTTTTAGATATTGTCTCCCTTAAAAATCAACAAACGCTCTCGCCTGGAATGATGTTGCCAAGTACGTTCTTACTTACTCGGTAGCAAAACATATCTCTAGCAGTCCTTCGCGTGCTCCTGATGCCATGTTCTATTGTTAAATGTTTTGCTTTTGTGCAGGAACCATTCTATATAACGGTTGTCAAGGCACTTTATTATGTTGCACTTTAAGTCGAAAAGATTAAGCACTGGTTTCCTTACGGGCACCTGAACTTGTCTAAAAACTATCTAAAAAATATCCACAATTTATCTAAAAATAATCAACATATGTTTTGTTGCAGCTTTAAACGATGAAAATTACAAAATTTATAAAACCGAAAATTTGAAGAAGTAATAATTTTTTTTTGTTCGCAAAGAGTTTTGCAATTTGAATAATAAAGTACAAGAGTTGAAGTTAACGAAAGATACATTTTGTAAATGTGTCCGTAGCAGGCAACGATCTGAACTCCAATTAAGTTAAAGTATTTAATTGCTATCTTGTGTAGTTTAAAATTAAGAATTCAGTCATGAAATCTATTGTAATGTAAGTAATTGTATGAGTCCCGAGCCTTAACTGCAAAGTGCAATTCGAATAAGAGACTACAATAACGTATGAACACAAATTAATGGCGAAATACTCTGATGAAAATTTCAATTTTTAACTACCGTATTTGTAGTTCATTGAAATATAAGTTTATGTAAACCCCAAATTTAACTATATTTTTTGTCGTAACCGAAAGATAATTGAAATTAAAACGAATATTTTTATATCATTTTGAAGCTCTATTATTCGCTTCTTCAACCATATCATGTACTAAAAAAATGAAAGGGAAGATCGAAACATTTCTTTTTTCACATTCTGCTTTAGTAAACATGATTTCTAGTGCCAGTGGTGTTACTACAGACAGAACGATTTTCTCTTAAGCTCTTTGATCCATGTAAATGCAGCCTTCTCAATGCATTATCCTCAGGCTTATTGGTATCCATTACACAGTTTAATGGTTATAGTGTTTGAATACCAGTACATAAAAGAAAATTATCGGTTTTATGTTAGATGTTTTTGCGATATTTACCATGAGCTATTCAGTTAGAAAACAAATTTGGAATTTTTAAAAGTCTTACCCATGAAAACATGTTTTTTTTTTTTTTTTTTTTTCATTTCAACAAAGGTTTCAAGTTTCAGAATAATCTTTTTATACAAATAAAAAAGCATTTAATGCAACGGGAATGCTTAAAATCTGCTTAACACCTGTTTGAGCTTAAAAAATAAAAATATGTATTTAGTAATGAATATGATATATTTTGTTTTGCTATAAAACATAACTTAGAGAGGAAAAAGCAGAAAACTATATCCTAATTCTTTGGTAATTTATTAAAACGTTGCAGATACAATTATTTCATTATAATTAAACCTCTTATTACTTTATATTTTCTGGAAATATGTATATAATATAAAGCGTATTTTAACGAAGAAGTCATATATCTATAAATAAAAATTAAATTAACATATAGGATTCTGAGTTTATTAATAACACAAGCCTAGCTGACTAGAGACAGCATTATGGTTTTAAAATAGTTTCCTCACGTGAACCCTCGACGACTTGCATAAATTCATCAAGAGCCATTTGAGGAGCAAAAGATACAATTTAATAAATAACCAAAATTATCATATCAAGCATAAGCAATTATTATTACTAAGCTGCGAAAAATAAACTATCAATGAAAATAAACTTTAAAAAAATAAGGAAAAAATAAAAATCAAAACATGTAACTAATTATAAAAACAATCTCATTACCTACAGAAAGCAAAACAGATGAATTGAAATACATGAACTAATACATCACTGCAAATTAGTAACTAACAGCATAAAATGTTGGAAATTTAACTTTATATATATATGTATATATATATATATATGTATATATATATATATATATATATATTCATTCATTAAAATTGCCAATATTTCTAGATCCATTAAAATTGTGTTCGTTGACAACATGATACATTTCTAAAGACTGTTCATGAAAAGTAAAGTATATTGGATAATATTAAGGGGGAAATACGTGTAAAACGGCGTATTAAGAGCAATTTTCATGATTTTTTTTAAACGTATAAAGAATAAATTTTTTTTTGAGATTTTGAGGTTATTTTATAGATATATTGAAGAACATTTACTGAAATTTTTAAACATTTTCTTGAAAAATCCTGGAGGTATCGGCTGCTCCACACTGTAAGTCGCCACCCGGTTCGGCAGTTTGCGTACATCCTGGAGGTCACAATTTTTATTTGAAATCAATTTTTTTAAATATCTACTCTTTTTATAAGTGTCTCTTCTAGTTGAACTAAAATCATCACAAAAAATTGAAAATTTCTCTCCTTTTTTCAGAATGGGAAAATTAAGTACGATTTTTATTCGTTTTTTTGTTCTTTTTTTACAATAAAAAAAGTAAAAATAAAGATATGTTTATGATTATAGTTCAACTAAAGCGTGTAAAAAAAAAATGCGTGCTAAATTTCATAAGGATTGATCAAAAACTCTGGAGCTAGAGTGTACGCAAATTCGAAAAAAGTAGTTTCGAGAAAAACGCGTTTGAAAAAAAAAAGTGTTGTTGAAGGTAAATTTAAGGCAGTAATGAATTATTTTTTTTAATGCTTATAGATACTAGTACTTATAGAAACTTCTATCCGAGGTCTCAATTGTTAAAAGAAATAAAAGGACATCTGCTAACGTTCTCTAATACCCTTCAGGTCATTCATGAGGTCACCTGCTCAACTGCTCCAAAAGGGGCGCTCTCTCAAATGCTTATAACTTTTGAACGACTTGTAATTTTGCTGTGAAATTTTTAATGTATATTGCTGAATAGTTGTAGAATCGATTTATGAAGAAATTTTCTTTTAATTATTTGAGACATTTACACGTCTTTCCCCCCCTTAACTGATTACCTAAAGCAAAAGAGTCGTTTTTCGGATAATAATACTGGGATTAGTAACGTAATTGAGGATAAAAATGGTTGAGAGGGAATTATATTATATTTATCGTTATAAAAACAAATATGTATGATGCATTCCTTGAGGAACTCTGAGCATGGTCCTCTAAGAACAATTTTCTCGTCAAAAATAAAATTTATTACCATGTTGCATATGAAAACGATTTCCAAAATACATTACGTTCATATACTTTTTTATCAATTCTTGATGCACAGTAAAGACATAAATTTCGATTATAATTTTCAGAACTCCTACACATATATCTTCGTTTATTTATGGTAATGGTCCAAATTGGGGATTCAAATAAATGGTGCATTTCTAGTTATTCTTGAACTTCCAGTTTTAAACATTCCCAACACAACCGTGCATATAGGATAAGAACATTATCGAAGCAAATGAATACATAGATCTACCATTTGAAACACAAAATCTCATTAATTGTAGAATAAAAGTTTTATCTGGAAATAAATGAAGATACTGAGTCATTGCTCAGTTCTGAAATAGTATAATTCTCTTAAAATAATGCATTGATCAAATTATCGACACTGTTGCTTTATGAAAATGGACTAAGTTTAACTAAGTTCAGTTTCATCAAAACATTGTAATGGACATTTTGTAAGCGAGCTTGGGATTTAATCAAAAAGTCAACTGATACAATACATAACTTGCTGAAACTATTTACTAAACAATCACATGCTTTCAATTGCAGAAAAATTTTCGTTTTCGAAAACGAAATTACTTTCCGTTTTAAATCATTGTATCCAAAACATTATAGGTACTGACTGAAAATTAAAAAACTAAATTACATAAAAACGTTTCAAATCATTTATTCAAACTAAATATATATATATATATACATAAATGAATTTATAAAACCGTATATTTGGTTAATCTGTATTTTAAAAAATCTGCTTCTTGAAAGTGCAAGAATTCTATAGTTTGGATTTTACTGCTACTCTAGTCTTTTATTTTATATAAAATACCGCAAGTATAGTTATGTTCTATAAACAAAATACCGAAAGTGTGACTGTTGGAGTGTTAAATAATGAATTTAAGTTATTTTCCATACATATTTAAAATATTGAAAAATTATTCTAGGTGCAAAAGCAGTATTTTGAGTTTAGTTAATTGAAAATTTACAATAGAACATATTTAAATTGTTTACAAACTATTTATGAGTTTATGCACAATTTAAATATTTTTTAATTAAAATTAGAGAAAACAAATATTGCTCTTAGTGAAATATCGAAGTTTTTCTTTCTTTTTTTTTCTTTGTGTTTTTCATGAATAATGTTAAAAAGTCATTTGAAATTCAATAGAAAATTAAAGTAATAATAACTGTCAAAAGAATTTTGAATTAACTTTCTGGCTAATGAATATTATTTTGCTATTTGGAATATAAGAAAATGAGAAATGTTTGTTTTGTAGAAGTTTTAAAATTAAAATTAATTTTAAACATGATTTGGCAACAAGTTATCATGATTATTTTTACTATGAGATTTCCTTCAATTAAATTCTTTTTAAAACATACATTAAAAAATATTTAGTCTAAAAGTAATTAGGTTCTTTTCAGTAAGGCATCTGAGTATCGATTATTTGTTCATAGAAAAATGAAGAGGTAAAAATTAAACGATTTTCGTGAATTATTTAATACACCTTTAATAAAGTAAACGCTGATACTGATTTTCTAACCTGAAATATTTTGCTTAAGAAACTTATTTTCTCCCAAAAATTAATAATAATGATAGTAAATATTAAGTAATACATAACAGCTTAGTATAGATCATTTTTTTTTGGGGGGGGGGGGGTCTCCAGTAAAGATTTTCTTTTATGAAAATGTCATCAACATATATTGGTTTATTATTCAGAAGCACAGGATTAATCTGAAAAGCGTGTTATATTTTAAAATTATTTTGCTTACAATGAAATAACACAGAAAACGAAACATGAACAGAAAGAGCACTGTGAAAATGCTATCTTGATCATATCTTTTTTCATTCTATCCTGAATTCACATAATTCCCTAAGCTTCAAATAAAAGGCAGTGACTTTTTTTGTTCATTTATTGCCACTTGGTATCATTCCAGGTGTCTTTGGTATTCGGTGTTCTGTAGTCTTAAGCTCTCTTTGAGCACGTAAACGAAAATAAATGAAGTCATATTATTGTGTAAAGTATCAGAGTTACCTCCGTTTGGGACAATTGAGGAAACTTTTCCCCTTACTTTTGTGAAAGAAACTTCCTTATGTTTTTCTTCTTTTTGAGGAATCCGGATGAGAATTGGAATATATTGCTTGCGAAAATGGAACTACAGTAACACTGAATAAAGCAAAAAGAAACAATAGAACCTGGAAACTATCACTTTATTTTTATCTCCTCTAAAAAAAATCAAGAAGAATTTATACTTATTTGATATAATCATGCTATTAGTTGAATATAAACATGAATAGTTTTATCTCATACTGAAAAAAAAACGTGCATATTGTATTAGATTGACTTAATTAAATAATCCTGAAAGAATAAAATTCATAAAAAAGTATTTTCTTTTCTATTTAAAAAAAAATATATCTGGATGTGTTATGGCCACATACCTGCAACTTCCTCAGTTTGCATCTGTTGAACTCTTCTTTCCCATTTCACACCAATTTAATTATATGAGAATTGCAGGATTACTGCCAATAAAAATGTCTTGTGACGCTTCAATGAACTTGTATGAGATTGTTATACGCAATGCATCAAACAGCAATCCCGAAATTCATGCTAAGCGTTCTTTCATGAAAAAATGCCTTTCTTGCAATTTTTTTCTGCATTTATTTTCCTTTTTTATTCATTTTTTATTTACCTATTTATTTTTTGTTTTGAAATATTTTTATAATCCAACGCTGTATGAAAGAAAACATAATATGTTAGACATTGCATATCATGACGACAACAATGCGAAACTCTTGCATTTTCTTCTTATTCATTTTAGGAACTGGAAAGAGTTAACTTAGTTATAAAGAGTTACTTTTATAAAGATGCATTCGCTCAGAAAAAATACCCAATTTATTTTGATTATCACATTTTGAACACTAATGACAAACTTCAGAATTTTTTTATGGAAAAAGTCCATTTTTACGTATCAGTAACTGTCTGTATAATTTTGTGAATTTATTTTTGAACATCTTGCGCGGCGCATCAGTTACACATTACTCTCGGTTTCATGTCCTGCACTGAGTTGAAATAATTTGCATTCCTATCATGCTAGTACCATGGTAAATTACTCCTTTTTTTCATAAAGCAGTTGCTAATAATGTATTTTATATGAACTTATGAAAAATTCTGGAGCATTTTAAACATTTTTATGCGGTAAATTTCTTTAGTGCAAAAATAAGTGAGGATGTGTAATTAATGAGTAAATTGAAAAATAAATAAGCTAGAGCAAGAAAATGAAATGTATACTTTTGATATATTGCTCTTTTTTCTTTCAGTTTTATTTTTTGAATTTCATTTTAAAGCTCATTTCAAAAGTTAAACCCTTATATTTTTTTTTGAATGCCTTATATTTTTTTTAAACGGCAGTTGTAAGATTACGCAAGTGGACTTCCACTAATGGTTTATCCATTAGTCTAAATCAATAAAAGTTTTTCATTTCGGGTACATTGAACAAGTATACGACAGGGAACATAAAATACCAAAAAATAAAATAAGTGAGGATGTGTAATTAATGAGTAAATTGAAAAATAAATAAGCTAGAGCAAGAAAATGAAATGTATACTTCTGATATATTGCTCTTTTTTCTTTCAGTTTTATTTTTTGAATTTCATTTTAAAGCTCATTTCAAAAGTTAAACCCTTATATTTTTTTTAAACGGCAGTTGTAAGGTTACGCAAGTGGACTTCCACTAATGGTTTATCCATTAGTCTAAATCAATAAAAGTTTTTCATTTCGGGTAAATTGAACAAGTATACGACAGTAAACATAAAATACCAAAAAATATTTTTCATACGGTACAGAATTTTTGACGGTTGAAATATAAAGTAGACCCTTCTGTCGGCAGGAAATATTTTACGGAAGAAAATATTAAATAGCCTAATGTTGTCTGTTGCTTCAGGTTTCTGAGTTTGCTAGTTATTTTTGCCAAAGTGAACGCAGACATTATTCTTGAAGAATTTGCAAACGTTTAAAACTAGTTTTGTGTGGAAAATTGAATAGCCATTTTGTACTTTAAAAATTTGGAAATTATTTTTTTTCTTTTTTTGCATCGGTTCTTTAATACTCATTATTAGATGTGATCTAGTTAATTGTTGCGTTAAAGAGCATTTAAAATTTAAACTGGAACTTTATCAGATTACTAATTATTGCATATTTCCATAAAAAATCATAATTGAACTAAATCTTATCAGCGTTTTTCTTTTGAAACTGTTTAATTGTTCATTTTAGGTATAAATTGAGATACTCTCAAAATAATAGTAAGTATTTTAGCATTAGTAAAGGTTAAGATCAACTATTTCCTCTTCCACTACCAGAAAGCTCGCTTACAATTAGTTTGCAAGTCCACTACTGATCCACTAATAGGTTATGTGAAATTCTCCATTGAAAAACTTTTCTTTATTCAGGAATTTGATTGTTAGATATGAATAATTCAATCAAGTTAAAAAATAAAGGCATTAAGACTTTTTCAAGTCGACTAATTTACGATGCAAAAGCCCATTAGGAATATTGTAAAAGTGTTAATTTTTCGCTTCTTCCATCATTAAGAAGAAAAACACTGCATTCAAATTCTGGTCACGTATTACTACTTAGATTTGGAGCGTCCAAGCAAACAGTAAAAAACACATTTTAGAGCTTAAACTGATTTTCGTTTAACCAATTAACGTGTGTAATAACGTTAATTGATCTTTGTACGATCAAATCTGTAAAGTAAGAGTCATAAACTAAAATGTGCTTGAAACAATAGTAGGTAAAGTTCTTCAAAAAAAATCCAGATTTTCTGAGGAAAATACAAGATTTTTTACGTTTTTTATTATTTTTTGTTTTGTAAAAAAGAAATAGACAGAGGAAGCATGAATTTAAAGAAATTGCATTAATTAATAGCTATTGAGAAAAAAATTGTAAATATTGGGTAAAAAATAGTAAAAAAACAGTTTGGTTGTTTGTTCCAAAGAAAATGGTTTTACTAATAAATTGAAATATATTATACTTAAAAATGAATGATTAAAGAAAAAAGAGCTCTACCTTGTTCAGAGATTTATCTATAGATATAATTCATTACTATGAACTTCATAATTAAAAATATTCAAGTCCGTTTTTCTTATAGGATATCTAAATTAATATCTGGGCTTAAGTAGAACCAATCTTTACCGAATAAAAATTTAATCATGTGAGATGGAAAATTCTGTGAAAATACCTTAAGTTGCAAAACCCGAATTTTCATATATTACTGTAGATTAATGTGAATTTTCTTTCAAATACCATTCTAACCGTTTAAAATATGCTGATGATAAAGATGGGTTTGAGATTTAGTGCAATTGGTTTTCTTCGTAATACATAACTTAAATCTCAAGATTTGTTTGTTGTTTAACATTCAATTCTTGAACACGGGATGAAAAAAAAAAGTCTATGCTTTACCTAAAAAGTAATACAGGGCTAAAGAAAAACATAAAGCAGGCACATAATATGTGCATAAAAATATGTATATATTGCTGCTCTAGTTCAATATTAACACATTAAAAAAATCCTCAGTAAGTGCCACAATTTGTAACCAAAATCTAATTATATAACTTAAAACAGTATGAGAATAGTGTGATTCCCAAACTTCATTTTCTTTGTGCTAGTAGTGGAATAAAACTACAGAGAATAAAAGACAGAATTTTTTTTATATTGATAGCTATATTTAATGTGCTGCAATAGTGGCGCCTTCTGTGTTGTACGCTAAATTACTCATTCTGGTAGCAAAGTCGATGGCCAGTGCAGTTGAGCCCAAGCTTAGGTGCTTTCGGCCCCTTGGTATTCACAGAAGCCACAAAATTTGGTAAATCTCCTGAATTATAGCGCAGAGATTGAATGTTTAATTGTGTTGATCTCAAAACAGTACTTATTACATGCCTTAACAAGGAACTAGGATAACGATACATACAGTTCAAACTGCCAAATTGGACCGTCTTTGGGACTGATAATATTGGTCGCAATCTGAAGGTGGTTACTCTAGCGGACATTTGAATAATCTTTTTACTTAAAAGCACAGAAAAAAAAAACAAAAAAAAAAAAAACAGGTAAATTTAATTAGGGGCGCCATTTTACAAAAGTGATCACTCTTTCAGGCTCCACATAAAATCTAAATGTTCTGTATAAATGATTAAAAGTTTTCGAGGAACTGAAATTATTGTAATACACAAAGATTACACGGAAATCTCAAAAAAGGTATTACCCGAATAGATTAGTAGATATATACCAAACTAAACATAATATATCTTGGTAGAAGGCTTTAGCTTCAAAGAGTGATATCTCTATAAAGTAAAAGTTTCATATAAGGCTACAAATGTAGAACTCGACATCAATCCTGTAAGAGCTTGTAAACAACATTACACCCTCGTTATTTTTCTTTCCTTAAATGTTTACTGACGTCGATGAATCTTAACACCTCAGGATTTATGTACATATGGAAAAGTTTTGAATCTATGATAGGTAGATAAGAATTTTTTCTAATCCTGGATCAAAGTTGGATCTTGTGTGGACGTTGGAGGAAATGGGAGAATTCTGAGAAGAAATGGAAACTTTCTTTCGCGGTTCAATGAATTGGTAAATATGATGGGATACTGATCGAAGCTCACATATTTCGGGAAACGATATAAAGAGGCTGCATTTGATGAAACTTTACTGAAGAAAAAGAAGTCCATTTCAAGGTGCGAATCTTTGAATTTCATGTAGCATACGTCAAATGTGTTTCCGTGCTTCAAGATTGGGATAAAAGACTTAGATCATGGGTAGAACTGAATAAGTTATATCAGCATGGTAATATAAACTAACGGAGTTACTGATTAATTGTACAAATTAACTTAATTTAAAGTCTACGTCGAAATTAGTGATTTAATTTCTGCATCAAAGTTAGTGATTTATTTTCCGATATGACATATCGATAGTTTCTTTTTCTCATTTAAATTACCTATGTACTTACACCTCACGTTGGATACTGAAAAGTGCAAGAGTTACGTTTTTTTTTATTTATGAAGTACGTACGTTTTACATGAAATTAATTTTTAAGGAAATTTCACTTATCCATGAGGAATTTTCTGAATGCAATTCAAAAATAAAATAGAAAAGAAGAAGGTGTTAAAAGGGGGCACAGCTAGACGAATAATAATAAAAAAATCCTAATCATTTTGAACTCTTCTGGAAGTAATTTGTTTGGTGTTTTGGATTTTTTTTTTTAAACTTTAGTACTTTTTGAGATTTTACTCACAATTTTAACTTTCTAAGGAGGCAGAAAGAGGAAGTGGTTGAAGAACTTTCTTCATTAAATAAAATAAATAATTCAGTGGTCAATCAGTCACACAGATGAAAGATTATCGCAAGCTGAAATATTTAAAGAAAACTAGCTCTTGTCAAACAGAAAAACTAAAATGACTAAAAGTTGTTCTAAACGTACGAGGCTTCAAAAATTTAATGAACTGCGGTCGACTTTCGACTGCTAGAAAAACTCTAGTTTATAAAATTATTTTTTTAAATATATTGTCAGGTACTAGAAAATTGAAGTTTAGTGAAATATTATGTATATTAATTAACTTAGAGAAGAAATTTTACCCGTCTTTCCAAACGTAGTGATGGGTTTTTTTTCGTATGCATACACAAAAACAATGCAATACTTAAAGTTGGTACCATATTTCAAAATCTTAACAAACACTTGTGTTTTTAATTTTGCCTGTTGGACAAATTTTAGAAAATATTCTCAGAATCCACATCTAATAGAATGGTATTTACTAAGCGCATTATATTAAAGAAAAATGACTTAAAAATAAAGTATGCATGTAATTTATTTCATACTTTTTTTGTAGGTGGACAAATACTTACTATGTATTACTTGTGAAGTCTTAATTATGTTCCAAAAACAACATTTATAGTAAAACATAGAAATCGCATTACTATGATTTAGGGAGCACATTATATAAAATTGATCTTTTTTCAATCGTGAATGCACAGTAACGACATAAATTTCGATTATCTTTTTCACAATTTCTATCAATGTATCTTCGATTATTTATGGTGATGATCTGAATTGGGAATTCACGCAGAGAAACAGAGAGAAATGATGCGTTTCGAGATATTCTTGAATCTCCTGCATAAATGTTCCCAAGACGGACATGTATTAGAGAAGAGCATTAACGACGTAAATGAATGAAAGAATGTAGCATTTTAAGCAGATAAATACATTGAATGTATCGCAAAAGGTTTATCTAAGAATAAATGTTAACAGACAAATTAATACATTTATGTTGTATTGCCGTTTACATTTGAAGAAATTAATACAATTCAGTGACCTTTACTTGAGCTTTTTTAGATTTTCATAATGATCTTAAACTTCACTTGATTCAATAGAGAAATATTTTAGGATCTTAACATGGTTAATATCTTAAAATTAACAAGCGGTTCATAAGTTATACGTGGTTCATTTTAAATTATCAGATTTTAATTTTTTGAAGAATGCAGTATATTTTAAAATTGAAAAGTTCTTTCTCTTTTTTGCATAAATTAGGGGGTTCCGCCCCCTACTTCACTCTTGTAATCCATAAAGTGTAAGCTACACAGGCAGACATGGACATGCATTAAATGGTATAGATGAACAGTGTTTCTGATATACGGCAGGTAAAGCTCTCGAGAGATGAGATTGTGTTAAATGTCTTTTAAAGGACATCTTTAATACGATGGTACCTGCCTCGATCCCTTACGCACAGACAGTCCGGAGGAACGAGGTTGGTACCTTATTTCTGATAGTGTTCGGCAAGTACTCGTCTTAAAGTAGTTAACTACCAATTACTAACTAGTCCAAACAAAACTAGTTGCAACTAATAATTAACTACTATTTTCTGAGACTAGTTGCAACTAGTAGTTAACTGTTCTCCCCGAAAGTATTTAACAACTAGTTAAATACTTTTAACTATAATTCATTTGAAACTTCATCGTGCATGTGCTGGTTCAGGTGCCATTTATTGACTATATTAGAAAGCTTTTCCTAATTTGCCTTAATACTGCAATAAATATCATGATTTTTTACGAGTACTTTTACATTATATAACATAATATAAAAAATACATTTGTGTGAGTATTATTCATAAGCTAAAAAGTCATATAATTTAATGCTTAAGAAATAGATCTTTTTCGACAAAGTGATCAAAAAAATCGAACGTAGTTGGAATTTTGAAAGTAGTTGTAACTAGTAGTTCAGAAAAAAAGTAGTTTAACTGATAGTTAACTAGTTCAATACAAAAGTAGTTACAACTAGTAGTCAACTACTAGTTAACTAGTTCAATACAAAAGTAGTTACAACTAGTAGTCAACGACTAGTTAACTAGTTCAATACAGAAGTAGTTACAACTAGTAGTTAACTACTAGTTAACTAGTAGTTGACTAGTAGTTAACTACTTCTAGTTAACTACTGCGGAACATTAATTTCTGACATCTAAAGCTCTCGAGAGATGAGATCGTGTTAAATGTCTTTTCCAGGACATCTTTAATACGATGGTACCTGCCTCGATTCTTGACTCACAGACAGTCCGGAGGAGGCGTGGTTGGTACCCTATTTCTAACAGGTAAAGTCTCGAAGGACGAGAGTGGGTTAAATGCCCTGCATATGACATCTCTAATACGGGGGTACCTGTCTCATCCCTGACACAATGGCAGTCCAGAGAAGTTGGGGTTGGAGGCAGGTAGACAGACAGCTGTGAACAGATTTTAATTATATGTATAATATTTTTGCTACAACGCTTCTCTTAAAAGTAACCTATTTTTCTAACTTTTTGGAAGGATTCCCAATAGACTCTGCAGATTGATTTGTAATATAGCCTGGGGTTAATACATACAAATTGGCATATCAATGACAAAAAACTGTTCAGTGTTATCACAGCAGAAAAAGAAAGGATGATAGTTCTGAACTGTGTGGTGTTCTTAACGAGTTGAGTGCTATTGGTCGGAAACAATGAAGCGCATAATGCGAGATGTATCATGATTACATGAGTGCAACAGCAGTACCCTTATAATTTTTTTGATATTTGGTTCAAAAGATATTCTTTCGCGGGATTTATTTGCATCTATACTAGCTTTTAAAAATATAATAAAGGTTTAAATAGTTTTTTTTAAAGGTTAAACAACCTTTTTTGTCTGAGAGGGCTGGCAAGTAGACAGAAAATATAAACAAAGTTAATACTTAAAAAACTTTAAAATAAAAGTTGACACAGTACACGTTAGAAATAAAACCATAGCATTCTGCTAGGCAGTTGACGCAACCTTTTATGAGTGCCTTTTCAGATGTAAAACACCACATTTTGAAAATGGTTTCAATTTATTTGAGCTGAAATATGACTAAAAGGAATAATCATTGTAAATAGGGCAACATGTTTTTAAAAAATGATAAAGAAAAAATCAGCAAATAGCATCTAAAGGATGCCCTGAAACCATAATAGAGGTCCTTCACCGATTAGTAACTGATGTTGGTTAACCCTTTAACTACGGGTAATGTTAATAGACGATTTGGCGAAACTTTTCTGTGGTACGGGTAACGTCAATAGACGATTTGTCGAAACTTTTCAGTGATACGAGTAACGTCAATAAGCGATTTATTGACGTTAATTGACGTAGTTTACTTTTTTTATTGGTTAGACAATAACAAAATTTGCTATGGCGAACGTTCATGTAAGAAACTCATGACATACACGTAGAAATAGATGTATCGACATTTATGCAATTTTGGGATACTTTTTTTTTTTTTTTTTGGCGTTCAGACCAATATATTTGTGAATATATTCCGGTAGTTAAAGGGTTAAACGAATAAGTAAGCTCCTTTCATTCTGAACGAGTTTTTATTTGTTTCACCCAACAGCGTTTCGTGAACTCGAGATGCTAAAATATCTCAAAGTTAAAAGCAAATAATAAAATGATAATAGTAAAACTGAAAATAAATAAAACTAAATACTGGTTGGTTTATAACTGAAACTTAAAAATGGCTACACTTTTGTGTTTTGTTGTGCATCATTGTTTTTATTCTTTCCTCAACTGAAAAAAATAATAAAACCGTAAACAATGCATATTTTCTCTTAAATCAATCCTAGTGCAAAATTATGTTGATTAAAACGGTAAGAGTCATTTTTATACATATATATTTTTTAAAATAGTTTCCCTTTCTGAATTAAATTATTTAAAAGACCAAAACTTCCAAATTGTTTCTAGCATTTAAAAAGTTTCTCTGAAAATGTATTTAAGCTTTTAATTGAAAAATGTTTGATTCTTTCGAAAACAAAAGTACTTCCTACTTAAAATATGGTTCATTTCATTTAGGAAACACATTAATAAAAAATCTGAGCGCTAAAAGTTTTCAAAACTGAAATCATTTTCCAAACAAAGAGCCATAGATTTGATTTATGTACAAAAAGTGAGAGCACAAAACTTGAGCAATTACTTGAGACTTTAAATGTTAACATAAAGTTTTTCTATGTTTAGAAATACAGTAATTAGATTTTATTAGATAAACACTAATGAGCTCAAAACCTCATTGGTTTTCTTCTCATTAGTTTTCTTTTAAATCTAATTTAAAAGAAAACTAATAGTGGAATTACTAAAAGGCAAGCTTCAAACTGCAGAAAACTTGAATGCATAACTCGCTTTTTTTGTCGTATACTTCGGAATTAAAAATAAAAGTAGTTTTTACAGGAGAGAATTATTTGAGTTGAGATCACTGTAAATGTAAATGAAAGCTTATGGAGATTGACCTCATTCAAAATTAAGGATTGCTTTCAAGTTTTTAGTTGGTTTTTGGAGGTATCAAATATTTTCTCTAGTTTAAAAGAAATAAAAGTTAAACACAATTAATAATTAACGGGATGCATTCGTTTTGTTTTGTAGGTATTTCATGAATAATGCTGGAAAATGATTTTATATTCACCAGTGTAAAAAAAAAATATAATTAAATGCGTTCAGCCGTTATTAATGATTTCGAATGTTTCTTTATCTATTCGTCGATAAATTTTAGATTTTAAATTTGCTGCAAAGAGTTTTCTTGACCCTACCTACAAAAATGTTTTTTATTCTACAAAATTGATTATTTAAAACCGGTTTTCAGTGAGTAGCTTTTAGGTGATCATCAAATAGGAATATTACAGTGTATTTTAGACAAAATATTTAAAAAAAAACATACTATTTATTTGTCAACGTATATCACTGTTTTCAGAATAAAATTGCATTTGTCAGAAAAAAAATAATAAACTGAAATAAAATAAATTAATAAATAAATAAAACATTTGTTAAAAGCTTCAAATGTGTTGCGGTTTTATCATTTTGAATGTTTTAATATTTCTTTTATCTTTCCAAAATCAGAGAAAGACATGTTCTTAGTTAAAAATTTTGTAGTCGTTTGTTCCCCCTTATTTTTTTTCTATTCTTAAAAATATTAAAATTATATTTTAAATTTAAAGTTAGGGATAATCAGCAACCTATAATCTATCGTAGATGAATATTTTTAGCACGAAATGGTCAATGTCCAATTAGCTCAACTCTTATTTCGAATTTCGTTCTTTCTTTTTTTTTTTTTTTGTAATACGAAAAACTATTAAATGCAAACGATTGCTAAATATTTTGATACTTTTTGCATGTTACTTTTTAATTTTTTTAAAAACATTTTTAAGCTCTTTTTAGATCAATAAGTTGATACTACAATTTTGTTGTATTTTCCAGTACTATTAAAATCTATGAAAGCTCTTTTTTATAACAGTCGACATTTTCCCATTTGAGTAATGATCTTATTATTTCGAGTTTTTACAAGTGTTTAAACATTTCAATGACTTTGATAAATTACACATATTAGTGGATATATATTTTTTGCTAACAAAAACATAGTGAGGAGTGGTGTTTCAAAAAATAGTGGGGCTAACAAGAAATAGTGGGGGGAGAATATGCTTACTCAAGTCAGATACAGAAAGAAAATAAAAGCAACAAAAGTAGGAAAGAAGAAGTGTCTTTGCCACTCTTGCATAATTCCCTATGATTTCAGAATTCCTAGAATGTTTATGTATCTGCAAGGAATAGACGTAATTTATCATCTCGTGGTAAACAAACGAAGAGAGAAATACTTTTTTCACGTAAGCATTGGTATTTGTTCAATGTCGGAACTGAAGAAGTTGTTTTCGAACTTAGAGATAACGTATTCATTTCGTTATATTAAATTATAGTTGCAAGCCAGGGCTCGAAAAATAAAAACATACATGCCTGAACAAAACTTTTGCATGCCCAGAAGTTGTTTTATTGCACATTAATAAAAACATTTGAATTTGTCGTATATCATTAATCTGACAAAAACATAAATTGACAGCTCTATATCATAATCAAGATTTTTTTAACGTTAATCTAAATCATTAAAAGATTGCATTACAAACAAAATATTACATAATACGTCATTAAAAGTCAAAATTTAAGTTTCATTACTAGCTATTTTGTTTAATTGCATATCCGTCAACATGGTAATTTTGAGTTTCTTTCAATAAAATACGAAATAATAAAGTCTTGGAAAGATATTTAATTAAAAAGTTACATGCCCTACCGGGCATGTAAGGGTAGAAAATCCATGCTCGATCGGAATTTTTACATGCCCCGGGCATGTCGGGCAATACAGTTTTCGACCCCTGTTGCAAGCTAAGATTTTATATCAATCATTTGAGAAAAATTTCTTAAAACATCTAATATATTTTCAGAAGAAGTATACAAACATGTATTTTCAAATGCGTTTAATGTATTTGAAGTTGTTATAAATACTTAACTGCCATATGCTTTCAAATTTACAATAACACAACTCATCTAAGCTTAAGTAAAAGTTAAAACTGTTCTTTGATTTATTGTGGAAATATATTGATTTATTGTGGGGTTAGTGTATTGATTTATTTGATTTATTGTGGAATATTGCATTTTTTAAAAAAATATTCCAATGCATTGTTTAAAGACTTCGAAAATATTCTATTCCAAGAAACATTGTTAGGTTTAGGATGTCCAAACACCCCTGTCAGCCACAAGGACGCTTATATAACTAAAATAAACCTGTCCAAATGGTTTTACTTGAACTATAATTACTATCTAAGAAACAAAAACAACTTCTTTCTAATTCTAAATAATTATTCTGAATTTCTCCTTCTTTTTTCCTTCTCTATTCTGAATCTTCCTATAAGCATTGTGATTGACTTCTTTTACTTTTCTTGTTCTCTCAGTTTTCTTTTTGTGCTCCTCTGTAATTGAACGATCTCTTGCTGAACGAGATATAAAATGAGGTTATCTTGCTTGAGTGTTTGGCAAACCACATTTAATTTTTTTGCGACATAAATTCTCAGAACATACTAAGGTGAAAAATTACGTGAGATGGAAGACATAATTTCATATTCGTAATTTAACTTTAATCAATTGCGGGTAGCAAATATTGAATCCAGAACACTACATCTTTATTATTTTTATTTTCTTTCTCTTTTTTGTCTTTTCTTTGATGATTTACACAAAATGCTAAATATTATCATTATATAATTGCTAGAAAACCTAGAGCACTAATGCAAATAGTACTTCTAGCACGAAACAGTAACGCTGCACATTATTTCTATTACATGAGAATAAAATATTAGGAGCAAAATACATCTCTAAATTTTAAATTTGGCGTATTGAGAACCAAAATAAAGGGGTTCGCTAGACGAGATAATTATGCTAAAATTTTACATGTTGCTTAAAGTGTCTAAAAAAAGATTTAAAAAAAGATGTAATATCAAATTACATATAGATTAAGTAAATTGTAATAAATCTGTTATTGATTCCATTTAGAAAATATAATGAGCTCAGAATTTACCACCACCGAAAGATAAACTCAGATTCACAACATTTTTGACTCTACACAAAATACTGTGTATCAGAGATTGAGAAATTATCCAGGACACAACTGAGAATGCTTGAAAATCTTCCCAAACATCTTTTTCGGCGATGTTATGTTTGCGTTTCGGTAGTAGTAAATGCAAATACAGTGCGGTTTTGTGTGTTCTTAGTATGATCTTCCCCCTTACAAAAATAAACAAATAAATCAATTCAGACATCTTATTTTCAGTGTTTGTGACAGTTAATAATTAGATTTGCCTCCATCTGTTAGGCGAAAAAAAGGTTCCTGTACCAGGTCTTTAACATGCGATTTATTTCAGTTCTCTCCATTATTATTTATTTTTTCCTTTTCAATTTTCTGAATATAATGATACCACAGTGCATACACATTTATAAACTGGATCAAACCAATTTAGTTACTTTTGTCGTCAACTTTTCGTTTTCATCGGTTAAAAAAATGAAGATGATGCATTGAAATGACTATGAAACAAAACCTGATTTATTGCTTGATAAATGTTTTAGTAACAGTGTAATACATTTTTAATAAATGATTTGATCAATTTAAAAATGTTGATCTAATGATCTATTAGAGTTAAAGACATTATTATTAATATGTAAATCCTCTTTAAGACTTTAAGTTCAGTAAAAATTATAAAAATATACTTGTGGCAATTGTTTAACAACACTTTTTGTGGGAACTACTGAACTATTTAAGTAATATTGAATATTTGTTAAATTACAAAATGCCTTAACGTGTGTCAAATTATTTAAGGTGCATAAAATAAACAATTACTTGCATTTGCATATAATTTATGTAAATTTTGAATTCATACTTTATTTATTTATTTTTTTTTTTTTTTATCTTTGACAGATTTTAAAAAAGTACTTGAGATAGAGCGTTAGAAAGAAAGTTTTTCGAAACACGGAGCGTGAAATTTAGCATTAAATGCGTTGGCATTAAAAACTTTTTTCGATGTATTTTATGATTACAATTATGATATTTGATATTTGTTTTTAAAAGAATGAAAAATATGGGTATACTTTCAAAACTGCTTCTTGTAATGGAAATCCAATTTTTTCTCAAACTTCTTACAATTCTGTTGATTTGCCTCACGAAAAGAATGGATTAGCATTAAAGTTTCTCCCATGCAAAAACTTTTACTTTCCTCATTTAGAACTTGTTATTGAAACAACTTTGATGGTTTAATTATCTAATATAGCTTTCCAATACTTTCAGAACATGATAATTTTTTCAATAGGATCTAAAGAATTTACAGTTGTTTGGAATTTGAAGTTATTATCTTTCAAAAGTATACTTTTAATTTAAAGTTTCTTTAGCACATTTCGATTGATATGGCTATGAAATTATGTAAGGTAAGTTAAAACAAAAAAAATGAGGACCTACTTTTATTTAGTTTTTTTATGTATTTACGCGATATGCGTTTAGACCGCTAGTTAATGAACTAAACTTTATAAGTGAAGTTTTACTTAATTACTTTTTTTGTTAAACATGTTAGCAAAATTAAACCGTTTTGAATTGAACTGAAGGTAACAAAATAACTTTTAGTTTTAATTTATTAGAACTGTAAAACATGAACTCTTAATTATCTTTACAGAAACATTAAGTTTTCTTTTTGTCTATTTACACAACTCTTTTAGTGTACGCTGCTGGAGCGAGACTAGTCATTTAAAAAAGTTAGATAAAGCTTGAAAAGTATCTTCTGAAAAACAATGATAGTGTGTTGCGAAGGGAAATTTCATATCCTAAAAAATAAAATGATTATAATAACAAGAAAATTAGTCAGTAGTTTACTAACGACAATTATTCCCTGTTTTTATAACGTGCCATGATCAAAAGATATATGGCTTCTAACAATTGAACTTAATTTTTTTCCATTTCTAGAAATTGTCTCATCACATTGCTTTGTAATATATTTTTCTTTTACGCATTGTAATGTTCATTTTTTAAATATTTCTGCAGAAGCGAGAAAAACGTGTATACTGAATATCATATACCCCCGAATGATAGCGAGTAAAAATGACAAATAATAAAATTCCCCTTTAACGTCAGAACCTTTTTAGCTGTACACTCATATTCGTGGCTCTCTTCATGTTCAGGGTGTGTTTTAAGAAATATTTATTTGAAGAGTTTTGAAGTATTGCACGTTATACTCCAACGTTTCCAGTTTAGAAGTTACTCCAGCACCACCATATTTCTACTCTGATACTTTCATTAAATTTGTTCCTGAGAGCCATAGCATCTTAGGTCCATTCTTCGATTTTTGGTGAGTTTGCACTTAACCCCTTAACTGGTTTGCCTGTATGGTGTACGGGCTACCCAAAGTTGGTCCTAACTGGTTTGCCCGTACAGAGTACGGGCATTGATATTTACGCCTGTCTTGTTCTGATTTGCCTGTATTTTTAATAGATTGAAAGAGAGTCTTTAGTATTAGCATTTTTTAAATAGATCGTGAGATCTGTAATACAGTCTTCACTGTACATACTCTGTGATTGCAAAAAGCCAACATTTAGGGGCTGTTCTGTTTCAAAGTTTTAAAATAAACAAGACGCTTAAATTCATTATTTATGAAATTTAAAAAAAAAATCTTTCATTTTGATTTTATATCAAGTTAGGACTTTAATTATATGCAATAAAAATATGAAGTTTTTAGGATTATTTGTGGAAAAAAATTAACCACTTAAGGGGTTAATGAACATAAAGTACCAAAGACAAGGCGGCTAGCTACATGAGGGATTCGAACTTTTACAGCACCCATCGCACATCTTTATTCTAAGGTTCACATGAAAACTCTAGTTTTATAATACTAAAAGGTTTCTTTTTTTAATTTCATCACAAAAACTCGAAAATCGACTCAATATACTATATAGGAATCAGGTACAGTTTTATTTTTCTTCCAATTCTCTATGATTCATTTTAAAAAATTGTCAGAAACCAAAATTGTTTCGCTGTTCTTAAAATTACATATAAATGTCTTTTTAATTTATGTTTCTCTTTTTTCTTTGCGTTTAACTTCACAAATAACGTATGTTTTTTTTTTCGCCTTATGCTCATAAAAAAACGTATCAATATTTAATGATTATATTATTTTCAGGTATTTATGTCATTGTTAGGCGTGTAAATTTGTTTGATAAGATAAAGTTTTCACAAGATGTTTTTTATTTTGTTGAAGAAAAGAGTAAATGATTTCTAAAAATAATTCTTTTTTAAACTTAATTAAAAATAGTCACCATCCCTAAAAATAGTCGCCTTCCCCACAATATAATTCTAGCTTTCATGGTTTCAGGATGCATGGAATGCAGGTGATTGCAAAGAGTAAGGATAATTTATCATCTCCTGGGAGAAAAATGATGAAATGTTTTCTGCTGCTAGATGTATAAAATATGCAGGATGTTAAAAACATACTACTGCTAGAAAGTTCTTTTTTTATTGCAAAGAATGTACTTGGTATGCTGCAGTTCATAATTTATTAACATAGATAAAAAAATTACACATACGGTTCTATAAGTTGTGTTTATAAATTAACAGGAGCAGAAAGTTAGGCTAAATAAAATTATAAAACAGTAAATTAAATCCTGAAGAAAGATTGAAATTCTGGTTTTTTATCTATTCTGACATTTTGCTAAAAAGGGCGCAAACATTTTTCCATGAATATCACATGACGAAACTCATTATTTTAAAATTAAATAGAATTTGTTAATTCATAGCTGCATGAGTAATGTTAGTTAAATTTTTAGTATTTTTGAAAGCTATTGGTTGCATTCTAATATATGGCAATGATACTCTAGTGTCGTGTTAAAATGCTAAGACTTCACATTTCTCTTAGTTTGTCCATCCACGATTCGCTTACAAACTAATAAGAATTCATTTTCAAACAGTTTAATATTTCGCTTAAGTGAGCAAAAAAAGTTTACTTTTTATTCGAGAAATGAAATTAGATAAAAAGCAACGTAATTAAAACTGCAGTAGAAAATCCAGACACGTGTTTGGGAATTAACTGAAATTTCCTGCACTGCGTTGTTTTTGCTTCCTTGCTCACTTTTTTCTTGCACTGCAATAGAATTTCCTAGCAATTCCGGAACACGTATCCAGTGTTTGTGATTAATTACGTTGTTTTTTAATCTTATTACAAACATCAATTATAATTTAAGGTTCTTTTTCACTAGTTACATGATTATATCTACTATGACAACGGTAAAAATCTCTGTTTAGCACTAAATTTAGCACTAAACTTACCATAGGGTTCAAATCCCCACTTTTTGAGACTGATCCGGTTGATGTGGTGGACTGTATCTTATTTGGAATTATGTACCAATACTAAATAGATAATTGCTAAAATAATCAAACTTCATGCTTCAACAAACAAATCTATTTACACAAAAATATTTACATGAATGATTAAGTACGGACGTCACCCATGTGACTGCGGCCGCTTTGGGTGAGAACTAAATTCTCTAAAAAATATTGCTACGAGAGACAAAAGCGTTTTTAGCAGTTTACTAAACTTCCGCTAGAAGGGTGATCGTTAAACTAAGTACTAAACTTATCATAGTAGTAAAATCACCCCTTTTTGAGACTAATCTGGCTGATATGGGGACATGGACTTTAATCAAAATGATATGGATGATATGGACTTTAATCAAAATTATTAAGTTACAGGTTGAACTTACTGCACGACTTTTTCTATAATGCGTAAATACTTAAATAGCTATACATTATAGAAAAAGTCATGCAGTAAGTTGAAAAAAAAGAGAAACTAAAAATTTTACAATTTCAATAAAGTTTCAAAAGTGGTCATTTAATCGCTCTGCTAGTATACTCCCAATAATACACTTCCAAAAAGTATATTATCTCCCAAAAGTGTGACGCCGACTAGATTAAATGCTCAGTTAATGTGTAAAAATCTTATAGTGTATCGAAAAATATGCCAATTGCACGGAATTGCAAATCACAGCATTCAAAATATGAGTGGCATTGCGATCGTAACTCCTTGCCACTGCAATAGTTGACCGTTAATGTGATCTGTTAGGAAGATTGAGCAAAAATTCTGAAATGCGTAATAACGGGTATTAATGTTCGATTTTCTGCTGGTATCTCATGTATTTCACTTTAAGTATAAATTTGTTTGTGCCAAGCTATACCTTTTTAGCTTTGGCTGTAGGGGGGATGGGGGTGTTTAACTCCATAGAACAGCATAAACAGTATCCGCCCCCTACTGTACTACTATATGAAGCATTGGAAGAATTCTTGCCGGTAGACAAATGTGGGATTAATATTTCACACCAAATATGTAAACATTTTCTTGTGTTTGTTGTGTAGGATTGTACTATTGAAATACTATAGACATGCTTAAATAAACTTCAAATATATTCTAGACAAACACATAACTACATATTCACAATACACTAGCAAAAACTCATAACATACAGCGGCACTGCCGCTCATTGTACTGTTTTGTAGAATGGAAAATGAAACGTATATATTAACGATAAGTAGAAGTAGTAGTCGCATAGAAAACATTGTAAGTTGAAGTAATTGTCTTAGCTGTAAACAATAATTAATATGAAAATATGAATTAAGAGATAAATATAAATGAAATATATAACACATTTACATAACATGGTATTTTGAGCTTTGAGCACATTAAAAAATTCTAGCTCAACATTTTGCTAAAAAAATGAAAAAAAAAACAAAACAAATGGTAAAATTTAGTGCAAAAGACATTTGGTACTACAGTTGAACCATTAAAATGGTTCCTAGCTTCACAGTCATGGTGAAACTAGTTGAAAATTCAATATCGTAATGATACAACTCAGTACCAAATATTAGTTGCAGCTCAATTTCACCATTTATTAATTTTTTTTTGGGTGAAAGTTTGAACTAGAATTTTTTACGGTGCATTAATCTTCTATAATGCATATAACTAATATTTTCATAGTACATAGACTAGTCTGAATAATAAAGTTTTCATGATATTTATAATTACTTTGACGATTTACGTTTTGCAATATATGAGAAAAACTGATTATAAAAGACTTTTTTTTTCTTTACTACGGGAACAAATGATTTGCTCGACAAAAAATACAAGCTGATATTCGAGCGATAATTACTTTTAACAAAAAATATCACTTCTTTTAAAAGCTTTCTTCATTAATGTTTTCCTAACAATTAAGACAATTATTTCCTTACTACTTTGAATTAGTTTTTATTATTTCATAATTTAAAAATGTTATTAAAAATTACTTTTTCAGCTTAAAGTCATTGAGTTTTACGAGATAACTCACCTTAGCAAAATAATTAGAAGGAAAATAAATTGACAAAATAACTTCTTGTAAAACTGTCAATAATATTTATTGTTTTTCATGAAAACCCCCAAAAAGCAAACACTTTGACTTTAAATTTTCATTTATATGCATTAAAAACGACTATTAGCTGACGTTTCAAATTTCAAAACAGAAAAATATTAATATAATTGTAAAAGATTGTTTTTATGGATGAAAATGTGAGTGAAATTTTTAAATAACAAATTTCATTAAAAAGTGTTCTTGTAACATCTGCTTTTCTTCTGAAAGTAAAACAATGCGTACTTGCTTAATTTAAACAACTATTGCATTTCCTCGAGAAAAAAAAAAGGATAATACGCTATCTGAAATGATAGTTGCTTGGAAATACCAAAAAAATGCTAAAACTGATGCTACGTAAGCAACTGAACTATTTCTTTTTCCAACTTTTGGAAATGAATTTCTTTAAATGTAAATGAAAAATGATTTTCAGAAAACTGAACTCTTTGTTAATAATATGTTTATGTTATCTACACTTAAATATTTTACAGATAGTTGATTCTCATATTTTTTTCATATCTGCAGAATAGAAAAGTTTCCGATACTTTTGAATTATATACAGGTTTATGAAAGGAATTTTTTGTTTTAGGATCTGTAGTATACAATTCTGTTTTTATGCCTTTTATTCCATTATATAGTCAGACTTAAGTTCATTTTGAATAGAATGAAGCAAAGAACCACCAGTAACGTATTTTAATATTATTTATGAGAAGTTGAAGTAAAATTTAAATTGTTATTATTTTTTTTTCAACTCTAAAACAACAAAATTATTTACTTTCCTGAAACAGAACATGCATTTGAAAAATAATGAACTTAAAATTTGTACAAGCTTTTTTTTTTTTTTAGTTTTCAACAAGAAGAAGAAAAGCGCCTTTTGGTTGATTTTATTCTCGCTTTATTTTTTATGTGCACAAGTATTGAAAATAAACTCACTGTTTCAAAAAATCAGTTCAGCAGTTAAAAATATAACATACATCAGAATAATCCAATTTATTACATCATATTTAGTTTTCACAAACGGAAAATAGACTGGAAAAATAATGAACTTAACAGCGGAACAGCCTCTTTTTTTTTATTTCGTTTTAAAAAATAAAAGAATATCGCCTTTTGGTTGATTCTTATTCTCACTTTACTTTTTATTTGCTCAATAGCTATTGAAAATGAACTCACTGATTCGAAAAATCAGTTCAGTAGTTAAAAATAAAACATACATTACAATAATCCAATTTATTGCATCCAGCAAATGCAATTTAGATGTACAAAACTGCAAGCATTGAATGAAATATATTTTACTTCGAAATTGATAATAACCATTCAGCGAGAAAGTCACAGCGGCCTTTTTTAATATGTACTTTTTAAGTATTGAAAATGAATTTACTAATTCGAAAAATCAGCTCAGAAGTTAAAATGAAAATATACATTACACTAATCCAATTTTATTACATTCAACAAATGAAATTTAGGTATACAAAGTTGCCAGCATTAGACAAAACATGCTTTACTTTGGAACTGCTTATAACTTTTCAACGATAAACTCGCAGCGACTTACTATTCCCAAAACGTAGCTTTCATCTCGCTCGTTTGTTTCCCAGCGATAAAAGGGGCCTTTCGCTCTTAATTACAGGTGTCAGGTTCTATTTTACGTTGTTTCTTTGAGAAAAAAAAAAAGGTGAAACTAGTGTTTGCGACACTTTGTTTAACCTTAATCGAGGCATCTGAATGAAGGTTTTCTTGTTTCATATACTCGATGTTCAAATTCTGGCTGCACTTTTAGAAATCCTCCAGAGAACAGATTTTTTTCACAATGGTTTGAGCCAAAAAATCACGGAAATCAAGTTTGAACTGATATATGTAATCCTCTGAGACTCTTGAAACTCAAATAAACATAAAACGCTATATCTTGATACATAAAACAAGGTTTTGTTTTAGCAGACTTTTTTTATATTTTATTTTTGTTTAAAGTGGTGGGTATACATGCATTACCAGTAGTTTATAACCGAGTATAAATACGTTAGTTGATTACATATGAAATAATATTTGTACCGGCTTAGCTTTAACAGCAGCAAGATGGGATGAATTGAAAAAGTTGGGGGTTAATTGTTTCACCAGTCTCGATCAGTAATATGATTATAATTATCTTCCCAGCATAGGCACTTTAAATTTTTTTCAAAGAAATTATGTGATTTTGCTACGTTGTTACTTTTCTTTACTTTTTTTTTACCCTTGGTCTGTATTTTGTAAACCATAGAAAGCAAGATCTGCATCAGTTCTATTGAAAAAAAAAAAGAAAAAAACCCATTTTAGCCCTTAAAATGAAAAAATATTAACAAAGACCTTACGAATTATTTGTTAATTTTAGGTTAAGACCTAACACAGAAATCATAATAGACTACATAATAGAGTTTTTAGCAATATGCTGAGTTATTAATATATTCCATAGGGGGAAAGTCATATTCGCCGCCAGCGGACTGTTATTTGTTTTTAAACGAAACGAATTATTAAATACAACTACTCCTGTTATATATATTTCTCTGTCACTCACAATAGCATTTAACCCTTTAACTACGGGAATATTTTCATAAATCTGTTTGTCTGAACATGTCTGCCTGCGATCATATCGCGGCTGTCCAAATGGGTGAAAAAGTGCGTGCAAGCAGAACTTTTCTGCCACTTCAGTCAATTGGCGCTGTTAGCATGTACTTAAAAGCGAGGATTTAAAGCTCTAACCATTGCAATATCATCGCGTTAAAGGCTTGAATTTCAAGAAAGATAAACATTGAAGTGTTGAGGGCAAAAGTAACTCTCAAAACACGTTGCAGGGTTATGTATTTGCCATTAAAACGTTTTTAATGCAGAGGAAAAAATAAAAATATCGTTTTTTTTTTATAGTAACACATGCAGACTTTGAAGTTGCTCGTTAAGATACAACTTTCCATACATACGTATACTTTCATACATAATGAACAAAGAGAAAATTTTCTTCGCAATTGGCTGATCATATTATGCTTTCAGATTAATTTTTATTTTGAACGACAATAATTGCGCATAACTTTCTGAAATACATTTATCCTTTCACATTGTGTAAATAAATTGGCTAGCAGGTTTTTGAAAGCCGTATTGAATAGTCTTTAAATGGTTATTAGTTACTTTATTGTTAAGCAATTTTCACTACATTCATGTTAATACTATTAAATAACAGCAGTTAAAAGAAAAATGACATAGTTTATGATTAATAAAGTTATTTTAAATATATGTGCTAATTGAATTATTTCAATTCCATTTATTGTAAATTTAATTATTACAGGAAGTGGAACAGTTAGGTTGTGAAGTGACTTAACAAATAAAGATTAGTTGAACAATTATGTAATTAAGTAAATGATTAATGCAACAATTTTTTATTGTTATTGACAGACTAATAGCATAGTACTAATAACTAATATTGCATTGTATAGTATAGCTGACTTCAGTTAACTTCAACAGATGGATTATCATATAGGAGTAGCGACTTTTTTTTTTGCTGGTCTCATCTAAAGCAATTACACTAGTTAAAAATTTAGAATAAAATCCTAAAATATTAAGTAAGAAAGGTCAAAGATTAGGCCTTTGTAAAAGAAAACGATTCAATAAAATAAACAATCAAGTGGAAATATTTTCAAATATTACAATTAAGTGCAATAAAAAAGAAATTAAAAATAACTACTTAAAACACAGGCGGCTAAACATAGGGCATCCACTTTTACTCATCTGACATTTCATTGGCTAAGGAACATGACGTCATGTTAAGGGCGGTATTATACGTTTAAGTGCGCGCAAATTTTGTTCTGTTACAAAATCTGAGTATTTAAAAGACAAATAATGAAAATGTAGTAGAGATTGCTTCTGCGCTCTTGTATGGATGATTCTGATTTGAAATTTTCCGAATTTTCTAAACATTTTCAAAAACCGAAAATTAAAAAAAATAAAAATAAAAAAAAAGTTTTTCGAAAATTTTTTAATTTATAATTTTTGATATTTTTTTGACAAATAATGTATTATCTATATATATGCTTTATTTCCTTCTGTCTTGTGAGATGCAGGATATTTTGCGTTTTGAAAAACTCAGAGCAATGTTTCTGGAAAAAATGGACTTCTATAGTAGTGATATAACTGTCTGGTCATCACATCAAATTGCATGTTGTTTGTCTTCATTTATTCACTTGTAAGATCTTTCGAGCTAATATATATATATAGCACGTATGTATTATGTGTGTGTGTGGAGGGTGGTTCACCTAATTATATAATTTTCATTAATATATACTTTTTCAAAAAAATTGTGAAAATATCAGTTTTTTTTTTAACTGAAAATTACCCTTGTATCTGAATATCTGAAAAAACATTCCATGAAAAGCAATATTCAGATTTCACTGAGGCTAATGTATATTTTTAATTCTTAAACTGATTAACGTATTATTCTTCATAAGGGTCTTTCGCTACGCCCTTATACAGGGATGAGTATCGACCAACATAAACACTCAATTTATCTATTACAGAAAAAAAAGAAAAAAAAAACGGCCAACATGCAATTTGACAAAACTGATTTAAAGTGTGAAAAAAGTGTAATTAACAAAATAAAACCCATTAAACGCCAAAAAAAAAAAAAAAAAAATGAAAAAAAAGCAATAGAAATTGCAGACACCTGTTTCGGGGGTACAAGGAACCCCTTTTTCAACTTTGATAAATATCTTTTCATCAACAACATATTTTTAGCCCTGAAAAAGGACTCCATAAAAGCCCCGAAACACGTGTCTACCTTTTTTATTAGTACATTAGACCAGTGATCCCCAACCCCCGGTCCGCGGACCGGCACCGGTCCGTGGATAAAAATTTACCGGACCTCCCATTTCATTGAAACTGAATTTGAATTCCTAGGTTTATACCCCAAATTAAAAACATCCCCCAGATGGAACCGTCTCATTGCAAAGAAACAAACTCAGGGCTCTCATTGATTTAACGTTCTAGTAAGTGTTAAAGTAAAAAATAAAGAAATGTTAAATCACTTTATATTTTTTGGTGTAACTGTTTTTCTTTTTTTTTTTTTTGAAGGAATGTTTAAATACAATTAAATAAAAATTAATAGATAAAAATACACTAAAATATACACAATGAATGCCCCCCCCCCCCCAGTGGGCCGTGGTAAAATTCTCAAGCGCTGACCGGTCCGCGGTGATAAAAAGGTTGGGGAACACTGCATTAGACTACGCGTTGAATGCTGAAAATCTGTAGTGGTTGTTTTATGTGTGCCTATAAGTTTGTTATAAGTTTTAGGAAACCAATAACGTTATTATTTCTCGAAATATTTTATTTTACTGAACACCCAGAAGCAATAAAAAAAGAAAGAAATTTAAAAAAAAAATAGGAGGAGGGGGGGGGGGAGAGAAAGAAAAACGAAAAAGAAGTGGGTCGCTCAAGCGCCGCGGAATAACAAACGCTAATCATATAGAAATAAAAGAAAGACATAAACACAATTAATTGTCTGACATTGAGTAAATAAATTAATTAATTAATTGAATAGAATAAAAAAAGAGTAATATTAAAATTACTCTCTTGAGCAGTAAAAGATTGCACCATCTATGATTGAATTTATCTCAATTTTGGTGTTTGTTGAATGAAACTAAAAAAAAAAAAAGGCGTCATACGATTGATTTGCTGGTTCATGAATAAATTTATCATACCTAAAACTACTGTTCCCATCCTCCACAGTAATTTAATCTTTCCTGTTAATTTTGTTTAGTTGTAGAATTATATGCATTGTAAAAGAGTTTAAAAAATCAATATGTATATAGCTACCTTCTCTATAACTTCCATATGGACATATAATTATCCGTTCAAATATAGAAGAGTCAAGTGTAGCAGCAAAAAAAAAAAAAAAAAGAAAGAAAAAGAAACTATTACCACAAAAAAGGTGCAGAATTACATACATTTCTAGGTCCTAAATAGTCCAATTTAAAAATCATAGGGGGGGGGGGGGGAGCGCGCGGCTCAAACATTTCCAATTGCGGAAATTTTTTTCAAAAAAAAATAATAATAATAAAATAAACAATTAAAAAGTAATTAACATTCACTCGTTATTGTTAATATTAATTACAAAAAATCACTAATAAATGAATGCATTTATAGATCATTAAAATAAATTCATTGTTTTCACAAAGTAACTGAAATCCTTATGCAGTATCGTTGATTTAACTATACATTTATTAAACGTGATTAATGTAAAACAAACATTATTGAAACAGTAGCACGTTTTTGTTTTAAATCTATCTGTTTATAAAAGGAAAATTACACAATTAAATATTTTTGTAGTCGGTAAATTTCTGTAGTTGAGGGAGGAAAAGGGAAGTGCATTTTCAAAAACAGTACTTATGCATTTCAGAATAATTTCATATTTAGAATATAATAAGACTTATAAGTTCTTTAATTTAAAATTTTAGTGCAAAAAGTCTTTAAATTTTGGTTTTTATTTTAAAATTTTTAAAGAAGTTTTTCATTTAGCATTGAAATAAAAAATTTCCTCATTTGTAATAGAGGGGCTTAATCCCCTGATCCCCCCTCCCCCCTTTCCTATGCACCTGCCTGTTTTAGTATCTTGCAACGAAAATCACGCTCATTCCGAAACTGAACAACTTTCGATTCTCTTCATATGCGCTGACGTCATAAGATTTGTGACGTAGTGGAATTTAACCAATGAAATGGCAGATGAGTAAAAGTGGATGCCCTATGTTTAGCCGCCTGTCTTAAAACGCTTCATTATATGCAGTTCAGAGTTATCAAGATTATTTTAAAAACTTATAACTGACAATAAATGGGTGCCAATCCCCTAAGCAAGATAGTGCATACTAATAGGTACGAAGTCCCCCAAAAAAGACAACCACCCAAAATGGCTAAAACTCGATGAAAGCATGCCACCCTGTCCAGGGGGTGTCAAAAATTTCATCAAAAAATTTAATGGCGCAGTCTGCGCCATGAACTTCCCCGTGGACACCCCTGGATAAGAGCAATTTTTCTTTAAATATCCCTTTAAACATTTTTATTTAGATGACATACGCCTTGACAACAAAAAGCAATAATTATTCTCAGTCGGGGGGGGGGGGGGGGGGCAGGACCGTCCAAAGCTTTTTTATTTTACACGATCGTCCCTCCACCGCTATTTCATTACAATAATTTATGCTCTTATCTGTAAGCCTCCCCCCTCTCACCTATTTTTTCTTTTTTTCCGAACTACACTGAATATTCTCAATTTTTAATAGCAACCGGCATTTCTTCGATGAAATCTACCAAAAGCTTTCGGATTCTCTGATTTTCTGTAACCTGGTTTTCCTTAAATCCTTTCTTCAATTTATGTTTCCCACTTTTAAATTAGAAATCAGAAATACGCTTTAGGGGTCATTCATAAAAGATGTCACGCTTCGAGGGGGGCGGGGGGGGTGACAAAGTGTGATAAGGGGAGGGAAGGGCGTAACAAGAAGTGTGACATCAGGCTTATACAACATAGCGTGACATGTGACAAAGGGGGGAAGGGGGTCCGTTAAATTGTGACAAAGGGGGGAGGGGATCAAATGTATCGGAAAAGAGCTTGACATCATTTATGAACGGTCCCTTAGATAGTTTGTTTACTTTTCTATGTCTTAAAACTCTAAGGTATACAAAATGAGTGTACTCATGAACGCGTGGAGAATCAACAACAAATCTTAGAGGAAAGTCCTTCTTCCTTATAGGTATTTCAATTGTAAGCCTTGTTCATGTGGCGCGAGTTTAATTTTAAAAAGGTACATTACTAGATTTATAATATAGATTCTCCCTCACTCATTCCACTTTTAACTTTATCATTCTATACAAGCATAAGAAATTTAAACGTCTCAGAACAAAAAAAAAAAAATATATATTTAAAAGCATAATCTAGACATAATATGAAGTTCAAAGTTTACTTTTGAGTGGTAAAAAAATAATGAGCGGACCAACGTTTTTATAGCGCAAGTTGCAAAAATTACTCCATACACATGTTTTGGAATTAAGAGGAACCCCTTTATCAATGCGTAAGGATTTGACCTAAAAATGAAAGTTATCCAAGTGAGTGTAAATCACTCTAATTACTTGCATCCAGATGCGTACAACCCTATTCATTGATAAAAGGATTCCTCTTGTCCCGAAATATGTTTTCTGAAATTTGGGCTATAATGACGTTTGTTTTCTTATTAATAACCTGAAGTACAAATAAATAAAACCAGTAAAGTTCGAGACATAAGGGGAAAATGCAAATGTCAGCCCTCACTGGTTAAAAATATCATCTAAAGCATCAAACTCACGATTTCTATTTGCAGAATAATTGAATAGTTGACATGGAGTGAAAAAACAAATAAAATATAGGTATATAAACCAAACGCGAGTTTAGTAAATCCCTAAAATTATAAAATGTGTGCATTCACTAATTTAATGCTTAGAAAAAACGCTCTACTGCTTTCTGTCGTTTTATTTCATTTACGTTGAAAAATTTCTTTAAAATAAATATATATAGGTTAGACACAATTAAACATCGGGAGACATATTTCCGATCAGTGATGCATGAACTAAAAATTTACCAAAAAGAAATCTTCATGATGCATGCTGCAAACTCGGCAAAAACAATGCTTTCGTAATGTATTTCCATACAAAACTAGTACATGCTTGCAGCGCACCAGTGAGGAAAAAAATAACTATCGTTTGAACGCTTATTCCTTTGTTCTCGCGCCGCGTCTGGACAGCCGCTATATGATCGCAGGCAGCCATGGTCTGAAGGCCAAAAATAATATCCAAAAATTATATAAATGGCGATACATCTATTTCTTATGTATATGTCATGAGTCTCTTACATGAAAAAGGCAAAACTGGAAAGTTCCAATCAACATTAGTCGTAGACGCCCCATTTTCGACCTATGGCGATTTTTTGAGAAAAAACGCTTTCGCCATAGCAAGTTTTAAACTCATCAAGTCGCTTATTGATGTTACCCGTACCACAGGAAAGTTTCGCCAAATCGTCTATTGACGTTATCCGTAGTTAAAGGGTTAAAAACGCATTTCAAATTGTATAATGTTTTGTAGCTCATAAGCGCCTATTGTTAAAAATACGTATTGTATTGGTATAAAATTTTGTTACGTAATCTTTGAACTTAGGAAACAGTGCTATTTAGCACTAATAGTGCTATATAAATACTTCTTTTATGCTTTACACCGATTTTTATGCCTTATTTAACTCTGTATTATAGTTTCATTCTCTGAGTACAAATGAAAATTACAGTTAGTTTAAAACTGTTTTAGTGAAGATAATAGTGTTAATATCTATATATATTATTTCTCTAGCCTGTTTTTCTGTCTCTTCGCGATATCTTCCTTATGCTTTTATCAAATTCCATGATTTACCCCTCCTTTTAAAGCTGATCGTGCCGGCTAATGAAGAAAAATAGACCCACGGTCAAAAAATGTACCGCATCTCTTAAATTTTAGATTTAAATTCATCTAGGAAGAGGTCTTTTAATGGATGCCAAATTTGTGTTGTGTATGCTAGCGCCATCCGTTATCAAGTAAACAAACAAGACAATCTTATGTTTTTATTGTGTAGAAAATGATAGAGTTTTAGCTGGGCGTCTGTGTGTTAAACTTTTTCAATCGTTAGGCTCTACACATTCCTTTATATCATAGGTTCCCAAACTTTCTTTCCCTGGGGACCCTGTGTCATTACTTTTTGTTTTCCGTGGACCCAATTCCTAATAGATCATTCCAAAAAAAGTCAATTCGTGAAATTTTTATTTTAAAGTTCTAAAACAGAATAAAACTGAAGGTAAAGTTTTTCCCAAGAAGTTCTAAAGTAGTAGGAATATAGAGAAAAATGTCTTGGAAATGTCACCTAAATGTTGGGAAACGTAATTTGAAACAATGTTAAGATTTTTGTTTTATCATGTAAAGTTTTACTTTTATGCATCAACATGTCTAAAGTGTGGTGATTACTTATTTAAATGAGATCCAGTCTTATCGACCCCTATTTTCATCTCATGCAGCCCCATTTTTTTTTTCGCTGACGTGGACCCCTTGTAAGTCGCAGTAGACCCCTGGGGGTCCATATGAACCACTTTGGGAACCACCGATTTATATTATGATTGTCTAGAGCTCAACCACGCTACAGTAACTATATTTTAAGTAATGGAACTGTTTTGTTATTGTATTTTAATGCTATGCATACTAGTAATAAAAATAGTTATCATTATGCTCGTATTTGTGATTATTTTATTTTTTTGGAATATCTAAATAATAGTGTAAAAAAATTCTAACAGCTATTTGTACTGATGTGTTCAATGACATTCCTTCTTTTGTACCAACACCCGTTTATTTTTTTCTATTATTCCTCATAATGTCCTTTCTCCCAAATAAGTGCGGAATTTCGCACGGGTCGCCTAGTATAATATTATCAGCATTTAGTGGAACTTGCATTTTAGGATGTATGATATTTGCTCATCTCACTACTATGGATTCTGTCATCCGGATAACATTTTAGTTCAGCTGAAATTGGCGCCATGATTAAGAGCTGTCTAATTACTGTAGACTGATACATTAAGCAGGTGTTGCTCTTTGCCCCGAGATGCATTATCGAAGCCGAGCTGTCAGATCTCGTAGATGGGACAAACTATGCAATGGCTTCTCTTATGTGTGAACCCAGCAAAGTGCCTGTTGCTATGTGAGGGTGAGAAGGTCACCTGACTGCTCAGAAAATCTCGTTTAACTGTAGTCCAGAGTTTAGTCATCAATTCAGCCCTAAGTTGTGGAAAAATCTAGTTTAACATTTTGAATGCGTCAGTCCAAAGCAGTATATTACATCATACTTTTTGCTAAACCCTATGTATTAGTTCTACATAATTAATTCCTAAGCTATCATTTTCTCTGATTAATTAAAATGCATGTCGTAGCGCTTTTCACCACCAGACCCCTACCTTTTAGCAGAAGCCTTAGGATTGCTTTCGCACGGCCGTAAGTCGTAGCGCTGCTTCTATTCACAACACAAGAACTCTAATGTGGTTAAACAACCTGCTACGCATATCAATTTTAACTAATTATCGTCCCTACTTACTTTTACTTACATACATGTACGACAGAATTGGGGAGAACTTTTGCAAAATATATCCTCCTATTTACAATTTCCATTGTGAAATGAAAAAGAGTTGAAAGTTTATACTTACACCCATAAATAACAATCTCATATAATTGTTTTCTCTCGTTGTTCTAAAATTTTATATTGTGTTATTCTGTAAATAAAAATTGGAAATAAGGTGTTTATTAGTTAATGAAGCAATGACATCTATTCGATATTAAGTGAACCAAGAATAAATTGAATAAATTCTGGAACTCTGAAGAAGAAAAAATGAAAAAGCTGTGTAATGAAGCGAAAAATCATCAGATTTTTCTAAAATTATTACTATGGAAACTGAAAATCTTCAACCTAAATTGGAAGTATTTTTTAAATTATGTTACTTTTTTATCATTTTTCTCCCATTTTTACAAAAGCAGAAAACGGATCAAGAAGCAAATGTAATAGTAGTAGTTAAAAAAATAGTGTACTTTCATTTTTTTCATATAAATGATAATGGTTTTCAAATTAAAAATGGTAATTCGTTTCTGCAAATGGAAATCAGTTCAGCGAAAGGTTTAGATGAAGCAAAATAAATATATATGTAAAAAAACACATGAATAAAATATTTAACAGAAACTAATTTGCCAATATAGAATAAAACACTGAGAAAAAATAAATCTGATTGTTGTAAAAAAATGCAAATATTTACGTTCTACTTTCTAATTTCTATCTACAATGGTATTACTTTTCGCAACAATGAAAATAATTTTCCACTAAGGAACTTCATGTGACTTTAAATCATCATCTTTGTTCTCCTCCAATATTGTACTCTCAAAATAAATTTGCTTGAATTAGTTCCTTTCTTTCAATCTTTCTTTTCAGCTCCATTTTTTTACATTAATAAAAAAATTTACTCTAGTTCATTACTTTGGAGATCCTTCCTCCCCCCCCCCCCGCGATTGATTCTTTAAAATTATTAGTTCTGCTCTGATAATATCATTTTTATGTTTTTTCTTTGTGTAAATTTTGGCTATTATTCCCTTAAGAAACGACAGTGAAATCAAAATAACTCTTTATATATATATATATATATTAGAAATACGATAACGTTGAATTACAAAGGTCAGGGTAAAGTAATTTAATATTCTTGTGAGACTAGTTAAGGAAAATAACTTAGAAACAATGATAAACGAATGTGGATTTCTTATTCTTGTTTTAGTAAGAGCAGCTGTTAAAATTACAGCAATAAAAATATTACCCAACTATTTTTTGAACGTTGTTATTTCCCCCAGTGAGGCTTTTTGGAATTATATTGAAAATTTGCAATTTAAAATAGGACTCAAATAGAGAAAAAGAAAGAAAAAAAAAGAAAAGAAAAATGCATGCATATATCATCAAGTCATCAGCCTGAGCCCGCAACAAAGAGAGTGATTAAACTTTCAAATCACTTTGTGATTGTTTATTTTGTCAACATCTTTTCAATTTTGAAACAATATGTAATAATGATAAAATGAGTAATTAAGTAAAAGAATTTGGGTAAGAGACTACTTTCCATATTTCCTAACAATAATATAAGATTCATATCAGTTACTAAAATGTTAGCAAAACATATCTACTACCACGAACAAAATTAAATAATCCTTAGTGAAACTAAATATTCTAATCGATGTACTTTTCAAAGATCGTGCTTAAGGAATGTTTTCACAGATAACACTGGTCACGAGTGTTTTCCCCCAAGAATGAATTTCACTTTTCCTGAAGTAGTTTTGCACGAGGAATCCATATCTGGCATCAAAATCTTCCCATCACTTATAGTTTTTTAGTTATGATGGAGGAAATGTTCGATTTTTATGTTTTTTCAGTGTTTTTTCCGATCATGCAGCATCGTTTTTATTGAGATAAAGTACACAAAAGAGCTTGAATGCCAACCGCTAAAACAGTGGTCACTTTATTTTTCTGGGAAAAATTTAGTGGAGTTTTGCAAACAGCCCCCGCAGACCCCCAAACGGAAGTGCGTATCAAATTCCTGCACTGGGTGTGGGTCTAGGTAGGAATTTCGCGAGAATTGGGATACAAAGGCAAATCAGAAGATTGATACTGTACGACACGTTTAATGAGCATGAACTATTATTTTTTATCATAGAAGTCTAATGTTGTGTGTAAAAATACCCCCTGAAAGTATGGGAGCTGTATAACCGATGAACATGAAGAGCGGTTCCATCAGGACATTTCAGTTATCGAAAAGATATATCAAGGGAAGTGGAGTGCAACTATGTTAGCAGATTACTGCTGGACGTTAAACAGGGAAATTCCTGAGGCAAAGTATGCCAGAACATGTCAAAATAAAACCTTTTAAGGTAAATAGAAAATTACTTGGTTTTTGGTGGAAATGCTTCAATGTAAAAATTACAATGCCCTTAAAAAAGGGTCTTAAGGGGGTTAAAGTCTTAAGGACTTTATTGACTGATCTTAGAAGTATTTTCCAAGCTGAATTCGAAAATGAAAACCATTTTCCTTATCACTTAAGGGTTTTGCTTGTAAGGTACTGCAATAATTTATGGTAAATGGTATTAATGTCAACTATTACAGCACCTTGCATGGAAAATCCTTACGTGATAGAGAAAAATGGTTTTCATTTTCGTGTTCAGCGTGAAAAATACTTCTAAGATCAGTTAACAAAGTCTTTGGGGCAGAAACAAAGTTTTTTTTTTTTTACACCAGTGTAATTTAAAAAGAAATACACTTGTGATATTCTGTGTAAAACTCTTACAGAAAACTATTCTATATAAAAATGAATGTAGTCTGTGAAAAGGTTACATGCATCATATAGAATTTCACTTGTCAATTTTCCGATATTTTTAAAGATAAAATTCTTTTGAAAATTAAAATCCTAAACAGTGTAAATAAAGGCTTAAAAACGTTGAATTCTATTAATAAATTAGTAAAATGTTCCTTATTTTAATGATGAAAAAAAATGCAAAATTATAACAAGCAACTATTGAAGAAGTTTGATCGCCACGTTTGGCGATAGTGCAAACTTGAGTGTTCTAATCAGAAGAAAATAAACTATTTTTAAAAGAAAAAATACAATTACTACTAAACATATACACAATACTAATACTTGTTGCAAGTTTTAAATCACTAAAATTCACTTAGCTTGTTAAAAATGGTTGATGGTCCATAACACGAGCTATTTTCACAATTCATGATACTTAACGCGATTGAAGTTAGCGTGGTATACGCAAACAACGACATTCTAAAACTCTCGTTGTCAAGACTAAGTTGATACGTTATCGTAATAAAGAATCGTTATAAGCGTTCCAAGCGTCCAGTACAGGAAACTGTCCACTTACCATACAACTTATAGGATTGTTGTAAATTTTGACGGTCTGTGCTTTTGAGTGAGGCTATGTTCCGATATAACTATGAAACCTTTTATTAACTCTTTACTCAAATGCTTGGGGTCGATAAAATGAGGACTAAGCTTGCTTGGGAACTAAACACTGGGGGTTCTGCGTCAGGCTGACCACTAGACCGGAACCTCCGCTTCTGCACCCCAGTGCCCTCGGTCTGGGATGGGCGCAGTAGGCCATGGCCCCCAAAAGAGCTGCAGCGCCAGTGAGTTTAGTTTAATTTTTAAATGCTATGTCTTTATCTACTTAACTTTTTAAGTTATTGTTATATTTATGCGTACTTTTATCGCTTGAAACGATTGCACACGCATCAATGAATGAAGTGATCAGGGCTATAAAATCTTTCTACGTATAATACGTTCTAATATCTTTCTACGTTCTAATATCTTTACGAAACCCAACATTTTTAATGCTGAAAAGAATTTAACATTAATAAATTCTATTCTATAAGCACCTTATTACTATAATTGACTAATATAAGTGTCTAAATTAAATTTCGTAATGCAACTTCAGTTTGAGTAATGCATCCATCCGTGATATTTTAATTGAGCTGTGTGGTCAGTTTATTAGTGACAACATATTTCCTTACTCAAGTATTTGATCAATGCAAATAGTAATCAACTCTAAAGCACGCGCCTAAGCTGTACCCCAAAAGAAGCAATGTAGTTTGATTCCAGTCCATTATACGGCTGTAGCTCCAGAAACATTAAATGCAATTAGATAATATAATGGGGAGCAGAGATTACGATAAACAAGGCAATTAATTTCAGACTTCTAAAATATTTTATGACAAATGCTGCGAAGAATATTTTATATAGTCAACAGTGACTATATTCTGACACACATTTCCATTTATAACTACGCCAATTAATTGGTATCGTCTTGAAAATTGTCAATGCAATTGTACTTCTTTTCAAAACTGATTCATAGATAATGTATACTTATTTGTATGTAACGCGCGTTTGATTATAACTTTTTAAAATCCATTTTCTACTAGTGGTCTCACCCTATGGAGTAATCTGATTTTCCGCTGCCGATTTGAGTCAATAATCATTTTGACTAGTTTTTTTCCATGATGTCTGATGTTCTGGCCTGTATCCATATCAGTACGAATTTCGCGTGTTAAAAAAAAAAAAAAAAAACTTTATTCATAATAACTTTATGTCGCCAATCTAGAAATTAAAAGTAATTAAACTACCGGAAAATAAAAATCAGAAATACTATCAGCCATTTCCTTCTCTTTTTCTTTTCTGCGTGTATGTTGTAATAAAGAAAACACCGAATTTATCTAAAAATTTCTTTTTACATCGTCTTCAAAATTACAAACCTCAACTAATAACGCTCCGAATAAACGCGAAATGTACTGAGAAAAAGTAATTTTTGGGGAAAATTGTATGAAAATCAAACGTGAAATTGAATAATTACAAAAGTTAAAAGTCTACTCACATCATCTTCATAAAAAATGCACATGAATCTTAAAGCAAACTTCTAAAACATGACTTTACTAGATGACTTTTTACTTTTTAAAACATGATTTAGGTATTTTAGTTATCATATAAAATACGTTTTTACCAAAGAATAACCTTCAACATAGTTTTTCTTCATCAAAAGATTTCAAGTAGTACTTCTGTGTATCAAACATTTTCAAAGTAAAGTTGGTTTTTTCGTAAAGTTATAAATGCATTTCGTTTTACTTCTGTACTTATATGTTTACTGATATCCTAGGATTTGCAGACTTTAGTATTACAAAGTTTACATACATTTGGAGTTGTTTTGAGTAGGGCACGAAAGGATAAGATAACTTTTCCCGACTCTGGAATCTTAGATCTCGATGTAGGAGTTGTTGAAAAAAAAGGAAAAATGCCATAGAATAAAAATCGTAAATGTTATGTGGTTGGAAACACAGCTTTCAAAAATACGTATTTTACTGATGTGACTGATTTAGATCAGCCATGTAAGACTTTGAATCAGACTGTTTGATTAAATTGAGGTTATTTTTTGCGTTGTGACATTATTAAAGGTGCGCAGGACAGCGAATTTAAACTAAAGCAGAGTAGGACAGTTCCTAGAGCGGCAAGTGTTAATTTTTATGCAGTTCTTACTATTCTTAAAATAAAAAGTCGGCAAATTTCCATCTTCTATAATAACATCCTTTTCTTAGTAAAAATTAATGTTTATTTTCTTTCACCTCATGGGAATGAAAAATTTTCCAAGCATAATAACAGCTTAATTTAAGAAATTCGGACAACCAGTGGTATTTTGTGTTTGTTCATGAGTAGCATGGCGAAGATTCAACACTGAAGCTTCATATTAAAAATCACATGTTGTATAAATAATATTTACACACAATTCGTGGTCATTTTTAATTTTGAAATCATTACAAAAAAAAAATTCAAGAACAGAGACACAAACAAAACTAAAATAAATGATGAACGTTGACAACAAATACCGAAATTTCGTCGAAATTACAAGTCATGTCAAGACAAATTAGTTCAATAAAAAAAGTTCAGAATTTCGTCAATTAGGACTACGTGTGCTGATTTACAATGAACTCATTACTGAACAACATTTTACAGAGCAGTTTTCGTGTCTAAAAGTAGAGAAATGTTTATTGGTGTTTCATATAAAGACAATGTTTTATCTGAGTCAGGGCAGATTGCCAAAAAAATATTTAAAAGTAGTTCAATTAAATGTTAAAATGTAATATTTTAACATGAAATGTTACGGCGTTATGACTCTTGTATGGAAAAAGAGACATGTAACACACATGACAACAATATATTTCATTCAAAAAGTAAAAGTTCTAAATTAATGAAAAAAGTGTTTTGCTTAATCACTGCGTTTCAGATTTCTTAACCAAAAAAAATCGCTCATTACCCATTCAATTATTATATTTTCATCAAAATGTAGCTGTCACATGTGGCTTTTCATGGAATTTTCTTTTATCAGAAGGTTTTAAAGGTTGCAAAAATCCGCCGTTTCTACACCTTATTACTTGAAGTAGTAATATGAAGATTAAATTAATAATAGGACAAACGAAATTTTTATATTTCAATCACCGGTTGGTTTAGCTTTCATATAAGCTGTCAGAGTTATATTTTAGACAAAAGGTATTCTAAACATAATTAATTAGAAATCTCTGTTTATGGTAGTGACTTTCGATCCATACATTATTGCACATTTTTTTCCTGAAAAAGCTTCTTTTGCCTTTACCACAAATTCAATTTATATCCATACACTTAATTTTAACCAATAATTAATTATATTCAAGTAGTACATTTTTTTGCTTTTGTCAGAAGCCTAATTATAATCAACTTTAGTCTCGGTTGGACTCGAAAATTGAGTTTCAACAAATTTTTAAATGTTTTATGAATGAGTTTAATTTTTCCGATACTTGCTCAGATTATAAGTAAATATTAATAATAATTAGCAATAATAATACTATTGTAATAATAATAATAATAGGTAGTCATAATAATAGTAATACATCGCCAAAATGTTTACTATCGTTCTGTGAGCATAAAGTGCTTTAGCATACGAATTCTTTTCTTTTCGTTTTCTTTCTTTTTTTCTCGGAAAGTGGTTTTGTAGCACAGGATTTTTAAATCTATTTTACTTTACTATGTTAAACACAAGATGTAAAAAGCTATTAACTTAACGATTCAATGAATTGATTTCTTAAACTTTCATAAGTACTTCAAAATTTTCTTCAATAAGTTAAAAGCCAAAGCGAATACAGGGAGAAAATAATTGCTCCAAAATCAAGGAACAATCACGATAAAATATGTACGGTTACAGTTCTCTTTGGATAAACTTATCTACTTTTATACGGCTGAATGATTTATTGATTGTGTTATAAAGAGCAAAACATGTAAAACAGGCAGGAAAATTGATTCTCCAATTACTTTATTTAAATTGTTATAATGTCCCTTGAAAGTTGTTCGAAAAGCATAAGTTTAAGACGTTTTAGAGCCTTTGTGAACGTAATTGTATCTGTTTCTTTTTCTTTTGATTTTAATACGTTTAGTTCAACGGCAATAGAAATTGAATATACTATTGTATGTGAACTGTTTACTTCTAAAAGGACATTTGATTAGAGTGTTGAATATTTATAAGAATCTTATTTTTTAGTCAGTTGTCAAAATGGTTAATATGCAACAAACTTATCACATAATTTTATTCTTATACCAATATGAATGCATTTAAGTACGTGATGATATAGGAAGTGTGTCCTGTACTACTTTGTCTTTTTCATCTCTCTTGGTTGCATTAGGATTCAAATCCTTTTATTTTTTATTAGTTTACCAGTAAGAACCTTGTCTTTTTAATATATCTTGATTGTCTTAGGATACAAATCATTTTAATTATTCCTCTTCGATGTTTGAAAGATCTGTTTGAGGATTTTTTTTAAGGAAATTTCATTTTATATAAAAACGATACCTAAATTGGATTTTTTAAAAAGTAGATGTTAAGTTAAAGTTCTTAAGTAAAAGTTGATTATAATTGTATTGTTTGCATTTGTTTCAATAAATTCCAACTATTTATAACTAACATTTAGCTGAGATATTTTTGAATTCAAACATTATTCTTTCTTTTTCTTCTTTATTTTTTCTTTCCTTTTTCTTCCAAGAAACAAGCGCGCAAAATTAAAAGAAATGGGTTAGAAAAAAATCAAAAGAAGACTTCAAATCTGAAAAATAAATAAATAAATTATGCATTAATTTGGAACTAATAATAATAATAATATTCCACTTACAAATTTTATTTCACGAACATTATTTTACTTTTCAGTGGATGTCAACTACGAAAACAGAAACAATAATAAATTAGAAAAGAAAATAAGGCCTTCAATACTAATACAGCTTGAGTTCGAATGAAAAATTAAAGCATTTGGTTTATTCAATGAATTTTTAACTTACGTCAATCTTAAGTCTACGGAGAAATGAATTTCATTTTTTTAGCTTGCTTTATATTTCTCAAAACGGAAATATTCAGAATTTCTGAAATTTTCAGATTTTTAGTGGTAAATATTTTTTTTTTTTTTTTTGCAAACGATTTTATTTTTTCTTTAAGAGGTAATGTTAAAAAAAATGTGTGAACGTTCAAAGAATGCCCTTAAAATATACACATTAAAAATATATACATTTTAATTTTGCTTCATGTTCTACCTGAAGATCTTTTTCCAATAAACTGTGTTTAAAGCAAATAAGTTCTTAAAATAATAACTTTTATACGCTTTAAATTTCCACGAATGAGTAAATATAAATAAATAAATGAATAAATCAACACGGGAATGTAAGGTGTCCTGAACGAGATTTTTCTAATAAAATAAAAAAAAAAAAAAATTCTTACTATGAAATTTTTTAGAAGGATAATAGATAAATGAATAACTAATATAAGCTGTTAGCTAGAAAACAAAAATGTTCAGCGCAACTTTGAAACGTAAAATTAGCAGCTGTGTGAAGATAATATACGTTGCATTTTGGAGATATTGTTTTTATTTATATAATGGCTGCACATAATTACACAAAAGATGTAATTGCCTTTCTTCCTCATGCACTCTCTTAAATGCAAAGTTCAATCTTTAATGAAAACGACTTGTGTCACCATATCAACTTCATCTCACCCCCGTAATATCTTGTCACTATTCTTAGAAAATATTGAAGTTGTCTCGATCAATCAACCAGCTTTGCATGATTAAGAAAACGCTTACGTTACTTCGGGGCTATCTGTTTATTATTTTACGTGTCAAAAGAGTCATTAATCACTATGGGTATAAATATAACGTGTCAAATATCCCTTTTTGAAGATTGTGCTTTTTTACCGATAAAATCATTACGTCTACATCATAAGCTGTTAATAAAATTCCTGTTTCGATTTCCGATCGTAGGAATATTTGGGTCAAAATATGCATGTACACTGTTTATTCAAATTCACTTCTATTTAAAATTTATCCGGAAATGTAACGTAATGCTGCTGTTTTCCCAACATAATGGGTTGCTGTTTTTTTTTCCTTTTTTAAAAAAAAAAATTCTTCTTTTATTAATGCATTTTAATACGCGATAATACAAGAAGCTTTATACCTTGAAATACCAGGACTACCTTGTCTTCCTTATCTCTCCTGATTCCCTGTTAGAAATTTCATCATGAAATTACGGTTAAATGACCGGCAGCAGTCTGTCCATCTAATTCACCGTTAAATTTACGGTTTGGAACATTTTTCTATCTTTACGGGACCTAACCATTTCCAATCAGCTTGGTTAAAAATCCGTAAATACAAAAGTTTACGGTTTTATAACCATTTAAAAATGGTTTCAAAACAAAATTTTTACCGTTTTTTAACCATTTCAAGGCGTAGAATCTTAGAAGCGTAGAAACCGTAAACGAAGCTTGCGGGAATCGAACCCGGGTGTATGGCATACCAACCTTTCGCGCTAGCCATTCGGCCATCTACACCACGTAAAGCGGCAGTTTATTTATCAATAAATCTTCCTTTCCAACAGGCAAACTGCCTTAAAATTGAGATTTCAGTTTTTTATTGGATCCAAAGTCATTTTTAGTCTAAATTTACTGTATATTGACAAAAATCATTTTATTTGCTGCAAAAATTAAAATACAAACAGGCTTCAGCATCTCAGATTATGGGTTCGCTCATTCGCAAACAGTTCGGGAATCCGATGTCTGAAATTTTTTGATTTACGTGTGTATGTGTTTCTATTTAGTAACCACTGCTTAAGCCAATTTTTCTTCTTCTTTTTTTATATACACATGCAGATTTGAACTGATAGATCTTTATTCATATTTTAAATATTTTAAAACAACGTACGACCGATAAGGTTTCGCAACCAAGATGGACGCCCGATTCTTATTGAGCGCTTGAAAATTACGGTTAGTTTCAACGTTCTTTAGGATAAACAGAAAAAACGATTTATTTCACAATCAGCGGTTTGAGTACCATCTTTTTAATGGTTATTCAACTGTTGTAATTAAATATGGTAAAATAACAATCAAATAAATGGTTATTTTGGTATTTTCTTACGGAAATTTTTAACACACACACACACACACACATATATATATATATATATTGATTATATATATATATGTATATATTAGCACATTATGTGCGGGAGCGGGTATTTGTACTTGTTTTGCGGATTGCTACCTATAAGCGGGGGGGGGGGGGGAGGGGGCGGTACTAGTACCCGTTTCGTGTGTTGCCGTTTAAAAGCGTTGCTGGTAGTTGTACCCATTCAAAATCACCACTTTTAAGTCACGCAAGGGAAAAAATGTTTCATATAATGTATGAATTGGTGTATTTGTTAAAAACATTTTTTTTATTTAGTTAACTTAGTCAACTTAGCCCGCTACGCAACATAGTTGCGCGTGCTACGTCGCCCGCTCATAATGTGCTAGGGTCCAAATCATTTTAACTATTACCGGTTTACCAGTACGCACCTTGTCTTTAAAATCTCATTTTAAATATTTATCTTCAACACTTGAAACCTCCGTTTGAGCATGTTTTCCAATTCAAAACTACTTTACTTTGGGACTATCTGTTTATTAGTTTACGTGTCAAAAGAGTCATTAATCACTATGAGTATAAATGTAACGTGTCAAATATGCCTTTTTGAAGATTGTGCTTTTTTACCGATAAAATCATTGCTGCAACGTCATAAACTGTTAGTAAAATCAGTTTCGTTCGTAGAGATATTTGGGTCAGAATATGTGTGTGCATTATTTATTCAAACGCACTTACGTTTAAAATTGATCCCAATATAAAATGTAATGCTGATGTTTTCCCTACCAATATGGATTACTGATTTCTTTTCTTTTTTCATCCGTTCATCATCCCGTTCAAGAAACTTATAATCCCAATTCTATTAATAACTTATCCTTTTAGATTTGTTGGATTCAACAATACTTGCATAATTTATTTTACATCCTATCAACTCTAAAAAATCTTGCAGATAATACTTTTTGCATACATTAACTCGTAAAAATAATCTTACATTTAAAGCAGGTCCCAAGTGAATAGTTTATGCAATAGAGTTTTAAGCACTACAAAAATATTTTTACAATTTTTTTTTTTTTGTGCTTGAGAAAGTATTTAATATTCATTAGACTCACAAAGTCATAATCTAATAATAGGCAAATTTCAACTACATTAATTACAAATATTTAATTCACTAGATTTACAGATATTTCCTTGCTAGCAAATATGCCGAAGTGATCTCCATTCTAGTAATTAAAGTTTAGCAATAACTCGATTTTTTTTCTTACACAAGGAGAAATTGCTTGCTGTTTCAAAAAATATATTTTGATTAAAAAAAGGTAATTTTTAAATTAAATAAAGCTTATATTTTATGCTTATAACTTATCAGAATTGGGAAGAAATTGATAATGTAATTCCAAAAAATACAAAATAAATAAATAAATAAATAAAAAAAAGGTACAACAAATAAGAATACATAACATATTACAATGAAGCAAAAAAAAAGTACTTATAAGTGCGAAATTCATTGAAACCGAATTCGTTAATTTATTTTGAATATATTACTAATAGTTTTAAAATATTAAAACAATAATAACAATAAAATAATAGCAATAATTTACTCTAATGTATTGGATACCACATCAAAAGCCAATTCCTATTTCTAGTTCGTAAAAAACGTATCATTTGCTGTATTGTATCCAGTCATTACTCTTTCAATGGACGCGTGTAATCTGCCCAGAAAGAAAGACAAATTTAGCGGGAAATTAATGATTACAGGCTCTTTGTTATTTACGGTCATAAATAAAACGAAAATCACTTTCAAATAAAGCAGGTTCAAAGGTTCCTTTCCTTCTAAGTTTGAGGTACAAGATTCATTAAGCATCCAAAAAATTTTGTATTTGAACTTGCGTTTTGATCTGACATGTAAAACTGAAACTGACGATACTATTGTTTGATCTATTGTTTCAGTGATCATATCTGGGTTAAATTAACCCGAATATGACCAAAGGGGCCGTTCATAAATGATGTCACGCGTTTTTTCCCATATATTTGATTCCCTCCCCCCCTTTGTCACACTCTCCTTTGTCACATGTCACACTATGTTACATAATGCATGATGTCACACTTCTGGTTACCCCCACCCCTTGTCACACTTTGTCACAATTTCACGAACCCTCCCCTCGATTTCCTCCCCTCGAAGAGTGAGATCATTTATGAATGATCCCAAAGCTAATTTTATTTATTCCTCCCTTTCTTTTAAGCTGTTCATTTCTAAAATGCAATTACTCCACAGTTAAAATTATTGCAATTTTAGTTTACGCATTTTTTTATTTTTAATTATTTTTCATTATTATAAAGGGAGAATTTTTTTCATGGTATATTCTCATATTTATTCAGAGTTCAATATCTATTCCCAATTTCTCATTTTTTTTTTCAATTTGTTTTTTACTCTTAAAGGACATTGATATTTTATTTTACTAACATTTGCATAGACAAATGCATTTTCAAGTATTCATTCATGCGATCAATAATATAAAAACGATCTGAAACTAAAAATGAAAAAAAAAAAGCATGGTATTTTGTTTTTTACAAAATGTTGTTTTCGATCCATAATTGTCCTTTTATTTAAATTTAAAATTTCTGATTGAAGACACTCTAAAAGTTATTAAAATTAATCTTAGTTAAAGTTAAATATATTATCTAAGACATGTTCTTATTTGGGCGATTTTTCTTCTCAATCTGGTGGTTCTCGTGGTAAGCTTTAAGATAAGCTGGGAAACTTTTGGCGACATATTTTGTTAGTTTACTTTAATACCTTCACATAGTTTAGACGCAACGTTGCTTACTGAATTATTCACCTTCTATAGTTAAGCCGTTTAATCACTGAAAGTTCCCAGAAGACAATCATAGCTATGCGGGGGAATGAGGTTTGTTCAATAGAAAATATTTACCTTCTAGCATAATCGTACACAAAACAAATATATCTTATAGGGTTACCTTTAATGAAAATATTTTAATAATATGCCTTTGGTACGTCTTCGCAAATAAGCGATCTCATTTGTTGAGAAAGGCACGCAACGTCTATTGTGGTATTTTTGTAATGATTAATCATCATTCATATTAATATCCCTCTGTACTTAATGCATCAATGCGCATTACGTACGTAATAAAGAAATTGTTCGTTATTTGAACATAAAGAAATCCAAGAAGTTTGTCCAGACCTAAACAAATGTAATTTCTCGTTCAGAAGCTTAAAATTTATAGAAATCTCTCTCTCTCTCTATCTCACTCTGTTTGTCTCTCTCTGGTTTATCTGAAGTTAAAAATTGTTCGAAATATGCCTTTCCATCAGTTAATGCACTTGTCATTGAAGCATACTGAATCTATTTCAAAAAACAAAAAAGAAAACTATTACCTACCATATAAACAATTTCAAAAAAGTCATATCCAGCCCTTTTGGACATTAAAGATTAGTCCGTTTCTATCAATTATGAATATTTTTCATTCGGATAAGTTTTAAAACGAAATATAATTTATCAATATGGAGGAGAATTCAGAACTGAGTTTTTTTATAAAAAATCTTTCTGGTACAAAACATACGGAAACTGAATTTGTGAAAAAAAAAATGGACTGGAACGGAATTTACTATATTCAAAAAATAAATTAAGCTCTTAATGATAAGACAATATACAAAGCATGCATTTGTTTCTTTCATAAACAAAATTCTAATTTTTAATCGCGGCCAAAGCACATAAGTAAGTGTAAAAAAAATCCTTTTTATCACAAAAATAGTTTTTGTAAAAGAATAATATGCTGATGTTTATTTCATATAAAAAAGCCCTTTGATTTTTCTTTATTTTGATTGAATCAATCAGTCCAGAACATTCCTTTATGTTAAGTGTACGAAAAATTTAAATTCGTTTCTTATTAATAATTTTTTTTTTCATATTGCTTTCACTCACCCATTTTTTAAATTCATCTTTATACATTCATTCTATCATTTATCCATTTACTTATTAAGTTACTGATTCGTGTACTCATTCCTTTACTCCCTCATTCATTGAAAAATATCCTTAAGCAATCTAGATCAAAATGCTTCATGGGAAAGTGTGCTCATTTAGTTCTGGATGAGCGTATTTTTTTTACACATGTTCTTCCTCATAAGCTCTTTTCGTTCAAGCACCTTCCGATTAGCTCCTTCCGATTTGATTCGATAGTGAATTCGTTGCAAAGAAGTCAGCAGCTGTTAATGAGCCTAGAACCTTGTAAATAAATGTCCGTCATTGAACGAAGAAAACTTATATAGTCGATATTGGCGGGCTAGGGAACTGATGCAATTGACTTCCAGCGACTTATTTTTCTTCATGTTCATACAGTTCATTTTTATAATTTTTGTTGCATGTATTGATAAGCTGTTCTATTTATGTCTTGTTTTAGCTCCAATCTCATGCATATTTGATGCATGGGAGCCAATGATATACAATCAAGTGCTCTTGAAATAAAAAAAACCTTGTAAATAGATGGTAAATGCCTAATAAATGTTTTCTTTTTTTTATGAAATAAAAATGCTTAATCTTAAATGTTAAGAAAACATTTTAAAAATTGTAACAATTTTACTAAAAACTATTTTCTTAAAATATGAAAAAATATAACAAGAACTGTAACTCTTTGATTCTCGAATCTAATATTTTTTTGCCAGAGAAAAAATAAATGACAAAATAGTCCACTATTTATCATCACAATATCCTTAAAACGACCTGCCGCATTAACTTCCCTATTGAAATTTAAAAAGCTTTGATACCTGATGAACCGTCTTGAAGAAAAATAGGTTCAAGCCAGGGGGCATAGCGTTGCCAAGACGACGGAAAACTTCGCTCCGATTTCTCAGATTTTATTTCTTACGTTCGGAATCCCATTAAAGAACTTTCGGTTTTCATTTCACCTGGAGGTTTTGGGAATTCAGACCTTAATCTTCCATCGTATAAATCACATACGCTGCACAGCTCCAGTTATAAAACCACTCACAACATCCTGAAAGGAATTCCATGAAATTCTAAACATTGTAAGCATGTGTAAGAACTCGGGGATAATAAATGACTTAATTTAAATAGAAAATCAACTACTTTGATAAATGAAAGTTTGTTAAGTATTCGTTAGCTTCCACACAAAAAGTCATATCTCAGATGGAAAAGCCTTTCTCTATATCTTTGAAATAAAGAAAATGAGTATTATTTAAAATATTACCTATTTTTATGATTAATAAGTGTGTTACAAATATCTAGATAACAAGAAACATTTACTAATAAGACAATGATGCTTATGCTTTACCTTCACCACTTTCGTTAAAGCTTCTTGAATTTTCATATGCTTGACGTTCCCGGTCAACAAGCAGCATTTATTAATAAGACCAATTTGGCCTATGCTTTACCTTCTTCTCCTTTTTAAAGCTTCCGAAATTGTCCTATAATTGGGGGTACTGGCCAACAAGGAGCATTTTTTAAAAAGACAACATATTGAAAGGAAGGCCATGAAATTCTAAATATCGTAAGAACTTGTAAGAACTCGAGGATAAAAAATGACTTAATTTAAATAGAAAATCAACTACTTTGATAATTGAAAGTTTGTTCAGTATCCGTTAGCTTCCACATAAAAGTAATATCTCAGATAGAAAAGCTTTTCTGTATATATTTGAAATAAGGAAAAGGAATATTATTTAAAATGTTAACTTTTTTATGATTAATAAAAGTGTCTTACAAATAGCTGTCCAACAAGAAGCATATACTAATAAGACAATGATGCTGATGCTTTTCCTTTGCCGATTTCCTTAAAACTTCTGAAATTTCCAATGCTTGACGTTCCTGGTCAATAAGGACCATTTATTAATACGACAATTTGGCTTATGCGTTACCTTCGCCACCTTCCTTAAAACTTCTGAAATTTTCCTATGCTAGACGTTACTGGTCAACAAGGAGCATTTTTAAAAACACAATTGAACTCATGCTCTACCTTCGCTACCTTACTTAAAGCTTTTTGAAATTTTTATATGCTTGACGTTTTATGTTATATACGGACAGAACGAATTTAAAAAATGCGCTCTGAAACACTAAGATTCAATGCATAAAATTTATTACCAAGGAGTCAAGATTGAGAATATAATATAATTCCGCCTTTATTTTAAGTTACAAGTATCGTATTTTTGACGTTTAATATTGTACACGAGAAACGTCAAAATTTTTTAAATATATAGCAATAAGATTTAAAACAAAGTAGTATTAACAATCTTTCTGTTAACTAAAAAATACTGAGAAAAATTAAGTAAAAAAATATAAAAAACAACTAAATATTGCAAAAATATAATACATTATATTATTAATAATATATGATATAACATATATAAATCAATTTCCTGAAATAAAGGATAGAACATTTTTAAACTAGAAGTACGTTTGGAAAAATCTTTTATTAAAAATATTTTTTAAAAGAATTTTTGATATGTTTACATGGCAAAATAAGTTTATTTTTAACACTTTATCTTTAAATGTTAATTGATTTAGGCAATAAATAAAAAAAAATCAACTAATACATCAGCTAAATAAATTCCGTACAGGACGGGGCAGAAATGGACAGGAATTTCAATTAGCCACTACAGGGTAATCATTGAAAAAACTTAATGCAGCCAGAAATTTGTTGAGCATTTTACTACATTTATATATTTTTTTTTCTAACAGAATTGGTCTAAGTTCAAGTCACTTTCACTGCAATCATTACTGCGTAGGCGTGTATGAATAAACTTGCCTCAAAATATAGCTAATATAAGAAAATATAAACTTAATTCAAATCTGTTCAACTGAAAAACTTTAAAAGTACTTTACAAAAGTAAAATCTAAACTTCTGCACTAAGATTAACATTGCTTGTAAAGAATAATACCCTAATTAAAAGATTATGTTAATTTCACACGTTTTTTGTAAGAATCACGTATCGTTAACGTTCTTTAATCTCCCTAAATGAATTAAGATGTTAGGAAATAAAGCGCTGAATGTCAAATAAACTTCCTTGAAGAAAGGAACTAGTGGCCTATGCTAATTTCCCTATTAGTTTTGTCACTTTGAGTCTTTTCATTTCACTTACCTTAATTATAGTAACCCACTTAGCGAATCTAATAAGTTGCTTTTTGGGCAAAACTCGTTTGCCTTTGAGGATAAAAGTCATGAGTTCAACAGGACATAAAATTGCTTAAACAAATAAGGTTTTTTACCTTAATCTTTTTGAACAATTATCCTCCAAATAGCTTTAAGGATGTTTATTTCTGCTTTATCCGTTCTTTGCATTAGGACACATTAGTGTTTGTATAAGGGTTGAAGAAATTAAGTACATTTAAAGGTGGATTAATTATTTAAAATGTACTCGTTATTAATAAGTAGTTGAAGCTTTGAATTGAAAACGACTAACACTGACCGACTATATAATATGGGTAAAAATAAAATTTTGCACGTATTAAAAAAAAAACAAAAAACCAGCGTGTTTTGTAGTTACAATAAACCTCTTTTTTAGTGTGTATATAAATATCATGGGAAAAGGAAAACTTGTCAAATAACTCCACGTGTTACTTTACAAATGTGCTTTAGTGTATATAAAAAATAATTGCATTGTTACGCTGGTTTTTTTCGTAAAATAAATGTTATCAAATACAACAGTTTTACGCTAGCAAATCTTAGAGATATTTCATACAAGTTATATTCGTGTTAATTCTAAAAAAATGAATTTATTAATTTCAGCAATTTTGTTTGTCATTTCTTTGAGCTCGCATCGCATTTAAGACGAGTTTTTTTTTAAAGCTATATAACTCCTTACTGTGTGTGGAAAATAACATCGATAACTGTTTTCTCTTAAAACAAATAGAATATGTGCTAAAAAAACAAGTGAACGGACACTTGCACCTAAGGAAATTGCTGAGATTAGGCTTAAAATGCTTCTTGTAGAGAAACAATTTTAACAATAAACTTGCTTGCTCCTAGTCAAAAAAATGAATGCACTGTGTACCTTTTATTAAGTTGATAATGCTCTTACATTATTAGAATCTTGGAAGAAATTTTTGATTCTTTCTTTTTACAAGTTTAGGTGACCACAGGACCCCACATCATTCTATGGGCCCTGTTGCCACATTTTATAACCAAGCATTTTCCACGTCTCCCCCACCCCCTCTCTCTTGGTTTAACTCTTATTTATAATTTCTGTGCTTGACTAAAAAAAGTGCTTTACATGACATACTTAGTAAGATATTTAAGTAAAAAGTAATTAAAATATTTGCACTGCCGGCAAAGAAAGAAAGATTATCACTGTCCTTCACTTAAAAGTTAAAAAAAATATGTTAAAGCTTTTTCGGAATAGACATAACTTAACTCGCTATAATGAGCATTAATGTTTAAAAAATTTAAAAAAAAAATGTTTGTGTGAAAGTAATTAATTTCTTTCGATAATGTTCTGACTTACGTTGTGTTTTCCTTCCCCTTATTTAAAGCAGCAAGTATTTTATTTTTCGTTTACAAAAAATATTAACAACAAAACTATCATTAATAGTATTGAACTTCTATAAAATGGATCCTTTAAATTAATGATATGTTTGTTGATGCTAAGAAAAAAAAGCAATTTTAATACAGACCTCCGGGCCCGATTGCCATGGTAACGGTAGCACCGATTGTTTGGGGGTCCTGACTGACTACTGGTACACTTGTTTTACGTCAATGGGTCAAATTTGCCTCGTAGATGAACAAAATATAAAATATTTCAAAATTGAGAAGTAAAATTAATTTGGAAATAAAACAACTAATCGAACACTAAAACTGACTTTATCTAGTCGTATGACGTGAACATAACTTTACATAAATAAAATCAATTGCAGAAATATATTTTTTGAACTTTATTATAACGCGATTTCTATGTTAGATATCAGGTCAATAACTGATACATTAACCGTACCCCCAATATAGTATCTGACTGCTATTATAGTTACAAGATATCTGAACGTCTGCTACTTAATATTTATGCAGCGCGTTCACTATGTGACATGCCTTGCATTATTAATGCCCCGTCACACCTAAGAAAACGGGAATCAATAGTAATGTTCAGTTGGGAGGGGGGGGGGGGGGGAAAACGATACTTCGTTTTTTTTTTTTTTTTTTTTTTTTTAGATTTTAAATTTAAAACTTGGACAACCAAACTCTTTAGCTAAATTTAAAATTTTGTACAAGTTCTCCTGACACATGTATTCATTTAGAGCAAGAATTGCTCACATAAAATGTGTTAATATAGTGAAATGTAATGCTTCTTTCCTATATTTCTCGTTTATGAGAGCTGAACTATTAGTAAAAATAATGGGTATTTAAATTTTGCATTCTAAAAAACGAACAATATTTTGAAAACCAAACATTATTTGAATTGTTTTTATATTTTACCCTCTTTCTAAAATAGAAAATTATTTGCGAAATGTACAACTACAAATGATTTTGATTAGGGATCGCTTTATAACTCTTATTAAACTATAGACATATTTTATCTTACATAAATACCATTCCAGTAGTTATATTTATCATTTAAGTCACGATCCTTTTGTTGCATTGTTAAATTCTATTAAAACTAGGAAAGGCTTGGACAGGCTGTACACCGGCCTCACTGAAAATTTACAGGGCTGCGCGGATCAAACTTTTAAGAAAAAAATTTTCGCACCACATTCCCCGTCCACCTGGTGGAATGTCTCTCTAACTATTCATAAGAAGAGGGTCTACGCTGCTCGTAAAAGATTTCAACGCTGTGCGGACCCTCTACTTAAGCCAGCCTACAAAACGGCGTACAGCAATGCCCTGGCCATCTTCAAGAAACTAGTGAGATCAACAGAGAGAGCGGCCTGGCAACGTGTCTGCACAAACTGCTCGGAGTCCTTTGGCAAACCGTATCGCGTATCTTTTGGTAAAGTCTTTACTCCCGCAGCAATCAGGGAGCGTTTTCCTTCCTCAACCCCAGAGGAGACTTTTTGTAAATCTGTTTTAAATCATTTTTATCCTGCTCCTACTGTTACCCCTAAGTCACTTCAACCAGAAATCAGCACTGCAAAAGTATCCGCACCTTTTACGCAGCCCGAGGTTGACAGGGCGGTCCGCCTCCTCCCACGCAAGAAGGCCCCGGGTCGTGACGGCTTGGACGGAGTCATTTGGTCAACTTTCCATCCGGCTTTAACTGGTTTCCTTTGTACCTTATTCAATTTATGTTTACAGCTTGACTATTTCCCTCCAGCATTTAAGGAGAGTGTTCTCATTTTATTTTTAAAGAATGGTAAGGACCCTTCGAGCTTTGCCTCCTACAGGCCTATTGTCCTTCTCCCCACAATTTCAAAGATTCTTGAAAACCTAATGCTTTTTCGTCTTCAGAGCCACTTATCCCTTAATAACCTACATCATCCACTGCAGTTTGGCTTCGTACCTCTGCGCTCGACCGCGCACGCCCTTCTTCACTTCTACAATATCCTATTGAAAGGTATCAGCTCTGAATCTCGGTTGACATTGTGTCGGCCTTCAACAATCTCCCTTGGGTAAAAATTCTACAGTTTGGACCTCACAGTGGAAGGGTTGCCCGCAGGGTTCCTGTAGTGGTCCGGAGCTATGGAACTTGGCGGCAGCATCGCTCCTTTCCATAGACTGGCCCGGTCACACTAAAATACAGACCTTCGCGGACGACTTTCTTCCGCTAATTCATGACCGCACGAACCAACTGCTGGAGGCTAATGGTCGCTTTTCTCTTTCTTTACTGGATGCTTGGTTGAGGGAGCACGATCTCGAGGCCTCGGGCAGCAAGTCAAGGGTATTGGTTTTCAAGGTCCCGCGGGACCTGGTGCGACCACCATACTTACGCATCGGTGATTTATCAATCAAACGAAGCCCTACTTTAAAATATCTGGGCGTGGTATTTAACCAATTTTTGACTTGGGATGCACACATTGATTACATAAGGAATAAAGCAATTTTCATTTAAAGTGGTCTCCAGGGTCTCGCGGGGGGTAACTGGGGCTTGAAAATTCGCCAACGGGTCCTCATCTATAAACAGGTTTTTGAGACGTCTCTCCTTTATGCGTCGGGACTGTGGGGACGCACTCTAACAGTCCGCCAGACTAAAAAGGTTCTCACTCTCCAACGCAGAGCACTGCTCTCAGTAACTGGGGAGTACGCAACGTGCCCCCACTCAGCACTATACATTCTGGCGGGAGTGCCTCCTATAGACCTGACCATAAGGGAGAAGATCTGGCTCACCCAGTTCTATGTAGAGAGGAGGAACAACGTTTTAGATGGGGTAACATTCGATCCCTCTTTGTATGAACACGATGCACCAAAAATGGTTTCAGCGTTCGTGGGTGCAAATTTCTGACTATCCTTGCAGTGTTGACCGTGACCTCCCATCTTTATCATTTAATCGTTTTTATACCGACGGAACCAAAACGCCCATCGGCGTGGCTTCGGCGGTGGTTCAGTACAAGAGACACCGTGCAGTGGGGGAGTGTGCAATGAGGCATGCTGTTGGTAATTCAATTTTACAGGCGGAACTTTTTGCTATTAATTCAGCGGCGAACCTGTCGCTCACAATTCCATCCTCTAACGTTCAAATTTTTTCAGACAGTCAGGCTGCTATCCTTTCTATCAAAGACCCACTACAGCGCAGTCCTCTAGTAAATTCAGTACAAAGCATGCTAATTTCGAATCCTGGAATTTCAATTCACTGGGTCAAGGGTCATTCAGGGAATGTGGGAAATGGCCAAGCTGACCAATTAGCTCGTACGACAGCTGAGGATCCCGCATTTTTACCCTACACGGCCCTTCCCCTCCCTAAATCCAATTTCATACAACAAATTAGAGACAAAACTAAAGAGGAATGGCAGTACCGCTGGATCGAGGCGGATACTGGTCGCCGGGTTTTTGAATTCTTTCCAATCGTTCGTTTTTCTCCCAGGGTCAGCCAACGTTTTGAAACAATCTTGGTTTCTGGCCATGGCCCTTTCCCGAGCTATCTTCATCGCTTTGCTCTTTCTGATTCCCCTTATTGCTCCTGTGAAGCGATAGGTACGCCTGACCACTATGTTTTTCATTGCCCTTTAACCAGTAAGTATCATATTCGGGCTAGCAGTCAAATTTCACCCATTGAAGCTATTCGTAACGCGTTCCAGCATCCCCATGCACGCTCCCTCCTTGCTTCCTTATTTTTGCATTTATCAAGCGCGGGGTATCTATTTCAGGGAGCTTAGTGTTTGCCTAAGTTTTGGCTATTATTTTCCTTTGTTTTGTGTATATTTTTGAGTGTACCTTTCACATTGTTTTGATATTGTATGATTGATTTGGTACTTTTTTATAGTGTTGCACGGTTTCTCATTGTTGTCACATGTCATATAGCGCTTAATTCATACTTTTAAAGTTTTACATTCTACTGTGATTTCCATTCTCTAGTAAACTGCACTTTGAACTTAATGAACTTTACCATGGCTTAAATTCTATATGCTTTGTCTCTCTACTGTGTATTAATTTTGACAATGTATTCTCAGATATCATATTATTAATTCAAATTTTGTATCACTTTGTCAATTCTGTATACTTCGGCACATGATATCAATTTTTGTATACTACATCACAAGACATCATATTTTGTAAACTTCATCAGAAGACATCAAATTTTGTATACTTTGTTTCTCAACTGTGTAGTACTCTGTCAATGAATACCCAGACATCATATTGTAATATTGTGGACATCTATTGTAGAACAGTGACTTTCCAATCTGAAGTAGGCTGCACTACGCAATTTATGAACTTTAACATGGCTTACATTCTGTATAGTACCTTGTTTCATCACGGAGTATAACTTTGTCTATGCATACCCAGACATCATATTGTGGTAATGTAGACGTCAGATGTACTACGGTTACTTTGTAATCTCTTGTAGTTGGCTGCACTATGCAGTTGGGGAAAATCAGCATGGCTTAATTTTGTATACTTAGTTTCTCTACTGTGTATTACTCTATGCATACTCAGACATCCATCATAATATCAGATCAAGCTTTCATTTTTTTTTTTTTTTTACAACTTTGTATTCTTCAAAACAAGACATCAAATTTTGTATACTGTTTCTCTACTGTGTTTTACTCTTTTAATGCGCATCCAGACATCAAATTGCAGTATTGTGGGCATCTGTAGCATGGCTTAAACTTTGTGTACTTTATTTCTCATCTGTGTATTGCCCTATCAATTTATATCCAGTTATATTGAATTATATTGTTCTAGTGTGGTGCGGCTTTGGTTGTGCGCAATTGCTCAATGATACTAATGCTTGTAGTGTAACAATTTTTGTTATCTGATGTTGATTTACAGACACTATGCAATCTTTCGTATTCCGCACCACGCGCATTATGACTTTTAGTGTTTTGCAATGACCTGTATTTTTTTTTTAATGATTTTCCTAAATTTGCGGTTGGTCGAGCTCTCCCGGAACCCCATTTGCTCCCGAGGGCTTGCCCTCGGGGGCATCTAAAAATACGATAGGCCAGAAAATGGCAGGTGCGAGGGGGTTTCTAGGCGCACTTAATATACGCTATAAGGATACTGAATATTGAATATCTTCAATAATGTTGCGTACAGAACATTGAGCATTGGTTCATAAGTGCCTACATATCATATTATAAATGATAAATTCTTAGTGATTTGGTAATGTATCCAGGGCTATCACACTGGTCTCATCCGACATACAGAATCATTCTGTTTTTTTTTTCTTCATTTTTCAGTTATGCACAACTGATATCAGAAAGTTTTTCAGAAATATCCATCTTGTTGGTGTATCTGTGCATAATAAGGATAAATTTACCGTTGTGTAGCATTCTACTTCATTTTGTTGTCCGGTTGATTCATAAATCTACACTGTAAAAAATATCTAGTTCAACCTTTCACAAGAAAAAAAAAAAAAAAAAATGGAGAAAATGGTGAAATTTATCTCCAACCAACATTTGGTACTAAGTTGAACCATTATAGTGATGTAGTTTCACCATTAATGTGAAACTAGGAACCATTATAATGGCTCAACCTTTTGTACCATATGTTGGTTGCAGCTAAACTGTTTTCAGTGAAAGGTCGAACTAGAATTTTTTAGTGTACATTTCTCTACTAGTAGATATACTACAATTGTGAAAAAGTACTGATATGCTGCGTGAGAAGTAGGACGGCGTACTTATACTGAGTACAGCTTACTTATACTTTATAGGTGTGGCTTACGTACACTGTAAATAAATTCGCCTTATGTCACCAATCCCAGAAGTATCTTTATCCGAATGAATAAAAGCACAGGTTTCAGCTTTGAACCCTTCAATTTGACCCCTTGTATTAGAAATTGATTCAGCAAATTCCCAGATGACCGCACAGTTTTTTTTTTTTTTTTGGTAATTTTACAGAAATATAATTTTTTTCTCTGTTAATTTAGTGACCCTTGGATACACTATTACTGTCAAATTACAGTGTCTTCTGCTTTTTATTTTCTGTAAGTTCATTTTTTTAACTAAAAAATATAATTTGAAGTTTCTTGTTTTTAACTATGTATCTGTACTTACATGCCAAATTCCGGATAAAAGATTCCAGTAGATTTTCATGCATTTTTTTTTGCACAGTTCACAAATTTATCTCATAGTATTATAAGCTATTCTACTACATTCCATCCCTACCGTCCTGAAAATTAGTTAAGCATTTAAAAATATTTCATTAATTATAATATTAATAATAAAATACCTAACTTTTCCTTTATCGTTTCTTAAAGCTAACTTAGAAATAACATTAACCCAAAAACACACTCCCAAACATTTCTTAATGCATGTTATTAGTAGAAACAATATTTTTTGCTAATACTTTCAAAGTAAAACAGTATATTACAATCGTTAGATGTTATTTTACAAGAAGAAAAAAAGTAAGAATTTCTTTTTCTGCAATTTTCTCTGTAGATTTCCAAAATGGTCCTACATTCGACAATTCAGGGAGAGATAAAACTTCATTTGGTACATTTATGTGTTCTAACAATTCTTTTTAAAGACTTTGAAAGTTTTCTATTCGGAAAAGACAAAACATAAACTTATATTTACATTGCATTTACAGCGTCACTAGAGAACACATTTTCAGGCTAATCGTGATAATAAAATTACGCTTTGTCAAACAGAGAATGCGTTTTTCCTTTTAACTGTCGTTGATAATGCTCTGAATTTTCTAAAATTTCTAACAATTTTTTTGTTGAATGAAATTTATTCTTCGGTGTTGGAATGTTTTTTCTAACTAAGATGCCATTAATTTTTAGAGTCTAAATTTGCATTACTTGTGATTCATCGAGTTTGACAAATTTAAACTATAAAAAAAATGTATCTTGAAATTAGGAAAAATTACTACTTCAATAGGGTTTTAGGCAGTTGGAATAGTGTGCCGGAAGCGACTGTTAATTGCAGCGGGGTAAAAACTTTTAAGAAAGTTCTTCATCGGGAAAGATGTTCATTGGGAACTGCTAAATTGACTAGGGCCAGCCTGGCTGGGCCCTGAGGCTGTTGCTGGTCGTCACTTTTGTATTTGTATTTTAATAAAAATTGTTTAGCGTTTTTATCGCATTATTAATCACTAATTTCATTGGGAGTTATTAAACTTATTGGCTCTGAAAATATAAAATTAATATCAATAATGTAAAAATTTGACAAGTATGCTTTCTCAATGACGCTTTGCATTTATTTTAATTTTCAGAGCTATTTAATTTCAGACACCTTTTTAAAATATTGCATAAAATTATTTTTTGTTTTTAAATCATAAAGTTTTATACATTTGTTTTTATAAATTTTTAGTTTTCAATACTTTGCCGATCATTTAATTGGGATGTTATTTTCAGGAAGTTACTTTTACTGATTTTGAACATAGCATTACGAAAATGCTTGTGACATTATTGTGTTCAGAATTTCATTAGCTACATGATTATCTAGTCTACAGGTGTTTTCAGTAAAGTTAATTAAGATGTGGGTCTTCAAGTAAGACTAGTAAGGTCAATGTAACATAACTAAGTTTGTAAATAATAAAATAGTAGAAGAAAAAGCCACTTGCTGAAATTTTAAATTAAAATTTAACATTGATTCTATACGTAGCAGATAGTAAGGGATGTGCAAATCAAATATTTGTCAGTGTTTGATATAAATATCGTCAAACTCTCATGTTTTAAAATGTAGAAAATTATAAGGAAGACTCTGTCCTAATCTTATTTTCAAACAACAGACAGCTTGCTGCAAACTTTCTTTTTAAGTTTCTTTACCATTAAATGTTTGTTTAATAATCTGAACTGCAAGGTTTTCCCATAAAAATAGAATTTGATATCGATGCTAATTCGCTCCGGGCGGATATATATATATAGCGCATCAGATAAGTTCTCTTTAAAAACTTAAATGGATTATGTACAGTTTGGGAGCTGAAATATACGAGTTCCGTATTTACTTGAATAGTTTATTCAATTATGCATTAAGAAATAAGTGAATTTTCGAAAGAAAATCCACGGTTTACCTTAGCACTTCATGTTTTTTCGACCCGGCATCACCCTCAAGGTACAGATTATTTTCTTCGAAGAAAATGCTTACCCAATGACTTCTAAGTGATTTAAAAGATCTTATATTTACATAAACTTCATTTACAGATAGATGTTATTTTACTCATTTCCTTGATTGAATTCTCCGAAAAATCTGCACTATTTATATTTATTTAAAGTAAAAGTACATATTAAATGTGTTTTAAGCATAGTTTGTTTTACTAATACTTTAAAATGTTATTTAAAATTAAGTTTTTTTCTATATGTGTTTAAAGCTGCAAGCGTACTGAAACTTTTAATTTTGTGAGTAATAAAATTGTTTACTCTCTGATTTATTTACGCACTTGAAATTAAAGTCAAGTTAAGCAAAGCTTAAAATGGAAATAAAAATAAAATGTTATGTGTCGATGAATAATTAAGAATTGGTTCATATTAAAAACTACTTACTAATTTATTTTTAAAAAGTACATTTTGAAAAATCAGAAGTTTCACCATCAATGAATGGAAAAAATAATAATACGCACGTTGAAAACAGTATTTAGGAACATAAGTAAATAATAATGTATTTATACTGACTGACGTACCCGGCGCCCTACGGGCTACCTTGAAACGAGAAGCTACTTGACTCATGTCCAATGCTCTCTCCTAAACAAACTTGGATATATTCAGATAAAAACCCCATTAGAAAACGGACAGCCCTCCCTAAAAATCCTCTTTAGATTGAGGTCAACAGTAGCATAATAACATCAACCGATCCTAAAGTTCGTCATTTGCATAAGAACAACAGTTCTTAGATAATGCGAATATCAACTATAAAGTTCTATTTAGACAATAATAACAATAATAATCCCTAAAAACCCCGATCATAATACGGTCAACTGTCTCTCTAAAAATGCCCAACTAAATAAGGATAATAGTTCCTTGAAATTATATTGATACTTAGAACATTAATCCCTATATTTTTCATTAAACTAATGACTAGGAGGAACACTTCCTAACTGCTTCCTGTACAGCGTGGTCAACGGTCCCTGAAAATCATCATTGAAATATGACCAACCCTACCTAAAAATGAAAATAAAATACAGAAAAAAAGAAAAGTAAGATACAGTAATTGAAAAACGTGTGTTTATGGCTGAGCCGTGCATCACGTGCTAATATAAACACATTTTATATATTTATTAGTTTCACATATAAGTAAAATGGCAATGGCACATATACAAAATAAAAAGGTCCTTGACCAATCGTCAGCGAAAGAAAAAATTCCAAGCACTGAAAGTAAAATTGTGCTAGCGATGAATCTTCAAAATCTATTATAAGTGACATGTACCTTAATTACCTAAGAAGCTTGAAACACAATTTTTTATGCAAAAAAAAAATCGGAGCTGTCCACTTCTATTAAAAATGTTCACGTGCGAGTACTTTTTGTCTCTAAATCGGAACATTTATGTGACAAGTTTGCCCGAAACCGCTTTAATAATAATAATAACAACAACAATAATAGTAATAAATAAGAAAATTTTATTTTCTGGGTGAAAAAAAAAAGAAACGGTGTAACCCCTTTCCTCTGGCTCCCGTGAAAATGACAGGCTGAGATTTCGCCTTCTATTTCTCTCTCCCGTCATATTTCAGGGGTGGAGTATTTAAAACTTCAAATCAAAAATTTAAAATGAATATATGTAGAGGAGGGAAACACCTCAACCTTTCTCTACAAGCTGACCACGAGCGCCCTCACAGCGAGAACGCCAGAGAGACTTTAGAGACGAGAAAGCATAGACGAGCGGCTTTCCACTTAGAAGAACTTTAGAAGTATTTTCAACCCCCTTGACGCAACCGAAATGTTTATTTGTTTCTATGTGTTTCTGTGAATGTTTTAAGTGTCTTGTCTTCGTCAATAAACCTGTGTTCGTCTTAAAACGCTTGATTCTTGGATAACGGAAGGGACTACACCCAACATATATATTGTTCATACACATTTTTATACAATTTTCAGGGATAAAAAAATAGGCACTTTTATGACAGTTTTCTTGAAAATTACCCGATCGTTAAGGAGTTAAAGTATCTGTAGTTAAACTAGGAGCTAAACTTTTATACCTTACCATCTGGTCACAGCAAGTGACATATACACATGCAAACTCCTTATCCCATTAATATAGGAAACAATAGGGAGAGAGTTTGCGCCAAAAATGAGATGCTAAATCAGTGTCAGTTTACCAATAGCAACGTTATTTGGTGGGTTTCTCGCATAAATCCATATTATTTTAATGGTAAGGTTATAAAATGCTCAACCAATGTTTTTTTTTTTTAAATCTAATTCAATTTATTTTTAATCAAGCTCTTTACAGAGCTTACTTCTTAGCTTCTATAAATTTCCCAATTTGTAATGATCTCACTCAAAAAGTACTACATAGGTCACCTTTTTAGCTATCCGGACTAGAGTTAAAATAAAATAACGAAGAAGAGCACGATGGTAGTAAAATATAAAATATTGCAAGAACTATTAGGAAAAAAAAGAAATTTCTTGTAGTCTTACCTTTTTTTTAATTTAATAATTTCATGCAGAAACCATCAAACTTTGCAAAAGTTCGTGCATTTTGTAAATCTCGAGGTACAACGTCCATTTTTCAGAAAGCAGTGCGTATATTTTAAAACCTTTTTACTGATTAGTCAGTATGTGATGAAATAGCTTTTGGAATTCTTAACATTGCAAAATCTCATTTTCCTTTTAATGTTTGAAAAAGTTTATGCTATCATTTTAACTAACATATATATCATTTTTTCTTCAATGCAACGGGCACCAAAACTAAAATCCAATTTCTACTCTAAATTGAGGCAGAAAGTTCATTTTTTCCTTCCGAAAAGTTCTTATTTCTTATGAATCCGACTTAAAACGATGTGAAAGGAAATGACTGAAGATAAGATTCGTTTTTTCTTCTTCCTAATGTGTTTTCAAATAACTGTAGGAAATGAAAGCATTGTTCTGAAACTGAAATGACTATTATCACAGCCACATGTTTTTTCTTACATTTGCTTTAAAACAAAAATAAAGGAACCTTTCTTTTTTTTTCTTGGGGAGATTTAGTTTTAATAATGCTTTAAAAGCCCTGTATGCAACCTTTATGTGTAAACACAAAATGAAATAAAAGGGAGAGAAAATACGTTGAAAATAAAATACAGAAAAATAAGTACAGAAATTGCAAAATGACGAAACTCAGTGTTGCAAGAAACTCGTTTTCCAATGCTAAACACTGTGAATTTTGCGATGTGTGTAGGTTCTCTGAAAGAAATCCCTTGTATCATGAAGATTATTTTAACATTGATTCACGGGTTCTTTTTGCTACCCCAAATGAGTGCATTCACTTTATTTTGTGGTTTATATCGTTATTTAACTCTTACGTTCAGTTTCAAAAAAAAAGTAAATCTTGACTATTACATTTAAACCTGAATATACAGATACCAAAGACAATATTTGTTCCAAATGATGATAGTAATAATTTTGAAAAATACGATTATTACTTCAAAAATTCAAACATTCATTCCTAAATTTATCATGCTTAAATATTCAAAAATATCTGGATGTTTAAGCATTACTTTATTTGTGTTCTAAGATTATATTGTTGACCTTCTGGCAAAACTCACGAAATTCGTAATGAATGAATAAACAAAGCAAAAACGATAAATAAATATATTTAAAAATGTATAACATAGAAAATAACCTAAAGTAACACAAACTAATACAGTGAATTGGAGTTTACACTAGGGTCCATTTTGTTTCAGGTTTCGCATCTTGGTCATTATTGCCTGAATGTTTAAACTGAAATTTCAATTGTTTTCAGGTTTTATTATGGCACTGTCAGCGCGTGTTTGAATCGACGAGCTATTTTCTTTCTTTTTTTCTTAATTAAGGAACTCGTTTACTTAAGATCACTTTAGACCTTGCTTTTTTTTTTACACTTTTGTAAAGAAAAAAAAAAGAAGTTTCATCCGGAACTATACGAGCCTACTTTCACGTATACTCCCATTTTCCAATTTATAATCTCTCTGTCTCTTTCTCATTTCGCTTTTAAGTTCTTAATTGCTTCAAATATACCCTTTTCAACGGTTAATACATATTCATTCAATCATTCGTTCATTTACTTATTTATTCATTCATGTATTTATACACTCATTTATTCACTCATTTTCTCCCTAATTTATTCATTTATTTATTCATTCATTTCTTCATTCATTTTTTCATTCATTCATTTATTCATACATTCTTTCTTTCAATCATTCACTTACTCATTCAGTCATTAAGAAATACCCTTTAAAATCCCAAATTTAAATCATCAAAAAGCTTCATAGAAAAACAGGTTTGTTTAGTTCTGGTTGAACTTCACATCTGTACATGTTCAGCATCGTAGCTTCTTTCCGCAAAGTTTGTTCCAAGAGAATCCGCCGGCTAGATCAGGATTTATATAGGATTGAAATTCCCTCTAGGCGCTAATGTTTTGAACTGTTCAAAAATGAACAAAAATTGTTGAAATCAAAAAACATTTCACTCCGAGAGCTTCTTACAATAACTTCTTAATAGAAACTTGGATCTTATGTCCAGAGTTTACATACTTTGCCTCATTTTTTCGGATAGGCGCTAATGTTAAAGATTTTGAACAGTTTAAAATTGAACGAAAAATGTTCAAATCAAAAAGTAAAATATGGAAATGAGTTGTCTTTGCTGAGATATTTCGAATGAAAAAAAATCTTTCGAATCGACAATGCCCTCGAGAGTTTTTAGGGGGGGGGGGGGAGCGCAGACAGACCGACATACACATATTTTTACCTCAAAACCCTTCTTTCAAAAATATTTTTTTTCAATCTTTATTTAATTTTTTCAGTTACTTTTGACTTCTTTATTTTTAAGGATATTATTAGTATACATTAAGCCTTCTTTCACACTTTATTTATTTATTTTTTTATTTTTACGGGAAAAAAAGCTAAAAAAGAAAAAAGGAAAAAGAAAGTTGCTACCATAGATAATTCTGGAAGAAGCGAAACTCAACGAGGTTCCAGAGGCGGAACCACTAGGCGAAATTAACCAGTCAAACATTTTGTTAATCTGCCGTACCACTGGTGGCACAATTATCAGCGTCAGTGTATGAAAAGTACTGAAAACATTTTCGATTGACGTGCAACGTTTTTTTTTATCTCAAAAACCATAGCAGTTTTACATTTAAAACTCACTGTAGCTTTGAGAAATTAATTACTATTATAATTTTCGTTTTTTTGGTTGTAATTATATAATTAGAAGTTTTGGTTTATATGTAGTATACAAAAAATAAAAGTAAGAACAATAAATAAATAACTAAATAAATGTTGAAAAGAAATATTTTTTTCGAATCCAATGTTTCATTTTCTTAGATAGCAAGGATGTATAAAGATTGGAAATATTTATTTACTTATTTATTTTTTTGAATAATAGCTTACGAGAACAGTTTACCTGATTTTAAACTATGATGCGGGTTCATTAGTTTTAAAAATATTGCTTTTGGAAGGGAGAAGCAAAATAAAGAGTAGTAGAAGACTACCTGTACATACTTCATGAAAATTCTAAATGATGGATGAATTCTAAATAAAGACACAAGGATACGTTTTGTTTGTTGTAAATAATAAATAATAATAATAATTTATTCGATGCAATGTTTCTTGCAACCACGTTATTTAAATTTCGCCTTCTTAAAAAGAGAAAAAAAAGAGGTTTTATGTTTTACGTTATTTTGCAATTTAAGTAATTCTTATTAAGATATGCATTAAAATACGTAAATTATTCTCTGAAATTTTTTGTAGTGATTAGAATGTAGTACTTCTGAGAAGTATTAATGAACCCAACTTGGTTTGTTTCTAAGGATTCTCTCCACTTTTTTAATGTTTATTTTTATAATATCGCCAAAAAAGTACATTTAAGTATGAAATTTAGATTGAAATATTTAACAGTGTATATTTTAAAACTGTTAAATTTTCAAACTAATGCGGAAATGTTAAGAATTACACAATTTATTTAATGGTGACATGGGCAAATCTCACCGCAAGGTAGATTTACAAATTTAATTTCGGCGCGATAATTTTCAATGTTTTAGAATTTTATCCCTAAAAAATATCCATATTTTCTTTACAGCTTTGCAATGTTCAGACATGGAAATCTGTTATTGCTTGAGTATTGATTATCTCAGTTTTGATACTTACGAGTCTTAGGGGGGAAAATATTAATTTTAATTATGAAAAATATCTTTAAAGACTTAAAAAAAGGAACAGTACATTAGATTAAATGCAGTTTTTTTAACATGTAAGCTCGTTTTTATCTGCTGATCAACGGTATTTGCGTCACTCGTGTTCTTAAAATGGAAAGATAGCTTAAATTTACAGCAATATAAATTTTAGTGAAAAACAAATAAAAAAAGTAAATATAAATTTTAATACATACCATATTTAAGTATAAAAAAAATAAATACGACTTATGTATTTTTTGGTAGGCGTATAGTGATATGAGTAATGTTTTACAAGCAGTTTCATAAATACAATAAGTAGTTGAATTTAAATGTTTTATTTAAGATTAATAAATAAACATATGCATCATTATAGTCGGAATTCATTCGAAGATGGAATTTTAATCGGTATGCGATATTAGGTTTTGAGAACTCTTATTGGTCCATTTCAAATCATTTTAAGCTTGCACGGTTTTCGGGAATCAGGTGGCAAATTGAAACTTCCCAAATGGCTCCTCAATTAAACTTTATCTGCTAATCGATTGTTGGCAGAGAATTTAATTTCAAGTGGGACAATCGATTGATGAGATATTCCACTAGAAAGCGTATTCATTCTCTGTTAATATAGTTGACTCTTAATGGAAGCAGACAACATTCTACATGAGTACATTTAGCAATTTTATAAGTAACTTAGAGTTTTTTGAAAGCCGTATTGTGATCAGCTAAACAAATTACTGACGATACCCGTGATATTTTTACCTTCTGACTTCTCCGTAAATATACCTGAAAACCGAAGAAATGAATTATTTTAGGAGAAATGTAAAACCTAACATTAACTTTTCAAATTTAACTTTTAAAATATACAAAAAATTACTCAATATAGGTAGTTTAAAATTACCTTTGGGGTGGGTGCCACTTAGACACGCTATTGCTTGAAAATTGGCCATTAGGGAGGTAAAACGTTGAGAATGGTATTTCTAAATATAAAAGATGCAGTAAGATATAAACAAAATTTACCTGAATCTTACATTTTCGAGTAAAATTCCTCTGTGAAGTAAATTTCTTGCTGGATTAGTAAATGATTCAAATTTCCTCTTAGAGCCTAAAGAACTGTCTAACCCTTAACGATCATGTAATTTTCAAGAAAACGGTCATAAAAGTGCCTATTTTTTTATCCCTGAAAATTATATAAAAATATGTGTATGAACAATATTTATATTCATTTTTAATCTTTGATTTGTATTTAGCTTGAAATTTTGAACACTCCAGCCCGGAAATGTCACGGTAGCGAGAAATAGAAGGCGAAACCTCAGCCCGTCATTTTCACGGGAGCGAAAGGGAAGGGGCTAACCAATAAACGAAAAAAAAAATCCTTACATCTGCCTCACCTTAAAAAAAGAGCATTTTTTATAGCTGCTCAAGAGAACTTACAAGCACAACATTTGCAGCTTTTCTACTACTTGTATGTTTTATTTTGCTTGCTTTGATAGTGTCTATATTCGTTATACAGGAAAAAACGAGATACATAAATTTATTAGGTTTTATACAATATCTTTTGATTCATGATTAATATAGTCAATCTATTATCAATTTAAGGAAAGAAGATATTAGCCTCGAAGTTACGTAATTGTATAAATTACATCATTGTGCATGACAGTAAATATCTGGAAAAAATGTGAAGGAATGTTGCACAAAGAAATGGTGCAATCCTCTGGCTCCAAAGGATGCTGCCATACTTTGTTTGCATTTGCTTAAAAAATCACTAAACACCATACTCTTTAGCACCGTCCTATTTAGACAACAAATTTGGACCTTTAAGTTTTTTAATGTTTTTTTAAGCATTTTGAATGGGCTGCTGTTAGCTTCTGCCAATTGCAGACCTAGTGCGTTCCCGAGAGATTGGTCAGCGGCACCACAATGAGTGTAGTACCATCGCCGCATGAGAATTTTGACGTCCGGTTTCTCCTCCTGTGGGGGCGAGCAACCGGCCTGTGTGGATGCGAAATTGCACTAGAAATTTAATTTAGCCCAGAGCATTCAAGCCAAATGGCTACTCAAGGAATCTTTTTCATGCTGCATAATTATTCGACATGGGCGCAGACGATTTTCTACATCTTGAAAATCCACCGACGCTGCTAGGCTTGATCCTCAGACCTGGGGCGTACGAGCTCCGCGCCTTACTACGACGCCATCATGCCGGCTACGTTTTTCAATGTTTCAAAATTCTTTGGAGTTTTGCCAGGAAACTACACATGTGCACTATGCTCAAAAATGACGCTTGAATGTTTAAATTTATTAAGAAGATTATAATCATACAGCTTCCTGCACAATGTTTAAAATGTGAACACATTCGAAAGTACTTCTCTCTTCTTAATTAAGGGATTTGCACCAATAGACTCTCTAAATATAAATAAGACAATTAAAATCTTCATACATACGTTATAATTTTTATAACAAAACGAAGACAAAAAACGCACAATCAAAGTTTTCTTTGGGGGATTAAAATTTGTGGCTGTGAACAATTACTTTAATTAAAATTCCTCGTGAACAAAATAGAAAGTTCTTTAAACACCAAAAGTCCAATTTGTTTTTTACTTAATTAAAATGACTCTATACTAATTAAAAAATGCATTCAAGCATTCAAGTCATGGTAAAAGGTAAACAGCTTCTTAATCATTATGTTAGATATTGTTTTTAAAGATTCTCTTGATGAAAGAAAGGTATAAAGATGTTTTGCTTTCATTTTATCAGAGGCCGAAATTACTTCTTTGAATATAAATACCAATCTTTAGAACTATACATGTAAAATATTTTCTTTCTGATTTGAGAGTGATTGAGCTGTGAAGACATTAGTAAAGATCTGTTCATGGTCTAAAAAATGTAAGCAAGGTGGAAGAATGCAAAAATAGTAAGAAAAGGTAAAATAGTACAAAAGAAGAAGTTCGCGCAGGCAACTTTGAATGAAACTACTTTTTGATTTACAGAATCGATTTTAATATATTATTTACAGTTCGAATTTATTTATACACATTTTTTTAAATGGGAAAAAGGAATCTTCTCAAACAAATCAGCACTTTGATGTAAAACAAGAAAATAAATAATCATTTTGAAAAATAATTATTTTCGTACTTTTGCTAAGCGTTCCATTTCCGTAAGTTTCACAACTACCAATTTTCTTAGAAACACTTAGATTAACTCTCGAACAAAGGACTCCTGTACTTGAAAGAATTAATTTCTTTTCATATTGTCACAGAGCCAACATCTTCGTTGGACGCTATTGATGAGGCAAATATGTTTCCTACGCCCTTACTTTAAAAAACTGAATAGTTCAATCCTTCTGTCATCAAAAGTAAAAAGTATTCTTGCATTGAATATTATTATTGTGCATCGAAAGAGCAATGAAATAACAATTTTTGATAAAATTACCTAAATAACAATCTGTTGAATTTGAAATAGAGAGGAAAAAATCTTTTGGTTGAGCTTGTCTTAATGTCCCTTCTTGAAGAGTCCCCCTTTTCTCCGAATGATAGTTATAAATTGCGACAATTAGAAGCAATAGAGGGTTAGAAACAAGCTTGAAACTTTGGAGGTAACCGGTGGAAGTGATAAAGGAAACGTCCATATGTTTTGCGGCAAAAAATAATAGTCGTAGCTCTAACAGGTGCTACTTACTATCCAGCGTTATTTGGAACAAAAAAAGTGGGTAAAAATATACTTTAGGGTGCCCCTTGGCGAAATTGGCAATTTTTGTTTGGCGCCATTCCTGCTCGTGCGGAACACCGTGCAACCAGGAATGGCGCCAAAACATATTGAATTTTCAATAAAATATTTTAAAATTTCAATAAAACCTCGGCCAAAACCATACCAGCTTGGCGATCAACTGCGATCTCAACTTGGCGAGAATCAAGGGGCACCCTCAATTATTGGCTGACCCAAAATCTGCATTAATGCTTACATATTATTTGAAAGCGCATTTTACTCAAAGGTTTTCTTTGCCCCTTACACCAATTTTCATTTCACTGCTGCAATGGCTATTTACTAACTGAAGCTACTGTGTAATGAAATATATTTTTTTGACAAACATGTTTATAAATATACTAATAAGCCCGGCGATCATACGAAATGACCGCTGTTCTTAATAATATAAATATACAATTTTTCCAGTAATCGGAAATGCACATCAAATCAAACAGATATTTATTAGATAGAATAGTAAAGTTTAATGAATAAATAATAAACATATAATAATTTAGGAAAAAAATATTCTTACCGCAAAAAAAAAAAAAAAAAATCTAAGTTAAAATAATCTGTAAAATAAAAACATTATTTACTATATAATCAAAATGTTTGTTAAAAATATTTATTTATATTCAACATAATCATCGTCAAAACAATAGTTTTAACGAAACCCTGGAAAAAAGAGCGCTGCCACTTTAACATATATATAAAAAGCACATACGATAAATAAATTAAAACAAAGAAAGAAGGTTAAAATTAAATTCACGTTTTCATTAATGTTTAACGGAGATTGCAAATCTAGCGATGCCTCACTCAAAATGCTAGAGAATTTTTTTGATTATTAGTATATTTGACATGTGTTACAACAATGGCAACTGCACTACAGTTACGCAAGCAACCAATAAGCTATCGGCGACAGACACTTAAGCCTCTATATATAAGATAATTATTTTGTCTACATTTGAATAATTTCGTTATTCTCAAACGCACTAAACTTACGTAGTGATAATGATATTTCCATAAAAAGGTAAATTATTCACTCAATTTTCCTACTGACATATCCAATAAATTTCGACACACAATTTAAGATGTCCCTAATGCATTCCTGATGGTACTGAAAACATATCTAATCATGTGCTATTGCAAGTGATTCAATTTGCGCGATGCTTTATCTACTAGCAATGTGCTTCAGAGTGTTAAATGAGCATTATACAGCCATATTCAGAGATACATTAAATCTCCCCGGCAAATATTCTATCTTCTCCTCTGTCAGGTACATTTCGACAATAAATTAACCGCCTAACAAATCGTGTCCGAAACAGACCGTTCTATAACGAATTTCGTGCAATTTACTATGCGAAATACTTAAAAGCTAAACTATTAATAACTTTGTAATGAAGTATTTTAATGAATGTATTGATATTAACCGAAAGGAATGCATCTGCATTGGAAAAGGCTAAATGCAATATTTGTGAGTCCTGTTGAGAATAAACTCTTTAATTAAAACTAAATGAATTAGTTACATCAAGTGTAGTAAAATATTGCATCAACGACAGTCTGAAAATAACTTCATTGTGCACTGCATTGCATGCGTAGCTGCATCGCTGATTTAATGTTAGTTGGTTTAAATTTAGCAATCAAATTTTAGAAAAAAGTCCTACAGTTTTGGCAATTGAAACTTTTATTCATTAATAAAAGTAATTTATCTGTAGTTCATTTTTATTAATTATCTCGACAACTAGAGCAAAAATGTGCAATGTGATTTTTTTCAGGTTTGTTGTATAAATCCGTAGGGGGAAAATTAATCAAGAAAATATTTTCGTAAATAAAAGCAGTTCTGAAACAGAAAATAACTTTTTGCTAAGTTGTTTTATAACTAGTATGCTTTTTACGGGTTTGAGTAGCCGACAAGTTGCTGGTTTTCAATTTTTCATTTTACCAGCCCTTCTGCTTACATTACAATGTCGTTTTTAAAAAGCTTTGACGACATACAATGTATTAAATCTCTAATAAACTATTAAAAAGGATTTTGTTTTTCAATTTAGAATGAAACTAATGAAAATGCTGATCTATATTTTTTAAAATTATTCTTAGGAAATTTTACAGTGGTATGATAAACATTTAAAAATCAACGAAGATTGCTATATAATAGAAGACATTTTAAGATATTAGTAAAATTCTAGTTCAGTGTACAGATTTTCCCTAAAACTAAGGAATTTTTGGTACTTCAAAATCGTTAAGGCAAAACCGGAAACTTGCTTAAATGAAACGGCTAAAAAAAATACTTAATGGTTTAAAACTATTTGAATTACGAAAGTTTACTGTATTTTCTGCACCTATGTATAACTTACCCACATCAGAGATAAAAAATAATTGTGTGCTTTCAATGATAATAATAAGGATCCCAATTGGATAGCCCTGAAAGAATTGATTCGATTTTTACCGCCACTGAAAACTCATTTAAAAACACAAAAGCCGATGAAAACGTTTAGAAAAGGAATTAGCAAAAAACTATTGCTGAATTCACGTTCTTCGAGTGCCTAAAGAAAAAAAAGGGGGTATCTTTTAGAGATCGAGTGACTAAGCGATCTGACAATCACAGCTCCGTGCACAAGCAATCCTAAGGCTTTGGTTAACAGGTAGGATTAAAGTCTGAATAGAGGTGGAGATACGTCCAAAGAAATCCGCTCATGCCAAATGGACCTTAAAAATTCCCAAAAACCAACAATGAAAAGCTGCAAAAAGTCTATCAAGTCACACCAATTTCCCTTCTTCTACACTGAGTGGCCCCAAAAAAAAAAGTCGCAACGTCAATTAACATATTCAAATTGTGAAAGAGGAAAGAAAGATGACGTATTCAGAAAATTTGCATATGTTAGCGCTCACGACTGCCTTTAAATAGTGAAGAAGCAGTGTGCAACGAATCATTTGCAAGCAATCATGTCTAGAGAAGTTACATGTGGTCGCGGAAAAGGCGTTTCGGAGTTCAAGAAGGGCCAAATCATTGAGCTGCGCCAAGGGTTGAAATCCTGCAAGGAGATTGTTGAAATTATCGGCGTCGGATTGCGAACTGTCCACCATATTAATAAATCGTGGAAAGAACTGAGTGAAGAAACATCCTCGCGGAAAATGTGTGGTCGAAAAACGATTCTCAACAATCGTGGCCGAAGACCACTAAAACGTTTAGTGAAATGTAATCGTGAAAAAACAACCCTACAACTTACAAAAAGCTTCAATACGGCAAGCAAAACCATTTCCACCCGTACAATGAGACGATAACTCCGAGGAATGGGCTTAAACAGTTGTGTTGCAACAAGAAAGCCTTTAGTTACTGAGACTAATCGGAAAAAGAGACTCCAATTTGCAAGGAAGCATAAAAATTGGACTAATGAGCAATGGCGGAAGATTATGTGGTCCGATGAAAACCAATTTACTCTATTCCAACATGATGGTCGCATCAGAGTTAGAAGGGAAGCGCATGAAGCATTGGACCCATCATGTGCCGTACCCACTGTTCAAGCCTCTGGAGGAAGTGTTTTGATTTGGGGATGCTTCTGCTATTCTGGGCTAGGTTCAGCAACATTGCGCAGTAATAAAATTAAAATAAAGTATACAGATTATCTGAGATTACTGAGTGACCATCTTATTCCTTCAATGCATTACTTTTTTCCAGAAGGTGATGGCGTTTTTCAGGATGACAATGGTCGGATTCGTCGAGCTCGCATTGTCAATAACTGGTTCCAAGAGCATGATGATTCATTCGAGCGCTTGAACTAGCCTCCCCAAAGCCCCGACCTCAATCCCTACAATATTTCTAGTTCTTTTATTAATAATTCACAATACAAAGCATATTGAGCAAAAATACAAATCAATTTTTCAGCATTAGAATGTCTTTTGGGCGAAATTTTACCAAAGTTTGACTCTCATCCTCCAAAAATGAGTCAATTTTTTCAAATAATATTGATTATGTGTCAAATGCGAGTATGCGCGAGCCCTGCAGGACCCAATGCAAGTTTCTTTCCTTTTAAATGTCAAATAAAACTTCAAAAAAGCAAAATTGAGGCTAAAAATGCACACATATCCGCATGGTTTTTAACTCAAATTTGAACCATTTTTTCTCCGTCTTACGGAAAAACACCCTCCTAAAAATTTCAAATTTGGTAGAGAAAGCTTTCCTCTTTCTAATGAAAGTAAAACGATGGAAATTCATTAAGTTCCCCCTCAGATGTGATGGTTCAAAAATGATCAAAATTGGCCATTTTTGAAAACCGCTGCATGTTTAGGTAACTATAAATCAAAACTTATCTTAATGAAATTTTTGAAATTTTCAGAATACATTGACAAGTAGTTGACTTCGATATATACAAAATTGCAAGTGTGTAAGTTTAGTAACTGACAATTTAGAGCAGTATAAAGTTTTAAAATTTTTTGTCAAATTGAATTTTCAGCCAAATTTGACACAATAGTAAATAACTTTCTTTGTGATCTATCAATACGTTGCTATTAGATTAAGTACGAAAAGTTGTCTGAGGAAAATAAATTTCGGGGTTGTACTTTTATTATATGGCTTTCCAAGTACATCCAAACATGGCTACTTGGTTCGTTCGTCAATGGCAACCATCTGGGTTCCTAATGTTAGGCGCCCCCTGCTACATGAGTTTTTACTTTCAAGGTCTAAAAATTTGGCTAACTTAGTTTTATACCTACCAGAATCTTTGTGCAAAATGTTATCAAAATTGGGGATGGTCGAGTGGGGATGATTTTGAAAATTGGTCAGTTGACATGGAATGACCCATTACCATTTTCAACATACTACCTCTGTGAAACTGGGTTTTCTGTTGTGGCTTCTTTGAAGACAAAGTATAGATCTCGGCTAAATATAGAAACAGAACTGACAGCATCTATTTCTAATATTAAGCCTTCTTTCGGAAAACTTTGCAGTGCAAGACAGGCCCAAGGAAGTCACTAATAACTATTAAATTTGTTTTTAATTTAGCAAGTTTTGATTAAGTAAGTTTTAATTTAGTAAGTTTTTTTTTTACTTTTATAAGTTATTAAATATGTTGAAACGCATTTTGTTTCCTATGTGGGCTTTCCTTTCGGTCAGTTAATCAATTTTTTAAATAATATTTTCTCTTCGATATTATCGCACCTCCCTAGGGAGGTGCGCCCCGCAGGTTGAGAATCGCTGACGTAATATAAAGGTCCATCCTTAAAGTGACCGGCAGCGAACGTGTTAAAGATATTTGAGAAAATACTCAATTTGTTTACATACATATTTAGATTTTTAGGATCTAGGATAAGCACGGAAAAGTTAACAATTTGATAAAATGCCAAATTAGTACTGCCGAGTGCATAGCAAACTATTCACTGTTCAAATTATAGACAAAAGAAACCTGGAAGTGACAGCGAAAATCATTGTTCTTAACTTTTTGCTATATTATTTCTAAACCCACTATCTATGCAATGTCAGACGTTGTATAAGTTAATAAGTTTCTGAAAGAAGTCTTTGTGGAAGAAATTAGTTTTCATTTTCGCCCACGTTTAAAATGTTACAAAAAATAATGAGATTTAATCAATTTTTCTGATAAGGTTTGAAACAGTTTGGCGACGATGGCTACCTTTGCAACTAATCATCTCGATACTCGATAGTCAAAAAGAGATAATTAAAAACTCTGCACTTTAAACCTTAAAATAACATCTTTAGTTCTGGCTTGAAAAGTTTATTTTTCATTATTTCTCAGTGTGTATTTTTGAGTTTCTTGATTTGCAACATCTCAAATGCAATATTAAAATGGATTTTATTAAAACTAGAGGGAGGATCAGTCAAAGCATTTTTAAGATATGACTTTAAAACATTCGTAAGATTTTAGACCTTCAGAATAAATGACTTTCCTCTATTTTTTCTGCAAATGTTTAAATTGTAATTTTTTAAGAAAACATTTATCAGTAATTTGTTTGTCGTGCCCCATTAATTGTTGAAAGAAGCTTACCCTAAAATTGAATTTCTCAATAGTAAACAATACAAATTTACTGGAATAAAATTATGCTACATTATATTACGTAGTATTAAAGCACTGCAACCCTAAAGATGAAAACGGAAAGATTTTCACTCAATCGTTGTCACTCATTGTTGTTCAATCGTCACAATACAGTAGCTAGTCAGTATTGTTATGCTTATTTACTCTTAAGATTAATAAAGCATATATGATATGTGGCAAATGGCATAGAAATCTTTTCGTGCCATGTTTGGTTAATATTAGTGGCACCAATAGAAAACGTGCAGTAAAAGCTGTTATTCGCAAAAATGAGTGCCAATATTTATTCCTACTGTTTGTAAAAATTTTGTCTACATACATTTCATATATTACTTGGGAAAAGAATAAAATAAGCGAAATTCCAACTTTTAAAATCCTTCTTAAATCACGTCCTCGCAGATACATGCTATTACCTGAATAGTTTCTCATATAAAATTGTAGTTTTGCGTTAAAAACGTTTGCATCAGGAAGCTATTCTTTAGTTTATATATTTTTTACAGTAAAAATTATAATCTGGCAACTGAGCTTTTCGTAAAACATTAAAATTTAGCCTTTACACAACCAATGTATAGAAAGGAATGTAATTTTGGATGACAATTATTATTGCTCAGTTAGTTAAATGAGAGAATAATTGGATTCATGTGAAGAAATTGTTCAAAAATGCACTGCTCTAAGCATTCTTTTCTACCAAATACAAACCCTTCTCATACCAAAAAAACGAAAGTTTTGTTTAGAAAGCACTCAAAAGATTGCTTCTGAATGTTAAAACATTTAGCCTTTGGTGTGACAGCACCCTTAGCGTCAACTGCTGAAAAAACATAAACACTGATTTGGGGGTAAAGAAGGCCTATTAGCCGTCCTCAATGACATCTCGCTGAACTGAATTTAGAAAACAACTAGCTGTAGAGCGCGACTTCGTTCGCGTGGACATTTTTTATGTGTATGCGTGGAGAACTGACGGCCTGACCAAAATGTGATTAATATGGGAGATAATTATAAAAGGCGTCCTTTTAGGCGCTGCATTTTTGAGCGGTCGAAGTCCTCAACAAAATAAACGGTGTTGAGGCGTCGATGGCTTAAATATCTATCTAACGAACTTTTATACTAAGCTCTTTAAACACACGGTTTCTGCAGGATTTAATTGTTGTGCTATCCCATAGGAACCGTGCATTTTCCCGGGTTAAAAGGTAGCCTATGACATTCTGGGAAAAACAAAAGCAATTCTATCCTACGGGTACGTAAATTTTAATTTGTCTGGACTGGGGCTCGGGTCCCTCAGTTACGTGCCGAGTGCTCTACCTCTTAACCCCTTGCCATACTTTAACGAGTATGACTCGTGATGAAGATTTCAACACAAACATGAATATCACGAGTCAGACTCGTGAAGGGATGATCGGGCCAAACATGATTATCACGAGTCAGACTCGTGAAGGGATGATCGGGCCAAACATGATTATCACGAGTCAGACTCGTGAAGGGATGATCGGGCCAAACATTAATATCACGAGTCAGACTCGTGAAGGGATAATCGGACGGCTACCGATGACGCCAGAGTTTGGTCGAGCTACATGGTACGGCAAGGGATTAAGCTATCAGGTTGATACTGATTTTCTTTCCATTTCATTTATAACTATTGAGTTACACTGTCCATCTTATGGTAATACACCATTGTTATGTAATGGTATCACACGGGAACTGTACATTTTTTCCGGAATAAAAAGTAGCCTATGTGCTATTCCCCACTGTAATCTATCTCTTTTCCAGGTTTCATCTAGATCCGTTCAGCCTTTCTGACGTGATTAAGTAACAAACATACATCCAAACTTCCGCATTTATAATGCTTGTAAAAATACTAACCAACATTATAAATGCGGGACTTTATAAGAATTATTAGAATAGTGGGGAGATTCTAACATGAATGAAGTTAGCGATCTGCATAAATGTTTTTAACAAAAAGCATATTATCATCATTAGTTTTTTAAAAAAAACATACTAAAATTGATAAAAATCTGTCCTCTTTAAATAATAAAATCTGAACGCTACTAAGACCTACTATAAAAGGTGATTTTGAATTGTGAACTCCATATATTCTCGACTACACATTAAACGTACATTTTCAACTTTTCGCCTCCTTCTCGGATTTGGCCTTCACGTATTTGGTATTTTTCAAGTGAATAAAGCGAAATGGCATATTTCTTCCCCTTCCAAGCTTTGAGCAAAATTGTTTTTTAAGAAGCTTGCACTCCTTTTCATACTTTATGATGAAATGAAAGTGGAAATATTTTGAGTCATAATATATTGTTTGGGGTACTGCACGTTTCTATTCCTTATCCCCTCTAAAATTCAAAAATAAAGCGTGAAATACAGCTTATATTTGAAGCTGAAAACTAAATCATAGTTCAAATAAAATACACTAAAGATTTGAAAAAAAAAGATTTCTCCATCTTTAGTTCTTCAGTTTTAGAAATATTTTTTTCTATATTAAATTTTACCTTTTTCTCTACAAATATAGAAAAACAAAGTATTTCATTTTGGTAGATACAGAATGAATGTACCTCTGTACCTATAAAAAATGAATATATTTTTGATAAAAGTCTATATGAAAATATCTTATTGGATATTTCCATAACATATTACATAGGGGGAACTTGGTACTGTAGGACCAATTTTGCTTTTTTCATTTCTTTCAGGAACAAGAACTACTTTCGTGTATACGCCAAATTCAAAATTTTAATCTAGCTATATCTCTCTCTCTATCTTTCTTGTTTAGCTTTAATTCTTAATTACTTCAAATATACCTTTTCCAACTAGTAATACATAATCATTCACTCACCTCTATATTCATTAACTTGTTCATTGATTCATTTGCTGATTCATGTATTTTTTACTCCCTTATTTTAAAAAAAAAATATTCACTCATTGATTTATTCATTCAGTCATTTTGAAATATCCTTAAAAATTTCGATCGAAAAGTCGCATAGGAAAATAGGCTCGTTTAGTTCTGGTGCAACTTCGTGTCTGTGCATGTTCTACGTCATTACATATTTCCGTTAAAGTTTGTTCCAAGAAAATCCGCGTGTTAGATCAGGATTTATATAGGATTGAAATTGCCCCGTAGGCACTATGTTATTATTATTATTTTTTGAACTGTTCAAAAATGAACAAAAAATGTTCAAATCAAAAAGTATTTCTCACCGAGAGCTTCTTCCAATAAGTTTGTTCATACGAACTTGGATCTTTGGAAACGCCCAGAGCTTACATAATGTGCCCATAGGCACTAATGTTTATATTTTTTTAACTGTTCAAAATCGAACAAAAAATTGTTCAGATCAAAAACTAAAATAGAAACGAGATGTCCTCGCTGAGATCTTTTGAATGCAAGAAAAATCTTCCGAATCGGACAATTCGTTCAAAAGTGGAGGACAGACAGACCGGCAAACACACATTTTTCCCCATCTCAAAACCCTGCTTTCACTTTTTTTTAATGTTTATTTAATTACTTCACTTTTTTTGAGTTTTCTTTATTTTCAACAAAATTTTTACGATACATTAAGCCTACTTTCATTATTTTTTTTTTTTTTTTGAACTTTTACGGGAAAGTAGGCTAAAAGGAAAAAAAAACTATGTACTTGAAGAAATTATACTTTCTTTAAACCTTTGTTGTCATGTCTTAACTTTTCTAATAACAATATCTGCAATTCATTATGGGTAAAAAAATAAGTTGTATGGGATCAATAAAGTGGTCCTCTGTGCCTTTTTCACGCGGCACAGTGGACTAAAGTATATTAAATTACATTTTGTCATAATGATTTGATTAATACTCACACTGTCATATTATGAGAAAAAAGAGCTGGTATTTAGACTGGCAGGTAGATAGTTCCATATTGTAACTATAAAAAAAAGATTTTTTTTTTAGAGAAAGTTTATGCGAAAGCTTTAAATAGGAAAATAAGAATATCATTACCAACTCATTACCCTAAAAAATCTGCTGAAAGATATTTCTTCAGATCTTTTGAAAGTAATATTACGTATTGAATTTAGTTTTGTATAAAAAACACAAATCATCCCATCATCCCAAAAGAACAAGAGAAATTATTGTTTATATAAAAAAATACTTTTATGAATTTTTATGCCCTCTTATAATAACATTTCCCAATTTAATAAATGAAACCTTTTATTAATTATATTTTTATATCTAGTTTATGATTTTTTTATTTATTACATACTATAAGGAGTAATTAAAGAACATGATCACTTAGGTGTTTTGTTCATTTGTGTATTAATGTATATAGTTTAACAAATTTCTTTAGTTATAAATTATTGATTATTTTTAGTAATACTGTATTCACAATGTTTTAAACCAATTAACGCTCGCAATTGAAACCATTTTGTTTATAAGATCTTTCGTTAGGTTATTTCATGCCCAATTGGTTTCCTAATTCACCCTATCATGTTAGGTGCATATAAAATTCTGGAGATTTCGATACCATACAAGGATAAATGGATAACAAGTTTAATTATACTAATGTTTCCTGATCTTGATGTTAGTGCAATTAATGGAAAATATCTTAAACCTCTAATCGGTGTTTTCAGCAGATTTTTTGATTAACTATATTGCTTAATGTATTTGAACTCATTGAAAGGACTAAATTTAAAAAAGTGGATCTCTTAAAGAATTGGTTCTTAAGAGATTTAATTAAAACGTGCCAAATAGCAGTAAAGTTTGAGCAGTTTGCAATTTTTATCTCAACATGTTAGGCAGATTAAACTAGATAAGTTCAGTAATAGTTTCTGAATCATTGGGTTGTTAAGCAATAAGGGACTGCAGTTTAGACTTTCACTTAAGAAAACTAGTAATGAGCAAAAGTGGGAAAATTTTTTGTAACATAAGCATTTTTTATAAAGTTTCAGGTAGTTATCAGATGTTACCTGTATATATGTACATTTTTGTGTATGTGGTGTTGTTTTCCCTTAATCTAATTGATGTACAGATGAAATATATAATTATTATTTTTTATAATATCAATTTGACACATAACATTACGTTTTTTCTTGCGAATTATTTCTGACAGCACAGACACAGAACCTAATATACACAAAGCTTATCGAAAAAAATTAGAGAATGTGTTTATATATAAATATATATATTCTACGTAATTTTCTTCCTTTTAACCCTCTTATTACCGACTCCGCCTCAAGACGGACGACGATAAAAAAATAGAATTACAGGTTTAACCCATCCTCGTGTTAACTGATTGGTACTTTTACTGACACAGTAGAAACCGCGCCAATCCGTCAATACGAAGGCGGAGTTACAGAGTTATTAAGGTTGACTACAGGTTTCGCCAATCCGTAATCTCGCCCATACCTGTCAACGTAAATGGAAGGGAAGGATGTAGGGGATAGACCCTCTAATTCCCAACTCCGACTCAAGCCGTACGGCGATAACAAAACTTGGGCATTAGAGGGTTAACTGCAAAAACTAAACAAGTTTTTTTTTTAAGATTAAGAAATAAATAAAGGGAAGAGAACTTTATTTACATTAAACATGCCATACCTATTCAACATTTTGTCAAGTCATACTTTTAAACTGAAGACATTTGAATGCCAGTTAAACTTTGAGTGCTTTTATCATTTAATTGATCTGAAAGACATCGTTTATTCGAATATTTCCTCCTGATTCTTGAAAATAAACCGATTGAATGCAAATCTGCAGCGGAATACGTAGGAAGCCGTTCTTTATTTTTAGTATAATTTATAAATTTAAACCTCAGAGAAAATAATTCCCTTAAACCATATAGGTAAGCCAATTGAAATATTCTAAAGTAATTTTCTAAACTAATATCCTTTGAGAAGCACTACTAGGTTATTCTGAGAATGTAAACTAAAAAAACAGTATGCATTCATTTATTTATATTTTACTAATAGTAGTGTTTTGTTAAAAACATACACTGAATCATATCACATATCATACTTGTAAGTAGATTACCCAATTTCTAAAACACGTGGTAAATAATAAAAAATCACCGAATTATATCGAAAAAAAAGTTTGAACGAGGCAAATAAAAGAATATACACATCCGCAAACTTTATGCAAAGTAATTACACTTTTTTTTCTAAATTTTCAACAATGATTAGTTTGTGAGAAAATGAAAAATATTTTCCTTTTACAAAGTAACATAAATTTGCTTATCTAACAACTCACTTTTGCCGAAGAATTTCGAAACAATTAAACATCAAAGAAAACATTCTCTTTGCTTGTTTGATGCATAAAGTTTATTCTCGTAAAATATCATAATTAAATTCAGAAAACAATATTCCTTTTTAGTTATGTTATAAAATTCCAAAGGATTTTACCAGTAATCCCTTTTTTGCGAAGTGTTTCCAGAATTGGATTACTCTTTCTTTTTCCTCAGCTAATAAAAGTATAGGTATTTTGCAATATTCAATACTTTTTGAAAAGATTAAACGCTTGCTCTAATGGGATTAAGTGTTTAAATAAATGTATGGGTTTTTTATGTATTTGTGAACCACTCGCCCTGAAATAAGGTGGAATTTAATACTACGTCCGGGTTAAAGGATTGAAAACAAAAACAATACATGTGATGTATGTTTAATAATACCAATGATGAAAGTAGAAGCTCAGTTTGAATTGCAGATTAAACATTTAATCTTCAACTCAAAAATGTTGAGAGATAAATTTGTAAAATAATGCTCACCAGTTTAAAATGTCGAGAAAATCACCATAGTTTTATATTTAGTATTATAAATGGTATGGATTAAATAGTATTCACTATGCCTAGTTTTAAACGCTTTCTAAAAGTCGTATCATTTTTAAGTGTTAAAGGTTAGGACTAAAACACAATAAATTGGTGGGAAAAAGCAATTGACTTGGTTAAAGGAGTTAATTGATGTTTACAGTTTACTGCTATTTTTTCTTCAAACCACTTCGTAATTGAGTAAATTAAAATGTTGATTTTGCATTTGAGCCTATTAATTTTTAGGTTGAAAACGTATTTTTCGAGAAGTCTTCCGATCTGAGTTGACGGAACTACTAGAAATTATTTTACTAAAATATGCCCAGAACTTTCCCCTTTGCCAGCAAAAATATCCATTATGAAATTCATTGCACAAAGAAAATTTCGCGATAATTGCATTAGAAATTATTTTTCTTTCTTTTTCAATAACAGAAGATTTTTATGGAGCTATGACATAACTGCTTAGAGACTTGCAGGAACTATGACAAAACTGCTAATGAGAAAGGATAGATAAGAGTAATTTTCAAATATCACTCATTAATATGAACTTATTATGTGGTATCCTTTGTGAACAGGAAGAACTGATATAACAAATGATGGAAAATTTCTGCGTGATGTATGTTTATAGAGACTTGTAAACTCGTCATGCCTGCAAGTTAGGTATGTTGTAAATCATGGCTGCAGGTTAGGAAATTTAACATTTAGAAAGTTTACTAAAGATGAAGTAAACTCCGGCGCATCATTTAGGGCATAGGTTCTTAATCTTTTTTTGCCCACCGCCCACTTTGAGAATTTTTTTTTTCTAAATGGGCCTAGTGTAATTTTTAAATGTGCAATTTTATACATTTTATTCGTAGATAGGTTTTGACCCTATCCTATTTCTGTTTTTAAGGAAGACTTTTAATGAGAGAATCAAAGTGCACACTTAATTATATTATATTGAAAAGTATTTTTGTTAAAATTTTCAGACATTGATATCGTAAGTTAACTTAATGAGAAGGTTTAATTTGATGCATTTTTAAGGACTTTGCTAATATCAGGCTCGATTTTACTTAAAAACAATCATAAGTAGTAATGTAATGTGGAGTATAAGTAGTTCAGTAATGTGGAGCCTTTTGGTTAACAATGTTGCTACAGCACTATAGCCACGTTTAACTAAATATGAAGATGGGAATGCTAGCAGAAATCGTTGAACAATCGACCATAAACCTAATACTTTTGTTAGTACATAATCAGCGTATTTAGTCTATTTTAGACTATATTTAATTAATCTGCCCATGCCCCTCCATGTCATCTCAATGATCCCTAGTTTTCTGTGGTTCTTTTCCTGCCCCCCCCTGAAAATCTCAAACTCCCACAAGGGGCGTTATCGCCCACGTTGAGAAGCTATGATTTAGGGGGTCAGGAGGGGAGAATTAACACCCCTGACTTAAAGAATATGATGGCTTTTTCTGAATGTGAATGCATTTTGTTTTTTAATGAAAAATACAAGGATAATATACCCTTCCCCCTGCTCCCTGGAAAATTCGAAATGACTGCATGAGTAAACTACTTAAAAAATAGTGTTCTGATCCAGTGAAGTTTTCCCTTTAACGAAAAGCAGTAAATATTTACATAAAATATGATGGAAATGCTCTGGGTGATATATGTTCAAAGGTAAACACGTCTGCTGGTAAATTATATATTATGCCTATAGGTTATCAAGTTCATCATTTCGAAAATTTACTAAAGATGAAGTAAAATGCTTTAAAAACTTTGTATTTTTCAAAAAAAGCAGTAAGTATTTATTTTATAAAACTTATGCGATGTTTGACATAAAATATGATGCAAAAGTTATGAGTGATATATGTTTAAAGGGAATTTTAAATTTGTCTGCTGTAAAATTAAATATTATGCCTATAGGGTCATCATTTAAAAAGTTTACTAAAAATGAAGTAAACTGCTTAAAAAACTTTGTATTTTTCTCCAATGAAGATTTCCTTTCAACGAAAAGCAGTAAATATTAATTTTATTACATTTATGCTATGTTTGACATAAAATATGATGTAAAGGTTACGAGTGATATATGTTTAAAGGGACTTTTAAATTCGTCTGCTGGAAAATATATATTATGCCTATAGGTTAACAAATTCATTATTTAGAAAGTTTACTAAAGATAAAGCAAACTACTTAAAAATCTTTGTATTTTGATCCAATAAAGCTTTCCCTTTAACGAAAAGTAGTAAATATTGCTTTTAAATAATTTATGCGGCTGCTGAATAAAGTGCGAAAAAAACTCTTTTAAAAATAATAAGATCTTTAAGCCATACATTAATAATTTGCAACAAAAAATAAAACGTTTGTAGCCTTTCTTATTGGGCATGAAAAATTATGAAAGTTAGAGTACATTCTAGAATTAAAACAATATATGTTTTCTATGGTTAACGTGCATTGCTTTTTTGGCCATAATTTCTCTTTCACTGTACAATTTAAATGTTAAAACATTTATTATCTGCACAAGTTTTTGATGTACAAGCTTTTTTTAACCACAGTGGTTTTAAAATAAGAGTTTGAGTTGTGATGAGCGCTTTGAGAAAATACTACTCAATTGTTAAAAAAAAAAAAAAAAAAACAAGATCAAAAAAAAAAAAAAAAAACCCTTAAAGTAATATATTTTTCTTTACTTATATAGAGTACATTCTGGAATTCACAAACTATTTTCCATATAAAATATAAGAAGGATAAGGTGTTATAAGAAATAAGGATTTCCGCCGTAGTCTTACGTTCATTTGTTTATGTGTTGAAATTAAAAATAAAAAAAATAGAACTTCAAAATCCTAAATTTCAATGAGCCATTACTGTGAAGGTGCTTTGGAATTAATTTAATTTATCAATCTTTCCCTGTTACCAGATAATTTTCACAAAATTTTGTCTTTGTATCACCGAAAAGGAGGATGGGCTCATAAGCTACGCAAAAGTTAATGTTCTCATATCATCAATTATAAAAATTATATTTTAATTCATATAATATTATTATTAATGTTATTGTTTTATATTTGTTTAGGGGAAAATTATGTGCAGTACGACGAGGGCTTGCACACTTTTCTCCAATTCAACAACCAACTTTAATTTGTTACTTTTACTTCCTTGCACGAGGTCTCTCAAAATGGCATTGGTTTTTTTCGAAAGCACACATAATCACAAATATTAGATAATACACCATTTTCTTGTCACTTTAAATACGCAAATTTAAAGTGAGAAGGACAACCACAGGAGAACAAAAAACAAAACTTATTAAAAGGAAAAAAAAAGAGACAAAATGTTCAAATTAGGTTCAATGGTCATCCATTTAGTTGCATTAGCGGAATACATATGTACTTAAACCCATTAGTCTAATAATAACAATTCGTCTAATAATAACCGATTTCCACACGTAAAATTGTAAGTTTAAATGTTCTGAATGAAATTTAATTTAAAAAGAAAAATAATATTTATATTTAAAGTTTTTGAAAGTAAAAACATGAATTAAGAAATAACTATAATAATAATTACATAATACTCATAAGTCTAACAAAAGGTTTTCAGTACCTAAGCTACTCAATTTAAATAAGATCTCTGATCCAAACTGCCATCAGTAGTACTGCTTGCCTAAAGATTTAACTGAAACTGTGCAGTTTCAGTTAAATCTTAGGGCAAACAGTGTCCATGGAGCGCAATGATAAAGTGATTTTATTTGTTTTCTTCTGTTCTCAAAAATAAAATGAGTTTATTAGCCTTAAAATCATTAACCTCAAAATCAATTATTCATAAAATCTTAATTTTCACCACCTGAGGCTCGTTGGCGGTGATTTACCACATGTCATGAGTAACAACAACAACATCAACGAATATTGAAACTATTAACGATTTTCATTTAGTTATATTTAGTTATATGCATACATTTTGCTTTTGCAGTTAATTTGTTAGCCAGATTATATATAATATTTGTAAAAGATATTTGCGAGAGCACAATTAAAAGTTAAATTCTCAAGAAAATTTTTAAAAGCTTTCAGAAAAAGTTGTCAATATCAGTTATTTAACATAAATAAATGTTGTACGTATCAATAAGTTTCCAAATATGCACACGCAAATAGTTTTTTAACCAGATAATGTATAGATAAGATAGGGTAGCCAGTAAGTGAACGCTTAAGTATAATTTCCTTTAAAAAAATAATTTTTGAATACGTAGTATTTGACACATGAAAGTGAACAGAAATTTCTTGAAATGATTTTTAGAAATTTGGAAGTTACAAATGGCAATGCTTCATGTATTTTTGAGTGGAAATAAAAGTGGTACGACAAAAGTGATAGATGATCAGTGAATGCAGACAAAATGCTGAAGCTTATAAACATGCAATATTTTTATTCCATTTATTCAGGTATCAGGTAGTTTAGAATTGCACGGAAGGATGCAGCTGTTGTCAACACATCTAGAAAAGCTCTTTTAATTTATTTTTTATGGAATAGCGATTCAAAAGGAAAACTGAACTGAAATGAAGTGGGATATAAAGTATAACACTAATACTTTGGACGTAAAGGAATCACAAGAAAATCGTTTAAGGTATTTTTGTGGTTTATCTAAAGCTGTTGTAAGCTAAAATCATTTGTTTTTTGTTTTGTAGGAAAACAACGAACACTTCTATGTGCACGTAATAAACCTGCACAAGTAACATTGAACCATTTTAACAAACCATAAATTAAGCTAATAAAATCAGCTATAGGATATTTTCATGTTTTCGGTTTTATTTTCAAGTTAAACGCTTACAGTATACAAACTTGTAAAAGTGAACAGCTTATCCCATAAAAGTACGTGATTCCTTGTCTTAAACGTATATTAATTCCTAAGCTGCGGTTACATTTACTGCAAGATTGTTAATTTTAATTGACCATAAATTACTAATATCAAATTATTGTGAGTCTAAAGTAAACCTTAAACATTCTTTTGTGCTCTAAAATGTTTTATATATTTTCTCTTTTACCTTCGTATTTTATACTTGATATCTTCACCCATGTTCATGCTATGTTATTTTATGTGACACTCAAAAGCCATCCTGTACGTTTAAAGAAACCTAGTCAGCTTTTCGGCATTTATGCGTGATTAAATATTTTAACAGCTTTTAGAACACATTTAACGCAAATCACTAAAGCCAGAATAAGCCCATAAAATGGTTGAATAGAATACTTATAGCTCAATAAAAAGTCAAAATGCGACCGTTACTGTATCAGAATAACCATAAAATGAATGGTATATTGCTCTTCTGCTAGTTGGTTTCAAACTTTCGGAAGATATGTTTTGTAACTTCTGAACTTTTAAGCTTCTACTAAAGTAAATTATGGATAAAATATGCAACATTTTGGGCTTCGCTCTCCTCTTTTTTTTTCTACCTTTCTGTTATTTCGTGTTTTCTGCTGAAAAGGAATTTTACCCATTTTTATAACTGGATTGTAAAAATACGTTTAAGAATAACATGTTTGAGTGACGCATGGACCGAAATGAAACAACAACAAGAAACAATTCAATTTTTAGAATGAGAAAAAGTCTCTTGCTTTGAATTCATGCATCATTACATTCATTGTTTAACTGCAATAATGGGTGTGATACTTACAATGCATCACAATTAAAATGGTATTTATCCCTGAAGGAGCAAACATCTGAAAAATAGAAGGTTTCGCATTTTTCGCTTGGAGATATTTTGAAGTTTCTCCTTCGGTAACTCCGTTTTATTTCATTAACCCATTAATGATTGGTTTTTGTATTTTTTCCAGTTAAACTTGCAGTAAAATATTGCTTTAAGTAAAAAAAAAAAAAAACAAATAAAAGTTAAATATAGCCAGAAAAACCTCAGTTTTTGGTTCACATCCTAAAAGGAGCTAAACATTCAGGCAATAGGACGGAAAGCATGCGAAGTTATATGTTTTTTTTTTTATTTTTTATTCGCATCTTTCTGAACATACGCATCTCAGAAAATGTCTAAGTTTATAGACAAAAGAAAATTATTCTAAAATAGCATAAAAAAACAATTAGAATTGACCTTTTCTTCCTGAACATCACGCAACATCGTAAAATTGAAACAATAATTACTTCCTTGTTTGCAGTTGCTCAGTTGGATGTCCTTCCACTTGTCATTTCAAAGAAAATTCCATAAGAAATAGTTTACCACATAAAAAAATATACATTTCAGCCCATAATTATAGAAATGAAAGCTATTATACAATCTCTTCTTTGGGACGCCTAGCACAAATGAGTCAAAGGACATAATCCGTCGTGTGAGTGTAAAACAAGGTTGTGTATAATTTTATTGAAATCGTTGCAGAACCCGGCACACGGGGGGGGGGGGGAGTAGAGTTACTCGCGTCCGTGACATACCTTAAATCACACGTGCCCCCTGGGTGGTGCTAAATGAGAAAAAGCTAGAGGCTATGGCTACTTTTGGAAAAAAAAAAACCTGCAATATCGTGAAGTGAAAGTGATTGTCTTGAACATACTGCAGTGGAACTGATATGGTCATTCTGATGCTAAATTTAGTTGTCATTCATAAATTATGTCACGCTTCAAGGGGGGAGGGGGGTTTCTCGAACTTGTGACAAAGTGTGACAAGGGGAGGGGATAATAAGAAGTGTGACATCATGCATTATTCAACATAGCGTGACATGTGACAAAGGGGTGAGGATGGTCCGCTGAAGTGTGACATATTGTGACAAGGGGGGGGGGTGAAATATATGGGAAAAAAGCGTGGCATCATTTATCAGCGGCCCTTTACTGAAATAAAAAAAGACCGTTGTGTGGAGAGGAACGTATATGTTCTGGTTATCCAGGGGGCAAATATTGCGGAACAAAACATCAATTATAATACTAAGAACTATGTTGTATATGGATTGTATAAGAAGAGACAAATTGGCAGCGGTATACTTGTTGCTATCTGTAAATGGATTTGATTCCAATAAAACTATATGAAACAACATGTGCTTTTCTATGCATACAGCCGGCTAATAATTTCCAATAAGATATGAAAAAGTAAACTTTTTTTAACTTAACAGACAATTGTAAGATGTAAGTTTTAAGTAAATGTTTAAAATGAATAAAAAATTCGCTGAATTTTATTTTTATTGCACATTTTATGATAGGATATGTAGACACACATCGTATCCTGATAAACATTAATACATGCAAATGGCTAGGTGCTCAATGCAAACCACGGCCATACTGACTGAACCTTTTCGGTTATCTCAGACTACCCCCCAGTATGAGGGGGTGCTACCGTGGCGCTGTCCTCCTTCGAGCCTCCCACAAACTCTCTGACAGTTGACAGAACCAGCACCAACCATAAAGGGCTGGGCTGGCAGAGCTTTGCGTACCTGCTTCACCGATCCGGGGCCATAGTCATGCTACAAAGCAAGCTTTACGTCACCCGAATCGGATGTTGCTATTTTAGTCGCCTCTTACGACACGCATAACTACGTCGGCGCTATTCTACTCCGGCCACCGCACATGTTTTATGTGTGATACTTGCAATTCACATTTTTCATAAATTGTAATTATTGATAATTTATGTATTTTGCTTGAGTAATTTCCATTCTACATTTACTCGAAATTTTAAAATTGTTTAGTGCCTAATTTTTAACTATTAGCTTATAAATAATAGCTTGCCATTTAATTTTTAAAATTTAAACGTTATTTTTAGTTTTTGTAGTCTATATAATGTATCGTATTTGCGTATGAAAACTGGATTTGTGCTACTTTTTATGAAATAAAGTGAAAGAACATTACAAGTAGTAGGATAATATTTTATTTCTTCCAAGAACTATATTAAACAACATTAAAACACCGTTAAAATGAAAAAAAAAATAGGAGAACGAATTGCAAACACGTGTTTCAAGGTTTCAATGGAGCCTTCTTTTCAATGCAAATCAAAAAGAGCGTATGAATGAGAACGCATTTGATAAAGGACTTCCGCGTATAGCTTTTATTAATGTCATACACCCATCATGTCATACATCTAACGTCATTTACCTATGATGGGTATATTATATTTAATATTGTTAAGATTAATAAAACATAGTTTTTCATCAGCTTTATACGTGATAAAGTGAGTAGTCTCTAAAGCAACTCGTAAAATATAAACGAAAGATTCATAGACTTGGTAAATTCACTGTAGTTTGCCCATAAAATTCTTTCTAAGTTTCAAGAAACATTTATTAAATTAAAAATGAAAATTACTAAAAATTCGTAGAGAAATGTACATCTTTTCCTAACGAGTTGCTCGTTTAGTATTAAATAAAAAGTAGAAAAGAACAGTGTAAGTTGCGCAAAAGATGTAAACTAATTTAAACAGCAAATAATTCACTTAAAAAATACTTTGAATCTTCTTTTCCAGCAATGTTCGTGCCGTTACCATAGGAAACGTGAACAGTATTCTCGTGATAAAAAACGAGGCTCAAATTTGAATCCTACGATGAAAATGATGAAACTGATGCTTAGAAAATCGATCTTGAAAACATTCGCATGCTTTTGAGCGCCTTTAAATAACAAAACAGAAGAGTCTTTTATTCAATTAATTCACGTTCGAAAATGTCAAAAAAGGAGAAAAAGATGAACGATTTAGCATGAATAGCAATATAATGAGGTCTTTTATCCCTTTATTTATTTTTTAGAATCGCGTTAATATGATACAATTAGGCTTATATAAATATTTCATTTTAATTTTCGTTTCAAAAATCCAAATAAAGCCTGAAGTATTCATTAGCGTTCTGTTAAAATTTGATAGCAAAACGGCACTTGCACTGTTAAATCAGAATTCTTGTTATTGGAATAAAAGGGCCTTTTTTCAAGAACATCACGTTTTCAGAATAGCTCCAAATCAAAATAACTTAGATTTGGAAAAACGAGTTTTTATTTTTTTAAGTAACTCTTTTCTAAAAAGGAAAAAAAATCCTCACTTAGGGTTTGAACTTTGAACGTAGGCTGTTCTCACTCTAAGCTAATCCTCTCACCAATATGCCAGGAGCACATCGACTTAGGGAGATAGTTAAATTATACAGTTTCCAAACGCACTAGCTGCGTGTGCTAAAGTACCTTTTGCTCCAAATTTCTTCATAGCCCAATAAAGAAGAGCGTTAATTATTCAATCATCCATTCTGTTTTTTAATATTTTATTTTTTTACTTTACTGCATCCGCTGCGAATCCGCCGTATTATTCATTTTATATTCCTTCTCTGGCGAGACGAACAGACTACTCACATTCTTGAGTTGTCTTAACATCTTTCGTAAGAAATAGTTAATTATTTTTCATACACATACTGTTGCTCTGATTAAGTAAAAAAAAAAAAAAAGCCCTGTATTTATTATGAACGTAAAGTTGCTCTATAAATTTTTTATTTATTGCACTTAATGCTTACTCGTTCTGTAACTATAATTTCTAAGTATGCATCGGTACTAATAACGGTCATGCTCATTTTCAAGTCAAAATGACTTTTAAAAAGTAAGTAAGTCTAATATTTAAGAACATTATTTTCATAAGTGTGTAGTGTATATGTGATATCGTAGGAACGAACAACGTACTAGCATTTATTAATGAAGGAATGTGTGTTTCTACCTAAAAAAATGATGCTTGGACTATCGTAACTAAGATTATTTAACTGTCTCACCTCCAAAATTGGATCTCAAAAATTTTCGCTTCAAATTTTGCGCACTGTAATGTAATTGAATTTAAATTGATTCTCAAACGTATTTGTTTGCAATTGCAACTACGAAATGAGATTCATGAAGAAAAAAAGTATTTTACTGCTTTTGTAACAAGTAATATTTTTCTAAAGTTGTTGCATGTTGTTCTATTTCATGAAATCACAATAATGTTTGGACAGCAAGTGTAGCGATGATTTCGTTTGAGAGAAAAGATTCAAATAAAGAATTAGAAAGAAAATTTCCAGTTATTTGCATTTTGAAAAGTCTAATTTTCAAGATTAAAAAAAAAAAACAACCGGCTTTTTAATTTTAAAAACTATAATATATAAAAAACCTATAATATCATACTAAAGAGAAAAGAAATACTAGGAATTTATAGAAAAGACATCATAGGAGAAATAAAACTCAAAACGTATGGATTATTTTTTTTAAAAATGTACAAAACGCTCGAAATCGTCGTTGCAAAAAGAAAAGCACAGCAATCATTTTCTAGAATATGCCTTGACTAAACAACCTTTCTTCCGTTGATATTGCGTTTCAGAGAGTTCAAAACATGTGTATTAAAGTATTTGACGGAATTCAAAATGGAAGTAGAACTTTGTTCCAGCATGGTCTGAAAAATATTAAAGAAAAAAGACTAATAGTCATTCATGCTTGAAATAAATGGAACTAAAGGATTCTTTGGATCTATATAAACTTGAGTTTCATTTTCATTTATTTCGTTTTTTGATGAAAGCTACAGTTTTAATCCAAATTTAAAGGACATATATCAGATCGATCATCTTCTAGATTTTACTAGAAAACAGGTTTAACAATTCCTAGAGGGCATTTTGTTAAATGAAAAATAAATATCGATATTGATGTAGAATACCTGCATAAATGGTTTTTAAAAAGGTATTTAACCCTGCTGGTCTGTTCGGGTGTATTTGACCCGAAACGTTTTTTAACTGTTCATAAAAAATTACTGTGTTGAGATAATTGTTTGAAATTTAGTAACTTTGTAAGTCAAGGTATTCTCTCATTCCTCAGAAAAGGATTTTATTTTATTTAATTATTTACTACGTGTTTTTAAATTTTGTATCAATGTACTGTTCGGGTCATAATGACCCGAACCTATGTTTTTAAATAATTCTATGTAAAAAATTATTTGGTGTCGTACTAATTCAACAGGACGTGATAAGAGCAAATACTATTGTGGTCAAACGAGGTTCACGCAAGATCAAAGGTCAGTAAAGGTTAAATGATGTGGTTCTTCAGATAAGTTGACTTGACACATAGCAGCTAGATCACGTGAATCTATTTAGTTAACTGTATGAGGCATCTGTCCACTTTGACTATTTTGTATCGTATTACATGAGAAAATGATTTAGCGCTATTATGAAAATACCAAAAATGGCGAGTAACAATTTTGGGAAGAAATGAACTTGTGGGGAAAATCTGATAGTGACGTCGAAGACACTTGTGAGGATGGAAACCATTACTAGTGAGGAAAATTATTTTTTTTCTTTTATACTGACGGTAGTAATATGATTACTCATTCAATTCATAGTTTACAGTATGTTCTCTCAAAAGACCAAAAACAAACTGGTTGTTCGATTCACTTGCAATCGTTGGCTGCCTAAATTTTGAGAATGTAATAAAAAGAACTCCAGATATTACTAGGTGTTCAACATCATGTGAATCTCAGAAATAATGATAAAACAGTGCATTTGGATGCATATTCAATTCCACTATTCAGAATAAAGTCATTACAATGACAAATACTGAAAGAGAAAAGGTCATGGAGGAGAAAAACATTTTGATGCTATTCAAGCTATATTCAAGCTTATTTTAAATTGTAATGCCAGTATAGGCTTACTTTGGATCAACTTTTCAGTTCATAATATACTTGCTAAAGAAGAAGAAATTGCTAAAGAAAGGTTACGTTTTATAACATGCGGGACTGTTGGGCTTGCAGCGCATTTATGCTCTGGAAATTTATGAACAATATATGTAAAGAAAACAAATTAGCATAAAAAGAAAAATGTTCTTTTTGAAAAAACTTAGCAACTAATTATTTTCTCTGCAGTTTCAGGCAATGTAACATTGCCGTAGAGATGAGGAATCCACATTATTGTAGAAAAAATACAACGCAAAATAAAAATTGAATTATCACTTCTTATTTACTTTTGAGTAATAAGTGAGTCGCATGCAAGTTCAACCAATAAAGTCAGAAAAATAAACAAATATATTGCACCAAAATTGTAAAAACGCATCTTCAAAGTACATATAATCATAATATTTCCCATACTGTAAATAAAAAAGAATAACAATATAGAAATTTTTGTTCAATTCATGTTTTACAAAGTAATTGTCATATTTATACTTACAACAGAAACTCTGGGCATTTATTTTTCACTTTAAATCGAGTGAACTCTGTTAAAATATGTTTATTTTATCTAGCTAAAGGGTATTATTAAAAAACGGGGTAAATATACCACCTCTGTAGTGAGTATTCAATTTTCGGGTCATATTGACCCGAACGGTACGTGTGCAAAGTAACTGCGAACAGAACAGTAGGGTTAATAATAAACCTGTGGGTTGTCAGTTCTGAAAACCAAACATGAATGGAGGCACTTCAAGCAGCATCATTGGTCACATGGCAGCGATGAAAGCAATGTAAGCAAAGGAAGCCGTAGCATCGTTTTACTTCGAGTTCGACAAATCTAATAAAAACTAGGACTAAATAAATTTCTTCTATATTACATAAAATTAACACTAAATAAAACACTGTAACTATTGTAATAATAAAAAAAAATCTTGAATAATGATTACATTAAATGTAAACACTGGGTTATATCGCTCATGAGTCCCTCTAGCGGTGGATGGCCTCCATTGCGAAGATGAATAAAAAAAAACCTCTTTTAATATGTCGGTCGATGAATTAACAATATGGTTTTCACTAGTATTTCAGCTGGAAAATCTCTTTTGCCATGATAGAAAATTCATAAAATAATTTGATACAAAATATATTTTCTCTTTAAAACATCAAATTGTAAAATGTACTTATTAAACAAAGTTTCATAATTGGTAAAAGACCAATCAAGAGATCTTTTTAAAGGGAATGTGAACATACCGTACTAAATAACGTTACTGCTATTATTCATAAACTACTTTCAAATTTTACTTTAATGAATATTCGCAAACTTCATACTGAAAAAGAATTCAATAGCAAAAGGGCCTTAAATTAATTTATAGATTTAAATAATTAGTTTTTCTTTCATCCGTAAAATTAAAAAAGTCGTAAAGTGAAATATTGGTAACCAATAGCAATTATTTGTGTTTTCTAAGTGGAATCCATTTAAACATTCTTCTGGTAACTATTTCCAATTAATAGGAATAAATCAATAATGGAATGACTGCCTTTTACATTTCTATTTTATATCGTCTGAATAATCAGCAATGCTTCTTTTAAAGACTTTGGGCGTCGCATTTGCCTTATATTGCCCATTACATGAAATGGCGATATTTGTTTTCCCCGTAAGATAAAGAACATTTGGAATTCCGAAGTAATTTTACGCAGATATGTATTTAAATGACTTCATATTTCACTTATATTTCCGTTTGCGCTCTACACTTCAATTATTTCGATTTAAAAAGTTTTAGTAATATAAAAGAAGCTTAAAGTCTGGAAATGTACCTTGATTGCCATTTCGCTGTCGATAAAAATTGCCTGACAGATTGTGCCATTTATCAGATACTTTTACATTCTTTCTTTCTCTTTTTTTTCAATACAGTTCAAACATTTAAATATCATTTGTATTTTATTCCTGCTAGGATAAATAATATTGTGCTTGCAGTCAGTAAAGTTTAAACCATGGTAAGGAAATTAAAAAATTTTAAAAAGTCAGAAAATTGCATTAATATTATTATTCTTTCTCTGGAAATATCTAGCAAACTTTAATTTATTTGCAAAAATAGCACTAGTAAAGCTTTAGATAGTCTTACGTGATATAAATTTTTAAGTTGAAAAACTCAGCTTTTCTCTTGAAATCTTTATAAGTAAAAACATCTGAGTTTTATCCAACTGAACTCAAAATGATTTTAAAATATCAATTCAAAAAACTAAAATTTATAATTACTTTCGAAAAATACAGAAACTTTGGATATTTTGAAGACCGCTTATTTACTAATGTTGAATTTTACTTAATGTTCACTTAACAGCTAACTGCAAAAAAAAAAAAAAAAAAATAAATAAATAAATAATAAAAAAAAATCCTATGTGTAGATATGCTTGCAGTTAAAATCGTATTAGTATGATGAATTGCTTAGTTAATAAGTAATTGTTTAGGAGAATAGTTTGGAAAAAATGTGTTTGAGTTTTCTTGATTTAATCAAGTCTTAGTATTATTCAAATGAACCTTATTTGTACGATAAAAGCATTCCCTTTTGCGCAATAGAGATAATTAAAAATGTATAATTATCTTAGTTTTTATTATCTTAGTGGTTTCATTGACAGAAAAAGTTATGCCTCTATCTGCTGAACTCCTTCAACAGAAACTTGAACAATATAGATGATAAAATGTTCAACGGAAACGAATTTTCAAATAAAGTTAGCACTGTTCATAATTTGTTTGAAGTGACGTTTAGAAATGCTTATAAGGAAAAAGAGAAAAAAAAAGATTAAAAAACTTTTTATTATCAGAACTCAGTTTTAGAGAAGAAGGGTCCATATTGAGGGCAAGGTTGTAATTTCACAATGACGACGAAATAAAATGTTCGGAGATTCACACTATATGGCATACACATTGAATAGCATTTTATAAACTCTCTATTTATTTCAAGTGATTTGATGAGTCTTATGGGCTATTTAAGATAGTTTTGTGCTTTAATCAAACGTGATGTATAGCTGACAAATTATTAATTATGCACTTAGCGGAAAAAAATAATTTCATGTGAAGAATGTGTCATATTGTTAAAAATTAAATTTTCCTTTCTGTTCTGTGGTTCATGGTCTGTGTGTTTAAGTTATTAAGCATTTATTTTTAAAATGGGGCAATTGGAAAACTAATATATGGATTCATTTGGGACACGTTCAAGACATAAAAGTTATTTTAATAGCTATGTTATTGAATATTAGTGCAAATAATAAATATTTTTACTTTCTATAAGTTGGCAATTCGAGTCTCAGACTATAATCTTAACAGATAAATAATAATTTCACTTTGTGCAAAGTAATAGAAATATAATTTCACGTTAAATTAAAGCACAAATGAGCATTAAAACGCAGACATATGTTTCGGGATTGCTTGGCCCCAAACCCTTTTAAAACAAAATTTTCGGGGGCAAGGGAAAAGGGGTTCTTAAAAGCCAAATTTTAAAGTGAAATTATATTTCTATATAATCTTAACGTTCTGTCAACCAGCTATATTTGCTTTAAACAAAACATGATTCATATTCTGCATTTGAAGCACACATGTGACAAAAATGAGTCACCCATTCCTACGAAAGATAATTAGTGCAAATGATAGCAGAAATACTAATATATTTTGTGGCAATGATATGCTTGATTAAGCCGAATTGCTGCCATAGTACCTGATTTGGTAAAACTTTTGCTTAAGATTCCCGTATGATTTGAATGTTCCCATCGCTTTGCTCAAAATGTTTCCTTAGCGCGTTTTGACTAAAGTGCACCCTTGAGTACCCATGCTTCTCGCTGAATCAGTTACTAAATGCCATACTTCTAATATAGTTTTTTTCTTATTAAATAGATTGATATTCAAATTTGTTGGAATACAAAGTAAAAAAAAAAAGATCAAAGTAAATGATATGCTTACTATAAAACAAAGATTTTAAGTTCGTTCCACATTTCAGTAGAAGAAATACATTATTATTGGGATAATAGTTTTTATGTATATAATTTAGCTGTATTTTATGCAAAGCACTGGAATATATTTTCGTATTAAGTGTTTTTGTGTGATTTAAGCTTTTGTGAACAAAAACTGTATTTGCACTTTTATTTTTCGTGACAAGCAAAAGAAATAGCGTATATGAGAAAAGTAGCTTTATTTTTCTGACCATATACAAAATTCACATTCAGAAAGATACAATCTAAATAAAAAATAATTTCATCTAGTTCAAAATCGTGTTTATGACGAACAAATTTCTGAAACATTTCATCAACACGTCGTATGTACAGACAAGAATGTACCGAAATAAATATGCAGTTTTTTTAACTCTCTCATGATGTCATTCCATTGGACAGGAATACTCTTTTTTTAAGAAAAAGCTGAGTATTTATTACTCGTTTTTGCTAAACATGACTTTAGGGCATGAACATTAAGTTAATATTTTGTTATTGCTGTATTTCTTTTACAAATGAGTATAATTTTTAATTACACGGAAAAAATTTGAATTACAATGTCAGTCAACTGTGTTCCTGTATGAAGAAAGGACATGGTATTTCAAGAAAATTGTCTGTAAAATTTTCAAAGCAATTTTTTAGGCTTTTTCCATAAAACAAGAAATACTTTAATACAAATCAAGTATGGACATTATGTTGAGCCCTATTTAACATAACGTCCACACAATATTTGAAATTAGGATTGTGTTTCTAATTTAATCTCATAAGTTACAGTATGATGTGAGATAAAACACCGTCTAAAACTACAAATGATAAAAGTAATTTTATTAATGCATACAACTTAAAAATGATTCCAGAAAACCGCTAGTCTAAAATTAATCATAAAATGTGCAACCATTTTGTGGTTTATTATTATTATTATTAATATTATTATTATTATTATTATTATTATTATTGCTGTCATTGATATAATTATGTTGCATTATACATGCATATATATATCCATATATTATGTATCTTAATTTCATCTTGTAAGTACTTTTGTGCTTTTTTCTTTACTTTGCCAGAATTAATTCGATGACGATTTTTAAGAAATAGTACAGTCAAATGTTTTTTTTTTCATTGTCATGTTACAGAATTTTGAAAAAAGTATTAAACTATGCTGTGAGTTTAAAGAAAAAAAGGAGTTTTTACTTATTTAGACTTCATTTAAGAAATTACATTTATCTCTACACAATTATTTTGTGGCAATCTGAGAAAAAACTAATTTAAAAAAATATTTTAAAAGACACATAATTTCTTTAAGTGCCATTGTAAGACAAAATATTGCCTTTTTGAAAAGAAAATTACTTCTAAACGTTTTTTCTAGTTATTAAACAATACAAATTTGAATCGAAGTTATACATTTTAATTGTTTGGAAAAAGTAGCAAGTTGAAAATGAAGATTTTAAATTTTACGTGAAACTGGCAATTAAATAACGGAATGCATATTTAATTTAATGTAATTTATTAATGATATGTATATTTAATTTAATGTTAATTAATTAATGCTATTTAAGTTTCAAAAATAACAATAACAAATTACATAATGTTAGTGATATTACAACCAACAGCTTGTATTGTTCATAAGGAAACGTACATTAGAAAATAATTACTTCTGCGGGATATTTGCTACATTTTCGAGATTAAATATTCTGAACTAGACGTATTAATATTAAATTATCTCTAGCAGTACAAATGTAGTTTTAAGAGTTACTAGTAAATGCGAGAATTATGTGAAGAAGGAATATTGTGCGATGGGATATTTTCAGAAATGAAAATACAATAATGCTAATATGCTTCTTTCTTTTACATGACTGATATGATGGTATTTTAATTAAAACCAAATATCTCTTTTTAACATCATAGAAAAATAAAATATCGTTTTTTAGTAAACAAGGAAGAGCATATTTAAACTTGTTTTCCTTTGTTCTACTACGTATTTACAAGTAAATACTTTTGTATTTTTTATACAACATTAAAACTGAAAGCGCAATTCAATTGTACCAGTTTCTTTGAAATGCAAGGAAAAGCACTGTTTGAGTTTTTGAGCATAATTTGTACAATGTATGAGCCAAACACGATATTCAATACAAATAAAATGTCTCGAATGAATAATATTATTATAATCAGATCAACTAAAACCAGTTTCAGTTGCACACCATATCAGCACCTTTGTGTGGAAGTTTGATATCCACACAACATTCTTTTAAATGCATTTCGAAAATCTGGACTAAATATAGTGTATATAAAAGGATTTAGCAGAGAGTTGGCATATCCCAACCAGAGCAAGAAGCTGAACACATGTTCGTTAGGCTCGCAAGCCTCACAGACTGACATGAGAAGAGCCATGACAAAAAACGGCAGCCAGCAAACGATAAAAACACCTGTTATCACCATCAATGTTTTCGCTGCTTTGCGTTCCCTTTTTGCTTCGGTAGTTTCCTTAGCAATTTTTTTCTCCCGCTTTGCTAACACAAGAAGCCGACCAACAGGTGGCTGATTTGTAGTCACACCATTTTCTGGAATTTGATTTGCAAGCTGCTGTGCTTCATCATTAGCGTCTGCTGGTTTGTCTTTGTTCTTTTCCACTATGAGTACAGCAGAAGCACCAGGCCTGCTACGGATCCTTTTCCGCGCTTGCTTGAATATGTTCCAATACAGAAGTAGAATGAATATCAGTGGAATGTAAAAGCTCGTGCACGTCGCAAATACTTGGTAAATAACGTTTTGGCTCACCATACAGCGTTTATCTTCTTCAAGTCTGCGGAAGAAATCTGGGTCTTTCCACCCAAACATTGGAGCAAAAGAAATGACAGAAGATCCTGCCCAAACACCAGCAATAAGCAAGTATATTTTTTTCGGGTCTCGACACCTTGCATATTCAATATTAGTCACAGCCCAGTACCGATCCACGGCTATTGCAAGGAGATGTAAAATGGAGGAAGTACAGCACAAAACGTCAAGTGATGTCCACATTCGACAAAGTTCCGGTCCTAGCCCCCACACCTGGTGGTAGATTTCATAATACGCACTTAATGGCAAAACCAACAATGCAACCATGAGATCAGCTACTGCTAACGATAGTATTAGCCAGTTGGCGGTGCATTTTAGGTTTCTTTCTGTTGCTATTGCATATATGACTAGAAAGTTTCCAATAAATGTAATTAATATGAATATCCCGAGAGCAATCGATATGAGTATCGAACGAATACCATTCACTGGGTCAGGGTGCATCATACCTGACACATTTGGAAACAAGGAATGTTCTGTAAAATGTGGGGCATTGTTTAACGTAAAGGAGTGGTCTTCTATTTCTGATTCCATCATTATAAATGCACAACTTTAGTCTAAATAATATTATGTTTCCAAAAACATTATGTTTAGTGTTCAGGTGTTGATAGTTTCGTGATTATCTTTGGATGTCCGTAGCTAGCACATTCTGTTGTGTTGTTGGGATCTTTATTATGAACCTGAAAGAAAATTGAAATGGTATAGCCAAATAATAAAAACAATTCTATTTATGGTTGCAAGCTATTAACATGGTCATAATTTAGACTTAATTAATTAAATTTTTTAATACATTTATATGTGCGAAATTTTGAATGATAGGATGAAACTGGGCAAGTGTAACCATGGGGTTAGTGTAACACTCTTTTAAAAAGTTTTATTTGTGTCAAACGCATCAAACATGTGTGCTAAAACCTTTATTTGTTATAATTTACCAAAAATATCCAAATCTGACATGTAATAATTATGATTGTTCACGGTTTAAATGATGTTGTGTTTTCACCTTGGGAGTGAGTGACGTGCTCAAAGTTTGATAGTCTGTCATCTTTCCCACATATGATTAATTTTATTCGATTGCAAAGTAGTTCCAATATCAGTCATGCTAAGCTAAGCTTACTCCAAAAATTTATCATGTAGAGCATGTTACAAATCTTCTAGGACCTTCTTGGACTAAGTGTAATCATGAGTTCCACTTGCCCCCAACAATGTTACCTACCCAGGATAATTATTTACTTAATAAAAAATAATTTCACGTTAAGAAAGCACAAATAGGCATTAAAATGCAGACATTTGTTTCGGGATTGCCTGGAATCCTTTTTTTTATAATGCGACAGGGGGCTTCTAGATCCAAAACATCCAAGCGTTAAACTATTATTTTAATTATTTACTTAACCTATACTGCATTCAGAGAGAAGTGATACCAGAAATAAATATAGAGGGTGGCTATGTGTTTTGCCAGTAGCATTTGCCACTTTTATGATTCACTTGCTGAATTGGCGTTCCGGAGGAACCGCAAAAACCGGCCATGAGCATTTTGTTTGTATGATTAACGCTGTTTTGTTTCCAACAGGCAATGGAATCACCAAGTGTTACCACGGCTATCACTTTGCCCTGAACCCACTATAGTTTTTGCTGTTATTTTTGTTTATTACTCTTCGAAATATTACTTAAATAAATACAAAAGGGTTTGCCTAATCGTTTTCTCTGACGATTTTTTTTTTTTTTTTGAATTTGTTTGCTTGAATTGTTTGAATTCAGTCAAAACTGAAAAATATGAACACTTTTTTCATCTCTCTCTTAGAATGTTTTATATGGTTATTACAAGGCGAGGTTACACGTGCCGCAGACTCTGGGGCAAATGCCATTTCAAAACACAAAATTTTGAAAAATATAATTTAACCATATTTCTTTTCTAAAATAAAAATATATACCGTTTTACAGGAAATTACTTCACGTTTATTCATAGTTTATTCATAGAAGTTTCAGAATTATTCCTCGATAGAAAGGGTTGGCAATTTGAGGTTAAAGTTGAACTGTGCACAAACGTGGTTACACTTACTGCTATTTTATCAAGACTATGTGTTTAATTTTCACAGACATTTTATTATTTTCTTCTGACATTGAAAAAAAATTAATCTAGCAAAAACGCGCGCATGCTATGAAAAACCGTGGTAAAAGCGATAGTTAATTAATGAAATTTTGTAACTACCACTAAACGGCACGGGCCAATCCAAAATTCCTTACTGTTAGTTTTCTACCAAGGCTGCAAAATTTATTGAGTTGTTTACCATTTCCAATAACTAATTATTATTATTATTATATATTTATTCACTACACACACTTTGTTATTTTTTTGCTATGCTTAAAAATAAAATTTTCTACCGTTTTAGGAACCCTATAGCACTATTAAATGAAATGACGATGGTAAAAAAACAAAGCTACATTACCAAGTTTGTATGAACGGATAATATCAAGCGACTTTTTTAGTTCATAACAACGATCTAAGTTTGGTATTTAGATCAATTTAAGCATGTTGAATTCAATCATGTTGAAAACGATACAGATTCCAATTTAAAATTTTGAAAGTAGTATTAATTCCATTGCCAGTGCAGTCGACCTTTAATAGATTTTGATTGATACTTTAATTTGTTTACTTTTAAAGTAACGCATACAAACAAATACAAGTAAAGTTTACTTCTATTTGCTTTCAATTAGGAAAAACAAGTAAAAGTACTTTACTAGATTAATTTTTTTTTGTTTTTCCTCATTATTCAGCTACAATACTCGCATGATAGCTGAATAATTATATCGTTTCTATTTTTTTCTTTTAGAAGGATGCTTGCAGTCGTATTTAATTAATAGAAAAAATATATTCTCACAAACATTAAAACTGATAATGTATTATGAAATCTAAACATTAATGGTATTGCCTTAACTATAAATCAAAAACAGTAAACTAAACTTTACCATAGCTGTAAAGGAACTTTGTAAGAATAAAAATACTTATCTGACCTTCAAATAAAATAGATACAAAGTAAATCCAGCTTTAATGTGGTATTTAATACCTTAAATTTGCGATAAACGTGCCATTAAACATACTTTAATTATCCATAGGAAGTTTTACGCCGCACTTTTGAATCAACGCTTTTAAGTTTTAATCCTAATGTTTCCTTTATTACATCGTTATACAGAATTTTGTTGATGGTACACATTCCACAAAATACTTTCGCCTTTCATTGTTTTCAGGATTCATTTTTTAAATTTACTCTTTGTATTTTTATTTTAAACAGAAAGTTTGAATTATATTTTAGCAAGGGTTTGCTTCTTAGTTTCGAAAAAAGAGAGATATGATATAATTTCTATAAGTTCGTGTTATTTTTGATATAAATGCGTTTTCATTGCTCAGTTTTCTCAAACTAAATATTTCACGACGAATTTGCGACTGATTTATCTAAAAGTTATTTTTGTGATTGTAACAGGTGTAGAAAAAAACGTAATTTCGACCAACATTATTGAGCTTCGTGTAATAAATTCAACGCTTAACACATTATGAGCCGGCCCGGGTGTTTGTACCTGTTTCGCGGATTGCCATTCATAAGCGCGGTTGGTATTTGTACCGTTTAAAATCATCACTTTTAAGTCACACAAGTAAAAAAATGTTTTATATAATGTATGAATTGGTGTATTTTTTAGTACATTTTTTAATTTAGTCAACTTAACCCGCTACGCAACAGAGCTGCACGTGCTACGTCGCCCACTAATAATGTATTAAAATGTATTTCGAAAACCAATGGAAATGATATTTCTTTATGCACATTAGTGCGCTTAAAAATAGTTAAAATTCCCACGTAGCAATTTAAATTAATCGTTGAGAACACATATCTAACCAACACATTTCATCTGAGTTCAGTTTTTTTTCAGTTTTTTTTTTTTCAGTTTTTTTTTTTCATCTTTTTTTCACCAATTTTTTTTTCATCTTTTTTTTGTTAGTTTTCTTTCAACTTTAAGGCACCTTTTTACTTATGCTGACTAAATAAGTAAATGAAAACCTAGTGTTATGTTTTCTTGACTCAGCTAATTTCATTCTATAGCTTAGCTGCTAAATCACAGCGTATTTTTCTTTCTTAAATATAACTTGTACTCGCATTGATTATAATTAACAAAAACAGAGCAGTTGGTCTGAAAGTAGTTTTAAACAAAGTGCGTTTATGTATTTAAAATAATATTACTATAACAATATGCTTACACTAAGATTACTAACTAAACACTCATTTGTATGCTGCATTAAAGTTAAAGAAATGGCAAAAGGCAAAATTTAAATAGTTCTTAAAAATCCGAACACTATACTGCATTATTTAGTACTTCGCACGATACCATCGAAATGAAACTGCATCTTTTAAAAAAATACTGACAATACAAACACGTTTAAAATTATTCTGTACGTATTAGCCAAAACCAAAAATTACCGCAGAATATAACACTTTATCTTGTAGTGCGAAAACAAGGCAATAAAACAAACTCGGTCACAAATGAACTTAACTATAGTGTACTGGTGTAGAAACCCTCATAAACTTCGACCTCAAATGTTATCAAAAGCCATAAGGCTTAAATAAGAGTGGTTTGCACTGCAGCATTAATGCACGGTAAGCACTGGCAACTAAATAGAAAATGAGTAAAGGCTTAGAGTTCTTGATTGCCAAACATTATAACAACAGACAGTTATTCCGGCTATAAGAGCTATTATTCAGATACGTGAAACTTCCCCGGAAGTAAAGAAAATGAACAGCGGATTATTATAAAATCGAAGAGTGTGAGCATAGCATACATATCATATTTACAGATTACGAATACCAAAAATTCTGATGGGTTTCACAGTAAATTTAAATTTCAGCTAAAATATTACAAAACAATCAAAGACTTACAATTTTTCGGTAATTTTTCCAAATTATCTATTTTTTCCCTTCTTTTATTCAACTTCAATATAACAAAAAAAGTCTAAGACAATTTTTTTGTAAAAAGAATGGCAGCAGTGAAGTTCCGTAAAACTGCTTGTTAATTTGAGGTAAGTGCTCAATACCGTAGAATTTTCAGTAATTTTTCCAAATTATCTTTTTTTTCTCTTCCTTTATTGAGCTCCAATATTACAAAAAATTCTAAGACTTTCTTTCTTTCTTTTTATTTTTTGTAAAATGAATGGCAACAGTGCACTTCCGTAAAACTTCCGGTTAATTTGAAGTAGTTGCTCAGTACTGTAGAATTTGCAAGAATTTTGACAAACTACCTTTTCCCCCATCCTTTAGCCATTTTTTATGTGTTCAAAACCGTTCTGTTTACAAAACTTTTTTAAGGCATTACGTAGCCAACCTAAGTAACACTTTAGTTTTGCGGGATCTCTTTTGCAGGGCTTGGTGTAGTGATGTTAATGACATCATTATTTGTAAACTCCAATCGCCACTAAAAACAATGCAACGGACAATGGAACTTGTTATAATGTCCATTTGTGCAATGCAAGAAAAAACAACGTGTAAAAAATGGTGTAACTTGTTATCTCAAGAAGTGAAGTAAATAACTTAAAACAACTGAAATTTTCATTCTATAGATCTGTGACGGTTGAAAGAGCAATTTTTCTTTGTTTGAAGCTTGTAAAGCTGATCTTTTACATTTATTTATAGAAAAAACACTGACATGTAGCAGCAATAATATAAATATTACGGTTCTAATTTATAACACATTTTGTATAGAAATAATTTATATCCAAAAATTAGGTGTGCATTTTATTTACTTTCTGAGTTACAGTATATTATCATAAATATGTCTTACTTAAGAAAACTGGAAGCTATATCGCACAAAAAAAAAATAACACTATTGCAATATAAAACTGAAAACAAATTATAAATAATTAAAATACTGAGATATACATGAATAAGTGTAGAAAAAAATTCAGATTCGATTGAATTCTTCTGAAAATGTAATTAACGAAGTTAGAACACAGGCCCAGAGAAGATTATGTTCTTTTTTTTTTTTTATCTTTACAACTTTAGTTTGAAATAAGATTAGAGTAATACCATTCATGACAGTAAAAAGAAAAGTTTCATTGATAAAAAAAACATTTACAGCTAGATTGATATATATAATTATAGATATAGATAAGTATTTGTATATTTATCTATAAATAAACAAAACCTAATTTAAATGTACACTTAAAATATTTTCATGGAAAATTAAAATAGAAATTACTTTTATTTTAACATTCTAAAAATGGCCATATATTATTGTATGGTACTATTAATAATAATTTACTAACTTGTGATAATTTGATATAATTACAGATATAGATGATAAATTATAGTTTTATTTATAAAAAAAAAACATTATATAAATGTGCAGTTACAAGCTGTTAGAATGCTATTAAAATAAGAATTACTTTCATTTTAGAATTCTAAAAATGACCGTGCCTTATTGTATGATACTATTAATAACAATTGTTTAACCTGTGAAACAAGCGGTCGATAAGTGTATATTGAAAAGATGATCCACGTGATAATTAGAGTATACGCATTCGCTCTTAAGCTCCAAGAGTCTGTGAAACCTTAGAAGTCATCTGTATATGTTTCGCATCGTTTTGGTTTCCTTAAGTATTTGATTCGCAGGCGTGAAAGATGAGATTCATGAATGAGTTCAATATGTTTCTCTAGAAACATGTACATAGTATAATCTCTCTCGTAGATATCTCGAAGAGAAAATAGGGCCCAGAAGTTTTTAATATTGAGTTTTGTTATTATGTACTGCTGATTAAATATGAAGGGTCCACTGGAAAAACGCCCTAAGTCACATACTACTTGATGACCTTTGCTTTATGTTTTATTATAAATTATGTAGTATAAATGAATATAAATTATGTATTATAAATATATGTATTATAAATTTGAATTTGGGTGTTACGGAAAAGTAGGCTCGTATAGTTAAAATTAACATTTATGTTACAAAATAATTGAAAAAACATAAAGCAAATTTCAAAAAGTAGTATGTGACTTAGGTCGTTTTTCCAGTGGGCCCTTCATATATTGCTGTAATATAGCTAAAACGTTCGCTCAAATACGTTAAGATGTACTATGAGGTTCTTCCAGCAGTTCCTAAAAAGTTTCAAGAAAAAAATGTACGTGGAGCATATACTAAATGTGTCTAAAATATATATGCGAAATACAATAAGTTACAAAATGTTTTGCATTAACGAAATTACTTTAATTTGACGTTTTATCATTTTGTAAACATATAATTGTATAATTGTTTGCTTAATTTCACTATTTAGGTGAAATTAGGCATAAAATTTTTTTCTTGAACATATAGGGTCAGTTGGGGTAATTGTAAACGCTTTTTCAATGTTTTATGATCCCTCCCTACATCTTGAATGAATTCAGAGATAAAATTGTGAGCATTGTAGCCATTACTGTACTTCTTGTGAGTAAATGAGTATAAAAAATTTAACTTTATGACTATTTGTTAGCAAATGAACTCGTGTTTACAATTACCCCAGAGATCTGGGGTAATTGTAAACAGTGAGTTATTTTCGAATAAGGTTGATGCAAATGGAAAATTGTTTCATACACAGTCTGCTTGAAGGCTTAAGAAGTTCCGGAACAATGGTTCTCAATCTGCGGCCAACTGGCCATGTGATCCGCTGAGTTATGTTATGCGTCGGCTAAGATCATTTAACGAGAAATATCTTGCAAAAAAAACAAGTGATGCGGCAAATTTATGTAAAATTTGTCCTGCAGTGGATCAGTCGGTTAAGCTTGGATCCCACAGAACACTGAAAGTGAAGCGCAAGTGGCCGTGGTCAACGTTTGGGAGGACGACCACCTCCCGCGACTGATTACTCTAAAACCGAGTGCGCTAAAGGGATCTGTGCATGTAAAATCGTCGGCTTCAAATGTCCACCGAGTTAGAAATAATTTCCTACGAGGAACCAACCTAGGCGACGACCTCTCATCTGAGAGCTGGTTCAAAATCATTAAGCCCCTCTGAGCCAAGTGTACTTCATTCTAGCGGAGCTCATTAATAATCAGTAGGAGTTTCCTTGATTCATGGTCGCCCTGCAAAGGGGGGCTTGGATTTCCAAGTGGAATTAGCAACAACAACACCAGTAAATGTAAGATAGACACAAAAGTGTAACTTACATCAAATTATAATACTTATTGTCCCCCCAAAATATTGAAAATAGGATAAATTTAAGTGTTTACAATTACCCCAGAGTACGAAATTTCTGACGTAATTGTAAACACCTAACTTGTACATGAAAAATAACAGGGAGGATTAAATTCATAACTAAATGTTTTTGCCAATATTCCATAAGACAAATAAAAATGGTTGAAACTGCTTACATCGCTTTTGTAGATGAGCTGGAGAGGAAAATGTAAGATCACTAAATTTTGTTTAACAACTTTTTTCCCCGTGTCATTTTCAAACAATGGTAAAGCTTGCACAGCTGTTTCAAAACATACGAAACTTTTTCAACGTCTTCCCTACGTTGGCAGTTCATCACTCACCCGCAGTTAAGTTTTTAAAATCACCACAAGTGTAGTTATGAAGCTTGTTTACAATTACCCTATGTTTACAATTACCCCAACTGACCCTACCAAAAGATAAAAAAAAACACTTATTACATTCAAAATCCTTTTTTTAGCAATCTTTTCACATTGGCAAACACTGCATTTTTACAACATAACATCAAAATGAAACACACTACATGTTCTTTTTATACTTTATGCTATTGGCTACAAAATCTGCGAAATAGTATCTAAGAAAAAAATCCACAGAGCTTTTCCGTGCTTGAGAAGCCCACCAATCTTGCAAGGAACGAAAGTAATATTTTATGTTTTCGTTTGCTGAACTGACAGTTATCTTTGACAGAGCAAAGCTAGGGAGACAGATGCTTGACATCTACATATCACACTCAGATATCACAAGAAATGGCTTTTTTTTTCTCTTTAACGTTTCAGAGTTCTATTGTTTGGTTTGAGTATTTGATGGTATTCAGATAAACAAGCAAAAAAAATGTAATTATTTATAAAGAAGTATTTAATTCTTTTAATTCTTTGAACAGTATTTTCCTAAAACAATGTTTTTGTAAAACAGGTTTTTATTTTACAGTAACTAGAGTGGGCCCAACGGTCGAACTTTGACCAAAATTCATTAAATTTTCAAGTTCAGCCTCGAATTTTAAGACATTTATTTTTTTTGCGGTTTCTTTTCTTTAAATATTTCAATTAGTGATAATTTCTCGTCAGTTCGACTGATTGACCACTGACTTAGTTATTTAATTTCATGCATTTGTAGCACATTTTATTCATTTTTTTAATCTTGCAAAGAAAATAGAAATAAACATTTTTATGCCACGTAATTATTAATGAATAAATTAGAAATATAAACACTCAGTTTCAATTTAATTCAGAGTTCAAAACGCTAATGCAAAATGTTTAGTAACTGTTCTGGAATAATCCACTGAGAGTGTTTTTTATGAAAAAAGATTAAAAATGTACTCTAATTATTGCAGCTTCGTAGCGCATTTTTTTTTTTTTTGAAAAAGGATTAAATTTTATGTAATTAAATATGAATGTGTACAAAAATGTACTTTGTAACAACTTGCCGCACTATAGCGCATGTAGTTACATTGAGTAGGGTGAGTTGTTGTATTAAGAGCAAGAATCTGAGAGAGTGTCACACCTGTGATTCATGCATTCTCGGATTTTTCTCAAAAAATTATCAGCTGATACTTGACTTATGAAAAAAACAAATCCAGAATTATTTGTTCTAAAGTTGAGTTGTTAAGCTTTTATGGACCCTCAAAAGTCAATGTGTGCGGGCAAAAACTGAGCGAATTTTAAGACATGAAATTCGTTATAAGCCACAACTCTTTGCGCAAACAACCTGCCTCCAAATTCTTTTTAGATATGGAACATAAAAGGGTCAAACTTTATATCATGGATGATAAGATTGTGGCAAGTCGTTGCCGCAAGGTCACTGAAGGTCATAAAAGTTGGTGTTTTCGCCATTTTTCAGCATTTTAGCGCCTTCTAGTTGCTATGGCAAAAGTGGTGTCAGTTGAAAGGTAGGTATTAACACTTTTAAAAAATGTAACTATCATTGAGGCAAGTTGAATACGCTTTTAATAAAATAGGGCCAAAATCTGGAAAATGTCGCATTTTACCAAAATTCAAACTGTCATAACGTCTTGCGGCATCGACATATTGAAATATTTTTTTTTCCATTATTTTACTCTAATATTGGTCTCTACAAAAAAAGTAAAATCCGCTGAGCATGTTGCGTCAAAAAAATTAAAACATTTTTTAACTTACTAAACTTTATTCACGAAAGAAAAATGCATATAGTTTGCTACATAGATATTTTAATATATTGTGACGTATCTCACATCATATGTGTCATATTACACATATTTAGTATAATTATGATATTTATTTCCCATATGATATTGTTGACATTTACTACAACTTGTATACTTTGGGACAACATTCAGTATTTTTACATTCCAGTTCTGGCAAAAAGAGGGATTTCTTTTCTAACATTTTCTCTCTCTGCACTTTCATTTTCTTCAATTGTAGCTTGTAATAGTTCATCTTCATTTTCATCATCTCTTTCTACACCAGAATTTTTAGCTCTAGCTTTCAATCTGCTAAAATAGGACATTACTTGGTTTTGTGTTAAATATTCTCCTGGGTTAAACTTTTTTCTCTCATCTACAGTAAGACATCTTATCACTTTTACAACATTCTGTTCTTTCAATTTATTGCCTGTTTTATTTCCTTTATAAAAGCACTCTTGAACGAACTCTTTCTGATTTTGGTTTAGATGAGTGACCTTTCTTTTTGGCTTTAGTGGCCACCCATTTTGGGATACAAGTCCTGAATAAATTGTACTGCTATTAGATTCAATAACACCTTCTGAAAAGTTGGAATTTTGATATATATATATATATATATATATATATATATATATAGATATATTTTGTTACTGTCTACATTCTTTTTGCAAATATATTTTCTGCCTTGTCCAAACTAGAGATTAATTTAGGAGTTTGGTGTTCTCTTGGCTATATGCAAGGAGAATTCATCAGCAGTTTCAAATGTAGCAGTACAATTATCTTCAGGACAAAACATAAAATTTAAAAACTTTCGGCTAAGAGATTTAGATTTAGGAATCTGATTTGTGTGAAATTTTTGTGAGCCGAATAAAAAAATACTGAATGGTGTCCTAAAATATATAACTTGTAGTAAATGTCAGCAATTTCATATGGGAAATAAATACCATAATCATACCAAATATGTGTAATATGTCAGCGATATGTCACAATATATTAAAATATCTATGTAGCAAACTATATGCCTTTTTTTTTCGTGAAAAAAGTTTAGCAAGTTAAAAAATGTTTTAATTTTTTAACGCAACATGCCTCAGTGGATTTTACTTTTTTGTAGAGACCAATAATAGAGTAAAATAATGGCAAAAAAATTATTTCAATATGTCGATGCCGCAAGACGTTATAACTGTTTGAATTTTGGTAAAATGCGACATTTTCCAGATTTTGGCCCTATTTTATTAAAAGCGCATTCAACTTGCCTCAATGATAGTTACATTTTTTAAAAGTGCTAATACCTACCTTTCAACTGACACCACTTTTGCCATGGCAACTAGAAGGCTCAAGCCGTTGTCAGGCCTTAAAAATGCTAAAAAATGCCGAAAATGCCAATTTTTATGACCTTCAGTGACCTTGCGGCAACAACTTGCCACAATCTTTTTATTCGTTATATAAAGTTTAACCCTTTTATGTTCCACATATAAAAATAATTTGGAGGCAGGTTGTTTGCGCAAAGAGTTGTGGCTCATAGCGAACTCCATGTCTTAAAAATTCGCACAGTTTTTTCCCGCACACATTGACCTTTGGGGGTCCATAAGAGCTGAACAACTCAACGTTAGAACAAATATTTCTGGATTTGATCTTCTCATAAGACAAGTATCAGCTGATAATTTTTTGAGAAAAATCTGAGATGCCATGAATCACCCCATAATGCTAAGTGTGACAGTTTCTCAGATTCTGGCTCTTAAATATTTTAACTAATAATAAGATGTCTAGCATTTTAATACGCATATATACAGATTCTTCGTTATTACTTCGTAATTTTTATATTAACTCAGATGTTTTTTTTTCGTCTTGGAGGATTTTTTGTCCTATTTTATTGAATGGCAGTTTTAGTTTCATTGATTGTCTTTTTACTGCTTCTAATATCTTAAATATCTTATGTTTAAAATAGCACTCGTCACAAATTTCCACTAACGGATCGTTTTTCATTCCAACAAAATTGTATATGCGTTTAAAAGTAATAAATTTCCCACTCCAGATAAATAATCTAAAATGCTTTTAAAATTCCAATTGTGAGTTAAAATGAAAATTTAACTATTGTTTCTAATGTTAGAAACATTGTCTTTTCGAATGCCTGTCCTAAAATACTAGTCGGTTTTGGGTTTGTTGCTTTCTTGGATTGTAGGTCGTCTTGTTCGGGCTTAATGCTTTGTTTAACTAACGTTTCTGTTATTGATTGAAAAAAAGTAACATCTTGTAACAACCTTTTGATGATTTAATGATAATAATCATCTGAATTCCCTGCATTTGAATGATTTCAAATCTTATTTGATTTACGTTTTGCTAGTATAAATAAAATCTCTCCCGCTAGAGATATTTTTACTAACGACATGCATATAGATACAGTTTTTAATCTGATTTTTGTTTCTTCCAGTAAAGAAATGAAAGTTATGAATATAAAAGCGAACTGAATTCCCGTGTGTTGTTTCAAAATAAATTTCAAAAATGTAGCGTGTTCTTATTTGAGCGTAAAAGGTTATTTTTTATATCATGCAATCTGGAATTGCAGAAACAAGTTATTTGCTGTTTAAATTACTTCGGATTTTTTATATTTTTTTCATTCGAGAAAAGAAATTATTCTTAAGTTGATTTGAGTTATCGTGTTTTAAATAAAGCAGAAGCTCTGAGCATGAGAAAGTACTCTGAAGCGATATTAAGACGAAGGAAGAAAAGAAAAATTCACATCAATTTATTTTTTCCATTTCAACTTCTTTTCTCGGATAAAAGCAAATACAGTGAGATGGGACGATGCAAAAAGGAAGTAAAAAGAATGGTGCGATTGAATTTTGTGAAGACATTGGATTTCGGGGGGCAAATGCTATAACGTAGTACATATTTAGATGAGTTTCCGAAGTGTTATATTTGATCTCAAGCTATCAGTCGAGTGCTTGTGCATGATCCTGAAACGGTGATCAAAATATTATTCAGATCACGTAGAGCACTTCTTGTATAAGGAAACTTTTTTTTAAAATCTTTTATTTGGAGATGATATCTATCTTGAGTCTCGGTGTAGTAGGATTATCACGCTTTAGTTTTATGTGCGTCAATAAAATAGTGAAAATTATTATGCTACAAAAATTTGCTATGATAAGGTAACAATTTGAAATAAAAATGCCATTCCATTTTGGTGGAAGGGTAAAGACATTATAACATAAAGGGAACTATCTAAAGTTTTCACTGTAAATAAATCCTGTAAAATTTACGGTTTTAAACTGGCAGCTGAGTTGGTTGTGGAAAACAGTAATTTTTTTTAAAAAAAGAACTGCGTAGTCGCAACGGTTTTTTACGGAATAACTTAAAAATTCGTTGCGACTACGGATTTACTTCGTTACTTTTACGGTATTCCACAACCAACTCAGCAGCTGTCGGTTTAAAACTTAATTTTACGGGATATTTTTTTACTGTGTAATAGAATTTGATTGAAAATAAAGAGCAACATTTCAACTTCTTTTCATGGCAAACAGGTTAGTTTAAACTTCGAAATACTTTGTATGCAGTTTTCATTGCTACCTCATGCGTCATTACGTTGAGCTTTTAATAGGATTATCGGTACAATTTTAACAATTTATTGTCCCTTACTAGTTAAATACTGGGCATTTGCGGTTATTTTAGTTCAGTTAATCGACATCAGATGCATCAGAGAGTGATGTTTCGGACTTTGTATGGTAAGTGTTTTATATACAAAATAGCTTTTAACTTCTTATATATAGGCGCCTTATTCTGTCTGTGTCTGTCCGCGATAGGATCCTAGGCCGTTTTACCGAGCGGGACCACATTCGGCACGGTTAATGTTTACGACCCGAGAACCGCATCGCCGCAAAAATGAAAGTTGTGACTCAATTAGTTTTTTTTTTAATTTTTCAATGATTTTTTTAATTTGTTTATTTTAATTTTGCATTGTTACCCTCATTTCCAAACATATAATTACAGTTGCCGTGTGAACAAACAAATCAATGCAGTTGCCATTGTTATTGTCATAAATGTAACAAATATACTAATAACAATCGAAACGTTTATCTCCGTTAACGTCATATTGAGTGAGGCTTCGCTGTATTTCAATCTCCGTTAAAAGTTAGTGTATACGCGAATTTAATTTAATCCTTTCTTTCTTTTTAATTTATTTATTTATCGTCTGCCCTTTTCATATTTCTCTTATTAGAGTGTCAGCGCTCTTTTTTTCCAGTTTCATTAAAACTGTTGTTTTGAAAAGCATAATAAAATTTTCAATACGATGTTTTGGATAGTAAATATATATTTTTCACAAACAATTTGATTATGTAGTAAATAACTGTATAGTAGTGTGGGGTAGTAAACAAAGGGGCGTCCTCGAAACCTGACCTGGGTAATTCAGTTTGAATTAGAAGACACCTTTGCTCAAATCATTTTAATTACAATTTATAATATCTAGAACAGCGGTCATTTTGTATGACAGCCGGACGTACTAGTCTTGTATATAAGCGACTTATTCTGTCTGTCTGTCCGCTATAGAATCCCAGGCCGTTTTACCGATCGGGACCACATTTGGCACGGTTAATGTTTACAACCCGAGGAACGCATCGCCGCAAAAATGAAAGTTGTGACTCAATTAGTTTTTTTTTCTGTTAATTTTTTTAAACTTTTCAATGATTTTTTTTGACCCGTTTTATTTTATTTTTGCATTGTTGCTCTCATTTCCAACCATATAATTACAGTTGCCGTGTGAACAAACAAATCAACGCAGTTGCCATTGTTAATGTAACAAATGTAACAAATATACTAATAATAATCGAAACATTTATCTAGCATATTGAGTGAGGCTTTGCTGCAATCTCCGTTAAAAATTAATGTATACGCGAATTTAATTTAATCTTTTATTTCTTTTTAATTTATTTATTCATCGTCTGCCCTTTATATATTTTTCTTATTAGAGTGGCATCTCTCTTTTTTCCCAGTTTCGTTAAAACTGTTGTTTTGAAAAGCATAATAAATTTTTCAATACGTTATTTCGATGATAAATATATATTTTTCACAAACAATTTGATTACATAGTAAATAAATATATACTAGATTGGGGCAGTAAGCAAAGGGGCGTCCTCACCGCCTGACCTCGGTAATTCAGTTTGAATGAGCAGACACCATTGCACAAATCATTTTAATTACAGTTTATAATATCTAGAACAGCGGTCATTTCGTATGACAGACGGGCTTACTGGTCCTTTTATACGTACACATTCATTACTAATCTTTAATTTTAATTTAAATAAATGGCCGTTCATAAATGACGTCACGCTTTTCCCGCATATATTTGACCCCTCCCCCCTTTTGTCACGTGTCACGCTATGTTGCATAATGCATGATGTCACACTTCTTGTTACCCCCTCCTCTCTCCTTGTCACACTTTGTCACAATTTCACGAACACCCTCCCCCCTCGAAGCGTGACATCATTTATGAATGATCCCTAAGAGTAATGAATGTGTAAATGCAAAAGGAATTGACTGAAAGTAAAGCATAAAAACTTATTGAACATGACGAATTTCAGTAAGATTTCATAACTTAATCTTGAAAAGTTTCATTAGAATTAAGATAATTATTTAGGATAATTATATTAACCCCTTCAGACTCCGGAACTAAGCACAAACAATTTTGAAGCAATTTTTTGGTTCTCTGATTTAAAAAAATGATTACAAAACAAAATAAATAATTTTTTTAAAAATTTTAATTAATAATTAGTTTAAATAATAATTAATGCTCAATTTCATGTTTTCCATGTTTAAAACGAAGTAAACTATACGTTGATTAATTTCAAAAACAATTGAGTGTTTTAGCTCTCAAATTGCACAAACAGTAGTTAATAAACAGTATTTTAAAATGTACCCAATTGGGTACACTTGGAATGAAGAGGTTAAAATGTATTATTCCATTCGATAATAGTATCTTATTGAAGCTAGTCCTGTTCCTCAATTTAAAACAATAACTTATTATTAGCCAACGTGTGCCAATGGTTGTTCGGTTATTTGACATTGAGTCTTCTAGTGTAGTAAATGTATAATGTTCGCATATCTTGCTTTCAGCATGTATTAAATGAAAACGATCGCCAAATTTGTCACCCCACTGCCTATATTATCTATATAAATAAAATGTAAATGTTCGTTTGTCCAAAACCGCAAATCTCCGAAAGTACTTAACCGATTGCTTTGAAATTTTGCCAGTAGACAGAGTGATTCAAGAGGAAGGTTTAGGGGCCCCTTAGAAAAAAAAATCCGACAGGTAGTTCTTTTTTTTTATTCCAATTTTGCGCAAATTTCCACATAAATTCCCCAATATGGGGGTCAAGAAAACCTTGCACATATGAATGTAATATATCGATCGAAAGCGCTGATTTTTCTGCACAAGATGAAATTTGTTCGAAGTTTCTGAGTAAATAAGAATGCCAGTTATAAGCTTTTTAGTTCGATTTCTTAAGGCTTACCTTGATCCAAAAGTAATAATTAGCAGTTTCCTCAACTCTGGGTGAATAGTGTTAGCTAAATCTATATAAATAAAAATGTAAGTCTTCGTTTGTTCATCACCTCAAATCTCCCAAAGTATTTCACCGATTGCGTTGAAATTTTTCCAGAACATTGCGTTCGAATACGTGCGTGCTTTACATATCACTTTTAATTTATTTTAATTTTGATTTTATTATTTCGTTTTTTAATGTTTTATTAAGGAGAATGAGCCACTGCAACGTTTGGCAGGGTAAAGCTATTTTAATTTTGATTTAATAATTTTGTGTTTTTCTGTTTGTATTGAAGTATTTTTGCACTCAAAGATTAAGGATACTTTAAAGAAAATATTACCTATTTTGAATGGCAACAGTTTAATTTAACTATTTCCATTTTGATTTAAAATTTTTGTGTTTTTTCTGCTTCTATTGAAGTATTTTGTTAGTATTTTTGCACTTAATGAACAAGGGGAACTTTAAAACAAAGATTCTTTATTTGAATGGCAATTTTTTAATTTAGAATTTTTATATTTGTGTTTATTCTGTTTGAATAAGGCTTATGTTGGAATTTTTCAATGTGCTGAGCCAGACAATGTCAAAATCTTTACAGAAAATGGAACGACAAAAAAAAAAAAAATTGCCCGCAAGAATTGTGAAAAAACCATAAAGCTCAAGGCCAGTCAATCAAATTGAGCAGTTTAGATCTTCTCACGTGTACAATTATATATTGCGTGTTCTAGAATGGGTAAACCAGACAATCTATATTTTCAGACAATGAAACAACAAGCATTGTGAAATGAAACATATTAGAAATATGTGCTTTCTCTTGCTTTTCCATCGAACCAGACTGAGCCTCACAGCAACGCATGGAAGGGCATAGCAAGTCTTATATATATTTTGCTTTAAGGTTATCCATGTCAAAAGAAAAGAAACGGTAAACGCATGTTATTTAATTTGACGAATGTATACGACAGACGGATTGGTGGAGCGATTTTGCGTGAGCAAATCCTGCTTTCAGCGTGTATTAAATCGAAATGAGCACCACATTTATCACTCCACTACCTCTGATATTCTAAATATATTATGTTTCAAAGTTCTCGATGTAAAAAAAAAAAGAAACAGTAAACGCGGCGTATTTAATTTGACGAATGTAGAGGACCGACGTATTAGTGGAGCGATTTTGCGTGCGCAAATCCTGCTTTCAGCATGTATTAAATCAAAACGATCGCCAAATTTATCACCCCACTCCCTCTGATATTTTAAATATATTATGTTTTAAAGTTCTCGATGTAAAAATAAAAGAAGCATTAAACGCGGGGTATTTAATTTGACGAATGTAGACGACCGATGTATTGGTGGAGCGATTTTGGGAGCTGATTACACTAGTTGCACTTAAAGAAGGAGGGACTGTCAAACCATTAATGTGAAACATGAAAGACTTTTAAAGTGCATGATTCAGAAATGCAAATATAGCGATACTTGTTTTCTGAAAATTGTGGATTTCAGATCATAAATGCATAATGAACATGATCTGTAAGATATTTTTCCAAAACGATCCAATTTGTTAACAGCCATATGCATCGCATAAAAAAGGGCACAATGTTTGAGTTTTCCTAAGAAAATGCAAGCATTATAACTTAACTTAGAGCATTTCAGTTCATTTAAATTCAGAATTGAAATACTTTAGACTGAGTATATTAAAAGTTTCGAACTATATCATTTCCAGAGTAAACATTTAGATTTATTGAAAGACGACTTAAATTTCCCATCATTGCCAATATTTAAACTAATGAGAATAAAGATATAGAGGGTTGAATATATGCGATCGTTTAACAAATTACGTACTAGTAACGAGATAAAATCTAAAAATATCGTTACTCTGTGATGCATAGGAGTTTTCTAAGTAGACCCCGGTGAGTAAAAAGAAGACTTATGGTAACATTTAAGAGAATTGTCCAGTTCAATTTTGTCAATTCCTCTTCTCCTGTTACAGCTTTAATGGTTCTTCTTTTCCAAAGCAATCGAGGAGGTATAAAATAGAGTAATTTGGTCATTTTCCCCTGAACGAACTTGGTGTGAAATTTAAAGTTTCGAGTGAGATAAGAATTGCGAAGAAAGAAAAAGTGATGAGAAACAAATTTTACGAGGTAGACATGATGTAGTGATACATTTACGAATCCAGTGGGATAAAATGACGAAGCAAACATTTTACAAGATAATATTTTGTAAATGAAAGATGAACAATTGTAGGAACACTTTAACAAACATCAACGCAATGATAAATCTTTACCGTAAGGTTTTAAGGAACATATCGTCTCGTATCCACTGGTGTGCTTCAAATATAATTTAACTATTTTCACCGCTACTCAGTTAATTTATGCTGTCAAAAGTATTGCATTATAAAACATTTTTTGCTATAAAATAACAGGAAATTAAATCTATAAAGAAACACATTTTATATTATTTAAAATATCCCCGGTAGGGATATGAAACCAATATTTTAAAAGACGATATCTCTTAAATGAAGCATGGATTGTAGAGAAACTTTAGCAAATATGAATAATGGTAAATCAGCACTATAAATTTTTCAGGAAAATTTAATATCGTATCCTCACTGATGTACTTGATACCGCTTAAATGTTTGCATGGTTACTCAGTTGATTTATACAGTCAAAAATATTGCATTCTAAAACATTTTTTTTTTCTAAAATGTGACAGATTGCTAAATCTAAATAAGGAAAAAATTTTATGATATTATTCAAAAATACATGTTAGTTATCAATATATATGCAGTTATAGAAAATTCCGGCTCAATGAATACGAAAATCGCTTAAAGAAACAGGAAATAACCAAATCATCAATAGCCAAACATTGTTGGCACACTGGTGACATTCAATGGCTCAATGAAGCAAAAGTCTTATTGCTATTCAAAAAAAAAAAAAACGAAAACAACTTAGTATTCAGTCAGTGAAAAGTAATTAATGAATATTGCTACCTAGACTGAGAAAAATTATTGAAACAATGTTAAAACATTTATTAGAATAAAACGTGTTCTAGGGTTTATGAAATTTACAGTAAAATTTCACTTATGCTCTTTATTTGATTGTCTTTTTAAATATTATTAAAGATACCTAGAAGAAATGGTAAACGCTAGTAAATACATACTAGGTATTCATAAATTCCTAGCATGACTTGGTCGTAAAGTTGAGAATGATGAATATCGTATTGCTTGACAAAAAGTTACCATTTCAAGGTACTAGAGTTCCTTTCATATAATTTCAAGATGGCAAATGTGATGGTGCATACAATTCCACTGGTTCTTGAAAAAATAAATAGAAATGAATTTCCTTTAGCAATAAAACGTTCTCAAATCTTTGAAATACTTACCTATATGCTGAGCTCCGTCTCCTGAATTTAATTAAATTCCAAACAAGTCACGTAGCAATAACTTGATAACTTTTCTTTACCTCATTTGATGTTTCGTTTTTTTTTAACTTTTTTTTTTTTTCGCCAAATGCTCTATCTTTTTTATTTACATTTTAATTTGTATTTGTTTATTTATTTTTTAAACTTTACCTTGCAAGTTTAGCTACACATTTTTATTAAAAACAATTTGGAACAGTCATGCGTCGCTAATCACTGGAAAAAAAGTCATCATTAAATAATAATAATAATAACCGTAATGGTACAATCCTTGAAAATAACAGATGTGAGTAGATGTGTTTTTATGCCTCAGATAACGATTTTGTTCCCAAACTGTTATCAATGAATTTAGCTTCTTTTAGTTATTGTTTATTCATCTGTTTTATTTTTGAATAATCCAGAAAAATTAAAACTTTTCGCGAAGTTGCGAAAATGTTTCTAAGATAGAGAACAATATACATTCATCTATTCTAGTTTAGTAAATGTAGAAGTTTGGTGTTGCAAAGATATTTTAGGGATATTGTTGGATACTTATCATACTTGTAATCAAGGATGTAGCGATCAACAAAAAATTTAAAATGCATTATTATTGATTGCATTGTTGTTGTTAGAGGGAAGAGGACGCGACTAAATGAATAATTAAGAACTGGGGTGGAAACACTGAAAGACTGACAAACCCTGCTATAGACAGTTTGAAATTCTTCCTTTGTTTTTTAATTCTAAGTTGAGAAGTCGCGTTAAGGGGTCAAGTTATCAGAATCCTTTTATTTGCGCCCTTTAACGATGCTTTTACTCATTTTGAGCGCAAAGTGCATGTCTCTATTTTACTGTCGATTCCGGTTAATCGGAAAACGCCGATAGAGAACAATATACATTCATCTATTCTAGTTTAGTAAATGTAAATGCATCATTCACGCCAGGGGCGCCGGGACGCCATCATTTTGCTCCTATTAAGCAGCTGGTTCATTAAGCGGATTCCACTGTGTAATGCACTATATAATGTATAGATATGCAGGTATAGAAAATTCCGGCTCAATGAACACGAAAATCGCGTAAAGAAACAGGAAATAACCAAATCATCAATAACCAAACATTGTAGGGACACTGGTGACAAATTCAATGGCTCCATGAAGCAGAAGTCTTACTGCTTTTTAAAAAAACATATACATTATGCTATACATTATACAGTGGAATCCGCTTAAGTCGCCCACCGGATAATCGGACCAGCTGCTTATTCGGACCAAATTCTACAGATCCAAAACATTTCCTATTACATTCCTTCCTAATATTATTCCCCTTTTGAGAATAATAATCCATTTAAACGGACCAGAGAAATGAAAACAAGCATAAAACAAGAGCTATAAGTTGCCCGCATAGAACGGATTTAAAGCGGGTCAACAAACATGAAAAATAATTTATTAAACATTAATTTACACGTCCTGTAACTTTCAATAAAATCCAAGGTTTTTTACAGGGGAGAGGTTTGACAAAATTCTCACTAAGTGGCAATACTATTAAAACAAAGGTATGCCTCACAATAGTCATAAAAACACTTTAATATCTAACGTACAGTACATCTGGTCTTGTTACACATGCCATATTCGCTTAATCGGACCAATCGCATAATAGGACCAGAATGATGGCGTCCTGATGTGGTCCGATTAACCGGAATCGACTGTATATTAAAGTGTTTTTGTGATTACTGTGAGGCATGCATTTATGGCAAACATAAAAACAAGAAATAATTTACCGTTTACGAAATTTATTCAAACAAATTTAATGCCATTGTCAGTAGGTGAAGACACAGTTCTAAGAAGCCTTTTGCATGCGTTCAACTTTTTACCGCCCAGATTCAGCAACGTGTTTAGAACGATACACAACAAATATGTAAACAAATGTAAATTACTTATTTTACAATAAAAGAGTTTTATTCAAATTATAATTTATTTTTATTGTACGTTCAGACTGCTGAGACGAGTAAATTCGAAAATGCACTTGAACTTTGATCAAGGATCTTTTGACATTTGTTTTAATAGTACCGCCATTTATTGGGAATTCTGTTAAACCTCTCCCCTGAAAAAAATAAATGAAAAATTTATTAAAAGTTACAGAAATTGTAATTAATTTTTAATAAATTAATTTTTATGTTTGTTGGTCCGTTTTAAATCCGTTCTACGTGGAAACTTATAACTGTTGTTTTATGCTTGTTTTCATTTCTCTGGTCCATTTAAACGGGTTTTTAGTCCCAATAAGCGAATAATATCAGGCAGGAATGTAATAGGAAATTTTGGATTTGCAGAATTCTGTCCGAAAAATCGGATGGTCCGATTATCTGGTGGTCCAATTAAGAGGATTCCACTGTATTATCAGAAATTGTTTTTTGTGGACTGATAATTTAAAAATAAAGACATCAAAATTGCATGCAGCCGTTTAGTATAGATGCAAGTTTTTTTTCTTTTTTTTAACTTTTTAATATAAAAACGTTCTTGGTACGTAAATAAGTCTTTAAAATGAAATTTCTTTTGGTGTAAATAACACATTTTTAAAAAATCAAAGGGGGAAAAAAGGCTTGTTTATTTTGTTTACTGTATTTTTTGTTTTTTGTCTTTTCGTAAACGAAACAGTTTTTCTACTTTTTGCAATAAAAAAAAAACTAATTTTATGTGCTTTCTGAATAATTACAGTAGGATGATTATATGTGTGTTTGAGGGAGAAATGAGTTTTATTTTCTCTTCACCAACATCGCTTTAATTAAGAAAGAGCATTTTCAGTAATTCTTATAAGTACAAAAAAATAAGAATATGCGGCAATTTTTGTGATAATATTCATCTCTGACTTTTCTACTTCTCTGGATTAATGTAAATAACTACTAAAGGCTTTTCCTAGTTGGACGTATGTTTTAGAAAATACTGCTGCTAATTTTACCATAAATATACTATAAATTAGTTAATAGTAGAATTATTCATATGTGTGTGTGGGGCACTAAATGCATCAAGCAGTATATTTACAAAACTAAAATGCATTGTACACAACTACAAAAGGAAACAACAGATATTAAAAAAATTGATGACGTAAAATGAATGCCTTTAACTTTACTTATGTTTTTATGTGTAACTTATGTTTTTAACTTGATCGGAAAAAGAAATCTAAAGAATAAGAACAAAAATTCACGGAAATTGTTTATTAAATACATGTTCCTAAAACTTCCTAATCAGGTTATCTATATGATCCTTTACCCAGCTTTTAAGTAATTGTGCAGCGATAAGAGGATTTGTATTTTAATTCCATATTAAGCACATAATCCTTTGAGTGCTTAATTGGATGGATTGAAACAAATATGTGAGCGGAGAAGCATCGATAATGGTCCCTTTTGCGAAATTATCCCCTTACAACTACAGATAACTTGATCCCCCCCCTCTGAGCCAAGCTTATCTGATGGGAGCTATTAATTGGATAGATCTGTTCTAAAGCTTTTATATACTATTAAAAGGGGTTTCTTAGTGGTTGTGCCGAACATTACGCTCTAAGAAAGGGAAACAACAACAGATAACGAATAAGAGAGTTTTATTAAAAATCGTTTCAGCTAATGCTTGGAGATAAGGTAGTAAGCATTTGTTATATTATTCTTCTAAAGCTTCCTTTTGCTGATAAAAATGCGAGCCGCTTCTTCTTTTTATTATTTGCTTAAGTCTTGTTTGAGTAAAAAGCGGCATTTACTTATTAGATATAAAAAGCAGTATAATCTTATCTTTGTCATTTTTAACGAGGAAAAACGATTCTTATTTAGTATTTTGAGGTCGCAGATAAATTTTTCCTGGCAATTTGATGTTTTATCATACGCGCGTTTTCAATGGAAAAATACATTTTTTAATGGCAAGGAAACATTTTTAATTAAAGTGCAAATATATATGTATTAGGGTGGATCGAAAAACGCGTTTTTTCTGCAATACAATTCTAATAGCGAGGAAAACTTGCTCATAGGCGTCATTATAAATGAAAAAATATTTTTAAAAAAAATTTCAAAATTGTAAATCGCACAGAAGGCCTAAAGTTACGAAAAAAGTCAAAATACCAGTAAATTTTTAAAAAATGCAAAAATTACAAAAAAACTTCATTTTTTGTTCTAATACTCAAAAAAGTGTGTTTAAGAGTGTCCTTAATGCATACAGAAAATAATTAGACCCATACTTGTTTTACTGAATTCGCGCAAAAGGCATCGTAAAAAAACAAAATTTCATGATTTTCGACGATAATTAAACATGTGTCAAAACCCATAAAAGTTTTTGTTTTAATTTGTAATAGTGTAAAAACCATTCAAAATAGTTTTCCAAAAATAATACTTTCAGACCTGTTATTTCTTAACTGTATTCGCGCAAAAGGTCTAAATTATAGTATAAGTTAAGTTATTGACCTTTTGCGCGAATACAGTTAAGAAATAACAGGTTTGAAAGTATTATTTCTGGACTGGGAAAACTATTTTGAATGGTTTTTACACTATTACAAATTAAAAATAAAACTTTTATGGGTTTTGGCCCACGTTTAAAAATCGTCGAAAATCATGAAATTTCATTTTTTTTACGATACAACCCGCAAATTTAGGCCTTTTGCTCGAATTCAGTCAAGCAAGAATGGGTCTAATTATATTTTGTATGCATTAAGGACACTCTTAAAAACACTTTTTCACTATTAGAACCGAAAATGTATTTTTTGCAAAAATTAAAATTTTTGCATTTTTTAAAAATTTACCGGTATTTTGACATTTTTGGTATCTTTAGGCCTACTGCGCGATTTCAAATTTTGAAAAAAAAAAAAAAAAATTAAATATTTTTTTTTCATTTATAATGACGCCTATGCGCAAGTTTTCCGCGCTATTAGAATTGTATTGCAGAAAAAACGCGTTTTTCGATCCACCCTAATATGTATGTAGGAATTTTCTATTGAAACTAATGAATGATGAAGAGATCGTCGGACTGTAGTTGTTCAAACTTCAAATATTTTTTTCTCACAAAAATGGCAACCAAAATAAATACGGTTTTATTTTTAAAAAGAGAAAGACCAGCTACATTTACCTATACCAGTGGTTCCCGATTTTTTCTCTCGTGTACCACCATTTTTCTAGCAAACCATTTGCGTACCACTGCGAATATAGCTTTATTATATAGAATAGAATACTAATAGATTATAGAAAACTACTAAGGAGACTAGGTAATATGAATTATACAATTTTTGATAGTTATTAATGCAGAGAAAAGCGTTTGTTAAAATAAAGCTGTATATGAAATAAAATATATGAAATATATAAAATAAATTTCATTTTGGGAAAAACTTCTCCGAGTTTCCTTGTAATTGCCCTAGCACCATCAGAACAGAAAGCAACGCAATGCCTCCCAGTCCAGTATTTCTCTTCATTTTTTGACCTGCACGCGTACCCCCTGGAGAGCCTTCGCGTACCACAGTTTGGGAATCGCTGACCTAGACGTTTACAAATGAAACTCACGACAGAAAATTGTCAAAAAATATATGCTGAGAAATCATAATTTATTTTATTTATCCTATTAACCATTTAAATAGTAAAGCAGCTTTAGACACCCTTAAGAATTTAGCAGGTGAGAAGTGCTTTTTGAGTAATTATTAATCAACTCTTTTATGGTTCACAAATGGCTCCGAATTACCTACCTTGGACATATTTATATTACACAAGAAGTTAAATAAGTCACTAATTAGAAGTTACGTAATGGCAAAAGATTTTATTTGGAAATACTTTTTTAACACTAGAAAGAAGAAAAATTCCCATATATGATTGAAGGGGCCAGCGTGAGCCTTCCGAGAACTTTGCGCACAATTCTTTATAAATTTATTCTTGGGAACCGTTCATAAATTTATGTCACGCTTTTTTCGCATTTATTTGTCCCTCCGTCCCCTTTGTCACAATATGTCATATTTCAGCGTACTCCTTCCCCTTTGTCACATGTTACGCTATGCTGCATAATTCAGGATGTCACACTTCTTGTTACCCCTTCCCCTCCCTTTGTCACAATTTCAAACCCCCCTCCCCCTCGAAGCCTGACATCATTTATGAATGATCCCTTGCGTGAGTTCCCGTGCCCCGTGTTCTCTAATCCCTATTCTACAGCATTCTTGTATGATATTGTACCACAAAGATTTTTTTTTTCTCTAGCTTAAAATGTAGCACTTTTTTATATTTCAAGGAGCAATCATCATTGTCCGACGAGCCAGCTATCGCATTTGTTTAGAATTTTGAATTGAAACCGATTTAAAAAAAAAACAAAAAGGTCAAGACCTAACTAGACTAATTGACACCTTGTCCGGCTACAGCCATTAGAATAAACTAAGAATTTAAGGTATCCGCCTACGTTTAAAACTTCATTTTCCGTCAAAAAATCACTTTTTAAAAAACTTCGGTGTAGTAAAATATAATATTTTAGGACTTCAAAAAGGTTTTATTTTGTTTCTACGCATTTCAAAGGAAAGTTATAGTAGTTTAAATTATAAAAATACACTGTTTCTTCCCACTTCTAACGTGTTTTTCTCAGAACTTTTTTCGATGAAACCTGATACGTCAAAGATGATTTCTTAAAAAGTTCATAACATATTTGAATGAAATTCAGCAGAGATGTTTTTATAGTATTTTTCTAGGGAATGGCCTATAATCTTCTGATTTACATAAAATGTACTGGTTTTGTGTTCATATTTAGATTTAAAGGTAGTTAAAATCTCGAAAATTCAATTTCGAAGCATCATAACTTTTTACTGAAAGTAAATAAAGCTAAGATTGTAGGTCATTCCCTAGTCTAGCGTATAAGAAATGCAAATCATACAAAATATTCAAGTTGGAGCATTTTTGTAAAAATTGGAGGATTTTTTTTTTTTAAATGCTAAATTTTACTAAAATTTCTTATATTTTTTCAAATTTTGTAAAATATATTTAGGTAGTCGTTTTTAAAGTGTGTTTTCAATAATTGTGTTGTTATTTAAATCTAAAAATATAAAGGCTTAAAATATTTTTGTGAATTAAAAAAAAAAAAAACGTTCTACGAACGCAATCGGATACCTTAACCGTTTTTATTGTAAAATACATTATTGGCCACAGTGGCCACCTCCCGTCATTCTACGTATAAGGGCCTATATTTACGATTCTATGGGAATAATTCAAAAAAATAAACATTTAAGCAGGATCATATTAGGAAAAGTCAGAAAGTTACATTGCATTCTGTCAGTTACTGGAGTTACCGAACAGCAAATTTCGAGAGGGCCGGCACCACAGTCCACGTCCGCCTTGCTAGCGTTAATGCTTTACAGAAGGTACAATGAGAATAACTCCACTGAATGAAAATTTGCACCAGTTATACGTGAAGACATAGTTAAAAACCATTCTTCACAATTTGAGGAACTAATTTAAAGGCTGTTACAGGCATTGAAAAAACGTTATGCTTCTTGCCCTTTTTCTGGCATATTTCTTTGTCTGCTTAACAGAAACGGCGTTTTTCTTACTTCATATTTTAAAATATTTGGATTTATTGCCTTTGACTCAAAACGCAAGTTCGATAAATGGCCAACTTTATGTCGAACAGAAAATATTCTATTTTCCAGAAATGTACTTTCGCGATGCAATATTCTTTTAGATTCATAAACTTAGAGAGAAAGAGAAAAAAAGTTAAGACAAAAGTTTAAAGCGAAACAGATGTCTGCAAAGTTCTGGATCCTTGTATTGAACGGAAATAAGAAAATCAAACAAGGAGGAAAGAAGTAGAAAAAAAGAAAAGGAAAGCTCATGACTTTATGTGGAATAGCGGAATCGATTTAAAGAGAATTCCGCTAGTTTCTTCTTTCTCAGGTGCGAAAAATATGAAGGGTTCAAAAAGGCCGGTATCGCGCAAATAACGATGGAATGCAGGAATATAGTTTTAAAAGATCTTAAACTTGCGAAGGCGGAAGAGCAGTTTTTATTGTTTCCAGAACAAAGAGATTGATTTTTCTTTTATGTCCAAAATTCTGATTTGATTTCGTTCTATTCTTGGAAATTTTTGGTATATTTTATATGAAATACTTTCATAATTAACTTACTACCAGTATCAAGGAATTTTATGCAAACTTATATGTGCAATGAAAAGTTTCCCTTGAACAATTTAATTAGATATGTATTAAGCAGGAATTTTTACAAAGTACGACATGATTTTATATTTATTTACAGTGTTTCAGTGAGTCTAATACCGTGATGATCCTCACAATATCCTATTCAAAAGATTTTTTATAAAAACGAGAAGGCCAAAAAGCTGTACACCAAAAGAAGTTGTTTTTCTTTTTTGTTTTAAATTCGACACAACGTTGTAAGTACGTGTAACTTAGTATACGCATTGCCTACGGTGATTAATTTTTACCTATAAGGTAAAGTGTCCTAAAGCTGATATCCAAAATAAAAACGGTCCTTAAAGCTAACATCCTCAAATAAAAAAAAAACATTTAAAGTGTTATCAATTTAAAGAGATTTAAGAAGTGCATACCATTCAAAATAAAAGAAAATCTCATTTAAAATTATTTTAGGGAATTTGTAAATTAGTAATACTTTAAATGTTTTTTTTATTTTTTAAATTTAAGGATGTCAGGCTTTAGAAACCATTTTATTAAAGCGATAGCTTTAAGACATTTTACCTTATTGCTTTATTACTAAGTATACACAATTTAAATTATTATTTGTTTTATAAATATAGTGTAGAAAACTTGGTATAACATAAAAGCATGACCTCATTTCGGACACTTTACTTCTTGCGTAAATCTAACATTAATTTCGAATACTGAGACAATGCTGTCAACTTCATATTTTCCCTTCTAATTCATCAAAAACGTTACCATTTTTCTGAAATTCTCACACCGTTTATGTTTTGTGATATTTGTTTGGTGCACCTGTCAATGGCAGCTTGAATAAAGGGAAACGCAATTTTAATTACCACGTTTAATATTTTACTGAAATCATACGAAAAAAGAGCAAGTTACAGTGTACAAAACAATACCATGTGTGCAAAATTTGCGAGATGTGAAACCATGATATAAACTTGACTACAATATGTTACTTATTGACACAGCCTCTAAAACTGAATAACAGCTTAGAACTGATGAAATAAAAAGTTTAAAAGCGTGTGGATCGATAATGGGAAAAGTTTATTTTCGTCCACATCTGCCAATTTCATTCCAGAAGACAACATTCCTTATCGTTTCAACCCTTAAAAGCAGTCGTTAGTTGGAAACACTTTGAGTTTTGTTCACAGATCTCGAAGCTGATCAGAATGTATATTGTTGATATTAATAAACAGTTTTATCCATAATACAGTAGAGCATATTTTATCCGAGGTAATGTGGACCGAGTGTACCTCGGAAAATCGAAAACTCGGATAACATGGAATCTGTCTAAATCGACAGGGAAATGTGCATGAAATTAATCAAAACGACGGCAAAGACGCGAAAAAAGCTTTTACTGTACATATTATGAAACGATGATTCTCTCACACCTAAATCTAAAGCTACTTTTTTAATTGTATCTCCTTTATCGAGTCTGTTGACGGCTTGTAATTTAGTCTCCAAAGACACAACAGTTCGTTTGCGTTTAGCACGCATCACGTAACAAATACAGTAGAGTACAAACGAAAATAAAAAAACCGTAAACAAAACGTTCACTAGCAAAATGAAAGAGCAACTGACGCCAGTGACTGTGCCATCGGCTGGAGCACCAAAAAAAAAAAAAAAAAATGGCCCACTCCAAATGCGTTTTTTTTTTCATAAACTAATGCATCTCCATTAAACCGGAATTTGGTTAGTCGGGGCTCGGATAACCGCGGCTCTGCTCTGTTAGAAATTTCATCATGAAATTACGGTTAAATAACCGACAGCAGTCTGTCCATCTAATTCATCGTTAAATTTACGGTTTGGAACATTTTTCTATCTTTACCTAAACTACTTCCCATCAGCTTGGTTAAAAAGCCATAAATACAAAAGTTTACGGTTTTATAACCGTTTAAAAATGGTTTCAAGACCAAAATTTTTATCGTTTTTGAACCATTTCGAGGCGTAGAATCTTCGACGCGTGGAAACCGTACACGAAACGTGAGGGAATCTAACTCGGGTGTATGGTATACCAACCTTGCGCTCTAGTCAATCGGCCATCTACACTACTTAAAGCGGCCGTTTATTTATCAATAAATCCTCTTTTCCAACAGGCAAATTGCCTTAAAATTCAGATTTCAGTTTTTGATTGAATCCAAAGTCATTTTTGGTCTAAATTTACTGTATATTGAAGAAAATCAGTTTATTTGCTGTAAAAATAAAAATACAAACAAGCTTCAGCAGCTCAAATTATGGGTTCGCTCATTCGCAAACAATTCGGGAATCCGATGTTTCCAATTTTTGATTTACGTGCGTATGTGTTTCTATTTAGTAACCACTGTTTAAGCCACTTTTTTTTTCTTCTTTTTTTATATACACATGCAGATTTGAACTGATAAATCTTTATTCATATTTTAATAACAACGTACGACCGGTAAGGTTTCGCAACCAAGATGGACTCCCGATTCTTATTGAGCGCTAGAAAATTACGGTTAGTTTAACGTTCTTTAGGATAAACAGAGAATGAACATTTTTTTCAAAATCGGCAGTTTGAGTACCATCTTCTTAATGGTTATTCAACTGTTTTAATTAAATATGTTAAAATAACAATGAAATAAATGGTTATTTTACTATTTTCTTACGGAACTTTTTAACAGTGTACTGTACTTTAAATCCGTCAATTTCATTCTTTCCATTATTTTCAGTATTCAGAACTACTGAATACTGAATAAAAGAGAAAGTTATCCGAGTTTTCGATTTTCCGAGGTACACTCGGTCTACATTACCTCGGATAACCTATGCTCTACTGTATTATGGATAAAACTGTTTATTAATATCAACAACATTGTATTTTGGTGAATTTCCGAGTTGAAAATGAAATATATATATATATATATATAACCAAATAAGTAATTTTACACTTGAATTGGACAACCAAACCAAAACGATATGATAAATGATAATACTTTCAAAACTAATTTGTTCCTCAAATATTCTGAATTGCGTGATGGTGTTTTCATATTTATATTTATCCCTACTTTTATACCCGCTTCCGATAGATGATTTATCATCCTGTCTACATTATTGGCTTATTGACAAAGAATATTATCACGTGTTAAGCAAAGATGGTTGAGAAATTCACCCCTTATCTTGACATGTAATTTTCTCTTACGATTCAAAAATAAAAGCATTGATTGAAATCTGATGAACGTAACATTTCATCATACGAGAAAACTCATGCAGAAGAAATTCTTCCGGATACAGTTTCCAATAAAAGTTAGAGGCAAATGTTTGAAGGCTTGAGAGAGTTTTTATTACTTTTCCAAATCCTCACCATTCTAAAGTTTGCAAAACGATTTACACGTTATCTTTTTTTTCTCAACGAACGTTGAAGAGCTAACTTTGTTTCTCTATCAACGATATTAAATTTCCGAGAAGCGAATTATCGGATTGGCATTTCTATTTAATGTTTAAAAGCAATTATTACGCTAATGGTATCATTTTATAAGCAATAAGTTATATAGTAGTTATTTATTAAAAACTGATAGGGAAAAAGACAACGTCTTTAAAAAAATAGTTCACGCAAAAAGGGCAGGGAAGTAATTCTGATGTTTTCAGCTGTGTGACGGGTTTCCCGCTTTTCTAATTATTTCATTAATTTCTGTACATTGTGTTAAACTTGAACATCATTGAAATTTATTTCATTTTCTAATTTTAAATAACTGTTACACGTAACTTTTATTTTTGGTTTCGAAAAAATTAACGATCGAGAAAATTTAAAGTTCAACTGAGTTTGAAAACTACTTCCGCACTGAAATTTGAGAAGTATATATGAAGCTTACATTTCTCGTCTAGTATTGTCATGGTTTCAATTAATGATTTTATACATGTATTTTTAATATTTTTGCTAACGATGACCATTCACATGCAAACTGATAGGGATTAACAGTTATTGGAACACACGCAGCTTCTAGATTAAATAGGAATTGAATTTTTGCAATCACTGTATAAAAATATAAAACAGTCGAATTGAAAGTATTGTTCAAATAAAATTGATTTGTTTGTTTTTTTAGGAGAACATTTTCCGCTGTAAGTAACAAGTCGTTTCAGTTAATAAATTCCCATATCTCATTAATCTTTAAAATAATATATATAAATATTCTTTCTTACATATAATAAGATCAGTACTGACAGATAGATACCACATTTGTAGCTTAAACACAGTTACATATAAAGATCTTAAGAAAAGGTGCTGCTTGATGTCCAGCAACGAAAACAGAGTTTGTCTTCAAAATGGGATTTCAAGTTAAATTACAGAACAGTGGAAAATAAATACGAGTGTTACAAGGCCTTATTTGTAAAATACATATTGTTTTACATAACAGAAAAGAATAACAATAACTTTGTTCTTTACATACCTTTGTATAGTTGATTTTATTTTAGAAGTAATTGCTGCTAAAAACAACAAAAACAGTCTTATAAACAGTTTGAATAAATAAGTAAACACACCTACTCTGAAAATAAACCAATCGAATAGAGTGATGTTGGTATAGAACGAATAGTGAGAAACAAATATATAATAGTTATTTTTAGAGCACTTTAAGGTCAATACAAATGCTGGACAAGTACTGTTTTCTTTTGTAAACTTACGCTTAAAAATTATCAGATTTAATCATTAAAATAGCTCATTTCTATGAAAAACAGATTTCTTTAAGAATTGTGTTCACTTAATTTACATAATCTCATTTTTAATGCAATTTGGGAAAACTTATATAATGTCATTTAAAGTTATCTACTTATGAATATCACATTACTACTGTAGTGTAAATTAATAATAATACATACATTTCTAGAAGTTTTTAAAAAAAAAATTTTTTAAACGAACATTTTATCAAGCACGAACACTACTTCCACTCATTTCATAACGTTACTGTATTACAAAACATATTTATAAAAATGGAAAAAACGGAAGAAATCCGTGAAATCAAAATTATCGTTGAAAACATGAAATGCAAGAAATAAGTAGTAATAAAAATACTAGAAAAAACTTGTATTTTTAAAACCTAATTATTATCAATGCATTTTTTAAAAGCAACAAGCCTGTTATTTTTAAAATTTTCACATAGCCTTATTCACAAAAAAAAAAAAAAAGACTGACTGTATCCTAAACAAATCGCATCAAGTTTTCCAATATTAATTATAACAATCAAGAAGATATAAGACGTACAGACTAAAGTATTTTTCACTCTAGTAAATTATATATTTTTTAATACTCAGAACGATTAATACAGAAACCACATTATTATATAATATTATACAAAAACGGGATTATGTATGATGCGACTTAAATCAGACATTAATCTCCGAATGCGTATAACCAAAACTTTTGCAAAATGGCGTTTACATGCAAAAATATCAAATGGTAGTACATACTCTCGATTCAGATTCAAAATACAGTCAATTATTTTTGAAATGCAATCTGATAGCACAAAATCAAGAAATGTCTTAATAAGAACGTTTCTAATCCAAAACGAAAAGCAGTAAACGGAAACCAGCATAATATCTCCCAAAATAATATATTTCTATTGTATTTTGCTTTAGAAAGATATGAAAGCTTAAATGCTTATAAATATTTCAAATATAAGACATCAGTCTTTGAATTCCCAGTTATATTAGAGTTCGTACATATATATATATGTATATATATATATATATATATATAGTGTTGTGTGTGTGTGTGTGTGTGTGTATAATTGTTTTACAAAAGGAAAAATTGGGAAAGGAACAATTTGCCAAAGGCTCCCAAGGCAGCACACTAAAACACATGGTATATTAATTAATGATATAAATCAATTAAAATAAAACATTAACAAGTAGGTATGTCAACAGTTAGCATAAAAAATAAAATGATTAGCAGTATAAAAGGTAAAAAAATAAAAATGAACTTTCAGGTTTCTGAGAAATAAATCCGAGCATAGTATGTAAAAAGCATTTATATTTTAGACACAGAAACCAAAAAATATTTTTTTCACAAGATAATTAAATTCATAAGGTTTAAAATAATTTGATTAATAATAGACGGAGAGAAATTAAAATAAAATGAAAAAGCTCCAAATCTACATATTAAACTTAAAAAGATGAACCGCCAAAAATATCAAGACTTTGTCATTTGTTTTCTCTGTTTAAATTGTAATATTTCTATTTTTTATGTTGACTTGACATATACACTTGTTAACCTTTTTCCTTTATATTATTAATTATAAAATTGTTTTATATATGTTAATTTTCAAAAACAAAATAATGCTTTTTAATGAAAGGACCCGACAGTCTTTTATCTAAAGTTCAGTTTTGTTTTCAACGAATTTAAAAATGTCAAAACTTACTGCTCATCTTGACAACTTATTTTGAAATTACGTGTCTCTTCTCAGCATCCCACAACATGTGCTACATCAGTCTAGGAGGAGCGACGAAACACCCTCACTGCATGACGTTAGGTGGGGAAATAAGATTAAGGATGCTTGGTTCTCCCGTCGGTACTCCCTCCTCTGCTATATCATCAGGAAGCACAGGTGGCGGTGGTATCGAGTATCTCCTATTGGATGAAACAATTTAAAAGCTGAGAAGTTTTTCCTTTGAATTTTTCGAAAGAATCTTCATTTGCATGATATTAATGTAAAAATTAAAATATAATGTCGCTGCAATTGCTTTGAGACGAATTAAATCTTTTGATGTCTATGAAAGACTTAGATTAATATTTTTGAATCATTTCTAAGATTTTCCTTTCCATTTTTTATTAATTTCAAAATATAATAGTTTAATGCGTGTTTTTTTTATTATTGTTGTTGTTTTTTTCATAACTTTGAAATGTGTTTGAGCTGGTTTGAGATTCATTTCAGCCTTTGTTAATAATAAGTTTTCTCCTGTAAAGAAAATACAAACAAACATTTTTATACCACCCTATTTTATTAAATAAATTAGAAAGACAAACACTCAATTTAAATGTAATCCAGAATTCAAAAAGGCTAGTGCAATTCAACGAGCGTACGAAACATTCGAAGCAAAATAACGCGTCACCGTACTTACTTTCACACTTTATATTATATTAGACATTTTTAACATAAAATTGTATTTTATTTTGTTTTACATTGTACTGGGCAGACAGTCTAAATGACTTATCATATGATATAGTTTGGAAATGAATTAACTGACATATTTAGATTAGTATTATTTTGCTGTGACATTTATTTAATATATTATATTTTCTCTTTCACACTATTTCTTATTTGAAGTAGTAAAAATTGTATTGAGTATGGTACAAATATTTTAGCTAATAGATGTAAGGAATAGTATAAAAGTATGAAGAGAAAGACTTCTAGAAAGGCTGCGAATCCATGTCGAAAGTGGGAACAAAAAATTCAATATTTCCAAAATTAATAACACTAAAACTTCAATAGCTGCTGAATAAAAAAAGTAACAAAATCAGTTGAAAAACAGGAAAAAATGGTACTTTACTAATTTGTATTTGCCTATTTATATATAGATATGCGCGTTTCTCTTGGGTATTATTGTAGATTAATAATTTTCAAAAATAAAGATTTTATTGTAAAAAGTTATGAAACATGTTCACACAAACATTTTCTTATGAATGTTTCTTTGATATTTATTTCCTAAACTTAATACTCATACACTTATAGTTCTCTAAAAATAAAACAGCAGTATCGTACTTCTTTTGTTCATACATACACTCATATGTTCTTTGTTTCACGTTTCTGTATAAAGAAGAAAAGGTCAATACGTTCCCATCTGGAAACTGCTCTTGTAGTTTCCTGTTTCCTTCCTTCCACAGAGAATAGCGATACAAATTCTCTGGTTGAGAAATTTAAGTCGAAAGATGTTAAAACTACGTGAAAGTTTTCTCCCAATTGCTAAGGAAGAAAGATGAAACAAATGTAGAAAATCGTGCTCGAGTTAAGATTTTAGATTTTTTTTTCACGGGGATTTTATTGAAATGTAGTCCAAAATAAGGTGGTAACTTATATTCTAGTAAAATACGTCTGTGAATGAGTTCTGCTTTTACTTAACCCTTTATAAGTTTGAAGGGAAATATACTTCCCACCAAATTTATCAACTAATATGCTTTTACCCGCTAATTTCCATTTACCGGTGTGCCGAGGGAACTATTTAACCCGCTATGATTGGAAGAAATTTGGTAAGAGTGGGAAATATATGTATCATCCCACACACGCACACACACAAATGCATCAATTTTAAAATGTGTGAGGCACACTCCTATCAAAAAAAGGGGTCGGGTTTAACAAGTATGTTAATTTTATTGAATGTCTTACGTTAATAACTTTTTCGAGCCAATCTAAATCCATAAACTATTTTAATATATCGTCGACAGGGTAGCGTAGTGGTAAGGCAGCAGGCCTCGTACGCCCAAGATCGCGAGTTCAAACCTGGCCCGAGTCGGTGGATTTTCAAGATGCAGAAAATCGTCTGCGCCCATGTCGTATGATTATGCGGCAGGTAAAAGATCCCTTGAGTAGACATTTGGCTTGGATGCTCTCGGCTAAATTAAATTCCTAGCGCATATTGCATCAATGAGAGCTCAGGTACCGCCATATAGTGGTAACTGAACGTCAAAACTCTCATGCGGCGAAGGTACCACACTCATTGTGGTGCCGCTGAAAGAGATGGTACCATTACTGTGGAATGCACTAGGTCTGCAATGGTTGTAGGACAAAAATACCGCAGCCCCATTAGAAAGAAATAAAATTTTTTAACATAGCATTATTAAAAGAAAAAAGGCTAGTTAAAGGGTTAGAACCTTCAGTGATTGACATGTTATTTTAATTTCTTCTTCTCTGGAATAAGAACACCCTTTGACTAAGATGAGTCTCATATTTGAATACATCAATTCACAAAGGGTGGCACACTAAAATACAAACTATATACAGAATAGGGTGTCTGGGCACCCTATCGTGGAACGTGCAGGCAGTCAAAAAAAAAGACCGGAACCAATTTATTAAAAAAAAGGCTGTAAATCGTTTCTTTCGTATTGAACATTTTTAGCAGCTTCCCACGATACATTTCTCACCAATGAATATTTTTAACAGCTTCCCGCCATAAATTTCTCACCAATGAATAATTTTAACAGCTTCCCACCATACATTTTTCACCAATGAATATTTTTAACAGCCTCCCACCATAAATTTCTCATCAATGAATATTTTTAACAGCTTCTCACCATAAATTTCTCACTAATGAATATTTTTAACAGCTGCTCACCATTACAGCTTCCTACCATAAATTGAATATTTTTAACAGCTGCTCACCATTACAGCTTCCTACCATAAATTGAATATTTTTAACAGTTTTTCACCATAAAAAAATGTCATTTTAGCGTGTGCGTAGTACTTTGAATTGTTGCTCCAAAAACTGATTTCTTTGCTGTCTACGACTTAGAAAAAATGTTTCAAATTTTGCTTACGTTAATTTTTCGACATTCCGTAAATTATCGTCGTAAAAATGCGAAAAAGAATTCGAGGAGCAGATAATCGGTTATGGACGCCTTGAACTATTTATTCAAGTACTAGTGTGTGGCAAAACTTCAGTAGTGAGGAGACATTTCAAATCCGAACTTTTCTGATTTAAAACTCTTTATGGAGTTTATGTTTCATTGCAACAGAAAAAGCGGATTATAAACTTTTTACATTGTTTAAACAAATTGATTCGTTGTAGTTGCAATAAAAATGAGCAAAAGTAAACATGGATAATTTTTAATCAGAGCGTTTTCTCTGGAGAAACAGAACGCTGATTTATGATTTTTATCCCTTACGATTAGCCTAATATTGATTTCTTATTTTATGTTACCAAAAATATTTTGCTTTTTAAAATAAAAAATATTATTTCAAAATATTTTAGCAATATCAAAAAACTTATAACTATCTAAAAAGGAAATGTTTCTCATTGGCTAGAAAAAATGCATGTAATATAAAATTATGAAATAAAATTAATAAATAAATAATACGGTCTTTTTAAACAACAAATCGCATGTTCTACTGGATTACATCTTGAAATATAAAAACTACTTTGGTTGTCCGAATAAATTACCTTTTTTTACCGAGAAAAAACATTTGTCTTTCACCAATTATGAAAAGTACATGAATAAACTGAGGATGTTTTGCACGAAAGAAGTTTGTAGAAGATAAATTATTGAAGAACTCTCGTTTCGTTGAGCAATATGTAATTTTAGACGATATTTCCAAGCATAACCAGCAAATTATTGTGCAGTTGAATTTTTCTTGTAAGGATAGACTTATTCTCAAAGCCCTTACTATATATTTTTTTCCTTCAAAAAGTTTTCTTTAAAATTGTCTATTTAGTACTGTCAGAGAAAAGTGGCAGTAATAGAACCGTGAATTTCTCATAAGTATCATGTGTAGAAACTGAATATTATACAATCAAAAAGAAAGCCGCTAAAATGTTCATAGTTTTGATTAATAGGTAATATAATGACAATTCAGTTGGTACGTACATAATTGCATATACAGTCGACCACATCGGGACGCCATCATTTTGGTCCTATTAAGGTGACCGACAACGTTCGGAACAAAAATTTTTAAAAATGCAATTTCTGCACATGTTTTCTTCTTTTTGATTAAATATTGGTTTATAAACATAAAAAATTCCTCGCGTAGTTTCTGATTAAATGGGTAAAATGATCAGAATTTTAATTAATTTTCATCAAGACGGCTAACACTGTAAAAGAGAAAATATTGCAGAAATATTAATTATTTTCAGCCGTTAGTTGTAAATAACAATTGACTTCAAAATGACCTAAAATGAAAGAGAAATATTAAAATTCATGAAAATAACAAGGAAAAAAGAATGCTAATGCATAGCTTTTCGGAATTTTTAACTAGCAATCCACATAAAAACCCTTGTAAATAAAAAAATATTTTATATTCATTAAAAATTGTAGGTCATATGATAGCTGATACTATTTAAAACATACACTGAAAGTTTTGCGACAATACATTGATTTTTTTTTCAGATATCATGATAACGGTAAACGGGTTTTGCGAAAAAATAAATTTCGAGAAAATTGCAATTGAAAGTTACAGTTCGTTGAAAAACAAGCTAGAATTAGCCTAGATTAGTAGCAGACAATATGTTTTATAATGGATGCAACTTTTTTTCTAAAGCACGTAGAAGAACAAGAAGTTCCGTCTAGAACTATACGAGCCTACTTTCCCGTATACACCAAATTCAAATTTATAATCTAGCTATCTCTTTCTCTCTCTTTCTCATTTAGCTTTAGTTCTTATTTTTTTCAAATATACTTTTTTCAACGGACAATACATATTCGCCCACGCATTCATTTTTTCCTTTATTCAGCCATTCATTAATGCATTCATTCGTTTACTGATTCAAATGTTTATTCATTCATTTACTCATTCATGTATTTATTCCCTCATTTATTCATTCTTTTCCTCATTGATTCATTCTTTCACTCATTCATTTATTCACTGAGAAATATCCTTAAAAATTCCGATAAAAAAATTTCATAGGAAAATAGGCTCGTTAGTTCTGGAAGAACTTTCTATTTGTACATGTTCTACGTTTTAAGAGCTTTCCGATAAAGTTTGTTCCAAGCAAATCGGTCCGTTAGATCAGGATTTATATAGGATTGAAATTTCCCCGTAAGCGCTATGTTAATTTTTTGAACTGTTCAAAAATGAACAAAATCTGTTCAAATTGATATTTCACGCCAAGCGCTTCTTCCAGTAAGCTTGTTCATTGGAATATGGAGTTTGTACCCAGAGATTACATCATTTGCTTCATTTTCACCCATAGGCGCTAATGCTAAATTTTTTTAAACTGTTCAAAATTGAACAAAAAATTGTTCAAATCAAAAAGTAAAATATAGAAAAGAGATGTCCTCGCCGAGATCTTTCGAATGCAAAAAGAATTTTTCGAATCGGACTATTCGTTCAAAAGTTATTAGGGGGGGACAGACCGACAGACCGAACGACAGACCGACAGACCGACAGACAGACCGACAGACACACATTTTCCCCATCTCAAAACCCTACTTTCAAATTTTTTATTTTTCAATCTTTATTTAATTACTTCACTTTTTTTTTACTTTTCTTTATTTTTAACGATATTTTTACGATACATTAAGCCTTCTTTCATGCTTTATTATTATTTTTTTTACTTTTACGTGAAAGTAGGCTAAAAAGGAAAACAGTCTTGGGAAGAGAAAAGTTCAAAATATTAGAAACACATATAAAAAAATTCAAAATTGAGGCCAAAAATTGATGTTTTGAGTGTAGTCGGCCACCTTAAGCGGCTGGTCCAATTACTCGAATACGGCCTGTTTAACAAAACCGGACGTAGTATACGTTACATATTTAAGTGGTTTTCATGATTTTTGTGAGGCACTCATTTATGGCCAACACCCCAAGCAATAATGTACTGTTTGAGAAATTTATTTAAACAAATTTAATACGATGGTCAGCAGGTGAAAACACAATTCAAAAAAGCCTTTGCAGGGTTAGGTCAAAATAGGCGGCAGGTTCGATTATCCGGTGGTCCGGATGGTCAGCAGGTGAAAACACAATTCAAAAAAGCCTTTGTAGGGTTAGGTCAAAATAGGCGGCTGGTCCGATTATCCGGTAGTAAAATAAAGCGGTTTCCACAGTTGAATGTAACATACAGACGTATTACATTCTGTTATAGAAGCACAACGGTTTAAAATGAGCAAATTTTTATAATATACTCCAATGTCTAAATAACTAAACTACCCCAAAATTGCAAAATTAAAAGTGATCCCATTAAATGGCAGCTACGTAAGCTAAACATATTTATAAAAAAAATTATCTCGTGATTTTCCGCGGGAGGAATATTCGCTTTGCAGACCATAACTTTCTTTATGATGAAAATTTACAGAACGTAAAAAATACAAATGTAAAAAAATATATAAATGATTCGATCGATAAATATAGAATGACATTTTAGAGTTCTGAGAACATATTTGCATGGACATAACTGTAGCAACAAGATACTAATAATCGCAAATACAGAACAAAATTTATAAAAAAAAGCACTTTTTTTTCTAAACATTTGAGGATATTCTTACTGAAATGATAACCATAACACAGTTGAAGAGTATTGTAATTCATAAAACAGTTGTTAATGCAATTTTTGGGTTGATTTTTGTTTTTCTTAAAACAAGTTCCTCCGTGCTTCCTGCGCCACCCAAATCTCTGCATAATCGATAACCTGGTATGCTTGAAAGGAATATCTAAAACAATACTCTATATCACCGGGCTATGTAATTTACGTAAGTGTATTTCGAGAAATGCTTGGAATTGAATATAACATTCCAAATCATCCTGAGTAATTCAAGTACATCTGAACCAAATGCCAAACAAATATCAAATTAAAGATACCTCCCCCAAATACGTATAGTATATCAATGCTGCGTAGTATTGATTAATTCAGTACACATGAATGTTAAATGTTCAGATTTAAAATTGTATTGAGTATTTAACCAAAAAAATGCTTCAACCAAACAATAAATAAATAAAATTAAGTGAACTAAATAAATAAATAAAAATTAATCTCAAAAAGTAACACAAAGTTTAATTAAATGATAACCTAATTACATTTGTGTGACTGTATACATTATTGAAAAAAAAAAAAAAAAACAATTGACCGAGGCTTCTATCAAAATCACATGACCACGTTTCAGAGTTACTCGTTACTCAAGGTCGGCGGTGCAAAGAAATGGAGTTATCAAAAAAATATATATTTTAATTCACCTGATTTATTGAAACTACGCAATTTGCATCGCCCCTTACCCTGTTTGTTCTCCCAATCCATTTTTTTTATTTTTAACATTTGAGCATCTATACTAAAAATTGTAACCTTCACATAATTAATTATGTTCAACCTGTATTTGCAGTTTTTTCCTCCCTTTAGTAAATTACACTAGGGCCGTGGTATCCTAGTGGTTAGCACGTCGGACTTCCACCTGGAAGGTCGCGCGTTCGATACCCACTGAAGACCACCATGTATACTTGGGGATATGTGCATGTAAAATCCTTAGACCCCACTACCTCTCCCCGTGCATAAGCAATCCTAAGGCCTCGGGGCTAACAGGTAGGGGTCTGGTGGAGAAAAGTATATTACACTTTCTTAGAATTTGGATGCGTAAGTCAAGTGAAATAACAGGAACAAGCACCACTAATTGACGACAGAAATTACAAATACAGAGGCCTCAAAGGTGGATACTTTAAAAGTACTGTAATTAATATTGATGTAACATTGCAGATCAAGTTAGATGTAACATTTGAACTAGAAACTAACAATAACGATAAAATAATGTCCCAGAGATACATAATATAAATACATTTTGTAATTAAGTTACAAATATTTCCTGCAGGTATCTAATTAAACCTTCTTTTCTGAAGTCTTTGTATAATACTATAAATGCAATGAAATTTTCAAATACAACTAAACTTCCGAGCACTTTTAGAAAAATATAGAAAACTAATTAGAAAACGTCTCTGGAAATCAAAGATTTAATGTTCAGACAAAGGTATTAGAAAAGAAGTTTTCCCTGTCTCTTACGTAAAAAGGCTAAATCTCTCTTTACCTGTATAATCCAAATCATCCTGAAGGCGATAACGGGTGCTTTCAAGGGAATTTTTAAATTGCTACGCTTCTAAGTATATTTCGGAGTTTAGGGATAAAAGCAAAGAGTACTGGGAAGATGAAAGTTACGTCTTTTTGAGAAAAGGAGTTTAGTTTGAAAGGGGTATCTAGAATGAGCTTTACTGAACTGTTTAGTTTCTGATTTTACAATATAGGTAAAAGGCTAAGTAAACTTCTGGCATTATAATCTCTGCATTTAAATTTTGCTCGACGATAGGCTGAATAAACCAAATTGAAACGTTTGAACTTTGGAGACTTTTCTCCTCTTGAAAAATATATGCACCATATGTATAATAAGTCAGCTTCGACTCAAGTTTGCTCTCAAATTATAATTGTTATTTTTATTTTTGCATTGTAAAATTATATATTGTTAATATTTATGCTTTTTTACATAATTGTTATTATGTTTTTTTTTCTCTGTTATGCAAAAAAAGTGTCTTTTTTCATAAGTAAGAATTAAAAAGTGACAAACACATGTTTTATACAACCGTTATGTAAATAGATAAAAGCTGAAAAACAATATTTACTAAATAGCTTTATGCCTGTGAAATCAGTACTAATGAATTTCAATATATATCACTTCACTTTAAATGTTAGAGGGCAGTGAGAGTTAGGGGTTAGGATGTCGAACTTCGGATCGGAGGATCTCGGGTTCGATACCCGAGCCACTGAAGACCCACCATGTACACTTGGGGATACGTGCATCTAAAATCCGTGGACCCTGAAGTCCCGAGGGAGTCCCGAGGGAGTTCCGAGGGTGGAGAGGTTCCCTTCCCTTCACCCTTAGGTCAAAAAAGGAAGGTGGCGTGGTTGTGGTGGCGTTATCTGGTGTCATCCGACTACAGGGTGTTAGGGTCAATGCTGGTCACCTATCAGGTGACCCTTCACAAATGTCCAGAAATTCCCGTGGAAAAGGGCGAATTCCGAGTAGGCAAGTACCTCCACATTGAGTACAACAACAACTTTAAATGTTAGAAAAGTATTTTTAACATGACTGTACTGTTCATTAAACCCACCAAAAGTTAGGTTGTTGTATGTGTCCTCGGAAACGAAAAACGCTAGTTGCATTGCTCTTGAGAATAATGGCATTCATATAGAAAGGGGTCCGACTTCCGCCCCTTCCGATAGATGGCAGAACCTATGACCCCTCCACAACTTTTGCAGAGTATTGAAGGGGAGAGAAATTCTCTCCAGACCCCTGTACCCCTCGTAACTGCTAACGACCGACCACGAGACTTTCAGATCCACGGATTTAACAAGCGCGTATCTGAGCCTGATGCTTACAGTTCAGTTTTAAAAAAAAAGAAAATCGCCCCCCTTTTTGAGTAACAAAATATAAATCTATGCAAGAAAAATGGATATCTAATAGCTGCAGAGGTAAACTTAGTGTAATATTTTTGTTTAAAACGTGTGCTGTGTCTAATTTTTAAAAATATGTAAACGCTTAAAGAGATTCATTAATAAATTAAATTTTATATATTCAACTTTTGATCCTGATGACATTTAAGTACATATTTAAATTAAAACTATTATTCCGTTTAATGCGCGTTCCAATCTTTCGATGTTAAATATTTAAGAACAATCATGGCGTGTGAAAATATATGGATCAAAATTTTAATAGCCAGAGATGAATTTCTATTTAAAGCCCAGTTTCTAGGAAATTCATTCATGTTTCTCTCAAGTAAATAGCTGCGCTTGTCGCCTTGATGACCTATTTAAGCTTGACAGAATTTCAAGAATACAAAGTAAAGCGGAATATTTATTAAATTTGATTTCCTTCAATTAGGCTTAAGGGCAAAGTTATAAATTCGTAGTTAAGCTAAATGCTTATAGTAATGTACTACAATTTCCAGCGATAATTGGTACATATTAAAGGGACAAGTTGTTCCAAAAGTTAGGGGATAAAGTTTCATAACAATCATATTACTACCTAGCCTTAAGTGAACATTTAGCAACAAGGACTTTAGAGTAAACATTATGATGGCTCATTAGCCAATTTCATTTAAATGCATCAATATTTTACGCAAAATATCCAACTTACTCATACGTGTTTCCAATTTTGGATTGGCTTTTAGTTCTCTGCCTCAAACATCATCAGTGCTTTTATGAAACCTTGTTGCTATTTCGGAAAATAATTCAGATGTTTAACTTAAAATGTTCACTGACTTGTGATAAAACCTGCAATTTGTAATATTTTAATTATTTTTCTTAATGCTTCAGAGCCTTTTACTTACGACCAACTAGAACTTGAAAGACAAAATTTATGTTATCCTATTATTGTAACATGATCACGTGTTTTAGAAGGTGTGTGTTTATGTATGCGTGTTATGGTGTGTGTTGATATAGGTTCACAGTGCTGGCTAGAAAGCTTTGTTATTTGTGAACTTGTAGTTTTGATCATTTTTTTAGTTTTTAAAGACCTGTGCGAACGTTTTTTCTTTTCGAATTTTTTCTTCTTTTTTTTTTGTTTACTCTTTTTTATTATTATTTTGTAATTCTTCCTTGTATTTATTCGAGGCCTAGTGGGTGAGTGATAGGGCTCCGTGCTACCATGCCATAGGTCCAGGGTTCGGTCCCTGAGCTGAGCAGAGTCGACTCGGCGTTTAATCACTTTAGTGTGTCGAGAAAATAAGAACCAAGCGTGCTTACGAACTAAACACATAGGGTTCCTCGTCAGGATGACCACCTGACCGGAACATCTGCTCCTACACCCTTGGTCTCTTTGAGTGAGACGGGTACAGCATATTTTGATCCACATTGGCTTTCGTTCGATAAAAATTAGTTTTAGTTTCATTGTATCTATCCATGAATCTACCTCATGCAGGAAATGCATATCCCAATTAAGTGCTAAGATAGATAATCGTAGTTTTTGCTAGAATGTTCTAGATTATTCATGTCATGTGATCCGAAATGTCATGCAAGGAGATCTGACAGACGTTCAGTTTTTATCCTTTTGAGAGATCAGTCAGTTTAGTCGGTGTGTTTCTGAGCCATTGTGTAAGCTTAGTGCTTGATTATATTCGCATTTCGAAAGCAAATACGGGATTACCGTTGGTTTTACCGTTGGTTAGTGTGATATTTTTGTGTGCGCAGAATTTGTATATACGGTAAATAACTTGTAAAAAATTGCTCTGTATGTTCTAGGTGTTAGTCATCAGACTTAAACTCCGACGAATCCGTATCAATAACAAAACAATGATGGAAACCATTGACAAATTTATTTTACTACTCTGAAAAATGTTTACCATTATTGCATCGTATTGACGTTAGCGCATAACATAAAAACTCCAGACCTACACGTTGAAGGTTATGAGAATTGATAATGGCGTGTTTTTATGGTGGATTTATACGGCTTTTCCTTAGAGTTCTATCAGGATTTCAGAATGATTTTTATTTTAGAGTCCATAGTGCTCTTCTGAAATTGTTGATTCATAGCAAAATGGTTTCCCAACCTCCTCAGGAACTTTCTTATTTATATCCAGCCAAGAAGGTACATAGAATACTAACTACATTTTGATAAGAGTTGTCACTTTCGAACAAAATCTCCACGACAAAACCAATTTTCTCCAGTCTATGCCATTTTAGCGACTGTAATGGTACAGCACTCCGTACACAATCAGAAAAGCATGCTGAAATCTCACGAAACTTTCGTTGTGTATTTGACGAAATGGCTTCGTGAAAAATGCTCCTAGTAAACCTTTCGTCAAATTGGCGAAGTTTGTATGGTAACTTTTTAAAGGCACGTGATCGTGCGAGGAAAGAATCGCTATAAATGACGAAATTTTCTTGACGATTGAAGAATCGTCAAGAAAATTTTGTCACGCTAGTCGAGGTTGTGCGTACACTCTCAGAAATGGAGCTCTCCCTTTTGACGATTGAAGAATCGTCAAAAGGGAGAGCTCCATTTCTGAGAGTGTACGCACAACCTCGACTCGCGTCTGTAAGTACTAATGGCTGAAAAGCATATGGAAGTGCATTATGTGAAGTGTTTTGACGCTCTGCTGTCAACATGACTCAAAAATGAAAATTCGAATCTTGATTTGCTTTTAAGCCTTGATTAAATAGCTCTGAAGTTTTGTTTTTTACTATATACCGCTTATAGGTACATCTATTTCGTTCGAATACATACTTCGCATCAAAAATCCAAATCTTCCATTCACATCGGATTATTTTTGATTCAAAATGTATCTTGAAGAAAAATATCATTCATACAAAAAGCTTTTACTAAGCATTGCTATTACTGAAAGATTTTTTGTTACATAAAGTCAATATAAAAATGTAGAAAGCTTTACCGTGTGATTGTTGCTTTCAAAAAGGAAAGAAAAATCATTTGGATTGTGACCTATAATATTAAGAGTGTAGAAATGTTTTCGGATAGAATCTCGGAAAGTGCTTTAGGAAATTTCAAGCTAAATCGGAAATCGTGAAAAATGCATCGACTCGAAGGCACTTGGTAGAGATAAACGAGCAAATAGTTGAGCAGTTTACAGCGAACATTTTATTGCTATATATTCCATATCGGACATCTATTCTTGGTTTATTTTTTCCTTTAATCTGCAATCATAACGTGAATACTCGCCAGTATCTGATTTTTATTTCAGATTTTGTGGTTCAAATAACTATTTCTAAATTTTTGGACATATTAGTTAGTATGGATTCTTACCTGTATTTAGCTTACATTTTGATTGCAATATATATTTTTTTACTTTTTCGTGACTCCAAATTCTTTGCTGTTATACATTTCCCCCTCTTTACTTAAGCAAATAAGAGAAAAATTCAAAGATTCCTAATTGATTTTTTTAATGCAGTAACTAATTTTTATTGCGGAACTCACGCTTCACAATTGTGTCTATAATAAGAATAATGAAGTCTTATTCCTGGATTTAATCTTTCTGTGCCATAACTTTTTGTGTCTTTTAGAAATTGAGTCGAACGGTGTAACTGTAAAAAACCCCTAAACAACCCGTGATAATCAAACGATGTCTAATTGTAGCTTACTGTTTATTGCACCATAAAAAGTTAAAGCTGCGAAATATATGAAGAGTCCACTGGAAAAACGACCTAAGTCTCATACTACTTGATGAACGTTGCTTTATGGTTTATTCATTCATTTTTAAACATAAATGCTAATTTTAACTATACTAGCCTATTTCCCGTAACACCCAAATTCAAATTTATAATCTAATTTATAGTATAGTTAAAATTAACATTTATGTTATAAAATGAATGAATAAAACATAAAGCAAATTTCATCAAGTAGCATGCGACTTAGGTCGTTTTTCCAGTGGACTCTTCATATATTTATAAGTTTTCTACATTCACCTCCTAATCACACACCTCTCGTTCTACCGGTATATGTATGCAACAAATGACTAAAGAAACATTGACAATCAAAGTATCATATTCGTAATATGTTCTATACTGTTCGATTCTAGATGCTTCCAGCATCTTGAATAGGTCTGTGTCCGCTGCGCCTCCGTCTTTTACAGCTCGTTTGAACTTGCTCCCAGATGAGAAACCGTCACCTAAGTTTGGCACCCAGCAGAGGTATCGTTTCACTTGGGGGACAATGGAGCAACAACAGATCTTAAGTGTACCAGCTCCCATGAACGTACACGGTCCCGGAGCGAATCAGTCACGGGAGGTAGTCAATCTTCCAAACACTGACCTCGGTAAATGTTGCTTTACATTTGGTGTTCTTTGGGAACTGAGTTTCTACCAAGTGGTCCACTGCGGTACAGTCGCACTATACAGCGCGAAAATAAAAAAAGTGAGTTAATGAATATTTTAATAATAATAACATTACTATTTTTTGTGGAATTCGAGCTTACGGGTTCATCCACACACACACTGTAACAATCCTTCGTCCCTCAAAGGACCAGTTGGTAGAAGCTCGGTTACCGAACAACACCGAAAGTGAGGCAATACTGACCGAGGTCAGTGTTTGGGAGGGTGACCACCTCTCGCGACTGATTCGCTCCGGCACCGTGTAGGTTAATGGGAACTGGTGCACGTAAAATCCGTTGTGGCTCGAATGTCCTCCAAGTGAAACGGTACATCTGGGGGTGCTAACCAAGGTGATAATCTCTCATCAGGCAGCTGGTTCAAAATTAGGAGATCCAACAGAGGTAAGGCGAAACGCACGCAAAGATCTTAACACTTTACCTACCGATAGCCTATTAATCGGCTTTTTGTTGCCGATACTTACCAACCGATCACCTATTAATCGGCTTTTTTCGCCAACGCCTACCGACCGATAGCCTTATAGTCGTTTTTTTCTCGGTGCTACCTAAAAATAGCCTATCAATTGTTAACCATGGCGATAAGCAATTGCCATTTGCTGTATCACCTGCATTTTATTATTAGTATTGAGGTCACTTCGTTAAGTGCATTGCTTTACCAGGGAGAAACTGCGGTTGAGCGGCCGGTCGGACGAGCGTATGTTGTTGAACCGCTAGCGGTCGGTAAAGAGTTAATATGATGCTAGAAGCATCTGGAATGGAATAAAATAGAACATAATAGAAATACTCCTTTTTTTTATTGTATTCCTGAAGACTACTCCATTTGTGTAGGTAAGGCTTTTAGAGGATGTGGATTGGCAACGTTGGCTAGGCGAGTTTACGGCGGGGCGGGAAACACGAGGAAGCCGAAAATGGAAGCAGAGTTCGGACCATACTGCGGTCGCTTCCTGAGGCTTGAATTAGCTTAGTGTGATGTCCTTATCTACCTTTTTATTTATGTCTTTAGTTGTGTGCTTAGTTATGTGTTTTATTATACGTTTAGTGTTTTAAATATGTGCCCAGTTTTAAAATGAGTGGTATTACTGAGATGATGTGAAAACTCAAAGTTTACTCATGCGCGAACAAGTATGTAGAAAATCTTGGTGTAGTAAATCTTGGTAATGTAGAAAATCTTGGAGCTCCTTTAAAAAGACTATAATATTTGCTAAAAATGAAAAATAAACATTGCAAAATATTTTTCTTTGCTCTGCCAACCTTCAAAATACGTTTATTTAGACAGACTGCAAAGACATGACCTGTGGGTAAGTATTTACTTTTTTTATGTTTTCAAAGATTCTAAAGTTTAAGGCAACATTTGAAATGGAAGCATTCCGAGAAGTTTCCTATTTCGTCAATAACTTAAATGAACAAAACATTGGATCAGATTTTATTTTGAAGATTTTAGCAAGGAAACTATTTGTTCTGTGGGAGTGCTAGACATGTGCGCACAAAAGAATCAATAGGAACTATGTTCTATTAAAAGAACATTCCTCTTCAGGAGGTTGGCGAAGAAGCCAAACATTAAAAAAAATGAAACTTGAAAATGTTATTTGAGCTTTAGAGTTAAGTCAAGGTAATTGAAGTAGTTGGAGTGCCTAACAATTCTTGACAAATCGAACGGACAAAATAAAGAAATAAAATCTGCTTTTAAAAAGGCGAAGAAAAAAAAAAACCCTCAGTATTATTAAATCTCCATTACTGTTGCGCTTGAAAGGCTCGGAAGGTACATTGTATATTGTTGCACAAAGCAAAAGAAAATAACATAATAAAAGAAAAAGTCACATTGATTTATTCTTGATAGAAGAATTATATTTCTAAGAGTAAGTAATGAAGGAAGTTAAGGTCTTGTGTATATGTATATCTTTTTTTTTTTTTTTTTGAAAAATACAATTTCATAGAAATTAAAAAAAAAAGGGGGGGGGGTGAAAATTTTGCTTTGTATGGAAGAACCCAGACGTGTTACAACATTCTGTGTATTTCATTATTAAAAGTGTTTTTTTTTTTTTTAAACTTGAATAAAGTATTGCCGATAAGGCATTTTGGAATGAAAAATATAATTAAAATGAATTTGATTTTAAAGTGCGGTATACAGGAATTTCACGTAAATTAAAACCTCGTGGGAAGCGAAAACTACAATCTATAAAGCATCCAATAGCAAAGTACTGAACCAGTGAAGTCTGGATGCCATTACGTTTGTCTGATAGTCCTGAAATTCCATACAATTCCAAACGTTCTTCGCTGCGTGAAATACTGCATTTGTCTCTATTGCATGACTAAATTATGTCTGAATTTACGAAAGTTGTTTTTGCATTTTCTAAATACTACTGCAGCTCTTTTCCGTTTTTAACAACATTTTTGATCAGATATGAATTCTCCATTAGTCCCTAAAAATCAAATAACTATTGTGAAAGCATAAAAGTCAGTTTGACTCTGACAAATCTTCACATCCACTTCATTTCGTAAAACATGTGTTTCGTAATTACAACCGTTTACACAACTGTTGAAAAATTGTTTACGCATGTTCAGAGTTAAAAAGAACACTTGAATTTGAGAAAAAAATTGTTCAACTATTATTTTGAGCAATCGAGGAATTTTTTTCGCACAAAAAAATTTAACAACTATTCTGAAAGCAATAAAATCAAATGCAATCAAAATTTAGCTCATATCGGTTTATTTTATACTTTACCTATACTCCATGGGATTACAAATCCATAAAAATTTCTTTTATATTTTAATCATATCGGTTCATTTCATGCTTTACTTAAATTGCATAGGATTAGAAATCCATAAAAAATGTTTTAAATTTTATTCATATCGGCTCTTTTTATGCTTTACTTAAATACCATGAGATTACAAATCCATAAACATTTCTTTTAACTTTTAATCATATCGATTCATTTTATGCTTTACTTAAAATTCATGGAATTACAAATCCATAAAAATGTCTCTTAAATGTTATTCATATCGGTTCATTTTGTGCTTTACTTAACCTGAGTGGGATTACAAATCCATTTAAAATTATTAACTTATTCGTCTTTCCCATTCAGGGTGCTGTATTTAAAAGAGAACGTAATATCACTTGAGCACAACAAAAGACAAATACTTTCCGCTCATTTATAAAGTACGATAAGGTTAGATCTAAACAACATCCTTGCCTAGGGCTAATGGAGTCTCTTGTTTTCGGATGACAACTTCAGTTATGACTTCAGCTTGTTTCCCTATGGGAAACCATGACGATATGGATAGCGACCACCTTAAGAGTTGCCCTGAAGTTTTAAAGTTCTTATCTGACAACTCTGTTGAGGCAAATGAAAGGTTTTATACTTGTTTTTATACCTTGCATCGTATTGCTGGGCTGCTCGTCGAATGATGGCAGAAATGCCACAGACAGGCGTAGGATAAAAAAATCTAACAACATTCGGAAGAACAGTAACGTAAACGCAAAAACTTCAATTTTACATGAAAGTGAAAAACGATTTGCAGTTGTGTAAAACGTATAAATGAAAAGGGTATAAGTGACAGAAAATAATGGTATATTGAGAGTAACTATGTAGGATATATACGTTACTTTCATTTACCAAGGATTAGGATTTAATCACCCTAATTTCAACCCCTAAGTGCAGTTACGTCACTGTCTATCTAAAAAATGTTCGTTGTTCTAGAAGACACAAACTTTCGTTCTACAGTTACGTCCATGTTCTCCTGTGTAAGGGATGTGTTTCTGATATTGTCTATGGAATTATTTGCATTTGACACATTTTGGCAGTTACGTCATAGTTCTTCCGGAACGGACTATTTATGAATGACTATATTATGAATGACCTATTTATGATTTCTCTTGAACAAATCTAGTTTTTCGCTCTCCCACCCTTGGATATCATAATAGAGTAAACCTTCTAAAAGTTATGGAGATAAACGCCATTGTATTAAAATCCCTGGAAAATTAAAACCAAGTAACATGTTTTTAGCAAATGCTGAAACTTGTATAGTTCGGAATTCGGATCTGCACATATAAACTTCCTTCCCGCACTGATTTTTCTATTTTACTCTTGGCATTGACGAAGGGGGTTAATTGCTCCCGAAACCGGTCTGCCATCTTTTATTGCTTTATTTGCGTCTTTTAAAACGTTGTTTTTCTGCATTTTGTTCATCGTGCAGAGGGAATGTATCTTTGTAAATAAAAAAACTACAAATTTTAAGTGTGTTGCATCACATGTTTTAATATAATTTTTATGACTACAATTCGTTAAGTTTCAACAGTATCATATTATAAAAACTCAAATAAAGTTATTTAAACATACTAGAGTTCAGCCAGCGGTCGAAATTCGACGATAATTCATTAAAGTTTTAAAGTTTAGCCTCGAACGTTTAACCCCTTAACGGTCGGGTAATTTTCAAGAAAACTCAAAAAAGTCCCTATTTTTTATCCCTGAAAATTATAAAATATATGTGCATGAACAATAATTCATTTTTAATTTTTGATTTGTTTTTATTTTGAAATTTTAAACACTTCAGCCCGGAAATATCACGGGAGCGAGAAATAGTAGGCGATACCTCAGCCCGTCATTTTCACGGGAGCGATAGGCAAGGGGTTAAACAACTTTAAGTTTTTATGCTTGCCAAAATTTATTTTGTTTAAATATTTCAGTTCGCAATAATCTCTCTTCAGTGCGACTGGTTGATCACTGGTTTTCATTTTAACGCATTTGTAATACATATTATACATAAATTGTATCTTTCCGAACTCCTTATTCTATAAAGAAAATAAAAAATGTTTCATGCCATCTTATTATTATTGAGTATATTAGAAATACAAATTTTCACTTTCAATTTAATCAAGAGTTCAAAACACTAATGCAAATCAACAAACTTACGAAACTTTGAGTCTCAAAAAAAAAAAAAAAAACTCGACATACACACATCGCACATATTATTTCACTTTATAATTTGTTAGACATTGTTTGCTACAAATTGTATTTGACATTATGCATATAATTTGACTGACAATATATATTTTAAAAGTGGATTAACTGGACGGCTTAAAATTAGCATTATTTTTCTTGCACAATCAGTTAACAGATTGAATTTTCTCTCAAGATTTGTTCTTGGCATTTCTTCTTTGGATTATAAATAGTAAACAAATGTATTGAGTATTGTACAAATATACTAGACTGTAAATGTAAGGAGTAGTATGAAAGTATGATGAATAAAGACTTCTTTAAAAAAGCTTCGAATCTACGTCGAAAGTAGGAAGCTAAAAAAATATTTCTATTTTTTTATTGATAATACTAAACCTTATCAGTAGGTAATAAATAAAAGAAGTTAGAAAATAGGTTGACAAACAAAGGAAAAAATGATAATATTTATAAATATATATTCCTTAATGTTATTTATAGGAAATCATCAAACATGTTTTACAAGTACACGAAGTGTAAATGAAATTTTAAGTTGCAATATGTATAATTCTAAATATTATGCTACAAAATATGCTATATATTTTATATAGGAAACTATATTTTCGTATAAGAAAAACTAATTTTTAGTACAACCCTTTATGGACACATTGGAATTAAATACAAATTCCTTTCCCAGCAAAATTGCTGTATTTTAATATGACGTATCTGACAATTTTCAATTTTCCTTAATTGCAAAGTTCAAACAAAGAAAACTTTGACAGAACCATTATCTTCCTTTTTGTAGGTCACCTGGAAGTTAGTGTGATAAAAAATAATATCGTATAACAATTCCGTATCATTAGGGAGTTTTCGTGGTATATATTAGCAACTTATCTGGTGTAATGAATTTCATCACGAATTCAGTTAGACTTTGCGCAAGATAAAAGTCCTCGATAGCTGAAGTTTGCAAGTTCAGGATTGTCGAGCAAATGATTGGGCAATAAAGTTTTCTATTTCCATTCATTTTCTCTAAATGTTTAGTGACAAAAGAAGTAAGTTAATATTACGCCAATGCCAATTTAGAAAAAAATATCTTTCATGAACATTTTGGTGAATTCTTTTTTAATTATAAATAATCAACTCTTTTAGGTTGCTTAAATGGCAGTACACAATTACCAATTTTTTCGATGCATATTTTTCCAATTAAGTATTATTTTTTTCTTTAAAGGGAAAAAGAACATTTACTTCGTATTTTCTTGTTGTTTCATATAGGTTTATTATTTTCATCATAAAAATATTGCTTCGGGTATAAAAAGCTCATGTGTACTGTATATCAACTGAAAAGTAAAATAATGATAGCAACATTAATAAAAAACGCTTCGCTTTGAAGCCCAAAATTTATGAATATTTTGAAAAAAAAATAAAATTGCGTAAAAATGTTTTGCGAGTTATTTTCGGGAATAAAATATGTGCAAAATTCCATTTTTGAAGGGTCGAATTGCAAAGTCAAAGTTCGCACAGAATTCGGGATGACTTAAAACTATCCAGACCTAAATTTAGCAACTTATTCATTTGCCAACTTATTGATTTGACTTTTAGACCATTACATTCGCAAAATGAGACATTTCAATAACACATGCGTCAAAATATTGACATCTCTACCATGAATTTCAAATTTTTGAATTTAAGTTGTACCTTACTTAGTATCAGGCTCACTTAGTATTGTGGATACTCAGTGCAGACACTGTCTATTTTCTACTATCAAGAACTTAAACGTGCTACATTTTACCCAAAAGTATTACAACTAAGCCATTTTTTGGATTCCACTAATCCTGCACGCTATGTTTCATCTATAAATTGTACGAAAATTACAGCAGTTTATTTATACTTATTACTCAGTACAGAGTCCCGCAGTGGACCAGTCGGAAGAAGCTCGGTTCCCGCAGAACAACGAAAGTGAAGCAACATCGACTAAGATAAGTGTTTGGGAGGGTGACAACCTCTCGCGGCTGGTTGCTGTGGTGCCCGTGTACGCTAAAGGGAGATGGTGCACGTTAAATAGGTCGTAACGCCAATGTCCTCCAAGTAAAACGATACTTCTGTAGGTGCCAATCCCAGGTGACGGTCTCTCATCTGGGAGCTGGTTCAAAAATTAAGACACCTTTCAAAGGAGAAGAGATCGGACTCCTGCCTATAAGGACCCCCATTAGACTCAGGAGCAGCGTACCCATTCTTCCTCGCCACGCGCGAGGACTCGACAACAACAACTCAGTAGAGACGTATTTTTAACAACAGCATCGTAAATGTGCTACATTTAATTTTAAAGTATAACAACCACAAACGAACTGTTACATATGTAGATTACTCAACTTGCATAATTATATATTATTACACTTTAAGTTTCGTTCGGAATTATAATGAAGCGCATTGCAGCATTGTTACAGTTCGACCACAGAGTTTTGACATTTGGACGCTTCTGCGCATGACAGAAAAGGGCGAATCCATTCCAGTTTTAGGGAAGTTCCTTTTGAAGGCGTGTGTATTTAGTACGTGAATCAGACGTTTGCTTTTTTTCTTTTTTGAAAGAAACTGAATTTATAAACTGGCATATAGCATCAGTTTGAAAGAAATAAAGTATGCTATACGAACCAGAACGGGAAAAAAACGGCACCTTCTTCATACCAGCAGTTCCTGTCTTGAACATGAATGGACTCTTCTTGGCACTCCGCCACCAGGCAAATCGCTTTGGTTGATGGTATACTAGACTGCAATGTTTTTTGACAATGACGTCACAACGCGCGGCAGAAGAAATGAGTAAACGGCGAGGCTGTTGGGGTTACAAGGACAAGGGTCGAAAAGCCGCCACACCAACTTGGCGAAATAATCCAATTAAGCATTCTATTTGGGCCTACATTGCGCCTTTGAAAACTCATTTGTCAGTTTATCAGAAAAAGATAAAAGGATGTAACAAATTAAAAAACTTATATTCCTTTTTACATAATCATAATTTATTTTATTGGATCAAATATATTTCTCCTTAATGTAATTAGTAAAATTATATTCTTCTAAAAATCTTTTTCTCCCTTCAATAATTCATAAGAACGGTTGGACTTTTGAATCGTTTTTCCAATAAATAATATTTTTTCTTCCTTTACCCCCTGAGCGTAATTTTTTTCCTGTGTAAGTTTGTTTTTAGTGGAAAATTACGATTTTAACGAAAGAATACTAATAGCGGTATTAACGAATTTAATAATAACTATTTAACTTTTCGCAAAGTCACAAGCCAGCGAGTCGGACATAAACAATCATTTTATATTCTAAATCTCGCCAAACCGCTCATGGGAAGATCGTCAACTGCTCGTGAGCTCTTGTTGGCTGAGCGTTCAATTCTAAATGAAGGTATTACTACGCGTTGCACTTCTAGTAAAATTGAAAATATATAACATTTTATGAAAATTTTGACAAATAAACGCTTTATATGTATAGGTTAAAATACCTTATCATATTTCTATAGCAAAGTGCTTAGTTTAACTCGAAAATCGGACACCGCGAGGAGAACTATTTTCTTCGTTTGCTCTCAACATATTTCGTCCTAGTCACGAACCTTTGCAGTTGAGTATAGAACTGTATGCGTATATTCATCATAAAAGCGTTTTAGAAAAAAAGGACGCAAATCTACGTTTTTATTAAGATTTATTCTTACTTTCCTTAAAATTATGCATTTATAGTTACAGAACTAATTAGATAACATTTATATTTTTTAAAACTTTTATTCGTTCCAGGATCTTCATTATGCAGAGATAAAGCGCTAGAATAAAATAAAAATCAACATTTTATATTTATTTCGCTAATTGAAATAATTATAAATAAACGCGTGTTTTTTCCTGTTCATTAAATAACCTGCTGACGCTTCGAATTCTTCTTTTTTTTTTTTTTTTTCAAATTTTACATTAATAGGCATATTACAAACACTTACACAAGTAATCGCAAAAGAAATGAGCTGAAACAAAGCTTGGTAGTTACGGAAAATTCCGCCCATCAAAACGATCGCCAACAGTCTGGCGCTAATTCGCCAAGTTATAACTAAAATGCTTTCTCAAATTCACACAAGTTCACGAGTGTACAGTTCTACCATCAACCAAAGCAATCTGCCTGGCAGAGCGCCAAGAAGATTCCATTCAGGTTCAAGGGGAGAAACTGCTATTGTAAGGAAGGTGCCTCTTTTTTTTTCTCGTTCTGGTTCGTTTAGCATACTTTATACTTTATTTCTTTTAAACTGATGATTAATGCCAGTTTATAAATTTAGTTTCTTTAAACCCAAAAAAAAAAAAAAAAAACATTTTGATTCGCGTACTAAATAAACGCGCCTTCAAAACAAACTTCCCTAAGACTGCAATGGATTCGCATTTTTCTGTCATGCGCAGAAGTGTCCAAATGTCAAAACTCCCTGGTCGAACTGCAAAAAACTACAATGCGCTTCATTATAATTCCGGACGAAACTTAAAATGTAAAATAATAAATTATGTAAGTTGAGTACAAGTCCCATAATATAGAAAGACATTTGAATAATTATTTTCGAGAATTAATAGAAACGTCGCGGAAACTTGTTATTCGTTTATACAGCAAAACTACGTTTGAAGTGTCTGTTTTTCTGTTGTATGTATATGCTTTGAGTAATATCACCTACAGAAATGGTTCAAGTGCATTCAATGGAATGTCTTTGAAGAATTTTCCGTTTCTTTACGATCCATGCTCTTCCACTTTAATTTTAATCATACAAACAGCCTGGAGGTGTTAACATCTGTTTGGAGAAATATGTCTTTCAACTAAATGATGAGTTTGTTGTTCCATTTGGCGCATAAAAGGGTTCTTTCCTTTACAGATACAAAACTCTTTAAAATGTTTTTAAAACGAAGTAAAATGATGAGATGTTAAAATGAAAGCAATGCCGAAATTGAAATTCCCTTAAATTGATAAATATCGCCTTCAGCGAAGTATAGATTTTTGATCGGTCATTCGATTAACTCTTGATACTTCATAATAACATGTTTGGATGTTAATGTAAATTAGAGAAATCAAAGTTTTATTTTATTAGGGATAGTGCAAAATTTAAAGATTTTGATGTTTTTATATATAAACAAAATATGCGCATACAAAACAATAACAAGAGCAAAAAATTAAACGTTAAATGGAATTGCGACTCGTAAGAAAACTAAACTACGAAATTTGATTTTAACCCTACACTGCGATTTTTTTTTTTCGGTTGTTGTGGATATTGTGAAAAAGATTAACCTTGAGCGCAGTTTACAAGATCTAGGGGAGACTATATTAACTAATTTGATCTTGCATACGAAATAAAACGAATGTATGCGCCACTTGTTAAAGATAATACAAAACATGAGCTTAGTGAACGAAAATAGAGGTGTTGTTTAAAAGCAACACGGCACAGTGTAGGGTTAAGCATACTAAGCAATCTTGGTGTTCTTCGCTGACCTTTTCAAATTTAGAGGAACAATTCTGTGATTCTTAACTAGTGTGCTAAATTCTTATTGTTTTATTTACATATTTATATTTTTAAATTTTCAACATTTCAATTCATAACTGTTGAGGTATTGATACAAAATAAGCTGTTTCATCATTACACTGTAAAAAAAATCTGTAAAAGTACAGAAGGGAAACTCAGTGTTTCTTTTAATTTACTAAGAACGTGTTTAAATCATACAATCAAGTTTCTTGAAAACCTGAAGTCCGTGACTACCAGCCTAAAAACTCTAAACAAAATTATAAATAAACGCTTGAAATATGTGACTGCCAGTTTAAAAAATTTCAAAAATGTATTGTATATTGGCGTTTTATTTAACTTCAGCTCGAGCAAGCACCCTGTTAGCCCTTGGGAGCCAGCCTTCACGACTCCAGAGGCATCATTGGTCAAGCGGCCTCGGGCACAGGAATCAGAGCAACGTGAGATCATTTGAACTAACCATCGTCTTTATGTGGAAGGAATAGAAGTTCAGCGTATTGAGAGATGGCGCCATTACTGCGGCACATGGTCGTTTATAATTAATTTACAGAATGCTCTGTTTTTCATTGTCTGTAATTTTCTCTTTTGAAGTCTTTGTAGTTTCTGGTTATTAAGCATCTGTAATTTTATATCAGACTCAGGGTAAATGATTTCTAAGGGAATCTGCACTTTCGGGGCAAATATTTTAGTCTAGTTAATAATTGATAGTTTGATTCATCCTAATTTATGAGTGGGTAATAAATGACTCATGTTTATTTTCTCTTATTTAAAAAGATAAAAAATTTTTAAAAATATGCAAAACCCATACTTTTATTTTCATAGTATTCCTCTTTCTGTCCATCAAATACTTATAAAGAAAATCTCAAAAACTTTGTGCATTAACCTTACAGAGAAATTCATAGAAATTTTACAGTTTCTACCATATTAGACAGAATTTGTCATCAATACGTCCAAGTCTAATACAGTCAAAAATTTCCATAATGTAAAATAAATATGAACTGCATAATGCGCTTACATCATCTAATTCTTATTGCATTCACATTCAGAAATAAAGTAAAACGTTGATATACAGAAAATTTACTCCTCGCTTGATTTTGGGAGGTGCAGAAGTAAACCCTGGAAATATTAATAAAATACTTTTTTTACATCCCTTTATCCCTTTCCACCATACATCTCGCTCATAATTGACCCGCCTTAATGCATCCTTCTTTTCACCCATCCTTGGAGAATGCACGTTTGTTGCTCATGGATGACAATAAAATGCTTAGTCAGCTGAATTTAGTACGTGACACACAGCTAAATGCTCCATAGCATTTATTTATAAAAGATTTTCGCACAAAGTGAGCCCTTGAGGTGTTATGTGCCAAAGAAAGAGGCAGTTTTGCTCCTTTATCTGTTTTTCTTTTTTTCTTTTTTGTTTTTTGCCAACAAGTTACATTTTCTCATTAGATCGATGACTTACCTTCTTGTGAGAAAGATATTTGAATATTACAATTTTGGAATTTGTATGGGAAAATTATGCGGATCTCTCTACCGTTAGAGGTAACAAAGGTCTTTCGTTTTTACAAATTTTTGTATGGGAATATGGATTACTAGATTAGAGGTGACCCAGTCTTTCGTTTTCACAATTTTTGTTATGGAAAATTATCGATCCTCTAGAAAAAACCAGTCTTTCGTTTTCACAATTTTTTATATGGGGAAAATTATGTGATCTCTAGATTAGAGGTACCAGTTTTCGTTTTCCCATTTTTTATTGGAAAATTATGTGGATTCTCTAGAGTTAATTGTAACCCAGGTGTTTCGCTTTCGCAAACTTTATATGGAAATATATGGATCTGACTAGAGTAAGAGGTGACCCAGTTCTTTCGTTTTCACAATTTTTTTATGGGAAAATTATGTGAATCTCATAAGAGTTAGAGGTAACCCAGTTTTTTTGTTTTCCCTATTCATTGGGGAAAATTATGTGGGTCTGACTAGAGTTAAGAGTTAATCTAGATCTTTCGTTTTCCCAAATTTATGATAGGAATATGGGGATTTGGCCATAGTTTGATGTAACGCAGTTCTTTTGTTATTACAAATTTTTATAAGAAAACATATATTAATACAACAATTTGATTTTATCTTTGAAAAGCAACATTAAAACAAAAATAAGTTAATTAATGGTTTTGATGCACAAAATTACACAGCATTTTATCATGTGTTTCGCACTGAAAAGAAACTGCCTTATCAATGTATAACGATGCTAAGGAAAATCTCGTTACCACGAAACACTTGTCTCCAGTTTTGTTCGTCAAATACAATGCTCAAATTTTTTAAATTTATTTTTGAAAATACACTTAGATCAAATTTTCTGCTTCGATTCATGAAAATCCGGGTAGAGATCATTATTTAAAAGTTTAATTTATTTTATCGTCTCCCATCTATATTTCTTTTCAGTTTTTATTATTTAGATATTTCTTTGTGCAAATAGCTTCCTTACTTAAAAAAAAAAAAAAAATGCGTAAAAACGTAATGCTATGTGAAAGTTAAAAAAATTATTATTCGGTTTTCATTAATGAATTATACCTTTAGTAAATACATATTAAATGCTTAAACTGCTCGAACATCGAATTCACTCTCCGTTAAAAAAATACTGTATAAATAAAATACATTAAAAAAAGTAATAAGTAAAACAAAAAAAAAAAAAACTTTTTTCCCTAGTAAGAGAGGTAAAAATAATCATTGATTCTTTTTGTTTTTGCTCTCAAAACTCTACTTGTTTACTGATTTCTATTAAGCAAACAGGACAAACACCGAATAAGGAGTAAGAAGTTCTCGGAAAAAACCTTTTAAACATAAGTTTTTTCTCTTGCAAGCCACTGGTCTGAGAAATGACATTCTAAGGCGAAAAGAAACATCTCAACACTGTTGTTTTTGCTTAGAAAGATAATGGCACTGGAAGCCCTCGCGCAATGCAATTTTTCTACCAATGGGAACCGAATATTCCATCATCTTCAAGGGAGAGCGATTTCTTGCTTTTCTTTCCGAAGTGATATTATTTCGCTGAATTTATGCAACAGCAAATATCAGACATAGATCAGATTAAAAGAAACCGTATTCATTAAACTAAAAGCTTTTTCATCCGAAATTTTCCTCAAATTTCAAAGCTTAGTTTTCATAAGATTTGTTTTTTAATCGTGAAATTTTATATTTTAAGAAAATTTTGTTTTGATTTAGCTGTAAATTGTTCTACATATTGAACAAAAAAAAAGGCTTTATTTAAAAATTGTTTTAATGAAAACAGTGTTAGGTCAGAATTTCCAAAAGAGGGGGAGGAAAGGGATTTGATAATGTTACATAAGAGGGAACAGCGATCTAATAAAACAAGTTGGTTTAAGCGTTAAAATGGTGTGTTGGATATGACGTTGAACCGCAGCTAATCGACTAAGAGATAATTAGTACAGTAGTCCCTCGTTGTATCGCCCTTATCGGGGGACAGCAAAAAGCGCGACGTAACCCGATGCCATCAGAAATAACTCAAAAAGTACAAGTAAATTGAGTGTCAACGTAAAAAATTTAATTTAATCTTACATAATGACAACATCCTTAATAAAACCTTAATAAAAATAGCAAATAAAACTAAACTTGTCAATTGCTATTTTCATGCACAGTTCTTGCAATATAAATTCAGAATGTATTTCCTTTGCTTTTTGGTGAAATAATAGTCCTAAGTCATTTGCCGTTGTTTTTCGCTTAACACTTGTTTTCCACTTAGTATTAACGATCGAAAATAGACTAACTATTAGTAGTTACGTGGTTTGACTATTCGGTCGTATTTAGTGCAAGCTTTTCCAAATGCAATATTGTTGCTTTCGCAACCTCAAACTTAAAATTTTGGGAGGCATAGAAAAAGCGCGACATACCTGAATGAGCGATATAACGAGGGGTTACTGTATTGCAATATAAACACTGGTACACGGGAAAATAAGTTTCGATTAATTCTGAACAGATCCGGATGATATCATTTTGATTTTTGAATAAATTTGTCTATGTTAACTTAAAGCTATTAACTTTAAAATTTGAAGAAAAAAAAAAGAAAACTACAAATGCTAATTTTGAAACAAATTAAAAAAAAAAAACAAATTTTGTTCTGAAACAACTTAGTAGAAATGATTTCGACATTTTTTTTCATATAGTTACAAATAATAAGCAATTCGAAAAAAGTAATTTCGTTGTTCTCAAACTTAGTTTAAAGGGGGCCTGTTTTATTTTCACAAAGCGGCAAAAAGTGAAACGCAAGCCCCCACAGTTTAAACTAAAAAGTGGTTTAAATGATAAGAGAACCGATTTTGTCTTACTTTTTTAAAAACTATTTTGTAAAGAAAGTTATGTCAAGTAGAATTTCATAAAAGAAACTGATCTATTTAAAGGGAAAAAATGTAAATCTCGGAGAAACAGCTACGTTAAGGTACGTATTCACTATTTTGCTAAGAAAAATGGATACCGCAAACAGCTGAGGAAGAAATTGGGATCTAAACAAACGTAAGAGAAAGAATTTCGTTTGATCTCCTGAAATCGATTTACAGAACATTATCTTCTGTCTTTCCACCTTTCAAGGGGAATTAGATATCATGCATTCACTGCAGCGAACTGGGTGTTTTGAAAAGAAGTTTCGTGCGGAGAAACTAGTTTTGCATTTCACTTTGTTTGCAAACATCAATTCAAACGAAAGAGTCTTCACTAATTCGTTTCACGTACAAAGTGTGGGATTGTTAAGAGGCAAAGCTTAGCGGTTGAAAACATTCTGAAGAATGGTACTTTTAGTTTTTAAGATAATGCAATTAGTGGGCGGGCGTCATTGAACTCAGAAAAAGAGGTTTTTAAACTAATAAAACATCAATTACATTTAGGTAATTATATATTGATTTTATGAAATTAAACTATTGAAAAAAAATTAAGAGTACACTGGTGACTTGGAGAAAAAGGAAAGGCACAAAAAGCATTATTATAAAGCTCTTATGTTTCAACTATAAAAAAAATAAATAGATATTAAAGAAAAGAACGCATTACTTGAAAATGGTAATCGCTTAAATGAACAAAAGAAAAACTAACGATGAAAAACTTTGCTCTAATCTAAGTGCTTCTAGCCTTTACAAAGGGGCTATTGCTGACTAAAACGAGTTCTTCTGAGGGGCTGCTGTGCTATAGGGGGACGGAAGTTGAAAGTAAAGGATTAGCAACAAATATATCCATAAACTCGCGACTGATTTCCTTCCTTCTATCTAGGTAAAAAGTTTCCCGAGCCCCCCACACAGTCATGTAGTAGTGAGGCAGCATGGGCCCCCGCCCTTAAGGGACGGCTAGGAAACAAATATAATTTAATGTTTCATGTGCCGAAATTAAAAAATGATAAACGTTGAATAACGTTTTAAAATATTATTTCATAATATCTGAATACTGTACTAAAAATGAAAAATAAGATTAAAAGGTAGAGAAATAACTGTTTTGCAATTAATAGTAGAATTAATTCATGATTAAAATAGAAAAAAAGCATCAAGTCAAACTAGTATGTTAACTGTTAGAATAAATGAAATAGATAAAAATATTGTATTGATTAGATAAAGTCAGTAGTTTTCATTAGCACATACAAGTCTGAGTGACACAATGGTGAATAGCGAATGTCTCCTGATCAGTATACCTTTATATTTTATACGCTTTACACTGAGCAGTCAGTCTTTATGATTATAATGATTAAATGAAAATATCCCGGGTTGGAGCCCATGCTTTGAAAATAAACATTTAATCCAACAAATCGATTAATTCAGAATAATTTTTGTAAATAAACCACACTAAAGTATCCGAGATTATAATCCTAAGATTAGAGCGTTCTTATGCTTTGTTATCAGCAGCTTTCATTAATACTTTCAACAGGATAACACTCACAATATTTTTTCTTTAAATTACTTTCTGAAATTTAACAAGACTAGTTAACATGACAAATATAATTTTCGATAAATTTTAAAATAAACAACTAACAAATTTATAACACTTAGTCACATTTTCTTCATTTTTCAAACTTTTCTTTTCAAACGTTTTGTTACGAATAAGACGCAACGAATCTCTAAAAAACATTTTACACCAAAATGTTAGAACTTTCCCCAGAAAAGCTTAGATTTTTCCGATGAATTTATATTCCTCATTACTGAAATGACATAACATAATAAAGGAACTTTGTGCACAAGTCAACTAAAAAATCATAATTGCACGCTTAGAATTTTAATGCTCATTTGTGCTTAAGTAAGCATGCAATTATTACTTTCTTTGTTTAAAGACATATATAATAAAACAATATATGTATAGAAAAACGAATCTGGGGGGGGAGGGGCATGTGAATCAGATTTTAAAGGTTTATTACATTGTAATAAAATTAACATTCCTGCCTGCAATGCATAGCATCAATGCTTAACTAAAACTGTTAGCATGAGTGAAATTTCTAAACGTAGTATTGATAAAATTAATTGTATATCTAAGCAGTACATTTATCTTTCATTAAATTTCTTTTAATAATTCTGAAATTTCTAGTAATGCAACAATCTTTGAAAATTAAAACGATAATTTAAATTTCTTAAAATCCGAAAAAAATTTTTTATTAAAATAATGTGTTTGCCTAATTTGGAAACTACTCGTAAAAAATGAAGAAATACAAATTCGTATATCGGGAAAAATACATAAGTTTCTGATATTCTTTTCAAATCAGTACTTTTCGTTATTATATAAAAATCTTCCTGAAAACTAAAATGATTTAAAATTCTCAAATTGATTTAAATTTTTCAAAATCTCAAGAAACATTACTTTCAATTCAGTGTATTTACCTACCTTTAAAATACCTGTCAATAATGAAGAAATAAAAATATGTCTTTAAAAAACCTTGCGTCTGCTAGTATGCTTTGAAAATCGTAATTTTTCGATATTACTTAAAACTCTTCCTGAAATTTTAAATGATTTAAATTTCTCAAACTGATTTAAATCTCTTAACCTCTCAAAAACATTGCTTTCTTAATGAATGCATTTTCCTACGTTTAAAATGCTCGTGAATAATGAAGCAATAAAAATTTCTCGGGAAAAATCCTTGCAATTAAAGTATGCTTTGCAAATCAGAACGTTTCGTTGTTAAGAGTACATAAAAATCTTTGTGAAAATTAAAATGATTTAAATTTCTTAAAATCTCAAAGACATTATTTTTCTTATGTAAGTGTATTTCCCTACCTTCAAATTACTCGTCAATAATGAAAATTTTTAAAAGGTATCTCAGTAAAAAAAAATCCTTGCGTTTGTAATATGCTTTGCATATCAGTACTTTTCGCTACTACATAACTCATCCTGACATTTTAATGATTGAACTTTCTCAAACTAATTTAAATTTCTTAAATACACAAAAACATTTTAGCTTAAACTAGTGTGTTTGCCTACCTTTAAAATACTTGTGAATAATGAAGAAATAAAAATATTTCGGGAAAAATCCTTGCGTTCCTATATGCTTTTAAAATCAGTACTTTTCGTTATAACATAAAAATCTTCGTAAAAATTGATGAAATGAAAACATAGAGTGTAGAAGTCTTTATGATACGATAATACTTTGAAGAACGAGAAAGAATATGAGGAATATGTTGTATGTGATTTTACTGCGTATATAAACTATATTAAGTATAATCGATGTTTTCTCCTTCTTTGTAGATAAATGCCCAAGAAATGACAGCCAGATCATTATCTTTACATATGCATCTTACATATGCGTCATCTTCCATTTAGTCTGGAATCAAGCTTTTCAAAAATAACGTCCAACTCCTATATACTACGTATATAAGAGTTGAACCTTATTTTTGAAAAGTTTGATAGTGGGAAGTTATAAAATAATAGCATACCTTATAGTGTGATTAATTTTATCAGCCATAAAACCCCAAACGTGATTTACTATATGTCATTCACGTTCACAGCTGCCAAAGCGAAATTATGAAAAACATTTTACGACGTTTATGGTTGTCGAAGGTTTGAATAAAAATATGCTTTAAAATTTGATTTTTATTTATCTCTAATGGGCTGCGTGGTATTGGTTCTTAACCATTGCAGACCAATAGGGCGTTCCCAGACGTTAGTACCAACGCTTTCAGTGGCTCCACAATGAGGGGTACCATTGCCGCAGTTTTTGACGCTCACTTTTCCCCTAGATGGTGGCACCTGAACTCCAATTGATGCAAGCTGCACTAGGAATTTAATTTAGCCGAGAGTATCCACGCCAAACGGATACTCAAGGGATCTTCAACATGCCGCATAATCATATAACATGGGCCCTGTCAATTTTCTACATCTTAAAAATCCACCGACTCGGGCCAGGTTTGATCCTGCGAAGTTGGGTGTACAAGGCCTACGCCTCACCACTAATACTACTAGATTAGTAAATTTTTCTAATAAATGTTTTACAACATTAATTTCGTTCAAAAAAATTTATAATTTGGTTTAATATAAGAAATATTAAACTAACTCATAAAATATTTCACCCAAAAGAATTACAAAAAGAAGAAACACGGATTAAAATAATATTCCCCCTTATTATTATTTTGCAAAAAAATGGCTGGATAACTTGGTTTGGAAAATATAACACTTTCACACAAAGCGGAGCTTGGTACAAACAATTATTTCGTTGAGCGTATGATAGTCTATCTAAATTTGACTTTAAATATTTGGAGACCATGATCGCAAAAAAGCACCATCTTCAATGCTATGGTTAAAATGCGCTCATTTCCATGCACACGAAAACAAACAGAGTGAAGAAAAATGAAATGCTATTTCCTTAAAAGCATATTTAGTTATTTAATTTGCCAAAAATTTCACTTAGAAATATAATAAGAATTTTTCAAAGTTATTACATTGTCGAATAAAGAATACTGGCATGTAAAATAGATGCTTGAACAAAGTTTTATTAAAAAAAAAGTTACTGCTTTATAAAAATACAATTACTAAAAGGCACTAATCCCTCTCTCTTTCTTTCTAGGTATATATATATATATATATATATACACACAGGTTACAGAATTTGTTTTCCTGAAACTCAGAAGTGAGGATTATAATTTAATTCATACTACATGTTTATGCTATCTTCATCATGTTTATGCTATAGAGAACTAGAAAATTTTTTAGACTGATATTTTCTGGTGGTGAAAATTTAGACCTTTTTTGAGATTTTCGTGTGACAGTTAAACTGAGGACGAGTTATTATCAAAATTATTTTACTGACTTTAGCAAACGATATTATCTTTTAAACTATGAATTTTATACTGTGACATAATTGAAAGGAGAGTTAAAAATTTTCAAATTTACCTCGAAGTTCTTCTTTAAAACTGATGTTGCCTGGAATTTTAGCACAATGCATTTTGGATTCCATTTCTTCAAATCAGCTCAATGCGGCCGTTCCCGTCCATGTCTAATGGTAAATAAAACCATGGGAAGAGTTGAAAATCTCCACAATCGAGAGTTTCAAGCATGGAGACAGCAGGTGGCAGTTTAGTCGAACGCTTCTATTGGTCGGATTCTCGGTGAAGTTCTACATTGGTTGGACGGTTATAATTTATTATTCGGAGTAACTATTCTCCCACGCAATAATGAGGTTTGTGAATCGGAAGGAACGAAATTAAAAAGCTGAACAAAGTGGGTATTTCTTGAATTACTTGGGTGTGTGAAGCAATTTATCTCTCAAAATTGAACTAAAAATAGCAAATGGAGATGTTTATTTATATGCACAGTCAGTGAGAGAAAAAGCTAATTTCTTCTATTTTATTTGAGTATTTTAACATTAAAAGGGTAATATTTTTTCTTAAAGTTAGCCTCATTGATTTCTTAAATAAGGTTACTTTTTTAATACGATTATTTTCAAAGAAAGTTTATGAAATATTAAATAAGCTATGTTTATTAAACGTTTTGTTAAAGTAATAAAAACTAAATCCTTTTACATTCCAGCCCATTCGAAATACTACTATATGTTTCAGGCAATAACAGCAACAATAAAGTGCTTTGAAATAAATTGTTTTATATATATATATTTTTTTTTTTTTTTTTGGCAGTTTCAAAGTACTATTTTATTGTTATAATATTGAACATTCTAACAATGATTGTACACATGTAAAGGGTCAATCCATACCAATTCATCCAGGGTATGAAACCCATGGTCTCAGATTTTTATGATTTTTTTTATTTGTTCCTTTTACTATCGCGATTACCGCCGTAAGTTTTTTTGTTGCTAACTTTAATACTTTTTGAGATATTAATTTTCTAAAATGCGTTCAAAGGGACGCCTTCACTTTACGGACAAATTTTTTGCTAGCGATGTAGTTCAAGCAAAAAATTCATACCTTTGCCAATTTTCATGATATCACAAAACTTTTTTCCCTAAAATGTTCAGAATAACTTACAAAATTAGAAAAAAAATGCTTTTAAACAAATATATATTAAATGGTGCAGTTAGTGTTGGCCCAAACTTGGATCTCCTAAATATTTTGAAGAAAAAACATGAAATTTTAAAACAGCAATAAAACTAAAAGGGGCTGCAGTAATCAAAATGTTTTTTTTAAATAATAATCCTCTGAGTATAAATTAAAAGGTTCTGAAATAAAATTGGTGGCTTTTTTACTGCCAATATATTTAATTTCACAGTAATCAATTAAAAAGTATGTACACAATAGCTTTCACAACATTACAAGTTTCGCTTCTTATTATAAAATACTAATTGCTTTAAAATAATAAATTACAGACAATATAATGCAAAATAAGATAATTTTTACAAGAAATAAGTTCATAATTTAATGTTTATAAAGTTAAAAAAAAGCATAAAATTGAGAAAGAAAAAAGGGGTCATCGAATCATGATTTTTTACAAAGTATCTAAACATAATGCAGACATTTCCTATTTACACCTGTGACATACCAAATGACCAAAAGTAACTTTCATTTTTTAAATAAAACTATTTTAAATAAAAATTTGTGTGTTACAATACCTTTTTTATTGTCCTTGTGTCTGTTTTAAAATGTTTTTGCACTGGAGATCGATTGAAGTTATGTCCTTCTGCAGAAAATAATACATTTTACCTGATGCTTTTTTAATTGGAGGATTGACACAAGAAATCACATTGCTTATGGGAATACAACAAACACCTTTGTGGGCCAGTAAAAAAATGCAGCTGATGGGGATGCATAAATGAAACTTTAACCTTACCTTCATCTTCCCACTAGTTGTCATAAATACAGGCAATGTAGATGTGTACACCAATATCAAACATTTTCATTTTCACCCATAAATGTTTCTGTCTGACAAAGTATTATTATTTTTTTAGTAATCCTTAAAATTTTTGTTAATAAGCACAAAAACAAAATTTGTACTTTTTTGGCTCATTTTATGTTTTAAAAGTAAAAAAAGAAAAATAGAAGAAAAACTACTAGTAAAGATTCCCTGCTGCTGCAGAAAAAGAAGTAGATGTCCATAATCTATGTAAAATAAACAAAAAAATCATCATGTTTGCTTATTTTTTTAATATTTTGAATCTTAAATAAAAGCTCCCATGAAGATGTGGAGGAAGGGGAGAGACAGCCTGCAAATGAATGAATAAGAAAACAGAGCCATATGGAAACAGAAACACCTGCTCTTTAAGAATTGTTTATAGTAGTGTAGACAAAAACACCATCTGGCATAATATAGTTTTGAAAGGTTTCAAACCAATCAAAAAAGAATTCTGGAAAGTTCCAGGACAATCAGGAAGAATATGATTCAGAATTTATAACAGCCTCAGAAGATTCTTTAGTTATTTTTTACATTTCATCTGACTACTTGTGATGCTTTACAATTGTGCTGAGCCCTCATTTTTGGTCCTTTACAGTGGTAACGAAAGGACGTTTTATTGTAGTATATGGGAGTTGTTTCTGTGTTAGTGTTATTCTGAAAAGTTTCTTCTCAAAATTTAAAACATAACAGTTTATATCTTGAAAATGTCTGCAAATCTTTCTGAACTGTGTAGTGCTGGAAAAGGAAACCAAACTGAATGTCATGCATTGAGTTACACACAAAAGAAGAATATGATTAGTGTTATTTCATTGGACCAATCAGAAGTTAATTTATTAATTCTGAGGAGTGGAGTGTGTTTCAATGAATTAATTACTGTCTGAGCATCATAAAGCATTTTTCTTAAAAAAGTTTGAAATCTACCAAAATTTCTGTGTGGACCCATTCAAATCTCACGAGAAAAAAAATATCAAAATCTTTACGAGTAATAAGTTTGGAATTTTCCCAAAAAATTAACAGCATACAAAATTGTGTAAAATAGGTACCTGGGCAGAAAATATGCAATGTCTGTAGAGATAAAGTAAACAAACATAGTACTTTATTGCAAGAGGAAGAAATGATCAGTGACAGTGAAAAAATGAACATCTTAGAAGCATCTACTTCCAAACAACAAACGTTATAAGAACTAAATTCATCTCTGGAAAATTTAGGAGAATCACCATTGAAACTTCATGGGATAGCACCACACAGGAAATCAAGTTATGCAAAGAGAAATGTTGAATCTATTACTAATACACTAAAATTTAAAGTAAGCAAAGTTTTAGAAAAGGAAATTCCGACGGATATTGAAAAAGGGATTCCAAGCAATCCCGAAACATATGTCTGCGTTTTAATGCTCATTTGTGCATTAAATTAACGTGAAATTATATTTCTATTACTGTTTACTTTCACAAAGTTAAATTATTATTATCTCAAGCTAGATATTTAAAAAAAAATCAAAAGTAATATCAAATTGGATGAAGCCATTGTTCTAATGGATTTCAGTGAAAATTACTCTTTTGTCTTGCAAAATGAAGCCCAAGGATACCATTGGACAAATGATAGCTGTTCTCTTCAGCCAGTAATAATATATACACGTAAAGAAAACCATAATGAGTTAATAGTTTCTAGTTTGTGTATAGTGTCTGATGACTTGGAACATGATGTAGCATTTGTTCATGAAACACAAAAAATTCTCGTGGAGCACTTAAGAAATAATTTTCCAGCTGTGAGAAGTGTGACGTACTATAGCGATGGGTGTACTGCGCAGTACAAAAATTGCAAAAATTTTCTCAATTTGTGTCTTCATGAAAGTGATTTTAAACTAAAAGCTCAATGGTGTTTCTTTGCCACCAGCCATGGGAAGTCTCCTTGTGATGGTATTGGCGGCACCGTCAAACGTACTGTAACAAAAGCTAGTCTCCAAATGACTCCTGGTAATGCTATTAACAATGCACAAAAATTTTTCGATTTTTGCTCGACAAAAATTGAAAACATAAATTTCACACTCGTAAAAAAAGAAACACTTATAGAAGCACGTAAAGAACTACAGACTCTTTTCTCCAAAGCCAAAACTGTTCCTGGAACACGTAGTTTTCACCATTTTCAGCCTATATCTGAAGACTCAATTGCAACAAAACGTGTAAGTTTTGACCAACACTTTTGCACAGTCTTTAATTTTTCAGAACAAAATACATCAGTGAAGATGTTTGATATTGGTGTACACAATTACATTGCCTGCATTTATGACAACCAATGGTTTTTTGGATCAGTTATATCAAAACACGAAGATGAAGGTGACGTTAAAGTTTCATTCATGCATCCCCATGAACCAGCTGCATCTTTTTACTGGCCCACAAAAAAAAATATGTGCTGTATTCCCATAAGCAATGTGATTTCTTGTGTCAATCCTCCAATTACAAAAGCACCAGGTAGAATTTATTATTTTCTGCAGAAGGAGATTACTTCAATCGATCTCCAGTGCAAAAACATTTTAAAACAGACTCAGGGACAATAAAAAAGGTATTGTCACACACAAAATTTAATTTAAAATAGTTAAAAAATAAAAATTACTTTTGGTCATTTGGTATGTCACAGGCCTGCATTATGTTTAGATACTTTGTAAAAAATCATGATTCAATGACCTCTTTTTTCTTTCTCAATTTTATGCTTTTTTTTAAACTTTATAAACATTAAATTATGAACTTATTTCTTGTAAAAATAATCTTATTTTGCATTATATTGTCTGTAATTTATTATTTTAAAGCAATTAGTATTTTATAATAAGAAGCGAAACTTGTAATGTTGTGAAAGCTATTGTGTACATACTTTTTAATTGTTTACTGTGAAATTAAATATATTGGCAGTAAAAAAGCCACCAATTTTATTTCAGAACCTTTTAATTTATACTCAGAGGATTATTATTTAAAAAAACATTTTGAGTACTGCAGCCCCTTTTAGTTTTATTGCTGTTTTAAAATTTCATGTTTTTTCTTCAAAATATTTAGGAGATCCAAGTTTGTGCCAACACCAACTGCACCATTTAATATATATTTGTTTAAAAGCATTCTTTTCTAATTTTGTAAGTTATTCTGAACATTTTGGTGAAAAAATTTTTGTGATATTAGGAAAATTGGCAAACTTATGAATTTTTTGCTTGAACTATGTCGCTAGCACAAAATTTGTCCGCAAAGCGAAGACCTCCCTTTAAACACATTTTAGAAAATTAATATCTCAAAAAGTATTAAAGATAGCAACAGAAAAATTTACAGGGGTAATCGTGATAGTAAAATGAACAAATAAAAAAAATCATAAGAATCTGAGACCATGGGTTTCATTTTCATTTGTGGCTGGATGATTTGATATGGAATGACCCTAAAACAAAAGTAGCATTGTCTTCCATATATCTCACACCTCTAAGGATTACTTAATTCTGAAGTTTACGAAGTTATGCATTAATAAGGCGGTTTCTTCTGAACCTTAAACACGTGTTTTTAATTTTTTTTTTTTTCAGTTTTTGCTATAAAAAGGTTAATTTGTTCAATTATTGGTGTTCCGTCCAAAAAAAAGTAAAAGTTTTTCTTCTTGTATATGAAAGTATTAAAAAAATGTAATCTTACACAATCCATCCACATAACTTCGAAGTTTTTTAAGTTCTTACTTTACAACGGTGTTCTAATTATTTCGTTCAAAAATATTTGAAGGCCAACGGCAGCGTTGTTACTAGCGAAATGTTAGTTAAAAAAAAACTATTGCAGCAGAATAAGTTTTCCTTATTTCACTAATGAATGATATACATTTTTCCCCATTTTTCTCCAGAAACTATCTCACACAGTTTTTGTTGAAGTTAATGCTTCCTTCAGAGAAAAAAGATACATTTACTTGGGAAATTTAAAGAATAAGATTCAAGCCAGCGTGAAACTACTGTTGCATAAAACATAAATTTTACAAAATGTATTTGCATTGACAGAATATTCAAATTTTAAAACTTATTTCGACTCTTTCAAAAGTTTTATAACGCTTCATGTTTCGCTAGGTTTAAAATTGAAACCGCGTTAGTATAAGTAAAAAGGACAGCCAAAAACTATTTTTCAGTGAAAAAACAAAAATAAATCAAACCTAACATTTTTCATCAAAAGAAATTTTTTTCAATTAAGATTCACTTCCGGAAAAAAAAAAAAAAACACGTAAAACACTTACATGGTTTTTGAATTGAAATGTAGTTCAGTTCACTAGCAACAGCAACAAGATACGTAAAACAGTTTTCCGCTTGTATCAGAGAAACACGATACAATCGTTTATATTTGTTGATGGGGATAAGTTTGATCAATATGAGGAGGTACCAATCAAAACCACACATGTCCATTCTAAACGATTTTCGGCAATTCACGAAAAACGTGTTTCTAAATAACTTTTTATGGAAAAATATATTTATATAGATTGATTTAGTCTTATTAATATTGTTGAGAGAAAGCTTTCAAATATTTGAACTCCATCCTGTAAAATTTGAATCAACAGCTAACTGAATTTTTGTTGAAAATCGACATGTGTGGTTTTGATTGGTACCTCCTCATAATAATCTTTAACAATGTAATTTTCTACGCAAGTAACATATGAAGCACCAACAAAGGTAAAGTCACCTTGTGGTCAAACAAAAGAAAACATGTTTTCTATTGAACAGAATTTGGTGCCTAAAAACGGCACATAGGAGTGTATTTGTTGGTGTTATACCACAATCTGTACTTTTTGTGCGGTACAGGGTGCCCTCTTAATGCGGGAATACGGTAAAAATAAACAAAACTTCATGAAGTTGATACATTCGAATGCAGTTTGTGACTAAGATTTTCTCTTAAAAGGTTTTTATTTAAAGAAAAAAAATTGTTAGAAGGTGTGCCTATAGCGGGATTTGCACAGAAGAAAGAGTACACACAATTACACTGAAAACTATATTTATTAACAAGTTTTATTAGATTTGGATGTCTATTCGATGTAACAAACACATTTACAAATGAGCGCTTGCAAACAGGTCACAACACTTTTAACATCTCTGAATGAATGTTGGAGATTTTGATCCGAATCGCATCTTTCAGCCGTCCTAAAGATGATTTCTTATTATCTACACTATGGACTCAATGTAACCCCAGAACTAAAAATCAACTGTTAAAGCCAGTATAAGGAAGCCTGTGTATTTCTACAGTGAATGATTACATAATAACTGTTTGGAGGTTATAACCAGTGGACTGTATAGAAATGGATTTTAAATAGCAAAAAAAAACATTAAAGGAATTAACACATCAGATTGAATTGAAACTTACCAAGGACACGATTTGCATGGAGCTTAGATTTATTTTCCTTAGACATAATTTCAAAACTTAGATGATTTGAATGAAATATTTACACACAGAATTTTATGATGCGTTCATAACGAGAATTTTTTTTGACTGGGGTCCCGCGCAAGTCTCCCAATCCTTCCTTCCTTTTTCATAGAGTTCGTAATGCCATCTGGTGGCTTTTTTTTTTTTGTTGGTCATTTCTCCACTGAACAATAACCGTTCATTCGCAAAGTAATTTCTCAGAAAGAACTACATTTTTCCTGCTTTAAGAGTCGCTTCCCCCCCCCCCTCTTAAGCCTCCGATTTTCATATGTCATGTGTTTTTTACTGTTTTCTTGATTGCAACGTCCTCTATCATCAGAAATCTTAACTATTATTTTATTACACACACAAAAAAAAAAAAAAAAAAGAATGAGAAGGTACTTGTTGCAAACCGCATATAAATATATCATCAGATTATGATTTTTTAATATTCACGCACACCTTGTGTATACATAACATGCATTGTAAGTACAGTAAAACCCCGTTATACCGCACCTCAGTATACCGCGGTGACTATCATGTCCCCCGACGTTTAAACCACCCTTTATCATTGCCATTTAAAGGTGATTCCTTATTTACCATCGTAAATAAAGCCTGCCCGAGCACACAAAATATTCTAGCCAAAGAGCACTCATCCCCTTACTAACAGATAAAGCCCTATTGTGATAGGCGTGATGTACACCTTTTAAGTGAATAAAATGGCAGCAAAGAAGAAAAAAAAATATACTATAGGGGAAGAAAAGTTACGAGTAATTGATAAAGTTGAAAAGAATCAACAAAAGTGAGTATTATTTCGTGAACATAGTTCCGCGGTATAGGTATAGTTTCACTATACCGCGGTTATGTTATAACGCGAGTGCCAATGTCCCCCGACACCAGCGTTTCAACGGGGTTTTAGTGCAGTCTAATCAAAATAAGTTTCACGAATCCGATACGTTTCTCCAAATTCTTGAGAAATAGTAGTAAAACGAGCGTATAGAGTTGCCTATACTTAAACCTCAACCAATTCCAAAATATGAGGAAGCTTTGATTTTTTTTAAAAATTCCACAAATATTAATTTTCCACGTGATAACATACCTTCAAAAACTGTAACAAAAATCAGTGAAGTAAGAAGTAAACGATTTTTCAGCAATGTAATACAGATATATACAAAGCTTTTTCTTTCAATTCCGTAATATATAACAATAGGTTTAATGTGAACGTAATTTTCTTTTAGACCATATAATAAAACGATAAACCTAATATCTTCTGTATTGCAGATAAAAATTCCTATCTGTCAATAAAACTATTGATCAACCAACAAATTTCATTGTAGAGTTCAAACATTTCATCTAAGGAATCGCAGCTTTATGAGTTCGGTTTTTTTTCCAGCTGAAGATATATTTTTCTACATGAGTGGACACGACGAAACGAAAGTTTTAGGAAAAAAAAGCATTAATTTTCAGAGGAAAGAAAGATAAACCCTGTTCGATGAGATTAAGTAATGTTTTTACTATGAAAACCTAACTCAAGATAATATTTAATACTTTGTATATTAAGAAAAATAATAAATATAACAAGAACGTGTTTGTATAATTGTGATAGAAGTTTTGTAAAAGAATTATTTCCTATGAGTTCGACATGTGTCTTCTATAATTAACAAACATTGCAAAACATGTGTTTTGATATCATACGCTAGGAAAGAAATACTAAGTGTAAAACCATAGTACTATTCTTTATTTTATACCAAAATGTAGTTTGACAGATAATTAATAAGAGTATTTTTTTTTCAGTCTAATTATTTAAGATTTTATTAAATTATTGTAAAAGAAAGAGGCATATTTCAATATTATATTTGGTAAATGGTATATTACGCATTTGAAAAAATAAACGTAGTAAAAATAGTTTCCACAGCCTACAAGTTCACATAACTTTTCACATATCGTGCCGAGAATTTTAAGCATACCCTAATATCTCAAGAACTTTCATTTTATAATAATATTTTCTTTAGAAATGTGGGAAAAAGGAAACATATTTTGGAATATCAGTTTGATCAACCCCCTGGGGAAGGCAGCTTTCTCAACCTGGAATCACGTGAATGTCCGATATTTGGACATAACAAATACAGCGGAACATCGAATCGATATCTATCTGGGGAGTTCGCTCTCCATTCCAGGCCATCCCAACGTAAGCGAAATGTGAAGCCCCATTGACCGCTGAATTAGAAATGGACATGGTTTTGCGTTTGGAATGCAATATGCGCTGGGCATAATCTATGGGATATGTTTTCCCTCTGGTTATTATTTTTCTTGTACCTTTTTCTCCATGTGCTTGCAATATCAGAGAATGTTAATACTTTAAGGAGAAATATACTTTTAAATTCCTGATAACAGTAAGCATGAGGTATTTTTTCTAACAAATATATATATATATATATATATATATATATGCCAGCTGACATGCCCGGCTTTGCGCTGGATAATACTGCATAATTCGTAGGCTAAGTGACGCATGTGCAAACTTCTGTTGTAAATATATAAGGACACATTTTCTTAAAAACTTCAAGTAGAAGAGGGGCAACAGTCCTTAAAAATCCCATTTCAGAGTAAAGCTCTTAAAAAATACCTTTTTAGACCATAAAAATATACATTAAAATACCAACAACAGTTCATAAAAAATGGTCATTAGAGTAAGATCAACAGTAACTAAAATGCACGTATGCGTCAGGATTATTGTTCCAAAATGATATCAAGAATCTGTAAAAATCCCTATTGCAATATAGGAAACACCACATCTAAAAATTCCCATTAGAGTTAGAGCAGTATTTTCTTTAAAAATGCCCATCAGGTGAAGAACAATGGCTCCTGAATCTTTCTGCTACAATAAAGAAAACATTTCCTAAAGTCCCCCCATTTGAGTAAAGACAACTATTCCTAGGCATCACTAATATAATAAGGACATGAGTCCCAAAAAATATCCATTAGAATAAAGACGTCAGTGGCTAAATATGCCATTAGACTACAGACCGTTAAGAGCTGCGGTTCCTTAAATTATCAACAGTCCATCTGAAAATCCCCATCAGAATAAAGACACCAGTTCCTAAAAATCCCGCTTGCAAAATCGTCAAAACATTTCCTGAAAATTCAATAAAATAGCCCTTTTATAAAATTCGGCTAAAAACAGAAGAAAGAAAAGCATTATTTCCAAAGGAAAATAAACATGCACATTTCAGTTAGAAAACGTTTAGTACAGAGCCAATACTGTGGGAAATAGAAAGCGATAACTACATTCTGTCCAAACGGCGGCAAATAGGCAGCACAAAAAATAAATAAATGTTATAAAATAAATCACTTGAGTAAAATATGGAATCAACTAAAACCGCTGCGTAAAAAAGTTAAAATAAAGTAGAAGTTCGCCACATTGCAGTTTTGCAATAGAAGCGTAACGTAAATACACCAAGATCCTACAATGTAAATCACGTATTGAATTGAATGAGAGCAATATTACTAATAAGGATTATTGGCGCGGTTCGAAAAGTTACGAAGCGTAAAATATCATAGTATACTTTTCTCTACCAGACCCCTACCTGTTAGCCGAGGCCTTAGGATTGCTTGCGTACGGGGTAAGGTAGTGTTTTCCACTGATTTTACATGCACGTCTTCAGCGGGTATCGAACGCGCGTCCTTCCAGGGGAAAGTCCGACGCTCTAACCGCTAGTCTACCACGGCCTATATCATAGTAAACTGAGAATAATTACTGCACGAGGGAAAAATAGTTATTACCTCTTGGCAACATTTTAAATTTAATCAAAAATCAGCGATATCGAAAGCCTTCCAACCTAGTAAATGTATGCAACTTTATCCAAAAATGAATTTTCATTAGCTTTACTGTAACAGGAATCGTCTATTTGGCGACAAAAGTACTCTTCATTTCGGCGAAAATACTCAAATTGAGCGAATAAATTCAGAGGTAATTTAAGAATCGTTTTAAAATTCGAAAGCTACTTTAAACGAATATTGCGTGTGTTCTATTTGTTCTACGAATTTCAAAAAGTACTACATGTCTTATGCAGTTATACAGAAAAATTACAGGTATGCATCTTATGCAGAAAAATTACGAAACGTAAAATAGTGAATTAAAAACAATTAACTACGCGAAAAAAAAAAGTTATATCTTCTTGGCGGGAAAAGTATACGTTTGCGATTTAATCCGAAAAGAATTTTCATTAGTTTAGCTTTAGCAGAAATTTTCCTGTTGGCGACAAATGTACTATTTATTTTGGCGAAACCACGTAAATTGAGCAGATAAATTCAGAAGTAAGCACCTTTTTTTAAATTCGAAAACTACTTTAAATGAATATTTTGCGTGTTCTATTTGTGCTACGAACTTCAGAAAGAAATCATCTTAAGCAAGTTTTTACGGGTATTAATATGCTGCAAAAATCGAAATGACGTTTCTTCGATGAGATATTCCTAAAATTAATTGTTTTGCTTAAAATTGGAATAAAAATGGAACAAATTTAAAATTTCAGGAAAATGCTTTGCGGTGCACGAGGATTTGACCCAAGGTACCTGTAACCAAAGTTTTGTACTTCTAGACCCTTCTATTTCGCCAGGAGTCGAACAATACACAAACAAACTGATACACAAACAAACGGATACACAAACTCTCTGTTTTATTTATATAGATAGTCTTTCAGCTTTTAACTTTGAAAACATATACCTATAAATAAGAATTAAGTTAAAATCAGAGCCCCCTATACTAAATGCCCTCCGATAGCGCTTTAAATCCATACACATTTTGGCCGCAACTTTTTATATAGAGGACGCTAGTTCCCTGCTCATAATACTGCTTTTATAAGTAGATACATATGGCAAAGATTAATGAACTGAGTGTTTAAATTACATAAACTATTTAATTTAAACATATCAGCAAACAAAATCCTCCAAAAAGAAAATTTTGACTTGTCATTTAATGAATTTATTGAAGACAGCACAATACGTTATTATTAAATTCTCATTTAAATATTTTTTTAGCGATTCAAATTATAAAATACTGGAATCCTTATTTTTTCACTTTGCAGGTTATTATATCAAAAATATTAATAATCTTTCTCTTTAAAATTAGTTCTTTAATTCGTACTGTATACTCGCTTAGGTAAAAGTTTACTTTCGGGTGCTCCTTCGCAGGAATGGCGATTTTTGTTTGGCGCCATTCCTGTTTGCAGTTTTGCAACACCGCTAAGCTTGGCGATCAACCGCGACCAGAACTTCGCGAGAATGTGTATTAAATATTATTCTAAACTAGCGGTACCCGCTCGGAGCTGTCCGTGCTGAATCTTAAAAACGTCGCCTACGGCGCTGTCTTTGCTAAGAGTATAAAGAACGTCGCCTGCCGCAATATCCTTGATAAGAATCTAAAAAAAAACGTCACCTGATGAAATAGTAGCACTGATTCCATTAATTAAATTAGCCAAGAAATTAAAAAGTGGTATAGTTAAAATACTTATTTGAATCTGTACAACCATCATATTTTTGAATTTTGGCTAAAACAATTAAGAAACATGAACGTTTCTAATATACGGAAACGAAACATAATCTGTGATATCGAAAATAAAGCATGTTAAAAAAATAAAACGGCAGCGATTTGAAAATAATAAACATTCAAAGTTTCATAAAACACATTGGAGTAGGAAAAATTACCTTGTCTAGATAAAGCTGTTATCCACTTTGTTCGTAATCCTTCGTCGGAAGGGAATGCATGAAAACTGATTTTTTTTTTTTCAGTTTTTGAATCTGAAGAGCAGTACGGCACAACGCAATGCACCCTAATTTTGATTAAAATCAAACTAATTCTTAAAAGAAATTTAAAGTTGATACAGCAGGTCATCTGCGCCACCTAGCGGATAACTTTTCACTGCCGTTTTTTTCTCTTATATCGGAAGACATTTAGTATAGGTTGCTCTGGTTAAAATATAGCATTCTGAGTTCATTAATAACGCAAGCCGTGCTGACTGGAGACTGACAGCATTATGGACTGACAACATTATGCGGTTAAACTAGTTTTACCAAGCGAACTCTCCCTATATATATATATATATATATACTAGCATATTAAGCCATCATCTTCGACGAAGGAAATCTTCTACACATTCACCGAACTAAAACATTCTTAACAACGAAGGGACAATATCTTACAATTTGTGTACTAATTGTATCTTGCTCGAGCTTAGCCTCACTCGAGAAATATTAAAGAGGATAATTTAAATTTACACTTATCATTTATTTACCTTCCAGAGCGATAAAGTTGTTTTTGGCAACGGCAGAAAGATATGGCTTATTTACGAAACATCTTCTTTAAAATATGTATTACGCAAAATATCCTCGTACAAATGAAGATATTTCCTGGAGACTTGCATGTAACGATATATCAAATTTTTGCAATTTTGTTTGTTCTATTATATTTTATTAGATGGCTAAATGGTAGAAAGAAATTATTAATGAAAGTTTACTTTGTTAGAATAGCGGTTAAGATACTAATTTTGGTTTCTGTAAAAACATTTAAAATCAGCAGACTAAATTTATTTTTAACGTTGTATTTTAGTGTTGTTTTTATAATTGGATTTTAAAGTTTCATTGATTTCATTTTGTATCGAAAACACCGATGCTGATTAAGGTTTGACTTTACTTCTAGTTAAAAGATTAAAAGGAATCCATTTTAGGAATTTACACGTTTAATACGAAATAGCGAAGGGGTTTTTTTTTTTAAGAAATTGATTGAAACAATTGATAATTTTCGCTGTTATATAAGGTAAATGACCCGGTAGTGGACACAGTTAAGAAAATGTTCGTACTCTTTTACGTGACAAATTTTTTTTCAAGGAACTTGCATTAATATTTGCATATTTAGCTTAATCGCCAACTATTTCTCTAAAAATTAATTACCTATGAAATATCATTTGATGAAAAATTAGGATTTTTACGTCAAATTTACTAAACGCCTGATTTGTAGCTATAGTGGACATTTATAAGACACATATTTGTATTAGTAGTGGACAGAAATTAATATCATCTATTTTATGCTGTTAATTTGGAGAAATAATTTTAAAAATGACTAAGGGACCATTCGTAAATGATGTCACGCTCTTTTGCCATATATTTTCCCCAAATACCTAACCTTCTTTTTGATCGGCTTTAATAAAGAGCAGCAAATGTGACCGTTGTGGAGGCAGCTATTAAATATTATGATCCATGTACCTGCATAGATGCTCTACACCCCCTTTAGTTCTAATAACCAGCACTAGGAATCGTTCGCTATAGGTTCTGATAATTTCATTCAAGTTTAATGTCACATTCGCTTCTTTTAGGAGCTTAAAGATCTAAGTGTTCACTACTAGAGCAGTGTTAACACCCGGTTATTTACCTTACTAATTATATTTTTTGTTGCAAATTTTAATCTCATTTTCAGAATTTAGATCCACATGTAATCATTATTATTACGATCATAAATGTCATTGAAATTTTAAAACTAAACTTCGAAATGTGATCCAGTGCTTTCTTCCTGAACTGCAAGTACATATATGTTTATGTAATATAGCATGATATGTAGCAAAGAGGGTAAGGGTGTGTGTTGAAGTGTACCATTTTTTGACAAAGGGGGAGGGGGTCAAATAGATTGCAAAAAAGTGGCATCTATATATATATATATATATATATAAATGAATGTATGTATGCCTGTGTGTCCTTTCTGCATTACTAAAACCATTCATCCGATCGCCTTTAAACTTTGGGAAGTTGTTGAATACACTCCTGCGAAGGTTTCTGAAAATAAATCCTACAGGTAGTTCTTTTTTTATTCCGATTTTAAGCAATTGTCCGCATAAATTCCCCAATATGGGGTGAATAAAACCTTGCACATATTAATGTAATATATCGATCGAAAGCGCTATTTTTTCTGCACAAGATGATATCTGTTCTAAGTGTCTAAGTCGGTAAGAACGCCAGTTATAAACTTTTTATTGCGATTTCTTAAAGTCTACCTTAATTCAAAAATAATAATTTGCAGTCAGCTCCGGGTGAATAGTGATAGCTTAATTTCAATATAAAACTTATTTTTCAAAATAGACAGACATCAGTTTAGTTATCAACGGAAAAACAATAATAAAGCATACCTTCGATTTAACCTTTTTCTCCAACTAGCAATAGGTTTTAAATTCGAGATTGAACTTGATAAAAGTATTGTCTCCCCGATTTAACGATTTCCTAGATTTAGCAGTAGCATTTAAATAAATATCGCTAGAGAAGGAATACATATGGGTTATACTAAATTTTAAATAACGTGGCGAATATGACACGCTACAATTTGACTTTTTAATTAGTCGTTGGCGATAAATCGGAACACACTAATGAAATTGTGCTTACGTTCTTTAGGTGCGGTTAAAATTCAGCACGAGCAGCGCCGTGCTGGTACAGCTAGTCATTTATAAACGGTCTCTAATGCTACGATTTGGTAAAGAAAAGAAAAAATGACGAGTACTTTAGATTATATTTTAAAACTTGTGCATATATTTTACGCGCTAAAATTTATTTTATTTAAAAAAAAAATCTTTTGAAACAGTATAAATGTGCCAATTCAAGAGAATAGCCTTAACTGGACTGTACATGCTTAATTTAGTTTCCATCTTTTTAAGTTGCCATCCAGACATTGGGCAATATTCTAACGTTAGTCTCCTACCATTTTCAAAGGATTTCGTTTGACTCCTTATCGCTACTGAATACCACTGACTACTCGCTTCTCAAAGTTAAACAATGAGGCTTAGCAAATTCTGAGCACGTCTGCGTTCATTGTCAGCATTGCCTTAAAATCCTTGCATTCAGACGAAATGGTCCGCTTTGTAATGCAGATTTGTTTAATTTGTCTACAGATATATACTAAGTAATACTACATAAAAGAGTAAATCTACAGACTAAATAATACTACATTTATTTGCACTTGTGGCGCAAAGACTTGATGCAGTCATTCAATTTACTTTAAACATTTAGAATTAATGTTTAATTGTAGAGCATTGTTTAAAATAACTATTTTAACATACTAATTATGTACGCATTGTATCTGTACTTCAGGGCCAGACTTACACTCTTAGAAATGGAGGTGCCATGTTTGACGATTCTTGAATCGTCAAGAAAATTTCATCATTTACAATGATTCTTTCCTCGCGCGACCACGTGACTTAAAAAAGTTAATACACAAATTTCGACTATTTGACGAAAGGTTTACTCGGAGCATTTTTCACGAAGCCATTTCGTCAAATACGACGTAAGTTTCGTGAAATTTGAGCATGCGTTTCTGAGAGTGTACGTATGTCACATTATTACTACTTTAAAATCGGAGCCTAAAAACTGAAAGGAGTTATTTCGTAGCCTAGCAACAAAGCTGTTATATGAATTAGACTACAAAACGTCAGTGTTAACATTTTTTAAAAATGTTTATGCTTTATACCTTGTTGTTTAATTTCGTGCAATCAAACAATATTAGAAAATCGACATTTTTGGTCTTACGGTTAGTCTGGATCTGAGGTACAGATATTAGTTATTATTACTAACCTTTTTCGGAAGAACTGAAACTTATGTAATTTTTCGTGCTTACCGTCTAAACAGTTGGAAACATATTTTTAATTGATACATCCCGCTGAAGACTCACCATGTACACTTGGGGATCCGGACATGTAAAATCCGTGGACCCTGAAGTCCTGAGGCAGTTCCGAAGGTACGGGAGGGCGGAGAATTTCCCTTCCCTTCAGTCTTGGGTCAAAATAGGAAGGTGGCGTATTTGTGGTGACGCAATATGGTGTCATCCAAGCACATAGTGAGCCAGGTAGTACTTCCACTGTTGTGGTACTCATCTAAATGGAAGGCGCTCCTTACTGCCTTAATTCCTGGGCGCTCTGCGACGGGGAGCTTGGATACCCAAGTGGCATTAGAAACGACAGCAACTTACTGCATAGCAAGCTACATAGTAAACTTGCTTCATTGTAAACTTCCTACATAGTAAACTAGCTACATAGTAAACACAAAAATTAAAACATTCTAAATATGCAGAGTTTTTATTCCCCATTGATCCTCATGTTCAATGGGGAAAATTCATCAATCAATGGGGATCATTTTTTCCCCTTGAGTTTTGATTTTCCATATTGAGGCGCTCCTTACTGCCCTAATTCCTGGTCGCTCTGCGAAGGGGAGCTTATATACCCAAGTGGCATTAGAAACGACAGCAACTTACTGCATAGCAAGCTACATAGTAAACTTGCTACATAGTAAACTTCCTACATAGTAAACACAAAAATTAAAACATTCTAAATATGCAGAGTTTCTTTTTCCCCCATTCATCTCGGTAACTCTTCCCTGAATAACAAGTGCAAAATGGTAGTTAGTACCTTTAGGTACAAAAAACACAAACAAAACTTATTGATTTTTTTTCACTGTGTTCTACCTTGGTGCTGCTTTTTTTTTTTTTTGAAAAGCATTATGACGTATTTCTTTCGTAGAATCACTTTCCGTGAAAGGAATAAAATACCTTGGCTTTGTAACACAATAAATCAGATCGTAGGGAAGATATTTCATGATTTGGCAAAAAAAAAAAAAATGCTGCAAATCTTTCAAAGCTGTGTTTTTGCCTATTTATCATATTTTCAATTTAGTTTCTCAATTTGTATTCAAAAGTCTAAACAGGATCTAATTCCGTCTGATATTGTAAAACATATGGATTTTTCAAAAACATATATTTTATTTATCCCTCTTTTTGAAACATCTCTATTTCGGAATTTATAGGAAATGTTTAGTCATTTATGAGTTTTTCTTTCTAACGATTTAGCCTATTTTCCCCACAACGAAAAAAAGGGGGAGAGACAGATAGTGATGGTGACATTTCATTGTAAAAATATCGCAAAAAATGATCAAAATAAAACCCAAAAAAAAAACTTAAATGAACCATATAAAACATATGGATTTTTCCAAACTTATATTTTGTTTATCACTCTTTTTGAAACATCTCTATTTCGGAATTTATAGGAAATGTTTAGTCATTTATGAGTTTTTCTTTCTAACGATTTAGCCTATTTTCCCCACAACGAAAAAAAGGGAGAGACAGATAGTGATGGTGACATTTCATTGTAAAAATATCGCAAAAAATGATCAAAATAAAACCCAAAAAAAAAAAACTTAAATGAACCATATAAAACATATGGATTTTTCCAAACTTATATTTTGTTTATCACTCTTTTTGAAACATCTCTATTTCGGAATTTATAGGAAATGTTTAGTCATTTATGAGTTTTTCTTTCTAACGATTTAGCCTATTTTCCCCACAACGAAAAAAAGGGAGAGACAGATAGTGATGGTGACATTTCATTGTAAAAATATCGCAAAAAATGATCAAAATAAAACCCAAAAAAAAAAAAAAACTTAAATGAACCATATAAAACATATGGATTTTTCCAAACTTATATTTTGTTTATCACTCTTTTTGAAACATCTCTATTTCGGAATTTATAGGAAATGTTAAGTCATTTACGAGTTCCTCATTCTAACTATTTAGCCTACTTTCCGACAAGGAAAAAGAGAGAGAGAGAGATAGTGAAGGTAACATTTCCTTGTAAAAATATCGCGAAAAATGGTCAAAATAAATTAAATAATTCTATAAAATTGAATAATGTTAAATAAATTTTCAGACAGTGAAATATGTCTGCCCGTCTGTTGGTTTTTCGCTATGGTCACCTGAAGGAAATTTTGAAAGAATAGTTCGTTTTTGCTCGGAAAGCATAGGCAATTATTTTTAAGACATTATTTGCTTTTCCATTTAACATTCTTCCTTTTTTTTAATAATATTTATTTTAATTTTCAGCCGTTAAAAAAACTTAACATTACGGTCTGCAAGGAAATTTTAATTTTATGCAAATTTGGATCTAGGTAGTGAAGTTGCTTTTAACGACGTTTTAATGTTTTTGAAAACATCTTGGACGTACAATGTGTGCAAAAACCAGTTTTTGAATTGACAATTTCAAAGGGTTTTGTGAACAATCAAACTTTTTTAACCTTGTTCAATGAAGTTGAAACTTTTTTTTTTTAAGTCAGCAATACTAAAAACCAGTTTTAGCTCAAAAATTTTGAATATATAATGTTTATTTTAATGTTTGTTTTCTTTAGTTTTCTATGTAAAAGGAAAAATACGATGTTAACAAAACTAAATGTACTTATCTTCACTCTTAGCACTCGAAGGCAGGAGTTAAATTTACTGATTCAGTAAATTATAATTTTTTTTATGTTATATTTTTCTATTTTGATTTGTTTATATGGATTTTAAGGAGTTTTAAATTTTTTCTATGTAACAGCTTTAACGTAGGTGAATATTTAATTCAAGTCATAATTATCATAAATAAAATTACATATTTTCTAAATTGAAAAATAACTAAATAAATAAACATGCATAAATAAAGTATTTTAAAACGTATAAACACTTGGCGGTAATATAAGCAAGTAGGAATACTTCAAAATAGTCTTGTTTATTTGCTTCAATGGAGGAAAGTATGTCCAATGATAGTGATCGTTAGTTCAATAAATGATTACTCGAGCGCAATCAAAATTGTAATACGAAAAATAATTAATTAACCGTACACATGCAACACGCTCTCACTCTGGATCATAAACTGAGCCAAATTATTTTCTCTATATTGCAATCGTTTACGGTGCTACAACTTTACACATTTGCGCAATCTTGATTAATTCGAAATGGTAATTTTAGATATGCCGTTAAGTATAAAGGTGCGAGGCAATTCTGGAGAGTAATTTTACTTAAACGGAAGTTCATTTCTATCCGGAAACTTGAAATGGCTATTTGCTGACTGAAACTCAACCACGCTTTCTAAATTAAATGTCCTTTCAGTTACAGAAATTCTAACAGAGTAGTTTTGTAGTTTATGTATCGGAAACAGTCACGGTTAATGGTTAAAAATAATGCAGTTTGCTTAAAGGTTTACAGTTACAGTTATTACAATCAAAATGAATTTATCTTTTAAAGTTTATGCAATGCACGTGATGCATAATAAGAAAAGTATTTCGTATTTTTAGTTGCAAAATTTTTCAATTTGAAGATCATTAAAAACTCGAAAGCCTTTTTTATCAAAATGTTGTCACGGTGGCGTTGTGGTAGGGCATGGGCCTCATACGCTCAACTTCTCAGTTTCAAATTCGACCATTTTGTTCGATTTTCATGATGCAGAAAATCGTCTGCCCCCATGTCGTATGGTTATGCAATATGTTAAAGATCCCTTGGTTATCTATTTGACTTGAATACTCTAGACTAAAATTCCTAGTGACGTTTCTCATCGTCAGAGCCCAGGTGCTTCAACTTCCAGTACAGAGACTAGGCGTCAAAATTCTCATATGTCAATTGTGGTGCTACTAGAAAGCGTGGATGCCACTCTGAGGAGAGGTCTGCTGAGGTTAGTGACCAATACGCAGCCTAATTCGAAATCTTAAAAAAAGAAAAAAAGTATTAAAATACAATAAACATCCTTCACTACACTTTTGTTTTAAAAATCTTTCCTTTAAAAAAGCACCTTTATTTCATAAGTAAATTTTGCTATTTAGTACACCCACATTATTTTTCACCTAAAATTAATTTTAAAATGAAATCATCATCTAGCATTTAATTTTCTCAAGTAAATGAACAGAAACTGTCTATTATAAATAAATTTCCTTCAGAAAACAAATGCGTTCATTTATCAACACAATCTGCTAATTATTACGTGACTTGAAATTCCAATGCTAATTAGATTTTCTTCACATCTTTCACATAAAATGGCTTGTTTATAATTAATAGTATGTTTCGGGGGGATTAGAAGGACTAACTAAATCCAATGGAGCAAACTATTGATGAGAAGGATACTCTTGTTGAGCTAAGGGAATCTGTTTCAGAGTTTCTTTAGGCTTATATAAAAGGAAAATTAATGAAGAGTGAAGCATTTAGACGGAAGCGCAGACATACTGAGTATTATATTTTCGCTTATGTAACGATATTTTCCCAGATGTGTATTGATGAAAGTGAAAAGCAAGAAGTACATTTAACAAAAGTTACGAAAGAAAAGTATCCAAGCAAATTATTTTTAAAGTCCAAAATTGACTTTAAGGTATGATAAGTTTAAAAATAGGCAATCAACTTCATTTTCACAGAAATTAAGATATCTTAAAAGTAGGTTTCTAATGTAAGCAAATAAAACTATATAGAGATATTTGTGCTCTTTTCCTTAATAAATTTTAAAAGATTTCTCTTTTTTAGGTGTAATATTTCGTATTACTTATATCTTATCGAGAACACATGTTTCTCACGTTTCATTTCTTGATTTCAATAGAACTGGAACATTGTTCGTTTATGATTTACTACCAAATACTTAATCAGTGTATTATAATTTTCTTATTATTGTTTATTATTTCACCCTCAGTATTTTTGTCTTCTTTTTCTTTTGTTCCTCATTGTCTTTACCAGTTTATATGTTTTGTTTTTATTTATTTATTTGCACATTTTCTTTATGTCATTGCCTTTAACGAGCCCTATCGTAAGAAATTAAATTTGCAAACCTATATTTCTTAAACGTTTGAAAGCGTTTTAGAAATAACTTTTTTCTTTAGAAGAATTCGGAATGGGCTTCTTAATTGGCATACAACAATAAATTTAAAAGCAAGCACTTGTATCATTTCTTGAGGGTTTCCTATCTAAAGAAAATGGGCTCAAAACACCAAAATAATTATGCGGTAAAAATTTATTGTCTGTATAATACTATAACTGAGATGTATTAAAAGTTCATTTTGAGATCATACAAACCAATCCTGAAAATATGACATATTTAATAAGACATATCCACTTGTGTATGATAGCACAATTAATTAGGCAGTAAATAGTATAACAATAACCACGGTATCAAAACATGATGTCCGCTTTCCTAAAAGTTAAACTACTGACTAATTTAAATTGGGAGCCTTATGAAGTTTTGAAATATTTTGTCCACTAAAAGCTAGTTCGTTGGATTTATTTTCTTCTAGAAGATCCATTTTGACATCGAAAAAAAAAAACGTTCCTTTGTAACCTAGAAACACGTGTCTGAAAGTGTTCTTGTAATTTGTACTTTACCACATTGTTTTTGAACTTAACGTGTAAAAGGTTAGGTGTAAAATTATAGATACAGTACAAAATTGTGAGCCTTATGCAGTTTTAAAATATATTTTCCACCAAAAACTCGTTTTTGGGATGCATTTCCATTTGGAAGATCACTTCTTTTACATTGAAAAAAATGGTCATTTGTAACATAGAAACATGTGTCTGAAAGTTTTACTGTTATTTGTACTTTGTAAAATTGTTTTGAAGTTTAAGGTGTAAAAGTGTCTTTAGATATAATAGATTCCGGTACAAGACTACTATATTGGATATTGTGGTTGATAGACTATTTAGTTTTTGCAATTCCAAAAGTTGTGGGGCCATTTATCATTGTCGCAGACCTAAATCTGAAATTTGTATGTGAAACATTTGTTGCTACGTACGCATAAAAGAAATTTAGACTTTGCAAGCTGTGTTACATAACACGTACCTGCGTTTCTGCTATCGAATGAATAAATGCCCCCTTGCATTTATTTCGAAAAACATCAAGAGGAAATCGATGCGTAACATACGGAATCCTCTCAATCCCTGGTGAATTATGTTCCTGAATGCCAAGGATTTCGCTTCAGTGAGATTTTTCAATTCAGTCGCTTTACTCGAGATTGCTATAGAAACACTTCGGCGCTTGTAAAAGACTTCCATCAATCAGAAAAGGATTAAATATCGTGCATTCATACGTATTTTGTTAGGATTATTTTTATGGTGTACGATTGTACGTTAATAAGAATATAAAATTCGTAAGCAAAATAAATGCATTTTTTCTCTAAATGTCATCAAGAGGTCTGATTTACTATTTCGTTCAGAAATTTCACCAAATTGATAACAAATCGTTGATTATATTTGGTTATATTACATTTTTCAAGTAAAAAGATAAAAAAATCTAAAGTACTTGTTCATTAAATCACAATCCAATATTGTTTTAACCAAATAAACCAAAGTGTGAAAATGTATGCACACGAATGTGTTACCAGTGCACCGATATTTTAAAGTACTTACGACCTACTATTAACTGATGGACTGACAGACAGATATGCCGACAGATGCATGCTTTCCCCATTTCAAAACTGTATTTTTTAACATTTATTTAATTATTTATTATGTAGAATACTTTTTTTTTTCTTTACTTAGCAATATTTTGCGACACTTTTAAATCCCCTCCCCTTCCACTTGAAAAAAAAAAGCGAACGTAGGCTAAAGATGGAGCATTTATAATACCTGTATTTATAGTTTGTCGTAATTTCTAGTTTATTGAAAGGGCTCTGTATGCGCTGCTAATTAAGATAAGTAAGAAAAATAATTGCTATTGCTCTAAATATGAAGTTTGTGTCTGCTAAGTAATATATGTCATCTATTACTGTGTGTTAATTTTCAATTATATACCAGGAATCCCTAATACATCTCGTGCACATCCTATTAGCAACCTTCTTACCGGTTTTTCAAATATATATATATCAACGAAAGGAATACAAGTGATATATTTCGGCGAAGATTTGTATAACTAATCTGCATAAAGTATATCATAAATACGGTAAATGTAATTGTATTCCTTCTAAAATTATTCAGAACAACACTGAAAGAAATTACACCTTTTTTATAGAGGTCTGTTGATCTGAATTAAAAACAATATTTATTGAGAAATAATATTTAAAGTAAATTGTAAAACATATTGTAGTTAAAAGTTTAAAAAGAACCTTACTAATTCCATTTAATTATCCCTCTTTCTCGTCCGTTTCATACGCAATCAATATCGATCGCATTTTTTAAAAGTTTCCTATTAACGAGTGCTCATCTTATTACTTCATTTTGAGGGATTTTTAATTGGTCCTAAGCGATTTAGAAGTTTTTAACTTGAAATGTTAATCTTTCAAACAACTTTTTTTTCACACAATATTAAAGCTGAATGGTTAATTTTAATTGAAAACAATTATGAGAAAAGGATTTTTTACAGGGAATTGATAAAAGTATTTTATAATTACTGACGCTGAGTCAAAAAAAATTATTTTTTTTATGTTCAAGCTTAAATGTATGAGCAAAACGAAAACACTAAAGTCAAAATTAAATTCATTTTATCTAAAATTCAATTTATAAACCTTTAGTGTAACCAACATATCAAAGAGTTAATAATAATGTAAACTATTACTTTAGTCTTATTCTATATTCAGTTGGTCACCAACATATTTAAAATAACATCACTTTTTCGTCAACATGATGATAAGCTGTTGAAATTTCTCATCCAGAAGTCTGAATGTTGTAGTATATAAGTAGACAAATTTCTCCCAGCCATGTTGAAGTATGTGTACGCAACTTTCAGCCATCTGTTTGATAATTTACTTTTTATGTTTTTGCTTTGCTCTTAGAGAGGATTTTTGCACCCAGAGGCCCCCGTACTTGCCGATTTTCGATTTAATCAGTTTTAAATCAATTGGATCCCTGGAGACAGTTTATTAACATTTTAAATGATATACATCAAGTTACAGCTTTGACGTTGCAATAATGCTAATGATTTACATTATTATTAATTAACACATTACAAAAATTCAATGAAATATATATATATATATATGGTCAGTATATTAATAGACCACAATTGAGTTAACTTATCAGTAAAACGGAGACTGTCAGTCACACACAATCAGAAACGCATGCTCAAATCTCATGAAACTTTCGTCGTGTTTGACGAAATCTTTTCGTGAAAAATGCTCCGAGTAAACCTTTCGTCAAATTGGCGAAAGTTGTGTAGTAACTTTTTTAAGTCACGTGATCGCGCGAGGGAAGAATCGTTGTAAAGAACGAAAATTTCTTGATGATTCAAGAATTGTCGAAGATGAGAGCTCTATTTCTGAGAGTGCATGTTTTTCACAATTCGTGTGTTACAATCATCTTGTCAGACAGAGGAATACCAGATGGCGCCACAGAACTCAGAGTTAAATAATTGAATAATAAAAGAAATTATAATACTACATACAGAAACTTTGAAGCAGAAGGCTTATAGGTATTTATCCCCCTCAGTGAGAGAGAGTAGCAAGAACGAGGCAGTAGAAATAAAGTTCTAAAGGTTTCGGGGGAGCCAAATGCTTCAGACTTTGACTTAAAACATACTTTCATTTAAACGTCATTTTTTTACAGATGGCATTAATGCTGAAATCCTTAATAGTTAATGACACATGGGGCCTATACTCACTATGAACGTATTCTCTTTGTATTTGGTCCATAAAGTGAACCACACTAAAAAAAATTCTAGCTCTGCCGTTCACCAAGAAAACAAAAAAAAATGGTGAAACTTAGCTGCAACCAACATTTGGTGCTAAAGGTGAACCATTACAAATGTTCCTAGTTTGACATTCATAGTGAAACTATATGAAATTACAATATTATTATGGTTTAACTTGGCACCAAATGTTGTTTGCAGCTGAATTTCACCATTTTTTTTTTTTTTTTGGTGAAAAGTTGAGTTTTTTTTTTTCAGTGCAACATTGAACATTCATGTTCAATGTTCGTTGATTATTTCTTCTACAAACATTAGTTCAGAAGTAACTTTGAGATTTTTGAAGAATATTTTGACATAATAACATTTGTTTTCAGCATATAAACCGTAAACAAAGGAAACATTTATAGTGAAAAAAAAATCCATTGCTTTTTTTAATATGCATAGGAAATACAATTTAAGCTAACTAAAAATTAGTTCTTGGCCTTACCAAAAGCGGTACTTAAAAACAAACTTTATACTTAAATTAACTCTGTACTTAACTAACTCTATAATTAAATCCTAACCGTGCCACTTAAGCATTATAAGACGTAGAATATTAAGAGACATCATACTAATGAGTTCACTCTTGGCAATTTCGTCCCCAATATCTCAGAAACGGAATTTATTTCTACGCTGATATTTCATAGCACAATGGCAATATATGAGAAAAGGATATCGGCGTCACGAAATTGCAATTTTGACAGCAAAAATTGAAGTTTTCTTACAAAACACATCAAAGGAATATTCCTAAATAATGACTACGATTTGTGAAAAATATAGAATTTTATTTCGGAGGAGAATTTTTGTTTGACTTGAGATAAATAGAGTTTGAAGATATCAGATTTGATTCGGAAAGCAATAAACATTTGCGGCGTCCCATAAAGTACATTTCTAGCATGCCCAAATCCATAGCTATATAAATAAAGATAAAAATGACATAAAAATCATGAATCTCTCGTTTTTGTGTATTTGTGTTAAAGCGCTACTATAACTCTTTCATATGCTACGTGATGTAACACCACTTTCTCAACAAAACTCCATTCGTCATTTTTCCCTCTGTAGAGAAGGTTTCAAAAGACTCGCTTTCCTAAGTAAAAATGTTTTTTTCTTTCTGGAAAAAGTATGGAACTAATTGTCCCTCATGATATACATCATATTAATACGATCGTTTATTTGTTTTTTTTTTTTTACTACACACTTTATAACGTTTTATATGAGTACGTAAATATTTTATGTCCTTTTTGGTAGTATGTAATTTTTATATAATCTATTCCATTCTCTTTTCGTTTTTAGATTTGAAATTGGTAGCAAATTTTAGGGTCCTACAGTTAGTCATACAGAATTCCTCGTACTTTTAGCTCAGTTTCTAACCTTTTAAGTTCAATTATTATTAATATAGCTTTTGTGAGACACTTCCTGAATAACTAGCCAACGCTCACTCCAAGTAGACGTTCCCTCCCAGAGCTTTCTCAGTAAACGCTCTCTCCCAAAAATTGGGCATATAAACATGGTTTATCTTGGAACATCTGAAGACATCTTGGAACATCTGATGTCATCTTGGAATATCTGAGGTATCATGGGAACATCTGAGACGGCCGGTGGCCTGAGTAGAATAGCGCCGACGTAGTTATGCGTGTCGTAAGAGGCGACTAAAATAGCACTATCCGATCCGGGTGACGCAAGGCTTACTTTGTAGTATGACTATGGCCCCGGGTCGGTAAAGCAGGTAGGCAACGCTCTACCAGCCCAGCTCTTTATGACCGGTGCTGGTTGTCAAGTGTCTAGAGAGTTTGTGGGGAGAGCAGGAGGATGGCGCTGAGGCCGCACCCCCTCGTATGGAGGTAGTCTGTGAAACCGAAAAGGTATAGACAGTATGACCGTAGTTAACTTTGATTACCAACTGAACAGCATGACTGTGGAATTCTAAGAGTATTCTGGGTGTATTTTCTCATTTGCGCAAGTGTAGATCTGAAAAGACAAGTTTTTATCTTTGTCGCCTTTGGTGTGAAAGTCCCCTAACTTTAGACTTAACAAAGAGCGGATATCACGTGACAACGATGATCGCTCCTGAGTCGCTCTAGCGGTGATTTAATTGCCTCCATTGCGAAATTGTTGTAAAATAACCAATGTGAGAATTAGAACGATATCCGAACTTGACTTATACACTGCCGTGTGTCTAGATAACATATTTCAGAAAAATAAAATTAAATGAGAGCTTTTGTGAAGATCTCTAATTTCTTATTACTGACCAGCATTTTTTTTTTTTCAAGTCCAATATTTTCATTGTAAAAAATTCTAGTTCAACCTTTCATAGAGAAAATGGTGAAATATTGCTGCAACACACGTAATGATACTATATTGAACCATTATAATGGTGTAGTTTCACATAGTGTCACCATGAATGTGAAACTAGTAACCATTGTAATGTTTCAACGTTGAACTAGAATTTTTTACACTGTTTCAAAAGGCTGATTCGCCCATAAATATGAGTCCAGATTGCATGCAATAATTATTTGTTTGATATAAAATGTTACGCTTACTACTTATTTTCCTTCAATTTATATAAGGATAAAGGTTTATTAATTAGTTTTGTTTATGTATCCTTGATGAGATTGATTCGATCTAATCTATAGGTAAGAAAGAAAAAACATAACTGTTTAGCAATCTTAAACTAAAAAATAATCTTGAACAAGAAGCCTTGAATATGAATCCATACAAAAATTTGTAAAACTTTTCTTTGTTTAAAACATGTTTCGTCCCAGCTGTTGCTCAGTATTTTATAGCGTCTGAGGAACAAAGCAGAAATCAACCATCACAACCTGAAATCAATTTCGCCAGGGATAGGTGCTTTCACATTTCCTTCTTTGCTTTTGCTATGCGTTCTATTATGTAGAACAAATAATATTTTTATTTAACAGTATTCTTCTTCTTTTATTTGAGGAAAAATATCTTTTTCTATTATAAGGCTTCCTTTAATGACGTAAAATGTTATATTGCTTAAAATTTGATTTGCTTTTACTTGTATTTCTGTTTTTTAATAAAATAGTTAATGTGCCGTACTTCGTTTAAAAATTTCTTTTTTTAATTCTGTTCTATTATCAACGAAAAACATTCTTGAAATTACTATAAAATAACGCCAATGACGAGAGAATGTTTTTTGTATGTATTATTATTATTTTTTTTCTTTTATGAAAGTTAGGAGCTTAAAGGCAAAAACTAATACAATAAAAATACGTTGTTTATTTACTTTAAAACTATAACCCTTAAAATATTTCAACTGAGTATCAGGTACAGTCAAGTGCGCCAACTTTGTGCCACACCGTCCTTTTAGACACTAAGATTACCAACTGGATGACGAGGTGCCGAGCTTCGAAACTTTTTTTACAATTCTTAAAATTTTTCGAAGCTCTAGTTACACGTCAACAGCCGTTAGGCAGTCCTAGTGTCTAAAAAGACGTTGTGGCACAAAGTTGGCGCACTTGTCGGTACTTTAAAGACATTAATTTCTTGGTTTCAAGGATTTCGCAGTTGGGGATAACTTAATTTCCGAACTTCAGCATGAAATTATAAAATATTTTCTTTATGATGCGACAACATTTGCATACCGTAGTGAATTGCTCACTATTTTTAAGAAATGTATAAGTATTCTGAGAAAGAAATTAGAATTAGATGCAAATTAGTTCCATTATATGTCGTAATTTACCGCGCATTAATAGATCGTTCGGACATTTCATATACAAATATATGAATCGATCCAGAAGAAATATAATCAGAAGTGAAGAACTTACCCAAATAATAAAAAATACCCACAAGTATTTTTATAGAAATATTGACACTTTAAAACTTGAAAAAAAAAGGTAGTACCAGTAGTTTTCTAAACATAGTAAAACTGCCCTGAAGAATACATTAAGGCGCAAACACTAAGTCATAGACGCAAAAGAATGAATCGTAGACACTTTAATTGTTCATTCAAATAACTTTACAAAGCCCATAGCTTAAAAAAAGGGTACATCAAACACTTCCTGCTAACAATATGGTTTCGAAAAGCAGAATAAAAATCTGACAATGGTGGTCTTCTTCTTTTTTTTTTTTCGTTTTTTAAAAGAAGCAAAAAAGCGGTTGACGTAATTTTTAGGTAATACATTGCTTTTTGTTGTGAAAATATGAAAAAGTCCACTGGCCTCTATAGCCAGACAATTATAAGTTCCCAGTGGGTATTAAAGAAGCAGAATATTATAATTATTAGTAAGAAAGCAACTCTAGTGATGCATACTAATTTCAAAATATATTGCATTAACGTGTTTTATTGTTAAAAGAATCTCCTTTATCATTGTAAACGTTATCAGCTTAGGGTTATTACTAATCGGAGTCGAGAACGACGGTTAGAAGAAAAATAAGTTTTGCATGCAACTTGTAGTGCAATAAATAGCAATCCTATGGCATAAGTTAGATGAAAAACTGAATACACCAATCAGAAACGAAAAGCCGTGTTCTTTCACATTTGACCGTCGGATGTCATTTTAAGCTGCTGACCTTGCACAAATAGCTGTTGTCTTGCTTTAGTCTTATTTTCTCGAGCTACAATTTCCTATTATCTCACATTTTGAACCACTTTCTATGGATAAAAAGTTTCTATCTAACTCTGTCATACATAGGTTTTGCAATTTTTCTGCATGTACCATTTTTCTCGGGCAATTTTTTTCACACAATCGTGAATTTTATTATATGAATTAAACGTATATTAAACTGATTACCATTGCAATCATAACCTAAGATTGAATCGATGTGTTTTATATATTTTATGTCTTATACTAATGCGCAATGAATTTACGATCTGAAAACATTATTTTTATATTCAAATATTAATAGCGTTGGATCGTAAAATCTCTCTGGAAATTTATCACCATTCGGGAGATATCGAAGGACATACTCTAAGAAAAATATTTTATGACGCTGAATAAACACGAAATATGCTTTTTCTTACGGTTTTATGCCTGAAATTTAAATTTAAATTTAGCAGTATGCAAATTCACCAAAAACCATCTAATATTTTGAACTACCTCGAATATTTGAAGGAACGATAAAAGGAATTTATCGGGGCAATCTCCGACAAATATAAAATGTCTCCTTTTGGTTTTAAAGAAACCAACCGATGGCACCGGTACTACTACTTTGAGAAATACATTCTGCCCCCTCCCACTGTGCAGTGACATTCAGAGGGAATTCGCTTCATGTCCTTGAGAATTTAAACATCGCTTTAAATTAGGAAGGATAACAATTATTTGGTACGCCTAAATATATTTAATTGATGATATTTATACACTTTTGATGCTCATCGCAATTGCTATATAAATAATCTAAGTCAATTTTTATAGTCGAGTTTTTTATTTTAACTTGTCTTCATAAATTAATTGCTTTTTACATTGGCATTTCAACATAAATAACAGTATGTTTTTGAATATGCTTCCAAATAACTAATATGCTAACATCATAAATACAGCTTGTTAATATACAGGATATCTTTCAAAATTTTGTAAACACAGCGTAAAAAATTTCACATGTAACTTTTGCTTCCAACATTCCTAAGGTACACTTAATTCTGGAGTACCTACTCCGAACTATTAAATTATAATGTTTAAAACCTTAACAATTAAAAAAAGCAAAAACAACACTATTTGAAAGAAAAAAGGGGACTTTCTTGTTTATTGTACCAAAAAAGTAAAGGACAGTTTATTGCAACCGTTAATAATTAGAAAGTACCGACAAACATATGTACCAATATTTTCACCGATTGATCTGTTTATTTAAATATCTATCTATCTATCTATGTATTTTTCTTTCTCCGGAATTTGAGAGGAAGTATGACCTTTCAACTTTGCAGACAAAGGATCAACATGTTTTTCAAAATCTAAACAATTTCCTGACACATTGTCAAACATAATGATACAAAAGTTTGACAAACTGTCCGGTGTGTCAAAAAGGTTTTAGGTTTTTCCGGCAGATATATTAAAAGCGGCAACAAAAGTTCATTCATTGAGATCGTATAGCTTTCTTTTGAGCAAGAAGGATTTGGGCGAAGTGATGAGATATAGGGGAATTTTTATGGCTCAAAACTTTTGCTTTTGAGTACATAAGTGGCTCGAATTCAAGAAAAGTTTATCTGCTTCTGTGACTTCTCTCTTGTTACCTCCGTGAAAAGTTTTACTTACTTCTTTTAGAATTGTTCTTTTAGAATTGTATCCAATAATTAACTATTGTAGTGAAAGAAGCTAAGTTTTGTTAATATTACGTTAAAATGTAGCTTCGATGATGCGTATTTTGCGTATACAATGCATTTCTATTAACACGTTGACTGCCAACCTACGAGATAACTCGTAGTAGGTGACCTTGTTGAGAGACCAAATTACAAGTTGCCTTGTTGTTGCTGACTTTTTTTCATTTTTCAATACATTTATAGAAAGTTATTAATTTTTTACTTAATAATATGTTTTGTACAATATGTTTTAATTAAATGTAACTATCGTCTGATCTACAAACTACAAACAGCGCTGTCAGTCAGCGTGTCGGCAGTCAACGTGTTAAGAAACCTCAATTTACTGAAACATATCTGCAGAAAAAATGGAAAGAATTAAGTACGTTGTAAAAGGGTGGGCCAAAAAAACTTTTTTTTTATTTCGAAGTTGTAATAGCGCGGAAAACTTGCGAATTATATAGAAAAGAAAAGAAAAAAAAATATCAAAATCGGTTGACATCTTCCGGTCGCGCATAGGCCCTAAAATTTGACAAAATATGAAAAAACCTCATTTTTGCGATTTTTTTTTTAAATTTTTGAATTATATGTTTTCGTAATGTAATACTTTGTAACGTCTTTAAATAGAGCTTAAAAACGTTGTGTTTTAATTTGGTTTAGACCAGTTGATATCTTCCAGTTGCGCATAAGCCCCAAAATTTGCCAAAATATTGAACATTTTACATTTTTACGCATTTTTGTTAATTGATAAATAATTATTATTTAAATGCAATAGCCGTAGCATTTTTGCACACGAACTGATAATGAGGTATAAAAAGCTGCCAGATGTTTATTTTCTGTTCTTTAAATGTACTCAAATTTTTAACTTTGAAAACAAATTCTTGCTACTCTTATTTTTTTCACAAAATTTGAGATTTCTTTCACTGCTTTTGTAACATTAAATGCCCTGTATTTACAATAATCTTAATTTTTTAAATACTTTTCACTTAAAGTTTAGCACTGATATTTACCATACTAAAATTTGAATGCATACTAAGCATTTAATTGAACTGTAAAAAGTAATTGCATCTAATTAAAGTACAAATGAGCATTAAAATGCATTAATTACGTGCGATTACTTTTTACAGTTTCATTGTGCACAATGTTCCTTTATTATTTTAAATATTTAATTTGCTGAATGTTGGAATTGATAAATAATTTTTATAATTGATTTTGGTATCAACAGGAGACCCTCCTAAAAGCGATTGCATACTCTTCCCATCCGCATACACAAAGAAAGCTATGGAGCCCCAAGAACAATGACCGCTTAAAAGCTAAGAGAACACCTGAAAACAATTCCCTAAAAATTTCAATATCCCAGTGCAAAAGTTGAGACAGGGGTAAATATGTAGTATATTAGTTAAAATAATTTTAAAAAAATCTTGAATTAGAAACTAAAAGCAAAATAGAAAACTGGATTTAATGCTTGATCTCATCAACGCTATAAACTCATGGTGGCAGGTATCAATTAAAAATGTGTAGCTCAAGGTTGAAAACTAAATCTGAATGTCATCTTTTTGCTAAATGTTATTCAAATTACTAAAATTTTTCCTTTAAAAACAAATTCTCTGTTCTACTGAATTGCTTTTTTGACCAAATTTGATTTTCTTTGTACTGTGATGTTGAACAGCCTTCATTTCTAACAGTATTAAATAATAAATAATTCTTGTCTGAAATTTAACAGATATTTTTGACATTACTGTGATGCTTTATGTAATGATTGATTCTGCATATCAGTCGTGTAACTAGTGACTTGCAGATCCCGTAACTGGGGGAGAGGGAGCAGAAATTTAAGAGACACTTTGTAAAGTTTCAAGTACATTATTTACAACTGAGGGGGTGCAATATTTCATGTCCAAGAGAGAGGGGTAACGGCGGATCTAAGGGGGGGGGGCGATGGGGCGATCGCCCCCCCCCCCTTGGGCTGATTCAAGTGGATACTACAACGACACTCCTAAGTGAGTTTTTACTCTTTGTGTCCCGGGAGCAGCCATTTTTTTATGTTCTTGGAATCCCAGCCTAATAGCCCTTCAAGTTCTATGCTTCCCCCCTGTCTCTTTGTCCTTTAGTATTGCTGAGTTGCTAATCCTCGGAGTAATGGGAAAGAGATTCCCTGCTCTTTTCTTCTACCCATCAAACTGGTGACAGCTAGCCAACCCTTAGCACGTGGTGTAAATTCCTGCAGCATTTACGCTAAAACCTGGCGCCTGAAACATTTCATTGAACATTCATAATTACAGATTTTTATATAAATTGCACATACTCGTTGATGGTTTTTTAGTACATATTTAGTATTACATTTTGAAAATTTTAGAAAATATATTACTAATAATTGCTATTATTATGTAATTCATATCACTTCAAATTTAGAAAATGTATTTACAAGCCTACATTTTTCTTGAGAAAGCTTGTAGGAAATCCTAACTCGGTTAAAACTTGGCTAAGAAGCAGAATGAGTGATGGTAGACTCACTGAATTAGCGTTATTGCATATCCATAAAGATATTACATTGGATGTTGAAAAAATTATAGACAGAGTTGCGAAAGCAAAAAAACTTCAGCTTGTGTTCCTTTTATAAGGGCTTTGAATAAACGTATATGCATTGAAAAAAAGTGCTAGTAAAATTTTAAATATCACTACACTAGCATTTTTTTTGTTGTTCCTGCTGTTTGAAAAAAAGGGGGGTGGGCGGAGGGACTGTTGAAAAGGAATGAAGAATCTCCTCCATCCATCCTTACATTGAACCCCGAGATTTCCAAAATCGCCCCCCCCCCCCTTGAAGATTTTCTAGATCCGCCCTTGGAGAGGGGTTGTGTAATTGTAAAATATTTAAGATTTTTAAATATAGAGCAAGTCGAAAAGAACCATGCCCGTTTTTAGTTATCACCATCCGATCACTCAATCTTTTTTTGGGTACTGTTCACGTATAGCATTGGGGTCATTGCGCGACCGGAAGTTCTTAATTTATTCACACCATAATGAAATACAATTTTCTTATGTTCAAAACTAAAAATGCTGTAACTAATACGTTAAAATTAAGTATATTAAAGATAGTAAAAAAAACTCGTAAAAATGAAATTTTCAATATTTTGGCTAATTTTGGGGCTTGTGCGTGACCGGAAGATATCAACTTATCTAAACCAAATTAAAACACATTGTTTTTAATCTCTATTTGAAGACGCTACAAGCTATTACATTCCGAAAACATCTAATTCAAAATTTTTTAAAAATATAGTGAAAATGAGATTTTTTTTCATATTTTGTCTAACTTTAGGGCCTATGCGCGACCGGAAAATGTCAACCGATTTTGATTTTTTTAAAAAAAATTTTATTTTCTATATAATTCACAAGTTTTCCGCGCTATTACAACTTCGAAATAAAAGAAAAGGTTTTTTCGGCCCACTCTAATAAACAACTTACTTTTCCCAACGTAAAGGCGTTATATTTGTTGTGTAATGCTTTCTTAAACTAAAGGAAAGGGATTTATGAAATAAACGGTGGAGCTGTAGTTTTGTAATTATAAGTGAATTGTTTTGAAAATTAGTGAGGATGTTTTTTTTTCATTCAAATGTTTTATGTGTCGCTTGTTGTTTTACAAGTAAAATGTAACAACTGATATTGTTGTCGTGTCCTCGCGCGTGGCGAGGAAGAATGGGTACGCTGCTTCTGAGTCTAATGGGGCCCTTGTAGGCATGGTGTCCGATTTCAGCCCCTTTGAAATGCCTCTTAATTTTTTGAACCAGCTCCCAGATACGAGACCGTCACCTGGTAGGTGACGGTCTTTTATCTCCGCACCCCCAGAGGTATCGTTTCACTTGGAGGACATTGGAGCGACGACCTATTTAACATGCCCCAGCTCCCTTTAGCGTACACGGACCGCAGCAACCAGCCGAAAGAGATAATCACCCTCCGAAACACTGACCTCAGTCAATGTTGCTTCACTTTCGGTGCTCTGCGGGAACCGAGCTTCTACTGACTGATCCACTGCGGGACATTGATATTGTTAGAACTGTTTTCTATCTTCACTGCAAAAATGTAGCGATTAGTTGCCATCATTTTTGGTGTTACTGAACACGATTTGTGGTGTTCGATCGGCGCAAAGTTAAACATTATTAACTTTTGATGTATTTATTTTTTTATCTGTTCTTTCTTACTCCGTTCCGTTACGTACCGAAATTTCATTGCGATTGCTCATTTCTCTGAAAATAGGAAAAAGAACAATCGTAATGAATTTTTGACAAGTAGATGAGTTAACGAACATCATATGCTAAAAAAAAAATCTGCTGTCTGTATTTTTTAGACTAACACTTAAAAGAATTTAAAATACATCAAAAAATGAATAATTTTCAACTTTACACCGTAGGAACCCCAAAAATGGTGTTCAGTAACAAAAAAGTTTTTACAGTGTAGTAATTATTTTTAAAGAGGAAGAGAGAGAAAAAGTCGAGAAAAGGCTAGCTAAATATATGTTGAAGTTCAGTTTGTTAGATTCTAGTTTGAATCAATTACAGTAGCTCGTTGGGTTGGACTAGGTGGACTATTTCGATATTAGAGCTCCATTCGCTCAAAGCATGTATTTTATGCATGTTAATATTTTCACGATGATAGCAATAACTACCGCTCACATTAAGCGATCAATGAAGTTTATTATCCTGTAGCAACTCGCCACAGCACAAGTCTAAGAACTGGCTCACGACTGGTGGGACTCAGCTCTTATACAAATAAGGAATGTTCTAGAAATACTTAATTTACACAAAGAAGAAAAATCTAGAATAATCACTAACTTAAATAAACAATAATTAATATTTAAAACTATAAATTCCATGCTTTGGATAGAATGGACTCGACCCGGCATTGAACCCGGGACGGCTGGATCGGGAGTGCAGCGCTTAAACGATCGAGCCATGGCGACTGCTAGCTTCTATCTTTTATGCGGAAATATTATTTTAACCCTTTAACTGATTTGCCCGAACGGCGCACGGGTTACCCAAAGTTGATCCCAACCGGTTTGCCCGTACAGCGTACGGGCATTGACATTTCCACCTTTCTTGTTTTGAGTTGCCCGTATTTTTAATATATTGAAAAAGAGTCATTCAGGGGCATTTGTGTTTCAAAGCTATAAAATAAAAAAAATGCTTAAATTCATTTTTTATGAAATTTTTTCAATTCTTTCATGTTCCTCTTATACCAAGTTAGGACTTTAATTAATGCAAAAAAAAAATATGCTTTTTTTTGGAACATTTGTGGTAATAAAATGAACCAGTTAAGGGGTAATACAATAACAACCTTTATTACTGTATTACACAAAATTTTGGCATTCACTTAATCCATCATAGAACACTGTGTTCGTGTTAACAGTTGAGAATCGAAAACATAGAATAATTAAAAGCGCCAGAACTTGTTCTCGTAGGCTTTCCTACATATATATTTTTTAATAACATACTGTTAAAAACAAATGAATTTTCTTTTCTTAAAATTCAATATCTCTTTAATCATGGTGCCGACATTTTGAGTTGACTAACAAGTGAACTGACCACACAAAAATGAATTGAAAATGGTTTGCTGACATTTGAAAAGCACTGCAAACTCGATAAATTAGTCAAATATTTGTCGAAGTGAATGTTCGAGCTTATAGCTCCCAGGGAAAGTTTGCTAAGTGGATAAGTCAATTAGTTATCTATCTGCAAACATTGAATTAGCATCCTAGTTTATGAACTTATCCCTGAAGCAGACCCGAGTTCTTACGTTTGTTTTTTAAATTTTACTTATTTTTCTCAATAACATTAATGTTTTGAAAGAAAACTTTCATATGAAATCCTTTAAATGTTTATTAACTTTAGAAAAAACTTGTTTTTTACTCTCAAATATATTTTGGAGATTTGAAATGTTGTTTCTCCCGCATGGTCTACTTTAAGTTTTCTTTGAAGATGTTCATTTCCCTTACGGGTGAAACTTTCGAGTTAACCCGCTATGTGTTATAATCTATTTTTATTTAAAGTAATTGTTTTTTTTTTTTTTTTTTTAGTACATGGAGGGTATTTTCAAATATTTTACTTAAATTTGTAAAAAAGAATTAATTTATTAAAAGTTGTACCATGTTCCCAAAACAGGAACTATGCCGCCTAAATGTGGGCATAAGTTTTCATGTGTTTGAACTTCTACATTTTATTGCCTAAAAAAGGTTACTTTTCGGATTTGAACAATTTAAAAAAATACTCATTAGTTATTAACACATATATTTTGTGCACTTTTTATGTATCTAATAATATATTTTTAACATTTTTTTCTGTGAAAGTATGCAGAGCAGCCTCTAAGTGCACTTAAGTGCAAAAATATTTGTTTATTATCATGTGGTTAGCAAAAAATGCGTGTGGCCTGTGCATTGAATGTGTCCGACCAACCAAATTTCGAGTTTTTTACATTTTTACAAGAAATATTGGTCACCAAACATTTTTTTAAATACCAGATGTTCTCACACACATAGAGCTTTTTAAAGTAAAATTAGGCTTTTAAAGTTATTTGTAGTAGGTATCTTGAAAAAAAATCGGAAGTAAATGTTACCAAATTGGGAGCAATAGCTCTTACCGGATTAAAAAATTGTTTTACTTTTTAAAATGTGTCATTGTTTAAAACACTGAAATGATGTTTAAAAGAGTATTCCTATTGTTCCCAAACGTATATTGAAGAAAATACCGATTACAAATATATCCATAAAATCAGTAAGGTAAGAATAATACATTACTTCTAAAATCACAATTTTTATTAATTTAAAATAAATAAATCACAGATTATCCATAAATCTTTACAAATTTCCACGAAACAAAACTGAAATTAGTTGTTACTTTATATGATGCCACTTAATGAGGCTATAACACCTAAAGCAAATTTATAAAAATAAGATGAAATATTTTTAAAATGTTTATTAGTAGTCATTTGGAACATCAGAAAAAGAATGTGAGCTGAAAAACTACCTATTTTGCGTTGAACGTTAAAAAGATGAATTGCTTGAACGTTTGAAGGATAACATCTGAATTCACTGGAGAAAGAAATGTAAAATAAAGCATAGTTAAGGGACCATTTATCATTGTAAGCGTATAAAAAAACTCTGAGAAAAATTGCTTTGCGTTTCGATGTCCTGCAAGGATCTTTTATACGTAAAGTAGTCAAGAAAAATGAGAAAAAATTTATTCTTTGTGTTTTGTTTCTTTTAGCGAATGTGGACCTTAACAGCAAAAAGGTGTTCACTACGAATTTATGACCTACGGAAACCGAAGAAAAGACTGTAAATCGTAAAGCCAAAAAAAAATAGTGTTTGAGTTCTTTGTAAGGCAGCAAAGAAAAAAGATTATTTAGAGCGTCAATCATTTTTACTATGAATGCCAAAGTTGACATTTGAGTGTTTAAAGACAATATTGACTGAGCTACGGAAACCGAAGAAAATACTCAAAATCTTGCAGCTAACAAAACATTATTTAAATTTTTCGTAAGACAGCAAAAAAAGATAATTAATGGCATCAACTCATTTTTACTATGAATGCTTGACTTGAAATGTATGAGTGTTTTAAGAGAATGTTGTCTACTTCATTTGCTTTTATTGCGTAAATGGCAATTTATTCGGAAATGTTTTCTTTTTCAACAAGCATGAGCATAATAATTTATCTTTTGGTGTATCGAATGGAGGCAATTTAAGCAAAGTCATTGGTCACGTGGTACCGATGACAGCAATGCAAACAAAGAAAGCCGTAGCATCGCTTTACATCGAGTTTGAAAAATCTAATTAAAAACATGGCCTAAATAAAGTTCTTCTGCATTACATAAAAATAACACTAAATACAACACTATAACTATTGTAACAATTTATAAATTTCTTTTATAATGATTAAATAAAATGTAAGTAATGGTTATTATCAGAAAAAGCTGTGAAAATGGTCTAATTAATTTTAAGATAACTAATTTTGCCTAGTGAACTCCACGTAGAACTCAATTCAAAATCTTTATAAAAAACAGCGGATATCACTTGACGACGGTGATCGCTCATGAGTCCCTCTAGCGGTGAATTGCCTCCATTGAATGAGTACATTCCGCGTGGTATCACGAATCAGTTGCAAAAGTCGTCTTAAGAAACTATAAGAATTAAAGCTGTTATTCATGTTGCTTCGACTTTTCAAGCTAAGATTTCACTTCGTCGGAAACACTCGAAATTTAAGAAGAAAATTGGGGATGTTTCAAGTCATATAAAACACGTAAAAAGCACTTTTTTTTTACTTTCATGGTGCAAAAACATAAAATTCTGAGAGTGAGGCAAAAATTAAACAAATAGTTACACTTCTAGTTACTTGAGGTTTTCTCAACATCATTATCTAAGTTTTTTACTACTTTAATACGGTCACTAGAATAAATTGATCTATTTGTTGGCTTGATTTAATTGCCGTGTATCATGGAAGTAAGGCTTCAGGAACAGGCTAGATAAGATTTTATCCAGGAACGTACACGGAAAGAATAAAAGATACTTTTATAAGACATAAGCAATTTATCATAGAAAAGCATTTGACTACCCCAGCCTGCGGAGTGAAACTCACATATCGTGTTTAGACATACCTAGAGCGTGTCCTACGCTGCAAAAAATTCTAGTTAAACCTTTCTCCAAAAAAAAAAAAAAGAAAGAAAGAAAAAGTGATGAAGTTTGGCTAAAACCAACATTTCATACTAAAGTTGAACAATTTCAATGGTTCCTAGTTTCACATTCATGGTGAAACTACACCGTAATAATGGTTCAACTTAGGACCAAATGTTGGTTACAGATAAATTGCAGCATTTTTTAAAAAATTTTGGTGGAAGGAAAAAGTAGAATTTTTGATAGTGTAATACAAGTGTGTCATTGAATTATGGTATTTATGTTTTATGTACCATGCAGAAAAAAAAATGTGCAGTAAACAAATGCTATGATTGAAAGGGAAAAATCAATGCAAATGCAATGAAAAGTATCAAAACAATGCTGCAAATAGCTATTTCGAGAGAAAAAACAAGTTGTTAGTCTCATTCACAGCTTTCGTGTTGTGTGTTGAGTACTTTTTTTTTTTTTTTGCACTGATTAAAAGTCTAAATTGTAGCCTCGTAGCATCCAGAGTGTACGTGCTATTTATAAATTTTAAAAAGATAAATACTTTGTCCAAAAACACTTTATAGAACTTTACAATACCTAATACAATATATATATATATATTGGGGGTATGCTTTGTTCAAAAGTAAAAGTATTCATAAGTTTAGCAACTAGTAATATTTTATACGCTTTGCCAAAAACACATCAAGCGAAACAAAATCGCAGATAATTCCATGAACATTATGTATATTTGGTGCATTTTATTTGAAATAATTTAAATTCTAAACTCAAAGTTGCTCTCAAATTATTGCTAAAAGTTGGAATGTTAAAAACAGATAGATGGCCCACGTATCTATCACACGCTCCAAAAACGATTTTGTACAAATCTATGTATTTACCACTGTTGAAATAGGAGCAAAAAAATAACAGTTGTCTGAGCTGACATTCCTAAGCAAGATGAATTACTACAGTAAGTAAAGGAGAAGAAATAAGCGTTCCAGAAGAAAAAACATTAATACTTTTTTTATCATTCAGTAAAACAGGATGGACGACGTCATCATTTCTTGTGTTATATGTCAAAGCAGACAAAAATACGTTCGTAACAATGCTAAAAAATATATTTAAAAGAAGTTTTTTTTTTTACATAACTGTTCTTTTTTAAATATAGGTATGTCAAATGATAATGCAAGTTTTATTTGTACTTTAATTGATCGTGTTCGTATAGATTATAGATCGCATTCAATAATGTTAAAATTATGCGTAACAGTGCCAAAAGTCATGTGTATAGTTAAGTCAATTTTAAAATTGATTAGATCAAACTGATGAACATAAGGAAATATGTATTTTATTTAGTTTTAATAGTTTTCCATTCTTTATTGAATACTATTTGTTTTTCAGAAATATTATTTAAAGTGTTCATTTGAACCTTACAAATTGAATTGCATTCAAATGTAAGGAATAATACACGTTAAGCTTAAAGCAGCGGTTCCCAATATTTTTTTCGCGTACCACTATTTTTCTTGCAAACCATTTTGCGTACCACAGCTAATACAACTTTATTATATAGAATAGAACGCTAATAGATTATAGATTTATTTGTTTTGCCTACCCGCGTATCACCTGGAGAGGCTTCGCGTACCACTAGTGGTACGCGTATCACAGTTTGGGAACAGCTGGCTTAAAGTATAAGCCTCTAGTGCTTGTACGAAATATCTTCTAAGCAAGAACTTTTTCTTTTGTTTAATATCTTTGTTGTGCCGAATATGAATAACAATCCTAATCATCCTTATCAACACCACTTTGAACATTAAATTTCTGAAAAACATTTTTTGAGAATAAAAAGTTGATTTTTTAAAATTGTTTATAGAATTTATAGATACGAAATGGCAATTTTTCTTTACAAATGTCTATATGATTGAAAAATGAGGTTTAATTAACATGGTTCACTTTTATATTTTAAATATAGTTCATCAGTGAAAATTTGAAGTTATTCTAGTACATTTGAGGCACCTAGAAGCAAAAGGGTGTAAGTAAGGAAATTAAAAATTTCGAGATAAATGGTGAAAATGAGAGGGAAAGTCCTATCCTATATGTGGCAAGAGATGTTAGGGGTTGCCCTAACAGGTGCTGACTCCCAAAATGATTTAGAAAAAAAAATAGCATTAAAGGTCCCATAAGCTCCAAACTTCGAACGCGTTTTTCTCTGTATCGTTTTTTGGTCATTTACATCCCTTTGCTTCTCACTGCATTATTTAATACAGAACGTAATGTAAAAAACAGTACTTGGTTAAATTGAAACTCAAATTATGTTCTATTTCTGAAAATGCATAGTAAAAACAGAAGATTAAAGCATGTAGGGAACGAATTAGTAATTTGGATCTGCATATATAAGTAAATACACAAAAGAAAATGTTTTTAAAATATTAAAAATTACATAACTTGTATATTTTATGCAATTTTTACATTGCTCGGTATTTACGATGCTAATATTCTTAACGATAAATTAAGTAATATTAGAGTTTTCATCTTTAAAAAAAAAAATATGTAAAACTTAATCAGATTAGCAAACTTTTTACTGAAATTGTTCTGGCAGAAGAAGTAAAACCAATAATAATCACATTACTTTACGTTTTTCTATTATTTGTTTCATGTACTTACAATAAAAAATTGTTCTTTCCTCTCTCTGTTTAAAAAAAGTGTTTCCTAACTATATAATCTTTTTTACTTCTTTTAGTTTAAGAGGTATTAACTGAAATATTTCGCCAAAAAATCTGTGTCATCAAATGTTGTTTTGATTTAATTTCTAACGAAATTTGATCCTTGAATGTTTCTGACAGCTGGTCGCTTTAGATTTTTAAAGATATTGTCATAGATGATACGGAAAAGAAGAATAATTTACTCAAACAATTATAGAATAATTTACTTAAAAATCGAAACTGGTTATTTTTTCTGAAATTCTGTAAAATGAGCAATATTTTTTTTTAAGCGATATATCTTCCTGAAATTCGAAAACGACATTTTAAATTGTGTAAATGTCATACTCTGTCCGAAGCATATGAAAATGAATGGATTCAATTGCAATCTGTTGATTTTCGGAAGCAAAATGTGTTGTTTAATAATAAAAATGAGTATTTCTTTTGGAAATTAGTTATCAAGGAAAAGACATTGGAATATTACGAAGAAAAAGTAATGGTAATAAGAGTACAGTTTTCTTGTAATTGATTTAATTATTTTAAGTATTTAAAAAAATCTCGTGAAGTTTATACATTATAGACGTTTACCATATGTTCTCAGCTCGGTGCGCCGCGTACACACACCGAGTTCTTCCGGTACCTCCGGGGGAACACGTAACACACTTTGGGAAACACTAACCTAGAAAACAATAAATAATATCAAAAAATTAAAATCCAACAAATCACTGGCAATCCGTACTCACCAAACCAGATAAGAAGGAGAAATAGCATTGATGTTATCTTAAATAAGAAATTTGGGGAAGACAAGGACGAATAATTATGTCTTATGCTCAAATTATGTTTTGTCCATTCTTGATTTTTTAGCTCTTGCAGTAAATCTTTGATGCAGTGAAACATTTCTGGTCATTATTCCGAAAGAAATAGAAAATAATTAATAATTATTTGCCTTCATTTTGCCAAATGGATCAAAATCATGAAGTAAAAACAAAGCCGTTTCTCATTCACTTGCGGCTTGTTTTTCCATTAATTCTCTTTCAATATCCGTCAACAAAAAATATCATACGCGAACGTGATCTGACCCCTTTCGTTAGCAAACAAATCAATTTTTAAAGTTTAGGGGAAGTTAATTAAATCCCCCCCCCCCTTTTTAGGATAGGGGAGAAATATTGAATTTTGAGGAAAACAACATACGGTTGTGAAATTTAATCTATCAAAGGATTATAAAACGTCGATTTAAAGGGAATATTTATTTTTTTCAATTCGTAAAGGATTAATTGTTGGGATACGAGGATAAGTATGTTTGTAGCAGTTTTTAATTTATGAAAGATAAAATATGTAAGGCAAAAATATATTCATTATGCTGTTTTTTAATATGTGAATCAGTCCATTTAAACTGTAGTCTTTTGTCTCTGACTTTAAAGGTAAAAAAACACAATAGGAAAAAATGGCAATAGTGCAAATACGCTTCCTACTGAAATGACTCTAGCCATACGCTTCCCTAGCGATATTCAGATAAAAACATTATTCTGTCTTCATAGTCCAAGTTTCACTAGACTTATTCTAATCATAATTAAAATTGAAAACATTTCAAAATCAACAGAAACTTCAATACTTTGTACAATTCAATTTCTGCAAACGTTATAGAGAAAAATTATGAAAAATAAAAAAAGGAAATCAATTGTGCATTCACATGTTTCGAGAATTCTGTAATTAATAAATTCCTTTCTGTAATTATCAGTAACTAAATTATTAACAATTTAACTTACTTTATCATAAAAAATCTATGTTATCTTCCTTATGCATTTTCCTATAGTTTAAATGTTGTAATTTGATTATTGCAAACTTAAACAGGGAGTAATTTATCATATATACTATTTCATAATAAGTTATATTTCTTTCATAACAATTAAAAATCAGATTTGCTTGACGGCGAAATAAAAAAAAAATATGACAGAAATACTTTTTTAGAGTAGAGTAATGTAATGAATTCTAAAAATCTAATCTTTCTCTAAGTATAATCGCTAAAACAGGACGATGTTTATTACAAAACTTTGCAGGCATATTTTGCAATTTACTTCCATCGTAAACGTGGAAAAGACTGTCACTAAGTGCAGTAACATCAACCAAACATTGCAGTAAATGGCCTTCAAGGTGCTTATTACACTCTGAAAAGGATTATGTTATCCTCTGAAAGAGAGGCGAAAAGATAAATACAACATCTATTTTGCACATTTACGCATTTAAAGCTGCTTTTTGCAGCTCTTTTTCAATATTAGTCCTACTATAGGAAACATTAGGGTGGCTGTTCTTTCTTTTTATGTGTATTTGCTACCAAAACTTTGAAATAAAATAATAAGCTTATAACTTCGCAACTCAGAAAAACTTCCATTTTGCAGGACGGTAAAATTATCATTAAAAATTGTATTACTCATGTATTTCTTCTTTTGTAGGGTAAAATATTTTATTGACCTCAAACCAAAATGAAATTTATAAAACGGCCCTTCTATTAGTTTAAATGTCAATTATTGGGTGTTAATTCTCAAATATTTAGTCAATACAAATAAACGGATTGTTATTTTATTCAGTTCAGCTCCAATCTAATTTATTTGAATTTTTGAATGTTCACTGTAAAAAATTATAGTTCAACCTTTGCACGAAAAAAAAGCAAAAAATGGTGAAATTTATCTGAACCAACATTTGGTACTAAATTTGAACCATTATAATGATTCCTGGTTTTACATTCATGGTGAAACTATGAAACTACATAAGAAACTATAAAATTATGAGGGCTTCTAGTGTCACATTTAAGGGGAAAGAGGTGAAACTATACCATTATAACGGTTCCTAGTGTCACATTCAAGGGGACATGAAATGAAACTACACCATTATAATGGTTCCTACTGTTACATTTAAGGGGAAACGAGGTGAAACTATACCATTATAACGGTTCCTAGTGTCACATTCAAGGGGAAACGAAATGAAACTACACCATTATAACGGTTCCTAGTATCACATTCAAGGGGAAACGAAATGAAGCTACACCATTATAATGGTTCCTAGTGTCCCATTCAAGGGGAAACAAGGTGAAACTACACTATTATAAGGGTTCAACTGAGTATCAAATGTTGGTTGCAGCAAAATTTCGCCATTTTTTCCATTTTTTGGTGAAAGGTTGAACTAGATTTTTTTACAGTGTAGTATTAAATTTTATTTGAATTATTGAGAATATTAGGGATCCATGAACATGATTATAATATTTTTGAATGTGCTAGAACCACCTATAGCACTTGTATAAGGAGGAATTCACATACAAAACTAGTTTCACAAATTTAAAATCATCTTCATATTATACAAGAAGTGCTGTTATACAAGTTTACCTTTTGTGCGACAAATGAAGTATTGAAAAAGCAATGAATTTCCGCTCAAAATTAAAATACAAAAAGCAGTCACGTTTCGGAATTATATGGAATTCCTTTTTCAATGGAAGGGAGCAAGGAAGGCATAGACCCCACAAGGGGTCCCGCCAAAAGGAATGATTCCCGCCAACTCGATGATGACTTTCTGTCATTTGTTTCTCCTCTTTTGGTGGGAATCTTCACTTTTGGCGCTACTCTTGTAGGGGATTTCCTTGCTCCCTTAATCCTTGCATTGAAAAAGTAATTCCATGTAATTCCGAAACGCGTTCGCTTTCTGCATTTTAATTTTGCGCTGAAATTCGTTGCGTTTTTATTACTTCACTACCAAAAGTATGATGCAGAAAATCGTCTGCTCCCATGTCGTATGATTATGCGGTATGTAAAAGATCCCTTGACTAGACATTTGGCTTGGATGCACTCGGCGAAGTCAAAATCCTAGTGCAATTTCGCATCAACAGAGTTCGGGTGCTCACCCTTTCAGGTGGATAAACCAGACGTCAAAATTCTCTCGCGGCGACGTGCCACACTCACTGTGGTAGCGCTGAAAGAGATGGTTCCAATCTCGTGGGAACGCACTAGGTCTGCAATTGGCAGGAACCAACAGCAGCCCAATAGAAAATTTAAAAAATTCTATCAAAAGTATCAAGTAGTACATCACGTAGAGAAACGGAAGAAAAAATAAAAGGGTTTCTACATGTGCTATACGAATGAGGTAGAAGAGTTTAATTACGAAACTGTTACCTCTAATAATACTTGATAATAAATGAGGTAAAATTGAGGTTTTCAGACTTAGAAAAATATATTAAAGCCAAAGTCAACCATCATATTCTTTATATTGTAAAGTATACTAGAGAGAGGGTGCGAAACGCTAACCACAGCCGTACCGTCTATAGCATCTGGGCCTTCACGGATTACCCCCCAGTATGAGGGTCACGACTGCGGCGCTGCCCTCCTTGTCTTCCCACAAACTCTCTGACAAACTGACAACCAGCACCAGCCATAGGGGCTGGGCTGGCAGAGCTTTGCCTACCTGCTTTACCGACCCGGGGCCATAGTCATGCTACAAAGCAAGCCTTACGTCACCCGGATCGGATAGTGCTATTTTAGTCGCCTCTTACGACACGCATAGCTACGTCGGCGCTATTCTACTCCCGCCACCGCAGGGAGACTAGAGAGAGGGTACAAATTTAGAAGATAAAAATATTTTTGTTTATTTAACTGTGAAGTCTGAGTAGATACTTTTCTCGTCGTTGCCCCTTAAACAACACGTTGCCGGTTCGTGCGTATTTTTTTTGCAGATTCAACCATGAAAAGAAAGCGAAATTACGTTAAAACAAGAAGTTCCGTCCAGAACTATACGAGCCTACTTTGCCGTATTCATCAACTTGAAATTTATAATCTAGCTAACTCTCTCTCTCTTCCTCATTTAACTTTAGTTCTTAATTACTTCAAATATGAGTTTTTCAACGGTTAATATATATTCATTCACTCACTCATTCTTTCATTTATTTAGTCATTCGTTCATTTATTCATTCATTTTTCTCATTTATGTATTTATTCACTCATTTATTAATTTTTCACTTCATACATTCATTTATCTATTTTATTATTTATTCACTGATTTATTCACTCATTTATTCGTTTATTCCATCACTCATTCATTTAATCATTCATAAATTCGAAAATATCGTTAAAAATCCCGATCAAAAAATTTCATAAGAAAATAGGTTCGTTCCGTTCTGGTTGAACTTCGTATCTGCACATGTTCTACGGCAAAACATCTTTCCGATAAATTTTGTTCCAAGCAAATCGGTCTGTTAGATCATGATTTATAAAGGATTGAGTTTCCCCGTAGGCGCTAATGTTAATTTCTTTCTTTCTTTTTTTTTTTTTTTTTTTTTTTTTAAACTGTTTCAAAATGAATTCCTTTATCCCGACGCAAATTTCGCCAAGGCAACAAAGCACGCAAAAGGTTACCACCGGAGGTATTCCGTTTGGCGTTCGTTGAACCATTATTGGCAATTTTATCGCCTGCGCCGGTATAAAGGAAAAAGTACCGTTAATTTTTTTGAACTGTTCGAAAATGAACAAAAATTGTGCAACTCAAAAAATATTTCCCTTCGAGAACTTTTTAGTAATCTTGTTCATAAGAACTCGACTCTTATGCCCAGAGTTTACATAAGTTGCTTCAGTTTTGCCCATAGGCGCTAAGGTAAATTTTTTTGAACTGTTCAAAATTGAACGAAATATTGTTCAAATCAAAAAGTAAAATATAGAAATGAGATGTCCTTGCCGAGATCTTTCGGATGCAAAAAGAATTTTTCGAATCGGACTATTCGTTCAAAAGTTATTAGGGGGGGGACAGACCGACAGACAGACAGACAGAACGACCGACACACTTTTTCCCCATCTCAAAACCCTACTTTCAAATTTTTTACTTTTCAATCTTTATTTAATTACTTCACTTATTTTTGACTTCTCTTCATATTTAACGATATTTTTCGGTACATTAAGCCTTCTTTCATGCTTTAATATATATATTTTTTTACTTTTACGGGAAAGTAGGCTAAAAAAGGGATTAGAGAAAACACCAGTTTACATATACGAGTACATCTACAAAATCGACAAGAGGCAACAGACTTTGAGCATAGCTAGGTTGGCCCTACTTATTTATTTTGCAAAAGTAACTATTTATTTTGCACAAAAACAAAGCTATATATACCCTGTAAATACAGTCGATATTTCTAACATGATAGATGTGTACGAAATGGTACAAAAATTCTAAAAAGTATATGTATAAGATATGTTGAGGATCTCGTAGTTCACGTTTCAGTTTCATAAGCGCAGATTATTCGTATCATATATTACCCAACATTGAACTTCGATCGATTTTTAAAATGAACTTGTTATTTAGTTATTTTGTAATTTTTTAATCCGATCTATACTTTTCTACAGCGTTCCCAAAGTTAATTTTCATTTACTTTGAAACTCCGAGGATTCATTAATTTCCATATTTAACGACTACTTTGTATATCATTTAAACAACTCATTAAAAGTGTCCTACAAGAACTTTGATTAAACCTAACCTCATTTTCCAAGTTTTCGTGATGTCCTATAAAAAATAATGATAATTACTGCTCATATTTTGATAAAAGTTTTCCCTTAGATGAGGAAAGAAACTTAATCAAAGTTCCAGCTACTTTTACTGCTATGACATTGACTTTATTAAACTGCTGCTTTGTAATTATGGCCATAATTATTTCGTATTATTTATATCATATACATATATATTACATTTTAAAATATGAGAAATTGGAATAGAATTTTTTCTATTTTTAAAAGTTTGCTACTTTAGTACACCTTAAAGAAAATTTTTAAGCAGAATACACATTTACTTTTTTTCTTCTTAAACACCAAACAAAGTTTATTGTTAAATTTGTGGATAAAGCAGAAACACCTACCCTACACACTTCAAAAGTAGGGAATTTAAAGTTCAAATAGCAACTAACAGGATTAAGTCATCAAAAAAAATTGCGCATTATTTGCTTGTATTTTTATGGAGAGTATGAGAAACAACAAACTGAAATTCAACACAGAGCTAGTTACACCACAGAAATCTTTTCCGCTGTTTAATAAAAGAATCCTACATATCCATTTCTTAGAAAGTTATTTTTTTCTATGCAATCAGACATATCCATTTAATTAAGCGTTTATTAAAGCTAAACTTTATTAAAACGAGATATATATCTATAGTTATATACTTTACTTTTCGATTTAATTGGGACAAATGGAGAAAACGATTTTTTCTAAAACTTTAGCTTTTAAAGTAGACTGATAAATCTCTGACTGATCTCTCTCTAAATTATTACGAAGTATGTCCTCCTTTAACAGAAATGACCTCTTCAACACCTTCTTGACATATACTCCATTAGTGTAGTGCACATGTTCTTGACTTCATCGTTACCACACCTGTATAGCCCTTTTTATTGTTTATTCTTCTGTCTTTCAATTTATCTAAGCTTCTTGAAAACATGACAGAAGTTTTCCGTAGGATTTAGGTCTAGTTAATTACCAGGACAATCAACCACTTTTGTTTATTTTCCTGCATAAAAGTCTGTAACGATTTCAAAGTATGACAAGGGGATAAGTCATGTTTAAATGTTTTATCAAATGTTTACATGAATGGAATAAAACTACTGTGTAATATTTCTATGTGTTTGACAGAATTCAGCATGTCTTTAAGAGGAACTAAGCTACCAGTGCTATTTGTTAAAAAAGAACCGAAAACATCACTAGTACTCACATACCAACGCAGACAAGAAAAATATGTTTGCCCCAATAAGTTCGAACAGTATTGTATATATATATATATATGAATTTCTTTAACATTAAAAGACAGCACTAACTACATATTTTAATGCTTTCTTCTTTTTAAAAGAATCTAGATTTCGTTTTTTTTTTTCTTTTTCTTTCTTTTTTTTTCTTTCTTTTTGCTGATTTAGGGTTGACTTAGTAAAAAATATCTAGAATGTGCATTAAAGAAATCCATTTGTTTTAAGATACGTTTGAAATTAAATAAAATATGTATTATGATATAAACGCATACATAAAATAATTATCAATTTTGTGTGAACATTTTAACATTTTTTTAATGTGTTTAACTTACTTACTTATTTTTTAATGAAAAAGTTAAAGTGCGTTCGAGTTTTACACTTTAGCTCACTTTAAATTTAATGATCATTGGCATATTTTACACAGTAAAGAGTCGCAATTATTCATGCAGAAAATTATTTCAGACTCTTCAGAAAAATCTCGCTTGACTAAACTGTTATCTTCTCAATGAGCTCTTCGACAGTTTTTGAAATTGAAGAGCTTAATAATGAGAAATTTAAAAAAAAAAACGAAGTACGTTTGTGCAAAAAAATATAAATGAGGAATTCTACCGTATTAAAGCTCTCAAATTGTCATCTATACTAAGTAATAAGTAGTTTTATGATTCAGTAATGAAAAAAAAAATCTTATAATAAAACGGGTTTATCTAATACAGGGGTCTCCAAACTACGGCCCGAGGGCCACATCCGGCCCGCGGACAGATTTTGTCCGGCCCGCGGAGAGCTAGCATAGTTGAAAGAAAACTCCTTCTAGAGAACATATTTATTTTTTATAGCAAATTAAATTAAGTTTACTGAAGTAATCTATTCTTATGTTGAATAATTATTAATATGACATCTACATTGATATGGTCATGGGCTAACTACTCATAACATTGTTGTAGGTTATTATTTACTAACTAACAAATTATTGAAATGAATCCAACTAACATTTTATACATTTTAAATGAAAAGATAACTTATAACAAGCATAACGACATATGAAATACTAATGAGATTTATGTAATTGAGATTTTCCACTGACAATAGTTTGTAGTTGTGGACTAATTTTACTTGTACCAATTATTAAAAGATATTTAAGATGCTCATCAGTTAATTTAGATCTGTAAACATTTTTTGTGTACTTCATTTTGGAAAAGGTCTTCTCACACAAATAAGTAGTACCAAAAACAGAAAACAGCCCACGAGCAAATTTATGCAAATTATCAAATTGTGTCAGTGGAAGACACTTATAAAATTCCAACAAAGATAAGTTTTGATATTTGTTCTTAATTATATCACTGCACTGTAGATCAATCATTTCCATTTGAAGTTCCGGGGCTAGGGTTTTAATGTCAGTATCAAAAGGATTCTGAAAAATCTTAATTTGATTCGCAATGGCATCAAAGTCCGAGAAACGAGTATCAAAATTTATTTTCAAAGCACTCAAAGTTTCGATTGCAAAATCGATAGGAAACTCGGTCTCAGTGGTGTGGCTAAATATTTCACATGTTTTAAAATGTGAAAAACATTTACTTCGTAGTTGTGATTGAAACAGTATCAATTTCTTCCGGAATGATTTGATATTATTGTATAAATCAGGAAGATGCTGGTTTTCTCCTTGCAATCTCAAATTCAGTTCGTTCACATGTTTTGTCAAATCAACATAGAATGCTAACTTCCACAGCCATGCGTTGTTTTGCAATTCAGTAAGAGGGCGATGCTTTTCATTCAAAAAAAATTCGATCACTGCTCGAAGTTCAAAAAAGCGCTGAAGGACTTTCCCACAACTAAGCCAACGTACGGCAGTATGATAAGGTAAGTCATTTTCTCCAATCTCTTTAATAAATTGTACGAATTGTCGGTGATTCAGCCCAAAAGATCTGATAAAATTAACAGTTGATATGACTGGTTTCAGAACTTCAGACATATCCAAACATTTTCCGCACAAAGACTGTTGATGAATGATACAATGTAAGACTATTGGTTTTGAACCACCGTCATTTTCTACAGCCTTTGACACAAGAGCGACCACTGCTTTATCTTTCCCACTCATGTTTTTGCCTCTATCAGTTGTAATACATTTCAAGTTTTTCCATCGAAGGTTCTTTTGCTTAATGGCCATTTCAACTCCTTTAAAAATATCTGAACCAGTAGTTGTGCCATGAATACTATACATATCAAGAAGTTCTTCATGCACTTCATAGCTTTTATCTACTCCTCGAATATAAATCAACACCTGAGCAGTATCTGACACATCCGTTGACTCATCCAAGGCCAAAGAAAACCACTCAACATGTCCATTTTTGTTGAACAGTTGAGAGGATATATTTTCAGCGATGTCTTCTACAATTCGAGCCACAGTGTTTGCTGACATACTGACAGTTTTTAATAAATTTACCTTTTCAGGGCACATTTCTTCGGCTACTGCGATTATGCATTCTTTGACCATTTCTCCATCGGTGAATGGTTTTCCACGTTTTGCAATTTCAAGAGCCACACGAAAGCTGGCACGAGTTGCAGCCTCTTGTTCAGTTTTGAGTTTTGTAAATAAAGATTTCTGCGATTTCAATCCGCGCTTCATAGCTTCGAATTTTTCTGTCCGCAAACTTCCTGTATATTTTGAGTAATTTTGAAAATGTTTTGCTTCATAATGACGTTTAATGTTATATTCTTTGAGAACGGCTATGCTTTCATTGCAAATCAAACATAGCGCCTTGTTACTGGACTCAATTACGAAATACTGAATGTTCCACTGATCTTTGAATTTTCTGCATTCACTATCAATTTTTCGCTTCTTTTCCATTCTACTAAATCACACACAAAAGCAACAATTCAAATAAAAATATTGTTACAAAGATGTCTTAAACTTAAACACGCACAAACACGTTTTAAGGAGGTACGCACTATTTTATTTCACAGCAGGGTCATAGGAACTGACTTGTGGTTGCGCCACTAGCCTTCTTATATATTTCACTTACTGCCATCTAGAAGTGAGTGGAAGACACCAGAACTTTATCGAACCAACGAGATTATTCTGTAAGTGCTATTAGCGCCATCTGTTAGGGATAGAAGGTACTACCTATTTCTGCTTGTGTCCACCAGATGTCCTGTCACGTTACTCCTCATGGCTCGCTCGTACTCTACGACTAATCTAGAAATTACAGATAATGACAGGAAAATTAATAATATGCAGTGTTGCCGTTTTGCGGACTTTAGTTCGATTTGCAGCCTTTTTTAAACGTGGCGTACTTTTTCGGACTTTTTTTTTCATGTAAAAAAAATACTCATTCGTTACTTGAGTACTCGTTAGGAACCGAAGTAACGATTACTGAAGAAAAAAGTAATCAATGATTACTTGTGTATTTCATTACTTTTGTAATCAATGATTACTATGGCGATACGATGCGGGTACCCCATTATAACGGATACCCATACGATACAGAAAATACATCAGCTTCCCCGTCGCTAATGGCATCTGGCAAAAAAGTAATCATATTTTACACCACTAGTGGACTGATTCAACTTTTTACCACCGGCAACAATTAATGATAATATGGTTTTGGCCCTTGGAATTTACTGGAGTAATCAATATGGCCCTAAGGCTGGAAAGTTTGGAGACCCCTGATCTAATAGATTGCATTTTTTTTAACCGAAAAAGGGGCGTTTCTAAATTCTTTTCTAGCCAGAATGACCAAGGCCATGATGACTTTAGAATTAGTAACGTAAAATACAATTAGTTTCAGAAAAACATATTGTAGCTTCTTATGTTCCAATACATATATATTTATAACATTAAAGATGTCTTAGTTGAAATTATAAATAAAAGAGTCATTTTGATTTAAGTTCAACCATGCATTCAACTTTGTACACAATTTTATACATATTTTATTTCTTTCTTTTTTAATTTCATTTTTAATGGTACATTTTTCAACGTATAAATTCAATTTTAAAACCTCTTAAAGCAAATCGATATCGTTCGTAAATGTTATCTCGCTCTACACATAAACATTTGCCTCATGTATGGTAGGATGTCTCTTACATCTTTGCCCAAATCTTGCTGTATGCTTTTTAATTTAAATAATTTTACTGCCTCAAACAACGCATACAAACTAAACATTTATTAGTGCCGTTTAAATAACCTTAAACTAAATAAATTAGTAGAGAAGCATTCACACGAAAATAAATCCTCAAAGTTCCAAGGATCAACACAAGCATGAAAATCTCAACTGTACATCGATGTCTTTTAACACTATAATGAAAAGCTTTCATTGAGAATGTAAACATGGGAAATGTATTGGAATTTGTCCGAAGTTTGCAAAGAATAAACTTCTGCCTTACCCCATTCACTGCAGTATTACCTTGAAATGCATTTTAAAGCTTGTTTAATTCTTCCTTGCACGCAATAGCATCGCATATTTTAAAAGCTAATTTAAAGACTCGATTCTTCAAAACTCTTCGTAGTCATGCTTTGATTTGTTTAGTGAACCAGTGTGGAAATTTTACCAATATGTGCGCGCGTCTTATAGTGTATTGGGCAACTGTTAAACGGGAACATGAAGTAACTTCATACTTTTATAAAAATATTTGATTATAAATTGCCTTCTTTATCTAAAGAAAATGTATTGAACTTATTTTGTAATATTATGAATGTTCAGTTTCCAGAACAAATAAATGAATAATGTAAAGCTTGGTAAGATTGCGCGGTCGGAGATGATGGCGCGCTTGAGTTTTTGTGGAAAAGGGTTGGTATCAGGGTAACGCTATTTCAGGTAGTTGTTGTTTCCAATGTGGAGGCACTTGTCTAGTCGGCATTCGTTGTTTTCCAAGGGAAATGCTGGACATTTGTGAAGAGTCACCTGATAGGTGGCCAGCATTGGCCCTAACACACTGCAGTCGGATGTCACCAGATGGCGCCACCACCGTTGTTGTTGTTGTTGCTTTTGCCACTTGGATATTCAAGCTCCCTTTCTCCGAATCGACTAGGAATTAAGGAAGTAAGGAGCACCTTCCGTTTCAAGATGAGCACCAACGGTGGAAGTACGACTTTGCTCATTATGTACTTGTTTGACACCATAATTGCACCACCACAAATACGCTACCTTCCTTTTTAGACTTATGGGTGAAGGGAAGGGAATATCTCCACCCTCCGGTACCGATGGAACTGCCTCGGGACTTCAGGGTCCACGGATTTTATATGCACGTATCCCCAAGTGTACATGGTGGGTCTTCAGCGGCTTTGACATCGAACCCGAGATCCTTCGATCCGAAGCTCAACATTCTTACCGCTAGGCTACCACGGCCTCAGGTAGTTGCACAGCCACAACAGCCTAATGTCCACTTCAATTCCTAAAGCTGCGTTTACACGATGTCAGTTGAAGAGACAATTGTCTGGAGATAGCTTATGCTTAAGCTTTGGCATAAAGTTATTGGCTACGTGTGAACAATTCAGGCCAATTGGCAGGCCAACTGCCTCGACAGTTGCCCTGAAATTATGTTATCTCGAGGAGTAGACAGAGGACAATGAACTGAGCAAAGTGACGCCCCCCACCACTCTGAATCACAGTTGTCGAGCCAGTTGGCGTCATGTGAACGTTGCAGCCATTTGGTTTGCTTTGTGTTGTGCCAATTTACGTGTGTCAGTCAACAGTTTTTCGTCATCAACTTCCATGCCAATAATTTCAGTGTGAACAAGTTCTCTTCCAACTGCCCTACCATGACATTCCCCCAACTGTCCAGAGACAATTGGCCCGACAATTGGCTCTTCAACTAGCCTCGTATAAATGCGGCTTAAGCTTTTTCTCCGAAACTGTATGACACAGAGTCGTTTTCATTGTTTGCTTTCCAAATGTAAGGGCTGGAATTTTCATTGCTGTTTCTCTGATGTTCATTGTGATTTGAGTACATCAAGAGAACTGTTTAATCAAACGCTTTTTCAAATATCTTGACAATTTACTGCGAGTTATTATTAGTATAATCTACTTATTATCTAAAGCTATCTGCCATGCGTGTGAACCACTCCTGGGCACTATCTCAGAATCTCACCTGCCGTATAAGGAGCGAAGCAAAAAATATGCGTCTTAGTTTTATTCCATCTGTCGCTTTAATTTATAGCGTAATGACAAATAATAATGGAAATATATACAGAATGAATGTGGTATAAGTATTCACCAAAGGATTAGCAAAAGATTAATGTTAAAAAAATTAATTCTCTTTCTTTTTTTATCATGTTTTCCAATTGTGAACTAACTATACCGGATTTACCTTATGAATATCTAAATGTTGTTTTTATAAGGATTCTTTGGGGTTTTACTTCCATTGTAAGCTATTTTCTAAAAAATTAAATATATATATATAACTTTAATTAGCTAGATTAACTGTCCTAAAATACGAGGGTGTATCAAATAAAAACCTTAAAAGTGCTAGAAAAATTTGAAAAGGTGTAGGATTGATTTGGTAAATGACAGGGATGTTCCTTGAAGTTCACACAATGACCACCATGTGTGGTAATGACCTTGCTACACACTCACTAACAGTGGCATCAGTAAAAACATGGGTCCCTTACGATCAACATGCAGCACGTTAGAGCAGCGAGCAGTGATTCGTTTCTTGACTAGTGAAGGTGTCAAACCAATAGAAATCCATCACAGAATGACAGTACAGTGTGGTGATTCGTATTTGTCCGTGCATCAAGTGTATGAGTGGTATTCATGAGCTTCCAAAGCGGTGGAACACTTGCATAACGCGTCACGGAGACTATGTCGAAAAATGATATCTGCAAGTGTTACTTAGTTGTCAAAATAAATCATTTATAACACTTTTAAGGTTTTCAGTTGATTTCCCATTGTATTTAAGTAAACCATAAACTGCTTGAATGTAAGTATATAATAGTTATATAAGCGCATAAGCTTCAATATATTTTTCTGTTTTAGTATCAACATAACAAAGTAATAAGCAACTTAAAAAAGCACAGATTTTCAGAAAAAATATACTTTTTCTGCATTGATGAAGAGGCTCCATTGTTGCTTCGAAACATCTATTTGCGATATTTTTCTGACAATCTGTGCTTTTTTACATTGTTTTGTCTTTGTACTCATACTTTAGCATAAAAGATTGTGATCATTTGTCTTATAATTGTTTTGTTTCTTGAAAAATCTCAAGACTAGTTTATTCTAGCCTATATTTAGCCTAACTCTGAAATCATGGTAATTGGAAATAATCATAGAATTTTCCAGCAATCGTTAGGCAGCTGCCCAAATTACAATTTAAACTTATTTTTTTAATCGCAAAATTGAAATTGAATTATTTTCTAAAAATGTTACAGTTGCTACTTTCGCGACATGAGTGATGTCTCTTGAAATTTTGATTTCCTATGTATCTTGATGTTTATTTATTTATTTTTTTTTTTACATGTAGTGTACTGAAAATAAAAGTTCTGAGCTTCCACTAGTTCAACCTTTTACTAAAATAATGAAAAAAATTGATGAAATGCAGCTGCAACCAACATTTGGCATTAATTTGGACAATTATAATGGTTCCTCGTGTCACATTTAAGGGGAAACGAGGTGAAACTAAACCATTATAATGGTTCCAAGTGTCACATTCAAGGGGAAACGAGGTGAAACTACACCATTATAATGGTTCCTAGTGTCACATTCAAGATGAAACGAGGTGAAACTACACCATTATAATGGTTCAACTTAGTGATAAATGTTGGTTGCAGCTACATTTCATCATTTTTTACATTTTTTTGGTGAAAGGTTGAACTAGAATTTTTTACCGTGCAGTACGTTCTTCTTTTGCATTTTGTGCTTTTTATTACGAAAATCTATAAAGTGACTAGTGTACCAATTTGCCCCGCCCTAGGAATTCTTACTGCATATCTTCGAAACGCTAAAAAAATTTGCTGATACAAAATGTTTTTTAAAGCATGTAATGATCCAAAATTATCTTTCCAGATGTATTAGAAACGCTTAAAATTTGCACAATATAATATTTTCAATGCTAAATCTCAAAATAAATGTAAAAATGATAATCATATTTTAAGTCAAAAAAGGGATTTTTTTAGAAAATATTTTTTAGGCATTTATCCTATTATTTCACTTTTATTAATTTTCGATTATTAAAAAGTGTTTCATCCTGCTTTTAAAATGATGTCCGCAGAAAGAAAATTATCTCTGAGAAAAACAAATTTCATAAAAGCTTTAATTAGTATTTTCTTTAATGGACGCTTTGCGTAATAAAGACAATTCCATTAAATAATAAATGATTCTAATTAAGTAACATGCAATTCACTAATTAATAATAATTAATAAATTTCATGTTATCCAGTTACACGTACTGTTTTTCGTTAGTTTTAATTTCCTCATTACGTACTCAATGTTAAAATAGTGTATCTATGAAATTTTAATTAAAAATGTCTCAAGAGCTGATGAAAGCTATTGAAACGCTCTTTAGAAACAATGCCACTAATTTGTATTCCATTTAATTTCTGTCATTTATACCAAAGACATGCTGCCTTTGAATTTCTTAAAAGAAAAATAGTATTTTTTGCATTTTCTTTCTTTTTCATCATTAGTGTAATTGTGGGTCTGATTTTTTATAGTATGCCATCTAATTAAACTTTCATCATTGTAAAAATATTTAAAATAATTTCTCTCAATGGAAAAACATTTTTGTTTTCTTTAGACAAGTCAATGACGCCTGTTTGTATTTCTACAGCGCATCTTTAGTACAGGTATGTATGAATAAGTAATTTGTTTCACATATAAAGTATTATCACCTTATATAGAAGTTTACAATTTCAAAGAAATGATTTATTTTTAATGTATGAACTTAGCACTTAGTATTTATGAACTTATCAGAACCTTGCCTTTTTTATTATTATCACGCCCACTTTTATTAAACTCAAAATATCTGTTTATTGCAATTTTGGAAACCAATATTAACACTTTCCTGTAATATAAAAATTTGAAATTTTGCAGGTGCGCTGAGGCGTATAATCATACTCGATTTACAAATTCAAGGCTGTTTTCCGTTTCTTTTTCTCTTACGTTTTGACAAATTATTTCCGCAATTTCCTAATTAATTAAAGAACAAAATTCTTACATATCTTCAGTTTTAGCTAATTTTAAAGGACCCTAAAGATGTGCACGTAATATTAACTTGACGTTTATTCGATACGGAAAGCGTAAGAACTTTTCAAAATTCCTGTAAAACAAGACTTACATCTGTAAGTACAAAGATAAAACAACTTAAAAAAGCACAAATTCAGAATAAAAAGTACCGCAAATAGCTATTTCGAAGCTACAATGGAGCCTGTTCATCAGTGCAAAAAAGAAGAAACGCTCAACACGCAGCTAGAAAGCTGAGAGTGAACAGGGACCAGAGAGACAGCCGGTATTTATACCAAATGTGTCGGATTAGCGATTGACCAATCAGAGGCCAGGAACAAGGCGGGAGCAGAGCCTAAGACGAAAAGGCGGGAAACGAACTGTAAAAGGCGGGAAACGAACGTGGAAAAGGCGTGAAAGAACAGGAAAGGAAAGAAAAATTATAAAAATTGTTTCCAAATGTCAGGAAAGTATGGAGTGCTGGAAAAATCATTTACTAACGAATGAGAATTTTTCCAAATGTGATAAGCTTCCCAAAAATCAAGTTCATAGACCGAAGCGCATTTACTGATAATCCTAGCAGAAGAAAATTCAAAACAATGATCATGAGTCCAACAATGCTGGGCAATAGAAGAACGTGCAAGCTCTTTACGCTTAACATAATTTTCATGTTCTTTCAGACGGTGCTTTAAGGCACGTTTAGTCTGACCTATGTAAGAAAGACCACATTTACAAGAAATACTATAAATACCCCAGTTGCTGTGCAAATCAATAGGATACTTCAAATTTGTAAATTTTATTTTATTCACAGGGGTAAATGCAGTATCAAACCCAAATTTCTTCAATATTTTAGCAATTTTCAGTATAACCACTTAGAAACATTGCATGAGGGTGAAGGCTTAATTAACTTGTTATAAACAGAATCAACGACCTTAGGAGAATAACCACGATCCAAAGCCACACCTTTAATGTAAGAAAGCTCAGCATACAAAGAGTTAGAAGAGGAACATATATTCAAAGCACGGAAAACAAGAGCCTTGAAAGAGACTAACTTTTGGTTTGGAGGGTGAGAAGAACAGTTGTGAGGAGGTAGTGTAACAGCAAAGGGCTTACGAAACACTGAAGTCATAAAATCGTCATTACTTTTAGTAATTAAAACGTCCAAGAATGAAAGAGAACTATCAACTTCCATTTCAATAGTGAATTGAATGCAAGGATCAATGGAATTACGCTTATCAAGTAAATAATCAATATACACTTGCTTCTGATCAAGCAATACAAAACAATTACCAACATAACGGACATAAAAAGTAAACTTTATGGTTTCGAGAAGTTTAGTCTCAAAATAGTGCATATAAATGTCACTTAAAATAGGGCTTAAAGGATTACCCATAGCTAAACCTTCAGTCATACGAAAGTACACACCATCAAATACAAACGTATTTTTCTCAAGACAAACACGAGTAAGAGAAATAAGTTCTTCAATCTCAAAACTAGAGAAATGATATTCCTGAAGTCTCAATTTAAGACAATCCAATGAGCCATTAACCGGTACATTGGTGAAAAGCGAGTTTACATCAAAAGAAGCCATAGTTAAACCAAAAGGTTTGAAATCACGAAGCTTATGAACGAAGTTAACGGAATTTTTAACAGTGAAAGAATTGCATTCAAAAGAGGGGAAAAGATGGAGACCAAGTGTTTAGCAAGCTTATAAGAAGCAGTACCAATATTGGAGACAATAGGACGGAGAGGTATACCAGGTTTGTGGACCTTAGGAAGAGCGTAAAATCTGGCACGGTGTGCGATTGAAGGAATCAGACCTTTTTGAAGAATCGCAAATGACAGGAGAAGACTTTACAGCATTACTAATAAAATTTATCTCAATAGTGCTGGGGTCTTTGCGAAGTGTCACATAAGGACCAACCTTAAGTAAATCATTACATTTATCTAAGAAAGAGCTTTTTATCTAGAACAGCAATTTGACCTCCCTTATAGGCCTTAGTTTTTACCAGATCAGGATCAGAGCACAAGTTTTTGACGGAACTATTAGCATGCTGGCTGAAAGTATTTGAAGATAATTTCGAGTTGAAATCCACAGTATTCGCAATGAGATGCCTAATCGAATCCTTTTGAGAAGCCGTGAAGCAACCAACTTACGAAAAGAAGGTTTTGAAGAACAAGCAAAATTGTTATTCAGTTTAAAAGCATTGAGCTGATCAGAATTTAGAGGTTTTGAAGAAAGATTAACAACAGAGTTCAGATTTACCTTTGGCAAACCATCAAGAGTATCAACCGCATTATTAATGCAAAGAGATTCAAACTTTTTCTGAAGAGTAGATCTATGTTTAAAAGTGGACTGAAGAACCCTATTCCAACTTTTTCTATCGATTGAATCAAAGTCAAAAACCAAATTCGAAAGTTTGATATGCAAAGAAAACAGTTCTTTTTCAATGACAGCAACTTTTTTACGAGTTTCCTGAATCAGAGCTCTTAAAAGAGCCAACTTGGAACGAAAAAGCACATTGTTGATTTTAGGAGAAAGCGAAAGATTACAATTTAAAGAAATAAACTAAGGAATAATTCTCATACGTTTGCATCTGCAGAGAAAGGACAAATGATCCAAAAACCTATACTTCTTGAGTCTAAGACTGCAAAACCTGTTAATTTCAGACATAATAAAATGAACACAGGAAAAAAGGTAGATGATCAGAAGGCCCGTTTAAGCCAAAAGTATAAGACAAATGATGAAAATGCTTTGTGCTAAAATGTAAGTACAAAGATAAAACAACGTATTTTTATAATTTTTCTTTCCTTTCCTGTTCTTTCACGCCTTTTCCACATTCGTTTCCCGCCTTTTACAGTTCGTTTCCCGCCTTTTCGTCTTAGGCTCTGCTCCCGCCTTGTTCCTGGCCTCTGATTGGTCAATCGCTAATCCGACACATTTGGTATAAATACCGGCTGTCTCTCTGGTTCTTCCCTGTTCATATTGATTCCGGCTCATGATCTCGTTGTGTGCGGACGCTTTTGAAGATGGTTCCTGAGTAATCCTGCCTCAACGTTCTCCTGCCGACTTCGCCCTGTGCAGTGCCTTGCTCATCTTCGCTCTGCTTTAGGGTTATTTTCCCCTTCCCGAGTTAGCCTGTTGGGTTGCGTGCCCTTGCGGTCGTTATCTCTTCCGGCGATCTCGGGTCGTCCCGCTACAGCCTTTTTCAAGGCTTCTTATGAGTAGCACTCCCTTTCTTGTGGAGTTTCCCATATTTTTGGATTCCTGATCTGTCTTCTCGTTGACGACATGGCTTCGAACCTGGACAACTCTACCATGGACATGACCTCAGCTCAAGACCTGGTAAGCCAAATTCTTGATACCACTAAAACACTAACCATCGCAAGGACGTGCGAATTAACTTTCTCCACCCTTGAAGATAGGTTAACTAAAATTAATACCACTAATGGCCTAAACCAACTCAAAGCTTCTATAGCTTTTCTTGATGTTGAATACCCAGCAGCCCAGATCTCAGGGGAAGACCCCCTAATTAGTTTACGTCTTATTCGCCTTGGAAGACTTAACGCACAAATTTCTAAGAAAGAACTAGACATTGTGAATCAAATTCAAGACGAAAAATTCAATCAACTCCAAGAGCAGTACTTTGCCTTGGCTAAGGAGATCCAGAAAATGAAAAACAATAAGAACTCTCCCCCTCCTCCAACCAATTCGGCGGATCCGGAGAATATGAAAACCAAATGCTATAATCCTCCGCAAAATAAAACGGTTGTCAATGTAGACACCGCTAACAAATTCAGCTCTTTAGAGCCAAAGCCTAAGGCTAAGTCTAATAATAAAAGACAAAACCGCAAAAGAACGAGCTCAAACAAAAACCCAGAACCTCAAGCTTCTAAGAAGGTCTCGGTTGAAAATGTTATTCAGAATGCGACTCAGTCTGCATTGTCTTCAGAGCTTATGGAACTCTCAACCCCCACTGAATCTAACAACGATTTAGATTCTACTCAAGAAAACCCCACTATCTCGGATCAAACTACTGATAACAACACTTTCCAGCTTCAAAAGTTGAGGAAAACAGCTAAACCTCCTCCTCTCCTTATCGAGAATCTCGACCAACCTGTTGAATTTGCTAAAACTCTCTCAGGAAAAACTGGAGAAAAGATCACCTTAAAATATAATGGCGATAAGTATCATGTCAACCCCGCCACCCCTAGTGCTTATAGGATCATAGTGGCATATCTAAGGGAAAATAACATTTGCCACCACACCTACGCAATCAATGAAGATAAACCGCTCAAAATTGTCATTCGCGGGCTTGGAATTAACACTGATTCCCAATACATTAAAGTAGAACTTGAAAATATGGGATTCTTCCCCACCAACATCACTCAAATGCGTGGAAAGGAAAGAAAATTGCTACCACTTTTTCTCATATACCTCCCGCGCACAGACGCCAATGCTAAAATCTATCATGAAAAATTGCTGGGATGTTTCGAGATAAAAATGGAACCTCTTAAACTGAAAACCGCTCCTACGCAGTGCTTCAGATGCCAACAGTTCTGGCATTCGAGCCTCTATTGCACTAATCCCTTTCGCTGCCTCAAATGTGGTGAAAATCACGAAACCAGACTCTGTAAGAAGCCTAAAGAGCTTCCGGCGAAATGTGCTCTTTGCTCTGGCCAGCATACTGCAAACTTCCATGGCTGCCCGAAACGCCCACCGAATCGGACTGTCAAAGATAACATTGTTATTCCACATACCAAAGCTCCGCCTCTGAGGAACCAAACCCCTCCCACTCGAGCTCAAGCTCCGCCTACTGAAACTCCTTCTCTGCTCTCTCAAACAGAGACTCTCAGCTCAAATCAAAAAAGTTACGCCAAGGCGGCTTTCAACAAAGATTCTATGGACGTTGCCTCCTTCTTTGAAAAATTTCAGCAAGTCCCCTCCATGATCCAACAAATTGTCTCAAGGTTTCAGTACCTTGCTCAAGACATGGACAATCTCAGTAACCTATTCCAACATGGCTAGGTTCTCTCTTTTGCTTGTCTCTTGGAATGCTAATGGCCTCCTCCATAAAATGGGGGAGGTCAATCACTTCGTTTCTGAACATTCTCCTGATATACTCCTGGTGCAGGAAACTCATTTGAAGAACTCTGATAAAATTTTCCTGCAGAATTATTTCTGTCATCGCTCTGATAGGACGTCCAGCCCTGGAGGCGGTGTCGCGGTGTTTATTCACCGTAGCCTTACGCACTTTGTGAGACCGATCAGTACCACACAAATCGAGAACTCTACAATTATTCTTACTATTAATATTAACATCAGTATTTAATCGATTTATCTCCCTCCAAGTAATACCCTGCTCCCCAGCGACTTGATCATGTTGCAGAGCATCTCCCACAGTTCCATCCTTTTCGGAGACTGGAACTCTAAACATGAAATTTGGAGCCACGGGAGACAAAACGCTAATGGCATTAAACTTCTTGATTACTCCCTGTATAACAACACTGACATCATCTTCCCGGATGAGCCCACCCACTTCACGGATAATATCAGTACAACATTAGACTTTGCCTTACTCAAGAACATTGATTTTACACATAGAATTGAATCTCTTCCGCTACTAAACTCTGACCACAATCCAGTGCTACTCGAATTGGCCCTCACCTCTCCTCTTCCTGCTGTGGAATCCACTTCTACTACCATCAATTGGAGTTACTTCACTTTTATAGTGCACAGCACTACAGAAGGTAACCCCACTATTAGGAATTGCAATGATATTGAGACTCACACCAAAAAACTCACCCAAAACATTGTCGATGCAATCGATAAAGCTAAAGTTACCAAGAAAGTGACCAACCATCCTACTAGACTTCCCAGAGAAATCGTTTCTCTCATCAAAAGGAAAAATCAACTCAAAAAAACCTGGAATATTACTAAATGCCCAAGAACTAAAACTGAAATCAACCGGCTGCAAAGCAAGATCAAAATCGAAACCAAGAATTTTAAAAATAATAACTTTTCCAACTTTATTGATTCCCTTAATGACCAACCCAAAGCCATGTACAAAATGATTAATAGCCTCTGTAAGAAAAAATCAAGAATGCCTCCCATACATGCCAGCCACGGTGAAATGGTCTACACAAATGAAGAAAAAGCTGAGGCTATCGCTGACAGCTTAGAAAATCAATTCCAACTTAATGCTCATGCTTATGATAACGACACCATCGATCATGTAAATCGCACCATCCTTGAATACAACGAGGTTATCAATAACCCCACTGTTCCACCCCCAGTTGCAGCTCCTATTGAAATCATGCGTATCATCAAAAACCTAGATAACAAGAAAGCTGCTGGTGAAGACGGCATCAAAAATGCTTATCTCAAACACCTACCACTGAATGCAGTCACCTGCCTCACAAAAATTATTAACAAGATGCTTGCTTACGGCTATTTCCCTAATACATGGAAAAACGTTCTGGTGTGTCCCATCCCAAAGCCTGACTCCGACTTACATCATCCACAAAACTACCGGCCCATCAGCCTCTTGAGCTCACTCTCCAAAATTGCTGAAAAAATTATTCAAAAATATCTCATTAATTTCCTTACTGCAAACAAAATTATCCCGGATGAACAATTTGGCTTCAAACGCATGCATTCTACCTCTCATCAACTGCTGAGACTCATCAATCACATAACTGACGCCCTCAACAAAAAGAAGTTCGTTGTTGGTGTCTTCTTCGACATACAAAAAGCGTTCGATCGCGTCTGGCATGAAGGCCTAATCTACAAAATGATTCAACTCAAGTTTCCTCCATACCTTATCAAGCTCATCCACACCTTCCTGCACAAACGCACCTTTCAAGTTAAACTCTTCAGCCTCCTCTCCTCCAAGCGTTTCATCGCAGCAGGGGTCCCACAAGGTTCAGCACTTTCAACTTTTTTGTACAATCTCTTCATTCATGATTTCCCTTTCAACCCCTTCACCCTAACCTGCTTCTATGCAGATGATACTAGTATTGTAGCAGCTGACCCTAAAAGAAATAATGCAATACACTTCCTTCAATACCATGTAAATAGAATCTTAGAATACTTCAAGAAATGGCGAATTGCCATTCATCCAAGTAAAACCAAAGTCGTCTGTTTCTCTAAAGGCACCATAAGAAAAGCTCTTAAGCCAATTTACATCGACGGCTCACCTCTTCCTTACAGTCATGAAGTTAAATATCTTGGCATCACCATCGACTCAAAACTTACCTTTCAAACCCATATCAAGAACGTCGTCGAAAAAGCTAAAACTAAACTGGGATACCTTTTTGTCATTTTAAATAAGCACAGCCAGCTCAGCCTTAAAAATAAAAGACTCATCTATACCTCAATCATCCGTCCCACCATGCTGTACGCCATTCCTATTTTCGGTCATGCTGCTAAATCACACATCAGAAAAATCCAAGTCCTTCAAAACCTGGCATTAAGAAAGATCGCGGGCGCTGAATGGTACGTCAGCAACCGCACCCTTCATAACGACCTCAACATTGAATCTATACCATCTTTTATAATTAATTTTGCTACCAACTTCTATACAAATTTGGAATACAGTGAGAACCCGTTGATAAAAGATCAACTTTTTTTCAGCAACTCCAACAATACATACCGCCTACCTGCTTCCTCCATGTACATCACCTACAATTTCAACTCAAGGCGCCCCGGCGCCCTTCTTCGTTAATGTTTTGTTGTGTCTCGTTTTGTCTTGTGTTGTCCTTGTGAAAGTTTTTAAAAATTTTGAAAAAGACAAAAAAAAAATTGAAAAATTGAAACCCTCGCTGCTTTAGTGATTTTGCCAATACCACCTTCACAGGCACTCATGTTCGCCGTTTCTCAGCTACCTTTCTCCCTCGGCTCTCCCTTTCAAGCCGCTCTTTTCTCTTCCCCTCACACCCACCTCCTTCCACTTACCAGGCACTCCCCATGACCCACCTCTTCCATACCGGGCAAAAGGGCCTTCGGCCCTATCCACCCGAATCTCATTACTGTCCATCCGTCCGTCCGTTCTTCCCTGTTCACTCTCAGCTTTCTAGCTGCGTGTTGAGCGTTTCTTCTTTTTTTGCACTGATGAAGAGGCTCCATTGTAGCTTCGAAATAGCTATTTGCGGTACTTTTTATTCTGAATTTGTGCTTTTTTACGTTGTTTTATCTTTGTACTTACATTTTAGCACAAAGCATTTTGATCATTTGTCTTATAAGACTTACATCTATTTTCTTTGACATATTGCAAAAATGATATGAGACCAAGATAGGAACCGAAGGGTATTAAAAAAATTGTCAAGTTTCCTTGTACCAAGCTAGTGCTTGGTACTCTCAAAGTATGTAATGTGCCGTTAAGTACCAGTAAGGATTTACTTGTATCTCTTTCTTGTTAGTACATGACGCTTAATAAGTTAACGTATTTGATATCTTCTTAAGAATTCCTAATTATTTTCCTGATGAAAGTTACAGTTCATGTAAAATCACTAATTTTAAGCCACGAAATGAAACCTATGATGCTTGGACCTAAGGACAGGTTTACAAAATGTCACAAAACCACTGCTGATGTAAAGGACTAGTAGTTTCATTTATTTTCAAAAAAAAATATATGTTATGCATTTTGTATAAGACTAATAAAATCTGCAAAATATTCCGTACAAATTGCATTATTTACTTGGCTAAACTAATATGAAAATTTTTACTTGATACTCGAGCAAAAATTATTGAGCTTTTTAAACCCAGAATATATTAAAGAATTTTATCTCATTGTTAACTTTTTAATGAAAAAGAACTGTAAAAAACTTTAAATTTTGAAATTGAATAGGCTTTTGTTCCACTTTTCCATTGTGTATCGTTTTTAATAACTGAAGCAGCTTCAACCACCTGTTTCATTGTAAAATTTTGAAGCTGCATTTTAAAGTCTCTTCACAATCGTATTTTTATGAAGTTTAATGATTATGAATACACCGATTCAAAGAAAGAACTGAATTTTTTTTCATGACTGCTTATTTAGTTTCAGTTGAAAGTTTGTCTTACTCATACAGAATTCATTAGGCTTATTTTAGTTCGTTAGTGTTTCTTTGAAAAATAGTAGTTTCTTGATGGAGCAAAAATATTACTGTTTTTTCCCCTCCGTATTTTTATTTTTGAAGTTAATAGATTATGCTTCAAACTGAATTTTCTTGCGAAAATCCTACTCCTTGTTTCACTCGTTGAGTGAAAGTCAAAAATTTTCATTTGGTTTGCATAAAATAGTCATAAAACTTTACACTGGTAAATGCATTTTCAAGCTATACACTGATGCAATTTGCCTGTCATAAACAATTCCTTGCAATTAATTTATTTGTCCAGCATAGAATATATATAAATAAAGAAAATAACTACTCTTTCTTAGAAAACTTCCAGTATTCAATACTTACCGAGTTGTTGAGAGCATTTAAATAAAGTATCGATTAAAGTTCGTTAGTACAAGTTTCTAATTTATTGTTTAGCGTAATTGTAGAGTTTATGTATCCCTCATTGAAACCGAATACTTTTGATCAGCAATAACGAAACGATACCGAAGAATTGAAAATTGCTTCCAGCATCACGTCTCTTGGCAATTTCAGCCATTTAAATATTTGTTAGCAACAATTGTGAAATGTTGATGCTCAATGTATTTAATGATTTCTAATATAGGACTGAAATAGGTTGTGTTGAGGTGTTTTTGGATTGGCTTCCTAATTTTTTTACATAATTTTTTGCAGTTTCAAATTCTTTCACTTGATATAAAGGAATCTCAAAATTGCATTTTGTTTGTTTCGATTTGCGTTCAATTGTTGTTAAAGAAACATTGTATTTAGCTCCGTTATTTGAATATCCATCGTTATAATGCAGAAAAAAATCTGTTTTTTGAGCTTGTTAGTGCCTTAAAGTTATTTAACATTTCTGAAACAGTTGAAGGAGCTGTTAATGGCAATTGTTAACATATATGTATTTCATGCGTGATTTCCCTTTGCAAAAATGTACAAAAGTGCTTCAGAGTATATTGCATCCACATATTCTTGTTTAAAAACTGCGTATTTGTTAGAGGTAGCAAATTGTGAAAACACGATAAAAACTGAATTTTTGCTATGCGAGTCATAAAATATGTATTGTTAAAAAAAAAAGAATAACGAATTGTACAGTAAACGTTTAATTCTCAACATATAATACAAATCAATTTAAACTTTTAAATTAATTTTAAAATCCCGCACAAAATGTACTGTTTGATTTTCTTAGAGAGATTTTTGTAAATATGGATTGATATTCTCTGAAAACGTTTTGTTATCAATCATTAACTTTCTCAAAAGTTTTACTTAAATAACTATTAATTTTATGATGAAATTGTCGAAATCTGCAAAACAAAATCAAGAATCATTTAGTTCATCCTTTCTTCAGTGCTTATCGCAAACGCATTTACTAAATAATTCGTTTAGGGACGCATTTCTATACTTCCGTGAAATAATGTTAAAATGAAATACAAACGATTTGTACGCTTAACTCCCGAGCCTTCAAAAGAATTAGTTTTATGTTTGTAGATAAACACCCACACAACACAAAAAAGTAACTTTTTATACGGAGTGTTATTAACAGATTTAAAAAAGCAATTTTTGCAAGTGTGTCCTAATTTTTTTGTGGTTCAGTGAGAAGGAAAATATCTCTGAAATCGATGAAGTCTAAGAAATCAAACAATGAAAGTTTCTTTCTGAAGCTTTTTGGATAGTGTATAAAAAAATAGGACAAATATTTATTTATCAAACATGTCAATAATTCTTTCTTTTAAAAGGTTTGTTTTGTACATAGCATCCTTTACGCTTGTAACTATACGACAAACACATTTTTGCTATTAAACCCTTCAAGCAAGAATGAACGAAAGGTAATGTCCAAAATAAAGAGTTATCATTTTTCTTAGGGACATCTGACAACAAACACGATCAAGGCTCTTAGCTCATAGAAAAATAAATTTTCTTTTGTCAGTCCAAGACAAAGCCTTAGGATGGAAAAATAGATGAAACATAAAACGTGTGATCATGAAAATTTATAGGAATTTATCATGTTTTCAAATTGTGTGTTTCTTTTTTTTTTTCCTATTCCATTTAGTTTTTTATAATGCGGAAGCTCTACGTTGCGGTAAACTTATCATATTTTGACCTTAAATAATTTGCATAAATCTATTCATCTTTTAACCTCTCATCAGTACCAAAACACATGCCGTACGTTACGCTATAGTCAGTTTTGTAACTGAAGATAAATTTGGCTACACATGCTTTCGAGATCACTCTTACTCTTTTCAGCTATAATGGAATCATCTGAGTAATTTTCCATCATTTATCACTAGTATGCAGATATGCGGATCAATTTTCTGTAGGTAAATAAGAAGTTCCGTCTACAATATACGAGCTTACTTTCCCTTATACACCACCTTCAAATTTATAATCTAGCTATCTCTCTCTTTATCATTTAGCTTTAGTTCTTAATTGCTTCAAATATACCTTTTTCAACGATTAATACATAATATTCCCTCATTCGTTCATTAATTCATTCACTCAGACATTCCTGTATTCATTCATTCAGACATTCATGTATTCATTCATTCAGACATTCATGTATTCATTCATTCACTCATTCATGTATTTATTCACTAACTTACTTATTTTTTCATTCATTCGCTCATTATTTTTTATATCATTTATTCAGTCATTCGTTCATCCATTCGTTCACTTCTTCATTTAATCATTCATTAATTCAAAAAATTCTTGAAAACCCCGATAAAAAAATTTCATAGGAAAATAGGCTCGTTAGTTCTGGAGGAACTTTCTATCTGTACATGTTCTACGTTATAAGAGCTTTCCGATAAAGTTTGCTCCAAGCAAATCGGTCCGTTAGATCAGGATTTATATAGGATTAAAATTTCTCCATCGGCGCTATGTTATTTTTTTTTGAACAGTTCAAAAATGAACGAAAACTTTTCAAATCAATATTTCACGCCAAAAGCTACCTCCAGTGAGCTTGTTCATTGGAGCTTGGAACTTGTACCCAGAGTTTAACATAAGTTGCTTCATTTTCGCTCATAGACGCTAATGTTAAAATTTTTTGAACTGTTTAAAATTGAACGAAAGAGTAAAATATTGAAATGAGATGTCCTCGCCGATATCTTTCGAATGTTCGAATCACAATTCGTTCAAAAGTTATTAGGGGGGAGGGGCAGACAGACAGTCTGACACACTTTTTTAACATCTCAAAACCCTACTTTTAATTTTTCATTCAATCTTTATTTAATTACTTAACTTATTTTTTACTTTTCTTTATTTCTAACGACATTTTCACGATACATTAAGCCTTCTTTCATGCTTTATTATTAATTTTTTAAAAACTTTTACAGAAAAGTGGCCTAAAAAACATCTCGAATATCTCTCATGAAGAAACTAAGAATCGCGTTGCTATTTTTTACGTCGCTGATATTGAAATAGGTAGAACCAAAGGATCAGCGTTTTCTTTAAATAAGCTATGATCACAATACGAACAGCTTCTAGTTACTTTATGTGTCTGTAACCTCTATATCATTTATAATGTGCTTCCCCGATACTAATATAAAACATGTTTTTTTTTGTTCTGCTTTTTTAATGCACCTAATGAAGGAGCACTTTACATTATATTAGTATGATCACAATTGTACACTGTCAAAAATTATACAACCTTTCACCAAATAAATGGGAAAAATAGTGAAATTTAACTGCAACAAACATTTGGTACTAAGTTAAACTTTTATAATGGTGTAGTTTCACCTAGTTTCAACATGAATTTTTACATTCATGTTGAAATTAGGTGAAACTACACCTGGGGAGCCTATTGGGAAGAATTATAAAGGTTCAACTTTAGTACCAAATGTTGGTTGTAGTTAAATTTCCCAATTTTTTTGGTGAAAGGTTGGACTATAATTTTTTCCAGTGTATTCTTGACCTGAAGCTTCTAATTAAAGACGTTTTTTTTGTTTCAGAATATTAAATTGAATAAATCATCTTTGGGTTTTTTCCCATAACACTCCGTCGGGCGTGCTGTACCTCACAGATACATTTCGCAATAGCAATGCGTAAATATAATTATGAAAGTTTTTTTTTAAATGCATTTTTGTTTTGGGTTCCAGGCTCCGCCTCCCCTACACTTGGACCCTTTTTCCAATGGCTCTAGAATGAACATACCGAAAGATGTAGAGCAAAGTAAATTAATATTTTGTTTCATTACATTAATTCCTTATACATTTCATTATTTCTTTCTCATGTGTAGATTTTTACCTCAATGTTCATTTAACTCATTAAGTCATTTACTTGAAGAAATTTATTTAAACTACGTCTGCATTTTTCAATACAATGTAATGCCTGGGACAATGAGATATTTGAATATTAATGCATTAGAAAATTTATATGCATCATTAACACTTACTAACGGTTTATTTCATTTCAGTAATTCATTCTTGTACGTGTAAAACCCATTAACTGTATTAATTTAATAGTGATATAAATAATGTAATGTAAAGATTTAAATTAATATTTTATATAAATTGTTACCTTTCTTAATATAAATATATTTCAGTTTTGTAATTATGAAGAAAGCTGAGAGATTCTTTAGTTCATAAATGTTCAAAGGAAACCCATCCTTGTAATTAAACTTATTATTAGAATTCAATACTTTTGACTGCCATAAAACAGAATTCAATACTATATTTATTTGCCCCAAAATTTACTTACTGATAGAACACTATAGGAAAGGGTATCCAATATCTTTTCGAGCCAACTGCTCCAAAGTGTCCCTTAGATAACTTTAAAATTCAGAGATTTATCTGAAAGATATAAAAATAAATTGTCTGGTGGGCCCAACATACTAAATTTTTATTAGCATAAGTCAACCACAATATATCTTGCTTTTTTTAATTTTCAAATTTTATTTTCTTATTTATTCAAAATATATAGAAAAGAAAATATTGGCATGCAAATTCTTAAAATTTTCCAATTTTAAGATGAATTTATTTTGACAGAAATGTATGTTTGTGTGCCTGTCTGTGTCTATGTGGTAACTTTTATTGGGTCTGCCTTGGTCTGACTGCATGTGACACATGATTAAACAAGTATAAATTTCTAAATAAATTAACATTCTCGGTCTGCTTTATAAGCGTTTCCGTCCATCGTTTCCGTCGGGGTAATAAACATCCTTATCATCACTAAGAAAGTGAGATTTCCCCGTCATTCTCCTTTTGAGAAGAAAGATTTTTCTCTTCTTTAAGCCATTTTTCGCCATGAGCCTGTGCACAGGACACAATTAGCGTGAAAAATTTTGATCCTTTTAAGATTTTTCTGACTGTTAATTTGACTTGAAAACAAGTTGGCAGTATGTTATGATGTCTTTAAGAAGCTACGTTTTATCGTACTTCTTTTCGAAAGTTACTATAAAAAGTAATAAATATCGGCAAGGATATATTTTAGTGTAAAATTCTGAAAGTTCGGCACGCGATAAACCGGCAACCCCTATAACTCGGCCACAACCCGGTAGGGTGACAAATTACTTTAAATCTTATTTCTGCGCATTTCTTTAAAGTTGCCAATTTTTGCAAAGTCGGCTAGTTAATTTTCATTATAGACAGCTTAATGGCCATCAAATACTTTTCCGAGATCTTTCCTACTATTTAAATTTCTGTATACGACCGCATTCTTTACTTTTTATTAAAATGAAATCTATGCCATCAAAAAGTACGTACTTTTTCCATGTCCGGATATCTTTAAGAAGCTACGTTTTCCCGTACGTTTTAAAAGTTTTTACAAAATGTAATAAATTTTGTAGAATTTTTTTTTTATTGTGGAATCTCAAAAACTCAGCACTCGATAATCCGTCAGTCCGGATAAATCGGCCACACCCAGGTAGGGCTAAAAATTACTTTAAAACTTTTTTCTGCGCATTTCTTTGAAGAAAAATTGCCAAATGTTGCAGTTAGTTACTTACTTTTCATTATAGACAGCATATTGCCACTAGATACTTTTTTGAGGCCTTTATTATCATGTAAATTACTGTACACGACTGTGTATTCTTTATTTTCATGAAGTAAAGGTTTTTATGTCTTCGAAAAGTACGTACTTTTTTCTTGTCTTGATATCTTTAAGAAGCTACGTTTTCTCGTACTTCCATTCAAAAGTTACTCTAAAAAGTAATAAATTTTGTCAAATTTTATTTAGTGTAGAATCCCGAATACTCTCCACTCGATAACCCAGCATTCCGGATAATTTGACCACACACTTCATATTCACGAAGTTAATGATCTATGCCTTCGTAAAGTACGTACTTTTTTCTTGTCTTGATATCTTTAAGAAGCTACCTTTTCTCGTACTTCCATTCAAAAGTTACTATAAAAAGTAATAAATTTTGTCAAATTTTATTTAGTGTAGAATCCCGAATACTCTCCACTCGATAACCCAGCATTCCGGATAACTTAACCACACACTTCATATTCACGAAGTTAATGATCTATGCCTTCGGAAAGTACGTACTTTTCCCTTATTTAAGGGTATTAGGCAGTTTGCATTCTGTTACCAATCTTGTTTTCTATTCTCAAGCAACCAAAACATGCAAGTACAGTAGAGTGGACCCAGTGTAAGTTGACCACTTGCGGTACAGCACTTTAGTGGTCATCTTATAGAAGGTGAGGCAGAGGGTGAAGGGCTAATTCCATTCCTGACAAAAGGGGTCAACTTTGCAAGTTTTACAGTACTGTATTTTCTGAGGAAACAACGTTCTGAGGATTTTCTTTTTCAACTCATTTCTCGATAACCTGACAGAGTGACCTTTACACAAACTTGGCTTCAATTCGGCCCGCATTGGGCTAAGTTTTTTTTTTTTTTTTTTTTGTGGTACTCTACTGTTTCTGTATTTCTTAAATAATTCTGTTTCTTTTATTTCTTTATCATTTTTTTTTGATTGAGAAATGCTAGATGTACCAGATAAATTCAAATTATATTACATCCGTCAGGAGACTCAGCTGATTCCTTGAGAATCTATTGAAATTGATTGCCCTAAATAATGAATGAGTCTTCGAAGACATGTAACTAAGTCGCAATGCCTTTTTGGAATTTCTTCATCAGCCAATAGGCTCGCATAGCAGAATAAACCTGAAGTAAAAAATGAATGTTTCTTGTAACCTTAGAAGCTATTTTCTTTCCAATAAATTTACAGTATATTTTTTCGAAAGATTTTATTCTTGTTTCACTTTATTTCGAGTCATGGGCAAAATGAATTATTTCTTACTTATAGAATGTATGTCCTTGCTACAAATGAATTTCTACTACCAGTTGGACATTTTTTTTCTTGACTACAAAGTATAAAGATAATAATAACTTTACCTTTTTATAAGTGTCATATAAAATAATAAAAATTACAACTCAGTTCGAACCACACTGATTTTTATGTATGAAAGGAAATGAAAACCTATTTATTAGAGGAAAACTAATATAAAACAATCTCAGAAAATAAGAGAGGTCGATCATGCTTTATGAATATAATGCTGAATCTTGCATTGCACATATAGCTACAACACTATTTGTGACTTATTTAAAAGCAAGAAGTTTGTCCAGAGCCTACTTTCTCGTTTAATAACATCAAACTAATATATTTATCTTTCTATATTTTAGATTAAGTACTAAATACGTTTAAATATACCTTTTCCACGGTTAATACACTTAATATCAAAACTTAATAAATAGATTGTCCCGCAGTGGACCAGTCGGTAGAAGCTCGGTTCGCGCAGAGCACCGAAAGTGAAGCAACATCGACTAAGGTCAGTGTTTGGGAGGGTGACAACCTCTCGCGGCTGGTTGCTGTGGTGTCCGTGTACGCTAAAGGGAGCTGGTGCACGTTAAATAGGTCGTGGCTCCAATGTCCTCCAAGTGAAACGATACCTCTGGGAGTGCCAATTCTAGATGATGGTCTCTCATCTGGGAGTTGGTTCAAAATTTAAGAGACCTTTCAAAGGGGTGGAAATTAGACTCCTGCCTATAAGGGCCCCGTTAGACTCGGGAGCAGCGTACCCATTCTTCCCCGCCACGCGCGAGGACACGACGACGACGACGACAACAACAACAACAATAAATATATTTAAATATTTATTAAAAAAAACTACTTCTTGTTATGCAAACAATATAAAATTAATTTTTTGACACTTCTACGCATCAATTTCCTATATAAATATAAATATCTTTAATCGGAAAACTTTTAAATCAAATGGACTTTTTCCAAGACGGAGGAAACCTTAGAACTTTCGTTAAGGGCAAAATATTGTTGAGAGTGTCAGATTTGTAAAGACGTAAAAATAAAAATGAACCAAATAAATATTCCATTATTTTACCGAAGTCTTATTATTTATCGAACGTATTTTATTCTGGATCCAATTTATATGAATTCAGAAAACAGCGACACCAAGGATACGGAAAATATTTTATCAGCATTTCCGAGAACAAATGTTTTACAACGTGTCCTTTTATGCTTACTAGTAGAGAGAATATATTTTGTCGGAAATAAATTTGGGAAGTTTCTACCCTTTTATTTTTTGAAAGAAGTCGTATTGGGAACTTTTGTGAGAGCAGGAAAGCAAGTTGATTTTGAGTCACAAAAATTTTTCCTGAAAAGGAAAAATAACTTTGGTAAAAGTATAGTGTGATTACAAATTATTCATCCAGCTTTGACGTCTTATAGTTTCAAATACATAATGCCCCCCCCCCCCCAATTGTGTAGTAACCAATCGAGAGATACTATAAAGTTATGTTTTTAGCAGTTAATGTTGCGTTTTTACTCACCAGGTTGCAGGGTAATAATAGCTTGAGAACTGGCACCAGATCAACAGAAAGCATTCTGTATGGCCCTACAGACTAGATGTGTGTCGTATACCACGAGGATAGCACGTAAGTGAGGCGGGAAGCAAATAAAGGAGGGAGGGATCCTTTAGGAGGACACCGCGAGGACATCACATAAAACATTTGTAATTATGTGAAAGATACTTAAAAATGTGCTTTTCCATACAGTGCAGCAATCACTGTTTTGAATATAATGCTTTGTGAAATCCAAAACCCCGTGAGTCATTTGTAATCATCCTGTACTATGAAAAACAAAATCTTTATAATAAAGTACAGTAAAACTCCGTTATACCACAGCCTCAGTATACCGCAGAATCGGATATTCCGCGGTGACTATCATGTCCCCCGACTTTTAAACCGCCTTTTATCATTGCCATTTAAAAGTGATTCCTTATTTACCTTTGTAAATAAAGCCATCCCGAGCACACAAATATTCTAGCCAAAGAACTCCAATTCCCCTATCACACACTTTTTGTTGTTATTGCTCTTCTTTCTTTTTCTTTTTTTTTTATTGGAAATATTTTGATTTTTCCCTTCAGACATATGCAAAAAGGTAGAATATAAAAGAGAATCAGAGATGAAGTTCTTCCTGAGTTATGCATTGATCATTGGTTAACATTGATTGCTATCTATTTATTTAAAACAAGGAGCTCTTCCCTCCCTTAAATTTTAACACAAGTGTAGACTCTACTTTTAGACTTCAATTGTAGTAAACGTTCTCCTAACGTTTACTGCAATTGAATTATGTGTCCGTTTCTCCTAACGGACAACCTTCAAATGCGGACACCCCTCTTAGGCAATGAGATTGTCCCACCAGCAAAGCATTAAGCCTAAAACACCCCTCTATTGCGAACATCTTTCTATAACGGGAAAATATTTTTGTCCGCTGGTATTCGGCACAGGGGAGTTTTACTGTACTTATGTTGCTATAAGTAAGCATTCCCCCAACTTTTTACAGTGGAAAGGTAGTCAGTCGTTTAGGTTGTAAAGTGCCTCAAAAATGTTTTCTTTTGCTGTTATTTGTTTTCGATGTGTATCTCTAATGTAATATATTCAAATAAGCAAAAAGAGGCCTTTCCTTTAAACAAAATTATTTTTTGCAAAAAATAAATATTTATTCATACTAAGGCAGAAAAAATCCATTTAATCTTCCGTCTAAAATTTTCCTATATTTTAAAAAATTCAGTCCTTCCAATTCACAACGTTTCCGCCGAGTAATGACTGAAAAAAGAAATTTTCTTTTTCTTCGTCCAACCCTACTGCGCAGCATCTGTATGTTATTTTTTCCTTTGAATTTATGCTAACGTAATAAAAACCGATTTACAGCAATGCAGCTCTGTTAAAGGGCGTATAGAATAGGGAACAAGACAAATTGGTATAAGAATAACCTGTTAGATATTTTATGTTCGCCTAAAAAATATTTAGGTGACAAAGTTAAATAAGAAGTTGAACTAATTTTGATAATGTACAACTCATTTATTTTCAAATTTTAAATTTGTTAAAAATTAAAAACCAACGTAAAATTAAGCACAAAAATTGCAGACACATGTTTCGAGGTTGCAAGGATCTCCTTTTTCAATGCAACAGAGTGAGCTTCTAGATAAAAAACATCCAAGATCTAAATGAAAAATATTCAGTTGGATGTTTTCTAACTGGAATCTCACTCTTTTGCATTCAAAATGGGGCTCCCTCTAACATCGAAACACGTGTCTGCAATTTTTGCAAATGATGTGCTTAATTTTACGTTGGTTTTTAATTTTTACTTTGTAGCACAAATGTTTATATTTTATTTAATTTTTTTTTAATATTTTAAATCGAAAGGGAAACTTTTATTGTATAGGCTATTATGTAAGGACAATAAATAAATAAATAAATAAATAAATAAAGGCTAGTGCAAAACTTATTTATACTAATAGCAACTGAATATCAATATAAAAAATACTTATTTACATCATAAAAAAATATTTTCTCTACATAAAATAAAAATGACTTTCCTTGTTCCACGTTTTGATATCTCCGTTCATATGTGTTTGAAAAACGTCACGTATTTGAAAAGAAATCTCCAACATTCACGCAAAATAGAAAATATTCCCATGTCACTCCAATACATATTGGAATCAAAATTCAGCACGGATTCCATTTGCAATTCAACACTCAGTGGGGCTTCAAATTTCGAGTGTTGTAAAGGTTAAAAAAAAAAGGTTGACTAGGCCGTACTCGCTTTGAGTTACAAAACAGAATTAAGGTCACGTATTTTATTTTAATATTATATAATTTTATTATTATGTACAGACCGTTCCCGTAATCTCCAAAAAATCATATTACATGCTTTAACATTTGGGTATTGGAAAAAACAAAATTGAAAGGAACAAAAAAAAAAGATTAAAATTCAGATTTCCATAATGCAGGTTTGCATATAACGCGAGTTCTTATATGCGAACTTATGTGCAACACATAACATATTGCGACTAGTTCTAGAATGTTTTCAGGCACACAATACGAAGTGGTACTTAGGCTCGCCCCCGCATGGAGGCTTGAATATATTAGAATATATTTCGTTTCTTTAGCCTACTTTCCCGTAAAAGAAAAAAAAAGTATGAGCGAAGGGTATATGTATTGTGGAAAAATAGTTAAAAATAAAAAAAGTCAAAAATAAGTGAAGTAATTAAATAAAGATTGATAAAGAAAAAAACTTGAAGGTAGAGTTTTGAGATGAAGGAAAATGTGTCTGTCGGTCTGTCTCTCTGTCGGATCCCCCCCCCCCCTCCCAATAACAATTGAGGGAGTTGTCCGATTCGACAGATTTGTTTTGCATTGGAAAGATTTCGGCAAGGACTTCTCATATCTGTATTTTACCTATGGATTTGAACCTTTTTTTTTCGTTCAATTTTTAAGAGCTCAAAAAATCTTAACATTAACGCCTATGGGGACATACGAAATAATATAAACCTGGAGAGAAGATCCAAATTTCTTTGAACGAGCTTATTCGAAGAAGCTCTTGATGTATTTTTTTTTATTTGAACACTTTTTGTTCAATTTTGAACAGTTCAAAAAAAATTAACATTAGCCATACTAGGAAATTTGAATCCTGTCTAAACCTTGATCTAACAGACAGATTTGCTTGAAACAACCTTTATCGGAAGGACCTTATGACATAAAGCATATACAGATGCGAAGTTCATCCAGAATTAAAAGCGCCTATTTTCCCATGAAATTCTATGATATGGATTTTTATTTATAATCCTGAATGAATGAATGAATAAATGATTGAGTGAAAGAATGATAATTCATAAATTAATGAATGAGTAAGTGAATGTGTGAAAAAGGCATATTTGAAGTACAGTAACCCCTCTCTATATCGCGCCTCGTTATATCGTTCATTCAGATATATCGCGCTTTTTCTATATCTTCCAATTTTAGGTTTGAGCTCTCGAAAGTAAAAATATTGCATTTCTAAGTAAAGCCCCTTTTCTCCCTACTAAACAAAGCCATCGAACAGGACTGTTTTCCTTTCTTCTGAATTTGCTGCAGTTAAAAAGCTGCAACAGTTCCTCTTCCCACTCCCCAACTTACATGCCTGCAAAAGGATTCTACTCAAACTAGTTGACGTTTTACTTGACATTTCTTTCTGTATTGATCCTGAATCCTATAGAATGAAAGAAACCTGCATATTGCCCATGGATTTATTATTAAGCTTTTTTTTATTAAGAAAGTTGTCATTGTATAAGATTAAATTATTTTTTTACGGTGACAATCAATTTACTTGTACTTTTTGAATTATTTCTAACGGCATCGTTTATACCGCGCATTCGGATATACAGCGCTTTTTTGCTGTCCCCCGACAGGCACGATATAACGAGGGGTTACTGTAAGTGAACTAAAGGAATAAAGGAAGGAATAGCTGCATTACAAATTTATAGTTGGTGTTTACAGAAACGTAGGCTTGTATGAGCGAGACGTGTTTAATTGCTCTTCTTCAGGCGTTCATTTCTTACCTGGTGGTAAAAATATGAACTAGTCATTCTTTTCAAGAAATGGATAATGTTTTCTTTTAACCCATAAATTATGCGTCTATAAACAATCTACACAGAAAAACTCTCAACTCAAAACCAGAAGGAATGGCACATAAGTCGTTTCTGAAATAACCGATTCAATTAGCTGGCATTACTAATGTTGAGAAAAATTGAGATTGGTTTTTTTTTCCTACAAAGTGTGGCGTTTTTGCTGACTGAAGAACAGTACAGGAGATGAAAAAACATGTTGCTTTTAGTTTTAAAGCGAAATGAATGTCTCAGATTTTACTTTTTCTCTGTATTTATTTTTATAAAAAAAAGCAATGTACGACTGACAAAATGATCTTCTAAAAACCCGGAATCATTAGATGGTAAGAAGCTATCTAGTCTAGCAAAACTTTCCTAATCCTTCGTCTGCTACGTCTTTATTAATTCGGAAGATTCATCCTCTTGGAATCAAGCTCTTGGAATGAGCTGTTTGAGATAAATCTCTTTTGACTGTGATAAAAATAGGACGTGACACTTAAGAAACAAATTTGATGAAGGAAGGGATTACCGCTTTCATTTGATTTGTTTCTGTCATGCTGAGTTTGGAGACAATTACAGGAATAATTCGATGTCCTTAGTTAGAATACTACAGATAAAAATGATTAATGGATGTTAATCCCTGTTACCAAACCGAGGAAGTTTGTAAATAATTTAACTGTACTAAGATAACATAATTGAGTTTGTAAATAACATTGAATGAAGACATTAATCTCTAAGACTAGGTTTAATGTGGACGAAGATGCAATCGATCTTAATGGGAAAATTTTACATTTACCGTTATTTTTTATTTATCTATGATTAATAATAATTTTATTATTGTTATTATTATTGTTATTACATTAATCTTAAGGTTTACAATCAGCCCTAGATCCTAGCACTTCTTGAATTATCAAATTAAAAATTCGTTTGATGTACGTCAAAAGTTGTTTTTATAAAATTTTACAAAACAAATCTGCAAATTATAGCAGAGTTACAAACTGTTAACATTTTCCTGTATGTTAATTTTTTAAAATAATTTAAATAAAATTATTTTTAGACTCATTTTTATTTATTTATTTATTTTATATTTATTATTATTATTATTCATTTGTCTGTTAATTCTAAAGAAGCTTTTGTCAGGTAAAAAGCGAAATATTTTGATTTCCATTCAATTACATTATTTACCTATCACCACCTTCTTTATAATTGTTAATTCGTCTATTCATCGCCGTTTTAAACTTATACTTTGTTCAATGTTAGATATGTCAATGTAATCTCCCCAACTGAAAATCGTGCTATAAAGAAGAAAAAATCGTTACTTTTTTATATTCAGTACAGGCATGATTGTATCAATATTTTAAAGATAGCATTGATAGTGTTTGACAATTAGTAATACATAAATTTAACCTATTTTTTATTTCAAATGACGAATTTGTATTTATTAACGCATTTATATAGTGTTTCCATTGAGGACGAGAAAATTTTTAAAAAATCCTAACGCGTGATAAATATAAATCATTTTTACTTTCCCTGGAAATGTTACTATATTGTTGACTACGACAAACGGATTTTATTTAAACTCAAAAACCTATTACTAAATATAATTTAAATTTTATGTACACAATAAAAAATGTCGTTACGTACCAGTAAAAATCCTCTCTATATTTTAGCTAAAATATTGAGATTAGAAATATGAATCATTTATGCTACGGTTCTCTTTTACTTTAAAATAGATATATGCGTATGCGTGAGTGCCCATTTATTTTTAAAACATGCAAAAAATCTATCTTACAAATATTTATCATGAATCAATCATTTATGCCGAAAATCAAGACATTGAGTGTAATAACATTTTCCTAGAGTGAACATTTCCCTAGAGTAAAATATGTCATACTGTGGCAATAAATGGATGCAATTTTGTTATAAAATTGGCAACGTGTAGAATATTAAAAGATATTTCATAGAAAAGTGCCCAACATATTACCAGTAAAAGTAATATAACAAACTGCAGGAACCTTATGTATTTAAATTCTATGCGTATTTCTGGAGGTTGAGCTGGCTCCATTTTTTATGAAGGTATTAAATTTTTGTTGAAGAATAATTCTTCTTTTTTCTAAGGGCTTTTTAAATTCATAAAAAGGTAGTTTTTCTAAAATCCGTCACTTAACAAATCATGCTTAAATAATATTTCTTTTTTAATTGTCTGCTTACCATAATACTGAAAATAGGCAAAATATTTTGCAATTAATGCCCTTTTTTTAACTTATATTCATATCTGCAGTATCACAAAGCTTATTTTCATGAAATGGATATTTCATTATTTTTTTTAATATATAATTAACATACTTATAAATCAGATCGCAGCATTTGTTTGCATTCATTTACCAATTTGTTTCAATTATGACTAGCTATCTGAATGTATGCATTTAATACCTTATTTATGATGATTTTAGTTCTCATTTTTCACTTCTCCAATTAAGGCTCCAAGCGGATTCTCTACATTTTAATATGGGAAACGAATAAGTATTTTTTATTGTAATGAATTTTTTATTTATTGATGTTTACAGATTTCAATGAAGTCTATGTTTGATTTAAACCCCCTGCGGTACTTTCTTAACATTTAATTAAAAAATAGTGCAAATAAGACTTCGGTGAAACTTTAAAACTTTTAATATACTTCTTATTGAACCTTTTTTCAAGTTTTGTTCTTATTTCAGCATAATTTCTTTAAAATTTTAATTTTCCTTAAATTTTGATTCATAAAAAAATAACATTAACCAGATTCCTGTATATTATATGAACTGTAGGATGTTATATAAATTATACTACACAGGGAAACCGGCCCTGTGGCGGCTTGGTAAGGCGCTTAACTCGTACACCTCAGGTCATAAGATCGAGTCTGGCCTTCATAATCGAAACAAACCTGCACGGTGGCTTCGTGGTAAGGCGCGGAGCTCGTACGGACCCGTTTTCTAGTTTAAATAAAATCCATTTGTCGTAGTCAACAATATAATATCATTTCTAGGGAAAGTAAAAATGATTTATATTTATCACGCGTTAGGATTTTTTAAATTTTTCTTGTCCTCAATGGTAACACTATATAAATGTGTTAATAAATACAATTTCGTTGTTTGAAATAAAAATAGGTTAATTGATGTGTTATTAATTGTCAAACACTATCAATGCTATCTTTAAAATATTAATACAATCTTGCATGTACTGAAAATAGAAAAGTAACGCTTTTTTTCTTCGTTATAGTAATATTTTAAGTTACGGAGATTGCATAGACAAATCTACCATTGAACAAAGTATAAGTTTAAAAGGACGATCAATAGATGAATTAACAATTATAAAGAAGGTGGGAAAAGGTAAATGTTAATGTAGTTGAATGGAAATCAATATATTTCGCTTTTTACCTGACAAAAGCTTTTTTAGAATTAACTGACAAATAAATAATAATAATAAGAGGATCGAGTGAGGCAGTGTCGGTGGATTTCAAAGATGCAAAAACCCGTCTGCGCCCATGTCATATGATTATGCAGCTTGTAAAAAAATGTTGAGAAGACATTTGACTGTTATACTCTGGGATAAATTAAAGTTCTAGTGCAATTTCGCGCCAACAGAGTCCCGGTGCTCAACTTTTCAGGTGGAGAAACTGGACGTCAAAATTGTCGTGTGACAATGGTACTACACTGATTGTGTTGCCGCTGAAAGAGATGGTACTAATCTCTTGGGGAACGCACTAGGTCTGCAATTGGCAGACGTTGGCAATTCAGCAGCTCATTAGAAATTGAAATTATAATAATAATACACAGGGAGCTGGAGCGAAATATGGAGCAGTGAAGCTAGGAGATTTTTCTCGAAACTGGAGCGAAGCCTGGGCGAAGGAATTTCTTGTGCTCCTTTATCCTGATTTGTTTTACTTTATTGTTATTTTTCATGTAAAAAGATAATTGACTAAAATAAGAAATAGATAATATGTATGAAAAGTATTGTTCGGAACTGTGCTACTCAAAAAAAGAGCCTGATCCAGATCCGTGAAAATATATATTAAAATAAAGTCATAGCAATGTCCCGTAGTGAAGCAGTCGGTAGAAGCTCGGTTCCCGCAGAACACCGAAAGTGAAACAACATTGAAGTGTTTGGGAGGGTGACAACCTCTCGGAGGCTGGTTGCTGAGGTTCGTGTACACTAAAGGGAGCTAGTGCACGTTAAATAGGTCGTGACTCCACTGTCCTCCAAGTGAAGCGATACCTCTAGGGGTGCCAACCCCAGGTGACGGTCTCTCATCTGGGAGCTGGTTCAAAAAACTAAGAGACCTTTCAGAGGGGCGAAATTTGGACTCATGCCTACAAATGCCCCGTTACACTCAGGAGCAGCGTACCCATTCCTCCTCGCTACGCGTGAGGACACGACAAAATCAACAACAGCAACAAAGTCATAGCAATAAAAATAAATCATTATTAGTCATAAAAACTAACTGAAAATTTTAAAAAAGATGGTGTATTAAGCAAATAGTTTACTTATATTGTATTATTCATGTTTAATTTTCAATTCGTACAAATAGCATTGGTAAGGCAGAAAAAAGAAAAAAAACCGTATTCAGTAATTTTAATAAAAGTTGTCTGGCATTTGTGTATGTGACTTTTTTCCTTCGAAAGCATACATACGCAATAAAATCCGATTTACAGTAATGCAGCATTATTGAAACGGGTGTGGAATGGAATACCCCCCAAAAAAATGCATTTATTTATTTATTTTTTTAAAAAGTTTGAAATTGTTATACTGCAGAAAGTTGAGTTTTCATTCGCGAAAAAAATTTAATGTAATAATGTGTGAGAAAAAGTAAAATATGATACATAAAATATCACCAAAATTCTGTTATTGAAATATTTCCAAAAGTGTTGCCACTCAAGAACTGTAAAAGTAATTTTTAAAAAGCAGAAAAAAAAATGAACATGGTATTGCCATAATAGAAATAAAATTTCACGTTAATTTAAAGCACAAATGAGCATTAAAACGCAGACATATGTTTCGGGATTGCTTGGAATCCCTTTTTCAATGCGACATGTTTTGCATTTAGAAGCTCCCTGTCGCATTGAAAAAGGGATTCCAAGCAATCCCGAAACATATGTCTGCGTTTTAATGCTCATTTGTGCTTTAAATTAACGTGAAATTTTATTTCTATTATAGTTTACTTGCACAAAGTTAAATTATTATTATGGTATTGCCACTCAAGATAACTACAAAATTACTTTTAAGAAAACAGGCAGAGGAACTAAGGTATTTCCGTATCTTGTATATGAATTTGGGCTCATTTTGGGAGCTATTGTTCGAAATATTAATATAAGATTAAAACTCATGTGTTTATTTTTGCAACAAGTAATTTCAGAGGTTCATTACCTCCAAACTCTTCATTTAAAACGAAGTAATTTCAGCAATAACTCACATTCAATTAATTCTGGATTTCTTAAACAAACTCTATCTGACGTAGTTTTTTATCAGCTGATGCAAAATTTAAGAAAATAAAATACTGTTTTTTATTTATTTTCGTAACAAACAGATTCAAAAAAGCACTAATTCGGTTTTGAAATGGGAATTCTGGCTTTACCACATAATATTATTGAACTTTGGGCCAGATTTCATTCCAATGCGTATATTTCGAATAGCAAACAAACAAAAATCAAACTAACATGTAACACAGAAACGGGCTTTTTTTATGAAGATTATTTTATTAATTGAAAAAAAATAAATATTTTGATAAATGCTACATTATTCATTGTGCACGATATTCAGTGCGTGTCTTTAATATATATATTTTTTGATCTTAGGTTCTTAATGATTATTTAAAAAATTAAAGGAAAGAGTGTAAAACACTAGAAGTGAAATTCTCTTGCACTCTCATAGAGCAATTTAACGCCAACATCTTGTTGCAATTTTTACTTTGAAAATAACTGGTAAAATTCAAAACCTTATTTTGATTGCATTTTTACCCAATTATTTGTAAATCAATTAGATTGCATTTTTAAAAATTCGATTTTTTTTTTTTGTACTAAAAATAATTTTCGAATAACTTATCCAGCTTTGCCGGAATTTTTACTGAGAATAATTTATCTAACATGAATTTTATACCCTGTGCTAACAGGAAAGGACGCAAAACAAGCAAATAATGTAATAAAAATCGTTTCCTTTGGAACTTAAGTATATCATGAAGCTTTGAAGTGTGGAAGAAGTTAGAAAAATATTCCACTAACAAACAGCCCGAGCAGCGTCTCATTTCGCTCCCAAATTCAGCAGAAACTGCAATTCGCAAGCTTTAAAGGAACCGTCGGCGCTTTGTAGTGATAATGAGAGTTTCTTTCTCTTTGCAACATATGCTTCAGGCATTTAAGTCCTGTTGGGGTTAAGTCATGGTTGAGGGTCGTTTACAGAGAAACTTTTCAAACAAAGTCATAATTCCACTCCAGAGTTGATTTGTTAAATAATAAAAACGGAGTTAATGCTTAGTAAACTATGTTAGTGCAGGGTAATAAGATTTGCTTGTGTAAGTATATTTGATTCAAAAGTGCTTAAATTTGCGAGTTTTAAATTATATTTAAACATAGATAGATGGGAATTTTAAAACTTGAAATTTAAAAAAATGTTTAAAACTATACAATTGTAATACGTTATGAATTAAACTTAGTTGTAACAATTCCATCAATAAGTTTAAGCAAAGAGTAAATTAAAAGATGTTTAGATCACATTCTAACAATTGGAAATACGTTCTAATAACTTTAAAGACATTTTACTGCAAACGCAAATCTTATGCAAGTTAAAATTTCGACTCAAAGTGAAATTGGAAAAAAAATTGCGTTTACTATAATCAAATACGAAGGAATAATAGTTCAATTTATAACTGAAGTTTAGTTACAAATTTTCAGTATATAATGAAGATGATATTTAGCAACGAGAGAGGAAGATTATTTAATATGATCTATATTTATAGTGTGATTGTTATATAAGTGAATCATTTTGAATATCAAAATACTCTAAATACAAAGCTAGTTTTGCAAGGAAATTTATTCTGAAAGAAATCAAAATTTATGCACGAACTCTAAATGCCATTATAAATAAGTATATGATTAAGTATTATGAGTTGTACTAATTAGACCATTTGAACTTTTGAGCTGCAAAGTTGAAGCTGAAATCTCCCTTTCTGGTTATCATCTTCGTAAATTTATACTCTACAATGTTATTCAAAATAATTTAATTTATTAATACTTATATTAGAACTTTAATATTTCACATTTTCACAGAGAAAACGCTGTAGTATTCATGTTGTAGATATGATGATAGACTCGGTCATGATAAGCATTAATTTGCTGATTCCCATCACACAATACATTAGTATACATTAATAAATTGAAGCTTTAATGTTCCTTTATCTAGAAGGCTGTTTTCTATAATTGATTTATATTATATCAGAAAATCATGCGCAATTATTTAACAAATTATCTTACATTTATTTATTTTTCAGTTTACTTTTTATTTTGTTTTTTAGCAAATTATAAATAAACCTCGTTGAGCATTGAGGCTATAGCCCAATTTTTCTGGCCTAAGCTTTTTTTACCACGTGATTTTGCAAAAAAAGAACGAACTACTGCAATAAAATACACCTAGAGTTCAAGCAACTATCTATATAATTATAACTGAAGGCACCACTTTTAAATATTTGTACCACTTTTAGGCAACTTGAGGAGTGTAAGATTTCGCTTAGTGAAAGTTCAGATGAAAATGCAGTGAAGAAAGATGAAATTTATCAATAATTTTTCTTATAAATACATTAAATTTAATAACTAATTAAGTGTCAAACCATTGCAATGAGAACAGATTATGGCTAATTGAAATATTTTAACAAACTAAACTCTTGCCAAAACGAAAAATAAATAACCGGTCAAAGTTCCGTTTATGTTCAAGGCTGAACTTGATTAATTATTCTTGATATTTTATTCATTGGGTTAGTTATCTGTAAATTAATACGTGCAGGGGAATCTTTCTACCCCTTTTTAAGCACATTGAGCCCACGGAGGAGTGTGAGACTCGGCATAATTAAAGTTAATGCCCACAAAGGGTTCAAAAAGTTAACATTTATGCATAATATGTGCTACAAATACATTAACTTGAATCTTAGTGACAAAATATAATTATATGGTTATATACTAACAGATTAACCCATTCAGTAAGGAATCCTTAAGTGTGACAAATATTAAATGTAATATGCACCAACCCTGTATACACTCCGTAACGCTATTGTGGGAATAATATATGCTTGACTTACTGTAATTTTTAACACACAGAGGAAAAGATGTCAAAAATCACAAAACTATCTAGCCTTTTATATAAAAAAGGGAAGATTAAAAAATTATCAGAGTGAATGCAGGGTGGATGATTTTCAATTGGTTTAATCTACCCCCCCCCCCCCCCCCGCCCTTGCAGTGAATCTCATTCACTGAGAGAGAGAGTTAGGGAACTAATTTTAAAACATCAAAGTATAAAACAAAATGCGAATTATTTAAATCCGTCATTGCCTAACTATAGGGGGCTCTGGCCTAACACATAGTAGTCTGCTTTCAAACAGTCACACTAATTTTGCGATTTTACAAAGGAAACGAAACGTCTACACAACGACTTTTGGTCATTAAAATCATTTTCAGAGCAAGTTCAATGGGAAATATTGAACTTGGTCTGAAAATAAACTTTTTTAACCACCCGGTTTTTTTATTTCAATAAAAAATGTACGTAAAATACGTACGTAGTGCGTAGTTACTTCATTTGTTATGTTGATATTTTACTTAAATTTTATGTAATTTGAAAAATATTAAAAAATTAGCTGCGACGTCCGACGTTGCACGGTCTATCTTAAATTATATTTTGCAAATACAGCGATGCCTCATCAAAATGCTAGAAACGTTGATTATTATTTTTTTTTATTTGTTTAACAATGGCAACTGCATTCATTTGTTTGTTCACACGGCAACTATAACAATTGTTGACACGATGCAACAATGCGAATAAAATAAAACGGTCATCATCTAGGTCAAATAAAATCTATACTATTAAAACCCATCCGCGTCTGTGTGTGTGTGTGTGTGTCTGTCACCTCCTCTCCTCGAGAACGGCAGGTTGCCCGACGTCGGGACGGGTATCGTCGGATTCGGAATTTTCCGGGGAAGCCATATCGCCCGGTCCGGCTTTAATTAGCGGAGATATTAACTAAAAACGCAATTTTTTGCAAGTTTTGTTTTATTTTTGCATTGTTGGCATCGTTCCAATAATGTATAATACAGATGCCGTTTGAATAAATCTCAATATGCAGTTGTTGCCATTTTTGTAACAAATCAACAATCTAATAATCAATGTTTCTCTAGCATTTTGAGTGAGGCTTCGCTGTATTTGCAATAATAAATTTAATCCTTCTTTCTTTTTAATTTATTTATCGTCTGCTATCTAATAAAAAGTTTTTTTTGTATTTTAACGGGGACTTTTAAAGATTGTGTCAATTATTCTGAATGGATGAAATGAAACTGGCGTAAAATCGAAAAAGGATTGAAAGGGACAATTGATTGTCCATAAGCTAATGCGATTCTTTTTAAAATTTCTCTATTATTAATATCGGTCCGGGGCTGTATGTCTGTGTATGGATAGTAGATAATAAAGAATTTCAATGCCGTGTTGTATTTAAGCTCGCGCAGCGCCGGGCATAGCCCGCCGCCCTTTAAATTAAAATTATTAAAATCTGCCCGCGTCTGTCTGTGTGTGTGTGAGTGTGTGTCTGTCACCTCATCTCCTCGAGAACGGCAGGTTGTTAAAAACTCAAATGATCCGAAAAATACAGAATACTCAGCAATTATAATTTTACACAATATAAAGGCTGTACTTGAAATGCATATTTGCTGTAATGTTTTGAGGGCTTGTACTTGATTAAAATGATTAACTATTTTGTTTTATATTTAAAATATATACATTTGTAGATCGTTTTTCATCTTACCATTTTAAATGTTTCACACAATTGCGTTCAACCATTAAGGCTTCAAACTTTAATTACTATAAATATATTTATAATTGCATATTACAAAATATTTATATAATACCTATTACAAATATACATATGACGTAGTAAATGCATATACATACTGACTAAGTATACATACTGACGTAACAAATTGACTATAATAAAGTAAATTCACATTAGCTGGAAATGTTCAATAAGAATTACATCATAGTGCGTTATGATAATGCCAGTCCACATGCTGCTTTGAGGTCATATCAAAAAATTGCAGAACTAGGCTGGGAAATTCTATCGAATTCACCATATTCCCCAGACATACCACCCTCCGACTAATAGCATAAGCATGTTGTTTTCCATAGGTAGCAGAGTAGAGCATGATGCAGTTTCAGCAATTAAGATTTTATTAAAACAATTAACAAGACGAAACGCACACATACAAAATAGATAAAAAGAACATCATATTAATTTTCCATCTTACTTCTATCAAGTCCACGCGCCTTCTGCGCAGTTTCTACAGTGTTCCAATAGGCGGCGCTGATTACGTCATAAATTGCGCAATGGATTGCGAGTGACATTGAATTATTCTCTAACACCGACTACCACTTGTTTTTGTGTTTACAAAATTTTTTGGCGGGCAAAAAATTCAAAAATGAAGAAGATATCAAACAAGGACTGGTTGAGTTTTTCGAATCAAAAGATGAAACATTTTTCAAAAATTGCCCTCACGCTGGAAAGAAGTCATTGATAATAATGGCAATTATATTATTAAATAAAGTTATCTGGCAGTAAGAAAAATTTGTATTTTCTTTTATTCCAAAACGGACAGAACTTTCTGGTAGCCCTTATACATTAATTATTTTTATGTTAAATGTTATTAAGGTGTTTTTTTTTTCTGGACAACGTTGTCAATTTAGAATTTAGCATGAGGAAATGATCATCTATGAACGAATTAGAGAAGCACTATATTGTTGGAGCACGCACAGATGAGATTAGCATATTTTTACTATTTTAGTTAACGTAAAACTTACACCGTGTAGTGATCTGAAATAAAAGACTTAATACCAGTAATATTTAACCTTCTATTCAAATTCTAATATTTACGTTCATGATTATTAATTGGGTTAACTTTACTGCACGTCATTTCATAAGTGTTAAAGCTGCACCGGATTTGAAATTAAAAACAAGTAATTATTACTATAAACTGTATTAAATAAATCTAAACACTTCTTTGCATGAGCTTGTATTAGATAAAAAACACACGTGAGTAAAAAAGCAAAAATATGCAAGTAAAATCTCGAGGAAGCAAATTTTTCTTGTAAAATTCTATGGGAATATATTCAATGTCCATTTGTTGTAACTACCGTTTGAAAGATAATGTGCAATGGTCATGTGACATGTGTGTCTGATCTGAAATGGGATGGCTCTTTACATAAAAAAAGTTTAAACTTCGCAAATTTCGTTAACCCTGGAGCAGCACGAAACAGAATTTTATAAAATACGCACCGTCGTTAATGAAAACTCGCACCTTAAAGCGACACTAACAAGAAACAAAGATCCACAAAAGACTCACAAGCTAGATTATATCTGACTTTGCCCAAGGGACTACTTTGCAAAGTCAATCTTAATAAGGAAATTTTTCTCTCTCTCACGTACCTGCTTTGCTGACGAAAGTATTATTTAATTATCAAAACGAGAAGTTTCCCAGGAGATAGGAAGAAAATAAGAAAACCAATTTCGACCGGAATATCTTTTCTCAAAGCTAGAAAGTAGTAGTTGTGTGAGAAAAAATGTTACCGGAAAAGGGATAAAATATAAAAATTTAAATATCAATTGCTTCTTACTAATTTCATTTAAACAATTATGTGGTACTTTTTATTTTTACTAACCCATTAACGTCTATAACTGTAAATATACCTACAGGAAAATATAATTTACACAATAAAAGATTTGAAAAAAAATATATTGTTTTCTAAACGGAAATATTTTGAAGTGGGACCTAGAAAGTGCTTTTTCCAACTAATACCAAATAATGTTTGAACCCACAGTACTTATCGTCAATTGCAATGATCTTTACACTTTAGTGAATTGGGACAAAATATGTAAGGTAATATTTCAAAGAATATAAATTTATTTCTGTCGCATATGAAAAGTAGCAAGCAACTACATAATTATTGAATTTCGTTCCATTCAAAAATAAAGATATTATTTCAAAAAATTCATCGTTAGTATCTCAATAAAGATGTACAAATTCATGCATACAGGCAATTTGGATCATTTATGCAAGACATTGACACTCAAAAATGTTTACACGAAAAGAAGATTTTTCGTAACTTTATAAAAGTGTTCAAAGTTTAAATGGTCCTCATATTTAGTTGGTTAATTTCTTCATGTAAACATACAATCTTATTCGAAAAACCTTGGAAAGTTTATATTATGCATTACATATTAGGCAATCTAGAGTGGTTTAATTAATTTATTTATTTATTTTCCGGTAAAATGAAAGAAAAATATTTGCTTGTATTTTGTATTACAAATCACGAGGTACTCCCAAATAATCTAACTCATTTCAAATTCTGGTGGATAAAAGAGAATACTTTGTAATAATTAAATAAAGAGAAAATAGAAAATTAAAATTTATCGTACCTTTTTTTCCCTTCATTTTAAACAAAGTATTTCAAAATAATTAACTTTTAAAATGTTTTCATTTTAGCTTCCATTTTGTTATATTTTAAACGTATAAGGTAAGTTGGTTATAGAACAATCAACCAACAAACCTAGGTTATGGAACAACCTTGGTTTGTTGTTTGATTGCGAAAGTAGGAACTTAAGTCGAGTATTTATTTTACCTGAAAATTTATAATCAACTTTTTTGATGGATCATCAACTTATTGTAAAGTCACTTACTTTTATCGAAACTTTAGTTTTCACATGCCTCACATTTTACTGTCGTTGATTGCGTCAAATATGTCAAGTTTGAAACTGGGATAGACCTTTTATCTGGAATTTATGTTAAAAAGTGCCATAATCCTACAGGACCAGAGTTGTAGAAGTTGATCAAAAGGAGCCAAGGTTTGTGTTACACAAGATAAACTGCTTTGGAAGCTAAGAGAAAAACAAGACACAGAAAAAAGGAAAGAAAAAGTTTATTAAACAAAACTACTTAAAAGTACTGGAAAATACAATGAAAAACTGCCCATTAAACCTGCAAAATGAAGGATCTACTACATTAAAAACAGTTCTTGACCAATCTTAAGCATTCTACTACTCACTGGTTCCTGCCCTTGAATTGAATGTAGGAGAAGATTCTGACATTGAATACGCAGACGACCCACCAATTCATAGGGCTCAATAACTGGCTAAAACGATCAAGGACTTCTTTTTGTTTTGAAGTATATTTTGTTGTTGTCCAGTACTCTCGCGAGTCGAGAATGGGTACGCTGCTCCTGAGTCTAACGGGGCCCTTATAGGCAGGAGTCCGATTTGCTCCCCTTTAAAAGGTCTCTTAATTTTTGAATCAGCTCCCAGATGAGAGACCGTCACCTATGATTGGCACCCCCAGAGGTATCGTCTCACTTGGAGGACATTGGAGCCACGTCCTATTTAACGTGCACCAGCTCCCTTTAGCGTACACGGAGAATTATATTTTTCATGCGCAATATATTAAATACATTTTTATATGTGAATGTCTTGTAAATAGTTTATTACAACATAACATTTTTAATTTTAAAAATATATGCATATTTTCAAGTTACTTAATCGATTTAATCAAGTTACTTAATCGTTACTTAGTGCAAGCTTAAAATACTGAAAATGTTTGTCTGGTGGTTAAGCATTTACCATAAAAGAAAGCTACTTAATCCCTTAACGCATTTTCCCGTGTCTAACACGGGCGAAAATTAGTAACCTCTACAACTGAAATTGTCATAAACAATTTATACTGTACCTATATATTCATTTTCTATCAGAAAAAACTGGATCATTTTTTACCAGTTTTTCTGAAAAAAAAACTCGTGCTTCAAGGGGTTAATCGACTTCAAGCCTAAAATACTGAAAACTTTGGCTTGGTGGATAAGCATTTACCATAAAAGCAAATAAATAAAAAAAATTCATGCTTTACAGCCGTTTGCATTGTTTTTCTCTTGATCTATTGAAATGAAAATATTATCAAATTATTGAGTGAAGATTTTATGACGAGGAAACTTCCAATGTAGAAGAACTCATTTTCTCTACTGGTCTAACTTTAAAAGCGATTACTTCCACTTACTTTATTTTTATCTTGCATTGTTCCCTGTACATAAACAGAAAAATTGCAAGAAATTGAAATCACAAAGCATTCCTGATCCCCATAAACTGCAGTCTTGAGACTGTAATGAGCACACATTTTCGAATTAAAGGTAGCAATAACGCAAAAGTAAAAGTGTTCGAAACTAAACTGCGCAATAAAAAAGTTTTTTTTTTCGTTTGTTTCCGCAGAAGAATAAACGAATGCTCCGGGACAAAAAAAAAAAAGAGTTTTCTTGGTTCCGTTTTTATGATGATCACAGCCAAGTTACTCATTACAAAAAAGCTCATTTTCATTCAGTTATCAGTGCCATTATCAAGAAACGGGAAACTATTTTCAGAAAAATGTGACGTGCTAATCTTAATTTACACGTTCGTTACGTTATCTTAATTAGGTAATTTAATTTCATTAATTTATCTTTATATCTTTGAATGTATTCTCGGTTTCAAGATTTAACTTCTCGAGGCAACACAAAGCGAAGAACTGAAAATTGGTCCTAAAATTTTTATATTTGTGTTTGACAACACGATTTATTTTTAATAAAAACAATGTTTATTTTTAATAAAAACAATGTTTATTTTTAATAAAAACAATGAGTACTTGGGTTAGCACTTATTTTGTTAAACCTTTTCATATAGTTTTCGAAAGTAATTTGAAACAAGCATTGCTCAACCAGGTGACCCTAAAAAGTCTACCGTACAAATATTTACATTTTTAAAAGCAAACTGTCATTTTTGACACGAAATTATTACATTTGTGAAAAAATCTATTGTTTGGAAATCTGAAAATGTAAATTACAAATTAGTCTGCTATTAGATCAGAAATAACAAAAAAAAAAAATCAAAACTAAATGTATGTCGTTCTCAAGTGACAAGTAAAAGCTTACAAGTTAATAATAAACAATAAGTCGTTAATGAGTTTATGCAAGCTAAAGAAATAATTTCTAAGGAAATTTCAACAAATAATTTGTAAAGTGCTCGGTAAAAATTTCAACGTTTGCAAACGTAAAAAAAATCACACAATTTCGTTCATCGTCGATATGTATATTTTAAAAATCAATAAAGTAATATCGATTCACATCGACGATGAACTAAATTGTGGGATATTTTGTTTACACTGCCTTACATTTCGTTTAAATAGCTGACGTTTGTGGGCTTTAATTAAGGGTTAATGTTCTTATTTTTGGGGTGTAAGGCTCAGCTTCTGTTGTTTTTTTAAAGAACTTAACAGTTAGAATAATGTTTGTGTATTACAATTAGAATCAAACTTATTTGTAGCGTTTTCTCATATTTTAAATGAGGTAAGCCTAACAGATCCTAGCCAGTTTTTTTCCTATAAAATTTATAAGTTTTATTAAAAAAGTTTTCAGAAATTTTCCAAGTAATGAGAAATTATAGAATGCTTAAATATGCAATAGAACTTCTCTCTAGCGGACACGAGTGGTACAAAAATATCTGTCTCTAATGGACCTGTCCTGCGAAGGTGTCCACAAAAAAAAAAATCTTTTATTTATTTTAATTTTAGGATCAATGATTTGCTGCCGGGAACATTTGACCACCTAAGAGAGGTGTCCGCATTGAGAGGTGATTGCGGCATTTGAGAGACTACAGAAAGAACTTTACTAAGGACACCAAGTTTCGAATACAAAAAGATTAGGTAACTCTAAATTGTTATCAAAATAAAATTTAAAAAATTGCTAGAAAACTTTTTTTTTTCTCAAAAAAACTAATAATACACTGCAAAAAATTCTAGCTGAACCTTTCACTAAAAAACGGAAAAAATGGTGAAATTTAGCTGCAACCAACATTTGGTACTAAACTAAACCATTATGATGGTGTAATTTCATAGTTCCACCATGAAAATGAAGCTGGGAACCATTATAAAGGTCCAACTTAAGTATCAAATGTTGGTTGCAGCTAAATTTCACAATTTTTTTTTTTTTTTCATTTTTTGGTGTGAACTTGAAGTAGTATTATTTAGTGATAAATAAAAATACTTAAAAAATTAAATTTGACAAGATAAAAATGTTTTCCATATTTTAGCAAACTTTGCTATAAAGAAAAAAAGAAGGAATAATTAATTGCTTATATTTGAAACATGAGAAAAAAAATCTAAAAACATTGAGCTGCAAAGATAATTACGACTTTTCACGAAAGAGAAATCATTGTTAGAAATTTTTCAAAAAATAGTACAAAGCAATTAATTATGACTCAAATATTTTGAAAAAATGTTTTTAACGATAAAATTAGTTTTAGTTTATTTATTAACAAAAAATTAAAATACTCCGTAAAGTGAAAAATGCTTAATGAACTCGTGGTATATGTAAGAATTTTTACTGCTAAGTATTAGTCGACTTGTTCGTGTTGAAAAGTATTCTTATTAACAGTTTATGAATAGAAAAATTTGCAACGAAAAAGAATTTCATTAACCCAGAAAACTTTGTATTATACCCCTTTTTTTTCTATATAATAATTTGCCCTAACCTTTTAGGAAGAATTTAAAAGGAAAGCCCTTTAAGCTTCTTTCCAACGCTGTTAGAAATTTCATCATGAAATTACGGTTAAATAACCGGCAGCAGTCTGTCCATCTAATTCACCATTTACGGTTTGGAACATTTTTCTATGTTTACGGAACCTAAACCATTTCCAATCAGCTTGGTTAAAAAGCCGTAAATACAAAAGTTTACGGTTTTAAAACCATTTAAAAATGGTTTCAAAACAAAATTTTTACCGTTTTTGAATTATTTCGAGGCGTAGAAACCGTAAACGAAGCGTGCGGGAATCGAACTCGGGTGTATGGTATTCCAGCCTTGCGCTCTAGTCATTCGGCCAACTACACCACTAAAAGCCGTAGTTTATTTATCAATAAATCTTCTTTTCCAACAGGCAAACTGCCTTAAAATTGAGATTTCAGTTTTTGATTGGATCCAACGTTATTTTTGGTCTAAATTTACTGTGTATTGAGGAAAATCATTTTATTTGGTGCAAAAATTAAAATACAAACAAGCTTCAACAGCTCAAATGATGGGTTCGCTCACTCGCAAACAGTTCGGGAATCCGATGTCTCCAATTTTTGATTTACGTGTGTATGTGTTTCTAGTTAGTAACCACTGCTTAAGCCCTTTTTTTTTTCTTCTTTTTTTATATATACATGCAGATTTGAACTGATAAATTTTTATTCATATTTTAACAACAACGTACGACCAGTAAGGTTTCGCAACCAAGATGGACGCCCGATTCATATTGAGTGCTTGAAAATTGCGGTTAGTTAAACGTTCTGTAGGATAAACAGACAATAAACGATTTTTTCATAATCAGCTGTTTGAGTACCATCTTTTTAACGGTTATTCAACTGTTGTAATTAAATATGGTAAAATAACAATCAAATAAATGGTTATTTTACTATTTTCTTACTCTTTAAGCTTCTTTCTAAATCAATGTTTGTGTGAAGTAAAAAAGCAAGTTTTCGAAATCTTCTCAAAGTAATATATATGTTTTTTTTTTTTTTAGTTTAAAAAGACTTGTTTGGCATTTTTGCAATTGAAAGAAATGCTTGTCACATTTCTTACACATGCACAAAAAAATATTTTAAAAATTCAAAGAATAGTTTACTAATAACATAATGTATTGCTTTGCAACTGCTTTATAAGTCAAAAAATTATGATTTTCCAGTTAATAGGACGAAATCATTGCTATTATCTTTGCATTTATCTCCATATTAAAAAATCAAAAATCATAATTTTTTTAAATTATGAAATATATATGCATATATATATATATAATAGAGAGAGAAGAGCGAGAAGCTTTATATATGGCGATTTACAATCTTCAGTACTATGGATTAGAAAACTTTTCTTCCTGGGCAAGAAGCAAAAGTAAAAACTAAAGCAGCAAGATGACGTTTGTGTAACATAGAGCACTTTCATGATGAGTTTTACGCTATCAGGCAAGCACATACTAGAGAAGATATTCGAAATTTCAATCACAAACTGTGCCCACAGAAGACACAGAGAATCCTTTAAAATTTGGGAGGTTCCTAATAATACATGGAAGTAATTCAGTAACTTTCGGAATTCTTAACTGGTCTTATTCCAAACAAGAGGACACCTAAGCATGGTATTTACTTCTTGGTACTCAAATCCATTCGTCCCGTCAATGTGTGATTGATAAACAATGTTTTTTCTAGTCGTTGCACTCAGTAAATGAGATATTATTTCAGACCTTTCAACTAAAAGAACTAACACAGAATGAAAAAATATTAGGCTTCTGTCAATCTTCTGGTACTCTACCTCTCCCTATACATATGTGTAAAAGGAAGAAGTCAGTAATTGTATTACTCCTTCTTGGAGAGTCTTATGTATCTGCAAAAAAAAATCAAAAGAAAGCATAAACATATGCTATATATCTTCAAAAAAAAAAGGAAGGAAAAGAAAGGAAAAAAAATAAAAGAATTGCAAGTGATAAACTATTACTTCTTTCTTTTTCTTACGCAGAAAATACATAGTAACTCACTTTTCTTCAAATCAACACACGGAATGAAGATACTAGAACACATATTTCGTTCTAACAAGGTAGTTAACCAATAATATTGTACTTGAAGCGTTGTCGTATACTTCTTACTTAACCATACGGACATATCAAGTGAGAAAGAAGACAGTTAAAAAGAGTAACAGATATACTCTTAGTAAAGAGTCTTTACTTTTTATTTTTCCTATTTTTTTGTACTCCTTTTAAACACGCAAAAAGAAAAATTTGAAATATGTGTTAACTTCAGTTGTTTCATTTAATTATTATTACTACCATTTTTAGAGGTCATTCAAATATTTTTAATAAAGCACTGTTGCGTTCCCCAAGGATTAGTACCATTTCTTTCAGAAGCACCAAAATGTGTGTGGTACCGCAGATCAGGAGAATTTTGACGCCCAGCTTCTTCATCTGAAAGGGGTGCATATGTTGATGTGAAATTGCACTAAGAGTGTAATTCAGCCAAGAGCATCCACGCCAAAAAATACTTAAGGAACTTTTAACATGCCGCATAAACATAGTCTCAGATGATTTACCGCATCATAAAAATCCACCGAAATGGACGGGTTTGAACCTGTGATCTTGAGCGTACGAAGCCCACGCCTTACCTCGATGCTACTTTGACGAAAATTTTAAGATGACGAAATTTTAACATCATATTTTCAACTAAAATTCCTTCAAAACGTGAAGTGAATAGTCACTGCGTCTATAAATAGAACAAAAAACTTAAACAGCCAATTTTAACCCATTAGTCACACTGCGTTAAAAAAGAAATAATACAATAAAATTCAAGAAAACAAAACGGTTTTGTGTGTGCTTAAAAAATTATACATAATAGTTAAAACCAAAAACTTTTAAGTGCAGTACTTTCCTGCATTTTTTATCGTTCTCTTAAGCCAACCCAAACACAGTTTAAAACTGGCTGTTTCACTGCTTTTTCTCTTTTTTAATGATGATCCACTACTTTTTTTAAAGAATTAGCCTGAAGTTATAAAACATTTTGACTAAAAAATGGATAAAGGCGTCTTTTCAAGTTAGCTTTTCAATTGTAACTGAAAATAATAATGCATTGCTTAACATAAACAAATAACTTTATTTAATTAAAAGGGATACAATGCTTTTCGAAGAAAATTAATATTTATATCGAATATGTAAGCATTCATCCAACGAAGTTTTGGTTTTTAATAAACAATTTTATTTCTCTGCATTTTTTTTTTTTTTGGTATCCTCTTGATTTTCAAATTGGAATGTCTTTCATAATTTCAAAAATGAGTTCATTTTAGCAGAGTAAAGCTTCAATCCCCTATTTCTACGTGACACTCGTTTTTTCCTTACATACAATGGAAGACGTAGTAGTATTATGGGAGTGTGGTTTCCTCCTGTCGATTGTAATATTTGAAATAAGATACAGCCTGCACGGTGGCATCATGGTAAGGCGCGGGACTGGTACGCCACAGATCAGACCATCAAGCCTGGCATTGTCAGGGGATTTCAAGATGCAGAAAAATTGTCTGAGAGCATGTCGTATTATTATTTGCATATAAAAGATCCCTTAGGTAAACATTTCGCTTGGATGCTCTCGGCTAAATTAAATTCCTTGTGAAATTTCGCATCAACAGAATCCGGGTGCTCGCCCTTTCAGATGGAAAAACTTAAAAATTCTGATGCGGCGGTGGCACCACACTCATTGTGGTGCCGCCAAAACAGATGGTACCTATCTCTGGAGAACGCAATAGGTCTGCAGTTGTCAGAAGCCCCTACAGCAGTCCATTAGAAATAGTTTTACACGTAGGAAATATGTCATGACCCTGCTCTACGGCTGTTGATATGCTAAATATTCAAGTGTTTTTTCCTTACAAATTAATATTATTTTTATAAGTCTGCTAATTACTTCCGATATTTATTGTTTTAAAAATTACACATATGTAAAGAGGACTTATCTGCGCATCCCATTACAGTGCATAATCGAATTTAAGATAAAAAATAATAGACATACATCAACTGAACTTTTCTGTAGCAAGCAAAATAATTCATTTTCAGAGGGAATATTTTCTTACAGCTTCCAAAAATGTTTAAAAGGTGTGAAGTTATTTAAATGTAAATTTATTTTCTCCGCTTATAAAACTAAAAATGAGCAATAGTTGCGAGAAAGCTCATTAGCAACAAAACAAGTTACGCTCCTTAAATTTACTGCTATTTGAGTGAAAAAGTATTGTTGTAATGATGCTAGAAAAATAACAGGTAACTGGAAAACATCAACAAAAACAACATAAAAAATTTATTTCTAATAATTTTGATAATAAGCCAACCTAATTTTTTTCCACTAGTAATAAAATTTACAGGATCAGAAATCTTCATTAAAGACAAAAACAATAAAATGATGCTAAATCACGCTTTCTCTTTCTGAGTTGTACTAAATATACATAAAATCGAAACACTTCAGGGAGAGCTTAATTAACTTTCATAAACCTGGCAATTTAAAAGTGCATTTACCTAAAATAATGAAAAATGACCAAAATAAATTCACCCACCATAACTTTTACCTTAATTATAAGCGTCTCGTTTTTATAAGCTTCTAGCTATAAAACTGTCGCTAATGCAAACGAATTATCTAATATTCTTTATAGTTTTAAATATGTTATATAAAATAAAAAGTACAACAAACATTCCCTAATGTAATGTACATTACAGCATGTCTAAGACTTTTCAAAGCTAATATTGGTGGAGACAATAGCGTGATTATAATAACCTGTTCTTCATTTAAACAGATGGGGGAAGTTAGAAAATGGTAATATTAGCACCAGCAGCAAAAAAAAAGAATTAAAAAGTTAAAGCAATTTTTGCTCACCGGGAACAGTAAACGCTTTTGAAAAATCGTACTGTTGGTCTTACATTCTCAATCGCAATACAATAGAATGACTAAATTCATTTCAATGCATTATGATGTAAACTCATTTCCATGATATACATATCATCATGCCTGACCGTGCTTTGCGTAAATTAATACATTCTAGTTAGTTGATTAAATACATTCTTATTAGTTTTATAATTATTTCAAACAATTATACAGTTTACAATTATATTTTTGGAACTTTATATTGCTCTACACTATTCACTTGCACTGCAATTACTATAATATTCATTTAGAAACAAAATACTTCAATCACTTTTTCATCGAAAATATTCGACACTCATCATAGAAACATTATACAAATCGGTAAAATAATTTTATGAAAATCATAGCTAGATTTTCATTGATTTCCGGTTTCAAAATTCCCGTTTCTTCTCACTCTTTCTCTATCAGTGAAAGGTTGTAATGTTTTCTAAAAACAGTATGATAAAGTTTTCCATGTAATTGACTGTTAATTGTACAGACTGACTTTCTTTTGTTTAAGAAATCTAATAACTTAAAAAGACCGAATTTCACTGAATATATCTTAATTAAAGAGATTAAGGACTCTCCTGACTACGAAAAAAATCCAATTTTGCAGAGGGATTTAACTTGGACAGAGCGTTGCACGCGTGTTTTAATTTAACATTCGTAGATATTCAACGCGAAGGAAAACTCAAGGTAATTAACAACTTTTGGAATAGAACCGCTTTTATGAATAATATTCCATACAGCGTGAGAATCATATTCAGATATTAAAATAATTACTCGATATTATTGTTTGTTTAGTATATAAGGTAAATGATCCGGTAGTGGACACTGCTCTAGTAGTGGACACTTAAATTTTTAAGCTCCTAAAATAAGTGAATGTAACATTAAACTTGAATAAAATTATCAGAACCTATAGCGAACGATTCCTAGTGCTGGTTAATAGAACTAAAGTTATCGTGGAGCATCTATGAAAGTACATGGATCCTAATATTTAATAGCTGTCTTCAAAACTGTCATATTTTCTGCTCTTTACTAAAGCCGATTAATAAGTAAGTTAGGGATTTGGGGAAAATATATGTTAAAAAAGCGTGACATCATTTATGAATGGTCCCTTAGTCATTTTAAAAATTATTTCTCCACGTTAACAGCATAAAATAAATGATATTAATTTATGTCCACTACTAATGCAAATACGTGTCTTATAAATGTATACTATAGATACAAATTAAGAGTTTAGTAAATTTGACGTAGAAATCCTAATCTTTCATCAAATGACATCTTATAGGTAATTAATTTTTAGGGAAATAGTTGGCTTATAAGCTAAATATGTAAATATTGATGTAAGTCCCTTGAAAAAACTTTGTCACATAAAAGAGTACGAAAATTTTCTTAACTGTGTCCACTACCGTGTCATTTACCTTATATCATACTTTAGTATCTCCTTTCGCATTAACCTTAAATGAAGTAAACTTACATATAACATTAAAAACCTGAGTTTTGCTTTTGCCACAGTTCGTGGCAAAAGCAAAACTCAGTTCTGCGGTAGAATAAAATTAAGTTTATTGAAGTGTACAAATGAATTTTTATCCTAAATAATGTCACTTTTAGTTTATTTTGGTCATTTAAAAAATGAAAAATAGGTAACAAATGTTTTAAGTTACACGGTTTTATTTCGCCATGATTTGAGTATTTTAAAATTCAAAACGCCGTTGCATTATCCAAACATTCGAAACAAAGCTATCGTTGCCATTCAAAAATTAATAATTCTGATAATTTCTTCAGAGCCAAAATTATTAATTTTTTTTCTAATTAACGTTATAATAAATCATAAAATGGTAGAATATCATATTTGTTTTAAACACTTATTTATCTATCTGTAGCATACGTAGGGGATACCAGAGTACAGTGGACCGCTTTTGCACTTTTTATTTTTTTTTAACAAAAAAAAAAAAAACTTATAGACATTCTTCAAACTTTCAGTGTAAAAAATTCTAGTTCAACCTTTCACCAAAAAAAAAAAAAAAAGAAAAATGGGGAAATTTAGCTGCAACCATCATTTGATACTAAAGTTGAACCATTTTAATGGTACATAGTCTCATTCATGGTGAAACTACTTACCTTAAATGCTGTTCCTCTCGCTTTGTTTTTTTAATATTCCATCTCAATTAAAAGGCAAAGGCTTTTTTTAATTTTTATCTATAATGTGGATTTTATTCCCACATGTTCCTGAAACTATACATAAAAAATTTTTACTTTTATGATAACTTAAGTACTTTTTTTTTTAATTCTTTTTGTAGGTTTTTTTTCAATTTTTCTTTGTTTGTTCTGCGTTACTTTAGTTTTTACTTTCTTCTAAAAAGTATTTGACTTATAAGTTGATTAAATACATTCTTATTAGTTTTATAAATATTTCAAACAATTATACAGTTTACAATTATATTTTTGGAACTTTATATTGCTCTACACTATTCACTTGCACTGCAATTACTATAATATTCATTTAGAAACAAAATACTTCAATCACTTTTTCATCGAAAATATTCGACACTCATCATAGAAACATTATACAAATCGGTAAAATAATTTTATGAAAATCATAGCTAGATTTTCATTGATTTCCGGTTTCAAAATTCCCGTTTCTTCTCACTCTTTCTCTATCAGTGAAAGGTTGTAATGTTTTCTAAAAACAGTATGATAAAGTTTTCCATGTAATTGACTGTTAATTGTACAGACTGACTTTCTTTTGTTTAAGAAATCTAATAACTTAAAAAGACCGAATTTCACTGAATATATCTTAATTAAAGAGATTAAGGACTCTCCTGACTACGAAAAAAATCCAATTTTGCAGAGGGATTTAACTTGGACAGAGCGTTGCACGCGTGTTTTAATTTAACATTCGTAGATATTCAACGCGAAGGAAAACTCAAGGTAATTAACAACTTTTGGAATAGAACCGCTTTTATGAATAATATTCCATACAGCGTGAGAATCATATTCAGATATTAAAATAATTACTCGATATTATTGTTTGTTTAGTATATAAGGTAAATGATCCGGTAGTGGACACTGCTCTAGTAGTGGACACTTAAATTTTTAAGCTCCTAAAATAAGTGAATGTAACATTAAACTTGAATAAAATTATCAGAACCTATAGCGAACGATTCCTAGTGCTGGTTAATAGAACTAAAGTTATCGTGGAGCATCTATGAAAGTACATGGATCCTAATATTTAATAGCTGTCTTCAAAACTGTCATATTTTCTGCTCTTTACTAAAGCCGATTAATAAGTAAGTTAGGGATTTGGGGAAAATATATGTTAAAAAAGCGTGACATCATTTATGAATGGTCCCTTAGTCATTTTAAAAATTATTTCTCCACGTTAACAGCATAAAATAAATGATATTAATTTATGTCCACTACTAATGCAAATACGTGTCTTATAAATGTATACTATAGATACAAATTAAGAGTTTAGTAAATTTGACGTAGAAATCCTAATCTTTCATCAAATGACATCTTATAGGTAATTAATTTTTAGGGAAATAGTTGGCTTATAAGCTAAATATGTAAATATTGATGTAAGTCCCTTGAAAAAACTTTGTCACATAAAAGAGTACGAAAATTTTCTTAACTGTGTCCACTACCGTGTCATTTACCTTATATCATACTTTAGTATCTCCTTTCGCATTAACCTTAAATGAAGTAAACTTACATATAACATTAAAAACCTGAGTTTTGCTTTTGCCACAGTTCGTGGCAAAAGCAAAACTCAGTTCTGCGGTAGAATAAAATTAAGTTTATTGAAGTGTACAAATGAATTTTTATCCTAAATAATGTCACTTTTAGTTTATTTTGGTCATTTAAAAAATGAAAAATAGGTAACAAATGTTTTAAGTTACACGGTTTTATTTCGCCATGATTTGAGTATTTTAAAATTCAAAACGCCGTTGCATTATCCAAACATTCGAAACAAAGCTATCGTTGCCATTCAAAAATTAATAATTCTGATAATTTCTTCAGAGCCAAAATTATTAATTTTTTTTCTAATTAACGTTATATTAAATCATAAAATGGTAGAATATCATATTTGTTTTAAACACTTATTTATCTATCTGTAGCATACGTAGGGGATACCAGAGTACAGTGGACCGCTTTTGCACTTTTTATTTTTTTTTAACAAAAAAAAAAAAAAAAACTTATAGACATTCTTCAAACTTTCAGTGTAAAAAATTCTAGTTCAACCTTTCACCAAAAAAAAAAAAAAAAGAAAAATGGGGAAATTTAGCTGCAACCATCATTTGATACTAAAGTTGAACCATTTTAATGGTACATAGTCTCATTCATGGTGAAACTACTTACCTTAAATGCTGTTCCTCTCGCTTTGTTTTTTTAATATTCCATCTCAATTAAAAGGCAAAGACTTTTTTTAATTTTTATCTATAATGTGGATTTTATTCCCACATGTTCCTGAAACTATACATAAAAAATTTTTACTTTTATGATAACTTAAGTACTTTTTTTTTTAATTCTTTTTGTAGGTTTTTTTTCAATTTTTCTTTGTTTGTTCTGCGTTACTTTAGTTTTTACTTTCTTCTAAAAAGTATTTGACTTATAAAAAATTCAAAGCATAAAACTTTTACTTTATGAGTAATAAATCAATAAAGAATAATTTGAGACTTTACGCCAATTTTCGAGAAAGAAGATGCATTTTTAAAAATTGCTGAATTTCGTTTTAAAATTTAAAATCTACAAATTATATTTAAGAAATCCAGTTTTTTTTAACATTAAATTATTTATAAAGTGATATAAAATTGACATGAGACAAAAATTGTAAATAAAGACACAGAGAAAAAACAATGGCCTCATGGTGCCGACTCCCCTAAACGAATTTAGGAATGCAATGATCTATTTAATCACAATAGTACATTAAACGAAATTCTTATATCAAGTGTAATGATTTCAAACCATATCAGCTACTAGACGCTTATAAGGCTTATAAGGAACATTTTTTAGTTTTTAGACACTAAGTCAAAATGATATATGTATGACATCTGTCACCAGTTTGGACCGGATTTAAATGTTTTTTACTTCAACTAAAACCAGTTTGAAGGGGGACACCGTAACACGCTGAAGACCATTTTAATTTAAAACCAGAATTAGAATTGTAAAAACACAAATTGGGAATCCAACGAGAAAAACTGAGTTCTTCCAACAAATTCAAACCAAAATAAGTAAATTTAATATTATTATACTTTTTTAATGCTGTGGCGTGAAAAAGATTCTTTAGTTCCTAACGTTCTTTTGGTTTTATGTATTTGCAATTAGAACACATAAGGAAACCGAAACAAATTCTTTGAAACAACCTTAAAAAGTAAAAGTAAAAGTTAAATAAGTAAATAAAAATAAACGAGCACTGTAAAGCAACAATAACGATAAAATCATAAGAAAACTTTCACTACGTATAAAAAATATAACTCAAAATTTCAAGGAAGCTGCGTATATCCTTTCTAAAATTAATTAAAAGTGAGTTTTCTTTTCTGTTTTATTTATTGATCGGTTTTGAAGCTAATGCATGAAAAGATCTTGTGCATGTGCTATAAAAAATATTTGCACCTTTCTTATTTTTTTTTTTTTTTTTTTTTAGTTATTCAAATAAAAAGAAGGAAACAGTTCGTTGCAAAAGCAAAACTCAGTGCTGCGGTAGAATAAAATTAAGTTTATTGAAGTGTGCAAATTAATTTTTATTCTAAATAATGTCAGTTTTAGTTAATTTTGGTCATTTAAAAAATGAAAAATAGGTAAAAAATGTTTTAAGTTACACGGTTTTATTTCGCCATGATTTGAGTATTTTAAAATTTAAAGCACCGTTGCATTATCCAAACATTCCAAACAAAGCTATCGTTGCCATTCTAAAAATAATAATTCTGATAATTTCTTCAGAGCCAAAATTATTAATTTGTTTCCTAATTAATGTTATAATAAATCATAAAAGGGATGGAATATTATATTGTCATCGAAGATAAGCATGTGTGCCAAGTTTGAAGAAAAATTATGCAGTAATAGCGGTCGAAAACCGTGTAAGAACCTTCCGAGACAAATCAAGTTAAATAAAACCGTGTGAAAAAAAACAAAATGCAGATTATAAAATGTGTTACTTGACATAATATCAAATATAACAAAATGCGCAATATTCCATTTTCCAACAGATACTGTCTGAACTGTGTAACATATGTTATTCATGTTGTTGGCGAGTCCTCTCGCGAAGTGAGAAAGAGAGGGTGAGCTGCTCCTGAGTTTAAGGGGCCCTTAGAGGCAAGAGTCCGACTTCCGCCCCTTTTGAGAGGTCTCTTAATTTTTGAACCAGCTCCCATATAAGAGACCGTGACCTGGTGTTGGCACCCCCAGAGGCATAGTTTCACTTGCGGTTCATTAGAGCCACGACGGATTTAACGTGCACCAGATCCCTTTAGCGTACTCGGTCCCAGAGCAACCGGCAGCGATAGGTTTTTCATTCTCCCAAACACTAAGCAATTAAAATTGATGCAATTAAAGCTTTAATTTGCTTCGACTTTGTTTTTTAATTTTATTTAAGATGCAATAATTTGATCCCTTTAAAGAAATGTCATTATTGTAAGTGTATTGTGTAAATTTTATTACTACAGAAAATATTTTAAAAAGGACATTAAACTAGATGATTCCCTGCAGAACTTCTGTGGGCTATAAGTTCAGCAATCGAACTTGAGAATGATCACTCGATGTAAACAACGTAAGGCGTTGCCACTCCAATGTATCGGAAATTAAAAATGGAGTCATGAATGGAAATACTTTCAAGAAAACGCTTGACACAAGCAAATTAAAATGTTGCCACTTCAAAGAATCGGAAACTTGAAATTGAGTTATTACTGGAAATTCTTTTTAAGAAATAGAAATATTATTTTTTTTTTCTAATGGCAAGGTTACAAAAGACCTCTACACCACGAGGCAAAAGGAACAATAACAAAAACAAATAAACATAATAATGGGGCGAGAAAAGTCTATGAACCTAAAAGCTCCCTAGCGCGCCAGTCGCGGTCACTCGGAGAGGAATCACCAAGTGCCGGGCAGCGGAGAATGTGACCAGCATCTATGTCCTCCAGAAGATCACAGAGCGTGCAGAAGGGGGCCTGAACAACATGGCTTCGATGTAGATGTTTTAAGAGGCACTCATGTCCTGTGGCCAGACGAAACTCAACAACTGCTTTACGTCTTGGACACATGGGAAGACCCCCGAGTTTATTCCACCAGATCTTGTTAGAATTTCTCTCAGCGTATTGATGTAGAGTGAAATCTTTCACCTTTCTCTTGATGATACGCTTGACACTGATATAAGGGACAGCTTTCTTTGATGTTTGTAAAATAGAAGCTTCCTTTTTTGCTAGGTGGTTCGCTATTTCGAATTATACCGCAGTGTCCAGGGATCCACTGCGAAACGAGTTCTTTAGAGTACTTAGAGAGACTCTTCAGGAGTTTCTTACACTCAAGGGTGTTGAAATAAATTTATTAAAGTTCATAAGTTACGATAATAAATACAAATATCATGTTACTTTTCTATGCCAATCATAAAACAAATCTTTAAATCTCGTTTTACCACAGTTTGTTTTTTGCATCGTATCGTACCGCAAAATTTAATCATAACTGGCCCACATTAAGTGAAATATACATATGAATGATGTCATGTTTTCTTTTCACATTATATATATTATGTACGAAAGTATGAATTTCTCTTACTACAAGTGTGCATTACGAATAAATAAATAAATACTGCTAATAATAAATTAGAACTTCTTTATTTCCTCTCTATAAGAAAGTCATGCACGTTTTTCTTTTATTTGAAAATTGTTACCATCAAAAAACTGAGACAGCAGGGAAGAATAGATTAAAAAGCTACTGAACAGCGGTTGCTAAGAGAAATAGTAAATTTGCTACTAATGACAAATGGTTGGTTGCTATAACACATTTCATCAGTAACATGATTTTGGATTGTCGTTAGTACCCAATCCCAGAATATGAATTAATTTATAAAAATTTAAAATGATGATATGATCTAAAACAATGTTCCTTTTACAAGCTTTATATACTCTTAAACCTTTTTCGAAATGATTTACCATTAACTTTTTAAAAACTAAAAAATCCTAGGTGAAAAGAACGTTGTCGGAACATATTTTTTTTCAAACTTCTCCTTGTTACCAAAACCTCCCAAGGCTATTTACTTTTTTGTATTTTTTTTCTCACTTTTGCGTTAAAGACCAAAATTTTTGTTTGATTTCATACCTATATGCATGACTATTCACTCTATGGTGTCTGCACATATTTCGAAATTGGAAAATTTAGCACAGAAATTAATTGCACGAGAAAATATTCCTAACAACAAAAATAACCCTAATTAAGGAGCGAATTTTAAAAACAGTTTGCGTTTAACTGTAAAAATAAAAAGTGCAAAAGAAAAAGAAATTGAGAATTGGCTAATCGTATAACTTTTAAACTACGTAAATTAGTAATATTATAAAAGAAAAGCACTCCGGAAAAATCAAAGCGGTTTTATTTTTAAAGTAATAATCATCAATCTAATGTTTCAGCAAGCCTCACCAGCAGGAACAACTTTTTATGATTAGCAAAATCCTTTTTTCCGAATTTCAAAGCCATTAACGGTAACTACCTTGCATCTCCAATTATCAGCGCTAATTAATGAATTTTTTTCATTCGGTTTCGGTTTGTACTACATATTTTACTTTATACGTATATATGAATTGAAGCAAGATAACTGCATTTTTCCTAAAGCTTGTTCCTTTTTCAAGCTATAAACAGTCATGCCATTGCGGCAGTTAATGAAGAAACTTAGAAATTTCTTAAAAGATTTGTTTAAATGAACTACTAATCAAATGCATCTGCTTTGATGCACTTGTTAGTTTAATCATATGAACTTGCTAGTTTGATCATATGAACTTGCTAGTTTAATCATATGAACTTGCTAGTTTAATCATATGAACTTGCTAGTTTAATCATATGAACTTGCTAGTTTAATCATATGAACTTGCTAGTTTAATCATATGAACTTGCTAGTTTAATCATATGAACTTGCTAGTTTAATCAATTATATCGCTTTGAATGTAAATAAACCAGATTACTAATTTGCATAAGAACCTGATAAAACGTTCTCCAAGTTCAAAATTCGTCTGAAAATGTAGTTTGCTTCGAATTTCAAAATGTTTATGTTCCACATAATTTATCACACCACAAATTCAACAGCACCTCTGTTGGGATGAGAGAGAACAGCATATGAACACTCAAATTTCAAGTTATATTGCTTGAACGTGTTTCCAGGGGAAAAGAAATCCCTTTTAACAGTGTTGAAATCCGAGGCACAAGCAGCTGATTCAATTGTTTCACTGTGGCTGCTGGAGGCGTCTCGTAAAGACAGAGTATAGAAGAAGTGATTGTGCTTTTACAAGGAAATTTCAAAATTAAAATTCAAGGATAAGATTATGTGTGTTTTATGAAATATCACACTGTAAGAGAACATATGTCTCCTACTTCTCAATAATTCGAAGGAAATATCCATGCCATATTTTCCCTTTTCTTAATAAAAGCTTTTATTAATAAAGGAGTTTTGTACCAAAGTAGGGGAATGTCGGGCAAAGTGAAGTGGTAAAATATTTACTCTGTTTGCAGAAGCACCCACTGTTTAAAAAAACCTGAATTTTCAAAGTGTTTTTTGACTAATTTTAACGGAATATTTTCGTAGTGCTTCAATACATGGTTTTTCCTTCCAAAAACGGAAATATTACGTGCGTGAAAATACAAGAACGGAACTTTTCCGCTTTACGGTTGATGTATTTTCACAACCTGATTTGGATTAACGGAGAAAGAAGAAAGGAAATTTCTGTCAAATCTTGGGAAAATATTATCAGAAACGGAATATTCCGGCAACTCTGCTGCTGTACTTTTCCGTTATTATCAGGAGATATTTTTTACAGTGTCTATTTAATAATGTTTTGAACTTAGGGGTACTGATGTTGTTTCTCGCCAAGCTTGGCGACTTTCCGATCACGTCAGATAATTCTAGTCTTCGCTGGAAATTTCTGGAAAATTCCTGTCACGTGATCCGCGATGCTATATAAAGAGCTCTGGCGAGAAGCAGGAAGAGTTCAGTTCGGTTTTAGACTTTAATGAGTGTATATCAGTCTGAGCCATTGTGCTGTAATCATCGTGCTTGATTCCATTCGTATTTGTGAAGTAAATGCGAGATTACAGTAGGTTTTTACGACGATGTGTGGCCGTATTGAGATATTTTTGTGTGCTTAAATCTGTATATAATGTAAATAGCCTGAAATAAATTGCTCTAATTTGTACAAGGACTTCGTCATTGATTCAAAGTGCGGAGAACTCGCAACAATTACATTTTAACTATATTACATAACATGTAGATGATTCCAGACAAAAAATAGTTAACTCTAAAGATCAAGCTATATGATAATACAAGCCATTTCCGAAATGTGATGCTCATGTTGCAATATTTTGTGTTAAGTCAAAAAAAAAAAATCCGATTATATAATGATAAAATTATTTTTATCAATACTTTAAATATTAATTTAAGACCTACTAATCTCCAGTGTAGCATTAATCTAAATTATGTTACGCTACTTTGGACATCAAATGTTCAATACAATGTGTCAAGTGCACATGGGGTAGAGGGAAATACATATTTAATTTCACTTTTTCCCTACTTTAGCTATCAGATAACTGTGTCGTTCATTTGTTCCTTCATTCAATTATCAATTCATGTAGTTGTTCATTTATTAAGAATATTTTTCATTAGTTCATTTAATTTATCGTTTTTTTTTTTACACTCATAAATTTATTCATTCGCTCTTTTTATCAATAATTCATTTATTTATTTATTCATATTTAATAAAAAACATTTATAACCCTCTGTAATCGTTAATATGAATCGTTACAGGCTATTTGGAGTACCATGAGGCGATATGCGAATGCACATAGGTTAATTATCTCATAGAAAACTATGTAGTCAGAAAAATCTTTCAATATTTCACTTTGCTCCATACATGGTACAAAGTGATAATTTTATTTTACACTTTTTCTTTAACGTACAAATTTACGGCCTAAAACGAAAAATAATACTTTATTGTGAAGTCTTTCATAAAACCCATAGCTCTTTTTTAGCTTACTTTCCCGTAAAAGTAAAAAAAAACAATAATAAAGCATGAAAGAAGGCTTAATGTATCGTAAAAATATCGTTAAAAATAAAGAAAAGTCAAAAAAAAAGTGAAGTAATTAAATAAAGATTGAAAAATAAAAAACTTGAAAGTAGGGTTTTGAGATGGGGAAAATGTGTGTCTGTCGGTCTGTCTGTCAGGCTGTCTGTCGGTCTGTCTGTCGGTCTGTCTGTCGATCTGTCGGTCTGTCCCCCCCTAATAACTTTTGAACGAAAAGTCCGATTCAAAAAATTCTTTTTGCATTCGAAAGATCTCGGCGAGGACATCTCATTTCCATATTTTACTTTTTGATTTGAACAATTTTTCGTTCAATTTTGAACAGTTCAAAAAAATTTAACATTAGCGCCTATGGGCGAAAATGAAGCAAATTATGTAAACTCTGGGTACAAGATCCATGTTCCAATGAACAAGCTTACTGGAAGAATCTCTTGGCGTGAAATATCAATTTGAACAGTTTTTGTTCATTTTTGAACAGTTCAAAAAATTAACATAGCGCTTACGGGGAAATTTCAATCCTATATAAATCCTGACCTAACGGACCGATTTGCTTGGAACAAACTTTATCGGAAAGCTCTTATAACGTAGAACATGTGCAAATAGAAAGTTCACCCAAAACTAACGAGCCTATTTTCCTATAAAAAATTTTTATCGGGATTTTTAAGGATATTTTTTAATGAGCAAATGAATGAATGAAAGCATGAATTAATGAATAAATAAAGGAGTGAAAGAATGAATCAATGAATAAATGAATGAGGAAAAGAATGAATAAATGAGGGAATAAATATATGAATGAGTAAATAAATGAATAAAGACATGAATGAGTAAACGAATGAATAAATGAATGAATGGCTGAACAAAGGAAATAATGAATGAGTGAATGAATATGTATTATTCGTTGAAAAAGGTATATTTGACATAATTAAGAACTAAAGCTAAAGGAGAAAGTGATAGCTGGATTATAAATTTGAATTTGGTGTATACGGGAAAGTAGGCTTGCATAGTTCTAGACGGAACTTCTTGTTTATTACTACTATTTCCAATTTGCTTATTTTAAAGAAATGTAATTTATCTTAACTATTTCACTTTGCCCCACATTTCCCTACCAGTTGCAATTTAAAAGAATAATAAAATGTTCACGTTGTAAGCTACAGTATAAAAGTTTTTCTTATGCCAATATGGAATTGCTGAAACTTTTGTTGTTCTTTTCGTGTCTTCGCGCTTGGCGAGGAAAAACGGGTACGCCGTTCTGAGTCTAACGGGCCCTTGTAGGCAGGAGTCCGATTTCCGCCCCTTTGAAAGGTCTCTTACTTTTTAGAACCAGCTGAGAGACCGTCACCTGGGATTGGCACCCCCAGAGGTATCGTTTCACTTGAGGAACATTGGAGCCACGACTTATTTAACGCGCCCCAGCTCCCTTTAGCGTACACGGACCGCAGCAACCAGCCGCGAGAGGTTGTCACCCTCCCAAACACTGACCTCAGTCGATGTTATTTCACTTTCGGTGTTCTGCGGGAACCGAGCTTCTACCGACTGGTCCACTGCGGGACCCTGTAACTTTTAAACCAATTGAATAAATGAAAAAATCTGAGTGTGGTAAGTTGTTGCGTCTGTACTTTAAGGATGATCATATATAAAACCAGGCAGTTACTAAATTAATTCTGTTTTTATCAAGAAAAATCATTTTTCTTCCAATGTACCTCATCCATCTTTTTTCATATATATAAAAAATAGAAACCGCAAACCGTAAACTAATGATGAAACGAAAGGTGAAATTTTCTTCCAATGTACCTCATCCATCTTCTTTCATATATATAAAAAATAGAAACCGCAAACCGTAAACTAATGATGAAACGAAAGGTGAAATTTTCTTCCAATGTACCTCATCCATCTTTTTTCATATATATAAAAAATAGAAACCGCAAACCGTAAACTAATGATGAAACGAAAGGTGAAATTTTCTTCCAATGTACCTCATCCATCTTTTTTCATATATATAAAAAATAGAAACCGCAAACCGTAAACTAATGATGAAACGAAAGGTGAAATTTTCTTCCAATGTACCTCATCCATCTTCTTTCATATATATAAAAAATAGAAACCGCAAACCGTAAACTAATGATGAAACGAAAGGTGAAATTTTCTTCCAATGTACCTCATCCATCTTCTTTCATATATATAAAAAATAGAAACCGCAAACCGTAAACTAATGATGAAACGAAAGGTGAAATACAACGTATATATTGCGTAACATTTTTTCAAAAGATTGCAGACACGTGTTTCGAATCTGCAAGGAACCCTTTTTTCAACGCAGAAGAATGGAGTTCCTAAGTGAAAAAGATCCAACGTAAACCATTAAATGTCATTCGTTGCTTTTCACTTAGAAACTCACTTTTTCTGCATTGAAAATGGGGTTTCTTGCAGCCATGAAACACGTGTCTGCAACCTTATGCAAAAAATTTAAGTAACATACGTCGTATGTTACTTTTTGATTAATGTAACTAAGGTTTACAATAAAGGTTACAATTACTAATAAGGTTACAATGTGCATTCGCATATCGCCTCATGGTACTCCAAATAGCATGTAACGATTCATATTAACGATTACAGAGGGTTATAAATGCTTTTTATTAAATATAAATAAATAAATAAATGAATTATTGATAAAAAGAGCGAATGAATAAATTTATGAGTGTAAAAAAAAACGATAAATTAAATGAACTAATGAAAAATATTCTTAATAAATGAACAACTACATGAATTATTTTCTGATTGATGAAACGCCGTAGGTACTCTCTGTTAACCCGTTAAATCGCAACATTCTTATTTTGTCCAAGTTCAAAAATAATTACATTTTCTGAAACATATTAAAGATAAATGAGCTAAATATGACAAAATTTGATCAAGTAAATCTGGATTTCTACATAGTTTTAAAGTATCAAAACGGTACCTTTTGCTTTCAAGTTTACTTAAAATGCAAAATCTGGGGAAAAGTTTAAGACAAGCATAACAAAACGTGTAATCACATTTTTCACAGCATACTACCATGCACCCCTCTCTTTCACTACCACACTGTTTTCCCCCCTTTTTTTTTTTTTTTTTTCACTTGAGAAAATTTATTTCTGTGCATTTTTCTGTCTGCAAGACATCATTGACCTTCAGGACACCAAAGATAACTTCAAAACATCATGGACCTTAAGGTCATCATTGCTAACTTCAAGACATCATGAATACGCTGTTAAAAATGTCCGTAAGAAAATAGTAATATAACCATTTATTTTATTGTTATTTTACCATATTTAATTACAACACTTGAATAACCATTAAAAAGATGGCACTCAAACCGCAGATTGTGAAAAAAAGTAGTTTATTCTCTGTTTATCCTAAAGAATGTTTAACTAACCGTAATTTACAAGCGCCACCAGGTTTATACCAATTCATTCACTCATTCTTTCATTCACTTATTTACTCATTCATGTATTTATACTCTCATTTATTTATTTTTTCATTTATTCATTCATTATTTCACTCATTCATTCATTATTTCACTCATTCATTCATTACTTCACTCATTCATTCATTTATTCATTCCCTCATTCATTTATTCCTTCATTCATTCTTTCACTCAATCATTCATCCCCACATTAATTTATTCATTAATTCATTCAGAAATATACTTAAAAATCTCGATCAAAACATTTCATAGGAATATAGGCTGGTTCAGTTCTAGTTGAATTTCGCATCTGTATATCTTCTACGGCCTAACATCTTTTCAATAAATTTTGTTCCAAACAAATCTGTTTGCTACACTGTTAAAAATTTCCGTAAGAAAACAGTAATATAACCATTTATTTGATTGTTATTTTATCATATTTAATTACAACAGTTGAATAACCATTAAAATGTTGGTTCACAAACCGCTGATTGTGAAAAAAATCGTTCATTCTATGTTTCTCCTAAAAAATGTTCAACTAACCGTAATTTACAAACGCCACTAGGTCTCGTAGTCAATAAGAATCGGACGTCCCTTTTGGTTGTGGAACTTTACCGGTCCTACGTTATTGTTAAAATATGAAAAATGATTTATCAGTTCAAATGTGCATGTGTATATAAAAAAGAAGAAGAAAAAGGTGGCTTAAGCAGTGGTTACTAAATAGAAACACATACACACGTAAATCAAAAATTGGAGACATCGGATTTCCGAACTGTTTGCGAATGAGCGAACCCATAATTTGAGCTACTGAAGCTTGTTTGTATTTTAATATTTGCAGCAAATGAAATGATTTTCGTCAATATACACTAAATTTAGACTAATAATGACTTTGGATCCAATCAAAAACTGAAATCTCAATTTTAATGCTGTTTGCCTGTTGGAAAATAAGATTTATTTATAAATAAACGGCCGCTTTGAGTGGTGTAGATCGCCGAATGACTAGAGCGCAAGGTTGGTATGCCATACATCCGGGGTTCAATTCCGCATGCTTCGTTTACGGTTTCTACGCCTCGAAATGGTTCAAAAACTACGCAAAAATTTGGTTTTGAAACCATTTTTAAATTGTTATAAAACCGTAAACTTTTGTATTTACGGCGTTTTAACCAAGCTGATTAGAAATGGTTTAGGTCCCGTAAAGATAGAAAAATGTTCCAAACAGTAAATTTAACGGTGAATTAGATGAATAGACTGATGCCGGCTATTTAACTGTAATTTCATGATGAAATTTCTAACAGTGTAACTTCAAGACATCATGGACAACTTCAAGACATCATGAACCTCATACACATGACTCATGCTGACAGAATCTTATACATTTCTCTACATGTTCCAACTGAAAAAATATTCGCAACAACATTTCCCCCCATATGCTGTTCTTGAAATAGGACGTAGGGCTTTAATGGGTTAGGATGCATGTACTTTTACAGAAGGCAAACAAGAATATTTGTCCTCGCTATCTTATTCTGCTTTTACAAGAAAATAATGCAATCAAGAAATCAATCTTTCGAAACAGTACCAGATGCACAACTCGATTTATGAAAAAGACACCTTGTATGTTGGCAATTGTGTTTCAGAAATGACTCTTGCGCCTGCGTTATGAAAAGGTTACTAAAGATGGGACTGTGTTCAAAAACTGCGAATAGTAAGTTGGTGCTTCTACCCTAATAAATACCATTCAGAAAAAGCACCGCTTACTTTATTTAATCTGCTTTTATCAAGGAAAGCATATAGCCCAACAATAAAATACCCCATAAACGGCTCCATTCTAAACGAAACGAATCCGAAGTATAATCGAAGTTCAGAAGCTTTCTGCTGTTTATTTCTGCCATGATCTACTAATCAATTACGAAACTTCTGGAAAGAATATTAAATTGATGCAACTGCTCTTAGTATGGTACTGCTCTAGTGTTCAGCCTAATTTTAACATTCAACGATCAGAACTTAGTGATTTTCAAAGCAATTTTTCGAACTGCAAGATTAGATTGTAGTCGAAAATAGAGGCTTTTTGATATATTTAATAACAGAAAAAGATAAATAACCATCTTCGATATGATGGAATGGCTCCAGAAAAAAATAAACAGAACAGAAGGTAATTTAGAAAAGCCATCACACACCCAGCACGAAAGGAATACTGCTGACACATATAGCATCTAATTATTGTCATTCTTTCGGTAATGGACAAGGAAATACATTAAGTTTTCCCTCGCTATTTTAATAAAAGGTTCTACGTTCTCTCTTGTTGATTCTTTGATCACCAATAATTATGATAATATTTCGAAGAAGTCTTTAAAATATCATTAAGATGCAATGTTATTAGGCTCCCTTCATGCGATAATATAATTTGATTATCGTAATGATTCAAGATGCCAGTGAAAATGAAACTTTCTGAATCGGGAACATTAATCACTATCGGAAATTATTACCGAACTTTGTCATTTTTCTCTGTAACGGAGTGATGGGAGAATAGGCAACTAATATCCTAGAAGTGCAACTTTAAAGTGTATCCCGATCGTCTCATGTAATTTTAAAATAAATATAATAACAAACGGTTATTTTTGTTTGAAACTGAAAGATGGTAGAATGAGCAACTATTATCCTAGAAGTATATTGGTGCAGCTTTGAAATGTATACCGATCTTCTCATGTAATTTTACAATAAATGTAATAACAAATCGTTATTTTTATCTGAAACGGAGTGATGGGAGAAGGAGCAACAAATATCCTAGAAGTATATTAGTGCAACTTTAAAGTGTATGCCGATCGTCTCATGTATTTTTAAGCAAATATAATAACCAATTCATTGAAATAGGTAATTCTGAAAAAGGAATTTATCATATTAACTTGTTTTGCATCATTTTTTATATTAATGCATTGATTCTGAAACATTCCACTGAATTTTGTTTCGTATATTTAAGCAAAACAATCTGGTTTTGTTTAGAAGTTTCTCTTTATTCGTAAACTGTTCAGCCAAACACTCATTGCGAAGAAGTTTCTGAAACTCATTTGCTTATAAGTTGCTCCTTATTCGTAAACATTTCAACCAAACGCTCATTGCTTAAAATTTTCTCAGTCATTTGCTTATAAGTTTATCCGTATTTGTTAATAGTTCACCCAAACATTCATTCACTTTGAAGGTATAATATTTTCGTAGCACTGACAATAGATACAAATAAAATCTTCAGAATTTAAATATTGATAAGTGATTAATATTTCATAGAAATTTAATAGTCTCAATGTTAAAATATATATATATATATATATATATATTATATATTATTTTCTTTTCTAGCTTTCGTTACTTATTTACATATTTCTTCTTCATTTCTTCTAAATTTATTATAGTAAAGCATGTTTTAAAATACTCATAAATTTGCTGTTTGACTTTTTAATTAAAAATCAAAATTAATGTTGGAAAAAGTAAATTACGTTTCAGTAGATTACTAATTTATTTTGTCTTCTTATATAAGGGTTGAAAGCGATAATAAAAATAAATCTAAGTTTGGAATCACCCTGTGTTTTCTTCAGGTGAATAGCATATTGAGAGTTATTCTGATTCATTTTTCACTTCAGAGCAAAAACTACTCTCTTGCTGTAAGAGAAAAAAAAATATATAGTACTCATGTGAGCTTGAAGGTCCTATAGCAACTTTTCCAAATATGATGATTTTTTTTTAGTTTTATTTTATTCATACTTATATTCCAGATTCTCCTATAATCGTGTTAAATTAGTTCAACTTTAAATTCGAATGATTTTTATTCTAAACAGCTCGTGTGCAAATAATAACTCTGTTTCTATTTATTCTGCTTTCAGTATTCAAATGCTGTGATATTCTAGAAATATCTCGACGAATTTTTCAACATTTTTCTGCTTTCTGTTATTGTTTTTGCTTAGAATAACTAAAAGAGTTCATATGCAAAACGCTTTTAGGCAAATAAAGCAGCGCTCGACAAAAAACACGTGATTATTTTATTTTGAATTAAATAGATTTAGCTTCGAAGCAGAAAAACTCCCAATTTACCACTCAGAATTATTATGAAATTGGGATGCGGGTAGTCATTACTGTTTTCATTACTTCAAGCGAAAACATACATTTAAATGAAACCCGTATGAAATGTTCTGAAAAGAGCTTTTTAATTGGGAGATTAGTTGATGTTTCTAGCATTTATAAAATATGCCAAGTTGAAGTGAAAAGTGAAAGCTATATAATTAGATGATGAAAAAAGTTTGACTGTCATCTTTTTGAAAAACATGTCAAAGAATGCTGAAGAAGAATTAAGAATTGTATGCATTAAAGATGTGTTCGTGCAGTTTTAATGCTCCTATGTTTTACATCGAAATGCTTTGATGGATTTAATATTTTTCTATCTTGTTTTCCCGTCAAACGTTTAAGATAAATAAGTGCAATTTTTTTAAATAACAGAATATAAAATGGTATGAAAAAATGTCGCAGTATCTCCTAAAATATCCCTTGAAAAGTAAATGAATTCAAATTAATTCAATAAACATTGTAAAATAGAAATTCGAACGATCATGAGTTGAAGAAATGGATGTCTGTCGGTCTGTCTTTTCTATTACCTTTGAGAGAATTGTCCGATTCGAAGTTTTTTTTTAACAAAAATCAGTTTTATTTTTTATTTAAGCCCATTTTAGCCTACTTTCCCGTAAAAGTAAAAATAAATAAATAAAGTGCTAAATAAGGCTTAATGTATCGTAAAAATAAGTAAAAGTCAAAAAAAGTGAAGTAATTAAATAAAGATTGAAAAATAAAAAAGTTGAAAGCAGGGTTTTGAGATGGGGAAAATTTGTGTCTCTCGGTCTGAGTTTACGAAGCAGTCTGATGAGTAGAGTTCGATAAAATGGTGGCTGTGAATACATATAGAGTGTTCCAAGAAAACTAACTTTTTCGTATGCTCTAATTTGTTAAAGATGGTCAGACAACTTGATTGAATTTGTTGATGGAGAGCTGTCTGCTGAGTTGAATAAAACAAAATGGGCCAATACGACAAACAAATACGGACTAATCCAAGAGCACTGTGACGTTTTCGTGAGGTAGTGTTTGTTGAAGATGGTCAAAAAAGTTGATGAAGTGTTCTCATGAGTGGAATAATACAAAATAGCGACTTTGACGACAAAGTGATACGGAGTGTTCCAAGAGTACTGTGACGCTTTCGTATAGTATTGTTTGTAGATGGTTAGACAGCTTGGTGAATTTGTTGAGGGAGAGCTAGAGTTGATGAAGCAGTCTGATGAGTTGAATAAAACGAAATGGTGGTTATGAAAGCAGATAGATAGAGATCGTTCTTTGAGTACTGACACTTTTTCGCTTATCCGTATCATATAGTTTCTTCAACAACAGCCACAAAGTATACGTTTTAATAGTTTTATTCGTTTTAACATTTTATTTCGTTTTCTGAGGTGGTCTTTTCTTAGTTTCAGTAGACATTTCCAGAGTGCCTGGGCCTTGAAATTTTTCCCAGTACTCTTCTGAATATTTTTTTTTGTACTTCCGGCTCTTTTTTAATGAGAGCCGTATTGGTTTAATACTAATTAGAATAATGTAAATGGCAGGGTTCGGATAAATTTCAACTTCTGCGAGAAGCAGACTTTCTTTTCTAACTTAAATCACAATGTCGATGGTTGACATAACTCTGTTGTTTCAGTTTGATTTTGCTTTGCATTTCTTTATGATTTTTTTGCATTTTCAGTCCAACTATTTGGCTGTTTGTCCTTTTTAGTCTTGTAGTGAATCTAAAGCCGCCTTTACACACACGTTCTTAACCGCGGTCTGGACGGCGAGCCATTCAGCTCCGCGGTCAAGAGCGTGCGTGTAAATTCGATTTTAGGACGCTCAAGAACGCGGTTAAGAATGACACTCAGATGCGCGCTCATGATCGCGCTCCAAGAAATGATGCATTTTACATACACGTTCTGAACCGCGCATCAAAGTGGGAGGAATAGACAATTCTGCAGGCTGGGGCTTCTGTTGGCGACTTCAATGGAACGCCCCGCATCTGAGTGCGTTCTTGCGCGCGGATAAGAATGTGGTGCGTTTTGCAACACATTCTTGAACGTCACGGTTTTACTCGCGCTCTTGACCGTGGCTGGATGCGCCACGTTCAGTCGCGCGGTTAAGAGCGTATGTGTAAAGGGCTCTTAAGACTTTTCATTTGCACGGTTGTCACTTTTAGACGTATCATTGACCTGGTAGTCATTTTCAGTTCTATCTACTACTGGTTGTTATTTTTATATTTATGTGTCTGATTGTCAATTTCAGGCCTATCATGTGACTCGTTATCATTTTTAAATTAGTCATACGTTTGATTGTCATTTCGAGACTTGTTGGGTTCCTTCTTGTTGTTTACAGGTTTATCAAGTCTCTGATCTTCATTTACAAACTTATCACGAATCATTTTGTCATTTTCCGACGTATCCTGAATATGGTTATCATTTTTACTCCTGTCAATTCCACAGTTATCGTTTTTAGCTCCATCATTGATCTGATTTTCATTTTCAGGTCCATGTTTCTCCATTTTGTCATTTGCAGTTTTATCATATGCCTGGATTCCAATTTCAGATCCGTTAAGCGTCTGCTTATCCTTTTCAGTCTTATCACGTGTCTGACTTTCCTTTCGCCACGAAAAATGTTATCGCTCTTAGTGCCATGGTAATTATTCTGAAAAGCACAAAGTCTCCAACCGTCTTCCATATATTGTGCAACATTCCTGAAAAAGAAAGCATTGGTCTGGTTAAAAATTTCCTCTAAAATTCATAAAACACCATAAGGTTACTAGTTGTGGATCAACCTATGTATGTTAGTTAAGTGTAGAGGTGGAAATAAATGTTAACTAATCATTTTTTCCAGCAATGTATTAGCCAACCTAGATTTATTTTTAGATTACTTGCTTCGACAATAATTTTAATTTAGTTGGCATTTTCCCTCATAAAGTATCGTTTTGATTCGAAATTAGCAGCCCAATGCTAAATGAGGATCAGTTAAAGAGAAAAAAAATGATTTTTTTATATCTTAGTAAATAACACACACATACAGAGATCCCATAAATTCAGGGCGCATGCGAATATCCACAGAGAAGGCACAAGATGCAACTGAAACTACCTACCATTACTACTTTTGTATAAAAACACAAAAATCTATTCTAATGCCAAGTATTTATCTCAAAAGTAAATAATTATCATCAAGCATTCTCCTTTTTTTGGAGGGTATCGTCTTGACAAATGTTTTTCATAAACATTAATTTATTTGAAATTATGGAAGCAAACCATTTTTTTCATCGAGACTTTCCCTTTCAATACTTTTCACAATCAAAAGGCTTTTCTGATTGACAATTAATCTTAATCTAATATTGGTTTCTATCCCTATTGTCCTATTGGCCGAGAAAAAGGGAAGGCTTCGTGTTGCCACTCTACTGACCAAGAACAACAAAGAACTCATGTTGAGATTATGTGGTTTATATTAGATTTGAAAAATCAGCATGAAATCTGGTAGCACACAAAGGCATCAGAGGGGAAAATATGAATATCTATGATACCAATAAAATAGTAGAAAGAGGAATGAATAAATAAATAAAAATAAGATACTAATAAAATATCGTACCATTAACTATCATCTTTTCCTCTTTAATCTTGAACATAAGAGTTGTGCCGAATCTTTAAGAATATTTAAATCTTGACGCAATCATTTAACTCGGACTGAGGGAAAATATTGCGTTCATCATTAGGAGGATCGAATGCTTCTCCGTTATTGTAATTTTCGTCTTAAGACACTGCATTCAAAACTCGAAAATGGTTTTATATCCTATTTGGGTCGAGGAAACTTTTGTACCCGTTCTTGAGTTACAGATCATATGACATACAGAATAGTTTTAATATAGTATTTCCTTTTTTGGCATATAATTGTTATAATTCCTTTAAATATCATTTTAAACAAAATCAGGTCAATATATTTAATCAAAACAGTATTTTACTCTATAAATAAATATAATATATATTTTTCTATACAAATGATGAAATTAACTAAAAATAAAATTATTTATTTATATGCAATGTATGTGCTGCGATGTATGTACGATAAAATGTGCGTGATAGAAATGTTGTATTATTTTTCGCGTAATCAACATAATAATAACTATATTAATAATATTAATTAATTAATAAGTGAAAATATATAATAAATAAATAAATGAACTACAAGAAACAACTTCTACTTCACGAACAATTTTTTCACCGTTGACCTGTGTAGTCTTGTTAATTTTATCTTTAAAGACTATGCAAATATCATGGTTTCTTCAAATTAACAAAATTTGTGCTTATAAATATTTTAATGTGAAGTTGCTATCAAATTTATTCATTTTGCCCGAAATCCAGTTCCTTACGTATGTTCAGCCACCGCCGTCTTGGATTTCGTTCTCAGAATTCAAAGCCAAATTCTGAGGGGCCAAATTCTGCCGGACCATGACTGTTGTACAGAAATCATGCCGAAATATTTCACAATCAAAGTTCTTTAACAGTAATGGAAAGCAAAGAACAGATAATGACTCACCTTTCATACAAATTAATCTCAAAAATTAGCAAAAGAATTGCAATTTCATCGGATCACGAGAAGAATTCAACATTTAAAGGTATCGCATTTACTCAAAAGTGAAAAATTCTCAGTCGCGTTCATTCTTGTTGGACTGGTGGAATGGTTGCAACAGTGCAATATCGTTTGTTGCGTATAATTTTTTTTTTCGTTGGTGGTAACAATACTGTGGGCTTTGTTGTACAATAAATGAAATTTATATTGTTGAAATTTTGCCTTAACAAAAGTAAACTTAGAAATATTACTTTTGGATACCTTTATAAAATAGATTAAAAAACAGGGGAGAGGAATAAGAGAAGAAATACATTTATACGTAGACACACGTACCACACATTGAGAAATAACAGGATCGTTTACACAACTACAGAATTATTAAAGTCATCAAGACATTTTCTACTGCATCTATTCAAACATGGACACAATTTTTTCTAAAACTGGGTACTGGACATCCTCAATATTAGTTGGTAAAATCGTAAATGTCACACATATATTAAGTGGTTATAGTGGTGAGAGTTATTGAGAACTAAGCTAAATTTGAAGCGAGAGAGAGATAGAGCTAGATTTGAAGTTGGTGCATATTAGGGATGTAACGAATAGTGATTTGGCCGAATAGCCGAATACCGAATATTCGGCCACTTCTTCCAGGCCGAAGCCGAATATTCGGCTGATGTCTTAGGCCAAATACCGAATATTCGGCTGCCGAAAATTAAAATTTCTAGAAAATCGTTGTAATAGAAAGTATTTGATAAATCTAAAATTATTGACAAAGTCAAACACTAATTACACACAATCTATGATGTATGGTTTAATTCTGTTTGCTAAGAATTTAAAACTATTTAAAATTAATCAATTTTCTCTATTGTTTTGAATGTAATAAAACTAAGAATTCCACCCACAAGTGGAATAGAAATGACAGATTTTATGGTAGTAAGCATTAGCATTATTTTACTAAATACTTAATTAAAATGAAAGAACTACTACTGCTTAGTGAACTTTTACCTTGCTGAAAAGTCTTTTATGAACATATTTTAGAAGTTATAAAAGTTAATATTTTTATTTTATGCGGTTTTTTACATACCTATTTTTAAAAGATCAATTGAAATTTAATACACCTAACTGTAATATATTTTTATTGTCAAAAACCCCAATAACTTGTGCTATCTAAATATTCATGATATATTTGAGGCTTTTCATATTTCTCTCTTACCCAATATTCACAATAAATCCGTTTACCCAAACAAAGCTTGATTTCCACTTTATGTTAATAATAACAAAATTAATTTCTCATGTATCATAATTAATTTTTGCCTGCTTTGGGAACATATGCTAAATATAAAATACAATATTACAACTTTAAAATCTGTTTTTGCTCAGTCAAGCCTAAAACAATGTTTAAAAAAAGTAGTTTTTTCTAAATAAATTTTTTAAATTAAAACTATAAACTAATGTATTCTTTTGCAATAATTATAATGCAATTTTTAATGTTTAAAATCTACTAATTTCTTATTTTTTTTTTTTTTTTTTTACATTTCTACTGCAGCAGAGCTATTCGGCCGAATTTAACCTTACCCAGTATTCGGCCAGGCCGAATATTCGGCTTGGTGATGAAATGAGTATTCGGCCAGGCCGAATATTCGGCTTGGTGAGGAAATGACTATTCGGCCAGGCCGAATAGGCCGAATACCGAATAGTGGCCGAATATTCGTTACACCCCTAGTGTATATGGGAAAGTAGGCTCGTCTAGTTCTAGACGGAACTTCTTGTTTTTCTATACTTTTCAACGATCGAAAATAAATGCATAAATAAATAAAAAAAATAGCGGAGAGAAAAAGGAGAAAAAGAATTGAAAAGTCAAGAAATAAAGAAATAACATTATAATCTCCAGAAAAATTTAAATCCTATGCACATCCTGTTTCAATAGTCAGATAATCCAGACAAATTTTTTGCAAAAAAAGGAATAATAACGTAAAACACGTAGTACAAAAAAATAATAATTCTGATTATTTTAATTCTGGTTTAAAACAGTTGAATACAGCATCAAAAAATTCTAACATTAGTACCTACGGGAGGAATTCATACCTTTTCATTAAAAAAAAACAATTACACTAAGATATGTACTTTGTGCGAAACAATTGAAGATATTGCAGAGATTCTGAATATATTTTCTTTATTTTCTGTGAAATAGAAATGGAATTCTGAGTAAAAACAAAATGTAAACCCATCAACCGGCTTAGCGTTGACAAATGTGATTTACTGATTGACTGGATGGTCTGATTCGGAAAATTTAAAGTGCTTCAATCTCCACACGAAGAAATAGAGCTGCAAACGATTTTGTTCCTGATACAAATTATTTGTCGAGATGTAAATATACTATTTTCTTTCTTTTTAGCCTACTTTCCTGTAAAAAAGTTAAAAATAAATGAATGAATTAATTAAAAATAAATAAAATTAAAAAAATAAAAAATAAAAATAAATAATAAATAAATAAATAAAGTGGGGGAGAAGGATTAATGTATTGTAAAATTTAAGTAAAGAAAAGTCGAAAGTAAATGAAGCAATTAAATAAAGATTGAAAAGTAAAAAAATCGAAAGTAGATTTTGAGATGGGGAAAATGTGTGTCTGTCGGTCTGTCAGACCCCCCCCCCCCCCCCAATAACTTCTGAAGGAATTGTCCGATTGGAATTTTTTTTTTTTTTTTTGCATTCGAAAGATTTTACCGAGTACATCTCATTTCCATGTTTTACTTTTTATTTGAAAAATTTTTCGTTAAATTTTTAACAGTTGAAGAAATCTTAACATTAGCGCCTATGGGCAAAAATGGAGGAAATTATGTAAACTCGGCGCATAAGATCCAAATTCCTATGAAGAATGTTATTGAAAGAAGCTCTCGGCGTTGAAATATTTTTTGATTTAAACAATTTTTTGTGCATTTTTCGCAGTTCAAAAAAAATTAACATTAGCGTCTACGGGGAACTTTTAATCCTATATAAATACTGATTTAGCAAACGGATTTGTTTGGAACAAATTTTATTGGAAAGATGTTAGGCCGTAGAACATGTACAGATACAAAATTCAACCAGAACTAAATCAGCCAATATTCCTATGAAATGTTTTGATCAGAATTTTTAAGTATATTTCCGAATGAATTAATGAATAAAGGAATGTGAGAATGAATGAATGAGTGAAAGAATGAAGGAAGGAATAAATGAATGAGGGAATGAATGAATAAAGGAATGTGAGAATGAGTGAATGAGTGAAAGAATGAAGGAAGGAATAAATGCATGAGGGAATGAATGAATGAATAAATGAGTGAAATATTGAATGAATAAATGAAAAAATAAATAAATGAGTGTATAAATACATGAATGAGTAAATAAGTGAAAGAATGTGAGAATGAATAGGTATAAACCGTTGAAAAGGTTATATTTGAAGTAATTAAGAACTGAAGCGAAATGAGAAAGAGAGAGGAAGATAGCTAGATTATACATTTGAAGTAGAAAATATACGGGAAAGTAGACTCGTATGTTCTAGACGAAACTTCTTGTTTTTTTAACGAATTGAAACTTATTTCTTTCGGTTTTTAGCATTTTGAAGAGCAGCCGATATTTTATTTATTTATTTATTTATTTATTTGGATTATTCTTTTTCTTTAAAACGAATTAAAAATTTATTTCCTGGGGCTCACAGGCGCTCGATAGCTCTTTTTTTTATTTACTATTTTGACATGCATTTTACGGGACCATTTTCCATACTTTTTAGTTTAACAACAATTTAATCGTTCTTTAATTAATAATTATTTCTTTTTAAGTAAATGAACTGATTGCAACTTTAAATTTCCTTAGGTTTTACTGTACATAATGAAACGACTTAATCAGTGAAAGACATTTCCACAATTCATCTTGAATTCACTTTATATATTTAGACACGATCACATGGATCCTTGTATGTTGTCCAAGTCCGTGACGTAGATTAATTTGGATTTGGATTTTCTAAAATTGACAGTACTAACCTAACTCCGGCTGTTCTGGAACATTCTTTTCATTTAAATTATGTTTGAAAATATGAGTCTTTTAATATTTATTACGAGAAATAAATACTCGCATGAGTACATTTCAGAGAAGATCTGCATGTACAGTAAGTGAATTTAATAGATCCCAAAACGCGCCATTTATGTTAATTATGCTGAATAGAAAAACTTGATGAGAATAAAATCAAACAAAATTATATTCATGACAATGAATTCAGTAATTTGAAGAAAAAATTCGGATAAGAATATGCAAATTGCTTTATAAAACCGTTTCAGCAAAACTTTTAAGCTCACCCATTAGTGTTACGAAGAATTTAAAGTTTAATGCATAATTCATTTTTTAGAGATTCCGAAAATGCTTCATGAGATGGTTCACTCAATTTTCTCTAATGTATGCAAATTAAATATAAATGTCAGGATAAGTAAATCAATTCCGCTGAGAAAACTCCATTGCATGTAATTTAATATTCTAATAGCTTACTCATTAAATTCGTTTTTTCGTCAATCTCCACATTTTACCTTTATTAAATAATAATTTTCAAATGTAATTTATTCTATAAAAGATGTAGTATACCTCTAAGGAAGAAAAATGTGGTTAATTTTCCACAATTGGATACTTACTAAGTGTAAGATGTATTAAATTTCAAGTTATAATTGCCGCTTATTTTGTACATATTAAATAATTTAACGTTGCATTTGAAAATTACTTCCACGAGAAAATAATGTGTGAGAAAATCAGTAATCAATTATTTATTAAATTTTTGCTAATCCATGCTTTATTGCATGAGAAGAAACTAGAATCAGTCTTTAAAAACACTGGTGGACAAAATTATAAACTCACAAAAGTTGCATTATCGTCTAATTGTAAGCAAATTACACGTAAAGTTACATTAGTGAAATAAAAGTAAAGAGTTAGGAAAATGCTTGTAATTTTATTGTGCATATGCACAAATTGATAAAAGGCACAAATTGATAAAAATAAAATGATTACGAAAAAAATGGTAAAATTTAAATATTAACATTACGTAAACCGTGACCATAAGTGAAAACTAAAATGACGCAGAAATGAATTTGGTGGCCAATTTTCTGAATTATTTCAAATATGCGACTCAGCATGCGTTCCACGACTTTTTAGACTGCTGCATTGACAGTTGGATCCCTGCTGAAGTTACCACCCTTTTTAATTCATTTGTGTTTTGTTATTGACGCCTATCATGATAAACTGTGCGAGCTAATGTCCCCCATAGATAGAGATGTCCCCAATAGGGCTAAGGTGGGGACTACGTGCCGGCCGTTTCATAACTTTGATGTGCCAGCGGTCAAACCATTCCTTTGTATTTTTTGAAGAGTGTGTTATTGCTTTGTCCCGCTGGAACACCAAGTTTACTCCAGAAATCAGAGGTGTGTAAAGGAAAAAATGATCTTCCAACACTCTCAGAAATCTAGCTCTCACTTTTGACGATTCTTCAATCGTCAAGAAAATTTCGCCATTTATAACGATTCTTTCCTCGCGCGATCACGCGACTTAAAAAAGTTGCTACACAAATTTCAGCATTTTGACGAAAGGTTTACTCGGAGCATTTTTCACGAAGCCATTTCGTCAAATACGACGAAAGTTTCGTGAGATTTGAGCGTTTTTGAGTGCATTAATTGGTAGTCTTCTGCTTTCTGTCTTTCATTAAAAAAGTTTAACCCTGTTTTATCATCTCGATAGTAGCCAGCCCAGACAATCACGGAACTTACACCGAAGGTTCGGCTGATTTTTTTTCTTTTCTTTTTTTCTAATATATTTTTCCTAATGAGCTGCTGTTGGCTTCTGCCAATTGCAGACCTAGTGCGTTCCCCAGAGATTGGTACCATCTCTTTCATCGGCACCACAATGAGTGTGGTACCATCGCCGCATGAGAATTCTGACTCCCGGTTTCTCCTAATGAAAGGGCGATCACCCAGACTCTGTTGATGCGAAATTGCACTAGAAATGTAATTTAGCCGAGAGCATCCTAGCTAAATGTCCACTCAAGGGATCTTTTACCTGCCATATAATCATACGACATGGGCACAGACGATTTTCTGCATCTTGAAAATCCACCGACACTGCCAAGCTCGATCCTCAGACCGGGGGCGTACGAGCTCCGCGTCTTACCATGACGCCTATTTGAGATGCTGTCAATTTAAGCTACTGAATCAATATAAAAAACAGTAAAATTTGCTTTGTAATACCATAAATCCTACAGTAGGTTTACAAATATAACATTTAAACTGTATAATCGGTTTGAACCATACAAATACAAATACAAAAGTGACGACCAGCAACAGGCTCAGGGCCCAGCTGGGCTGGTCCTTGTCAATTTAGCAGAGCTTTTAAGTCTTGAGCTTTTAAGTCCTTGTCAGAGCTTTCTTAAAAGTTTTTATCCCACTGCAATTAACAGTCGCTTCCGGTAAACTATTCCAACTGACTATAACCCTATTGAAGTAGTAATTTTTCCTAATTTCAAGATTAGCCTAAGATTTGAAAAGTTTAAAACATTGACCTCTGGTTCTACTTTCAGCACATAGCTGTAGTCCATCAACATTTCCCATTTTAATGAATTTAAACAACTGAATCATGTCTCCTCTAACTCTCCTTTGCTCTAGACTATACATATTGAGCCTTTTAAGCCTAACCTTATAATCTAAGTCTGAAAGACCACTTACCAATCTTCTAGCCCTTCTTTGAACCCTTTCTAATAAGGAAATATCCTTTTTTAGGTGCGGAGACCAAAACTGAACAGCATACAGCATGGAATAGTTAATAAGGAATTCTGATACACTGCAGCAATCCGTCAAATTTAACTTTTGAACAGTGTCTTTTGCTTGAACACAGAAAGTATGAAATAAATATTTGGAAATAATTCCAGGTATTATGTGCAGTATGACGCATCTATTTGAATCGTTTATTTTGAAAAGATAACATCTCCGTTTTTAAAAAAGAACTACACTCAGTATTAATTTTTATAGCATAATTAATCAAAAATCGTTTTCATTTACCAATATTGAATTGCTATTACCTGCTAAAATAAAATAGTAAGAGATCAGACCCGTTAAGTTTTTCTACCGTACATAAGCCTTTTTTCCGTCTCCTGAAAAAAATTTTGTTTTTAAGAGTTGTTACCTTTTCGAAATAAACTATTCATTTTTGTATTACAGTTTTGCTTCTTAATCATTTATTAATGCTCAATTGGAAAAAAAAAGGTCCAACATTTGCAGAAGCACTTAAATGATTGAAAATTATGAGGGATTTATCGATTTTGTTCATGAATTAAGCGAAAGAAACGGAAGGACGTTATTCTGAAAACACATTGTTTGATTTGAAAGTTTTACATGCAAGGTAAAAATGTGCTTACATATGAAGTACGTTCTAAATTGATTTGTTCATAATTATTTTGTTTCGCAATTTTGTTCTTCAAAAACATTTTCTTCATTTGAATTTTCTACACTTTAATAGTAAATTTATTACTGCCTTATATTTTTTCTACAATGATGTTTTACGTTTATCCCTATTCAAAGCTACCTCGTATCTATCGCTCGAAAAAAATGGCCTTGTGAGGAACGATTAATCACGTTTCTATCTATATATACGTTCCTTTAATTTTTGTAATTTCAGGATTAAAATCAAATTATTTTTTGATAAATTAAAATGTTATAATTAAAAAAGTTGAGAACTTTAATAACCTTGTTAACTATTCTTCTGTCTAAATCGTGGTTTGATATTAATATGCATTTACGTTTATTAGCTCAATTAATTAACAATGATGAAACTGGAAACCTGCATAACTTTAAATTAGGTTAAACATTCTCTTCGTTGTATAAACTTTATAATTAACCCAAAGTGTCTAGAATTAAATTTCGTAGAAATTTTTAATGAAGTAGGGAAAATTAGTACAAATTATGTTTTCTCACAAAAAATCTAAACAATAATTAAAATTGAAAATTAGACGTCCGATCTTTTCTTTGCAATTAGTTTTCAAAATATTTTGCATGCATTGAGCTTTCTTTCAAAAGTGAGTAAACGAGAGAGGTTCGAAGTTTAATGATTTGAAGGTTGAAAGTGTTTTTGAGAATGAAAATTGATCCACAGCGATTACGAAGAATATATGCATCACTTTTTTTCTTTCTTTTTATTATTTATTTCTTTTTTAACCTTCGGAAGACCATGTGAAGCCCCAACACCAGTTTTATCCAAATATTTGATACAATAAAAAGTAATGCTTTCGGTATTTTGATAGCTGAGTTTATTTTATTTCTAATTTGAAAGTTATTACTTCCTCTACGAAAAAAAATAATTTATAAAAAATTATCTTTTGCCCATATGGTCTTCAATGTTATAATAGAACTGCATTGAAATCACCCTTCAGCCAAAATGCTTTGATGGAACGGTTAACTTTCTGCCTCTTCAGAAAAAGGAAGAATTTAAAAAAAAAAAAAATTCACCGCAGTGATTAACCAAGAGATGGCGCTACAATAAATTCGAATCTTCCTGCTCCCGTGGGGTACGTTCAGTGACGGTTATGAAATGACACATCAATTTAATGCAATAAAAGATATTGAATGAAGATTTTAATGTTATTTATGAGGAATTTAAAGCATTCGACGTTCTATGTTGATTCCTCTGTCAACATTGAAGCGTAATGTAGATAATATTTTGAACTATGATAAATGTGGTAAATGTAATCGATTCATTTGAATTAAAATCACATAAATAACATAAAACTAGTGTTAATAAGAGCTATAATCAAAATGAGCTTTTAATTTCAATTGAATATTTTGTAACTGATTCAAACTCCTAGTCCCAATGTGAAATAATAATTGTTTTATTACCGATATATTCTGTAGTTAAATATGTTGCTATTTTCTTTTCTTTTTTCGATGCTTGCAACATTTATATGTATTGTAAAATCATTGAAACTAAGTTTTAAGTTTTATTTTATATAATAAATTAATACGTCGTTTTTGACAGTGGAATCGCTAAATGAACTCACATGACGTTTAATATTTCTATTTTCTACAGGGTCATTCAAGGTTAGCAATTTCTTGAAGATAGTCAATCGGTCAGTCAATACATAAAATATAATACAAACACGAAAGCTCCTTAAGAACTCAACATAACTCAAATAAAATATTCTAAACCGATGAAAACGGGGAAAATAAAGCAGTTACAGAAAAGTTATTTTTTAAAATCCAGTTTAGATAATACATCTTTCTCAATTAGCTCCGAATTTATGAAACAATACATGCCTTTAGATTTAATAAATATAAAAATTGGCACATTTTGGTTACATAACATTTTTGTTTGGTCTTTAGAAATATTATCTGAACTTTTTCTAACCAACGTGAATGCTGAAGTAAATATATTTGAATCAATAAAACGCGGCTTGTCTGAAGTAATAAATATTTATTTTATATTAACATACAAAGAGGATTCCTCTTTGTTGCCAAATATTCTCCGATATTGAACACCTGTGTAAAAACTCATGAAACATTTTCTTGAAGTATTCTGGAGAAGAAACTGAATGGAGATACTACTCCACTATTTCAACATTGACGTGGAACAAATCAACGATTTATTTGTACGATTTTGATTCCCGTCTCAGTAGTGTAGACGATAAAAATCAACTAATAATAAAATAAAATTATATTCCTGAAACTTATTCAAATAATTTGAAAACTTTTTCATAGTATATCCTCCTGAGACCCAAGCAAAATAAAATACACATAATCTCTCAACTATTAGTTTTTCTGAACAATTGGGCATTAAAAGTGATGTTTTTTTAAAAATTAATAAACTTGAATTTTTAAATTTTTCTGTGGGGCACATCCATTGGAATATATGTTGAGGTCCTAACTACTTACACAATACTTACACAAAAATGTATAAACAAGAAATTTTATTCATTACTTATAACTAGTGTTCGGCAGTAGTTAACTAAAAGTAGTTAACTACTAGTGGTTAACTACTAGTTAACTAGTAGTTAACTACTAGTTGTAACTACTTTTGTTTTGAACTGGTTAACTACTAGTTAAACTACTTTTTCCCCAATTACTAGTTGCAACTACTTTCGAAAAAAAAAAAATTTTTAATCTACTTTTTGAAAAAAATAACTATTTCATAAACATTACATTATTTAAATTTTTAGCTTACGAATATTAGTCACACAAATGTATTTTTTATATTATGTTATATAATAAATAAGTACTCAGAAAAAATCATAATAATTGCAGTATTTAGGCAAATTAAAAAAAGCTTTCTAATAAAATCAATAAATAGCGCCTGCACCAGCACATGCACAATGAAGTTTCATTTAAAGACCAAATCTTCATTATGGGGAAGCTTTACCTCTACTCCAGTACTATGCACGCGTTTGGGATACCATAAAACACAAAAAGAAAGAAAAAATACTGGTTTTTATGATTTTTTTTAGAAAAAACTGATTTTAACGATTCTTTTTTTAGATAAAATATTCATTTTTTTTATGATTAAACAAAAAAATATTTATATCAGCTTCTTTCAAATTATTGAAACATAGATATTTTTCATCATAAATTTTAATATATTCTGGGTTGAAGCAATTCATTAGAATTTTAACTCACTATATTGTAGCCTTAATGCATCTGGTCCTCTAGGGAAAGGTGGAATAGCTTCGTTAAAGCGTCAAAGAATAACATTTTATCAGATAACATTAAGTTGTTGGACATGGTGACTACAGCAAACGCATCAACAGAACCTATAGAAAGGAATATTTCTACGTTTGGAATAGTGCACTCAAAATTATGAAACAGATTGGGGGTTGTTAAGTCATCAAAACTGATATTCTTGATGGAACATCTAAATAGTAAAGGTGATTAAGCTATATTAAACATTTTATGTGATATTTCTTTATATATTCAAGAAGTTTGTATACACTCAAAAAATTATAATAGTCCAGTCAACTTATTTGTATATATTCATGAAATTATAATACATTTAGTTCAGAAATATAAGCTTTCTCTTCTGTTTCTTGTTGTTCTCTGTTTATTAAGCATACATTTTTACATAATATAATTAATTAGTAATTAATTTTGAACTAGTAACAAATAATTATTTCAACTGAAATATCTTAAAATTCTTTGAAGACATAAATACTTAACTGAATTTGTTGCTGTATTTGTGTGCACATGCATATTTTGCTTTAAAAAATCCAAGTAATCTGATTTAAATTTAAAAAAAAATACTATATTTTATTTATTTATTTATTATTTTTTTTAATTATTATTTCTATTACTTTTTCTATTTGAAGGAAAAAAATCACCAACCCTCCCTTCAACACAATTTGAAAGAATATAATCAAAATTCTAAAGCATGCACGTTACAAAGATATTTTGTTAAGGAATGGGGATTGGGCAGAGGGAGAATTTTAAATTGATATTAAGGGTAAACCCCTTCATTTTATAGCTGCTGAAAAACTTATTTCTTAAAAACATAAATTATTGACTTTATTAAACAAATACATATTAAAATAAAAGTTTAAATTTAGAGAAAAAGGTTTTGTCTTTATTCATATTCTCTTTATATATTAATTGTTCAGTGTTATTTGGAAATATTCAATCTTTGAATGTTTTACAGGAATTTCTTTTAAATTGTTTTAATGATTAGAAATGATATTTGAAAGTAGAACCTCATTGTGATCAACCATTAATTTAAAATTTTTTTTAAAAAATCAACGTTTTTAATTCTTTATAACGTTCTCAATCATGTCTTTTTTCAAAATATTTTCCTTTGTAATACTTCCCAAACATTCTAGAATAAAAGTTAGCCTGGAATTAACTATCTGACACTTAGTTGAATTTTAACATTTTTTTTTTTGTTAAAAAGTCAGTAAAAACGACAAAAGATTCAAAATTGCAATTTCAACCAATTAAATAAAAACAATCTTCCAAATTCAGAGTCAAATCCATGCTAATTTTTGTTAAACATGCTCCGAGGAATATACATACAAAGTTTCAAAGCTGTATCTTTAAAGGAAAAAGAGCCTTAGAGATTTTACTACACGTCACTGGTCAAAAATACAAAGCATAGAAAAATGCGTTCAAAAATTTTAAATGCAGAATGAAAACTGCAAAAATCATTTATAAAAACCGGAATATCTTTTAAAGTTTTGCTCACATAGGTTTGAAATCTTGCATGATGCTTTAAACATGAGTTTTATCTGTCGAAATGAGTAATTTAAAGAATATAGCTAATTTGAGCAATTTTGAGGTACTGTGACCCCTTAAAAATGGAAATTCAAATGAATTATACTTAAAAGTAGTTAACTAGTTGTTAACTACTTTTGGAGAACAGTTAACTACTAGTTACAACTAGTCTCAGAAAAAAGTAGTTAACTACTAGTTGCAACTAGTTTTGTTTAGAGTAGTTAGTAGTTGGTAGTTAACTACTTTTTGACGAGTAGTTGCCGAACACTACTTATAACATAAGAAAAGAGATCAAACTTGTGCAAAAATCCTAGAACAGTATTAAAAAAGAAAACAATAATCTGAAAATCAAAACAACCCCGAGAGCACCGAATTCCAACTTGACTCGTGTTCTTTGCCGTATTGTAAACAAATAAACTACCGTTTCCGAATTTTCAAACTAAAAAGTGATTTCCTATTCCTCCTTTATAATTCCAGTCCAGGTCTTGCTTGCTAAAATAGAATCTGTCACAACAGGGAGAAAAAGCAAAACGTCCATTTTATTGGATGCCAGGTCTCAGGAGGTTATTGTGAATTTATTGGATCCTAGTTAGTTAAACCATTTTAAGCAACGTTAGTGAACTAGAGTCTTTATTTATTTTAACAGTTTTATTCTAAAATAAATAGTTTTACGACATTAGAGTCAGTTGGGGTAATTATAAACACAATATGAATGTTTTAGCTTTAGATCCATTCCTACTCGTTGAATGAATTGAGAGATAAAATTGTGAGCATTGTAGCCAATAATATATTACTTGTGGGTAAATGTGTGCAAAACTTTTGATTTTATGGCTATACAGGGCGTTTATAAAGTTTCTATACATTTTTGAGATATGTGTTCTAATTCCTGTTGCTTCACTCTCAGAAATAGAGCTCTCACTTTTGACGATTCTTCAATCGTCAAGAAAATTTCGTCATTTACAACGATTCTTTCCTCGCGCGATCACGAGGCTTAAAAAAGATACTACACAACGTTCGCCAATTAGACGAAAGGTTTACTCGGATCATTTTTCACGAAGCCATTTCGTCAAATACGACGTAAGTTTCGTGAGATTTGAGCATGCGTTTCTGAGAGTGTTTGCAGGTTATCTGAAAGAATGCTATCAACAGAGGAAAGAACTGCAATTGTTCGTGTCCGTACACGTAGATTATTGTGCCTACTTATCTTAGTGAATTTTTTCCTGATAGGTGGATCGGTCGTGGCTCTCAATCATTTTGCACTCCACGATTACCAGAGTCCCATAGTCCTTTTAGTGTGGTATTTATCAAATCCAAAGTGTTTCGAGTGAAGATTGGCAGCATTCAACAATTAAAACAGCACATTATAACTGTAGCGGCTGAAAGTATACCAAGAACCTCACAGAAGATCCGGAGTGTAGTGGAACGTTGGTAATTGTGCCTAGACACTCAGAACTACATTTAATTGTACAAATTAATTGTTCTGTTATATTGCGTTATAATGTAAATAACTTATATTTCAGAATAAAGCTCGTTTAAGCAAAAAGGTATAGAGACTTTATAAAAACATTGTATTAGTTAGAGAATGAACTTGGTGTTTTCATTTTTCCCCATAGACTGTGGGGTAAATGTGAGTAGGGATTTATTTTCCAGTGAAATTTATACAAATAGAAAACAGAGGTATACACCGTCACCTTCGAAGCTTGAGAAGTTCTGGAGCAATGGCGCTCAATCTGAAACCCACTGGCGGCGTTCGGTCCGCTGAATTATTTTCGAATCCACTGAGACTATTGTATCTTACAAATGAAGATATACCAGAAATATCTCACAAAAAATCACATAAAATAGACACAAAAGTATCATTTACATCAAAACATAATACTTAAATTCTTCCTAAACGATTGAAATACGTTAAAATTAAGTGTTTACAACTACCCCAGAGTACCAAATGTATAGGGTAAATGTAAACACCTAATTTGTACATGAAAAATAACAGGAAGGAGGAAATTCATAACAAAATGTCTTTTAGCAACATTCCATATCACAAATAAAAATGTTTGAAACCATTTTCATCACATTTGTAGATGAGCCGGAGAGGAAATATACGATCACTAAATTTTGCTAAACAACTTTTTTCACACAATGGTGAAGCCTTCACAGTTGTTAGAAAATATACCAAACTCTTTCAATGTCTTTCCTATGCTTCCAAGTCATCATTCCATCGGCAGTTTAGTTTTCATAACCATCACAAGTGTAGTTATGAAGTTTGCTTACATTTACCCCATGTTTGCAATTACCCCAACTGACCATACATCAATCAAATGACTCAAGAAAATTCAATTGTTCTTAAATTAAATACCCGAAAAATATAAGTTCGTCATTGTTCTATGAATTTTAAAAAAAAAGTCCAAAAATCATGCGGTTCATGGTAAACACCCTGTACTTTCATTTTTTTTTTCTTCGTTTTGAAGTCTTAATAATGTTTCTCAAAGACATCTTTATTGTTCTATGGGATCATTAATAAATGATGTCGCGCTTGGAAGGGGGGGAGGTTCGTGAAATTGTGACAATGTGTGACAAGGGGAGGGGAGGGGATAACAAAAAGTATGGCATCCTGCTTATGCAACATAGCGTGACATGTGACAAAAGGGGGAGGGGGTCCATTGAAGTGTGACATTTTGTGACAAAGGGGGAAGGGGGGTCAAATATGCGGAAAAAAAGCGTGACATCATTTATGAACGGTTCCTATGTATCTCATCATAAATCAGTAGCGTTAACATTTCTTACCCATGTAGATTAAACATTCAATTTGTTTCAAAAGAAAAATGAATTAGATTGTATTTCTTATTTTAAGGACGTAAATGCTGAAATACAGATATATCATTATGATTCCGAAGGAAGAAACAAAAAAATACCATTGTAACCTTGAACATTCATTATCGTGATTGGATAGAAAACGGGAATCCTGTTTTCAGGTACACACTAAAAATGTTTAAATCAAAAATGAATGGCATAGGTAGTTTTTTCTTTCTTTCTCATAAACTTTAAAAAAACTTCACTTATTTTCACACCTTTTTATTTCTAACTTCATTATTTTCCTCTTAAATTTTGTATTTCATTTTACCTTTACAGAAAAATCGAGGTTGCAACACGTCATAAGTTAATTTATTTGAGTTTAGAAAAATCGTTTCAAAAAGTTTTGATAAATTGTATGCAATTTCAATGAAGGAAGTTGAAAATGGGTCAAGAATTAATAACTCTAATTAAGAAAAGTTTGCAAGTTTTTAAATGATAATGGTTTCGCAAATTACTTCGCTTATGTTAAACACATTTTTGAGAAAAAATGCTGAAGTATAATGCTATATTTAATGTTGAATCATAAGCAGCATCCTTTGAACTGAATATGGCTTTTGGTATTTACATAAAAAAGTAATTATATGTGTTTAAAATGTCTTAAGAAACTGTTCGTACTGTTGAGTCTTAGGATAATTTAACTTGTTGTCACATATTCTTATCTGCAAAAATTTATTTATCTTGTTTTTTCAGTTAGGAGGAGAGTTTCCGTTTTGCATTTAACTTGTTTCGTTCTTTTATAGTGCAAGAGAATGTCGGGAGCTTAAAAATTGTTTCATGAAGGATTTTATCTTTAAAATTACACTCTGCGAATGTGCGTATTATTTATTCCTTTCTACAAATTAAATAAGGAATAGAGATTTTCATAAATGCGTGTTAATGAAGTAATTCTCGAGTAGAAAGGTGAAATGATACATAAATGTGAAATTTATACGAACATGCTACGTGACAACTAATTTCAGGTTATATTAAACTAGCTGATCTCCCACAGAGCATTTGCAGGTTATAAATTCAACAATCAAACTTGAGAATGATTGCGCGATATAAACAAACTAAGATGTTGCCATTCCAAAGAATCGGAAATTAGAAATTAAGTTATGAATAGAAATACTTTTTAAGGAATGGAAATAAATTTGTTAAAGTCTAAAATTTGTCATTAAAATACAAATATTATGTTACCTTTCTATGCTAATCATTAAACAAATTTTTAAATATCGTTTTACCATAGTTTGTTTTTTGCATGTCAGTATCGTATCGTACTGCAAAATTTAATCGTAACTGGTTCCCGTTAAGTGGAATATATATAGGGATATTTTTAGTTTAATAATAAAAGGTACGTATAAGCATGATTCTAGAACGGGTATACTAGCATCATTATATGTAGTAAAGAAAGAGGATTGTAGATGGATGCGTTATAAAAAGTTCTAGTTCAAGCTTTCACCAAATAAATGGAAAAAATGGTGAAATTTAGCTGCAACCAACATTTGGTACTAAAGTTGAACCATTATAATCGCTCCTACTTTCACATTCAGCTAGGCGAAACTACACCATTATAATGGTTAAACTTTGTACCAAATGTTGGTTTCAGCTACATTTCACCATTTTTTCCCTTTTTTTGGTGAAAGGTAGAACTAGAATTTTCTGCAATGTACAACTTAAATTTAGCTGGGTTAGAGAAGCTTCTGCTAGCAATTAACTGCCCAGTTAAGAAAAGTTCTTAGTTAAGTAAATAATTTCCTTCGCAATTATTGTTTTTATCCCATATTTTACCGAAAATCAAAAGCAATACATTGGATTCTTTGTAATTGTGCAACTTAAATTTTGCTGGATTAGTCTAGTTTCTGCTAGCAATCGACAGACCAGTTAAAAAATAGTTGTTAATTAAGTCAGAAGCTTCATTTGTAATTACTACTATACACTGTAAAAAATTCTACTTCAACGTTTCACCAAAAAATGAAAAAAATAGTAAAACTTAACTGCAACCAACATTTGGTAGTAAAGTTAACCATTATAATCGCTCCTAGTTCCACATACATGATGAAACTAAGTGAAACTACACACCATTATAATGGTTTAACTTGGCACTAAATTTTGGTTGCAGCTAAATTTCACTTCTTCTTTTTTTTTTTGTGAAAACTAACTTTTTAGTGCGGTTTCTGCTTTCTTTCGGACAATGACCTACAGTTACACATACATTATTATGCAAGACTGAATATATGCAAATATACACATGTCAGTCAGGATAATTTAGGTAAAAAGTTGCTTACTTATTCATTCATTTTATTATTATAATGACAAATCTTCCAGTTAAACCCTTTTTTACTTTCATAAAAAAGAATCCAAATAGTTTCAGTAAGAAAATAATATTCGCATAATATGTAGCATACATTTTAATCTTTCTTTGAAATTATTTTGCAGTTAAATTACCGAATTCATAATACGTACGCTGGGAAAACAATATACCATCGTGTGAAAAATACTATTTATTAAATTAAATATCAAATAAATGATCGAAACTTTTAAGCTAAATGTTAAAGAAGTAGATAAGATCATTTTTTCTATTTATTTTATTGAATTCTGACCTAAATTTAGGGTTTTCTTTTTTTACATATCGTCCAATGCTTTCACAGACTACATTAAGCACTTCTTGAAAACCTTTTTCGAATCATTAATTCACCTTTTAAATGAAAATAAAGATGCATTCAGTAATAATTTAGTTTATGTAATCAATTAGAGTCGGAAATTTTCTTAATTAAAATGTTCGTTATTTTGTTCTTACTTTCATGCATTGTAAAAAACGTTTGTTTACTGAGGAAATCAAATACTGATTTTAAAAAAAAACTCCTACTTTTCCAATTTCATATATAAATAAATAAGTTGAATTCATTGAATTCACGATATGTTAGTATCAGAACTCAAATAAGTAAACTGGGGAGAATTTTTTATTGCGAGAAGTTTCTTAAATAATTTATTTCATCTTAAGTTTTAGTTCCTAGAAAATATTAGATTTTTTTTTCTCTAGGGTACTTTATAGCTGCAAAAAAATACTTAATCACATCCTTCAGCAAGTTTCTAATTTTAGTATCGTCATATATATTGCAACAAAGAAATTTAACGATAAAAGTGTACGATAAATATATTCGCCTCATTTCTTGCAGGGGAAAAAAAGAGATTTAAATTTCTATTTTGGAAACGTTATTACCTCAGTTACTGTGCTCAAAAAAATCAAATGAAAAGTTTTTACGGGGAAACTGAAGACCATGAAAAGCTTTCTAGTTAATTAGGTGTGCGCAACCTTGACACAGAATTATATATAAAATAATTACCTTTCGACGAACAATATTTTAAAGCTTCGAGGATTCTCGAGCTTCCAGACGCTTGTATGAAGAACTATTTAAATTTTTTTCGAACCAAAGCGTTTGTTTTTTTTTTAAAGGGAAAAACGTACTTTGTCCCTTTATTTCACATGCGTTTTTCACCTACTTTCCCGTAAGAGTAAAACAAAAGTGAAAAAAGTATGAAACAAGGCTTAATGTATCGTAAAAATAGTTGAATTGCAAAAAGTCAAAAATAAGTTTATTAATTAAATAAATATTGAAAATTAGAAGAAAAATAATGAAAGTTGAGTTTTGAGATGGGGGGAAAAAGTGTGTATTTTGGTCTGTCTGCCATCCCCAACCCCCCTAATGTTGAAAAAGTTATCCGATTCGAAAGATTTTTTTTTTTTTTTGCTTCGAAAGATCTCGGTTAAGGACATCTCATTTCCATATTTTGTTTTTTTGATTTGAACAATATTTTGTTCAATTTGAACAGTTCAAAAAATCTTAATATTAGCTCCTATGGGCAAATAAAAAGCAAAGTGCAAAACCACCGAGCATAAGATGAAAATTCAGATAAGCTTATCGAAAGGAGTTTTCGGCGTAAAATATTTTTTGATTTGAAAAGTTTGTTTTCCCCCCACAACCATTGGTTTGCATCTCATCAAGTAAACAATTGCAAAATATTCGATGAGAGTTTGACGGAAGGCTAATAAATTAAAATAAAAACTTACCTTAATATTCATATAGGAAAAAAGGGGGTAAACTTCGTTGAATCACTGAAAAAGAAAAGAGACTGCTTTACGCTCTATCTGTTCTTTTACTATTTAAAAATGCATAAGTGAGGCCTCCATCGCCAGAAATAGTTCAAAAGCTTCCAAGTGCTAAAAACTACACATGACACCACCGCTTCTCTGGAGGTCAAGACAGAAAACACATAAGTATAGAAAAGGATTATATTTTAAAGGATTATTTAATGTTATGTTATTCATATTTTTAGCTACCTTTCTGTTGGCCCGATAAGAGGGGAATCTCCCCGAAATAATATCGTGAAACTGTCGGTATCACGGTGCTCTTATACGTTCCAAGTACAGTGAAACCTATAAAGTTGACCACCTTTGTAAGTTGACCACCTGTCTAAGTTGCCCACTTTTGTCAGGAACGGAATTAGCTCTTCACCTTCTACCTCACTCTCTATAAGTTGACCACCTGTCTAAGTTGACCACAAAAGTGCTGCAGCGCAAGTGGTCAACTTACACAGATTTCACTGTATCTCTCTTTTTCCAAAAGGCATTGTTACTAACGAATAAATGTGCACTTGAAAATTGAATATTCTCATCAGGGTTTGCACCTCGGTTTTTCGCACATTTTGAGAGAGAACGCTTCATTAATAGGACTATATTTGTTGCAATATACAGTAAAACCTGTAAAGTTGACCACCTGTCTAAGTTGACCCCTTTTATTAGGAACGGAATTAGACCTTCACCCTCTACCTCACCCTCTATAAGTTGACCACCTGTCTAAGTTGACCAGTAAAATGCTGCACCGCAAGTGGTCAACTTACACAGATTTCACTGTAATAACAATTGCAAAGATAGCATTCAATCGGATAACTTAATGAAAAATTACACTTCTCCGTTTGTCTGCAATTAATTACTATATCGCTGTTTAAAATTTAACTTCGTGGTGTCGTACATTGTGAGCACAGCATCCGTTGCATGTTAAAATCACACTATCGTCACACTAATAGTATTTAGCTTAAACTCTGTCATCATTACTGGAATATTTTTTTTAAATAAATGTATGCATTTTTACTAGGTTACATTACGTGTACTGTCTGAAAATTCCGTATGTTCAAGATTCACATCTGCTTTCACGTTAAATAACTTCTTGAAACCGACTGTTGACTTACTTTTACACACTACTCAGCAAAACACTAAAAAACATAATAATTTTCACATTTAAAGTTGTTTGGCGTTGAATTTTAGAAGGCATCGTCAAGTAGGGGAAAGCCAGTCGAGTTGGCCCACAATCAGAAAACATTTTTTTTTTTTAATGAAGGAAAATGTTAATTTTTTGCCAAACGTATGGTAGATATTATAAAATACATTGCTTCTGTATGTCTTTCCATCACTATTTAATTGTTAAGTTGCAACATAAAACGACAGAAAAGGACAAGCCAAGACAGCTATTTTTTACATCTCTCCTTATAGGGCAGGTACAATTGCGCACATGGGTGGTTTACACGCATGGGAATAGCTTTCGATAATAAATAGACTGTATTAATAATATTTGCAAGTAAATTGCTAAAATAGCTGTAAAAACGTTTGTTTAAAAAGTATCTTACTGACACTCATCACAATGAAAATCAGAGGAACAGAAATGAAAATTCAAGCCTTTGCATTTGGAAGGAAAGCAATAAAAACGACTTTGTATCGTACATTTTCAGAGGAAAAAAAAACTATGAATTCAAGTAGACAATGTGGTGTTGTAACTGTACAACTACCCGAATTCGCGAGGCACTCATACGTCCCATTCCAACCAAAAATTCAAGTGCGCCATCTCTCCGACCGCGCACTCTCTCCAGGTTTCACCTTATACACTGTTACGTAACTGGTAGTGCATTTTGAGTCACGATATCAAACTGATTTATTGAACCTTTAAATGTTAAGTTTGAAGGAAAATGTGTAGATGTTTTATGGGTAAAAAGCAAAATGAATGGTTGGAGCAATAATACAGAGGTGTTCAAAAAAATGTATACACTAGTTGACTATGAATATCTTTAAACATAATTTTTAAATATCAATGTTCTGTAACACGATTTTTATTTGATATTGTAAAATGTACTTGCAATTACATGTATTCAAAGTGACCGTCATTAGCAGCTAAACATCGGGGATGCCGCTTAACAGCTGACCGAACTACGGGCTTTCCATGTTTCTGGTGTAAACACGCGGTCGCAATGGTTTCTCGTAGCAAATTCAGAGTAGATGGCTTATGTCGATAAACTTCGTTTTTCAAAGTCCTTCACAGGTAAAAGTCCATAGGTGTAAGGTCTGGTCACCTCCGCCATGATTAGTAACGAACTGGCATCTGCTAATGCTTGAATGCAGGCTACACAGGCTATCTGTTGACTAACCATTGAACTACAATACCAAGCAAGATTCATAGCTGCATGTCATTTCGTTCTGTGTAGGTTCACTGTCAATGAGTGTATACATTTTTTAGACCTCTCTGTTGTTATATTTTTAAAAATTGATGTCCTAAATAAAAGAAAATTTTTCCACGAATAAAATCTTTCCAGTTTCCCGATAACTTTATCCATTTTAATACAAATATTTCTACATGAAATGTATAAAATATGCATACATCTCTTATTGCAATTGAATATTCTCAAAGTTTACGCAGAACTTTTGAAAACATGAAAGCTTCATTATTCAAGATCAAAAACAAATGTTATGTCTCACATCATGTTTTCCTTTTTAGAGGGAAAAAACGCTTCCAATAAAAATCTGAAATGAATTATTTATTTTCTCTTTTCCTAATTTTGAAATGGCAACAAAGCAGAAAAGTGGCATCACATTAAGAACATGAGAGGAATTTCAGAAAGAAAGCATTTTCTCTTGGAAAAAAAAAAAGCTTTTCGATATTGCATAATTTCGAAATAAGCTTATAATGTTTCTCAATGTGACAGTTCCGAAAATGAAAAGATCGAAATTTCTATTTATTTTGACACACTAAATTCTGTAATATTTAGTTCTGAGTTATTAGGTTTATAAAAGTGGCATTGTTTACAATTTCTTTTATTTTCTTAATGCATTTGAAATATTTGGAAAGCGTTATAAATAAGAAGCACTACACTAGGCTTTCAAAAAAAAATTCTGCATTCTCTTAAAAGTAAAGAGACAAAATGAAAACCACACTTAGAAATATCATTCCGCATGTGTTTCTTTTCTTTCTTTTTTGCTTAATTTATTTAAAAGAGTGGAATACGTAAGTAAGGAGATCTTGCCTGTAGTAATCGAAGAGAAATTTCCTACAATACGAACAATTTCTTCAATTAGTTAAAAAAGTTTTCGGTGGATTAGATTAATATTTAATAGCAAAAACCAGCTAACCACCCAAATATATAACACTGACTTTGAAATCATTTTGAAATTAATTCTTTTAAGTGGACAAATTTTTCCTGGGGAAAGTTTTCATTGTACAAGAATAGAATTTGATATTAATTTACAAACTTTGATGCTCCTTCTTTTCTTTGCAACATTTAATCCGAAATTACTATCCTTGTTGTCAGGTGGGCATAAAAAATTACCATATCGTTCTTTAAAAAATGTAAAAAGCCATTGACGTCGAGCAAAATTCAATGTAAGCAGAAATAATTCCAAATTATTTTCTATTATTGCTCTCAAGTGACTCATTTAGAAGAAAGTTGTTGTTTTCTTCTGAACTAAATTAATAAGAATATTAAGAAGCATAAAGAAATCAATATTTTCCCCAAACTACGGTTTATTAAATACGTTTTAATTTAACTGCTGAAAATTGCAATTACTCGTATTTTGACAACAATTTATTCAATTTTGGATATTTAAATTGATAGATTACAAAAAGTTGCTTCAATTTTTGGTTACTTTAGCTTTCAGCTGCTTATTATATTTCTAATAGCTGTTGTGATTTAAAAAGTTTTCTACAACTTTTACATTAATAAGGAAGACACTTAAAACAATATTTTTTTTTTTTCTATATCTGTTAAATTGCTTTTTACTTAGTTTGTCACACCAGACCAGCTTTGAAATCGGATTTTTTATTATTTCATTTTTTATAAAAATTATCAACACACTTATGTTAAAAATGCTGATTATCAACACTTTCCGTACTAATTGTTTTTATTTACCATCTTAATTACAATATAATCTTGTCCAATATTTATCTTGACTTCCGCACGTTTTTATGTACTGTAAACAATTTTAAAGGTTGTTTATTAGGACGTTTTGGCAATTACGTTGTACGGAACAATTAAAAAAATACTGCTTCGCTTTATAATTAAGAACCATAACGTACGAGATAGAAGAAGAATATTGTTAGAATGTTCCAATTAAATTCTGTCAAATTCTTTTATTAGTTTTATTTTTTCATATCATTTAGGTTAACTATGCAGTAGAGTTTATATTATAAAACAAACAATTGCCTATTTATGAATTCCTAAGATGCATTTTTACTGTGTTGGCAGTAAAATTTTTCAGTGTATTTTTACATATTTATTTCGTTTACTATTATTATTATTATTGCTATGCCATTATTTATTTACTTATTGATTTTAATATTTTTACTCGCGTTTTTGTTGCGTTTTTCTGGATATTTTTTTTTTTTTAATTTTTACGTTTACTTTCAATTCTGCGTCGACAGGGTGGCGTAGTGGTAAGGCGCAGACCTCGTACGCCCAAGATTGCAGGTTCAAACCTGGCCCAAGTCGGTGGGTTTTCAAGATGCAAGAAATCGTCTGCGCGCATGTCGTATGATTGTGCGACATGTTAAAGATCCCTTGGGTATCCGTTTGGCATGGATACTCTCAGCTAAATTAAATTCCTAGTGCCGTTTGCATCAACGAGAGCTCAGGTGCTGCCATCAAGGGCAAAATAAATGCGGCAATGGTACCACACTCATTGTGGTGCCGCTGACAGAGTTGGTACCAATCTCTGTGGACGCACTAAGTCGGCAATGGTTGAGGACCAATACAGCAGCACCATTTAGAATGAAGAAAAACTCTCAATTCTGCTGAAGATCACCACTGGGGGCTTTAAAAAACAAATAACACGACCAGGGCCATGTGCTCACTACTTTTCTTTGCTACACTAACAGAGACTTTTACTGAAGGGGTAAATTTTCTTGTTGGTTAAGAATGTAGTTAGGATTGCAAAGTTTAGAGTTCTTAATCAAGGTGCATGGCCTCACAATAACAGTCTTCTCATGTTAATTGTGAACCGATTGTCATGAACCGAAGAAAAGTTACAATCTAATCAGAGGCGTAGCTAGGTGGGGGCAAGGATGGACAGCTGTCCCCGGGCGCAGCGTCAAGAGGCGCCAAATTAATGTCAATTTATTTTAATTTTAAATGCGAAAAGAAAATTATTTGAACTGAATAGGTGTGAACATGTTCCACAAAAAAATGGGTGCACCGCAAATCGTATCGGGAATGACCAATGTAACACAGGAGTGCGTGGGAAATCCGTCAAATAATTTTGCGAAGCCAAAGTGTCTCATTTTTCCCTTAAAAATGAATAGTCGCTAATAAACATGAAAGTTAAAAGGGCTGCTTTTTAGAGCTATATATCATTTAGGAAGCATAAGAATTTTTAAAATTTCCTTTAGGGGCGCCCCCTGAGGCACAGGGGGCGCAAAATCTTCAGTTGTCCCTGGGCGCTGAAAACCCTAGCTACGCCTCTGAATCAATGCTTATTTTCTATTACCCGTATTTACAAACTCTGGTTTGAAACTAAACTCATAGTGTCATTGGTGGGATACAAAAACACTGCATGTTGAAAACTCCCTTATTATTCTTCTTTTTTTAATTTTTTTTTTACAAAACTAGTTATTGAAGGGTTTTAGAATACTTTAAAGGGTATTATTCAAAGATTTAAAAATAAAAAACAAAATATTCAAGTATTTGATGCAAAATCTTAATTTCAGATTAAGCGAGAGAAAAAAAGAAAAGAAATTTATGTTCCGAGTTCTTAGTTTCAGATTTAGCGGGGGAAAAAAAGATGAAATTTATGTTTCAAATCAAAGGGAATTCTCAATTTAATGATGCTTGTAAAAATGCACATTTCAAATTGACTTTAATCAGTACACTAATGTTGAAACTCTCATTAAATATCCTTTTTTATGAGAAGAACCTATTTCGCAAGCCTCGTTTTAATTATGAAAGTCCATAATTGTGTTAGAAATCTTTTTCCGCACCATGTGAAAGAGATGGAAGCCGGCACAATCATTTCACTTCGTAAAAGCATCAAGATGAAGTTTAGCAATATTAACGCAGTAATTTAAGCGAATAGTCTCCTTTTTATGCACTTCATAAGTTGAAAATAAGCACTATTTCTGCAAAAAAAAACACTTTTTAATTGCTTATTTTTAGTTTTAGTTTTAGGACTAAATCTAAAAGAACACATCAAAGTTAATTGAATGAAATTGTGAGTGTACTTAATTTTAAAAAATTAAAAAGAAACGAAAAGGAAAGAAAAATGAAAAATACCACAAGTACTATTAAAATTTAATTGAAAAAAATGAAAAAAAGTATGATATATTCCGTTACATAAGTACAAAAGAGAGAGGAATAAATTTAAATCAAACAAAAATATAGAACAATTGAAAGCAATCAATTGAAAACGCACACGTGGTCATGTGAGGTCTTACCTCTTCTCTGATTGTATTACCCCCCTAACTAATGAAAAATAAAATATAAAATTCAGGAACATTGTTTATGCGTTTTAAACTTCTATATATCAGCGAAAAAACAGAAAAGTTTAAATTTTTCGCTCGTTGAAGACAAAATATGTTTTGAAACATTTTTTGCAAATAGAAATGACAGGATGAATATAAGAGAAAAAGAAAAGGCCTCATAACATGTTTTATAAATTGATGCTGTTAAACATATAGTCTTGATTTGCTCGTATTCCCTTTCAGTGTGTATGGTAATAACAATCAATGCATGAGTTATTTTCCTATAATCGCGAGAGAGTACATTGTTTATGTTAACGGCAGAAAAATACGAGATGCATTCAAGTTCTAAGGCCTCCGATTTTTTTTCTCCAAACTGGAAATAAATAAAAACTTATGCATTGGTTTAAAATGAGCGTGCGTTCGTTGTCAATTCGTCACAGATACGGCAGCACTATACGACAGAAGGAATTTTAGCATTAGCGCCGAGAATGAGAACTGTTTTAGATACTTAAAATGGCTACGTTTTCCTTAGTTGAACAACGTGCAATCATTCATTTTCTGAATTTGCGTGGTGTGACACCAATTGAAATTCATCGACAGTTGAAGGAGACATGTGGTGATGGAGTTATGGATGTGTTGAAAGGGCGTTCGTGGGTGCGACAGTTTAATGAAGGCAGAACATCGTGTAACAACAAAGCGAAACAATCTCGGGCTCGCACAAGCCGGTCTGACGACATGAGGTGAAAGTGGAGAGACTTGTTTTGGGGGATCGCCGAATGACTGTTGAACAGATCGCCTCCAGTGTTAACATTTCCGTTGGTTCTGTGCACACAATCCTGCATAACGACCTGAAAATGCGAAAAGTGTCCTCCAGGTGGGCGCCACGAATGCTGACGGACGACCGCAACAGTTTCTTCTTGACAACAACTTTGAAGTGATTTCTCATGCTCCCTGACCTGGCTTCTAGTGACTTTTGGCTATTTCCAACAATAAAAGACACTATCCGTGGCAGCACATTCACCAGCAGTGCTGCTATTGCTTCAGCGATTTTCCAGTGGTCAAAACAGACTCCTAAAGAAGCCTTTGCCACGGCCATGGAATCATGGCGTCGACTTTGTAAAAATGTCTACGTCTGCAGGGAGATTACATCGAGAAGTAACACCAATTTCATAGTTTTTGAGGAGTATTTAATTAGAAAAAAAAATCGGAGGCCTTAGGAATGCACCTCGTATGGCTGCCGTTTGAAGTCGTTAGGTATGATGATACGTATAAGTATGCTAGTAACTTCGAAGATAATATAGTTTTCTGAAGTTTCGGATTTTTTTTCTTCTATATATGCCTAATTGTCTACCTTGATACCAAGTTTCAAGTTTCTAAGTCACTTAGAAGTAGGTTAGGTTTCTGATGAGTGGAGTGGAGTGATAAAAATGAGTTTTCAGATCTTAATAATTCCATAACCATAAGAGGTACATCAATGAAATTTGATATGCTTGGCATTAAGGAGATCTCTATTAGACGTACAAAAGTCTCAAGGCGTTAAGGAGATCTCTATTAGACGTACAAAAGTTCAAGTATGTAGGTCTAATAATTTTTGGATAATGATGGGGTCAAAAGTAGCTCGAAATGGTTCGGGTAAATATACACATTTGGCCGATGTCGCAGTTTCTGAACTTGGCGGACACGCTGCCGTGAGTCTAAATAAAAAAAAGGGTGGGTGCCAAAAATCGCAGCTTTCTAGAATATCTGATTCTTCATTGCTCTCTGTCTTAACTTCCAATTTGTCTCGAATATTCTCGAACGTCCGTGTGACTGGTGCAAGCGTGTCTAAATGTTACTCCTCCCTCTATTCCAACCAGCATCTATCGAACTGATTCCTACCGAATCAATGGTAATTGTGAATGTTGTAATTTTCGTATGAACTTTAATTCGCGGTATTAAATATTCCCAACAGCATATTTATACGAAATCACGGATAAAGTTTCATGTAGGCATAAGGCAGTTGCTGTACAGGTTAATCAACAAGGCCATAGCCGGCTGGAGCGAAACAAATCATATTCACAACTCAAAAACGCCTGTATGTGTGATAGTTGTCTATAAAGTCTGTTATAATAACACGGAAACTCAAGTAAATCAAACAAAGCTCTTAGGCTGCCCAAATCATTTTGAATATTCAGCTGCTTCAATTCATTAGTTAAAAAAGTATCGAATATTATATTCAAAATAAGAGTCGGTTGGTCTTTCTGTAGTTAATAAATCTATGTATGCAAAAGAGCAGTGTCTGTCTGTCCATTTGTCTGTGTGTTCGCTATAGGCCGTTTCACCGATCCGCATTCGGCACGGTTAAAATTTACGACCCGAGAAACTCATCGCTGCAAAAATGAAAATTGTGACTCAATTAGTTTTTTCTTAATTATTTTTTTAAATTTTGTAGCAGTGTCTTTTGATTCGTTCATATGTTTTGCGGTTCTTTCATATGTTTTTCACAAACTTGCTATTTACAAATTGGCAACATACGGTTGCTATTGAAATTTTGCTTACGTTCTTATTCATATACGTATCTTTCACAAATATACTTACATCTGTTGGGGATATAAGTAACATGTATCGTTTTGGATGAATTTTAATTATTATTTTCGTACATTTTTCGTAGAATATGTAATTTCGTTGTGTTGTGTGATTAAATTTGTATAAAAAAATACAATTGAACTAAGTCATAGTACCACCGAAGAAATGTACTTTGTTTGGAAAATCTTCGGATGCAAAATGAATGAAGACACAAAGTACACGCGAAACAGAAAAAGAACGCAATCAAAGGCTTCAAGAGAATGCTGTACGAAAACACGCTGTACGAAAATCATTGCAAGCAGAAAAGAACGTAATCGAAGGCTTCAAGAAGATACTGTAAGACATGCTGCTGGTAGATCATCGGAAACAGAAGAACGCAATCGAAGGCTTTTAGAAGATGCCTTAAGACAAGCTGCTGGGAGATCACGTGCCATGACTACTAACCAGTGGAGTTTATCTGCTTTTCCCTACAATCCAGATTTTGAATATGCATCTCAGGATTAGGTAAGCATTGGATCAATGTCAAAAATTTGTGACAGTTGGGGTGCTTAAAAGTGACCTAGAGAATCATAAGGAATGTGTTGTAGTAATGAAAAAGTTGTATTGCCTAACATTCAAGAACCTCCCGAGCCTTTGATGACATTACTCACCGGCAGTACATCTGATTCAAAACATTTCCTACAAAATATACAAGCTTACAATAATTCTGCATTTGCAATGACCTCTTTCGGAGCAAACATAATTACTGAACGAAGTTTCGTGACTACTTTTAAAGTTCAAGGTCAGATTTATCACAGATTAGGTTCACTGCAACCCACATTAAATGAACAAGCAAAATATCTTCAAATATACTTCATTTCCGATTTGCAACAACAAGCACAAAACATGTTCCACAAACCCAGCAACAAAATTTGAACTCATGTTGCAACTTCAGGAGATGCTCCCATGCTCCATGATTCGAATCATTATATTCAAAGTTTTAACACGTTGAGTGCCACGTCAGTCACCGGTGACTGACAGTATAAAATATGATAATAAAGGTAAAAATTGAACATTTTTTCAGAAAACTTTAATGGATTTTATTGAAACAAGGTAAACATAAAAATGGTTGTCACAAAATGTTATAACCTGTTTGGTCAAATTTCGTGCTATTTTTCTGCCACTCTGTACCGCATTTTCTTCATTGCACGATTTGCAATATTTCCGCACTGCTGAAACTCGGCCAGGTTTTGTCTGCATATTGTGTCTTTTTTTACTGGTTGCAATGCTGCTGGATGGAACGTCGGCTTCCTTGCAATTTGTTAAGTAAACCGCCAATTTCTTCCGGAATTCCGTAATGCTGATTCTTTTCGTCGTTCTATTTTTGAATAAAATAAAACTATTTAGGACTGCAGTGTTTAGTAAAAGTTTAATAGCCAGTTTCCTATAACACTTCAGAGATCTTCTTAGTGGACTATTATAACCATTCATCTGATCAGAAAAGTCCACAGCTGCTTTTCCTCTATTATAGTCCACTATAATTTTGGGTTTCAACTTGTTCCCTGATCGGCTCTGAACATTCACCATTTCCGACGAATGTTTTGTTGACAGAACTAATATATCCCGCTTGTGTTCCATTTTAAAATGGTTATTCCTTTTTTGTTTTGTTTCGCAATTGCCTCTCCCCGTTGTGACAAATTCCCTCTCCTCTCACGAGAGCCGCGTAGTTCGCCGGGACCCCCTCTGCGGAGAAGAACCGCCGACCGCCTTTTCAACCATTGTCCAACAAGTGGGGACAGCACGGCTGTACAATACGGCCAGACGCTGTGGCGCCGAGTTGGACACTTCTGCAAATTAAAAACGACAAGCGGGTGGAGCACCGATCGGCGCGCCTTCTTTGCTGCAAGCCGCCGCGACTCGAGACGAGACGGAGAGGCCCAAGAATTTCGGCGCCGGACCCAAACCAATCCCGTGGAACGTTTACAATTTTCCACGAATAAGAAATTTAGGGGCGCTTATGTACCCCCGCCCCTTTAGCAAAGAGGACGACAGCCTGGAACTTGAGTGTGTGTGTGGTGTGAGAGTTTTTGGAGAGAGGAGGGCACGCTCCTGGAGAGGGATTCTGTATGTTGGGCTCGCCCCGGGCCGGAAAAGTCGAAGGTGCAACGCCTCGATTGAGTTGATGTTTCTTGCATCGGACTTATAACGAGTGTTCCTGCCGGAATCCGGAGGGACGGACAATCTGGAAGCTATTGTCAGGAACAGTATATTGTATATAGTGTAGATAGAAATATTGAATTAGTCCAGAAATAAATCAGATAAAAAAAGTAAATATTTCGACTGTAGTCTGTACGTTGGACCTTGTGAGGATCCACACGCTACTTCTTATCAATCACAGGCCGCATACGTTACAGACCTAAAAATAAAATGGTGGCAGCTCAGTGGATCCTGAATCCTGGAAAAAAAAAATTAAAGGACACCATTGTCCTGGAAGAAATGGATTAAGCTACTCCAGCTGCGGACACCCTCGTCCAGTGGAAAGAAGTGGAAATAACTCTAGCTGTGGACACCCTCGTCCAGTGGAAAGAAATTCGTGAGAACCCTCAAGTTGCGGACACCCTCGTCCAATTTAAAGAATTCGACAGAGCTTACGTAAGCTACATCGAAGACGCCCAGCCCTTGATGTGAGTGATCGCATGTGAATCGGCGAGAGAGAGGAATCATTCCTGGGGAAGGAAGAAACCAGAAAAAAAAAAAAACCAGATGATACGGATGCCGAAGAGCGGAATCATAGGCATAGGTGAGCTTGATTTTTCATTCTAGAGGCATAAAGAGTAATAAATTGTGTAAAGGTTTTTGTTTTTAAAAAAGCTAGAGTTGAGTAACTTTAAAATGTAGATAAATTGATTAGTATTTAAATTTTAAAGTCATACAAATGATAAAAAACATTTTGTTGCACAAATGCATATTAATTTTTATTCACGAAGTTATTATTCCGATAAGTAGGCAAATTTTAAGAAAAATTTGATAGAAGTTCTGTGAACGATTCTATTTTACTGTGAAATTCATACAAATGAACTCAAATTATTAGGATATTTTATGAAGTTTCATAAATGAAGTAAGATTATAATGGTTTTGTATTAGGAACCTACTGTAGACGGGAAGCTTGAAATTGTTTTGCATGTTATTCAATTTATGTTGAGTAATTAAGGGGTTAAACAAGAGTTATCGAGTTCTCAAAGAATTTTTAAACATTTCGCAGTGTTCAAATTATGTGTATTGAGATATTGTAGTAAAATTGTATTCTTGAAATCATATTTAACTATAGATTTCACACATGTTTAATACACCGTTGTAGTTGACAGAATTTGCAATTGATAAAATTTTTAGAAATTGGGAAAAGTGTTATTGCCAAAATGGGAAGTTTCTTGTTTGAACTTGACAAGGATAGTTTGCGACATATAGCCTCGGAGTTTGGGGTGGAGACGTCAGACTCTGACACTCGTAGGCAGATAGTTAAAGCAATTTTAGGGTCGGACGATTATGATGAAGAGTTCGCAAAATCGACTTGCAATCTTTTGTTAAGAGAGAAAGAAAGCGGACGGGAGAAAGAAGAAAGGGAAAGAGAAAGGGAGAAAGAATTAAGAGAGTTCGAACTCGAAAAATTGCGATTAATGCAAAGCGGCGAAGCCAATAGCGTAACTTCCGCGCATAGTGATGATGAAAGGACAAACATGCAATTAAAGTTTGTTATGCAAAAATATGAGCCTGAAAAGTCAGATATGGCATTGTATTTAACGTTGTTCGAACGTCAAGCCAAAAAGGCAAAAATCGATGAGGAAGAATGGGTAACTTATCTTCTCGGGTTATTACCTATTGAAATTGTAGAGATAATTATGCGCGAGCCAGAAGAACGGGCCGACGATTTCGACCACGTTAAGTCTATTTTGTTAAATAGGTTTAAGTTAAGCCCCGAAACCTTCAGAACCAAATTTGCACAACATCAGAGACGGCCGGGAGCTCTGTGGAAAGATTTGATATTCGAATTAAGGAGCTACCTAGAAGGGTGGTTAAAGGGGGTGAAGGTTGAAAATTACGATTCATTAAAAAACTTAATGATCGCTGATCAAATAAATAGGCGCGTTCCACCAGAGATGAAAGAGCACTTTTTAGACGATTGGGGGACAATAGTTGACCCCGATGAACTAGTGAACAAATTGGATGAATATGAGGCGACGAGACGCATGTCTCGGAAACACTTAAGTTCCCACAAAATACCAGAGAAAAAAATGAACGAAAGGCCAAATTTTATGGGGAAACCGAAAGGGGAGGATAATAAAACTGAAAATTATCAAAACCAATCGAAAAATTGGAGAAATCCTCAAAGTTCGGAGTCGAAATGGCGGAGTAGGGAATTTGAAAAAAGAAAGGCTCCCTCATGCTATGAGTGCCATTCCACTGACCATTTGCGCCCGCAGTGTCCCGAGCTTAGGAAAAATAAAACCCAACTAGTAAATAATCTATCAAGTGGGGAAAAGTTTGCGCCCTCATTTGCTCCGTACCTTAGCCAGGCGAAGGTAAATGAAAAGGAAGCTGTGATATTACGAGATAGTGGGACAAGCCTAGATGTTTCTCCTCACCACTTAGTAAACCCCGGTGATTACACAGGAGAAACAGTCTGGCTTAAACAACCCCTAGAAAATAATTTTAGATGTTTACCAGTTGCTAGGGTTTTGATAGAAAGCGACCAATTTGGTAAAATAAATACCAAAGCCGCAGTCGTGGGAAAATCTGTGCAATTAGAGCACTATCTCATGGGGAATTTAACTCAGGAGTTAATAGATGAAACGAAAAGAAACCCGCATTTAATTAATGCGGTAGTGACACGGAGTCAAACTGCGATTCAAAATGCCCCCGAATCGGAGAACCTAGTGGAAATTACACCAGAAACAATCCAAAATTTTAATTCGGATGTAACAGAGAGAGAAAATATTCATCTACCCCCAGCAGAAGTCCAAGAGTTAGCCCTCGTAAAAATAAGTTCGGAAGAGTTTAAAAATGAACAAAAGAATTGTTTGGACCTCAAGCCATTGTGGGAGAAGGCTGCGTCCGGTAAATCCCCAGGATTGATAACAGAAAACGGACTATTGTTCCGAAAAACAACTGATCATAGAGGCATGGAGAGGAAGCAATTAGTTATTCCCCTCAAATTTAGAGTTCAAATACTAGAATTGTGTCACGAAGGTGTTGCGGCCCATTTGGGTGTTACAAAAACGAAAGATAAACTCCTTAGGTATTATTATTGGGAAAATTGCGTGAAAAATGCGGAAGAGTTTGTAAAATCTTGTGATCCTTGTCAGAGAGTAGGGAAATCAGGTGAGAAAAAGAAAGCAACGTTAAAATTAGTCCCCATAATCAGAGAAATATTTTCTAAAATTAACGTGGACACGGTTGGGCCCCTTCCCTATTCTCAAAAGGATAATCGTTACCTGGTAACAGCCATATGTATGGCATCCAAATACCCGGAGGCGATACCAGTTAAAGATATTAGCTCTACATCAGTCGTAGAGGCTTTGCTAATCATTTTTAGCCGATTAGGATTTCCCAAAGAAATTCAGTGTGACTTAGGGACATGCTTCACTAGCAATTTAACTACAACCTTTTTCGAAAAATATGGTATCAAAATTTCCCATAGCTCAGTAAGGCATCCCCAAAGTAACCCACAGGTCAGTAAAGCGTCTACTACGAGTACTTTGCCTAGAGTCGGGAGAAGATTGGGAGAAAAATCTGCCCGCGGCGCTATTAGCTTTACGCACGGTGACACATGAATCGACAAATTTCAGCCCTGCGGAGCTAGTTCACGGGAGAAATCTTCGCACCCCCGAAACATTGTTGTTCGAAAAATGGGTGGAACCAGAGGAGGAAGAAAGCGCGGTGACAGAATACGTTTTCGAACTTATCAATCGAATGAAGCGTTGTCAAGAGCTAGCATCAGAGCGCGTTTCTGAGATGCAGATAAAAAGAAAGACGTGGTACGATAAAGACGCAGTTCAAAGAATCTTTAAACCGGGAGATCGTGTTTTAGTTATAGCAGCTTCTAAGCCAAATAAATTAGCAGTGCAGTGGGTAGGACCCGGGATAGCAGAAAGTCAACTTTCGGACACGAATTACATAGTTAAAATGCCTGGGAACCCAGAAAAATCTCAAGTTTATCATGTGAACTTATTAAAACCTTATCATCAGCGCGCAGAATTAGTAAACTTGTTAATTAGTGAAGAACGTAAAGAAACTTCTGACTCTGATCTTGAAATACCGTACCCAATGTCAGACCCCAATATTTACGATTTTGAAGAAATTGTTAGGGATAGTGAATTGGTCGGCAAATGCACGCCGGAGCAGATCGAAGAATTAAAGAATTTATTAGGAAAACATCGGAAGATATTTTCTAATGACCCGGGTAGGACACACTTGATCGAACATGATCTTGAACTAATTAGTAATCAACCCGTGAGATCAAAACCTTACAGAACTTCTCCCCGACAGACGGAAATATTAAAAGCAGAAATTAAAAGAATGTTAGATCTAAAATTAATCGAAATAGGAGAAAGTGATTACACGTCGCCCATGATTTTAGTTGAAGCTGCAGGACGCAATCCTCGCCCTTGTATCGACTATAGAAAATTAAATTCAGTAATTAGAACAGAATATTTCCCGTTACCTAATATCGACGAGCGAATTGAGACAGTTTCGGCAGCGAAGTTTATCACGGTGATTGATCTAACGAAAGGTTACTGGCAGATCCCCTTAAGTCTTAAGGCCCAACGTTTAGCAGCTTTCGTTACTACATTTGGAACGTATAGACCTCTTGTTATGCCCTTCGGCCTAGTTAACGGGCCGTTCTGTTTTTCGAAATTTATGGATCAATTACTGAGAGGATGTGATGAGTTTAGCGTCCCGTTTTTAGATGACGTCGCAATATTTTCAAATACTTGGGAAGAACATCTGAAGCATTTAGACATAGTCTTGCGTAGAATAGCCGATGCTAAACTCACAATTAAACCTTCAAAATGTCGGTTCGCACAAAACAAAGTTAAATATTTAGGGCATGAGGTAGGGGGAGGTCTGAGATCACCCGCCGATGCTAAAATAAAAGCAGTACTCGATTTCCCTGTGCCTAAGACGAAGACGCAGATCCGGCAATTTTTAGGGCTATCGGGTTTTTATGCAAAGTACGTGAAAAACTACGCTATGATAGCAGAACCTTTAACGCGAGCGTTGAAAGGGAAAAATAAAAAAGAAAATGTAGAGTGGACTGCGGAATGTGATAGCGCATTTAAGGAATTAAAAAGTAAACTGACAGAAAAGCCCGTACTATACGCCCCGGATTATACAAAAGAGTTTATATTGCAGACGGATGCGTCAGAGAAAGGTGTTGGGGTAATTATGGCACAAAAAGACGAGAAAAATCAGGAGCATCCAGTTGTTTACCTAAGTAGAAAATTTACGGATTGCGAAAGGAAATTTAGTGCAACAGAAAAAGAATGTGCAGGTATTATCTATGCGATAAAAAAACTGAAACATTATGTGGATGGCCAGAAATTTCGGATAGAAACAGATCACCACCCGTTGGTCTGGTTAAAGAACAATACAGGAAATAACCCTAGGCTTATGCGGTGGGCGTTGGCATTACAGCCATTTAATTACACAATCGTTCACAGAGCCGGGAAAGATAATAAGCATGCTGATTGCTTAAGTCGAATGGATTAAAATATATATATATATACAAAAAAAATAATCCAACTGTAAATATTCTCATTATGAAATATAATATTGTATAATTATAAATTAATTAGTATTTACATTTTTGTACCAATTTTTGTTATTAATTAAAATAACGTTGGAAGCTTTTTAAAGTTAAAATAAGGGCCTCTAGTGATGAAAATCAAGCAACAAAACCTAACTGTTGCCTTTCAGATTTTGCAAAATATCGCAAAATCTCTTAAAGGGGGGAGGGCTGTGACAAATTCCCTCTCCTCTCACGAGAGCCGCGTAGTTCGCCGGGACCCCCTCTGCGGAGAAGAACCGCCGACCGCCTTTTCAACCATTGTCCAACAAGTGGGGACAGCACGGCTGTACAATACGGCCAGACGCTGTGGCGCCGAGTTGGACACTTCTGCAAATTAAAAACGACAAGCGGGTGGAGCACCGATCGGCGCGCCTTCTTTGCTGCAAGCCGCCGCGACTCGAGACGAGACGGAGAGGCCCAAGAATTTCGGCGCCGGACCCAAACCAATCCCGTGGAACGTTTACAATTTTCCACGAATAAGAAATTTAGGGGCGCTTATGTACCCCCGCCCCTTTAGCAAAGAGGACGACAGCCTGGAACTTGAGTGTGTGTGTGGTGTGAGAGTTTTTGGAGAGAGGAGGGCACGCTCCTGGAGAGGGATTCTGTATGTTGGGCTCGCCCCGGGCCGGAAAAGTCGAAGGTGCAACGCCTCGATTGAGTTGATGTTTCTTGCATCGGACTTATAACGAGTGTTCCTGCCGGAATCCGGAGGGACGGACAATCTGGAAGCTATTGTCAGGAACAGTATATTGTATATAGTGTAGATAGAAATATTGAATTAGTCCAGAAATAAATCAGATAAAAAAAGTAAATATTTCGACTGTAGTCTGTACGTTGGACCTTGTGAGGATCCACACGCTACTTCTTATCAATCACAGGCCGCATACGTTACACCGTTTTAACTTTTTGGAAATCACCTACGACGGATTCCCTCGCCGATTCGAACTTAACGTTCCTACTAAATGTACGTTTTTGTCAATTAGGTTTTCTGCCAATTCCAAACTTGTATACCAGTTATCGGTATATAACGTGTGTCCCTTATGGAATAAGTCCCTGCAAAGAAACATCACTATTTTAGTGGGCATATTTTCTTCTTCAAAAGATTTTCCCGCGTACACAAGAAAGGCTTATGTGTAGCCAGATTCGCAGCATAATTTATATATTTTCACTCCGTATTTATGGCGCTTCTGTTTTAAGTATTGCCTAAATATAATACGGCCACGGAACGGAATCAACGATTCATCGATGCATATGTCCTCCGACGGGTTGTAATATTTTTAAAAATTTGTTTCCAGTGCCTCTAGAAGTGGTTGGATTTTGAGCAAACCTTTGGATCCATTATCATTTGTATTGTCGGCAAAGTGCAACACTCTTAGTAACAGTTCGAACCTGTTCCTCGACATGACACTTTTTGGGAATGTTTGCATGTAAGCTGGATCATGGGACCAATATAAATGTATGGCCGGTAATCTCAGCAATCCCATCCATAAAATTAGCCCCAAGAATCGCTTCATTTCACTCTTATTTGTTGGTGTCCACTTTTGCAAGCGCTTTGAGCAGCCAGCTTCCACTTGTTGTGACGCATACAAGTTCGTTTGCACCACAATTTCTTCGACTAAAGTATCAGGCACAAATAGCTCGTAGCAATGTTCCACTTCTGCATCCGACCTTAGACTTATGTCATCCATCACAAATCCAGAATATTTGGTTGATCTCCACTCGGATCACTCCACTCTTCAACACTTTGTCTTTTTTCTTCTTCTTCCTCTGATGAAGAAAAAATCGGGAATCTATACCGCTTTCTAGCAAAAAATAAATCCGCTATTGGCACTTTCCGAATCATGAACTGACATTCTGAAGGCTAAGAAAAAACTTTCGTGTGCACTGGACCAAGAACCATAGAGGACTGAATGAAATAGTAAAACATTTCTAAAATGTATAACGTAGGACAGTTTTACGTTGTTTATACTACTTTGCCGTATCCTGAGCAGAGCCGCGGCCGGAAGTGGAGTTCAATGTAATCGTATCTCTGGCGGGTCAAACTATAAACAAAACAGGCGAGGGGCCTAACGTGTTGAATGAATGCTTATATAAGCATTCCCTTTCGAACAGAAATACCTTCCATTATGCTAAAAAAACAACATCCTTAATACGTTTTAAAATTTCCATCGAGTAAATTCTAATTTGCCAGTATTGCGCTTCGCATTGATGTACTACGATACCTGCGCGCGCGGCCTGACGGGGAATTCGCTATAAAACCGCGTGGCACTCAACGTGTTAAATATGCTCTGGAAAACGTTCCTACAGCTGTACCCAAAATTATCATTGATGCTGACAAGAGACCACCTGCAGAACATTTTGACGATATAATCTGACTGAATGTAATGATGCCATGCAGTACCCTTTTTACGGTTTGTACATGGAGTTCACTTTGATATCCCTCATGCAGGTGTACATTCCAACAAAAAGGTTTCTTGCATGGATTTCTATGCATGCAGGTTTATGGTTCGTAACGATTCTTCATATTATTTAATGTTCACGAGAAATCTTTTCTACCAATTTGCTGTTATATGTATGCTATAACAGAATCTGAAAGATTACGTTATAATAGAACTCATCAAAAAGAATTAAGATGCGATCAATATGTTCATATAAGAGATGCCATACATAATGATGTTGCTGGAACAGAGATCGGCCAACTTTACATTCTTCCATCAAGTTTTACAGGAAGCCCACGTTACATGCATGAATGGACTCAGGATGCAATGACGTATATTCGAAATTTTGGACGACCTGACTTGTTCATTACTTTCACATGCAATGCTAAATGGAAAGAAATCAAGGATGAATTACTACCTGGACAAAACTATATTTACAGACATGACCTTACAGCTAGTGTGTTTCGATTGAAATTATTGAAAATGATGGATTTCATCATAAATGTTTAAAATTTTTTTACCTGTAAGATGCTACATGTACACGATTGAATGGCAAAAGAGATCATTGCCTCTTGCTCATATTTTGCTTTGGCTGAGTAATAAAATTCAGGCAAATGGCATAGATTTGGTTATCTCAGCTGAACTTCCAGACCCTAACGTAGACAAGAATCTCTTTGAAACTCAAACAGTACATGGATAATGTGGATCTTTACATTTCAATTTACCCTGCATGAAAGACAACGAATGTAAAAAACGCTACACTGAACCATTTTTAAAAGATGCGCAAACTGGAGAACACACATGGGTATCCATCATATCGTAGAAAAAAACTTGAGGATGGAGGCTTTACAACCCAAATTGGACACCATGAAATTAATAACAGATGGATAGTTCCATACTGCCCTCTCTTGACTAAAATGTTTAATGCTCACAATAATGTTGAATTTTGAAATTCCGTTAAGTCCATCAAATATGCATGCAAGTATGATAACAAGGGTTTTGAGGCAGCTATGTTCGCTCTACAAGACACGGTGCATGATGAAGTTACTATACTTTTCAACATATATCAACCCGGGCATCGCCGGGTAATAATAGTATCATATGGGGGGCTCAGAATACAAGTGAAACAAGTCCACAAAAAGTTTCGTTGTGCTACAGAGGTTTAAAGTTAAAGCTTTATAACAAAATTACCTCTTAAATTTTTTTTAACTATAAATTAAATTTTAAAAGTTCAAAGAGTTTCAGTGGTTCATTATTTCACTGAAATTTTACATAGTTAGTGCATGCTATTGCGCTGCTAACTCGAAAATGACAAAAAGTGGACTTGGTTCACTTATATTCTGAACCCTCCATATATGATTAGTAATATTGCGTTACTTGGTTCACGCGGGTTTTTTTTTTTTTTTTTTTGTGTGTCAACTTTTATAAGTATACTTAATTTAAATCACATCGTGTTAAGTAGGGTATATAAAAATGCTTCGGACGTAGTTTCGCAATCACATAGTACATAATATAAGGCTAAGTGTTCTTGTCTGCATTCCTTCTGCGTGCATTTTGAATTTGGTGCCTTCACAGCAAAGGCGCCCGCAGTGGACCAGTCGGTACAAGCTCGGTTCCCGCATAACACCGAAAGTGAAGCAACATCGACTTAGGGCAGTGTTTGGAAGGGTGATGACAACCTCTCGCGGCTGGTTCCAGTGGGCCATGTACGCTCAAGGGAGCTGGTGCACGTTAAATACAGGTAGGTCGTGGCTCCAAAGTCCTCCAAGTGAAACGATACCTCTGGGGGTGCCAATCCTAGGTGACGGTCTCTCATTTGGGATCTGGTTAAAAATTAAGAGACCACAAAATTTAAGGTCAAATCAGTCTTCAGCCCTCGTGGTGCCCGTTCCAAAATGAAGCTGCATTTCACCCCTAAAAGCTGAAGAGAAATGATTCAATGAAGTCCAGTATTACCATTCCAACTTAAAAATCTCATCCTCCAACCCGCCACAAAATATCCTCTGATGCACTAAGCCAGTGGATAATGGATCTTCTGGACCTGGTAGTAGGCTTTCCTATGCCAGGGGGATCAGTAACAACAACAACAACAGCAAAGGCGATTAAAAAAATATTCCCGTCTTTTCTCACCCGCCCAAGCGCATAGCATTTCTTTTTTTTTTTTTTTTGCCTTCAAAAATATACTTTGCCCTTGCGCAGATGAGAAAAGTCAACTTTTGTTTGTCTACTTTGCTGTAAACGCATCCTAAATGTAACTAATTTACACCGCTTTTTAAAACAATTGTATAAGTTTTTTTTTTTTTTCGAATATTTCGTTGCTAAATTTATATCAATTTATTATCATTAGTATTGCTACGCTATGGGCAACGCAGTGCGCGGATTCTCCTTTTTGTAAATATGGGTGATCAGGGCCCGACTTCAAAGGAAACTTTGGGACGCTTGAAGTAAAAGGGAAAAAAAGGGGGGGGGGGCAGACTCGTCCTGAGTTATAAATCAAAAATTAAAAAATTTAAAAAATGCACCCCCTTTGAACACCACTGGGTTAAAATATCTCTGAAATAAGTATTGTAAGTGTTCTTCTAGGAATAGTTGTGAATAAAAAATGTCTCTAATGTTTGCAGAGCATATTTTTGGAACATGTTTTGCAGCTCAGCAATTTTATTACCCCCACTCCTTGTTGAGTCTCTTTGAAATATTTTGGATAAATTATTCGCAAATTTCTGGCAACACTATTGTCTCTCGCTTTCTATTCTATCTGCTAGTTTGTTTACATTTCTGCGTGTTTACAATGTTTCATTATCGTTTTTATTGCAGTTTATAGATAGTGAAAGAAAATTTGATCCCATAAGTATTTCAAAATGTTTCTAATTTTAATATGACAACTTTTCTCGTGTGTGTAAGCAATGAGAAGTATATACTACGTCGTAGAACATATCTCGTGATTGTTTTGCATCATGTGTATACGGTAAAGTAGGCGTTTTTATAATTAACATCCTACACAATTATTGAAATTTCATTAACATCGCTTGTATTAAGTTCCCTAGAACAAGGACCGCTTCAGATAGTTTTCTGTGTGTAGTATTATCTTTTTTTTTTTTATCAAAGTTTCCATCTGCTGCGGTTTTACTTTATATATATATATATATATATATATATATGTTTTAAAATGTTTAATATAGAAAACGAATAACAACCTTTGCGCGTGTTATTGATTGCTTTCAAAAAAATTTCATAGGATTTTTTTTTAATATTCATATGTTGTTAATTAAAATTCAATGCTAAGTGAATAATTTATATTTTATGTACACATTATTCATTACAAACAGAATGTTTTTTTGTTCATGTTTTCATTGCTTATTTATTAAGTAATAAGGACAATATAGGTTAACAAAATATTTTAGATATTCTGGAGTTATCATATAATCTTTTGTGGATTTATTTTTTGTGACAGATTAAGTCATACGAACTGTCTTTTTTATTTTCAAGAACTTTTTTAACACTTGTTACCAAACTTTTAGCTACGTAAGTTTTCCATGAAAGCAGAAGAATATAAGCTTTGAAAATATATGTAATGAAATTGAGTATCACCTTTTTTGTAAATGCAGTGTTATTTTGTGTGCAATTTATCAAAATTGATACAGAATTATGCAATAGTATCAAATTCTTTTATGATTCTTCGGGCATTAAATTTATTTGTTGCAATTACTGTTTAGTGTTGAGAAACCTAAAATCTTTTTGGCATTGGAAAAGACGTTCTTGTAACCCCTACACTTGTAGGCAATATTTTTTCTTGCCTACAAGTATTGAATTTACCAGGGGTGCCCATCAGTGGTGTAATCAAGGGAGGATGCAGTGGGATGCCGTCCCCTACCTTTTTATTTTTATACAAGCGTCCCCTCAAATTTTTTACATTTTAACATTAGCGTCCCCCCACTTTTGATTTCAATTGCTTATCTTCGTATGAAAAGCTTCCCCCCAACTTTTTTTCCAGGTCTACACCACTGGTGCCCATATAGATGTGGGTCGGGTAAATACACAGTAGGTAGGATAGTAAATGGATATTTTTAGCCAGCCCAATTGGGTAAAACCCAATATCAGGGTATACTTTTCAGGCATTTAAAACGTATTTAACCATGTTTTGTTTTGATTATAGTTGTGAAGTAATATTAATATATTTATTTTATATAAATAAACGTACAACTTAAAACATAACAACTACAGAGGAAATATTTCAAAAAATTATAACTACCCAGATGATCATCTGGTTTCTTTTATGCATTGTAAAAAAGATGATAATAACAGTGTCACAAGGATTTCTAATCTTCTTATGTATAAGTGGCTTAATCTGTCTGTCTATCTGTCTGCTATAGAATCCCAGGCCGTTTTACCGACCGGGTCCACATTTGGCACGGTTAATGTTTACGACCCAAGAAACTCATTGCTGCAAAAATGAAAGTTGTGACTCAATTATAATTTTCTTTTAAATTAATTAAAAAAAAATTTTCAATGATTTTTTTTACTCGCTTTATTTTATTTTTGCATTGTTGCCGTCCTTTCAAGCAGTATAATTACAGTTGCCGTGTGAACAAACAAATCAATGCAGTTGCCATTATTATTATAACAAATATACTAATAATAATCGAAATGTTTCTTTAGCATATTGAGTAAGGCTTTGCTGTATTTGCAATCTCCGCTAAAATTTAATGTATATGCGAATTTAATTTAATCCTTCCTTTCTTTTTAATTTATTTATTTATCGTCTGCACTTTTTAATTTTTCTTATTAGAGCCGCAGTGCTCTTTTTGTCCAGTTTCGTTAAAACTTATGTTTTGAAAAGCATATTAAAATTTTCAATAAGTTCTTTGGATGGCAAATATATATTTTTCACAAACAATTTGCTTGTATAGTAAATAAATATATAGTAGTGTGGGGCAGTAAGCAAAGGGGTGTCCTCGCCGCTTCACCTGGGTAATTCAGTTTGAATTAGCATACACCTTTGCACAAATCATTTTAATTATAATTTATAATATCTAGAACAGCGGTCATTTCGTACGACGACCAGGCTTACTAGTTTAATATAATCAGGTAAGAATAAAACTGATACCATGCAAAAATATTTGAAGGTCATTGGAGCCACAACCTATGTAACATGCACCAACTCCCTTTAGCGTACACGGACCACAGCAACCAGCTGCAAGAGGTTGTGACCCTCCTAAACACTGACCTCAGTCAATGTTGCTTCACTTTTGGTGTTCTGCAGGAACGAAGCTTCTACTGTCTGGTCCACTGCAAGACCTTACATAACATCTAATGTATACATATATATATATATACACATACATACAGTAGAAGAGTATTTGCACATCTTTAGAACTGCAATTAATGTGTTCTCTTGATGTCCATTGGGGATTGGCAAATTGACTAGGACCACAGGACCAGCCTAGCTAGGACCAAAGCCTGTTGCTGATTGTCACTTTTGTATTTCACAAGTGTTTAAAATTATACTAATTCTATTTGTACATTAAAATAAATTTAAAATATGCAATGAATATTTAAACACAAATTTTGCAACTTCATTATCACTCACAAATATACTTCATAATCCAAAATAAGTTCATTATCAGTGCAAAATGTGTAATAGGTTTATATTTAGGATTGGAGTGTATAAAATAGGACTTTTTCTAACTATAACAACTTAATGTTTTCTTCTGAAAAGTTATGCAGTTTATATATAGATAGCATTTTATAGAGCAGTAGTTTAACGGTCTTTAACTGGAATCCTTTTTGTTGAAACTTTTGTCATCTGTAGTATTGATTAAAGAAATGATGTTTTTCTTTTTAGATGTTTATCCTAAATTTATGGCTTTGGCTGATTGTGGCACTTTGTGTAGCTACATTTGGTTCTATAAAATGCATTGCTTTAGTAATAAGCTTCATTGTTATTATTGGAAGGTAAGTTTTTCAAATCAACATCTCAAGTTAAAAGAGCATGGTTTCAGTTTTGATTTTCCATTTTTTAACATTTATGTCAAGTGTCTATATGTTTATATGGTTGCTAAAATGAAATCTGAAGGTTGAAAATAATTGAAACTGTTCATTTATTTTCAACTGTTCAACGGGGAATGCTAAATTGACTAGGACCAGCCTAGCTTGGCCCTGAGCCTGTTGCTGGTCATCCCTTTTGTATTTGTATTTTTTAATTTATTGTTTATTTTAAAAATTTTAGATTTAATTAATGTGAAATTTTTTTCTATGTGTGAGATGAAAAACATATTTAAAAAAAAAAAATCAGGAGAAACTTTTAAAAACTTCTTATGACTGTAAATAAAAGGAAAATCAAATTTAAACTAGAGATGTCACCGATTACCGAAGCTTTTGCTGATCAATAGCCGAAGCTTCAACTGCTGTACATATTGAGTTTAAGATTGAAAGCAAAATAAATAAATGTGTATACAGTTGAGTATCATTTATACGACACCGAAAAGACCATTGAAAATCATTGTTTAAACAAAAACGTCATATAATCGATTTACCCTTCTGGCTAAATCCAAAATTTGTTACCGCTCTAAAATGACGTATAAATGTCAACGTCGTATAAACGATATTGTCGTATAAGCAATACTCTGCGCTAATACCATATTATGCTCCATATCTTTCGATATCATCAGTTTCCTGCAACACTCTCAGCTTATTGCATATTTTTTAAAATTGATATCACCAATTAAGGAATGTAGTTTTGCTTTGCATTGGTTGTACCAGAAAAACATAGTTTTTTATTGCAAATATGAAGCATTATTTATAATGTTAAAAGCATGTTCTGTAATTAAGTTGATGTCTGTAATAAGTAACTAGTTATTATAAACATGCCAACATAGCAGAAGCTTGGATAAGGCCGAAGCCTCATTTCGAGGCTAATTTTAACTACATACTACCTTGGTGTTATACACAGATCCCGATTAAGAAGGTCGGGGAGTCGAAGGCCCAAGGCACAACCTTATTTTGGGGCCCCCTGTGGTACGAAAAATAAAAATACTGGGTATAATGTATAAAGTTAAATTAGCTTAGAGATAAGCTTAGGGGCCCAAGGCTGCAGCCTAGTAGGCCTTTGCGGTAATCAGGCACTGGTTATACACTGCATTATATCACAATAAAGCATTGTTTACCTCACATTAAAAGCTAGATCTAAAATCTCTTCTTAATCTAGAACCTCATTTTGATGCTAGTCACTTTTATTATTTTGATATTTGAGAGTTTGATAAATCCCTTGATTTTGTTACAAAGAAACTTTAACACCTTCGATTTTTTAAATAGCTCCTTCACTTCAAATCAAATATTTTCATTAGAGCTAGTATAACTAAAAAATCTTTACTTAAAAAAATTTCTTGGTGAAAAGTGCAAAACCTTCATCAATTATTAATCTAGGTACTAGATATGAATGCACAGTTAAATGAAGCAGTTTTTTTGACATAAAAAACTAAGAGAAAGAACTTATAAATATACAATACCTTGTAAACACCAGGAACGTTATCTCAAATGTGCAAAAAAAGTCCTATGCAAGCATTTCACTGAGTTTTATAATTAGAAAAAAAAAAGAAGCATGATTAAATTTATATTCTGTTTAAAATTGCTATATTCTTTCTTGCTCTTATGATGTTATTTAATTCTTAGTTTCTTCATTATGTGCCATGTGCAAAGCAAACTGACGCTCATTAATAAAAGAAGAGTAATATATCCCAGTTGTCTTTTACAGGTTGGTTCATTGCCTTTATATTTTTTAGAATTTATGTTTAATGTGATTTTTGTTTCCAATATTTAGGGGGGGGTGGTTAAAGCTTAAGTAGCGTAACATCATTAATCATTCGAATATTTTAATTAGTTGAAATGTAGAAAGAACTAACTGAATTATTTTTAATTATTTCATGTTTTGCATGCTTTTTATGTAACAATTTTTGCTTTTTTATTATATAATTAATAAAATGATCAAAAATTAATTCATATGTATGGGAATGTAAAATTATGAGCAGGGAGTAATAATAACTTTAAAATTTATGCATAATTTTTGAGTGCAGTTACAGTTATTGTTCAACTGAAACATTTAGTTTTTATTGAAGCCATGGCATCAGCTTTGTGTACAACTCATTTCCAATGAGGTGGAAGCAATGAAATGCACAAAGTAATATTAATTTTGTTAATTGTTCAAATAGAAAAAGGCTGAGACTACTATTTTTGGGACAATAGCAGCAAATACCACTTATCCAGGTCATTCTGCCTTTAGTTCAGGAATTTTGAAGGATGCACCATATGCAGTGGCATAGCATTCTTCAAAAGTCTTCAGCGAATCTTTTATATGCACTATGAAAAATGCTCTTTCTTTGTTAAATGTAATTGTGCCGACTGTAAACCGTCATCTTTTGAAACTTTTTTCCTGATGTTTTCAACAGAAGACAACTTGAATCTCTTTCTTAACAATTGTATAATACATAAATCAAAGGGTATACAGTGAACTCTCGATAATTCGAGATGGATGCATTCAAACTACCTCAAACTATCAGAAACTTGGATCTTCAAAATCATAATAAGTAAAAAAAGTAAAGCAAATTTTAAATTTCTGTATCATATATATTTATGTGAAAAATGTACATATTCTACATGGCTATTGGTTAATATTTTTAACTAATTGCCCAATTTTCTACTTTTACAGCAATCTGGCAATGCAACACTGATTTATGTTTAGAATGCACCACAGATACAGCATTTTCTTTGTTAGTTGATGAAGATAAGCCGTTTTTTTTTGTTAGGGAGGATTACTGCAGGTGGCTTCAGGGTGTGCATTGGCATTTGAACTGTCAAATAACTAAAAACTGGATATGGTATTTCTTTTTCGAGTTTTGATTTGTTTGGTTCATATTTAGGAGCTAAACCATTTTTTCCCGCAAGCTTTTAGTTATGGTAACTCGAACTATTAAGACTCTACTGTGCTATATATGTATATATATATATATATATATGAGTTGAAGAGGGACATTTTGGGATAAAGGGGGGAGGGGTGAAATATATGGGAAAAAAACGCAACATCATTTTTGGACGGCCCCTTTAGAGTTTTGATAGAGTGGGAAAAATAACTTATAAAGAGACATCAGGAAGGAAAGAAGAAGAAAAAAAAAAGGCTAAGTTGGGGTTAGGAGGTTGGCAAATTGTGATTGTATCAAGAAAAATAATGTGCATTTCTTGTATAATAAATTTAATGCCTGATTTGAATGCTTTAATTTGTTAAACATTTTATTTATGATATCATGTACTTTTATGTAGATAAATCCCAGTAAATATGAGCCAAAACAGCTCAAAAGGGACCAGAGGCTTACTGGATCCAGTATGATAGATGATCCTTTACAAGAGGTAAACTTTTATCTTTTTTTTTTTGAGTTTCAGGGTGGCTAATTCTGTATTCAGGTCCTAATACATGCCCACATTCAAGTTTCTCTTCTCTACTCAATATTGAAAGTACAATACAATTGTAATAAATTAAGCGTCTTATTATATATAATCAGAATAAGAAAAAAATTATTCATGTATTTCACATGTTGCTGTACATTTCAAGTTGGTTTAAAAACTAATGTAAATAAATAAAATAATAATAAACATAAATAAATAAGAAAAAATAATTAATTAAAATAATAACATTTTAGTAGGGAAGTTTCGACGGAAGTTAAAGGGAAGTTAAAGATTCCTATTTTGGCAGCTAAATATGGTTAAGACAATAAAAAAATTAAAAATTTTTTATTGTCTTAACTATAGCAACAACACCAGACATTTAACAACACCAGACTCAGAAAACCAATTATTGATTGTAATTATTTTTAAAAAATCCTCTGCACAAAAAATGTGGAGCTTAAGGGGTTAGTTCATGACGTCACAATTTAGGTTTCACTGTAGACTTTATGTTGCTCTTAAACTAGTTTGCTTTCTTTTCATTGTTATTTTATTGTTACCTTGAAATTATTACTTCATTATGGAGTCTCCATTGGATTTGTAAAAGTTTAATCAAGCATTGTGCCAAATAGTAACATCAAAGGTGCTTCCTTTTATCCAGTTTTATGAAGCAACATGTCTTACTTGGCGACTTTTATCACTTGTGAACATTTTAAAGGCACACCTGATGCATTTGAAATAAGTTCTACAGTTCCACTTTGTCAGATAGCCCCAAAATTCGAAACTTCAGGGGTGCCGCTTCTATTGTTGCTAAGTTGTGATGTTTTTCCCTAAAGTGTGACGCACTTGTGCAGAAAATTGTTTTGCCGTCACTTACTACACTTGAACTTAAAAAAGTTATTTAAAAATAAATACTTATTGTAGAACAAAATTTTCTTCTGGGATGATGTTTATAGATGTTATTCCATGCAATAAAAATGAAATCAAAAATCAAAAACTTCCATATTAGGCGTTACTTTTCAATCAAAATTTGTTAGCTAAAAATATTGTAATTATTCAAGTTGAAAAATGTCGAGTTGAATGAATAACATTTTTCTCCACTAATAATTTTCTCTTATCAGCAGATTCTTTTTTATTGTCACTTGGTTTTTTACGTACCATTTTTGCCCATTTCAATATTTTTATTCTCCCCCTCTTTTTGGTTCAAAATGTGTATAAACTGTGCATAAAATATTTACTTCAACTTACTAAAACTTTACCTAAAAAATGCTTCTTTTTTCTGATGTTAATTTTTTCTGTCTTAGGTGTTAAATTTCGCATTTAGAGATTACATTAATACATGGTATTCTCACGTATCTACTGATGAAGAATTTCTGTTATGTTTGAAAGAACTTGTAAGAAAAGTAATTGTTGCCTTTTCTAACAGGTAACAATATGTTATGCTTTTTAAAAGTTTTTGTTTTAAAACTTGAAGTTTCTTTTTTTTTTTAATTACATGATTCTTGATAATAGTTAACTATACTTTTGACTTTTTATTTGACAAATTGTGCAATGTAGCTATTAAACCCTAAACCCTTAGCAGAGCATAAATGGGCTTAATTTATATAGGAAAGATTTAATTTCTTGTCATATAATTTTCCAAAAATTTTGCATTTTTCAACTATTGGCTTAAATAAGACGATATATTTAATAAATCTCAGCGACTGGACAAGCCATAGGTTTATGAGACTGAGGTCTCTGGAGTGCAAGAAGCAGATGTTCTGATTGACCTGACACGGTACACCCAATGTTTAGTTCCTAAGCATGTTTGGTCCTCATTTTAAGAACCCACTAAAGGGATGAAGGGCTGGGTTGACCTGTCGCACCTCAAACCTGTTGGGCATGATAGCACAGAACTCTACCACTCAGCCACTGGGCCTAATTTATTCAATAGTTTATTATTATTATTCAGGGTTGCTACATTACTTGAAAACCTTGGGGTCAATCCATACCAATTCATCCAGGGTATGAAACCCATGGTCTCAGATTTTTATGATTTTTTTTTATTTGTTCATTTTACTATCGCGATTACCGCTGTAAATTTTTTTGTTGCTAACTTTAATACTTTTTGTGATATTAAGTTTCTAAAATGCGTTCAAAGGGACGTCTTCGCTTTACGGAAAATTTTTTTTCTAGCGATGTAGTTCAAGCAAAAAATTCATAACTTTGTCAATTTTCATGATATCACAAAACTTTTTTCACTAAAATGTTCAGAATAACTTACAGAATTAGAAAAAAATGCTTTTAAACAAATATATATTAAATGGTGCAGTTAGTATTGGCCCAAACTTGGATCTCCTAAATATTTTGAAGAAAAAACATGAAATTTTAAAACAGCAATAAAACTAAAAGGCGCTGCAGTAATCAAAATGTTTTTTTAAAAATAATAATCCTCTGAGTATAAACTAAAAGGTTCTGAAATAAAATTGGTGGCTTTTTTACTGCCAATATATTTAATTTCACAGTAAACAATTAAAAATTATGTAGCGATGGGTGTGCTGCGCAGTACAAAAATTGCAAAAATTTTCTCAATTTGTGTCTTCATGAAAGTGATTTTAAACTAAAAGCTCAATGGTGTTTCTTTGCCACCAGCCATGGGAAGTCTCCTTGTGATGGTATTGGCGGCACCGTCAAACGTACTGTAACAAAAGCTAGTCTCCAAATGACTCCTGGTAATGCTATTAACAATGCACAAAAATTCTTCGATTTTTGCTCCACAAAAATTGAAAACATAAATTTCACACTGGTAAAAAAAAGAAACACTTATAGAAGCACGTAAAGAACTACAGACTCGTTTCTCCAAAGCCAAAACTGCTCCTGGAACACGTAGTTTTCACCATTTTCAGCCTATATCTGAAGACTCGATTGCAACAAAACGTGTAAGTTTTGACCAACACTTTTGCACAGTCTTTAATTTTTCAGAACAAAATACATGAGTGAAGATGTTTGATATTGGTGTACACAATTACATTGCCTGCATTTATGACAACCAATACTTTTTTGGATTAGTTATATCAAAACACGAAGATGAAGGTGACGTTAAAGTTTCATTCATGCATCCCCATGGACCAGCTGCATCTGTTTACTGGCCCACAAAAGAAGATGTTTGCTGTATTCCCATAAGCAATGTGATTTCTTGTGTCAATCCTCCAATTACAAAAGCATCAGGTAGAATTTATTATTTTCTGCAGAAGGAGATTACTTCAATCGATCATCAGTGCAAAAACATTTTAAAACAGACTCAGGGACAATAAAAAAGGTATTGTCACACACAAAATTTAATTTAAAATAGTTTAAAAGTAAAAATTACTTTTGGTCATTTGGTATGTCACAGGTGTGAATAGGAAATGCCTGCATTATGTTTAGATACTCTGTAAAAAATCATGATTCAATGACCTCTTTTTTCTTTCTCAATTTTATGCTTTTTTTTTAAACTTTATAAACATTAAATTATGAACTTATTTCTTGTAAAAATAATCTTATTTTGCATTATCTTGTCTGTAATTTATTATTTTAAAGCAATTAGTATTTTATAATAAGAAGCGAAACTTGTAATGTTGTGAAAGTTATTGTGTACATACTTTTTAATTGTTTACTGTGAAATTAAATATATTTTCAGTAAAAAAGCCACCAATTTTATTTCAGAACCTTTTTATTTATACTCAGAGGATTATTATTTAAAAAAAAAAACATTTTGATTACTGCAGCGCCTTTTAGTTTTATTGCTGTTTTAAAATTTCATGTTTTTTCTTCAAAATATTTAGGAGATCCAAGTTTGGGCCAATACTAACTGCACCATTTAATATATATTTGTTTAAAAGCATTTTTTTCTAATTCTGTAAGTTATTCTGAACATTTTAGTGAAAAAAGTTTTGTGATATCATGAAAATTGACAAAGTTATGAATTTTTTGCTTGAACTGCATCGCTAGCAAAAAATTTTTCCATAAAGCGAAGATGTCCCTTTGAACGCATTTTAGAAAATTAATATCTCAAAAAGTATTAAAGTTAGCAACAAAAAAATTTACAACAGTAATCGCGATAGTAAAATGAACAAATAAAAAAAATCATAAAAATCTGAGACCATGGGTTTCATTTTCATTTGTGGGGGGATGATTTGATATGGAATGACCCCTAGAACACCTGCAAAATCCGGGGAATTCGAAAAATTGTTAAAATGCGGGGAAAAATCGGGAATTATTCTAAATTTACTGTGCAAACGGAAAACTCGAGGAAAATTGGAATTTACAAAAAAAAAAAAAAACTGCCATTAAATTGATTCCTGGCAAACATCTGCATTTCAATAATGTTATCTCAGTTTGAAAGTTTGGAGCTTCTTTTCTTGCATATTCATTGATTCTACCTCCCCCTGTTTGTAACTTTCACTTTCACATATGCTTGATCCCAAGCCAGACAGCCTTTTTATAAAACAAAAAAAAAACCTTTTTATTATGCTGCATAGTTTCGGATGAATTTAAAAAATAAAATTAAAATAATATCAAAACACAAAATTTCTGTGCATAAGAAGTCTGAATCCAACACTGATAATTGCTTAAAATTTTAACAGAGGGGATACTCATTTCTTGTTATTCTGCTTGATAAAAGAACAGGAAAAACTCGGGGATTTTCTTCTGAAGATTCGTGTAGCATAACTGTTATTATAATTTTTGTTCATCAAGGCATTTTGGAAACACTATTTCAAATGAGTCTAACCAGAAACTTTATGGAAAACGGATAAACTTACAGGGTGCGTACGCGTCCTGGAAAACCTTGAAAGTCCTTGAATTACATATTTTTTTTTCAAGGCCTTGAAAGTCCTGGAAATTTGGAATAATGTACAAAAATATCTGGAAAGTCCTTGATTTTCTTATTTTTACTATTACTTTGCAACTTCTCAACAGGAAAATTCACATTTCTTCAAATTCCTACCTGCAGACATGTGATTTTTCCGTATTTTGATGGAATTCCGTAGTTTTGGAAATTAAAAATTTCGCTTCCGCAAAAATTTGTAATTTAAAATTTTTTTTGTTTTTTCAACCCTATGAACATTTTTGAAAGTAGCCTGCTCGCATTCCTGCGAAGTTTCACAAATTACGAGTAAAATTTACACATTCGGTCCGTTTTTTGAGCTTTTAAGTGTCAATCCCGATTTTTTAAGCATTTCGAAATCCGGTTGCATCGGCTTCTGCAAAACTTCCTAGTTCTCGTTTAATATCGAATTCTTCCCCTTAGACATCAATAAATTTGAGCTTATCATTATTTTAGATATTTCTTAAGTTTCAGCTTCTGTAAAGGACTTGCAGAAACGTCATTTTGCCACGCCCACTCTAAATGTCGCCGATAATCAAGGAATTTTTAGCCTTTAAGTTTTAGTGATACATCAGTTGATTATAATTATTAAATATTGGAGCCTTACTAAAAATCTCTTAAAATATTTTTGCCAAAAATGTTTCGTTTTTTTAAATTGTTTTTTCTTTTCTATTTTCTTTGCATGTAATTTAAAATGTGTTTAAATTTTAGATCATCTTTAGCATTAGGGTTCCCCCCTTTCAAGTACTCATTTTACATTGTTACAAAATAAATAAATAATATTTCTTTCTATTTTAATTCAATATATAAAAACATGTAAAAAAATATTCACACCTAATTTTGAAGTTTCATTAAAATTTTATAGTTATCAAGTATGAAATAGTTATTTCAGTTTAAGAAGTTATTGGTCAGAAACATGTTGTAACATAAGACTTTTTAATAAGCTTTTACACAGCGTTATTGTCGTGATTTTTCAGTATTTTTTTCTCAGTGAGACACGTGAGGCACATGTCTGACCTGACAAGCAATTAAGCTGTGGCTCGTTACATACACAGCCGATACAACACATAAATCTAATTAATGTGCGATATGATACATTTTTATAGTATTGGATATGAAGTTATTTTATTACAGTTAGAGTGTCCTAAATTAAATAGTATTAAAGAAATCTTTCTGGCTTGTAATGTAACTTGTATTCAAAGTGGCTAGATTTACTTGATTTTTGCTTGAAGAGTCCTGGAAAGTGCTTGATTTTTACTCAGAGAATAGTGTAAGCACCCTGAACTTATTTTTGCCAATTTAATTCCAAAATTAAAAGAAACACAAAATTGCACAAATATATTTGAGTTTATTGTCAGATCATTTTGACAATGTATGCTTTCTGAAACTTTTAATGACCAAGGAATTTCATTCAAATAAATAATTATCTGCTGTTATATTAAGTTTTAGCTATTGGTGAACTGTTATTACATTAATCGTTTTTCTTTTAATGTTCAGCATACAATCACTTTTGAAAGCAGTGTGCATTGCTTATTTCATCTTCTTTGAAAATTTTTATTTGTAACATTTCTAGATTCAAAGAAGTAGATTGGGTTCCTTATTTAACTACCAAATTAGTAGATGATTTTGCTTCTCATCTTCGTCTTTTTAGACAAGCTCAATCCAAACTAAAGGATTCACAAAGAAAAGGCATGCAAATCTTATGTTGACTTTTTATTAATTTTATGAAAGTGTCAATACATGTAGATAATTGAAATCTTCTTACAATCTAGATCCTACTGCAAATGTAAGCTTATTGTCACTGTTTTTTACCTTTGAAACTGCAATGGAAGATAATCTGAGTCGTAATTTAGTCAGTACTTCCCAGAAACACGAACTTGGTGAGTTATTTGATTTTTATGTAACACTCTTATTTACTTGATTAAAGGCTTTTAAAATATTTTCATTTAGTCCTCAGTAACACACTTCATAAACAAATATTTAGGACTAATTTTAAAATTTTGTGGGGTATGCAAAATCATGCTGCTTTATTACCTCAAGATTAGGAAGTGTTTTGAAGCAAAAAAAAGATAACAATGAAATATATAGTCATAATTTGGTTTTGCAAATGTTAATCACAATCACTTATGATTTGTATGATGTAAACAGGGTGCGTACGCAGCCTGGAAAACCTTGAAAGTCCTTGAATTACATAATTTTTTTTTAAAGCCTTGAAAGTCCTGGAAATTTGGTATAATGTACAAAAATGTCTGGAAAGTCCTTGGTTTTCGCTTTTTTACTATTTCTTTGCAACTTCTCAACAGGAAAATTCACCTTTCTTCAAATTCCTACCTGAAGACATGTGATTTTTCCGTAATTTGACGGAATTCCATAGTTTTGGTAATTTTGGAAATTAAAAATTTCTCTTCCGCAAAAATTCGTAATTTGGATTTCTTTTTCTCTATTTTTTTTTACCCTATGAACATTTTTGAAAGTCGCCTACTTACATTCCTCCGAAGTTTCACAAATTACGAGTCAAATTTACACGTTCGATTCGTTTTTGCGCTTTTAAGTTTCAATCCCGATTTTTTTCAGCACTTCGAAATCTGGTTGCATCGGCTTCGGCAAAACTTCCTAGCTCTCGTTTAATATCGTATTCTTCCCCTTGGACATCAATAAATTTGAGCTTATCATTATTTTTAATCTTTCCTAAGTTTTAGCTTCTGTAAAGGACTTGAGGAAACGTCATTTCGCCACGCTCACTCTAAATGTCGCAGATAATCAAGGAATTTTTAGTTTTTAAGTTTTAGTGATACATCTGTTGAATATAATTATTAAACATTAGAACCTTATTAAAAATCTTTTTTAAAAAATTTTTTGCCAAAAATGTTTCGTTTTTTAAATTGTTTTTTTTTTTTGCATGTAATTTATAATGTGTTTAAATTTTAGATCGTCTTTAACATTAGGTCCCCCCTTTCAAGTACTCATTTTACATTGTTACAAAATAAATAAATATTTCTTTCTATTTTAATTCAATTATATAAAAACATGTAAAATATTTGTCACGCCTAATTTTGAAGTTATTTCATTTCATAAAATTTTTTATAGTTATCAAGTATCAAATAATTATTTCAGTTTAAGAAGTTATTGCTCAGAAACATTTTCTTTTAAAAATACCATGCCACTGTCACGCCTAATTTTGGTTAGACATAATGCCCCAATCATTTTTTATATTAAGGTAATGAGTTGACTTGCTTAGTATTTAATAATTCTATTGCATACTAATTTATGCTTGTAATATAAGATTTTTTAATAAGCTTTTACACAGTGTTATGTCGTGTTTTTTCAGTATTTTTTTTTTCATTAAGGCATATGTCTGACCTGACAAGCAATTAAGCTATGGCTCGTTACGTACACAGCAGATACAACACAGAAATCTAATTAATGTGTTATATGACAAATTTTTATAGTATTGAATATGAAGTTACTTTATAACAGTTAGCATGCTCTAAATTAAATAGTATTAAAGAAATCTAATGTAATGTAACTTGTATCCGAAGTGGTTAGATTTACTTCATTTGAAACACTTGATTTTTGTTATGAAGAGTCCTGGAAAGTGCTTGATTTTTACTCAGAGAACAGTGTACGCACCCTGTGTAAATGTCAAATCTAAAAGAGCAATTTTCTCCTGGAAAATTTGATCTCTTTGGCAATTCACAACACCTCTTCATGCTTAGCACTAATTAACATTATAAATCATTTTAAAGTTATTTAATAGATACTCAGTAAAATTTTTTAATTTACATCTCACAGCAACCAGGCATAATTTGATCTCATTTTATATTATATTCTGTATTATATGTATCACTCCTAGTTATACTTCTACTTACATTATGTGTGTGGTATAATGTAAAATATCTCAAAATTTTGCCTGATTGTGATAATACATAAGCAGAAAAACATTTTTCAGTTCACAATATACTATCAGGGGTCTATCCAGCATTTTTAACAGGGTCCTATTTTTGTGGATTTAAAAAATATTTTTTTGAAAAATCAAATAATTTTGTAAAAATTCAAAATTTAAACATATAATGATAAAATTTTTTATTATTATTTGCTACTTATTTAATAAATAATTCTGTGAAAAGGGATTTAATAAATAATTCTGTGAAAAGTTCGATTTGGTAGCTAGGAATTTTGTGAAGGGTCCGAATTTCCTCTGCCGGGACCCTGACTATATACAGTCAATGCTAGATTTTACACACACTTTGGGGGCCGTTCATAAATGACGTCACGCTTTTTTCCCATATATTTGACCTCCTCCCTTTGTCACAACATGTCACACTTCAGCGGACCCCCCTCCCCACCTTTGTCACGCGTTACGCTATGTTGCATAATGCATGATGTCACACTACTTATTACCCCCTCTTCTCCCCTTGTCACACTTTGTCACAATTTCATGAACTCCCCACCCCCCCTCGAAGCGTGACATCATTTATGAATGATCCCTTGGGACCACGAAAAAGATTCATGAAATCAAGAGTTTGTACAATCAAAAAACATTCTTTCAATAAACGATTTTTCAGGACTGGTTCTCGTTGTAAAATTCTGAGTATTCGTTAAATCAGTATCATTAAATCGTAGTATATGAAGGAGCTAGGATGGGCACCAAATTAAATTTGTGCCCAAAGCTTTCAAATGTTGTAGTCATGCCCTGGTTATCTTTAATGTAAATAGTGTATGTCGATTAATTAAATGTCTTAGAACATCTAAATATTCAAGTAATTAATTTAAAAGTTTGTTATTATTTCTGTGTATTTATACCTTCTCATTGATTCAGAATATTTGCAAGAGCTTTGTGAAGTGATTATGTATATAGTGTTGCCACCTGAAGATTTTCAAAATTTAGTTTCAAGATTGATTTTAAGAGTAAGTTCGGAACTTATTTCTCAAGTTTGTTTAGAAAATTCATCATAAATCGCTCATATAACTTTTCTTGTTTTAGGAAATCATTGTAAATGCTGCAGTTTTGCCGATCATAAATCTTGTATCTGATCCTGATTATATTAATCAAATCATAATTTGGCTAGTGAGTATTCAAACATCCTTAATGACTGCTTTTATTATATCTCTCCAACAAATTTTGTTAATAGTGATTTTTTCCAATGTAATTGTTACCTTAGTTTTTTCGGCTAAAATAATCAAATCCCGTTACATATGATATGATAAAGTTGCTATTTGTTCAAAATGTTATGAATTATATTACATCTAATTTATCAAAACTACAGGTTTAATAAATGTTATGTCTTTATTTGAATAATTCCTACTTGTTAGGAGCAAATTTGCAATGAAATATATTTGTTCTAACATTTAATGAGATTTTGTATAATATAATGTCAAATAAATTATAACATGGATGGTTTTTAAATTGATAAATAACATAAAATTTCAGAATTAAATTCAATTATATGAAAAATAAATGTTTAATCTTAGATTTTTTTTTTCAGTGCAAAGATACAGTTTTAACTACAGATGGCTTTTTACTTGTTATAAGATGTACTGATAATATCGGTGAACTTCAAGCTGTGCTTGAGATGGTTAATCATGAAATTGCTGTTCAGAGATCAAAAGACACCGGTGGAGACGATGGTACATATTTTTTTTTTGCTCTATGCGTGTATATATATATATATATATATACTAATATTATAAAGCTGTAGAGTTTGGTTTGCTTGAACGCGCTAATCTCAGGAACTACTGGTCCGATTTGAAAAATTCTTTCAGTGTTAGATAGCCCATTTTTTGAGGAAGGCTATAGGCTATATATCTTCACGCTAAGACCAATAGGAGCGGAGAATTGCGTAAAATAGTCATTTTCTATTGGAAGAAATTACCGCATCCTTTCGAGCTTGATACCGTTGAAAAGCGCATAAAAAACTACTTTAGGAAGAGTTTTTCGCTACGTGCTAAAATTGGAAGCCTCTAAATTAACCAGAGAAGAAGTTATAAGCGTTTTTCTCGGAAGTTTGACATTATTTTTTTCACTGTAATTTAATTTAATTTTATTAGACCCAGATGATGACCGTTTTATTTTATTTGCATTGTTGCACTGTTTCAACTATTGTTACAGTTGCCATTTGAACAAACAAATCAATGTAGTTGCCATTGTTAAACAAATAAAAATAATAATAATAAACATTTCTAGCATTTTGATGAGGCATCGCTGAATTTGCAAAATATAATTTAAGATAGACCGTGCTACGCCGGGCGTCGCAGCTAGTATATTATAAGAAAAAATAATACATTTCACATGAATCCAAAAACGCATTTAAGAAATCTTGAATCCAAACACGTACTACTTTTGAATAGAAACTCTTCAATCAGCAAGGTTTTATTCCTGTTCAGTTTAGATCGGATTACATAATAAACACTTGTAAAATTATTCAATTTCTCAGAGGTCATGGGCATTTCAGTTTTTTTTATGTAATGGTTTGGTATTTTGAAGTCTGACTGTTGTTCTTCTACTGGAGATAAAGCCCTAAACATTGAACATTTTGGTTGATCACAGACTTCTTTCCAAAATAGAAAACTTTTTGCTTCTCAGTTGCATTCTTTAAATATCTTTTTCTACCCATCTTCATGCGCTTGTCCAGAGTAGTCCATTCTTTTCCTTCCTCTCTAAATTTATGTTGTGCATTTTTTCTTGAAAAATATATATTTAAATAATTAGTTTGTAGGTATACATTGTGTTGATCTTTGTAATATATTAATAAAGTTGGTATTTTTTTAAAGGGAAAAAAAATAAGAGTGAGGTAGAGAGAAGCCCTTTATTTCTAATGAAAAAATGCTGTAAAGCTTTCTTATTTGAGCATTAATATTCTTGTGAATTTAAATTAGATGTATTCTAATATCATATCTATTTTATTGGTAATATAATAATAATATTAAACTTAATTTTAAGGTAATTGTAACAGTTGTAAAAGAGTACCCATTCCGAGGCATATATGCTTAGTTAAAGCCTTAGCTGTGAAAAAAATATATTATAACTAGAATTGGAATAAAATGTAAACCATTGTGCTATGAAGTAAAAATTGAAAATCAACGTAAAAATACATACAAAATTTGCAAAAATTGCAGAAACAAGTTTCAACTTTACAAGGTTACCCTTTTCAATGCAAAAAAATGAGCTTCTAGATGAAAAACACCCAACTGAAGCAAATAAAGAGAAACACAGTTTAAATAGCAGAAGAAGGGGATTAACTTGTCACCAATGAGAATAAAGGAAGAATAAAAAAGGAACCATTAAGAAAACACTTTAAACCAACCCACCTTATTGGACTAGAATAAAAGAAAGGAAATCCAACTCATGCAGAAAAATCAGAACAAAGGAAGCAGAAAAACGCAAAAAAAAAAAAAAAAAGATAATAATAAATAAATAAAACGGACATAAAAGTAACATTAAAAATATTTAAAATATAAAGTATACGTACAGAATAACTTTTCTGTACTTATTGTACTATTGAATGTTTTCATTAGAAGCTCAATCTTTTGCATTGAAAAAGTGGTTCCTTGTAACTTCAAAATTCAAAATTTTCACAAATTTTGTGCATAATTTTACGTTTTTTTTAAATTTTTACATAGCTAGAACCGTAATGTGTTTTGTGATATTATAAAATAGATTGTTCTGTATAATTTGTCAATGACTACAGATTTGTCTTGGTAGGTGAGTAAGCATTACATCCTTTGTTGATTTATATAAATGCATTTCAAAAATATATAATGTGCTTTCTCTAGAAATATTTCGTAATAAAAATAAAGGATAACATTTTGCAATGTTATGTTTCTAATTTTCTTAGATACTGATATAAAGCAACAACTTAGCAGCTTATTTTATGTACAAAAAGTTGTGGAAACACAGATGAGGAGGCTTAGTGAGGGCACTGTTGATACAGACTCTACGGGTATGCCCTCTGTAAGTTTTCTAACGTTTAATATTGCACATATCTTTTATTTGTCTTTCAAATCTTATGTATTTTTCTTAGAGTTTTCAAATGACATAATCTCAGATTTAGTAACTTTTACAGGAGCAAATGAATTTGTTCTATATTTTATTCCATGCAGTACTTTTTTTTGTTGTACTAATGGAATGTTAAATGCCTAAAATGTATTCTACTGATTATCCAAAATTTTACTTCGTTGTATTTAGTAAGTTAATACTAATTCATTATACTAATCAAGAACTGCTAACTAGAACTGATTTAAATTTTTTTTGTCATTTCATAAAATGCCAATGAAAAGCAAGTAATCATTGAAGTAATTCATATACTTTCCCATTTCTGTTTATTTATGAGCTTGTAACATACTTACATGCTTTTATAGCAAGATATTTTAATTTTTATATTTGATGAACAATGTATTGCACATTTTTATTTTTATAAGACTAAAAATTTTTTAATTTGTCTTTACATTGTTTGTTGTGCTTTTTGTCATTCTGAAGATTAAAACATCAAGTAATATTTCCGTTTGAGTTATTTTTTAAAATGTATTTACTTGATTTATTCTTTCAGGGCATTGACTGGAAGGTTTTAAATGAGCCGGATGTCAAACTTTTCTCACTCCATTTCGATGTAGTTTTAACAAATAATATTGCATTGCATTACTTCACTGGTAAGAATCTAAAAGTTTTAATGGAAATTTAAATGACTAAAGTTTTGCTGGAATATCTTGATTATCTTTTATTCTGTATAGTCAGTGATGAAATTTGTTTGAGCTTTTTAATCTTATATTTATCTTTAGTCTAATTTAAATTAATGTGGAGCTTGGCTGGTATAAATTTGATTACTGGTTAGAGCAGGCTGTACAATGACTATGATTTCTCTAGTCATTTTTATGGGATTCCAGCTAACTTCATTCACTTTCCATTTATTTCATTTATTCAACATTTCAATTTGCTATATCAGGTATACTATATAGACAAAAGTCAATGGATACTTTCAATGTGAGACGTTTTAACAAATTTCCAGAGGAATTCATGGCAAAATGTTCTGTAATTTCATTAATATAAAATGCATGCCTCACCTCACACTTTCCAGTAAAAAATTATCACGCGTGCATTTATATTTTCTACAAAAAGTTAAAGAACATGGAAGCTTTTTTTGAGGAAGTGAATATTGTCATTGAAGTAATTTATTTAATATTCTTCAAGGTGAAATATCTTAGTTATTTATTCATATTTGCCCAGAAATGCTTAAAAATACTACTGCTTAAGTGGTTGAATTTTAAATGGCATTACTCTAAAGTTCTACTGAATATAACTGGTTTATATTTTAATGTTTTTGTCCTTTATTTCTTTAATCATTTAAACTATTTTAGTGCTGTTAAATGTAAAATATATTGCATGTTTTCTTAGTATTTCTGTTTACTAACATTTTAATTTCTCAATGTTTAAATTATTTTTCTTTCTTCCATTTTTAGATTTTATGAGTGCTTTATCTGCTCAAGGTTTTGTATTTTTCTATCACTCAGTAGAGGTAAATTATAAATATATTTTACTAGTTGAGTTTAGTACTTTGAAATATACAAGTATTTCTGATACTCAATGATTTTTATAAAAATATATAAACGAGGAAGAGAGAGAGAGAGGGAGAGGGAGGGAGGGAGAGATAGAGAGAGAGAGAGAGAAGAAATATTATTGCACATCTAAAAAGTGCTTAGTACAATATTTGTAGAATGAAATCTTTTATTGAATATTCTAAGTTTTTAATTTCTTATGCTAAAAATTGTTTTCTCTTATTTTCCTTTTAACATATTTTTACATAGATTTTTGTGTAAAACATTTATGAAGCAAATAGGAATATATTTTTTTACCATGCAATACTTTTTCTGAATAATTAAGTTATAAAGAAGAGAAAATGGCTAATTTAGTTAAGTATGAAAGTTTTTATTGCCAATTTCACCCTATAAGCTAAACAAAGATTTAAAAATAAGGTGAGGTTTTTAAATTTGAATGTTAGAAATAATTCTATGTGTAATGAATGGTCTGTGTAAAAATAAATAAAAAAATATGTATCTATGCATATCTAATGAAAAATGAATAGAAATACTTTATAATAAAACTAGAAAAACAAGACCCATTAAAGAAAGAAATTGGAAAAAGATAAAGTGGAGTGCCAGTGTGTTACCAGGGAGAAGGACTACCCCCCCCCCCCCCCCCATCACAAGGCTCTTTCTACATTGCAAGTAGGAAAACCAAAAACTTGCAACTTCCCCCAAGAACCTTCAAATGACAAAAAAAAAAAAAAAACATTCACAGAACACGTAGAGAAGCTGCGTAAATAAGCACTAACTTTAGTTGACAATGGTGGAAAATAACAGTTATGGAAATACTAAAAATACATAAAGAAAGTAAAACATGTTAAAAATTAAAATTTTTTTAAAGTGCAAAAAGATAATCACCTTCAACAGAATGTTAAAATTTAAAAATTCTGAAGTTGTTCTTCCTTACATCACAATCTATCCAAAATTCCATAAAACCCCCATAAAATTCAGATATTTCACTTGTAGATCAAATTCATACATGAACCATCCAGGAAAAATTTTTGTACAGTGCTTGAATGTTATTTTGAATAACATCCTTGAAAGTAATCACACTTGGATTATCAAAAAGAATAAGTTAATTTTATAATATCTTAACAATAACTACGTTGATTGCATATATTCTTATGATTTCAACAATTTGTTAACCAGTATTTAAAGCTCTTGATGATGTTATAATGAGCTACTTTTATGACAATTCAGTTGTGTATATTGAAAAATATTTTTGGCCCACTCTCATGAATTTTTATCTATTTAACAACTTTATTTATAATAGCAAGCAGTGTTTTATACAAATTAATGGCATCCCACAAGGTTTGAATTACTCTTCTGTTTTAGCCAATCTTTATCTACACTTTTATGTGAAAATTACTTTACTTTCACAATTCAGAAAGTTTTCCGCCATATTGATGCCTTAATTATTTTTATCTGTCATAATTTTTTGAATGATTCCGTTATTATTCGTCCTTCTGAATTAGAGCTCATTTGTACAAATGATGACATTAAAAGTTCAGAATATTTTTATTAAATCTTCAGATATTCCTGTGAATATTGAGCTTCATGACAAAAGAAAGGCTTTTGATTTTCATGCTAACCGTTTGAGATACTGGAAATCCAACATTTTCAAAAGTTCCATTTACTTTTAATTTTTTTATTACTTTCCTATTAATATGTTTTACTTTCTTTTTGTATTTTTGGTATTTGCATAACTTATTTTCCACATCTGTCACCTAAATTTATTGCTTATTTACGCAGCTTCTTTACGTGTTCAGTGAATTTGTTTCTTTTGTCATTGTGTGATGGTTTGAAGGCTCTTGTGGGAGGTTGCAAGTTTTTGATTTTCCTACTTGCAATGTAGAAAGAGCGTTGTGAAGTGAGGGCTGGTTCAAAGAAATAAAATAAAATTTCTTAATATTTTTTTTGCTCTTCCCCCCTCTCCACTGAAAATATGAATTACAGAACTACATGTCATTTAGGGGGGGGGAGAGGGGTGACATACTAGGAACACCACTGATATATATATATATTCTTGATTTTAATACAGAAAAAGAGACAAAATGCATAAATGCATTCTTAAAAAAATATGGGCGCTAAATGAGTAGAAATCTAAAAATTTTTAACAGGAGTTTTTATTTATTTTTAATTTTTCTAATGAAAATCAATTTCCTAATTCAGATTAAACAATGTTCAAATTTTTGATTCTGTTTAAAAAAATTACAAAATAAAATTTTAAGTTATGAAGTAAATGACTTTCAGATTATTCAAGTAATGCTTTTTATAAATTTACAATAATGTTGCAAAGAAGCATTATAATGAACAATGATTTGACATAAACATTGCAGTGAAAGTGCACATGCATGCTTGGAGAATCCCTCAGTGTATTGAAATTGTTCGTAATTTTTTTATTACAGATGTATATTTTAATTATGTTGCTCTTCACACTTTAAATCATAAATTAAAATTATATCTATTAATATATTGCCGATTCAAAAATGTCAAGATGATTTTTTATGAGTATTGCATAAATGTATTCTTTCTGTTAGTACTTGATCGACATTTTTACACTCTAAAGTTCATTTATATATTTTTATTTGAAGAGCTACAAAGTATCAGCAGAACAGATGCTATCCCAAGTAAAGTTAGCTGAACTCACTAAACAAGCTACTACAGCTGCTGACTTTGAATGCTTGCGAGAAGCTGCTGTACGCATTTTTGACCTTTATTTATCTGATAAGGTAAGCGTCTTAAATGATATGGAATTGATGCATGTACATGTACACTGTAACTGATGGCATCCTAAGTTATGTTTCATACATTGTGTTTGGGTTAGACTTTTATTAGTACTCTTTTTTTTCTTTCTTTCTGTTTATTTATTATTTTGAAGTTATGAGATATTAAATTAAAGGATTAAATTAGAGGAATTTATGGAGGAAATAAAGTGTTGGTAAATTGATACTACAAATAATAGGCAAATCTTGTGAAAAAAATCTTGTGAATTTCTGTACTCGAATTTCAATAAAACAGTACTTGATTTAGCAGTTTCCTCAAATTAGAGATATATTTAAAAAGACTCGACTTGGATTTGATAAATGTTGTGTGTCATCAAATCCTTGATTTAACAATAGTATTTAACAATCTATAGACAAGTGCTAAATCAAGGTTAAATTGTGTAATTAAATAACAAGAACTAACTTAAAGTGACTGGATAATTACAAGAAAATTTATGTTCTGTTAGCATAAATAATACAACTTTAATCAATAAAATAAGACACCATGTGTTGCATAATTTTCGAATCAAATATTTGTACAAAATTTAAAAATATCTTAGTGTTTTTACTTAGGTATAGGGGTGTTCTTCTGTATCGTTCTACATCTTTTGAATTATTGGGTTTGTAGATAACTAAAATATTCTTATAAAATCTTAAAGGTTTTGCAAATATTTCAATTTTATTCCATGTTGCCCACAGGTAAACTTGACATCTACAGCTGTCTTTTCCCACACCTATCTTGACTTTAAAAATCTTGCTCAGCTAAAGACTCTAAAATGAGCACTCCAAAAATTGAAAAAGAAAGTCAAGCTTATGCAGACCCACTGACATGTATTGTTTTCTTTATTTGTAAAAGATTTTTCTGATGACAGAGCAAATACTAGTTCAGGGTAGGTCGTAAATGATAGACATACAACCATTTTAAATTATATCTCATTTTCATGAGATCAATTATAATTAATGTTATTTAATGAAAACAAAAATATCTTGCTGAAAATAAAAATGTACTGATACGAATTACAAATACAATACATGCATAAAAAAATAATACTTTTTACAGCTCTTAAAATTTTTCACTTCAGGCCTACTCTGCCTCTTTAGAAATTTGACTTTGCATACAAAGATATACAGTCAACTCTTAGTAACATATACCTTAGATAATTCAATTTTTTTATATATTGTAAAAAAGTTATTTTACGGTATCTTTATTATTTTTTAATGTAATTTTATATCTTTAATTCAAAGTGATTTTATTTCTTGGTTTCAATAACTCAAAATTATTTCATCACCCAAATTAGTTCCTTCCTTCCAACTACTTACTATTTTTAGTTTGGCAAAACTGGTTTTAAACCTGCACCTATTCCATTTCCATTATTTCTTGCCTCTTTAGCTTTTTCTTTCCTTTCAATGACACCAATCTTTCATAGACTTTCTTCCACCAATATGGATGCCAATGACTTTCCTGAACCAAATGTCATCCTCACTTAGAACTTAGTTATCCAATTGTCACACTTAATTTTCTACAGGACCTTGTTGTTTTTCTTTTTTTCTCCCTTTTGTTTTATTTTCATATATGTTTTTCTTTATTTGTTTATTTTTGGGATTGGAACACATTTATGTCTACGTAATAAATAATTTAGCTATATGAAAGATAAGGAAATTTTTTGTTCGTTTTCTAACAGTTGCTATTTAAATCTTTAAAATATTAAAAATATATATATTAAATTACCTCACAATTTTTTTTATTGCAATCGTGAAAAACTTTCCTAAAATGCCTATAATTTTGCATTTTAGGCTACATTGCGAGTTCGATTAGATGAGCCACTCTTAAAAAAGTTAGCGAGCAAGATCCGTACAGAGCAGCCTAGTCCTTCTTGGTTTGATGAGTCACAAATGAAAGTAAGTATTTATGTGAAAGAAAGAATAGGAAAAAAGTTTTATCAAATGAACATTTTTTTTAAATGAAAAAGGGAATTTTAGTCTAAATTTAAAAGACTTTGCCACTTTAATTGAGCCATTAATTTTTTCAATCATTTTCCTTTCTTTTAAAAGTAATAAAATGTTAGTAGAACAGCATATATTTTACAAGTAGGGATATGTACTTACCCCTTACTAATCCTTGGGAATGCTTTCTTTAGAGTTTTGAAACTGTTTTCAAACAGTGGCATAAGACACTCGTGGTTTTTTTCAAGGAAAACAGCAATACTAGAAAATTTGCCTTTACTTATTTTTTAAATTAATATTTCAAGCTCATAAGTATTAATTAATGAATAATAATTTTTTAGATCAAATTTTTCATCTTATTTCTTTCTTTTCTTTTACTTAGCATACACTTCACTAGTTCTTTTGGGGGTGGTTGAAGGGAGAGGGGGACAGGTGGAACTAAGCTATTGTAGAATTTCAAGAATACTAGAATTCTTCCAAAAACCCTTGTGGGGCCCCGACTGCATCAGCAGTGAGGTGCATATTCAAAATTAGGGATGTAACATATGCAGCCACTATTCAGCCATTTAGCAGAATATTTGGCCTGGCCGAATAGTCATTTCACGACCTAGCCGAAAATTCGACCTGGCCGAATACTGGGCAAGATCAAATTTGGCCTGGCCGAATATTGATGGACTATTGGGCCAAATAGTTCTGCTGCAGTAGAAATGTAAAAAAATTAAGAAATTAGTAGATTTAAACATTTAAAATTGTATTATAAATATTGCAAAAAAAAAAAAAAAAAAACATTAGTATATAGTTTTAATAAATGCAACTAATTTAGGCAAAATAACTACTTTTTAAAACCTTGTTTTTTAGGTTTGACTGAACAAAAACAAATTTTTGTTGTAATATTATTTTGTACTTGGCATTTGCTCCCAAAAGCTGGCAATAGTTAATTATGATAGGAGAATATGAAACATTTATTTTATGAAAAATAAATGAAGTGGAAGTCAGGCTTTGTTTGGATAGACTGATTTATTGTGAGTATTATGTAAGAGAGAAATGTGAAAAGCCTAGAATATATCATGAATATTTAGATAGGACGAGTTGTTTGGGCTTTTGAACATAAAAATATGTTCCAGTTAAGTTCATTAAATTTTAATAGGTCTTTTAAAAATAGGTATGTAAAAAAAGTCCATAAAATCGAAATATTCAGTTTCATAACTTTAAAAATATTTTCATAAAACTATTTTGTGCAAGGTAAAAGTTCACTAAGCAATAGTAGTTCTTTAATTTGAATGAAATAACTAGTAAAATAATGCTAATGCTTACTACATTAATACCTGTCATTTCTGTTCCACTTGTGGGTGAAATTCTTAGTTTTACTACATTCAAAACAATCAAGAAAATACATTAATTTTAAATAGTTTTATATTCTTAACAAACAGAATTAAGTCATACATCATAGATTGTGTGGAATTGGTGTTTGACTTTGTGAATAATTTTAAATTTGACAAATACTTTATATTACAACAATTTTCTAAAAAATTTAATATTCGGTATTTGGCTTCACCCTAGAAGAAATGGGGTAATATTCGGCTTTGGCTTGGAAGAAGTGGCCGAAATTTGGTTTTCGGCTATTCGCCCAAATCCCTATTCGTTACATCCCTATTCAAAATACACACATTAGATATGGGGCATTTATAAGTCAAATGAGCAAAACTCATAATATATGTGTATATTATGTATTTTGATGACCTGTAATTTTGAGAAACATGCAATATATATCTTAAAGTGTGAATAATATATTTTTTTAAGTTGCACCACAGTACATTTTTATAAACAAATTTGAGTGTTAGGTGAGAGTGCATAAACTATAAGCAATTGTTTTACCTGAAAAAAAAAAAGTCGGTGTGAAACATCCGACATATTTTGAATCAAAATAATATGTAATTCATAATGTAATTGTTAATAATTCTGTTCATTAATTTATGCATAATAATATTCATGATATAATCTATTTTAACTAAATATGCACAAATAACAGTTAGCAGATACGTGTTGCTAAAATTAGTTTTTTTACAGGTATATGAAATAATGCAAGAGGAACAATTTTTTCCTGCTTTTAAAAAAAGTCAAAATTACATTAAACTACTTGCTGAGTTAGATTTGCTAAAAGAGGGAAATACCAAAGCAGAAGAAGAAAGTAAGCAAATCTTAACCTTGTATATTAATAAATGAATATATGCTAAAAAAAAAAACTTGAAAAATAAATTTGACTGTAGTGTGTGTCTGCTCATACATGAATGTGTCAGTATTGTAGTAATTATGTAATTTTATAGATTGAAATGGGTAACTTATTTCCTTTTCCATTTTTTTTCTTCCTTTTTTTACAGGTATCTATTGCAGTCCAAAATCAGGAAATAAAGGGGTAAGGTTTCTATTGTCTGAAAAGTATTCCTCTTTTTAACTGACTTCCAACAGGAGGACGGTTATCAATTCATTCCCTATGTATGTGTTTTTTTGTTTGTTTGTTTGTTCATCAATAGCTTCTCACTGGATGAACAAATTTTGTCATTCTTTTTTCAAAAGATCGAGGGTGGTCTCCCATAGGTCCTGTACCTTTGTTTGACCTTTATTTGATAATTAAAAAAAAGAGTTATGGGTGGAAATTCAGCGTTTTTTTATTTTTTTTTTTCATTTCTAACTTTTAACTAAATGAACCAATTTTAATGATTTTAAAAAAAAAAAATCAGTAGAGGATCATCTAATTTAAATATAGCATTGATTTGACTACATTTGTTCTTTAGAAAGTGAATTATCTGAAAAATTATTATTTTCTTTTAATTTGGAAAGGCTTAGCTTGACTTTTCTTTGTTGAGTAAATTATTAATAAATATAAAACTCATTGTTGAAAAGAATTTGATGCCATTAAACTAAATATTAAAACATTGAAAACCATTGTAATAAGACTTTTTAGTGAATACTTCTATGAAACAAAAAATAAATTCATTCAGTCTTTTTACTCACTCTGGTGGCTTTTAAAACTCGACTTCAAAATCAAATTTATCATATAAATGATTTGTTTAGTGCTAGTCACTAAACCACTGAAAGTGGGTGTGCCGTTTAAAATAATAATAAAGAGTATTCATATGAAAAATGAATTTACACTAAAAAGAATAAAATAAAATATTTTACATTTGGGAGAAAAAATAGAACCGACTTCAAAGCAATGCAACTATAAATTGTGTTAAGAAGTAAAAAATTAATTCATCCTTTAAGGGAGATCGATATTATTATTTAAACTATTATGCTAATAATTAAAACATAACTTTTGAAGTCGGCACTAAATTATGAGTCTAATTACCATAATAAAGGTATGCCATGTATCATATTTTACCTAGGAACTGTTGCCAACTTTGGGCCATTTATATTTGAAATTGATTTATGACTTTAAACAATTTTAACTTTTTGCTCCAAAAAAACTTTAACTTCAAAAATTATGTTTAAAAGTAGTATCGATGTTTAAAGAACGAATTTTCTTTTTCTTTTTAGCGCAGTTTATAGTTGCCTTGCTTTGAAGTTGTTTTTTTTTTCTCAAAAAATATTTTAATATATGTCAATTTCAAAAAATTGAAGATTTTTTTTTAAATATTGAAAAAAAAGCATATCTGTTTCAAGGCCATAGCCAGAATTTTTTTTCTGGGGGATCCCTGACTTTGAAACACTTACGTTGAGGAAAGTTTCAGGGAGGAATATATGCTACATTGCGAAAAATTTCGGGATTTTGGGAGGGTCTCCCCTCTGGATACAGCCTTGATCTGTTTTATGAAAAACTTATAACATCACGTGACAAATGCTATAAGTTATATAACACCCTAAGAAACTTAGATTTGTAAAAAGAATGAGTTCAAATTTTAGTTATTCTTATAATCTCACTTTCTTATTTTAGAGCTCTGATGACATTTCGTTGTCAGATAGCATTAGTTTAAGCTCATTGGATCCTGATGATTATGGGATAGATTACACAATACCTGAAGCTTCTCCGCCTGGTGTCATTTCACCTACAGCATTACCTGAAGATGTTAATTTAGAAGAATGTGATATATCAGCTCACATATTTAATATGGGTACTCATTTTTTTTTTTAAATTTTAATCAATGTGTTCTTACTTTGTTTTAAAAAACTTTCGAAATATCCTCTGTTGGTGGTTCATCATCCTTTTTTGATGATGATTTTAAATTTATAGTTGCCATAAAGCCTGCATTTAGCAGTTTTTTGATAGAGATACATATTTCAATATACATATGGGTCATTCCATGTCAAATGGGCCAAATTTCGGAAAGTTCCCCACTCAACCCCCTCCGATTTCGATGAAATTTTTATGGCATGTGCATCTATGTCTTAGATGGAGCCATGCCAAATTACAGCTCCATAAGTTGTATAGTTGGGCCACTAGCCATGGTTTTGCAAAGACGCCTTTTTTCATGTCGCAACCAAAATGACTAAATCGTCTACTTTGTGTTCTTATTGATCATGACCTAAGCGGACTAACACTGAAACTTGGTGATCCTGCTAAACAATTGGGATATAACCGCCTACTAGTACAAAGAAAGATTCATGTATTTTAGGTTTTTCACGTTTTGCTGCCAAAGTAGCTCATTTGTGCTGATGTGTCGGATTTTGACCACACTTTGCCAGCTTGTATCTGTCGATAGAAATATTTTCTGAACTGGATTCTGTCTTCATTTGCACCCTGCTGGCATGTTATAAAGGTGTGCAAGTGGCATCTTGATTGCTCAATTAACTGCCGAGTTATGCTGGTTCAAAATTCAGTTAAAAATTTCACGCCTCAATTTCGGCTCATTTTCAAAGAGCCATACCTCAAAAGGGATAACTCGGATTTTGTTTTTCTTTATATCATTAAAAAGAGCTCATTTTCCTCTTTAAGGAAATGTCTTCTGAATTTTTGAGACAAATAAGTTTTATACAGATGTTGAGGTTAAAACGATATACAAAATATCGCCAATTACAGAAAAAAAAGATTATTTCATTTATTTATACATGACCTAAGAGGACTACCGGACTGAAAGTTGGTGATAGTGCTAAACATTTGGAATATAACAACCTTCTTTCATGCTTTATTTATTTTTTTTTTCACTTTTACAGGGAAAGTAGGCTAAAAAAGAAATAAATAGTATGTAAGAAATTTTTAAAGATTTTATTGACTTTATACATTGGATAGTGAGAGCCATAGCTGGTTATTAACTCCCTCTCAGAATTTAATTTAGCTTTAGTTTGTTGCCTGTATGACCATTTGAAGTTTTTTTTACTTATTTTTTTTTTTTTAAATAGGAAAACAATTTTTATGAATGTGGCTCTAATGGTTCAGAATGGTTTTTTAATATATACAAGTAATGAGACAGTAAAGGTTAAATTTTATTTATTGGCAATTTCTTTGTTAAAGTTGTAGGTTTGTTTTACATTTCTACTAAGGAGAAATATTGTCTAGCTCCTTTAGTTTTCAATTGTAAGCACATCTTTTCCTTTCTTTTCTTTTTAAAACTTTCTCGACATTTGTATTATTTTTATGTTTTTATGTAATTTACCTCTTTTTTAGACTTTGTTCGACCCATTATTGTACATTAAATAAACAGTTTTTACATTTTGAAAACTGTTATAAGTAATTTAGTTTATAATTTTTGCATTTAATATTGTATGTTTCATTAAACTGGTTTTCAAAAATATATGTTTGTATCTTAATCACTAAATCCTAGATGAAGCATTGCTTGGACATTTTGATCTCAGTAGTATAATATAAAGCAGATAACTATTTTATTTTTGTAATTGAGCATTTTTTATAACTTCATATAAATGTTGCTAATTTTAACTCTCAATGACAGAGTTTTTACCTTCATTTTACTTTGTCAAAATGCTTGTCACAAGCTTTGTTGATTCAAGGTTTGTCATTTGGGAGATCAGGGGGAGTCAATTGCCCCATCCCTGACTTTTAGAAATATTTTGTATTTACACATGTGGTTGTTTTTTGTTGCTTTTTACCTATAATATGCTTTGAATATATACCCTTAGCTCCCTTGTGAAAATTTGAAATGACAGGCCTGCCAGACTCTAAAGGCGCTTTCACAGCAAAGGCGACAGACATTTTGTCTCCATCGTAACAGACTGTTGCTTTGGTAATCAAACTAACAGCAATGATATATGCCTTTGATAACACAATGAACCAACCACTATTGGCTAGAGCAAAGTCCCTTTTAATGATGAAATACAAAATGCCAATCGGTTAATGCAAGGGCGTAGTTATAAAATTATGTGAACCAATGACATGCTCTGAAAAATTTAGTCATTCTTGTACCTCTCTGTTGAAGTTGATATAAAAGCACTTTAAGAGGTTCAAAACAAATGATGTATATTAAAATTCATTTCCAAAATGTTTACAAATTTTAGTTGCTGACAAATATAATTAGTTAAAGCAAATGCTCATAAAATATTTTTAAATTCTTTTTATCACTATGCATAATTCTTCATTTGCCTTACATTTTGCTTCACTACCTGTGAATCAAGCTATTGAATACACAGCTGTGATTTGAAATGATTTCTTCAGTATAATTTACAGTACAATTTAGTAAACCTAAATATTTTACAGGCATCAACAATGATTCTGGATCTCCATTTGCTGTGTATGCTATTATTGTTAATCGTCGTGATCCAAATGGTGTGGAGGATCAGTGGACTGTTGTGCGAAGATATAGTGATTTTCGGGATTTTCATTTTAATGTAGTTCAAAAGGTACGATTTTTATAGTGCTTGATGTGCCGTAGTACTTTCTATCATCTGTAAACACTTATCTGTAAACTCTTACACTTATGAAATTATTAGCTGCGACGCCCGGCATTGCACGGTCTATCTTAAATTATATTTTGCAAGTACAGCAATGCCTCATCAACTTGCTAGAAACGTTGATTATTCATACATTTGATTTCTTGTACAATGGCAACTGTATTGATTTGTTTGTTCACACGGCAACTGTAACAATTGTTGAAACGGTGCAACAATACAAATAAAATAAAACGGTCATCATCTGGGTCTAATAAAATAAAATTAAATTGCCGTGAAAAAAATAATGTCAAACTTCCGAGAAAAATGCTTATAACTTCTTCTCTAGTTAATTTAGAGGCTTCCAATTTTAGCACGTGGCGAAAAACTCTTCCTAAAGTAGTTTTTTATGCGCTTTTCAACGGTATCAAGCTCGAAAGGATGCGGTAATTTCTTCCGATAGAAAAGGACTATTTTACGCAATTCTCCGCTCCTATTGGTCTTAGCGTGAAGATATATAGCCTATAGCCTTCCTCAAAAAATGGGCTATCTAACACTGAAAGAATTTTTCAAATCGGACCAGTAGTTCCTGAGATTAGCGCGTTCAAGCAAACAAATTCTACAGCTTTATAATATTAGTATAGATTTACAAGCGATAATCCCAGTCATAAATGCATATATATTTTTAAATAATAAACGAAATGATGTGTAAAATTCTTTAAAAAGGAAATTCATGACTATATGATTTAAATAATTCAATACTTTGTCATATTTTTGTGATTTCTTGGGTAATTATTCATCTTTTTTGTTAAATGTTATTTTGCAACATTAAGATTTGAAATTTATTTGCATTAAAGGATTATCCATTTGGCTCCATTCTTCTATTTAGTTATCTTAAAAAGTTCTGCACTTTTTTCCTACTTTAAGTTTCTTTTGGCTGTGATTTTTCTAATGACTTGTTTTTTGTCTTCCTTCAAAAATATGCATCGGTAGCATTTAATTTTTGAATGTTCCAACAGTCTGACATTTGGCACACTGGTCCCATATACTGTTTGCTGAAGGTCATATGATTTTACTTGGGCTTAATTCCTACTTACTTGAACTCTGTTACTCTTTTTGGCATCATTTACAGTAAATTCCGTTTGTGGAATGAAAGTTATCTATGTCACAAGTTCTGCTCTCACAAAGACTGAAAATTTTAAATTTATATTTAAATACTAGGGAACCGCCTCCTGCTCGCTGTCGCTCACCAATCCCCAGAACTGCTTATGCAGTTCTTTCCAATTGTGTGATTTGCGAGTTTGAGCTCACTTTGCTCGCTCATTTCAAACTAAACTATTTTAGAATAGCTTTATAAAGAGAATCTGTTTGCTATCAGAAATTATGTTTTATATTGCACACCACTCAAAAATCAAAAATATATTTTTTGTAGCATAATGTGCATAGAATTTACACTGTATCAGGAGCTTGGCAAGATTCCGAATGTCGCTGTTAATACCCTCAATTGAAATTTTATATAAAGTTCATATAATATAGTGCCTCAGAAATTTAAAATAAAGGGAATTGTATCCTAAGTTAAAAATTCTAAATTCTAAAAGCAAGATACTTATATTATTACTTAATCGTTTTATTTATTATCATAACTTTTGGCAATGTCAGGAAGAATTTTAGTGCTCAACCCTTTATTGCATATTTTAAGATTTGTGTAAAGACATTTTTATTGGCGACAAATCACTTTAAAGCTCAAAGAAATGTAATATTCTCCTTGGCGAAAAAAATATGTATGAATGCCTGCGAAAATGTTACTGCCAAAGTCTGTTCTTGAAATATCCCCAAAAGTGTTGCCTCTTAAGATATTTAACTGTAAAAGTAGTTTAAATAACTCAAATAAAAGAACCTCGTAACAATCATTTCAGTTGTCAAGATAAGCCATTGTTTGAATTTTGAAAGCATAAACCTCTGATGAGATCTCATATCTCATTGGCTGCTGTTATCATAGTAGCTAAGATTTTTTTAGCTCCGCCGACATCATCATTAGATTTATATACATATATAGAAATATAGAGTTATCAGTGAAACAGATCATATTGGTGGGGGGGGGGGGGGGTGTTATATTTTTAAATGATTAATATGATACAATTTTTTGAACATATGTACAGCAAGCTTTTTATGATCTGATCACTAATGGTAGTATATGTGTACGGCGTAAAAACTTTTTTTTTAATTACAAGGTATTATGCTTTAGTATTTCTTGATTTATAAACTATGTGTTATTATTCAGGTTTTTTCTTATATGTACTTTATTGTCATGGATTATTAGGAATTCATTGATTAATTTTGTAAAATTTTTATTGCTTTTAAAAACTTATTTTTAAAAGTTTCTTATCATTCATTCTTTTCTGTAGTTTCCTCATTTGAACAACCTGCAATTTCCCGGTAAAAAAACCTTTAATAATTTGAACCCTAATTTCCTGGCGAAGCGCACAAACCAACTGTCTGGATATTTACAGTGCCTCATTAATCCTGAGATGTTGCAGGCTAATGCAGGATTGAAAACTCTTTTGCTACAATTTTTTGAACCGAAAGCTTATGAAAAGGGGAAAAAACCCTTAGCAAAAAAAGTAAGTAAAGGAAATGTTTTTAAAATAGTTCTATGAATGATATTTTACGAAATTGTGTGTGCTTTTTTTTCTGCTTATCCATTCATGCTTACATTATTTTGATCAGTCATATAACAGTTCTGAAATTGAGTGTAGGTAATACTGTAGTTTATTAATTGCAGGGATGCACAAACTATGGCCCGCGGGCCAAAATTGGCCCTCCGAGCCTTTTGAATTATGCCCACTAATATAGTTGATAAAAATAATAATTATAATAAAATAATAAAAAATACGAAAGAAAAAATAATTGTAAAAAAAAAAAGCTTACGAAAAATCGAGGTAAAAAAATACGATTGCAGCGAAACTACTGAATTTTGATCGCAATTTTCGGAACTAATCGCCGTATTTAATTTCATTTTATTGGAAATACTTCAGAAACTAGTCAAATCATAATAAAAGTGGTAGAATATTGCAGTGTCATCTGGTTCTGAGCTATATGTAAAGTTTCAGAACAATAGCTTATCGGGAAATGGTCGAAAATTCGATTGCTGGATTTTTCGAACAGCCATTTGTGTGTTTTTTCGTCTATAAAAGAAGTTTGTCCCATTCCTGCTATAATTTCTTTAGTTAATTCAAAGCAACGATCGTTAGACATAGCAGGCAAAGTGTCATTATTTTCGTCTTCATCGCTATCTTGCTCTTTGTGATCGTTCGGGTGTAGCACCATATGGTTGCTTTTCGAATCGGACATCTTGTTTATCTAATTATTAATTTCGTAAAGTTTGATCATCAATCATTTTTACAGTAATAAATGATTTCAAAAAGGAGGAAAACAAAACGTAAGAAGCATGTTTACATGCAGAAACGCACAAATTTTATACTTGTGTAAAAGGACTTCGCTTTTGCGAACTCTATTTTAATAAAGAATTCATTTTCACAATTGCAATTTTTGTTGCCTTAATATCAATTTTAAATTCTTATTACCTTATTGCAGCTTTTAAATGAATAAAAAGATATACAAAACAAAAATAAACGAGGTTTGATTTTCACACGATCAGATCAGCTATTGCGGAAAATTCGTGAATCTGCCGTATTAGAAATTTTCCGAACTTTCGTCTAGTCCGACTTTTGCTGCAATTCGTCTTCGAATACTAACGAGACAATTAAATAAATGTATAAGAATCCAATTACTTATTTCTTTCATGTTTAATTATTGAAATAAAATAGAGAAAAGGTCTGATTTTTCTCAAGTATCGTTGGAGATTTTTTTTTCTAATTTTCATCTGCAAGTAAGTTGACGCCCCCCTCTTCTAAAAAAACATGGTTTTTAGACTAAATTTTTCGACTTATAAACACTGAATGTGTTACTTTTCAAAAATGGCGGGAAGTTCACGAAAAAGTTTCCGGTTTTCTGGTTCCCGGATTAGAGGTTCTGTGCTATTACTATGCCAATTTAACTAATAAGATTTTGTAAATGGTTAGTGAAAAAAAAAAACATTCTTCTAGCCAAATTGACTAGTAGTAATGAATGGATAAAAATTTATTAATTAAACATTAATTTTCAGATTTAATAATGTCAATATGAATAATTATTTTACTTTATAAAGTGTAATTTATCATCAAAATTTAAAAATTTTATTGTTAATATATATTTAGGAAACTTTTATTGTTGATATGTATTTAGGAAATGAATAAATAAATAATGATCAATTTCTAATCTGCAGGAAAAATAGTGATTAAAGGATTTAAATTTAATTATATGCCATAGAACAAAATAATGATATGTTGATTTTTGATAAAGGAATCATTTTAACTTTTTTTTTATTGTCCATGTAGCAATGTATAAATTTAATATTACTATGTTAATTTAACTAATAAGATTTTGTAAATGGTTAGTTAAAAAAAGAATTCTACTAGCCAAATTGACTAGTAGTAATTCTGAATTGCAAAGGTTTAACGTGATGTACAGACTCATAGCATTTGGATTTTGCTATTTAATATATGTGTTTATTTCTTCTGTATTTATATTCATACTTTTAATTAATTTCTCATTTTAACTCTTAATATATATTTTCAATTTTACATTATAAAATGTCAAAGAAAAAATATGTAAATTATAAAGAAAGTTATAATTTAGAGAATAATGCTGTGTTTTTCTAAGTTTAAATTACCTTTTTATTTTCCATTTGTTTCATTTTCATAATTTGCACACATTTTTGTAAAAACATTTAGTATTCCTCTTTTTTGCCATTTGACCAATCACTTCATTGATATATATAAATGTTGTGCAATTAATTGTTTAGAAATCTTATATACCTGATTTTGTTTGAATTCATTTATATTAATTTCTTAAAACTTTTATTTAATAATCTGTTCCCGAGTACAGTAATTATTAATACATGTAATTTGTACATATTACCTCTAAATAAAAACTGAAATACACCCTGTATTTTTATGAATAAAACATTACGTTACTTTGGCCCCCAACCTGATACTTTCTAACTTTTTAGCCCTTCACCCAAAAAAAGTTTGTGCATCCCTGATTAATTGAAATGCATACCTACTACTACTTCTTCTTCTTTGATGGGCAACTTAAATTTTTTTCAATGATATTTTGATTTTCGGACCAGAACAGTTTTTCTAGTGCATTTGTTGGTGTCTAAAGAAAAGTTATTTTGTGAAATATTGAGACATTGAGATTTGTTTCGGCTATGACAAGTATCTTTCTGAGTTTGCATTTCTCTTCAATGAATGTTTTCACCTATTGAAATTGATGCTCAATACATTTTTGCATTTGTGTTGATTTGTACGTAAAATATTTGCATTACAATTAAAGGATTTTAAACTTTAGCTTTTAATTTTTCTATTTTTGAATGTAGATAACAGTTATGCATCTTAGTACAAATTATCTAGTTTCTAAAATCAAAGTTTTAATTTGAAAAGAAGTAGTTTGTTTTTGGTTGTGAGTGTGAAAATACGTAAAAGTATTACTTTTCATACCTGAGTTTAATTTGGTTAGAATGTAAGTAAAAAAAATATACTGGATTTGCAGAACACTATACAGACGTGTGAACTCTCCCGCACTTTGCGGGAGACTTCCGAATTTGGGCTTCTTCTTCCGCCCTGCTGAATCAATCCAAAATCTGCCGAATGGGAACTGATCCGGCATGCCCTAATTAATATTCAGGGATGATTGTATTCCGATTATACACCGGAATTCCAGTATTTTATCACATTTTAAAAAATGAAATAAATTGCATTTTAATACCAGAAATGTTAAAAGCCAGCATTTTCATAATTTCGAAAATTAGCTAAAATGAAAGAAATTTGGTGATTTTTTTTCCGCTATTGTTTTCAATTTACTCCTAACTATTATTTTAATTTACTCCGACGATAATGTCCTCTTAAAATGCAATCCTAAAGTTATTCTTCTTATAGAAATTCTTTTATTTTCTGTCTTTATATTTGATGCTTTCATTTTTAAAAAATGCAATCTTTTTGCATCTGCTGCTAGAATTAGAATGTTCTCACTATTGATGTTTATTAAGCTTTGTTAAAAGGCGCATGGAATAAATTCCTTTTTATTTTCTGTAAAATTTTGATTTGAAATTTTTGAAACGAAATTCTGTGCTTGTTAGGAGTGCGAGTCTTCACATGTCAAAAAGTTTGATGCTGAATTCAGGTTTATTTTTATTTTTGTGTCATTTATTTAGGCTTTTGTATATATATATATATATACATACCTTGAATCGTTGAAAAATAATAATAATAAATAAATAAATAAAAAATCATATAACTTTATAAAAGATAAGTTAAACTGATGAAAGTTTAAATTGCTTTTAAGAAATCAGAAAACGAAAATCATTGACGACGCATATGCTGCTGTTTCATCATAGCAATAATCATTTCTTTATGTAAAGCATATATTCATCACAATGTATGAATGGGTCATTTAAGGAATAAATTAATTTCGAAACATAAAGCTTCACTTTGCATGGATCAGGACACGCGCTAGAAGAAATTCAGATCCGTTTTCGGACCGTTCAAAAAATTCATATTAATCAAAATGGACCATTCACAAAATTCCAATCTTTCAAATCAGACCCTTCACAAAATTCTGAGCTACCAAATCTTACTTTTTGAAAAAATATTTATTAAATAAGCAGCAAAAATAATTAAATTTTTTATCATTTTGTTTAAATTTTGAATTTTAGCAAAAACATTTGATTTTACACAAAAATATTTTAAAATCACATAAAAACGAGCCCTGTTTGCTTAAATCCTTTTTCATATTTAGCATACACAATTTTCATTAATTTCAAAATACTGAGTTTTTGACAGCATAAGTCGTCTTTTTTTTCAAAATTACCTAAATCAGATTTTGGAATTTGGTCCCTGCTATTATAAATATAGAGGGCTTTTAGGACTGTATCAAGGGCTAAGAAATATACAATACCTTTTCATAAAAGTGATGAAAATGACAAGCATCCCCACCCCCCATTTTACTCTTAAAAAGTTCAGGCATCTTTTCACGAACTTACTTACAATCACCCTTAAATATATTTTGAACTGCATTATACTGCTTTACCTGTATTTTAAATTTAAATTAGCTAAGTATATTGACAACAATTGCAATAAAAAGTGTAAAATCTTAATTTTTTTGCCCTCCTGAATTCTCCTGAATTTTTATCAGAAACCTCCTGCATTTCAATTTTGACAGGTTGGCACGTCTGACTATATGATGTATGTTTTTGTCAATGTAGATATGTGTGTGCTAGAGTTCGCTTAGTGGTCGTAATGTGATCTTACTTCATTACATTTTTCAAGTTCAGCCTTGAAGCTTAAACAACTTTTCAACATTTTAGTTTTTCTGTTTGACAATAGTTTGTTTTGCTTAAATATTTAAATTAGTGATACTCTCGTCAGTGCGACTGACTGACCACCAAGTTAGTTATTTAATGTAATGGATTTATAGCATGTATTATACATAATTTTTATCTTTTTGCAGTCTTTCTACTGTAAAGAATATAATAATCAAAATTTTCAGGGCACCCTGTTATTACTGAATAATTTAGAATAACAAACAATCACTTTCAATTTAATTTAGAGCTCAAAATGCTAATGCAAGTCAACAAACTTACAAAATACTGATTTGAAGCAAAGTAATGTGTCACCCGATTTATTGTCTCGCTTTATATTATATCAGATGTTGTTAACTGCAAGTTGTATTTTATATTGTTTAGCATTGTACTGGACATACAATCTGACTGACTTATATGCATATATTTTAGAAATGGATTAACTGACACCTTAAGATTTGCATTATTTTGCTTTGGCATTCCTTTAATAGATTAAATTTTCTCTTTTATTTTTTTCTTGAGATTTCCTCTTTGAATTATAAATAGTATAAAATGTATTGAGTATTGTGCAATTATTGTAGATTGTAGATGTAAGGAATAGTGTGAAAATCTAACAAATATAGACTTTAAAAAAAATGCTTCGATTCTACATCAGAAGTAAGCAAAAAAAGGTAATCAACTTTTCCAAAAAATGTTTATTGATAATACAGTAGAGCCTCGATTATCCGAGGTAATGTGGTCCGAGGGTTCCTCGAACTATCAAAAACTCGGATATCATGGACTATTTCGAAAGCGAGAGGGAAACATGGGTTGAAATGAATGAAAATGTCGTCAAAGAGGTGAAAAAATCGCATCTACTGTACATACTATGAAATGAAAAAATGGCATTATATATATATACAAATATCTAATTTTACATGTACACACCAGTATAGTACACGTTCCAGTTAAAGTCGTTATTTGAAGAAGTTTATATATATTGTTTTTTGTTTAACGGAACTTGCTCGCTTCTTTTTTGCTGTCTTACGCAATGGTTGTAGCTGGCAATGCTGCCATCAGCCGCCAAAAAAAAAAAAAGAAAAAAAAATCGAGGGCAAATGTACCTTGGTTAACCCGAAAATCGGTTAGTTGGGGCTTGGATAACGGAGGCTCTACTGTACTAAAACTCATCAATAGCTACTAAATAAAATAAAAAGCAAGAACATCGGTTGGCAAACAGATGAGAAAATAGTACTTAACTGTTTGTCTTTGCCTATTTATATATAGATCAAATTTATTTATTTATTTAACAATAATAATATTTTTTTTATGTGTATGCTAGGCTTTAGTATAGCTTTTTCTCTTTTTTTTTCCTTTAGTATGTGTAATGAAATGAAGTTGGAAGTTATATAATTATAATTTTTATTTTTAAAATAAAGGTTGATGCTCTTGTTAATCCTTTGTGTTCATCAATGAAGTCTGTTGGTCACATTGTAAAATCTGTTCCCGATTCCTTTATGGATGGACTCAAGGATGGAATTGTAAAAATTTTAGGAAATCGTAGTGCTTCCCCTGTTGAACAGACTTCATCTGAAACTTGTAAAGTAGCTGCCGGCCTTGATGTTGAGGTAATTTTTTTCATTATGATAGGAGAAAAAATGTATTCTAATGTGGATTTTTAGGGACTGTTTGTATTTTATAATCTGTAGTTTTAACTAAATTTCTTCTAATTTGTAAGGAGGAAGTAAGACAGGTCTCGTATAAAATATCTTCTTTTCACCACGAAGGAATGTTGCAATGTTCGAGATAGGCTGTGCAACATCAAGCTACTTAGTTTTAAATATTTTGCGTACTTGAGCTTTATTTCAAGTTCAGGGGGAAAATAATACCATTCTACATTATAATATTTTAATATAGTCATAGGCATGCACAAAGGGAGCAGGGCCATAAAAACAAACGCTAATATGAAACTGGCAAACTTTTTACATTTTAAATTCACTAGTTTCCCACCTCAGATGTATTTGAAATGCTTCTTTTTGCTTAACTTCTTCAAAATTTCCATGGGAGTGCACCTAAGATTTTATGGGCTGAGTATGAACACTTGCACATTGCTACTCTTACTAGTACAGTGGTGGTACCCTCATTTTTGAAGTTGTGTGCATGTTTATGAATATAATTATATGTTGAAATAAAATTATGTTTCCCAATAGGATGCTGTGTCTTAAATGCATTTGTAAATTGAAATGGATGTACAGTTAACCTTTGGTGCATTTAGTTTTCCTGAAAATGATTTTAACCAAAGGTTTTAATAAAAATAAAGTTTATTTAAATTTACCCTAGTTTTCATGAAAGTGCACCAGTGATCTTATGGATGTAATCTGAACTCTTGGCATATTGGTAACCCTACTAGTACAGTGGTTCCCCCATTCTGAAGCTCTGTGCTTGCTTATGAATATAATTAATATATTATAACAATTATAATACAGTATCCCCTTGTTATATTGCGCTTGTCGGAGGACAGCAAAAAGCGCAATATATCCAAATGGGCGATATAACCGATGCCGTCAGAGCTCAAACTTAAAATTTTGGGAGGCATAGAAATGCACGATATATCCGAATGAGCGATATAACAAGGGGTTACTGTATCATGGTTCCCAATATCATGCTGTGTCTTAAATGCATCTGTAAATTGAAATGGAAATACAGTTAATTTTTGGTTTATTTAATTTTCCTGAAAATTAATTTAACCAAGTGTTAAATAAAAATAATGTTTAATTCAAATTTATCCTACATATGTTTTCTTGGTTATAGGGTGAAGATAATATTCCTCTTCGAATTTTATTGCTACTGATGGATGAAGTGTTTGATTTGAAAAGCAAGGATCAATGGTTTCGAAAAAGAATTGTGATTCTTCTGAGACAAATCATTAATGCCACTTATGGTGATGCAATAAATAGGTATGTTTATTTATTGAAAGTTTTTAGATTTGATTATCTTTTTGGATGTATCTTTAAAATATAATTCATCTTTAGATGGAATTAAGCTAGATTTTTCCTTCTTGTTTATATTGTAGCCAAACCATATCTTTTGTTAAGTATCTTTGAAAATGCTAATTTATATTACCAGGAATAACAAGATGTTGTTTAATATTTTGTTTTTAAATACTATTTCTTACTTATTTAGGAGGATCATCAATTATGTGCAAAAATCTACATCCGCTGAACAAATGGCAGAGTACATAAAAGCTTTTAGGTAAAATTTGATCACAAAAATATGTATTATATTTACATAATGTCTATTTGCATTATAGAAAATTTCACATCTTATTTGATTTTTTATTAATTCTTCATTAGGCAAGCAATGTGGCCAAATGGATTACTAGCAATACCTAATCCAGACAGAGATTACAAAATGAAAATGAGAAGTAGAGTGGTTGCAAAGCTACTTTTGCTGTGCTCAATCCCAGGTAATGTTATTAAAAACTCTCTACTACACTAAAATCTTAGAATAATATAATATTTATGGCCATCATTTAGGCTAGTATCAAATTTGAGATAACTTTAGATAATGTGAAAATTATGTCCTGTTTTATTTAAAAGTAACAAACATTTCTAAGGTAGTCAGAGCAGGGAACAAAATTAGCGGTCGTTAGTCTTATTTTGCAACTCCAGTTCCATGATTACATTACAGTTGCCAATTTTCAATGCTTTAGACGTCAAAATGGACAACTGGATGCAAAATTGTAATTGGGGAACTGAAAATCAGAGTTGCAAAATGTGACTAAGACTAATGATCGCTAATTGTAGAATGTGAGCCAGAGGTGGAATGATAAAGGCAATAATGACACATAGAAGTAACTTTTTATAAAATTTAATATAATAGAAAAATGTATTACACATGCACATGATGAAGCGCTACAAACAAAACATCAAGAACTAATGCATTAAGAAGTGTAAGATGTTATGATATCTTACAGGAAAATGCATGTGGTGTCTTGAACACCTTATGGTTTAACATTTATTGTAGGTAGATTCATTATAGGCTGTAAATGATGTGGTGTTTGAGAGGTGGCAACATTTGGCGGAGAATCAGGTTTGGTAGATAAAGCATGTTGTAAGAATTTAGATCATTCTGATGATGAACTTTGTTTTGTCATCTAACAAAGGGAGGGCACGACATGGGAAATTTATTTAGGGCCAAGACGTTGCGTAACTCCTTTTAGGGTGTTTAACCTGCAATGTAATGGCACCCAATAGCCAGATAACAAGCAGAAAAAAAGCAATTAAAATTTCAAACTCAGTTTAAATACTGATGTGTTTATTCATGAACCATCGGTGAAGTAGCCTAGCCTGTAATGTGCTGGAATACCTTGTGAACACCATTACTCTAATCTCGAGCTTAACCTTTTTTTTTTCTTGATTCATTTAATTAATTGTATTTACTATAGAATAAGTTTTTCAGAAAAAAAAGCTCATTTAAGTATTAATTATTTTGTTTTCTAAATAGTAAAATGGTAGCTATAACTAAAATATTTAAGTTATATTTATTATATCATTAATAAAATGTGATGGTTTTTAATTGTTCCATGCTCCTAAAAGGACATAAAAAATTATTTTAAAGTTTCTACCAAAGCAGTAATCATGTGAATGTTAGAGTTTGGCTGTTTTTCTATTGAATTCAAAGAATTATCTAATGGAATAAAACAAGTTAAATCTCAACACAAGTAAAACTTATATCTATTATAATAATTATTGATAAGTATCATTTTTATAAGTTTAAATTGTGTTGTGATTTAACTTTACTTTGCATAAATATTTTATTACAAACAATAAGCTTTGAGTTAACTTGTTTTATTCCATTGGATAATTCTTTGACTTCAATAGAAAAACAGCTGAACTCTAACACTCACATGATTACTGCTTTGGTAGAAACTTTAAAATAAATTTTTATGTCCATTTAGGAGCATGGAACAATTTAAAACCATTGCATTTTATTAATGATATAAGTATTTGTAGTCACCATTTATAAATACTATTAGGTATTTTGTATTTTAAAAAGTGAAATGGTAACCATAATTATACTATAATTTTATACTTCAGAGTTCACACTGGGGAAAAATGCAAGGTGGAATTTCCCACCTTGATCAAAATTTTAAGTGGGATTTTTAAAATTTAAGTGGGTACTTTTCTTTTTGTTTTTGTCTTTAAATATATTACTAAATTGTCCGATCATGATTCATGATCCAATACAAACTATTTATTAAAATATGATTATCTAAGCCATGATCAGCAAAGAAAGAATAAACATCAACAAGGTTCACACAAAACGGATACTCCACAAAATTCGCGATCGCAAAAACGGGTGCTTTATAAAACGTTAAGCATGAAAAAGATCTTCTAGAATTTTGGTTATTTAACCAAAATTCTTTGTGTGATTTTTACAAAAAAATCCTAAAAATTAGCTTAATATTTCCTCTATTTTTTCTGATCATATGTCATTTTATCTTTTGATGTTTTTCAATGAAAACAGTATATTTTAGAAACCAGCATTCTCTTTTAACCTTGTGCCCAAGGAAGATTCCATTTATCCACTCCTTTTTTTAATTTTATCTTCTGAATAGAATGAATGAAGATAAGTCTGCATCCATGAAGGGCTTAAATTGTTCAATAATCCCAAGTCAAATAATTGAATGAAGAAGTTGTCAATCTTTTCCCCATGTTATTATATATGATAAATAGGGTTCCTAGCAATGTTTTGAACGCGTGTCCGCTGGTTCCGGGAACAGCGCGCAAACGAACTTTTTTTGAGTGGGATTTCAAAAAATACTGCGGGAATCGCGCGACATATTTTTGATTACTGATCAAGGATGACAGTTTGAATCCAATATCAGATTGGTATATAGGGACGAACATGGCCAGCTTAATGCACCAGAAATTAAATCAGCATTTGTTTCAAGGAGAGCAGTTTTCTTGTACACTGAACTCTCCTGCCTCCAGCATATGACGGAAGTGACATATAGAGGAGTACCCTGCATGGATCTCATGACCGTAAGCACTGTACAGGGATTCAGATGAGACAATTTCCTGGAGAAAAAAGATAAAGGTTGCAACTCCAACTCTACAAGTTGATGCAAAGCTCCGCTAATGGCGTAATTGGAAGCATAGGCATGAGGAACGAATTTGGCTGTTTGTGAGGAATGAGCAAGCAAAAGTAACATCAGCAAGGGCTTGTTCACACTGTTGAAATGCATCGATAGCTTTGAGAGTCCAGCAAGATTTTTCGCGAGTCTTTTTTGGATCCTTTCAAAAAATGAACTTTTTATGAGCTGCATGAAGAATGATATGGTGATAAAAATTCAAATTGCCTTGTAGGGTAACTACAGTTGTTGGTTGTTGATAGTCCAACACCATTTGCACTTTACCAGGAAGTAGTTGAACACCTTGTCAGGGTGCGTACGCGGCCTGGAAAACCTTGAAAGTCCTTGAATTGAATAATTTTTTCTCAAGGCCTTGAAAGTCCTGGAAATTTAGAATAATGTACAAAAATGTCTGGAAAGTCCTTGATTTTCACATTTTTACTATTTCTTTGTAACTTATCAGCAGGAAAATTCTCCTTTCTTCAAATTCCTACCTGCAGACATGTGATTTTTCCGTATTTTGACGGAATTCCGTAGTTTTGGTAATTTTGGAAATTAAAAATTTCGCTTCCGCAAAAATTCGTAATTTGGATTTCTTTTTCTCTATTTTTTTTTTTTTTTTTTTTTAACCCTATGAACATTTTTGAAAGTAGCTTGTGTACGATCCTGCGAAGTTTCACAAATTACGAGTAAAATTTACACATTCGATTCGTTTTTGGCGCTTTTAAGTGTCAATCCCGATTTTTTTTTTCAGCACTTCGAAATCTGGTTGCATCGGTTTCGGCAAAACTTCCTAGTTCTCGTTTAATATCGGATTCTTCCCCTTAGACATCAATAAATTTGACCTTATCATTATTTTTAATCTTTCCTAAGTTTTAGCTTCTGTAAAGGACTTGCAGAAACGTCATTTTGTCACGCCCACTCTAAATGTCGCCGATAATCAAGGAATTTTTAGCTTTTAAGTTTTAGTTTTCTGTTGATTATAATTATTAAATATTAGAACCTGATTGAAAATCTATTCAAAAAAATTTTTTGCCAAAAATGTTTCGTTTTTTTAAATTGTTTTTTCTTTCTTTCTTTTTTTTGCATGTAATTTAAAATGTGTTAAAATTTTAGATCGTCTTTAGCATTAGGGTCTCTCCCCCCTTTCAAGTACTCATTTTACATTGTTACAAAATAAATAAATAATATTTCTTTCTATTTTAATTCAATGTCTAAAAACATGTAAAAAATTCTTCACACCTAATTTTGAAGTTGTTTCATTTCATTGAAATTTTTATAGTTATCAAGGATGAAGTAGTTATTTCAGTTTAAGAAGTTATTGCTCAGAAACATGTTTATTTCTTTAAAAAATGCCATGCCACTTCCACACCTTATTTTGGTTAGACATAATGCCCCAATCATTTTTTTATATTAAAGCAATGAGTTGACTTGCTTAGTATTTAATAATTCTATTGCATAGTAATTTATGCTTGTAATATACTTTTTAATAAGCTTTTACAAAGCGTTATGTCATGATTTTTCAGTATTTTTTTTTTTTCTCAGTGAGGCACATGTCTGACCTGACAAGCAATAAAGCTATGGCTCGTTACATACACAGCCGATACAACACATTAATCTAATTAATGTGCGATCTGATAAATTTTTATAGTATTGAATATGAAATTATTTTATTACAGTTAGAGTGCTCTAAATTAAATAGTATTAAAGAAATCTTTCTGGCTTGTAATGTATTCGAAGTAGTTAGATTTACTTCATTTGAAACACTTGATTTTTGCTATGAAGAGTCATGGAAAGTCCTTGATTTTTACTCAGAGAATAGTGTACGCACCCTGCCTTGTGGTGTTGTGACATGCCCAATAAATAAAGGTTAGCTCTTGTACACCAAATACACTTTTGGACACATTCACTTTTAATCCAAAAAGTTTAGGTGCTGATGTTATGTAAATTTTTTATGCTCCTCCTCCATATCCACATAGTACACTATGTCATCTAAGTACACATAGCAAAAGAAAAGGCCTCTTAGGACTGTGTGCATTAAGTGCATATATGATCAATCCATATTCAAAAGGCCAAAACAAAATCTCATGTATTTTCGGCTAAAATCCCAGGGGGTGGTAACTGCACTTTTTCGTATAGTTATCAGATTCCTTGTTAGAGTTTAGTGAAAAGCTTTAAAAATATCTATTTTTGAAAAAAAAAAAAATTCTTTCCGTGTATCATGCATACAAAGCCCTGCAAGTGTGGAATGGAATAACTGTCAAATTCTGTTACAGCATTGAGTCTTCTTTAGTCTCCAACTGGGTGCATAGATCCACCTTACTTTGGCACAACATGTAAATTAGAATGTAATTTGGGGTTCAGATACTTGGCTTGGAAGTGACAAGAGGTCCTAAAGTGACAATATGGTGAACAGTGTTGTGCAGTGCTGACTGCCATAAAGTGATGGATTTGTGATATCTGAAAATTCAGCTAGGATACTATTGAAATTGGTAGATGCAGAAAAAGTTAAAATTAAAGAGGGAAAGGCTTTTTGAAGTAACAATTATGTGCAGAGACTTTCCATGTTCATCAATGAACAAACTTGGATGGATTAGGTAGTTTTTGAAGCCATAATTTCTGCAGGAAATCATTGGTAACATGACCACCAGCAATGTCCTTTATCTACCTGACCAAGTGATTGAGTTGGTTGTCACCCAAATGCAGAGCAGGTCAGAGAATTTGCAACTTCTGATGCTTGGAATCCTTGAATTCCTGCAACGAGGCGGTTGGACAGAGTTTTGTATTTCTCAGTTTGTGGAGGAGTTACTATGATGTCCAAGATTCTATAACAAATTTACTTATCGATGTTCACCACCAGTGCTGCACATTTTGTATCCTCAGCACAAACGCATTATCACATTGTGCAATCCACATCCTGATGTTAGATTGCCGCAATGACGAAAGCTGTAGTGAGATTCGAGCAACTTGCATGGTATTACTTTGCATTTCCGACCAACAGGAGAGAAGACAGGCAGTCGAATAGCAAATCCGAAAGTCTAGCGACAAAAGACAGCAATTGGAAATGATGATTGAGCTCTTCCTTAACAAAAAAAAATATATATACAAAACCACTTACATAGTTAACACTGTCTGAAGTTAGTCCAGATGTCAGCATCCAAGGTTACCAGGGTGGCAGTCTTAATGTGGATTGTTAAAGGTATATTAATGATACATTCAAAGTAAAATTCTACGAAAATTTAATAAACAAAAAATATATTACATATGTACAAGTTGAACCACAATGAAACACATCATCAAGAACTGATTTAGTAAGAAGTGTATGAAAACTGTTTGAAAAGTCACAAACATCCAACCTTTTGAGCAATATAATTACTATTATTATTATTATTATTTTTAAGCTCAGTACTTTACTGGCAGAGAGTTGAAAACTCGGTTAAAAGGAGTTTTACTATACTATTGTAGTTCTCTGATTTTGTATGAGAAATAGGATGCTTTCACATCAAAGGCAGAAAACGCGTCTTTTCCGTATCTGCGCAAGCGCAGAGCATATTTTCATCTCCAAAAATTGGCTCTGCGGCTGTGCAGATGAGAAAAGACATGTTTTTTGTCTTTGTCACCTTCGGTGTGAAAGCACCCTTATATCATCAGCATTCAAATCACTGAGTGCAAACTATGAATACAATCAATTCAAACTTTTTCTTGTTATGGATACGAGTGAAGAATTGACAAATTTCTAAGTCTATCTAAGTAACTATGCAACTTTTTTCATCATGAAATAAAAGTTTAATAATTTGAATTGGATAGAACTTGTGCCTTTTGCTTGATTGCCAACAATATGTTCTTAAATTTTTACACTTAACGGAAGTATCAAAATTAGTGCATAATTGTCTGTTTTATCAATTTCATTTTAACTTCATTAATGATATAAACTGATAACAATTCTTGATTTAATATCTTTATACTTTTTCAGATGAATTAAAACATGTGATTGGCAGTGAAACTACACGTAAAGGTATCTTATGTGTTTTTGAATTGTTCCAAAAATCGGAGTTGAATAGAAGGTTCTTCTACGTTCTCCTTGAAGGTATTCTTGAAATTTTATTCCCTGGGAATAATTTACCTGTTATTATACGAAGATTGCACAGCAGATCACCACATTCATTTTTTGATCAAAAGGAACAATTGCAAGTTAGTCCTGTCATAGAAAGAAAAAATCTCTTGAATAGGTGACAAAATCCTAAACAGTATTAATTGTGACACGTCTTTTTTGTGTAAATACTGTGGCTGTAATGTGAAGCATTTACATGTCTTTCATAATTTTGTAGTTGCCTGTATATAATGCAGTGATTCTGATTTTCCCCTCACTTCCCTTTCCTGTGATATTACTTGTCTGGTTCAGTGACAAGTTTTTATTTATTAAAAATATCATATTCTTGAACAGAAAGTTTTATCTTTTAATGTTCAAAATAATTTTTTTTGTTGTTCAGTTGGAACTCAAGTGTTTTAAATTTTTTCTTAATAGTATTTAATTGTTGCTGTTATTGTTATTTTTATTAATAGTTGTAAGGCTTTATCTATTCATATGTTTATTTATTTTACAAAGCTAATTTTATTAACTACAGCACATTTAATTGTCATATTAAAATTGCGTAAAGTAAAAATTTATGGGTGTTCTTATAAAAACAACTAAGCAATTTTAAAAAGAGATCTTTTTGGATACAAATACATTGTGACTTTAAAAGGATTAAATTTTTCCCTATTTATGACTAATCAAAAAATATTAAACTTGATTCGCGGGGTGATTAAAATAGAAATTTTAGCTGTGAAATTAAAAGTTTTTGTACTAAGAAGTAATAAATAAATACATTTAAAGAAATGAAGAAAAAAAAAATATTTGAAGTACATATCTACTTTTTTACGTATAAAAAATATACATATAATAATTTATCTTTGTATTTCCTGTTATTCTAAAATGAGGTTTGATTATTTTAACTACAAACATACTTTAGTTGCGTCTAGTCTGCATAACCAAAAAACAAGCCTTTATACAGGCAAAACATATTAATAAAATAATTTAATTTTGATACGGATCAACAATTTGGGATTTATAATCAATTTTTCTCTTTTTTCATTGTCTGTTAAAATAGAAAGACATCACTAATATGATACTTTATTGAATTCGATACAATTTGACATTTCATTCCTATGTTCATTGAGAACATAGTAAAAAATGCATTTTCCCTTCTTTTATGTCATAAATAACCATTGGCAGTAAAAGTCACTGGAAAGAAATTTCTATTGAACATATGAGCGGTGGCCAGCGCCCGTTTTTTGCACTTAAATGCAATATATATTGTATGAAGATTTAATTAAAAGTAGAGTGACTAGAAGGAAATCATTGTTATAGGTGTATATTGTGATTGAAATTCATACTAACAGGTTAATGTGTCTTAATATGAATATGATGATAATTTTAAAATATGAAACTTTGTGGCCAATTTAGGCTAGTTGTATACCGACTCCAACATAAATATGGCACAAAGCAAACTGCATCTAATTATTTGGTAATTTCAAAGGTATATGAAAAATTGTGAAATTTTCTCACATAGCCCCATTTTTTACACTGTATAAGAAATTCCTCGAGTTCTGAAACACGCATGATTCGGGGGGGGGGGGGGGGGGCACTAAAACCAAATTTCACCCTCCCCAGAAGAGAGTGGATAACCGGTATCCAACCGTTTTTTTTATAATATTGTCAACCTGATCTGGACATGCACGAAAGGACCCGCTATCCAAACTCAAATTTGATTTGTACATTTTTGAAATTTAATTAGCATGTTTTGAAAATATGTAAATAAAAACATACCATGTAGGAACTGTTGGGAAGCTTAAATTTTATAGAATTTACAGGCTTCAAAGCACCAGAGCCGGATATCCTGTAGGGATAAGTCACACAAGAGATCAATCCCCCCCCCCCCCAACAAAAGCCAGATTCTGAGTGCATAACTGCATGTAGGCAATTTCCTTTACACATTTGTGCCTATCAATGTTTGTATTAAGTTTTGCTGTTCATATTATTTATTACTTTTATTATAAGTAGTACTTATAATTGTTAGTCTGCATTGCTCTTGTTTGTCTAAAATTTAATAGATACGTTCTAAGGAACTTCTGCACACACACAAAAAATCAGAATCGCTGCTAGAGAGAAATACAGATTTCTGTCTTTAATAAAAAATATACTATAAAAGCTGCATGTGATGGTATTTAGATGTGTAATGTTACTATTTTTTATTCTAACAGCGTGATTTCTGGTAAATCATGAAAATTTTAATTCAATGTTGAATATTTTGTTTTGTTTTTTCTCGATCAATAAAATATGGCTTTATATTAATGTAATTTTATTCACATTTTTAAAAATTGCTGATTTTTATCTTTAAATGCATAGTATAGCACTATGCATTATTTATAAGGATTCAGTTATTTTTAAAGCAATTTTAAACTTTGTGCTGATAAAAAGTCATTGAATCACTTTGAAGCTATTTTGTATGAAATAAGGTTTGTGTTACAGATTTAACTTTTTGATAAATTGTTTTTTCTGAATGTAAACTTTTGCTAGCAGTTGTGAATTTCTACAAATTCTGTAAAACAATGAAGCGGAAGTAGTCTTTAAAAGTGCATGAATTTTATTAACTGTCATTTTTAAATATAATCTACTTCATAAGCATTGCTAAAATAAGTTTTGTTAATAAATTGTAATAGGAGAACATTGAACCATATTTTTCCAGTCTTTTGATTTTATCTCTTTATTTATTCATTATTTATTGTTGTTCAATTTTTAGCATTTGTAAAATTATTTAGATAATGTTTAGATGATGTGTTTATTTAGATAATGTTAAAGAATATACCTATAAAAAATATCAAAAAAGGTATTACTATCTGTTTCTAAAGAGATAAACATGAAAATATAAATGAGTTAAACAGAACATAATACAGTAAAACCTCAATAAGTAGTCAACCGGACAAGTGGTCACTCAGCTTAAGTGGTCATTTTCCTTTGGTCCCGACTAGGTCTTATTCAAAATATTATAAAAGGACCCTCCTTTACTTGACACAAAATTGAACTTTTACTACGGTTAACTAGTCACCCCAAAATTATTTTCTAAAATTCTTCTTTCTTATCTGATTTTAGAAAATAACATCGGACTTGGTTGGTAGAAATGCTATGTAAAGGTCATTTTCTTAAACTCAAATTTCAGTTGAAGAACTCTGTTTATGTGTAGAGGATTTGAAAGTGAGCGGTGATATGAGGGACAATTAGAAAAGAACGTGTAGTTGCTTCAGAAGCAGAAGAAAAGGGTAGGAAGTGTCTTTTGCATTAGCAACAGCAGACAGGATTAGCAACTATGCAATACACTGATGATAGGACAAGGGGGAAAGCAGAGTTTTAAACTGGGAGCTTGTGGCCAGGGTTCCAGGTGCATTGAAAAAATTTCCTTTGGGGAACAAAGACTTTTATAATGCAATCATCCCCGAGTTTTCGATAAGGGACAGTAACTCTCTATTTGCTGTATTCCACCCATTTGGGACCATTCGATTCTTGGAATCCTAGCCGTGCTTGAAATCTTACTCCTCACAGCTGGTCATTCACAGCATACTTCTTGTTGTGACTCTCCCTAGTGTAGATGTTTTCCTTAAACATTTCTAATCGCTTTGGAGTGTGTTATTTTTTCTCTTGCAGCTCTGTGGTTCGATTAAGCGTTTAACATGACAGGAAAACGAAAACTTACCTATTTATCTTTTAAAGAAAAAAAAAAGACTAGATCACACTTTTCAAAAAATCAAATGCTTCAAAAACAGTTTTTTGCCAAAGAACACCATATTCCCAGAACCACATACATTAAACAATATTCTTTTATCAAAACAAAGCATTGAAGAATCTGACGTAAATGACAGAAGAAAGAGGATGAGAAAATCAAAGAGGTTTTATTTTGAGAGTTTAAGTTAGTTAGAGGTTCCCCCTGTCTTATTCTTCTTTAATTTTCTACTAATTTATAGGTATTGATTTCCTAAGATAGTGTTTTTCTCACTGATTTCTACAGTTATTCATGAAAGTATTTCAGTGATTTTTAGGTGGTTTATTTTTTTCTTTCTTTAATTTCCCACTCCGCATAAGTGGTCAAAAATTTTTGGTCCCTTGAGTGGCTGCTTAACAAGGTTTTACTGTAATAATAATGTTTCACGTATTGACAAGAAATTATCTTTTGTTGCAAAATTTGATTGGTTATTGTTTTTTTTAAATATTTTGTTTTAAATTCATAATTTTTCCTCATAATGTTTTAAAAACTGTTAGAAGTTTTTTTAATGTACAAATGCCTTATAATGTCCTTTTTCTTCTTAAAAAAACAAACAAACAAAAAACTTGTCTCAATTTAACTTTAGGTTTTTCAATTCATTATTAGTTTTTACCTTGTGATCATCTAATTGTTATTAATGGGTAATTTGATTTGCTTTACTTTTTCAAGGAGATATTTCCTAGAAATTCACCGTTTTCATTTTGTATTTTTATGTATGCAGTGGATGATAATGTTACTTTATAAATATAACATGCACCGTTAAATCCAACAGTTAAGGAACATAATTGTGCATGAATATCAGTTAGTTGATTACTCAAAACCAATTTAGAAAAACCATTTTCTTTTTCAATCTGCATGCAGAGCTAAAATTTGTTTGATCTGATAAGTAAAATTCTAGTTTCAAAAAAGTATAGAAGGAACTTGTTTTAATACTCACAATTTTTAGTTGGATTGAAGTAGAATGTATCACAGAAATAGCAAACCACAGCAGCTTCCTGAAATTAAATGTTTAGTACAATTATTAAAACCTGTAAATCTTGCACAGATATAACAACAAAATTGCATAGTTGTTGAAACTTTGGTATTATCACATTATAAAGCAAATTAAGATTTACTTACAAGGTAAAAAAAAATATTTTAATCTATGTTCTTTTTGAGACAAATTGTTTGTTTCCCCTCCCCTAGCGTAAATACAAGTTTTTATTCATTTATTTCATACTTTTCAGGACAGAAAGGAATATAACATAAGATTTGACTGCAAATGCATTCCACACATTTTGTAACAAGTTTCAAGTTTGAAAATTGCTTTCAATTATTTAAGACTTTCCCCTCTCTCCTTTTTTTCTTTAGGAAAAAAGAAAAAACCATTTTGCACCTAACAGTGCCTTTATAAAACTTGCTAAATTTCATCTCATGTTAGATCTGCTTTTTTGTTTGTCTGGATATGTTAAATGAATCTCGAATTGGAAAGAAAAGGTACGAAACTGATGGCACTGTTTTGGAAAAAAGTTTTGTTTCTAAAGTTATTCCATTTATTTTCGTCTTCATGGTCTTATATTAGTATGAAAACGAAATGCTCTTTGCGAATTTATAAGTACAATGTGTATTTTAATTTTAATTCAAAATTTAGAAATCTTAATTTTGTTCTCGATAGTACATCATCATCATTCAACCACTTTTCCATGCTGGTTGAACAAGAATTTTACAAATGTTATGACCTTTTAATTTTCCAATTAACTCCTGCAAATTTTCTTTAATTAATTTGATCATGTAAATGCTTTCTGGGATTTTTGAGGCTACAAGTCTATGTGTACCATAGAAGGTCATCTGTTGTCATTTCTTCCACCTATACGACCTGCCCTATTTATATATGAAATTTAAAGCTGTTTTAATGAGTTGGGTAGAAATACTTTTCTCTTTACTGTGATAGATTTTAGTAGTTTCTTCTCAAATCAATTATTATTGTTGATCTAGTTATTTTATATTTCATATATATATAGCATATATCTGTTGTTCCTAGTCTACTTTTTTTTTTTTTGAGGTTTAACACTCACACATATAAATCAGAGTAATTAATTATTTGCATTTTAAACTCAGAGTTTTACACTTAAGTATGAAATGTTTTTCAGTTTGTGTTAAAGTTCAGTTGTTTTATTTCTAGATCTTTTATAAATAAGAATTTTGTTTTAATTTGTTCAAACTTTTTAGTGAATTTTTAGGTACTGTTGTCAGTTACTTAATTTATGTACTTTATCAGAAATGTTTTTCTCGAACAAATTTATATTTTTATTTTACAATTTGTACTGAAAATGTGAGAATATCTAATGTAATTTTTATTAATGTTTTTTTTTATGTTACTTTTTACCTTTAAGTCTTAAATGTAGTATATCTTTTGCTGAAATTTATGATTTTTCTTTCTTGAGTCAATACTAATTTTGGAAGAAATGTCATGTTCTTAAAACATACAGTTGTCAATTTTATGCAATAAATATAGAGTACAAGCAAGCTGGGTAGCTTTGGTAACATAATACTTCAAATCATAATGTTGGCAGATAACTATTTATGTTCACCATTTTGTGCTGATAAACGTAGTGTATGGGGGAATTTATTTTTTATTAATTTTAAGGACCAAAATTCTAAAAATATTTTTTAAAAATTAGCACACATTTTACTAAAAATATGCATGTTAAAATTATATATTTTCAACAAACATTGCCAAAATCCTTTCTAATAAGAAGGATTTTCAACTAAAAGGCAATTTTTTCCTTCCTGTGCATGTTCTTTTTAATTAGTACCTTAATATTTTTTCTTGTTTGTCAATTTAGTTTGATCGTTTAATCAGTGTAAGCAAAAGCAAAATATAGTAAGAATGAATCTCTAATTATTTTTTAAATTAATTAATTTAACATTCAAAATGAAAAAAAAAATCTTGTTACCGCTATGGATTTTCATCAGAAAGCACATTAAAATAAGAATAGCATAGTAATAAATAAAGCAATAAATAACATGTTTTTCAAAATGCATTCTATAGTACATTAATGCCAAAAGGAGCAAAGTTTTTCAACTATTCAACCTAGATTCAGTACTTATGACATAGGTGAATAATTTTTTAGGAGGCAATGTTCTCACTATTTATTTTGATTTATTGCTATGGAATAACATTGATGAGTAATGCAAACTGAATTTGTACATTTGGGCAATAATTATGCATTCAAAACTTTCCCTTGGATAGGACACATTTAATGATACATTATATAGGTTAAAAAATATTCTACCTTGATTCCATACGTGTAATAACAATAGGTGAATCATAATGCTATTGTATTTCATTTTATATATTATTAGGCAATTTTCTGACAATTTATTGATTTGTTAAAACTATCTGAGCATAATCAATGCCAAATTCTGTCAATGTGCAATAATACCAATTTTGTATTTGCATCTTTCTCTTGTATAGGACACATTTAATGATAAGTTAAAGACAAAAAGCCGAAGTTGGAAATCTGGTAAATCTGTTCCAAATGCAAGTTTCTTGCTTATTTTCAAGCCAACTACCTTAAAGTCATTGCATTTTAAAATTTTGAAAATTTAAGTATAAAATATATACTAAGTGATGTTATAATTGTTATGTGTGTATACCTTTATACATATCAAAAAAATATTAAATGAAGCAATTAGGGCTTCCTTGGGGGGAAATGCCCCCTCCCCTAAGAAAAAAAAGAGAAGGATAAACATTTTTTTAAACTTGGTGCATTAAAGCTTTTTGTCACATGTTGTGTGACAAAAAGGTGAGTTGCGAAAATTTTAAACCCATCCACACCTGATAAGAAATGTGTTGCCAGATAAGCAAAAAGTTCGATATATAAATCCAAGCAATACCAAATTAGCAAAGCTTAAAATATAAAGCCACCCAAGCTTTTAAAACCAATAATTAGTTTTGCATATGTTGTTTATTGACGATTCTTAAATTAAAATATAATAGTACCAGAGTACAAATCAACCTGTGAAGAACTCACTCAAATATCTTTGGTATAATAATTAACGATGTTGTGATATACAGCATGTATGCTCATGGTATTTTATCATTTTAATTATGTGTTGTATGACAGGTATGATCATAAGGCTGAAGGGGTCAAGGAAGCCCTAAAGTTTATGTTTTCAGCTTTTGTTTCTTTTTCATTGGAGGGGGGGGGGGGGGGTACCTACGGGGATATTCTTCCAACCAAAAAAGTTTAGCACATTTACAGCACAGTAATCAAGTTTATCTAAAATTTCTTGAGTTTGAAGGAAGGTTTTTCTTTTTTGGAGAAAAATTGCCTTGTGTGACGCTCTTGGCTTCATTTAATGAAAATTTTCCCTGAGGCATTTTTCATAGAATGTTGGTAGTCCTACACATGGACCCCTTCAACATGGAAAGGAGTTATTGAATTCCTGAAAACAACTTATTTTGAATAGCTAGTTAAAGGGGAAAACACTTCTGAAGTTATATAATAATATGTTCAACCTTTACAGAAAGCTCCTGTCACTTAACATGTTCTTATACAAGTTGTTTAATCACAAACTCTTGTTAGAAGGGTGAAGATAGAGCTGCTATATAAGAGGAAGTGCATAATTTTTAAAGTAGCACTGAATATCAAAGTAGCAATAACAATACTATTAATAATATGAAGAAAAATAACAGCAGAACATATATAAAGTTCTAAACCGATTTCCATTGTATAAAAACTATTTGAAATTTTGCAAACTAATACATCATAAAATACAAAAATCATAAAATTAATAATATTTACAAAATTAAACAATTAAAAATCACTTAATCACTGTTTCGATAGTGAGTATCGGTTAGAAAGAAATTTTTCAATTACTATTTGCTACTAGTAAAAATAGAAGTTATTTGTAGAAATGGTTATTTTCATTTTGATTTTTTAAAAATGATGTATTATTTTTGCAAAAATACTACCGAGTAATATGATGTAATAGTTGAAACAGGAGACTTTAATCAAGTTTTATTTTTCTTCAAATACATAACGTTCTTTATAATTAGTATCTATTAGAATACACACTTTCATTCGCAGTTACCATTTCTTAGTTATGTTTCCAGTATGACAACCTCAAAAGTAAATCCCCAAAAATATTATATTTTTATTTTCTACGAAAGCAAGACATAACTGTATATGTTCCTTATAACACTCATTGAACTCGGACTAATTGATGTTATTTTATTTCTTAAACTATTTACTATATATTTAATATTGAAACGCCGTTGATAATGTTTTCCCACAGAAAACAAGTGTACTTTTTATTGTAAATAGAGTAAAAAAACCCAGTAATGTTCATTCTACTACAATTTTATGTTATGAAGTATCATTGTTGTTGTTATAGTTGTATTGAGGGTTAAATGATATTGTTTTAAGAGTTTTATGCATATCACTTTCTATGATTATTTGTTAAATTTTTATAATGTTATTGAAAGCTAATTTTTGTTGTAAGTCTCCCATGTTTTAATTAATTAAATGAGAGTTTTGTAGGCCTGAGAGTTTTAATGCATCATCCCCCTTTTCTCTCAGCTTTTAATGTGCTTTTTATAACTTTTTCATTAATAAATATAAAAAAAGGGTAGTACATAATTTAAATAAAGTTTATACTTTGTCAGTTTCTCCCAGCACCAAATTTGCAATTAATGGTACAACCGGTTATGTGCCTTATGTATGCCTGGATATTTTCCTGTTTGAAGTCCCAACACGAATATTGACGGTAACATTTGATACAATTAATTTATTACTAAATATGTCAATGAAAATTCGGCCAATATTTTCCGTTTTGTCGCCAACATAAACATTTACGAGCATACTTAATGTGATAAATTTTCTTCGAAGCATAGTGATAATCTGAATTAATAATGTACTGTTCATTAATATTGAGAAATATTAACAGCTCCACGAGGTAATCTCCAATCGCTACAAGATAATTTGGCTTTGGTTCTATTTACTGGAGAATTTGTCTTAATTTGGCACATAACCGAATTGCACCCATTGAGTTTACATATTTAGTTCATGCATTTTAATAAAATTATTGTGACTTTTCAAATTTATTGTTAAAAGTAATTTTACTTTTCTATGTAACATTATGTTGCTGTACATTTATAGGAGTCTAAAAGTAGTGATTTTTAAGTTTTTAATTGCATTTTAATCAATTGTTTATGAAATATATGCTCCTGGGGGACCAAGTAGTGAAAAGAAAGAGCTAAAACTAACCTTTCTTCTGAGTTTTAGTGCCATACAAAGTTGTTACACTTCGTGTCTTGAATTTTAATTTATTAAACTGTGCAATAAAACCTTTCAGATTCATTGTGATTTTTTATTTGTTGGGAAATGTTAATATATTATTGTAATCATTCTTTTCAATTTAAAGCTCTTTATTTTTTCTCCGCTCTTCTTTCATAGATTTGATTATTATTTGATTACTCTTAAAATTTCTCATATGTATACATATTGATAATTAATTAAGAGCATGTACATGACTCTGGGCTTCAAATAAAAAATGCAATTATTAAAAAGCATTAAAAATATAGAATATCTACATATGCTTGAAGTAATGTAAATGAGCATAGAAAAAAAATATTTTGTGATATGAATTCTAAACTAAGAAATTTTGACCACCCTTAACATCTTTATTTTTAAATACCAAAAAAAAAATAGCTTATTTAAAACAAAGAAATCTTACAATGGTTAGATTCCACTGTTCTATCTCTTATATTGTTTTTCCTCCTCTCCTTTTTTTCTTTAGTTATTTTTTATTATCTTTTCAAGGCACAAGTTTTAGTAGCGTGGGTTGATGGATGTTGTACAATCAGTGTCATTCCTCCTCATATCACATTTTTTATATCCTCCTTTTTGACCAAGAAGACCTAAGAGGAAATCTGCTTTCTGGAGAATGTTAACAAGGGTTAGATAAGGAAAACAGAATACAATCTCATAAAACAATGATATTAGGTTTTGAGAACGTGCCACAATCGCTTTTCAAAAGAACACTGTGGTTGCATTATGTAACCTTGTGCCCGAGCGTGAACTTTGCAGTGACAATCAGTTGGAGGTCTACAAAAAATGTCTGAAATAAAAAACACCCACATAATCACGACATGTGCAGGTGTTCGCTACATATAGTGTTCACGTGAACACCGAGAGCTGTACAATAAGAGAGGACCAACCACAACACCTCAAAAGATGAGAACCCCTTAGAAAGTCTCACACAACCTCACTCTCAGAAGATTGCATGTCTTTGCATCTCATGACTCTTAGTAAATATTTCCTCTAATTTATATGTCTTAATTGCATCTACTCGTGAAATAAATATTGTATGTTGAGAAAGATATGAGCAGTAATTTTAAGTAGGGGTCGCAACAACATGAAGGCTCAGATTCTAAGAAAATGCCACGCTCGATCTGAACGAAACAGGCAGCCTGATGTCACGTGTTGCGTAGTGCGCATGCTCCTCTGTCGTTGACATCAAGCGAGGCGTTCTTCCAAAGACTGCATCTACATCTATCGGACCTCTAGTCTGACAAAATTTCAATTGAACTATTTAAATTGAAGCACACAAAGTAAAAACTTGAGTATCATATGGCATGCAACATAAATCCGATAGGATTAAATTTTCTGCAATTATTTACTACTGTGACAGTACTAATCTCTATAGTTCATGATTCTATTGTGATAATTAGAGTGCGAAAATCTAAGCTAAATGATTATAGCCAAACTCTGCTGTCATCATCTAAAAGTTTATAGGAAAACGACAGCAAGCTTTTTATTTTTAAATTTATTTACTTATTTTTGCCTATTGTACCTTTCTATTTTATTTCAAATTAGTTTAAAAAGTACATACTAAACGAAGCTTTTTAAAAATTATTTGTGTAAATATATATAATTGCTAGTATGACGATTTTCAGTTAACTCGAGTTGCTAGCAGTATGTATTATTATTTATCAGTTTTAATAGAAACGAAAGTGTTGAATTTTGGTGAATAAATTAGATTAAGTAAAATTTGATTAATGAAAATAATATTTGCAGCTAGTCTTCACATGCAAATATGTTGCTGTTTACTTGGCAATTTAACAAAAGATTTCAAATTTTTCAAATGATATTTGATAGCAGTTGACAATCCCATAATCATATCGGGATTTTACGTTTGATCTATTCAGCATGCTGCTATTCATAACCGAAATCAAGTTTAATGTGAAAGACATAGTATGTAATTTTCATAAGCTGATTGCAGTATTTGTCCTCTCTAATGCTAAACCTATTCACGCGATGGATCAATTCAGTTGCAGAAACGGACATCATTAACGACGCACCCTAAGCAGGAATGCCTGCAAAAGCTTCAGTAGCGTGATCCTAAGTGCTTATGGAATATCATAGATTTGACAACCAAAAATGTTTGTAACTCTCAGACGAATTTTGCGAAGAAAAGACTGATTTGCGTGCAATCACTCGCAGTTGCGTATTTATCTCTACATTTTTAATACTCTGATAGAAAGCGCAATCACATAAAATTTATTCTTATTCGTTGATATTTCATGTGGGTTATGAATAGGTGTGTTCACGTGATTTGTAACAATCGGAGGTATAATACTAATGACTACCAGCACACAGTAGTGGGATAAGCAGTCTAGAAAAATATTGATCGTGAGAATTGTAGTGTATTTTGTTTGATGCTCTGGTGAAAAATCAAACTTAGCCAAAATTTAAAATAAGGGGTCCTTCATAAATGATGTCACGCTTCGAGGGGGGAGGGGGGTTCATGAAATTGTGACAGGGTTGGGGAGGGGGTAACAAGAAGTGTGACATCAGGCATTATACAACAACATAGCGTGACGCGTGACAAAGGGGGGGGGGATGAGGGTGTCAAATATATGGGAAAAAAGCGTGACGTCATTTATGAACGGCCCCTAAATAAAAATAAAATTTTAAAAAGCAGAATAATTAAACGAGACGGTGCAAAATAACGCTCTTAGTTTTAGTGATGGACTTGATAATATTCTGTAGGGAACAATACAATGCATTTGAACAACAGGAAGCATTAGCGTTGCTGCCTGGAAACACTATTGATTTTTTCTTGCCTATTAATAGTTGATCTCGGCAAAAAAGTAATCTATCTGAGAGCCATAGTATCTTAAGTATATTTTTCGAGTTTTTGCCAGTTTACCCTTTAATGAACAGAGTCCCCACGGCGAAGTCACTAGCTGCTTGAGGGTTTCGCACTTTTAAAGCTCTCATCGAACATCTTGATTCTAAAGTTGGCACGAAAAATTTGCCGTCTTGTTACATGATTAGTACTTTTGGGAAAGGAAGTAAAAGTCCTTAAAGACTGGAATTTTTAGCTTCGGTTGGAATTTCGCCAATTGTTTTAACGAGTTTAATTTTATAATGTTTTTCAGTTCGGGAAAGGATACCGTCCGGCGAGCCTTCTACTTGGCAAACGAAAATTTAGCTGCTTTGGAATCGCGCCAAAATTCCCAGGTCCATCAGTTTTTTAGTAAATTAAAAAAATCCTAATACAAAATTTTACAGAACGAAAATTCAGTATTGTGTAAGAATGGGTGTAGCTTTTATGAGAGAGTACGTCCATTAACAATTTCTTCAAAAATGGTTGAGTTGGATTGAAAAACGTAAAACAAAAATAATTAAAAAGTAGAAAGAAAACCATAATAGAGGGTAAGAATCTTTTTCGCAGTAAAGCAGATGTTTATGAGTGAATCTAGTAGAACAAATTAGAAGCAATTCTTCTGTGACTTTTTCGATGATGATTTAAAACTTTGTCGAAAGATTTGATGACTTGCAATGTTGTTTTGCGTTTTCACAGCACGGCTGTGTAAGTTTTTCACTGTAATCTTTTATTTATGAACCAGTTTGGCTTTTGGAAACCAAGGAGGTTTATACAACCAGAATTGCACATATATCGGCACTTTTCCGTTTAAGGGAAATGGCGATGGTAAAAAAAAAATGCCAAATGAAACTTTTAAACCAATTTGACTTGCGGTTGGCGATGTTTAGATATTTTTTCGCAAAAACAAACTCCACTCACAAAACAAATCGATTTTTCGAAAAACACTCTAACCATCTCCATCCCACACACCCCCATCAAAAGAAAAACACCCGTATATCTTTGGTTTTGTTACTGATGCCTTATGACAGTCAATTCCGTGTATTTTTGTGCAATTATACTGATTTTTTTTTTTTTTTTTTTTTTTTAAAATTAAATGACTATTATTACTTTTGCTTTTCGTTTATACTTAATTCACACAATAAAGATAAATCATCGATACTATTCACACTACTAATCAGTCACTCAATTAAACCGCCAAATTTTTCTTGTAAAAATACGAATACAAGAAAGAAAACGGTACTACATCGGTTATACGCACTACATTGTTTTTGCTCGCCAAGAATCGCCAACTGAAACATAAACGAAGCAATGTTATTAGATTCAAACAGCACAAGATTTTATTAGATTTAAATAGCATGTTGGCGACATTTCTAAAACCGTCGTCAAGATAGAGCGTATAACCGTTAAGTACCAAGAAAACAAACACAAAGTTGAGACAAACAAGTTATTTTCTTGTCAGAGAAAAGACTCGAGTCGAACACGTTAGTTCAAACTTTATTCAGAACGAATTGCGCGTTGGCGTTATTCATAGTAATTTCTCGCCGAAGAGAATATAGGGAATTTATTGGTTAAAGAACCTTCCGTGATAAGCTCGCGAAGAGAAATAAATTTCTGTATTTTAATTGTATATATATTTATCTTCAACGCAAGGTACATATAACCGATAAATACGTGGTGGCGATAATTCGGAAACCGTCGCCAGCTGAAAGTCCTTTAACCGATAAGTACCAATCATAATTCCAAATCTTGTCCTACTTTTGGATTTAACTAAAAATTACAAGGAACACTTTCACTAATGAAGGTTTTTGATGTCGTTCAAATTCTCGTCAACCTTTTTAGCGATCAATATTTAAATTTGGCATTCAGTCTGAGACACACGTTCGGGAAAGCAGTCTCGTCTAAAAACTCTTATAGCAGGGTACCGAAAATTTGGCGATGTTCTGAACGTTGAAAAAAGTTTCATAACCGATAGTCTTCAAATTTTAATGTTGAAATTATTTAAATACAATATAATTAATTGCTATTTTGACACATTCACTAATCGTTGGTGAACACAGGTAAAATATGGCGACAAAGAAAGTCATTATATAATCTTTGTAGTAAGAATGAGAGCTACAATAAGGCCATATAGTCCCAGAACTTCCGCAAATATAAGGATAAGTAAGAAACCTATATAAACGTTGGGCTGCTGGACTAAAGCTCTCACTCCGGCGTCTCCAACAATACCAAGAGCATATCCAGCACCCAGACCTGTTACGCCGACTGTTAAGCCAGATCCGAGATGGAGAAATCCTGTGTACATCGTGTATCCTTCAACTGAAGGCTTAATGGCGTCGATGATCAAAATTGATGCAATGAGTCCATAAATTGCTATGATGCTGCTCATGACCACGGGAATCAATGTTTTCATCATCTGATGTGGCGCTACAACTGTGCCAGTTCCGATTGCCGATCCAGCTTTCCAAGTGCCATAAGCTGCACCAAACGCACTTAAAATCATTGCTGCAGAAGCACCAAAAACACCAAAAAATGGCCCATAAATGATGCTCTTATCCATCAGAGCCAGTTCTTAGAAAATCTCAAAAGTAAATGGCTATAATCACCAAAACAAAAGTATGTTATGGAGGTTTTTATAGATACTAGAAATATTGTCAAATTGTTTCGTGATCAACATTTAAATCCGGTTTCTTAGCCAGCGCAATCTTCGGTCTGGAAACTGAATTTATCTGGAAACCTTGATAATTGGCGACTTTATTTCAGTCCACAGAGTAATCATAAACCAGAGGGTCAACTCTCAAGCCGTTTTGTAGTGTCGATTTCACTAGCGCACCACGGGGAAAAACATGAACTAAATTACAAGAGTTCACATTGAATTTAACTCATGTCTCCTCTACGACGGTATTATCTTTGTTTTGAAAGGAAATTGCATATTTCTTTAAAATCAGTTCGCTCATTTGCAGGTTTGCGTAGTTCTTTCAGATTGAATAATTTTTGCAATTTCGTTATTTTTGTTCGTCCTTTTCTGGAATATTTTTCAACGTTGAAGTTTATTTACGGTATTTAGAAAAGATTACTTTTTAAAATAATATCTAACTTAAGAATTTCTTGATACCAAATAAATTTAACTGCACTTATTTAGAGCATGTTCTACATTTTCATTTTTATCTGTTGAAAATTAATGCTTTATTTATCTTTTTTATATTGGTCTTTATTTAACAGAATATATTTTATTGATTTTTATAATTGTGCACTTTGTCTTACTACATAGAGCGTTAAATAAAGATTTTTTTATGTATATTGTTTTATGATTAAACTTCGGCTCCAATTTTTGGTTTTTCCTATTCAGGGGGCTGGTGATAGTTTTTTTTTTTTTTTTTTGCTAAATCAATTTGCTTAAGTTTGTGGAGTTAGTTTTTGCGAAAAATATTTAAACATCGCCAACGGCAACCCAAAAATGATATAGGATTGATTTGGCAAAAAATAATAACCATCGCCAGTCCCCCGAAACGGAAAAGTACCAGATTTGTTAGATCTTTTTGTATGATATTTAATATCATTTTCAATTCAAAAAGAAAAGTAAGTACGTTGAATAAAACAAGATGGTAATCTTAAAAGCTATTCTGAGATTCATGCAAAGATATAGGCTTTAGAAGTATAGAATAAAAGACTGTATTAACGAAATTAAAAGAAACCGAGTCAACAAATATAATGCTATAGGCGAAGTAAAAACGAGAAAAGGGCAAACATATTTAGAATTCTAAAATAGATTAATATGTTTTGAAAGTTATTTTAAGTATGACTGTGATACGAAACATCGGTGTGAAATAATCTTACTTGCAGTTTAATTCTATAAAAGGGGGATGGAGAAAAAGCCAAGAATATTTTGAAATCAATTTTTAAAAAAATGGTTAGAAAATTAAAGTCTTTAGTAGAAATGGCATTTTATTCATACGAAGCAAAATTTCAAAGTAATAGAAGCAGTTTTCCAAAACCGATAAAAATTACTGACAATTATTCACAAATAAAAAAAAAGAGTAATGGTTATAGGGGTGACGTCAATAACCGTAATAGCCAAGAATGGGGAGTGACAACAATTAAAGTAACAGCAAATCCGTCAAAAGAAGTTCCTGTTTTTCTCCGTGGGGACGCTGAACGCAGTTTCTGACTACATAGGAATTAACATTAAGATGTGTCTCTGGTTTATGATTACTCTGTGTTTCAGTCACAGAGTAATCATAAACCAGAGGGTCAACTCTCAAGCCGTTTTGTAGTGTCGATTTCACTAGCGCACCACGGGGAAAAACATGAACTAAATTACAAGAGTTCGCATTGAAGTTTTATTTATGTCTCCTCTACGACGATATTATCTTTGGTTTGAAAGTAAATTGCATAGTTCCTCAGAATCGGTTCGCTCATTTGCAGCTTTTCGTAGTTCTTTCTGATTGAATTATTTTTGCACTTTCATTTTTTTGTTCGTCATTTTCTGGAATATTTTTCAACGCTAAAGTTTATTTACGGTATTTAGAAAGGATTACTTTTTAAAATAATATCTAACTTAAGAATTTCTTGATACCAATTATATTTAACTGAACTTATTTAGAACATGTTTTACCATTTTCATTTTTATCTGTTGAAAATTAATGCTTAATTTACTTATCTTTTTTATATTGAACTTTATTTAACTTGATATATTTTATTGATTTTTATAATCGTGAACCCCTTGTCTTACTACATAGAGAGTTTAAATAAAGATTTTTTTTTTACGTATATTGTTTTATGATTCAACTTGTGCTCTAGCTTTTGTTTTTTCCGATTCAGGGGGCTGGCGATAGTTTTTTTTTTTTCCTGCTAAATCAATTTGTTTAGTTTGTGGAGTTTGCTATTGCGAAAAACATTTAAACACCGCCAACGGCAACCCAAAAATGATATAGTAGATTGATTTGGCTAAAAAATAATAATAATAACCATCGCCAGCCCCCCGAAAAGAAAAAAGGACCCGATTTGTTAGATCTTTTTTAATGATATATGTCATTTTTAATTCAAAAAGAACAGTAAGTACGTTGAATAAAACAAGATGGTAATCTTAAAAACTATTCTGATATTCATGCAAAGCTACAGGTTTTTGAAGTATAGAATAAAAGGCTATCAACGAAATTAAAAGAAACCGAGTCAACAAATATAATGCTAGGCGAAGTAAAGACGAGAAAAGGGCAAACAAATATTTAGAATTCTGAAATAGATTAATGTGTTTTGAAAGTGTTATTTTAAGTATGACTGTGATACGAAACATCAGTGTGAAATACATCTTACTTGCAGTTTAATTCTATAAAAGGGGGATGGAGAAAAAGCCAAGAGTATTTTGAAATCAATTTTTAAAAAAATGGTTAGAAAATTAAAGTCGTGGTAGAAATGGCATTTTATTTATACGAAGGAAAATTTCAAAGTAATAGAAGCAGTTTTCCAAAACCGATAAAAATTACTGACAATTATTCACAAATAAAAAAAAAGAGTAATGGTTATAGGGGTGACGTCAATAATCGTAATAGCCAAGAATGGGGAGTGACAACAATTAAAGTAACAGCAAAACCGTCAAAAGAAGTTCCTGTTTTTCTCCGTGGGGCGCTGAACGCTGTTTCTGACTACATAGGAATTAACATTAAGATGTGTCTCTGGTTTATGATTACTCTGTGATTTCAGTGTGATTCCGAATGTTGCCAGAGACCTTCATAACCGAATGTCACCTAGTTGCCAATTTCCAATATAATATTTTTCTACTGTCTGCTAAAACAAGGCTAAACTTGATCGTAACCGTTACTGTACACTGTTAAACAGAAAACTGGATCAAGTTCAGACTTTGAGCGCCCTTTACACTTACGTTCTTAACCGCGCTACTGAACGTTGCGTATCCAGCCACGGTCAAGAACGCGAGTAAAACCGTGGCGTTCAAGAATGTGTTGCAAAATGCACCACATTCTTATCCGCGCGCAAGAACGCGTTCAGATGCGGGGCGTTCCATTGAAGTCCCCTACAGAAGCCACAGCCTGCAGAATTGTCCAATCCTCCGACTTTGATGCGCGGTTAAGAACGTGTATGTAAAATGCATCATTTCTTGGAGCGCGATCAAGAGCGCGCATCTGAGTGTCACTCTTAACCGCGTTCTTGAGCGTCCTAAAATTGCATTTACACGCACGATCTTGACCGCGGATCTGAATGGCTCGCCGTCCGGACCGCGGTTAAGAACGTGTGTGTAAAGGCTGCTTCGGCAAAAATAACGCGGACTAAATAATGATATCGATATTAATCCTAGAGACTAATAGACCAGAAGCTCAACTTACGATTAATATTATAATCCACAGAGTAATCACAGACCTGAGGCACATCTTAATGCTAATTTTAATGTTGTCAAAAACTGCGTTCAGCGCCCCCATGGAGGAAAACAGAAACTAATTTTGACGGTTTTGATTTTACTTCAATTGGTCGTTACATCCCACTCTAGGCTATTACGGTTATTATAATTACCGTAAAGAAGCTTTAACGTTGAATAATATTCGATAAAATAAAATAATTTTTATAAAAATAATAGAACCGACTTCAAATTATAAATTGCGCTAAAAAGTGAAAAATAAATTATTTTTTTAAACAACATCGATCTGACTTTTAAACATAGTTTTAGAAGTCGGGGTAAAATTAGGATAGATAAAATCTTTTGTAATCATGAATAAATTACAAATATATATATTTTCCCAGAATTAGCAAGAGTTCCAATATGAAGTATCAAATGGTGTAATGGTAATTAGACTCATAATTTTGCATCGACTTCTAAAACTATGTTTAGAAGTCACATCGATGTTGTTTAAAAAACTAATTTATTTTTCACTTTTAGCGCAATTTATAATTTGAAATCTGTTCTATTTTTTTATAAAAATTATTTTCTTTTATTCTTTTTAGTGTAAATACATTTTCTATATAAATACTCTAGTTTTTAAAAAATCCATATCAAAGGGAAACCTTCTTTGAATGAATAGCACTAAAAACGAATCATTTGTATGAAAAATTCCGTTTTTAAGTCGATTTTAGCAAACAAACTGATTGGATTTAATTTTTGCCTCAGAGAAGACTTCAGTCAAAATCTTGCTGTAATTGCTTTTAATATTATAGCACAATGGCAACAAACACTTTTTAAACAATAACTTTTACATTAATAATAGTTTTCTCAACAAAGAAAAATCAAGCAAAGTCTTTCCAAGTAAAATAAAAAATACTTATTTTTCACCCGCATTGTTTTTTCTAAAAAGCAAATGTAGTCAGATTGATGTATGATATTTGAGATAGACGACTCTCTATCCATTAAAGAAAAAAATCGTCAAAATCGGTTCATTTAGTGAAAAGTTATGGATGAAAAAACAAAAAACATTCTACATTTCTGCCTATTACTTTTGTTCTATTTATCGAATATGGTCAAACGAAGGTACGGGACTTATGGGAAACCAGCCTCGACCAATTGGAAAAAAAATCATGAAAATCGGTTCATCCGGTGCGAAGTTATGAGTGGACAAAAAAAAAAAAAAAACCCGACATACATATCTAGTATGAATGTATAACTTCCTTTCTTTGCAAAGTCGGTTAATAATTATTACATGGTTTTATTTAACTTGACTTGTGGCGGAATTTCGTAAGGCGGTTTTCGACCAACTATTACTGCATAAATTATCTTCAAATTTTGCACACAAGCTTATCTTCGATGACAATACAATAATCCATCCACTTTTTAATTTATTATAACGTTAATTAGGAAAAAAAAATTAATCATTTTGGCTCTGAGGAAATTATCAGCATTATCATTTGCCGTTTGGCAACAATAGTTTTGTTTGGATAATGCAACGATGTTTTGAATTTAAATAAAACCATGTAACTTGAAACATTTTTGGCGATTTAATATTATGTTTGATGAATTGCTTTGAACCCATGGCAATTGTTAAGAATCACCAAATTACTAAAGAAATCATTTTCCTTAAACTTATCGGTTATGTTTCTCTGAATGATCATGCTGTTCAACGATGTTTTTTTAATACGTTTTCAGCATACTTCGGTATAAAGTTACGAACGTTAAGAATTTCTATCTTTTGTGCATGCGCAGTAAAATATGAATTCCTCTAAATGATTGTAATTTCTACAATATTTTTTGATATTTTTCTTTCATAGTTCATTATAATGGTTCTCTTGTGTGTTGTCGACTTCTGGATAAATTTGATGAAATTTTATGGAAAACTTTGTACGTTACAGGCCAAAAGCATGCCGGGAAGGTTGCCATTTCAGAAAGAAATATCTATAATTTCGAGAATATGTCTGATAGTTTTACAAAAAATGTGTTTAATAATTATAATTAGCAACTAAACTTCTTTAGCGAGATTTATATTTATTCTCGTTTTTTATGATAGAAGACAATCTTCACTTTTCTTCAATTTGGTTTTGGTCCTCTAAATGTACGAGTGATAAAATGTTTTCTGGAAAGGTCAGACGGAGCATGTTCTTTATATTCCCAAAGTTACAAAGCAATTTATTATGTATTTCTCTTGAAATTCAAAATGATGTCAAACATATAAACTATTCATTCTAATATTCTGAAGTAGCGTAGTAGTCTTTCTGGATCAATCTTGTAAATATCGTTTCTTTGCAATGATACAGCTGCAACAGTGGAAGTCGAATACAGGCTGATTTGAATACGCTACGCACAACGCTATGTCTGTTAAATGATGTTATAAATGAATTTGAATGTTTATTAAACATTAAAAATCCGTCGTTCGTCAGCTTTGCATTTTTGAGCAATAAAGTAATTCTTAGTGATGGAACAAACGATAGGCAATCATTAAGCAATCGGAAACACAGAGGTATATAATAAAATTACAGAAACAAAATTACAAAAACGTTAATGTAATGAACCATTTTTCGAATTAAACTTGTGTTTGTACATTGATGTTGATTACATACAGTGAAACCTGTGTAAGTTGACCACTTGTGGTGCAGCACTTTAGTGGTCAACTTAGACAGATCTTATAGAGGGTGGAGATATTTGCAACGACGTACCAACAAATATGCTACAAATTTCCGTCGCTTTCGCAAGTAATGGGAAACCGGGATTGAAAGCTGTAGGGAACCCGCCCCATGGCATAGTCAGTAAAATTGATGGCTTCCACACTGAGGGCCCGGGCTCTAATCTGCAGTGATGTTATTGATCGTTATAGCACTCCCCCTGATCCTAGTGATGAGGCTCATACTTAAAGCAGTAGATATATGAAAGGTGCATAGGGGTACTTCATGTTCACTTTGTTTAGCCAAACAAAAGTATACAAGATGGTTGATCGTTTGGATTACAACCAAAGCACCAGTGCTAAACTTACTCGTTTTGCCCTCATGACTATTCGTTGTTGAAGGGTTCCATTTACAGTGTATATAATTAAAGGATAAACAGACAATGAACGTGTCCAAATTTCAAAAATAGTTCTTGTTATATGCACACTGTGCACCTTTTTTGCTGTACATTTGCAATGTAATTTTCTTTCTCTGTTAGTTCATTGCTCATGAAAAACAAAAACGCATAATTTTTTTTTCAAATACAGTAAATCTTGTAAAGTTGACCACCTTTGTAAGCTGACTACCTGTCTAAGTTGACCATTTTTGTCAGGAACGGAATTAGCTGTATATTATATGATGTAGGGAAGCCTTCGTAACTTGACCACCTGTCTATATTGACCACTTATGTAAGCTGAATTTGGATGGTAGTATTATAAAAACAGTTTGTAAGTTGATCACCTAATTATTACCATATTTATTTGTTTATCTGTTTTTGCAAAGAAAAAAAACTAAAATATCGTCTCCAGGATATCTTTCCTGCTATAATGTTAAACCAGTGTTTGTCTGGATGGATGAAACATCAATATAAAGTTTGCCTAAACTTCTTTGTAAGGTAACCTTACGGGAAAAATACTATGAACATTATTTTATTCTTTAAATAAGCTTATTTTATCTGCTGTAATAATTTTGAAAAATTATGATTTTTAGGAAATCTTTCCTATCTTTTAAATAACTTACATAATTAATAAGATATTTATCTTTATTTTAACTAAGTACTTTACTTTTAAAGTTGTATATTATACAATGTAAGTCGTTCAGGTTAAATTTATAAATTTATCTAATGATATTTTAGATAAATGTGTAAAAAAAGGCAAATTACTAATTTAAAGTAACGTTAATACATGAAGTTATATTTTAATTAGTTACAAATGAATAAATGCATAGTGAAAGATATAACAAAAAAAAATATCTCCACACTCTATATGTCTAAGTTGACCACTAAAGTGCTGCACCACAAGTGGTCAACGTACACAGGTTTCACTGTATGTAATCAACATCAATGTACAAGCACAAGTTTAATTCGAAAAATGGTTCATTACATTAACGTTTTTGTAATTTTTCGTTAGAGATTTTCTAAAACAAAGTATTATTGAAGTTTTCTCATAAAAATTGAATTGTTTTAATAAGCAAAATTATATATCTGATTTTATTATTAAATATAATTAGAGACGTTTCAAAGAGCGTGTGGAGAACTCGCTGGAGAAATAAGAAAAGTCTAGACAGCTGATGAAAATAGAAGTTTCCTTAGAAATTTCGAAGGAAGTGTCTAAGTTAAATAACTTTGAAAGGATTGACAAATAAATTAGATCAAAATAAAAAAAAATATGTATGTAAACTAGTTGAAAGTCATTAAATTATTTAATTGTTAAATCTAATAATGTAAATTGTTTGTAAAAAGAAGAGGAAAAACTGTGGCGAAGATTACATTTTAAAAATTTGTTTGTGTTTGTTGGGCATACATATTTGAGTTCTTGAATAAAATGGAAAAGAAAAAAGTATTAAACTTGATTGCTAGTTAATGTTCTTCGTGATAATGGACTTTCATTTACATATGTGTGAATGTTATGGTTAAAAAAAATCAATATTAGTGGTGTGCAAAGAGTGGTCAAACACGTGTCTTTTATGTTGGTGCGGTATTGATTGTTCTAATCAAACTGTATAGATACTAACACATTTTTAAAGGAGCATAAGACATGTATACTGGGTAATTATTCAAAATTTTTGTCAATTCTCAACATTGTTGGACTTTTTGTAATTGCAATATGTTTCAAAATATTGTTCTATCTTATGAATGTGAAAACGGTTCACATTTGGATTTACTATTTTCTTACGAATACTAATAAGTTCAGTAATACGAGGAATTCGATAGAAATACTCATTTAAAGCATTTTATGCACACATACATAATAAATAAATAATAATAATATAATAATAATGATAAAAAGTGCAGAATAAAGGCTGAAAATTTTAGATAAATCCTTTTTGTAATAACCGATTCAATTTCTGCATTGGATTTACTTCTGCTTCCATAAAAATAGATAATAAATTTTCAGGAATGTCTCCCAGTAGGAGGGTTATTTATTGAATTATTATCACTCTCCAATATGCAACCTACTTAATAAGCATAAGTTTCCTTTTTTTTCATGCTGCCCTGCATATTTCAGTCTTTTCCTTAACTGTTAAACATTTCTTACGATCTTAAATAAAATAGCGAGAAAAAGGTATTTGATTTTTCATTTTTAGCTTGTTTTTTGTAAAAGATTAAATATAATGAACTCAAAGATAAACAAACTCTAGTAAAAAAAAAAGTTCTACGTAATGCTTCCTTTGAAAGCTATAATAAGCGGTGGTTTCTCAAATATCAAACGCACGGTAAGAAATAACAAGTAATGAGACAAATAACAAAGATAATCTAAAAGAAAACGTCATTAAAATACTATAAAAATGCAGTAAAACGGATTTATAAATCTAGTAAAAAGTCTTTGAGCATTCAGAAAACATCTAAATAAGTTTGAGTTAAAGAAATGTGTAATTCAAGCTAAACTAGTGTATGCATTTGATTAAAAACTTGAGAATTTACAGCTCATTAAAAGAGTAGAGTTAGAAAATTAATATTTTCTTGTTTCTACAGTAATGATGATAAGTTACATTAAAGCATTATATCCCAATTATTTACTTTGAAAAAATGGAACTATTTTAACGAGCATCTACCGTGTACTGTACATTTCTTTCACTCCAAAGCTCTTTCTACACTGCATGGCACTGTTTAAATTTTATCACTACTCATCTTCTTTGGTATATAGGCATTCACATGTGTTCTGATTTCTTTTTTATAGTTTTGTCGTATATGTATAAATATATTATGCATATATATATATGTACTAAATAAATGTTTTTTTTTATGTCGAGGTATCCTGTTCCTCTGATGTATTAGTGATACACAAAAGTGTCAGACTCGTGCAATGCCATTATGGAAGAGATCTTTACGTTATTCTTATTGCTGTTATTTTTACAACCTCCCTTTTGAAATTTACTTTGCAATAAAAAAACTCTAAAAGCAAGATACATACTGACATTTTGATTTTTATTGGTATAGCGCTTACAACCCTTTGTTGCAAGGTATGAAATTTTTTTATCACGAAATATCGAGCTCATAGCGTCAGACAGATCGAAATCTTCGGAAAAGATGATTTTAATCCTTTTTTCTTTTAGTGATATAATTCAAATGACGGAAAAGGCAATTGACTTATTTATTGAAAAAATGACTAAATTTTCAGAAAATTTCATATAAAAGTACATTTTTGCCTATATTTTGTAAATTATCCTATAAAATGTTTTATTTTATCCGTTCATTTATAAAAAGAAACCTAAAGATTTAAAATCAGCAAAAAATTTGAATTTTTTAAAAAAAATGCGGCACGTGGAAACGTTTTTAAAAGTTAAAATTTTTTTTGTAAATTTTAAATTAAAAAAAAGCAACCCCTTTTTTTCTACCAAATATTTCATGGGGTATTTTTTCTAACATAAGTGCAAACTGACAAAATTTTAAGTTTGTACATAAAGAACTAAAAAAAAAAACTAGTGTCCACTGTAGCCTTAACCAATAGGAACAAAGATAAGGAATGAAGAAGGCCAATTAGAGGCCAGGGACATGAAAAAATAAGGATAAAGGGAAACACGAACAAGGAAGAAGCAAAAATTATAAAATTCTGTATTCTTTATTTTATCCTTTTTTGTATTCCTTTATAAAATTTTGTATTATTCTGTTCCCTTGTTTGTGTTTCCCCTATCCTTCCTTTTTCATGTTCCTCGCCTCTGATTGGCCGTCTTCATTCTTTGTCTTTGTTCCTTATTGGTATAAATACCGGCTGTCTCTTTATTTCTTGCCCGTTCACTCACAACTTTCTAGTTGTGTGTTGAGCACTTCTTTTTCTGCACTAATGAAGAGGCTCCATTGTAGCGCCGAAATAGCTATTTGCGTTATTTGTTCAGATATGCTGTCCTTTTTTACGCTGTTTTATCTTTGTACTCATACTTTACAGCAGTTACTTTTTAACTAAGATAAAATTATGCGGATAATAACAACCATTTTATTAACCGAAATCATAAGAGTAGCATTAAATTTGCAGCAGCAAATTACGTTCCAAGTCTATCCCGATCCTGTATTTTTATTATTTTAAAATTTTTCTGTTTTGTTTTCAAATTAAAATTAAAGGAAACATAAGTAATCCGTGGATATGAAGACATTCCCTAAACGATTTTCCTGTCAGTTAGTTACTCTATTTCCATACAAAATTAGTATTTTCCTACCCTTGATTTGTTGACTGAGTTCTAAACTTTGCGCAGTTTAGTAGGAGTAGATGGAGTATTAATCTTACGAATAAATAATAAGAGCCTACTGTGTTAAAAGAGCCTATAAGATTAAAGGTAGGCAAAATTGCATTTTCATGGCATATAAAATTACATTTCTATAAGGGTTGAAGTTTCATGTTCTGTTAAAATAACATGCTTTGGAATCTCAGGCATTCTTCCTTAAAATTGTCAATACACTTAATCTGCATAGCTGAAAGCGGAATGACATTTTATTTGGCTCAGTGAATTAACAAATAAGTTCAAAATCGTTCTATGACATTTCCAGGGAAAGAAATATAAACGCATTAAGGGCGACACATTTTAAGCAATTTTAGCTGCACAGAACTTAATTGTTCTTAAAAGCTTGAAACCAATAAAATGATTTTAGACTATCTTATCAAACCAATAAGAATAACATTAACATAGCTTTTGATTGCAAAAAAATGAAATGATGGAAACAGGCAGCATATTTTGTAAGTATATTTAATGAGTTAAAAAAATATTGAAATATTTTGATACAGTAAAAATATAACCTTATTTATCGGAACAGAAGAAGAAAAATATAAGCAGAATTCTTTAAGGAAGCATTCATAGAAATCAAGACGTACATTATCCTAGGAAGATATCTAAAGAAGCCAAACTAAGACGAAAATATCAAAACTCTTTCATATACAATCCAGAAAAAATTTTGAATGCGCATTCTGCGAAGCAAAGATCCAAGTTTATCTATTTTTCTTTTTTGACTGGGATTGAATATAGACATTTTAATAAAGGGAATGGTGTTTGCTATCATTTATAAAAATAACATTTCATTGTTGATTTTAAAATACATTTTCAATGCATGTTTTCCGGTTCTTCTTCTTATTGTTCATTTTCTGAGGTTTAAAAGAAGCTTATGCGAGTTTCTATATGATATTCAATTTCGTTTGTAAATAACATGAAAACAATGAATAAGCTTTAGAATCTAGAAAACAAGACTGAGGAGAATCATATTTATATGATTAGACTTAAAGAGCTATTTTTTAGTTCAAGATAATGCATACAAAAACCTAAAAGTTTAGTTAATTCAAAATATTTTTGATTTTTTCCCCTTTCTTTCTTCTTTTCTCTTGCTTTACTGTTATATTGCTTATTTATTAATTTACTTGTTTTCTGAATGTTTAAGAGCTTTTGTAAGAATGAAAACAAAAATGAAACTTTTTTAATGTTAGAGGGATAAAAAAAAACCCTGAATTTTAAAAAACAAATTTTCATATTAATTTCAACTTTAATACTTGCCATATATACTCTTCTATCATAACATCATATAGAGCATCAAAACTTAGCATATAAAGTATATATTTAATGAAACAACTGTAAAACTCACTACCAGATAAAAAAAACTCACAAGTAGATGACAAAAAGACGACTTTATTACACATAGCAGGCTGGAAAATGACTTCTTCGTGCGGTAGAGGTGCACTTCTGTGGGATTTTGATTAATAATGTATCTTCAAATATCAAAATCATTGCCTTTTTTACTTTTAAAAATTAATTAAATAAATAAAAAGTTCACAATAAAAAATGATCTTTTTTATTTTTGTACACATTTCAATATATATTTTTTGCTAAATAATCACAATAATTACCGCTACAAATCTATGCATATTTTTTTAAATCCTTTTTTTTTTTGCAGATATTTAAAACAATTTTTTTTTGTCAAATAAAATTTTTTGATCACAATAATCACCGCTAGAAACGTGCAGTCAAAAGTATCAGAAAATATTCTGCGGGTCGTTATTTTTAAAGATCAGAGAATTTCTACCATACAATTTGTATAACAAGCTTAAAATTTTTTAATAATTTGTACGATTTTAATTGAATACACAATTTTATTACATATATTGATCTAATTCTAAACAGTATTATTTTAATACTGTACCACTAATAGGAAAAAAAATCCCTTATTGATTCAAATAAAATGTAAACGAAAAAAAAAGACCACCGAAAAAAAAAAGCACTTTTAAATTTTTTTTCTGCAAAAGTGTTATTTTTAATTTAAAATGTACTGTAAAGGTTGATCAATAAAAGTTCTTGCAATTACATATACCAAAAAAATTAGAAAAAGTTACTTTTTTCCAATTTTCAAAAACTACAGTTAAATTGTTAATTTTTGAAATTTAAAAAGTTTAAGGAGTATTTATCTGATGCAAAAACTGGGATCAGTAGTAATTATTTTGACACTCAGCTTGATATAAAATCAATCATAACTATTTATATAATGCAAATTGAAAGATATTTTTTTCAGTGTACAAGAAAAAAATTTGAAGTTTTAGAAAAAAGAAATGAAAGATTGGTATTTTGGTTATATTATTTTAATTAATGGGAGCCCTTACTGTCAAAGTAAATTTTGCCCTTCACTTTTCTCTTTAAAGATGATTGATTTTTAAAAAGTGTGTTACAGCGCCAGCTTATTTCTGAAATGGGTTACAACTGTTACATCACAAGCTTCGTTAGCATCAGCATATTACAAACTTTAAAAAGTTTAAAATCAAACCAATTGATTAGATATCAGTTTACATTTGAAACTGCAAACCATCATTTCATTATATATCCTAATGGCTTTGCAAAACATTTATTCATCGGATAATGCCGGAGCTGTGCAAAGTTTTGCTCATTTTGTTTTCTTTATTTCATTTAACTTAAAAAAAAAAGAAAATTTCTTAAAAGTATGGCTGAATTTTTTGTATTTTCATTTTTGTTTTCTTCTTGCTTTTTTTTACTAGTCGAAATCTTTGATTCTCATAAAAAGCCACAGCAGGGAGGGCGAGAAAAGTAAAAATATGTAATATTATATCAAAGCATTTAGGCATATTATCTTCAAAGTGAATATTTTTTAAAGTATTCATCGCCACTACTTTAGATAAACCAATTTTTAATTACTGTGGTACTTAGTACAAATACGCAGGTGCGAAGTTAGCGACAAACTGGAATTAATCATCTCCTTTGTTGTTTCAACGGTTCATTTGAAGTTTTGTGGTATTTCAAAGGCTCTCCTTACACTGCTTACTAGACTATAATTAATGAAAACAAGAACTGTAATAAAAATATTAATCTGAAACCTAATTAACTACTTTTATGTAAATAATCTATTTGGGATTAAAATCAAAACAGAGCCTGTCTTTATAATTAATGAAATAAAATTTGTTAAAGTTATTAAACATTTTAATAATGAAAAGATCTTTTTTCACCTTAACCTCTTTTTCTGCAGAAAATGTGAGAGTTTTTAAAAATAAAAGCAATTCATTTGTAAAACATTTCTGCAAAGTCTCAATTGAATATCAAACAAGGAGATCATAAAATACGAAAAATCCATTCATTTGGTCTAAGCAAATATTTTTTAAACAATAAGTGAGTTCATGAAGATTTTTCAGCTATTTTGAGATGAAAGTTACATTCAGAAATATCGATTTCATTTTTTTTTTGTGTCTTCCCTTTACTACTTAGACATTTTTGTAGGAGATAACACAATAAAAATAAAGAATTCATTTTAGTTTCTGCTCGATCTAGTATCAGATGAATTTGTCAAACAATCAAAATGCTGGATTTCTTTTTCTGAAAATCCGAATACAATTACTTACAATCATTGTTCCTCTGTGAATAGGATTTCATTTCTTATTTATCTTAACAATTAAATGGATTTCATATAAGAAGTCCCTGCAATTGTTTTTTGAATTTAGCCGAATGTATGAATAGGAAAATAAAGGGAATCGTATTTCATAAGAATAAATTTTCATTGAGCAAACAAGTTGATATTAAAAATGGCGTTTATTATGAAAGTGATTAACTTCATGTACATTGCTATAACTTTAACGACCTCGTTTGAAATAATTCTTCAGTAAATCTCATTACAGCTTGGTAATTTTTTTTTCATTCTGTTCTTTAAAATGGCTAAAAATATCGCAAATTTTTATAAAGAACTAAGCAACTATACAGCGAAATTTTTATCTGGGTACTTATTACGAGTTAAGGGGAGTTGGTACCATTAGACCAATTTTTTTTTCTCTATGGTGTTTATACACCATAGAGAAAAATGCTGGCCACCGTAAATGCAACACCCTAAAGGAAGCGTGTAAATAATATGAAATTTACAACATGCATTAGTGGAGGTGAGATATGCAAATGATTAGAATTTCAGCGCAGACGCACATCACGCGAGTCTGTGGCGCTACTTAAAAGCGCTTTTTAAGGCTTGGCGATTTCGATGATTTCAAGTACGGAAATTGTGTTTTTCTTGTGGTTTTTTCCAGAAAGCGACCTATTATAACTCGTAGAAAACAGCGATCGTCTTTTGATCAAATATCCGAGTTCGACAGAGGGAGAATAGGGGCCTACCAAGATTGTGGATTATCTTTCAGGGAAATTGGCAGTTGTGTTGGACGAAACCAAACAACTGTAATGTGGATATGTGATCTTTGGATGCAGGAGGGTACGGCAGACCTACGTGATCGATCGCGTCCACCTCATTGCACCACTTCACGTGATGACAGACATATTGTGCGCATGGCAGTGACGGATCGTTCAGTCACATCACGAACCATAGCACAGCAGATTCAGTCTGTAACGCATCATCCAGTGTCTGCGCGTACCATACGACGCCGTTTGCAGCATAGTGGTCTGTCCGCAAGACGTCCATTGCTTCGTCTACCCTTGACGCAGAACCACAGACGTCTTCGCCGCCAATGGTGCAATGAAAGAAGGATGTGCACGGCAGAATGGAATGAAATTGTCTTTACTGACGAGTCACGCTTCTGTCTGCAACACCACGATGGTCGGATTCGAGTCTGGAGACACCGTGGAGAGAGGATGCTGAACAGCTGCGTTATGCACCGCCACACTGGTCCTGCAGCGGGTATTATGGTATGGGGCGGTATTGGATATCCCTCTCACACTCCTCTAGTACGCAATGCTGGTAATCTAAACAGCCAGCGCTACATTTCCGAGGTGTTGGAACCAGTTGTCCTTCCTTACCTCCAATGCTTGCCCATAGCCATATTTCAACAGGATAATGCGCTGCCACACGTGGCATGCATTGTCCAAGGGTTCTTCGTCAACAGCCAGATTGAATTGCTTCCCTGGCCGGCTCGCTCTTCGGATCTTTCGCCGATAGAAAACATGTGGTCCATGGTTGCTCAACGATTGACCCACAGTACATCCCCAGCTGCCACACCAGATGAACTTTGGCAACATGTGGAAGCTGCTTAGTCTGCTGTACCCCAAGAACACATCCAAAGTCTCTTTGAATCAATGCCGAGGCGTGTAGTAGCGGTGATCTCCAACAATGGCGGCTACTCTGGCTACTGATTTTGGCAGGAACCACCACTTCACAGAAGTCTATAAATTTAATCATTTGATACTTGGCAACATGTTATGTACAAAATAAATTTTGTTGTGATATCTCTTGTCTTTCTTGGTGTTGCAATTTGGGTGGCCAGCAGTGTATTTACAATTTTAGTCATGTCATTTTATATCACTTCATAAGAAATATAATATTAAAAAAATGGATTTTTAAAATTTAATTTGAAAATTTTTATTTTTAAAATAAAATCTAGCATTTTTTAAAAGTGCATCTTCATTTTCAAAAATGGACGTAAAATCTCAAATTTTTTTTATTGATTCATTACTCATAAAGCAAAACTTTTATGCTTTGAATTTGTTATAAGTCAAATAATTTTTGAGAGAAAAAAATAAAAACTGAAGTAACGCAGAAAAAACAGCGAAAATTTCAAAAACCTACAAAAAAAAAAAAAAAAAAAAACTTAAATATTTTCTTTATCAAAATTTCAAGTAAGGATTTTTTTTTCAGTTACAGTCACGATGAAATTGCTTCTTCTCGCTTATTTTATTTTAAAAAAATAAATATGTGGTCATGTTCAGCAAAGTCACGGTTTCAGAATGAAAAGGTGGCAAATCACACCGTAATAAAATCAATGATAAATCAATAAATATTGCTTCAATTTTTCTGAAACTTTCAGGGAACATTTTTAAAGATTTATTCTACTACTTAAGCCAATAAAATGTTTTTCGTTTTTTTTCGACATTTATGGGTGTTGACTCCCTTTAAACGTTAGAGCTCTTAAATTCATGCACAGTAAGATTGCCAAAAAACTTCTAATTTGTACTTTAGCATCAATTTTATTTCATTAACCAATTTTTATAAGTTCACTGAAATGCAAATACAATAAAATTTATCGATTTTTAATACAGTATAATTAAAAGCAGCACATAATTGAGTACGTTATTGCTATTCAGTTAGTTGAAACGTAAGTTTATTGTATGGTTATGGATCAATTTAATCTTAAAAATTTAAAAATTTGTTTTTGATATTATCTATAAATTTACAAGTAGTTAATGCACGCATTTCAAGTATATAAGATAAATAATTACTTGGGAACACATTAGTTAATTTGCTTTACTTATTTGTATCATTTAGTTAGCGGAACTCAATTGTGGAAGTTGCTTATATTTGCGACTATAATGGGATAGTGCATTACAAATTTCTTCAAATAATCATGAAAATAATGCCTCATTAAGGTGCGATTGGCTAATAAATTTATAGTACTTAAATCACTGTGTAAACAATGAATTCATATGACAATTATTCGGTAAATTACTTTATTCATTTCAAATACGGTAACGATTTTAATGGAGTGTTGCATCTGGAAAACAAAGGCACGAAATCAAATAACAAGATTTTTTCTTTTTAATGATGCGATTAGATTTACGAAAAGAAAGTTTTCCCTTACATACGCCTAAAGTCATAAAAACTCGTTCTGTATAATGAAGCTACTTTAAAACCTTGGATTCCGTTGGCTGTGTTTTTCAAAACTATACACGGAAAATTTAGAGAATTTCTCCCACAATTTCGTTTTACAACATCGATTTTATTCACATATTGCAAAAACCGATACCTAATATCAACAATATAGTACAATTTGTAAATGGATGAAAAATGCCCCTGGAAAAGTCTTTGCTCATCAGTGTTTCAATATAGAATCACCAGTCAATTTTTCAACTGCTTCTGATGTCTTTTATGTTTGATGGATACATACACATATTCCAATAAAGCGTTTAAATATCACCTTGCTAGATAATATGTTCGATTTAGCAGGTATATAGCTTTTCTCAAAAGGTTAACGAATTATTCACTGTTTATTTTTAACTTTTTTATTTTACTTTCTGTTCACAATTTCATTTCTTTGTCTGCACCAACCAGAAACCAGTCTGTGATGCCATAGAAAGATTGAAAAGACGAAGTAAAATTGAGCTTTGAAATGCCATAAATCGCGCAATACCATGAAAAACTTATGGACTTAAGTTATATCAGTAGAAACGAGTTAAAGTTAATGAAATGTTGCTTTTTCAACAATAATGTAAACATATAACTGACCAACTTGTGAAGATAAGAGCCAGCTCATAACAGACGTATTGAAACTTTGAAGATGCGTTACATGGGGCAATGGAAAAAGAAATCTGCAATAAAAATATTTAGGCTAAATGTAATTTAAAATGTAGAATAAAAGAAATACGTAACATTATTTGGAGTTAGTTCTGGATTATAGTTCTCTACTCCATCCCTCTCCCCTGTTAGCACGAGGCCTTAGGGTTGCCCTCCCCCGAGCACGGGGAAGTGAAGTCCGTCGAATGCTCATTACCGGTACGAGATAGGTTTGCTGGGCGCCAACCCAGACTAACAAACTCTTGCTGTGTGGACCTGGCCCTCCTTGATACCCTTATGCTTAAAGAGTATCATTAGAGGGTTGTGGTTCCCGTTCTAGATTATAGTCATGGTACTTAAACACTTTATAATAAAATTACACATTTTGAGTCATCTTAGTACAAACTACTTAATTGTTTTTTAGTTATAAAATCTACATAAAACAAGAATAAAACTGACTTAATAAGGAAGAAGGAATATTGTTATAGATATTTTTAAAAATACTAACATCTTGAACTTAAAATGAAATATCTATGTGACTTGAAACAGTTTTTTTTTAATTTTAAATATAAAGGAAAATGAAGAATAAAAATATAATATTTCAGACATTTCCTAAAAATTTTACACAGCTTTATCTCTTAGAATGTTTATCCACTGAAGAGCAGATGGCTTCAGCGGATAAACCAAAAGTAGAATTTCCTTTGTTCAAGGTAGTTTTGAAAAAGCATTAAATCAGAGTTTTACATACATTTTATTATTAATGTTGTTCAATAATAAAAACTTTCCCATCATGCTATTTTTTCAGTACATAGAAATGATTTCAAAATTCAGATAGTAATTAAATGCTTTCGTTCCCCTATAATTTTTTTTATGCGGAAAATTTAATAATGTTTAGAGTTTACAATTCAATCAAAAATTGACGTCATTTGTAATCTTGTTAATCGCTATAATTAATCCTGTTGTTTAATTTAAAGTACAGTCAACTCCGCTTAATGGAATAGCCAATTTTCCACGAAGCTTTTTTTCAGCGTTCAATAAGCGGGATATTCCATACACCGGGATCACAGAAACAATATATTATGTTTTGGTAAATTGAAAATTTATTACATTAAGTGGGATATTCTTTCAACAGATATCCCACTAAGCGGGTTTAACTGTAGACCTTATGGAGCAAAAGTCACGCATCTTCATGGTTACAAATACTTAGGGAAGTATATCACAACATGTAAAATAGATTTAAAAAAGTTGTATGACATTGTAAAATCTCTGTTCTTCAGTAGTTAATTCGTAAGTTTTTCATAAAACTTTGTTATTGAACAATGGCTTGTGTTTCAAATAGCTTGTTAGATTCAAACATTAAACTAGTCTTTATTAAGTTGTTTTCTGAATATTTTCATTTTAAATTTAAGGTAAAGTATCCTACAAGAAAACAATTTTTAAAATGTATTTATAAATAGTTATATCTATAAATATTTTAAGGGAAAACAACATAATTAAGGAACTAAATGGTAAAGGAAAACTGAAAAGAATACCGCTCTTTATTCTTCTTCCAGTCAATGAATATTTAATTATTTTACTTTAAAATCGTTTGGTCTTGATTATCTAAAATTAGATTTCAGTCTTCTTAGCATTTTATTAGTATTATAAAAGTTCTAAACACACAGAAAATACTACGTGTGTGGAATTGTAAACGTGGTCATTATTTAGTCCCTAGACGATTGGCTAGACATTTCATTTAAACATACAATTGCATATCTTACTTGAGGGCATTTGTATAACTTGGTGTTTCATGGAATGATGCTGAGCTAGTTAACCATGATATCTCTTGTAAACAAGTTTTTCAGGTATAGAAATTTTATAAGCACTTCCTTAACATTTACCGAGATCTTTTCCGCTTCAACAAAAGAATTTAATTATTTTACTTTAAAATAAAATATTTTGTGTAATAAATTACTTTGAAATATTTGTTTTGTAAAATTAAGGCAGAATTCGGAAACTACTAAGAAACATTTTAAATTATCGGATATTTTCTTACCTTTATGGAATAACAACACAAAACGTTTTGTTACTTCGTAAGCATGCAGTTTTGTTTCTGCATTAGCAATAAAATACAAAAATATTGAAGTTTGAAAAATAAGGTTAATATGTATTTTTTATATATAAATAAATATTAATTGGCAAACAATAAGACTGCAGCCTCAGACATCTTAACTATAGGTAAATCATATTTTAAAGACGATTTTTGATAAATGGAAAAGTTTGATTTTTGAAATGAAAAATCCGAGCCGATAAATAAGCTTCAGGAAAGAATATACGTATTTGCCATTCAATGGAAACTATTGTTAAGCATTCTTTCTTAAAATTTCAATAAACGTTCAAAACAATTTAAAAACTTACTTCTAAAATTTCGTAAATTAAAGAAAAATCAGTAACACACATGTGTTATAAAATTTGTATATCATTTAAAATGTCTAATTAATTATCCACAACATTTATATGAATTCGGTTTAGCTGTAAGTTAAAATCCCCTGAGTTGTAAAGGAAATATATAAAGAGAGATTATCACAGCAATGCAAATGACTAACAAGCCACATGATCATTTGTTTGGCCTAGTTTAGTACAAGGTATTTAAAAAATTCAGTTAGGAATAAAAAACATGCGTTACATAGTTCTAAGAACTTGGCTATTTCAAGCTTTTCCTTCCCTACTAAGTACTAGTAAACGTTTCTCCCAACAATCGGGGATTTGAACAAGGTCTGAATTCTAGCGGCAGACGTCAAACGGTATAGAAGTTCTGAGGATTTTTGGGTAAGAATATAGTCTATATCAGCGGTTCCTAAACTGTGGTACGCGAAGCCTCTCCAGGGGTACGCGTTCACGCTCTTATTAAAAAAAAATATAGAAGCAAACTAACTGTTGACCCAAATTTGAGGTTAAAACTAACTTCTACTGAACCAGAGTTCGCCTCAACTTGTATCTGCCATGAAGCAGAAACCTTCTCATTATTATTATCATTTTTTTACGTGAAAGGTATTTTGTATTTAAAAAAGTGTTAAAAATGTTGTTTTGGAAGTATTTATTAAAAATACGCTTTATAAATTTCATATATTTTATTTTATATATACAAAAGTGGTACGCGAGTGGTTTCCAAGAAAAAATGGTGGTACGCGAAGAAAAAAGATTGGGAACCGCTTGTCTATATTGGAGGAAAATGCATTTGCCACATATGAGCAATTTCCATCCCGTTTAATATTTGCAGGCAAGTTTATTTAAGAAACCAAAAAACATTATAGAAATAGTTGAACACATAAGAACATTCAAAATCAGAAAACAAAAAGTTATGTTTTAGAACAATACTCCAGCGTGTTTTGAAGGAGCAATTAATAGCCGAAAAAGTACTGAACAGCGAAGTTTACTTCTTTCGCCATGTAAGGCACTCGTCAGGTAAAACATTATTGACATTGTTTTTAGAACCTGGAGCAAATCTGGCCTAGCAACAAGATTTGAAGGTTCAATCATTCGCCATACTTTAATATTCGGCACCAAGATTCAAGAACAAGATCAGATTCGCATTTATAAAGTTGAATGCTAACGGAATATTGAGCCTGGAACATGGATTTCGCCACATTGCTTACACTTCAACGTGTGAACTAAACTCCGTCAAGTTATCCAGTTAAAGTAACGCTTTTTAATGTCCTATTTTAAATGTTTTTAGTGTCAAACTCTTCAACTTATAAGTGGTAATGTATTCCGGCAACTAATGACTTCAGGAGAATTTTTGGAAAGATTAAAGGGGAGGGGGGAATAGAAATTTCTCATGTGTGGTAGATATAATTTTCTTCAATATAGACTACATTTTTACCTAAAAACTTACATAACTCCCATACCGTTTGACCTCTGCCAATACAGTCCCACATTTCTACTATTCAAGTGGTGCATTTTCAGATCATATATAACCATGTTCAGATCCCCGATTGGTGGGAGACAACGTTTACTGTTAAGTACTTGCAGTTTAAAACACTTTTTACTAAATTAATTCCTTGATCAGTTCTGAAGAATACAAAGAAATGAAAAAGTTAAAAGAAAGCTAGATCAAAGACCTTGTGGTAAAACCAATCAATAATTTAAGAAAAAAGAAAAAAAAGAATGTGTCTGCTTCTCGGAAAAAAAAGTAGACGTTTTTTGATTAATTTTTCTTTGTTTGAAGAAATTCAAAAACAATTACAAAGCATTTTAGCTTTGGATTATTTAAAACATAAAAGAAATAAAAAATGTAGCTAGAAATTATCTTAAAAGAACAAAAATTCCATTGTATGAAAAAAAGCAATATATACTAACCATATTGTTTCATGTTTAAACAATTCATTACTCTGCCAATACAGTGGGGCCTTAAAAGAATCTTTATGAATAGGTTGAAATATTAGTAGCAACTAAAAAAAGCCGCTTTTGTTTTATAAGTATTGCTAAAAAAATATAATCACGTGGAAGGCATTATGGTGATTTTATCATTTTTGAATAAATGTATGATCTTTTTAAAAACTATCCAACAGTAATGTTTTTTTTCCTCTTAATAGAAGTACGAGATAATATTCATTCCCTCTTCATTCAAGACTCTTTTGACATTGTAGGGAAAACCGCCTACGTTACACCACTGTCTAAATTGAGCCTGTAATGAGCTATTAGCTATTAGAATATAAACAAATCTTTAGACCCCTGGGACGTCAGGAAGAAGTTTATCGTTTTTGAGTTGCGGGACTTCAGTGATAATGTTTATTTATTTGCGCTCATAATGCCTTATTTTGATCATTTAAACCCATATGAACAAGCCAAAGGTTACTACACTGAGGCAAATGTTATTATGCACTTTGAAGAACTGATTTATAATCATATCTAAAATATATTTTCGTGCGAGATTGTGGTACACTTGTTAAACCTTCAGAAATTGCGCCGTGAGCAAAATACTCACGCCAAGGACAAAAAAGTATATCTGGTATTCTACTTCATGTCAAGGCGCTGCTTAGTCTAGCTTCTACTTGTAGCCTTCTTTTGCTGTCTCGATGTGTTTCGCAATCATTAAGTCTTTGTCTGACTGCCCCCAAAGGCGTTTTCTAGTCGGAGTGGCCAAGTGTGAGTGATTTTTCTCATCACGCTAGTCCTGGATACTTTTTTGTTTTGAATGTGAGTTTATTCTCATCAAGCAAGTGCTCGTCTAATTTACTGAAAACTATGTTTTTTATTTTGCTTCATCAAATATTCAACCGATATGTACCTAAATGGACGAAAATAAATGAGTAGATCAATTACATAGTATAGTGTGTGAATTACTTAAATTTGTTTGCACTGAACAATTGTTTTTATTTTCGAGGCTGACTTCACGAAGAATGTTGACAGTTCAAATGGCTCTGGTTGAAAATGCTTCTTATAAAACTCATAAAATAGACATCGATAGTTTTCAAAAACATTTTTTTCTTAGTTTTCATAAGGAACATTTTGTACTCCACAAATTAAAAGTACCTAAGTTGCTTGACATTGTGGTGTAGATGAAAAAATTTTTTAAATGTGAGATCACACTCTCACAGACAATGTTTCATGCTATCAAGACACCCTGTGCGATATATTTTGAATAATATTATTATTTTGGGTATCATTGGTGCTTAGAATAAATAAAAATGATTTTTAGTTTAAAATATTTTCATTTATTAATAATTTTTTAGGGATGAGGGGTGGAAAATGCTCACGCTCGATTTCTCAGGTTACTCATTTTGACGCGAGTTCTCAAGGGTCAACTAAGTGATCACACAGAAGTTAAAAAATGGCGATTTTTCCTTTATAGACGCACCATTGTTTGCTTATTTCAGATCAGTGGGCCAATTGAGGAATATGAAAAGAAATTAATTATTATTTCATCGACATACTTTTGGTGTTTATATTACATTAATATTTAGATTGTCATATAGAGTTTTTTATGTTCATTAAGAATATTCACTAACTTTATTTTCATTCACAAAACACATTTTTTGCAACTAAAACAGCTTAAAATAAAAGAACTGGAAACTTAAATCTTAGTTTTGCTGAGTATAATTTCTTAATTTGTAATGTGGTGAAATTCTGGGTTTGTTAATGTGATATCTTTAAATGGTTATAATTATGATTTAATTATAACATTCTCTTCTAGTTTCAAAGTTTTTTCGTTTAAAAGGAATTTGTCGAGGAAATGATGAAAAGAAATTTAACCTGTTGTAGGTAATATGATATGGAGCTCTACAGATAGTAAGGCTCAAAAGCCGACCAAGAAATGCCTGTTTGATGGCGCTAATATAAATGTTGCGGGTAAATAAACAGGAATTTGATAGAACTGTGAAATAACTCCAAAGGGGAAAACACTACTGTGAGCAGTTCATGAATTTGGTATGAATAATCCGGGCTAAATGAAATTCCTAGTGTGCAGTGACAGATCCCAGGTGCTTTGCTGCTACTTAAAGTGTAGTTTCAAATCCCTGGGGAAAGCACTATGTCAGAAAAATTTGAGTACCACTACGGAGCCTCATTAGATGCAACTACAACAAAAGAGCATTTCAACTAGTTATTAAATAATTTAATTTTAAAATTTTTTCGCACAGTTTTAATCATTAGTTGTTTGTTTCATTCCATTTATAATTGTAATTCATCGAAATAAGGTAATTTGTGTCCTTAAAAAACATCACATAAGTACCTTTTCTGGTAGGGGGTGTGAGGAGCAACTTATTGTTGAGCATATCGTTCGAAGGGCATCATTCGGAAGTTTTGGAATTGATACAATTCTTACAAGAAACTAATTCAATATTTTAAAGACTTATTTCATATCACATTTCTTACCACCCCACTAATCTCCTTAGTTTTTCTTGGTGTCAATTATCATATCAAGGTAGTCTTTGACATTTCTAGTTGAAATAATTGTTTTCGATTCAAAACGCGTTTTCTTGTTTTGGACTATAATTTACTTGACGATTCATCAACGTGAATTCACGAAAACATGTTTTAATACAAATTTATATCATTCATTATGATGATGAATTAGTTAATTCAACCCAAGTTTAGTCAATTAATTGCATAAAAGGCCAACAAGTTAAGGATTTTCAGAAGTTCTTTCGAACAACGAAAACGGTGCGAATATTCCACCTTGGTAAAAGTTAAATATATTCTTTCCCTCCTTTGTAAAAAGTTCTATAAAAAATACTTGTTTCCCAATAAAAATTAACTTCATTAATGAGATTGGTTCACCACGAATAAGTAAAACGAAAAGAAGAAATTTGCTCAAAAACAATGCGAGGATATTATTCCACATTCAGAGAAGAATTAAACCCACTACAAAGGGCAAAATCGATAAAGTGAGTCAAATTAAATCTTTGCAATCTCAAAAGAGACGACTTCTTTGAATTTTAGTTTTCTTTGCGTTCTAAAGTACAAATAAAATTATAAAATTATTTTCTTAACTATTCTTTGAAAGAACACGAAGTGGTTTTTCCATTAAAACTTAAATGTGACTGCTACCATTTATTTGAATGATCTTAGTGTTGATTTGCGTCTAGGTAAAGTAAAAGAAACAATAACTATACAAAATTAAAATGCAGTATACTCCCGGGTATCCGGATTGCTATTATACGGCATGCAACTATCCAGCTTCCTTACTATCCGGCCTAGATATATTTCCCCTTACTATCAGGCCTAGTATCACTGCCGCGTTCACATTCTACTTGGAGTGAGATAAACGGGGCTTTGTACTAAATAAGAAGTGAGATAATACGTATTATAATAGTAACTTTTGGAATAAAAACTGAGTCATGTCTTATTGGTTGGGCAAAAAAAATGAGGTAATAGAACTCCAGGCTGCCGGTTTTTTTTTTTGTTATCTGGCCTCCCATTCTGCCACATTAGGCTGGATAATCAGGGGAAACTATTGCATTCAAATGTTCGTGATGAGATAAATTTTTGTGTAATACAAAAGATGTCCTATAAAAATAAAAAATATACCCATGAGTACAAAAATCACTAAATTTAAGATAGAACATTCGTACTTTATACCATCATCTACGTCATACTGTAAATTACGTAAAAGACCTGATATTTCAAGTAAACATGTGGCAGTTATCAGCTCTAAGGTTACCAGAGAATTTTCCTTTTGCGAATTTTCAAACAAAAGTCATTTAAAAAATTTCATTCTTCTTTAAGCTATAAAACATTCATTTTTCTTCATATTCCCAGAAAAACAAAATTCAAAGGGCTTCTCTTAACAAAAAGTAGCGCCGCAAGAGACGGGATACACTCATAAAAAAAAAAAAAAAAAAAGGAATCAATGCTATTTTTATTCGAAAGGCAACTGCACTTCAAACTCGTCGGCCGTAAATATTACCATTTCTTTTGAAAGCTATATTAAAGCTTTGGAACTGCAAATAATTTGTATTCACAGAATTAGAGTTTCAAGTGGCATTTTTTTTTTCGTTTTTTTATCCATTATTTTTTATCTGAGTTAACTAATCAGATGTTTTTGTGAATTTCCAATCTCTTACCAAGGTTATAAAACATTCATTTTGGAATAAGTAGAACTCACGAATAGATGGAATATGATTACATTATAGCTTAAAATGATTCAAAAATAGTTCGCGATTCAATGAATAATAAAAAGCCATTTTTGCTTTGTTACAAATGCAAAAATCATCTCTTAAAGAATAATATTGTTCCTTTAACGCATTATTATACAAAAAAACCTCCGAAGCATTTACGTATATCAGCATTTAAATATTCGTTTTATTACGAAGAGAATAGAGAAATTATTGAGAGAATAGTTTTTATTTAAATTCTCATTGGTTTCATAGATTATCATAGTTCGTTTATTTTTAATATTTTGAAAGGTAATCACTTTATAACCAATAAAATATTTTGTTAGAATAAAGAATTTTCATTTAATATATGATATTGTCATTTTCTTAATATAAAAAAGAAAAAAATATCAATACATTCTGGATCCTTCGTTCCTTCGCTTAAATTGAGACGTTCTTTTTAAAGCTTTTATTATGAAATGACGGAAGTTTACAATCGCATCAAACTACAAACAAGCTGATGAAGTAAAATTTTGTGCAAGAGAAACTCAGAGAACTTAATGCTGAAAAATGTTTCTGTAGATCAAGGGAAAAAATGAAAAATGAAAGTTTCCATGGTAACACAGCCAGGAAAAATGTTTTTGGCAAGTAATATTTAATGTTGAAATTTGGAGAAAAACTAGTGTATTTCTTTTATGGCTCCCGGAAACCAGGGTTAAGGATTTCGAATGGATTTGTGTAAATATATAGAAATGGAATATGAGTGACGGAAACAAATATTTAATTTTATACATTAGAAAAATCTAGCACAAGACATTTTTCCAAAGAAAAACGAGAAGGAAACAAAAGCTTACCTTACCACATGGAGAACATTTTATTAACTTAAGTCGAACTTGATAAAAAAGTTGACCTTTATTCATTGACAGATTTAAGAAAGTTTCATAACACTTCAAGATTGACTGTCAAATAAAAGGCTCTGGAAATCAGCATTTCTGAGAAGAGCTGATTTCCCGAGCTTGACAACAATTGATCAGGCTGATTTCCCGTTGACAGTTGATCACGCTGATTTCCCGAGCCAAATTTTTATAGATTTGGAAGAAAAAAAATCCGCAAAGGATAGGTAAGATACAAAACAAGTCACCGTACCATCTTGAAAATATTTTGAGAACATTGATCAACGTGATGAAAAAGTCAATTTGATCTTTTAATTTATTGATTGAAGCGAGGAAGATATTTTTTGAGTTTCCCAATTCAAAGTCACACGACGTTCAAATTTCTGAACAGTACTTAAAGCTACACGAGAGCTTAAGAATAAAATATACGAAAAAGCTTACAAATCGTAAAATTTTCAACTGTAATGAGGTTTTCGACTAATTTGGTCAGATTTTCGTCACCGAACTTCTCCAGTGTTTAGTTGAATCAACATAATTTACTTACCACGCGTCAGGTAAAACCTTATTATTTAAGAAAATGCTTTTATTCTGACAGTTTTGCGGTTGAATCTTTTCCCAAAATATTCGTACTTAATACGCAAGCATATTTTTCTTAAGTATTAAAAAAAGAGCTATTTAAGACAAACGTTGAGAAAGAATCCATTCTCCAAATGCCATCCTACGATCGATCACCCAGCTAATTTGATTGCGTTCTGAAAAGAAATGATTTTCACGCAATCAATTTCTTTAATCATTCTAATCGTAGAAAAGCAATATCGTGGAAATGCTTTTGTTTGCAGTTATTTGAAATGACAGGGATGAAACAAAGGTAAAAATATTCCATGTTATTAAAATTTGAAGGACGCCACTGAAGATGTGCACAAATGAAATTAATGATTAATTTCAGTTGTTTGTTTGATAAAATATTACATTTCTAGACTACGTGAAATTTAATGGAAAAGTGTTGTCATTTTGACAGTGGGGTTCAGTAGGATAACTCTCCCTTAAATGCCATAATATATAGCGAAATAAAATAAGTTAGATCAGTATTTCCCAAACTATGGGTCGCGATCCACGGGTGGGTCACGAGCGAATATGGAGTGGGCCCTCGCCAATGTACACATGAATTAAAAAATTAGAAGTCTGCGAATAAAAGTAACTAAAGTTGAAGTTGATGCTAAAGTTTTAATGAAGAGAAATAAGAAACAAATACATCATTCCCATTGAAATACCTTTATAAAAAAATCCTTCAGGTGTAAGTATTTAAGTAATGAAAAAAATTATTTGAGTTGTGTTTCTTATTTCAAACAGTCTCTCCTTCATAACGCTATTTTTTTTTCTTTTTTCATTTCAATTAGAACAAATAAGACAGCATTAAGTAGTTCCACAACTCGGCACTAGGGGATCTGAGCACTACCAATATTTATGCTCTCTTTTTTCTAAAACATCTAAGAGGTGGGTCCCAAGATTGGAAACTTTTGTTAAATGGGTCGGAGCCCAGTCAATTTTGGGAATTTGGGTATCATGTATGTTATTAAAAATTAAAAGACGCTCTTAATAATTTTAGAATTTAATTTTCTAATTATGTAATTTACTTTTCAATCTACATTTAAACCTTCATCCCCTTTCCCCCATATGACATTCTTTAGAACAGGTCATAAATAGTTTCAATCAGTTTGATACATGAAACCGAGTGTTCAGGTTATGCTACTCAACACATTGAGTAAATTCATACTGTTGTTGGTTGGAGTTATATATATTTTTGTAGTTCATGGTTCGCATGTCCTTGGCGACATCAAGACATGAATCTTCGAACCTTCTTTCTTTCGGATTATCAATAGGAGAAAAATTGAATGGAAGCACTCTTGTACGCTCATCAGAAGTTAAACTTAAAATTCTGAATGTATTTAACGAATATTATTTCCCTTCCTACATCTATAAAGTTTATTATGTATACATAATAGTACTCTTTAATTTTAAAGAAATGCAATGTTTTGTTCCAGTCTGAAAGCTGAGATTGCAATGACAATCTTCGTTTTATATTTTTTCTCTGTATAGCGCCCAAAATCGGCCTTAATTTAGATATAAGATGTGGCAACCCTTTGTTTAGGCTTTTCTTCAAACTATTTTGCTTAAAATAATTTTGCTGTTATTTATCTTTGATCTAGAGCGGCAACACATTAGTTGGGTATTTCTTTTCCTTCTGCCTCTTACGTTGTTTAAATTAATTTTGTAGTTAAATATTTTGAGTGGCAACAGTTTTTTTTTTTTTTTGAGGATTTTCGTAGCATTGATATTATAATACTATTGTTTATATCTCAATGAAAAACTCTTGGCAATTTTTTCGTACTGTAGCCAAACGTTTTTGACTCCAAATTTGCGAAACATATGCAAATTTTTTGGCACCACGCCAACACAAAAAAGTGCTGAAGTCATTGTACCTAAGTGAGTTATCTTTAGTGTACATTCGATTTAGGGTATAAGTTGGCATAAAAATCTACTTATTATTTTAATGTCAACATTTCGTTTTGAAAAAAAATCGACTTTCTTACTGATTTAGGAAATGTTAGAGAGGCTTGATAAATAGACAATTTTTACTGAAACAGGCTCACCTGCAAAAAAAAAAAAATCGCTTTAATACTATGGACTTTGAAAAAATCGACTTTCTTACTGGTTTAGGAAATGTTCGAGAGGCTTGATAAATAGACAAGTTTATTGAAACAAGGAGCTAGCTCACCTGCAAAAAAAAAAAAAAAAAAATCGCTTTAATACTATGGAAGGTTTTGCGTGATTTACCTAAAACACATATTTCGCGATGAATTTATACTAAGGAATTAAAGCAACGATAAACTTATGCGTGACGAATTTGATTCATGTGGAATTTATCTTTAAAATATTTGTTCAGCAATGAATTAATGTAGTAACCATTAAAATTAATTACCATTCATTTTACTAACTTGAAAATAATCTATTCCTGTTTTCGCGTTTTATTTTTTTTGTAGTATTTTAGTAAAAAATAGTGCAAGTGAGCCAAGTTTTAAGCCTATCGCTGTGACCCGGGCTCATGCACTCCCCGCACTTTTGACACGTAGGCAAAAATAGAAGTGTATGTCGGAAAACAACACTGTGGGTAAAATAAATAAAATTGCTCAATAAAACTTCAGATAAACATTGATTACTTCGATACTTAAAAAAAAAAAAAAAAAAACTGCAGAATTAACTTTCAACATAACTAAACCACAATAATATTACAAGTAATTTAATGGGGTCCATGCAGAACCCATGTCATAACAGAATGTGATATTTTGATAGGACCCAGTGATACTGTTAATGAGTTGCAAATTTTTTTCCAGTAAATATAATCGAAACAACGTCTACAGGGTGGCGTAGTGGCAAGGCGTAGGTCTCGTACGCCCGAGATCGCAGGTTAAAACCTGGCCCAAGTCGGTGGATTTTCAAGATGCAGAAAATCGTCTGCGCCCATGTCGTATGATTATGCGGCATGTTAAAGATCCTTTGAGTATCCGTTTGGCATGGATACTCTCGGCTAAATTAAATTCTTAGTGCCGTTTGCATCAACGAGAGCTCAGGTGCCGCCATCTAGGGGAAAACTGAACGTCAAAACATTGCGGCAATGGCACCACACTCATTGTGGTGCCGCTGAAAGAGTTGGCACCAATCTCTGCGGACGCACTAGGTCTGCAATGGTTGAGGCTCAATAATGCAGCCCCATTAGAAAGGAAAACAAAACAACCAACGCATCATGCATTTTTTTCAAGAGTTTTTTTATTATTACAATCATTCAACACAAAATATCTTACAACCAGACTTTCTTAACACAGTTAACTATTTCTATTTTTGCTCAAATCCTTGAAAAAGACGTTCTCTTAATTTCATTGCTTTAATCTACGAATCAGGGAGGACACATCCATAGATGCGAACTTTTCCCTGGAACTGTGTGCCATTCAGACAGAAAGCGAGTCAATGCTCATTTCAATTCGATGCTCAAATGCAATTCAAGCTCTTGGAACGTGAGAGTCAACGTTTCTTTCAAAGTTACATAGAAGCTCAGCACAAAGAAGCTTTGTAACTTCAAATACTTTCTGCTCATGAGTTGGGAATTTCAATTCCTTTCCTTTCATTTCTCAATTAGTTTACTTTTATCTCAGGAACACCAGTTCTTAAGAGCATCTGCACTAATTTCAAACCTTAACACGTTTTCAGTTCAGCTTAAGTTACTTTTTTTCATACAGAAAAATCACTTGTAATTGAAAAGTAACCTATGGATTTTGTAAGGTTATTATTTAATTACTACTAATAAAGAAGAGTCTTATTAATTTTACGTTGGTTGAGCAATATTTTGGATCAGATTAGCTAACAATTCGGAAAAATCCTGAGCTGTATTTAGGAAACTGTTTGCGCCATGATATTTTTTGCCGCATAAAGGGGCCGTTCATAAATGACGTCACGCTTTTTTCCCATGTATTTCACCCCCTTCCCCCCTTTGTCACGCGTCACGCTATGTTGCATAATGCATGAAGTCTCACTTCTTGTTACCCCCTCCCCTCCCCTTGTCACACTTTGTCACAATTTAACGAACCCCCTCCCTCCTCGAAGCGTGACATCATTTATGATGTGACAAAACGTTAATTAAATCTAGTGTAACTTCAGGAAACATTGAAAATTAGCAGAAGTATTCAGGTAAACTTAATAAAGAGTTTTGAAAATGTTCAAACCTGAATTCTCAGTTATAATCGATTTTATGTGTGATGATTGCAGTTGGCATCCCAATTTTGGATCACCAATTGCAGATTCTTATCAATTTCCTTGGAATGAACGAGTACGGGCAAACATAAAAAAATGTCTCAATAGCTCGCTTGCACAGAAAATCCTGAGTTTTGAGTGTATAAAAATATCTCGTTTTTTTTAGAATGATCTGAATGGTCTCAATAAGCCAGTAGGAGGCTGATAAGCAGTATTTTTTTATACATTCTTTTGTCAAACTTATTTATATGCATTTGTCTTATATAACGATATTAGTATGCGTGAAAATATAAATGTAATAAAAATCAATTAATGTTAGAACAATTGTTTCCTCCATTACCTTAAACTAATGGAAAAGATTTTTGATACCATTTTTAAAACTCAATTGAAACGTTCTTAATCGTGATTATTGTTAATAATTTAAAAAAATTGCAATGATTTCTTTCAAACGATTATGAAAATCTCAGACGAAAAGATAATATTTGATTTTTTTCTTTTAGATAAAAAAGGTCACATCACATTAATTGAGAAGGAGTTCGATTTTTATGACTGAAAAAGGAACAATGCATTTATTAAGCAAACATTATTATAACTTTTCTTTCAGTCAAAAAAAAAAAAAAACATTCTATGTAAAAGACTTCAATAATGCACGTTTTTAGTAAGATCTGTGGATATTTTCATTACCTCTGAAGTATATTTAAAAAGTTTCCAGATAGGAAAAGAGATCGATTTTTTTGCTATGAGAAACTAATTACTAGGTAACTAATTACTAGGTTCCATTCCTAGGAACTCCATTTTGGCGTCATTGAATCTGTGATAAAAATTGTAACACAAATTTGGGGGAAAAACATCATGTACTAATATTATTCCTCCGTCAGACGTAGTTTTCAATTGCATTAATTAAAAAAAAAAAACGAAAAGTTGATTTAATCTTTAAAGTAGTTCAAACAAAAGAAAACAGTTAGCAAAAATCATGCTTACGGAATGATGCCCCATTTTCCGAAAGAGAAAACGTGTTACTATTTTTAAAAAATCACAAATTTAGAAGGGATTGGCATATTTGAATGCAGGTTGAGACTAAGTGCTTTTTTAGCCTACTCTCCCGTAAAAGTAAAAAGGAAAAGAGTATGAAAGAAGGCTTAATTAGAGTAATTCGAGGAGAGTTTCCCCACCGTAAAAGAAGTGGCTGCCAATTTTTTAGTTATTAATAATATCAACGGGAATTCTACGAAGATGAGTGTTATGTCACTCAGTTTAAATGTATATACCGCAATTTAATATTTGAATGATCCGTATTGAAAACCAGGAGACATTTTACAAGTAGGAATTCGGCCATCTCTCCCTACATGTGCAGTAAGTTGCATCAATGAAGAGGAAGAGATTACCCACGAAAGTAAGTCAATTAACATTGCATACACGAAATATTTTGCATTTTTATTACCATAAAGGAACATAAAAAACAGTTAACACCTTCAAACTTTAAAAAAAATATCAAAATAATAGTTTTTATTTCGTAATTTTATTCGAATTTTAAATAGATTGTCTAAGGAATGATTTATCAAATAATGCAAATGCACTGATTCATTGTAATTCTCCTGTGCGAAGGTTTTTTCGAACAATGTTGCTAAATTCCCAAAGCAGTTTTCCTCCTAATTCGGCACGCTTTTAATCAAATAAAATATAAAGTAAACGAATGTGCTCAATTGTTTGAATTTAGAATTCCAAGATGCAAATTTCCAACTGCAGCACACAAGTGTACTTATCCTCCTGAGAATGTTTGAAATAACATTAGGGTTGTAATCACTCATACCCACACATTGCTTTCTAATTTAAACTTGTTGACATTTTCCACATTCTTAATTTACAATTGTTTTTGTCTGTTTATATAAAAAAAAATAACTTTACTTGAAACAGAAATTTCGACTACCGGGTACAAGGCATTTGAATTAATAAACAATGTTCTAACCGCCTCCCCCCATTTTACCTATGATTGTGTAATATTTTCCTATGCATTGATGCTTTTCTTTTAGTGTTTATTTTATTGTATATGTATCTGTGCAATTTATATTATATTTGTAATGACATAAACGCTGTTTCTAAATTACTATTTTGCTTTAATTTACTGATTAATGGTTTTTAAAAATAATCCGATAATTCTTCACAATGCAAAGTAATAGCAAACATAAATGAGTAAAACGAATATTAGTGTAAGTGCACCTACTGATGTAATATCATTTGTAGCAACTAGATCGATGTTATATGTGTATAAAAATAGCAAATACAGTAGCCCCCTCGTTATATTGCGCTTGTTGGGGGACAGCAAAAAAGCCGTTAGAAATAACTCAAAAAGTACAAGTAAATTGAGTGTCAACGTACAAAATTTAGTTTAATTTTACATAACAACAATTTTCTTGATAATAATAGCAAAGAGAACTAAACTGTTTTATTTGCTATTATTACTAAGAATCTGTCTCTTTCATTCAATGGGCGTTAGGATGAATACAAAAAGAATTTTCAAGTAAAACGTCAACTGGTTTGATTAGAATCATTCTGCAGGCATGTAAGTTGGGGAGGGGGAGGAGAATAGAAGCAGCTTTTAACTGCAGCAAATTCAGAAGAAAACAAAACATTCCTGCTTTGTTCAAAGAACGAAAAAGGGCTGTATTGAGAAAGGCAATATTTTAACTTCCGAGAGCTCAAACTTAAAATTTTGGGAGACAAAGAAAAAGCACGATATATCCGAATGAGCAACATAATGAGGCACGATACCACGAGGGGTTACTGTACTGCATTAACACTAGATTCACCAGACCAGTCATTTTGAGTGTTTTGAAGCTTTCATTTTTCATAATTTGTTACTAGTTATAGTGCAATTTTCAATAGCATTGGCTTCTCTTAATGCACAGTAAGTTAATGTGACTGAAAGTTTTATTATATATATATATAAAAAATTAGTAGCAAATTGGTGTGAAATGAAAGTTAAAAATGGTTGAAAACGGCCTGGTAAATCTAGTGTTAACGATGTTTAAAAGAAACGTACTGCATTTGTTGGAAATATCATTTAAATACCATTATGAGAGGTATGCAAAATTTGAAATTTGTCTTTGAACATCTGGATGTTTGATACTTCTTTGCCCTTACTAAAATAATTGGATAAAATTACTTTTCAAGTATGTTAAGGTTTTCAATATTTTTGAACTTAAATGGTATAATCATTGTTGATAACACTTATTTACAAAAAATTTTTTTTCATAAATATTTGATGATACAAATTAAAAATTTCTGTATTTTGAAGAAAATAAATTACTTTCTTTTAAGACATGATATGTCTTTAGTCTTATACAAATACAAATACAAAAGTGACGACCAGCAACAGGCAAAGGGCCCAGCTAGGCTGGCCCTAGTCAATTTAACTGTCCCCAATGTACATCAAGAGCTTTCTTAAAAGTGTTTTGTAAACTGCAAGTAACAGTCGCTTCCAGTAAACTATTCCAACTGCCTACAACCCTATTGAAGTAGTAATTTTTCCTAATTTCGAGATTAGCCAGAGACTTGAAAAGCTTAAAACAATGACCTCTGGTTCTACTTTCAGTACATAACTGTAGCCCAGCAACATTTCCCATTTTAATGATTTAAACAACTGATTCATCTTCCCTCTAATTCTTTTTTGCTTAAGACTATACCTCTGCTCAAGACCGTGTTATCTTTATATTACATATCTTCAGAAAAATATTCATAAATTTTGTCTTCCCTTCTTAATTCACAGGGAATTTATTCATATGCTTTCATTTACGTGTGTGAGTGAAATTTCGTTGGCGAATCGTAAATAAACTAACATGGAGCCTATCTCTAAATAAACTAACTGATTAAACAGTTTAATAATGCGAGAAAGTTTAAGTATGGTAATTGTATTCAGACGCATCGAAGTATAATTTCTACTTGGTATTCCGGATTTAGTACACTTCTATTATTTAGGCCTTATATTTATGCAAGTGTACTTACTGTTCGCGGTCAACCAAATCAGTTATTCAAATGCTCATGGGTAGAAGTTTCTGAATTTTGAGTTATGTTCAGGTGATGCGAAATTTAAAATTTTGAGCTCGTCATTCACCTTGCTGTAAATTCGTAACTTCAACGAAAATATCTAGCTAATTTTTCTTTTTATATTAATGTTTTCACACGAAACGTCCAATTTCGTTTGTTTCAGCTATAAAACATAAAACGTTCTTTGAAACTTTAGGAATAATTTAAAGAAGATACACACATATATAAAATAGCTGCCGTCTTTTGAAAATATTCGTTAATGAAAAACCTAATGTACTAAAGTGAAGATGCCGATGCAACGCGTCAACGCGTTTGTAAAATAAATTTCATTTTAATACAATTGTCTTGGTTCTGTTTCGTTGCAATTAACCCGACTTTTAAATATGTATTATATATATAACATAAATGTAGTAAAATATTTTTGAAATGTTTACAAATAAAAAAAAACTTTTTTTTTATTAATGAGACAAGGGCTCATCAGTGCTCTATATTCTATCAATGTATTTTAACTAATATTATTTAACAAAATATGAAATATCTTTCTCTAATGTTGTTCTAATTATTGCGCTACATGTCATTGCGCTATCTTATAATAAAACGTCTTTAACCAGAGATCCTCTCAGACAAATAAGTTCAATTTACACGATCGTTTCAGTTTACCTTTTGCATTTAATCAGACATTTCGTAGAGCAAATTGCTTAATGTGAAAAAAAGCTAAAGTTTTTTGAAGTGTAATATTTCAGTGTGTTCATCACTTTGGTTTCTTTTTTCTTTCTTTTTTTGCTCTATCAGTTTAACTGAGAGCTCCAATTTATTTATGCATGTGTTTCCGCCCCACATGATTTTTTTTACAACGTGTTCTTTGCATATTCGTTGCGTTTATAAGGTTTTTCTTTTCAATAGTTTTATCAGGGATCTGGAGCGGAGCGCGAAGCAATGTGAATTTGCTCGAAACAGGAGCGGAGCCGGTGCAAAAAGGTTTATTGTGCTTGACTGCTTCGATTTTCATTTTTCCCTTTTTCTGCTCTATCAGGTTAAATACGAGGCTCCGATTTATTTCTGTATGTGTTTCCGCTCCTCGTGATTTCTTTTTTTTTTTTTTTTTTGCAACGTGTTTTTTTTTTGAATATGCGTTGTATTTAAGGCTTTTCTTTTCAATAGTCCTACCACTGATCTGGAGCGGAGCGTGGCGACGGAGCGCAGATCAATGTGATTTTGATTGAAACAGGAGCAGAGCCGGTGCAAAAAGATTCATTGTGCTCCCCTTTTTCAATTTTGATGTTTTCGTTTTTTTTCCCTTTTTTACTGTATCAGTTTAACTGAGAGGCTCCAATTAATTTCTGCATTATTAATTAATTTCTGCCAATTAATTTTAGCATAAAAATTATGCGTCGCATTTATTTTCAGCACAAAAAATAAACATAAAACTCAGTTTGATAAAATATTATGCCAAAATGTGCGTTGCGTTGTGATATTAAAGTCAAACAAATTTGGGAAAATGTCATACTTTAAAAAAAAAACGTAGTTTAAGCGAGGAATTTCCTTTCTACAAAATCTTGTTTTCTAAAATTCAGGCTTTAAAAACAATCTTTCACTTTTTAAAAAAACATGTCGTCATTCATAGGACATTTAACTAAAAATTTAACTTCATGTGCATTATAATGTTTTGAGGATATAACGTTTTAAAATAATGAAGACTGTTTTCATATAGATTTGTTTATGTTATTGTCTTTTAAACGTATTCTGCTAATTTTTAAAGTTATTAATTAGTTATATAGTAATATATATATTATATATAGTATAGTTTTCAAGGAAATTGTCATAATAAGAAATTTAAGGGCTAGGCAATGAAGGAAAAAAAAAATAAATGTAATATATGCTGTGAAAAAAATATAATTTATAAAATCTTCATTGCATTCAACAATGAAAAATAAATGCACACATTATTAAAGAATTATATAATCTATGGTTAGGGAGCTTAGTAGTAAAAACATATGTGCATGAAATAAATAAATGTAGAAAAATCAAATGTAATAGCTAACTACATAAAAAGATGCTGATCTTTATTTAAAAAAAGAGGCTACTTAAGCTGTAGAAGAGCTTGGAATATTTAGAAACTTTCCCTACTATAAATATCTGCTGCGATGCAGTTTCTGCCATATCCAGCAAAGATGATCTCTATGGTACCTCCATGAATAAAAATTATTTCCAAAACCTTCTCATTTTGAAATTTCATGGATGTTTAATATTTCCGCCATAAGATAAGTATTAATGGATGGTTATCATTTATGTCTGAGATAGGGGAACCGATTTTAAACTTCCAAACATTTTTATCCAGATTTAAGGTAATTTCGCTTCCTTTTAAAGCTTTTTGAGGAATATTTTCGATACTGATCAACATCGTTTGACAAGTATTAAATTTTTACTTGTTCCCTTCGGGAGGTTAATTGATAGAAGAAAAAATATATCCAATCACGTCCTTTGAGATTTCATAATTAAGCTTATTGAGTTGAAATGTTCATTTAATTAAGTGTAAGCTTAATATATGCAAAAGTTTAGTTTTTTTCCTTCTTTTTTAAAGGATATCACAATAAATAAGTGTTGTATTACAGCGTTGTCTCTCGTATGATCTTCCTTTTCTGTTTTATTTCCCGACCTTTTTCTTTAGATATCTTTGGCCACGTACGATCTGCAGGCCTTAGGGCTTTTCGTCTTCCGTTTTCTTCCTTCGAGGTCTACTGTCGTCATTTCCGGAAGAGCCGATTTCCTTCCGTTTCTACTCTTCAGAAATTCTGTAGAAGCTTGGCTACTAATTTGATAATTAGTTACCGATGGTGGAGGTCATGTTTTTAATTTTCTTCTATCTTTTTCGCGATTTCTTTCTAGGCCGTATTTCTTTTAATTTAGGCGGAAAAGTGTTTTTAACGCCGAGTGTTAACCGCTTCTGTGGAGGTTGCCTTTTCTAGTTGACACACACGTGTGTCAAAAAAAAAGTAAATAAAAAAATAACCTTGTGGATGCGTAAGGATTGCTTCTTTACCATTTTCTTTGAAAAAAATCTGATTACGGGAAACACTAAACGGCTATTATGACAAATAGCAGCAAGAACAAAAATTGATTATAATCAATTAGATCAACACTTTCAGAACTAAGAGATATCACCAATTTCGCACTAGAACTTTTGAAGCTTACAGCTAAAATCTTTACATAAGTCACCACGAACACCATTGCACGGGAACTAGTGATTAGCATCAACTCGAATAAATTCTGCCATCGCAGTTCAATAAACATTTACACTTCAACCAAGCGTCTACTTCACCAGATCTCCAACTGTTTGCCTGTCGGTACTAGAATTTTAATTGAACTTGTTCATACTAATTCTTAACTACTTTGAATTTCCCCAATCAAAAGTAGTTCCTCCACAAACTTTCTTAACAAATCAGAATACCTTGCAAATAGGAATTACAAAATTTACCAAAAAAGGAAAGAGACGCTAAAAATTGTGTAGCAATAGAAAAATAAAAAAAAAAAGCTAACGAATATGATTCGAAAAATAGAGAGATAGTTTTTTATATGCTTATAATGTTTGTATTTTGCTCTCAGACTAAGTATTTTAATTACATTGTTTTGATAAATCCCTTTAATTTGCATGTTCCGCCACTTACATTATTATATGATTGGAAAAAAAATGCTTTTAAGGCATTTTTCTAGTTCTAAAACATTTTTTTCAAAATAAATAGTTTCTGTTCCGGGAAAAGGATTTATTACCAGGAAAAACAACTTTTACTTAGATAACTTAACTCTGTTGTTGAATATTTTAGTCTAAAATATCGTCGGATGTTTGCTTTATAAATATTTTTCAGTTTTAGGACTGAAAGCTGTAACAATAAATTTAAAACAACTATTATTATTATGTTCATAACAATTACCAATTAAAATAAAAAAATATGAGAACAATTACAACCAGAAGAGCTTAACTTTCACTTTCATAAAACGTCTGACTTGAACGCAGTTTAATGAATGGATACAGCTACATTAATTCATCGGGCATTTGATATTGAAAACGACGGGTAAAACTGTTTATACTCAGTTCAGAACGGTAGTTCAAACAGCTTACGTTCTTACTCTCAAAATACCAGCAGCGTCACCATGTGTTTTAAAGTATTTTGTGGCTTGCTTGATTTGCAAATTACATTGGCACAATAGATACTAAAATTTGAACTCCGTACTGCCCGATTTTTTTTTCAACTTGAAGCATCTTAGATTCCATGATTAGAAAATCATGGAGAAATGTTTATATTGCATTAGAAATAATATTATAGAATGAAGACAACCTAAAAGTTGCTTCAGTTCTGTTTTGCCCAGCACTGATATTATTTCACTACACACATATACATGCTTTACACAGTGCATTAACTCTTTTGTAACTTAGGAAAAATAATTTGTTTTGTGATATTTATATCCATCACCTTGAAAACGGTCATTAAGCTGGGTCAACTATTAACCAAGCTGACCTTTCCATGCTAGAAAACGTATCTGCTATTTGACAACTCGCTCATTACTGAGCGATTCAGGTTTTCCTTTTATTTTTGTAAGTAAGTGCGCAACTAATAATTTGGAAATAAACATCGTCTAAGGAAAACCTTGGTATTAGGTTACACTTCATTAGGACATAGTTTGTCATTGCGAAAGAAATCCTCCATGTTTTTTTCCAGAATGAAAAAGGAGTTCCGTCTAGAACTAAACGAGTCTACTTTCCCGTATACACTAATATTAAATTTATAATATAGCCATATCTTTCTCTCATTTGGCATTAGTTCCTAATTACTTCAAATATACATTTTCAACCTTAAATATACTATATTCATTCATTCATTCATGCATTTATTGAATGATTCACTCATTTATTTATGCATTCATTCAGAAATATCCTTAAAAATCCAGGTCAAAAATTTTCATGGGAATATTAGCCTCGTTTAGTTCTGGATGAAATTCGTATCTGTGCATGCTTTACGTCATAAGGTTTTTCCGATAAAGTTTATTCCAAGCAAATCCGACTGCTAGATCAGGATTTATATATGAATGAAATTTCACCGAAGGCGCCAATGTTATTTTTTTTTTTGAACTGTTCAAAATTGAGCAAAAAATGTTCAAATTAAAAAGTATTTTACGTCTAGAACGCCTTCTCACAAGGTTGTTCGTAGGAGCTTGGATCTTATGTACGGGGTTAATATAATTTGCTCAGACAGACCGACAGACACACATCTTCTTCCATCTGAAAACCCTGTTTTCAACTTTTTAAATTTTTAATATTTATTTAATTGCATATTGTTTTTATTTTTTATTTTTGATGATATTTTCTTGATACATTAATCCTTCTTTCGTAGTCTTTCTTTTTTTTAACTTTTAAAGGTGCGTAACACCCTTGCATCTGCGGTTACTTGGAGCTTACGACCGTGGAGGGTTGTTTTTTGTTGTTGTCGTGTCCTCGCGCATGGCGAGGAAGAATGGGCACTCTGCTTCTGAGTCTAACGAAGCCCTTGTAGGCAGGTGTCCGATTTCCACCCCTTTAAAAGGTCTCTTAATGTTTCGAACCAGCTCCTAGATGAGAGTCCGTCACCTGGGATTGGCAACCCCAGAGGTATCGTTTCACATGAAGGAAATTGGCCTACTTAACGTGCACCATCTCCCTTTAGCATACACGGACCGCAGCAACCATCCGCGAGAGGTTGTCACCCTCCCAAACACTGACCTCAGTCAATGTTGCTTCACTTTCTGTGTTCTGCGGGAACCGAGCTTCTACCGACTGGTCCACTGCGGGACGGGGTTGGTTTCTTAAAGGGTTTTAAGGCTTCAGTATTATGCACGTTATTATAGTTCACTAGTTATAATGATATAGAATTTCAATTTGTCCAATTGTGTAGCGGAGAGTATAACGCAATTATTATATTTAAAAAAAGTGAAAGGAATGTTTTTTCAAGTACACTGAAAACTAATTAAACAGAGTTTAAAAATGAAATGTTAAGAGCTTACTGAGACCCTAGTTTACACGATTCAAGTTTTTTCAGTAAAGGATTCTGTGTAGTTAGTATACTTTTGTATCACAGTTTGGAAAAATCTAATGACAGCATCAAAAAATAATTTTGATTCAAGTTTTTAATATAAAAACAAATCCTGATAGATCTTCTATTATATTATTTCGAGACAAGGTCTAGAAAACGTCTGAATAACTTAAAATTTAAAGAACTGATTTAGTTGTTTGGCTTGATGTACTGGAATAATGTAGAGCAATGCTTTCAACACACACGTGTTTAAAATAAAATTCGATTTAATTCAAAAGCAATAAAATATTTTATTTTAGAAAACAAAAATCTCAGTTTAACGATTTAATTATTCTGTCTTTGTTTTCATCCTTCACAAACCTGGAATCAGTTTATTTAAAAGCTAGTTTACTTTGTTTATTTTCTGCGTTGATCAAATAAGTTCTCACCCGGAGAACACAAGAAATTTAATTCAGTTAGAGTTTAATGCATTTGTTCTTATGGTTTTGAAACAGCGGTAAATATTTGTCTTTCTCGTTTATATTTTTGAAGCACTACAAAATAAGTGTCTATTTTTTTTTTTTTTTTTTTTTTTTTTTTTACGGAAGCATTCATTATTTTGAACGCCAAAAAATCATCAATTCTGCTATTGTAACTTTTTTTGCGAGTGATATTTTCTTTTTAATTCTTTTGGGAGAAAGTAGAGAAAATTTTAAAATGCCTTACGATAAGTATGGTTTTAAAATAATTTTCAATATCTTCTTCTCATATTAATTTTTTTACTTACCGGCTTTTTGATGGTTTCAGAAAAGGCTAATGTTGCGATGAGTACCTATCTGTTCACATTTGTAACATTTCTAGAATAATAGAAATTTAAAATTAAAAAAAATATATAACATGTTTTATTATTATTATTCCTGAAAAATAGCACAAAAATTGTTCTTTACAAAAAATAATATTCTTCTGATTAAAATGATATTCTTTTTATGCTATTAAATAATATTCTTCTTAATGATTATTCCTGCTTTTTGAATATTTGTGTAGTTGAATTAGCAATGTTTGTACATCGTAGAGCCAAGACATCGGGCATGGCATTTTCAGATTTTTTTTTTTTTTTGGTTATAATTTCAAATTTCATTTTTCCTCTTAGAGAGATGGAACTGTTTACTTTAACTTAAGGATATTCTTATTCTTGACTGGTGTAAAATGAGTTCATTGTTTTCCACTAACGCAGTTTTAGTACAAACACTTACAAGGTAAGGTAGAGGAAGTGCTACCATTCTGACTGTCGCTAAATGCTCTGGGACTCCACGTGTGGTAAAAGTGCTAGTTACTTTTCTTACGGATTTTTATTGTAATATTTTTCTACAATCTTTTTGTTACCGTGCATCGAAACTTCATTATTACTTGTGCGCCAAATTCATACATATTAAATTTCCTGTTTTTGTTCCCCAACTAATTTTTAGTCTATGAAGCAAAAGCATTTCGGAGCATTGCTTGGAACAAACTTTATCGGAATTATCTTATCACGTAGGACATGTCCAGGTACGAGGTATATCCAGAACTAGACGAACCTGTTTTCCATGAAATTTTTTTAATCAGAATTTTTAAGTATATTTTTGAATAAATGAATGCGGGAAGGAATGTATAAATGAATAAGGGAAAGAGTGAATAAATGAATGATGGACTAAATGAGTGAACGATTGAATGTATGAATAATTATGTCCTACCGTTGAAAAAGGTATCTTTGAAATAATTAAGACTGAAACTAAATGAGAAGGAGATACAGATAGCGAGATTATAAATTTGATGTTGGTGTATACGGGAAAGTACACTCGTATATTTCTTTTTATTTGTGAAACTTAAAAAATGAATTAAACGTCTTAAATTTTAAATATTTTAAAAATATGAGCTTGGGGAAGTTTCTCACTGCGAAAATACTTTATTTTTTTTAAAGTTTTTATTATTATTATATTATTATCATTATTTTATGCAAAAGGCAAACAACACCTTATCTAATTCATACAAGCAATTTTAAAACCCAATAAAACAGAAGATTCCAGCACGTGGTACTAGCTACTATCTTTACAATTAATAGCTACCAGTATTAGTATAAGTTCAGTTTAGTTAAGTCTTCATATGTAAGCATTGTAATTAATTCCTAATCTACTTAGTATTCATGTTTACCGCTATATTATCCAATCACAATATTTATGCATATTTATGCGGTTTCATTGCAAACATAGCCCTTACATGTTTATTCAACCATGTTTAGACGTCTAATTACAGAAGGCATTGAAACCTATTACTCTTGTCGATATACGTTTACATTTAAGTTATCAAGATATACTAAAGATGCATCTCTCTTCAAAATTTCATGTTTTTGAAAAAAGGAAATTTGAATTCCGTGTTTCAGACAAACTCGAATTCTAAATTGCAGTTATATGTGAATGTCTTATAAATTGTATACAATGCGTACAATTTCGCTGATTCAAAATATTAATAATAAGAATATTTGTCGATGAAACTAAAAATATGTGTATCTCTTTGTAACACTGACTAGATATAAACATTTTTTTGGCAAATTCTTTCCTTATCTACGATGTTTTTTCTCGCTCTCCAATTGTCAAAGTTTTTTTATAAATTTTAAATAAATCTGTAGATATGTTGCTATAACTTAAGTTTTTATCCATAAATTTCGCAAAGATATATTCGAAGTATGAAAAATCGGTATTCTACAGAAAACCTAGACACTGTATACAATTCCGACGGATAATAATTATATGCTTTTCCTAGGCATCGTATATAGTTATATAGAATGATAGATGCAACTTAGGAAAAGTATGGAAAAATATCCTAATAAAGTTATTATGCATGTAACCGGCAATGTATGACCGGCAATGAAATGTAGAACATTCTATAGAACGCTAAGGATTTGTATATGATGCTGGATATTTTTAGAATACAGCTTGCTCCTACGTTTTCATGCATCACAGTAAAAAACAAACTCCTTGTTTAACTAATTTCAAGTAAAATTACGTATTTTGACACTCCCAAACAAACCGCAAAGTGCAACTGACAAATTCCGAGCCTAAAGTGCGCGTTAATAACACATGCCTTATCATGGGATGTTCGAAACGAATCGGAGATATATTTCATACTTAGCCGATTTCTCCATTTGGTATTCTATACAATGCCTAGGAAATGTGTCAAATATGAATCTTTTCATACATTGTTGTCCAGTTGTAGGTTTCAAGAACGAAACTTAAAATTATATGCCTTTGGGGTTATGTAAATCATCTGCTAATTTTTAATCATGAGAAATACTTGAAGTCATAAATAGATAAGATCTTAACTATTTTGGAGTGTTGTGGAGATACACTTCTGCATAATTTTAATATGTTTCCCCTTCTCCAAAATTCATGACACTATTTCATTTCTCTCAGTAAACTTTGCCCTTTACTTCCCATTATTTGACAGTTGTATTTCTCATTAACGAGTTATGACTGTAATAACTGCGTTACTCGTACGACAGCGACGTTAAGCATGCAATTGATCTCATTTCCCATTATCGATATTCATTTCGGTGACGATATTTAAACAACAAAGTTTATAGGCTTCAAATTAAAGGACATATTTCTTCAGTATGTTATTATAGGGCAGCGTTTCTCAACCTTTCAGTATTCGCGGTTCTTAATCATAATTTTCATTGCGCCCCCGCACTAACAATAAAATGTATTCAACAATAATGTATATTAAGTACTTTGGATTCTGTTTCTGAATTATATTTTACTAACTGCCAAAGCAAGAGTAAAAGCGAATAATTTAGTAATAAAATTAATTTAGTAATAAATCACTATTTGAATTTTAGGCATTAGTAGAGCATGATTTTTCGGAAGTAAAAACAAGGGCATTTTGCATTCTATTACCATTTTCAACATCCTAATTTTGTGAAACTGGATTTTATGCTGTGGATTCTTTGAAGGCAAGCTATACATCTCGGCTAAATATGGAAACAGAACTGAGAGTGGCTATTTCTAATATTAAGCCTTAATTCGAAAAACTTTGCTTTGCGAGACAGGCCCGAGGAAGTCACTAATAAGAATTAAATTTGTTTTTAATTTAGTATGTTTTGATTAAGCAAGTTGTTTTACTTTAATAAGTTGTTAAATATGTCGAAATGTATTTTGTTTTCTATGTGTATGCGTGCTTTTCTTTCAGTCAGTTAATCAATTTTTTAAAATAATATTTTCTCTTGGATATTCTCACGCCCTCTTCTAATGTGCTCGACAGGTTGAGAATCGCTGTTATAGGGGAAGATCACTTACATTTTACCTCTGCCTACATTGAACTTGAAGTGTATATACAATAATGGAATTCTAGGCCGCTATCTACTAGAAAGCATTTGTGAGTTATAAGCTGCTTTTTACGATTTATGTGTGGTTTTGGATAAGAAAAACTTAGCATGAGTATGTATGCCAAATTACCCAAAATTAAGTGTGAAACCTTTAACCTTTTTGAAACCATATTTGAATTATTAAAATCATGGCCGACTTCAAAGAAGCTAAAATATTTCCAGATCTCCAAAGTCAGTCATCAATTTTCTTTTATTATAGTTTTGGAAATGTCTCCCCTTTGTCATTCTGTATTTCACTGCTTGGACATTTATAATGAATAGTGCCCTCTTTTTGACAATTAGGAGTAACTAATTTAAAAATGTAATTATAAATAAACGTAAGGTTTACCATAAGTATAAAAATGAGTGGTAAAAGCAAAGAATTGTGCGTCAAACAGAAAATATTTTGACATGGATCAAATTAAAAAGTAATCAACATTTTAGAATTTGGAAAAGAATGCGAGAAAAAAATATATAAGCCTTAAAATGAAGCAATTATTTAGTTATATAAACTGGGTTACGTCATTTTCTCATTATTTTAAAATCAGTTTGTATCTACTGAAATATCACACACAAATTATTAATTTGATTTGGCTTTATATCGTTAAAAAAGTTCAAAAATGACATGGGAAAGATATTAGTTTTGAGAAAATATAAACTAGGCATTAAAATAAAATATAAAAATTGTAATGTATGTATAAAAAGCTTTAGCTTGTTAGTGAGCCTTCAATGTGTATAATTATATCTGCTATAAGGGACGCTTAATACAAATGTGGTATTTGACCGCTTGAAGAGCGAGCGTTTTTTTTGAAAAAAAACTGGTAAAAATTTATCGAGTTTTTTTTTTTTTACAGAAAATAAATATGTAGGTATAGTGTGAATTGTTTTTGACAATTTCAGTTGCATGGGGTGACTAGAGAGCGCGGAGGGGGGGTAAAAGTTATATGAAAAATTTTATACAAACAAAGTGTAATCGGATCTCAGACAGGCATTAGAAACAAAATAACGCGAGATACAAGGTCGCCCGTGTGAGACACGGGCATGTGCAAATTGCCGGTACCTTTCGCCCGTGTCAGACACAGGCATGTGCAAATTTGCCGGTATATTGCGCCCGTGTCAGACACAGGCATGTGCAAATTTGCCGGTACCTTTCGCCCGTGTCAGACACAGGCATGTGCAAATTTGCCGGTACCTTTCGCCCGTGTCAGACACAGGCATGTGCAAATTGCCGGTACCTTTCGCCCGTGTTAGACACAGGCATGTGCAAATTTGCCGGTACCTTTCGCCCGTGTCAGACACGGGTAAATGCATTAAGGGGTTAATGAGTCTTGTACAACATTAATCATAGATCTAATACTTATGTTACAATTGTGTGTGTGATGTTTTTTTGTTACGTTTACGTTTTTGTGTATATATAGTGAATACTAAATCTTCTATGTTTAGAATGGCTGTTTTTGGTTCAGCGAAAGAGGAACAAAATTTTTGAGAAATAAAGTTGCAAAATCTTTATTGATGATAGAAATAAAATAGGAAAATAACAAAACAGTTAAGAAGTCCTGAAAACAAAGCTGAAATATTAATATATATTTCCAAACTTAAGAAATTGTGCATTTGAAAATACCGAGATTCAATATTTTTACACTACTTCAGTACAAATTTTCACAAATTGAAATCACAGACCTGCAATAGTTTATTAATATTTTAAATACATTTTGATTCCTGTTATTTAAGTAATTTTGCAAACGAAACAAAGAGAAGAACATAACCGATTTTAATGAAGAGTAAACAAAGTATCAAAAATGACAATATTTATGTATGTTTAAATACATTTTATTTATTAAATCTGCAAGTTAACTACTTGTAAATATCTTTTACATAAATGTGGCAATTATTTCAATTATGCCTAGCAATGCATTATTTATCAAACTTATCTTTCCTGGAACATTATCATATCATGCATTTGTTGTCAAACAAACATTTTGATTGAACCTACTACAAATAACCTAAATCTAAGATGATTTTGAAAGAAATTGAGATACCATGTATGCATGTAAATACCACCTCAATAAACAACAATGGGAATATGAGCATCGAATTTTGGGAAAATGTGTTTGGGATGATAAATATTTATTCTCTCAAACTTCTATCAGCAGCAGAGAATACAAAGAAATTGTCATTGCACCGCCAGTTTGCCTAAGCACCGAATATAGCTGCATCGCCATTTTACATTTCTTTGTTGACGGAGTATCTCCCGTCTCATGAATGACATTATTATTTGCACGTTTCGAAGGGATCTTTCGAGGTGTTTTTGTGACTCTAGGCTACAAGTTATCCAATTTCGCAGCAGAATTCTTTAGAATAGTAAAGCGATAGCCCAAAGGGACCAAAATATCCAAAGTGTTTATTACTGCACTAATCTTAAATTTCCCGGCTTCAAAAATTTATGAGAAGAAAATTTATAAGCGGGTATTTTTAAACCGTTCAATTTCCTAAAAAAGTTAATGTTAGGTAAATGAACTCGAACGGGCAGATACGAGAGAGATAATTTCCTGTGAGTGATATGTTTTTAACACTGCATGCCCTTTTTTAGAGGCCAAGCGAACATAATAAATGGCTGGAAATAAATTATACTATTGAAAGGGAGTAATTCAGTGTAATGTGAGATCTTATCATCCTTGATTTTTGATGTGTTTACATTACTATTCCTATGCCACATGAAGATAAATGAGAGAGCGAGAGTGGTAGTATATTTATTTTCCACTTTTCGGTGAGAGACAGAGAAAGAAGAAAGATAGAGATAAAGAAGAGAAAGAGAAAGAAAAGAGATAGAGAGAAAGGAGGGGGAAAGATAGAGAAAGAAGAGAGCGAGAATGCTAGTATACTTTTTCTCGATTTTCAGAGAACGGAGAGAGATTGAAAGAATGCTAGCATACTTAATTTCTAATTTCAGGGATCACAGAGAGAGAGAGAGAGAATGCTAGTATATTTATTCTCTATTTTCAGGCGAGAAAGATGGAGAGAATGCTAGTACATTAATCCTCTATTTTCAGGAGAGAAAGAGAGAGACGGAATACTGGTATATTTATTATCTAGTTTCAGGGGGAGAGAGAGGTAGCGATAATGCTAGTATATTTATCCCCTATTTTCAGTGGTGAAAGAGGGAGACAGATTGCTGGTATATTTATTCTCTATTTTCAGTAGTTTTCAAATGATTTTTAATTTATCATTTTTATTTTTAAGATGTATGTGTGTGTAAGAATTCATTCAAAAAAAAAAAAAAGAAGGAAAAAAAAAACAAGCTTATAAAATGCAAATTGAATTATTTAGTCCATAGATGTTACACATAAGAGTTCAGCAAAATTGGAAATTAAGTTCATCCTACGTTTTAGGAGAGATTGGGATAAATGGGACATTCGATGAATGGGAGAACATAATTTTTTATATCATAAATGAACTGTAAGTGTTTGATATTTTACCTAGCAGATGGTTGCATCTAGCCTATTCATTAAATTGTGTTTTAAATCATTAGCTTCCATGTTGAAAGAAACAAGATAGGAAAGTATGTTTTTGCATACCAAAAGTAAATTTTTTTGTTTTATTTGAATATGAGTTTTTTTGCAAATATCTATTTAAAGTTCTAAATAACATTGTGTGTTCAAAATATGTACTTACTTTACTCTGATTTACAGCTTACATGAACTAAATTTAATGTTATTTTTTTCATTCATTAAGCCTAGCTTTATAATTTATATAAAAATGTATGTATAGGGATGACGGGGACAAGAGTTTTTGGGATATTTGGGACAGTCCCATTCATCTCTTTTCCAGTTTTGAATCTTTGGATCAATGACTTACAGTATACATTTTATTTTGCTTATTTCTAACTTTTTTAATGAAGGTATATGTTTCCTTTTTATGCCAGAAATTTTTTTTTAATTTGGTTTATTAGTCAAGTTTATTATTAAGGCTTAGTTTCTTTATTAGTCAAATTTGTAATAAACAGAGGATTCTTATGAAGAAATTTTATTTTATAGTCACAACCATGGCATTTTTAACTTAGAGTAGAAAATTGAAAAAAATCTATTGTTTTGTTGTAAGATTTTGTTTTTTTTTTTTAATTATGCAGTTTTCAAATATTTTGATATACGTTTTAAAAGCAACTTTTTATAATAATGTTGCACTTTCAAATACTTATTACCTTTCTACATTAAAAAAAATGGAATATTATATCTGGTTTTCAAAAAACTGGTGCAGTAAAACCCCGTTAAAACGCGGGTGTCGGGGGACATGTAGAACCCCAGAAATATATATTCTTGAATTTGAGTATATAATAATGAAACAGAGCCAAGTTTTCGACCATTAGGAACAGTAAAAACAAATGGAATTTGATGTTAAATTTAACTACTATAATATAAAATAGAGCATGTACCCTTTGTTAACTATAAACGTTTTTATTTACTTTTGAAAATGGAAACATCTTGCTGCTACATTTATCAAGTTTAAATTAATGAAGCATTACCCAAAATATGTTCAATTTTCATTTTCGAACTGTTTTTTTGTCCTATTCATCCCACTTTGCTCCCGATTATTCCCATCATTGGAATGAATAGGACAAAATAAATACACTCATAAAAAACAATCTTGCAATTTAAAATCATAAGAAGTCAATCGAATACATTTATTTATATGTTCTTAATTGTTAAAATATTGGTGTAAGTATTGTTACCTAATTTTAAAATGCAAACTTTCTGAAATACTAGCATAAATGTGAATTCCCATTCACCCCCATCCTCCCCTATGCATTACATAGGAGAATCCAAAAATGCTACGTTATTATATTCATTTACTCAAATGTATTTTTGTGGGCTTTGAAAATCGCATTGTTTATTATTCAATATTACATATTTAGCAAACACCCCTACTGGATAATTATACAATCTCAGAATCAATTATGTTTGAATATGTACTAAATAATGTATCTTCTTCGAGTGCCAGCTTTCGCAGAAATGATCCCATTAATCCTCACGCTCTCATTTCTTCCATCTCAAGTTCCTTTTCCTCAGTGATGCAGAAAATGCAAACTAATACACAATTATTGTATTTCTTTTCATAAAATTATGAATTATTACAATAAAAATGCTCTAGTTTTTAAAATCACGAGAAACAATTCGGACATTTTTTCATCCGCACAATAAATCTTATGTATTGTAACTGTTTCTGCAACAATTGATTTCCCTTATTGGCAGATGCGGTTTCAAACTGATTAATGATCACTTAAGCTTCGTCCCGATCAATTCATTACTATTGTGTTTCATTCGAAATTTTTCCGATGGAAAAGAACTGTGCTTAGTGCGCATCTCATTTTAAAATGAAAAGGTTAAGTCATTAGTTAAATTCGATTTCTTTATTGTTATGTACCCATTCAGGTTATTTTTTTCTCATGACATTTCATTTAAAAACGGACAAACGTGTTTTTTTTTTCGGTCTGATCAATTAATATACGAAAAAGCCCCTGCTTGTATGCTCCCAATTAGTAATATAATGTGAAAACATGCCAAATTGATTTGATCAATTAACATTCGGATGACCAAGTGGAGTCATAAAACATCCCCAATGTGAGTTTTTGTCGAATATTTAATTTTAAAAAAGTTGTAGCGCTTTCAGTATTTTTATAGCTGAGTTTTGTACTATTTTATTACGAATTATGAAGTTATCGCTTCCCCCATGAAGAAAATAAATACATAAAAAATTGCATTTCGATTTGGGGTTAGTAATGACTTCACCTGGTCGACAAAAACCACCAAGAAATGTGGTAAGTGCAATCGATTTGCTTGCAAAAATCACGTCAATACCATAACAACAACATGTTATGAGTGCAGTAATCAAAATGAATTATTTTGAGTTAAATTGACAATAAATAAATTACATTTTGTATAAAATGTAATTTATTTAATTATATAATAAATTACATTTTGTATTCGAATTCCTAATCCTCATGTCAATGAATCACCATTTTATTTTTGAAGTTTTTTGTTGCATCTATACTGCATTTTTTATTTTTTCTATGACTGCAAGTCTAACAAATATTATTAAATGCTTTCAAAAGATAAGTTTGATGTTTTATTTGATATAGTAAACAAATACGCGTTTTTTAACGATGGGGTTATTGAATGACCCCACATGGCCTTTCAGATTTCAAATTTCCATCTGCTCATTCGAAGGTTAAGATGCAGATTTCACATGTTTACTGAAAGCATATCAAATTTAATTAAAAAGTAACTTTCCTTCCAATGTTTCTTTATATATGGTAATATATAACCAGTCCAAAACCAGTAAAAGGAACGTTAAAGGGCGTAAATAAAAGGTTAAAAAAGGGCAGACCGGTTTCAAGAGCCCTTCGTCAGTACCGATAGTAGAAGTCATTTCTATTCCCATTTCTACTCTCGGTGCTGACGAAGGGGGCTGATTGCCCTTGAAACCGGTCTTCCATTTTTAACCTTTTATTTGTGCTCTGTAACGTTACTTTTACACATTTCGACTGTGTGCGCAAAGTGAATATCTCTCTTTTAATAAGACCAGTGAATGAACAAGACCCATTGAACAAACATTAGGTTTTTTAATGACAGCAGTAGCTTTTTTAAATTTAATAACAAGCTATCTGACAGCTGAATGGTTATCCTCATCACAACAATTTTTCCTGAAAAAATTATGAAATTGGGTCGAATCAGCCCTTCCACCGTTCAGTGGTTCGATAAAATGAGGACCAAGCATGCTTGGGAACTAAACAACGGGAGTTCCGCGTCAGGCTGACCACCTGACCGGAAAACCTGCTTCTGAACTATTTGCTTTTATTATCATTGTTTTCAAATGATATTGAAAAAAGGTAAAATATACATTTGTAGGCAATTATTTGAATTTTTTCAAACAATTTCCGACTAGCCGGAGAAATGAGGAAAAACTAATGAATGAACACAATTCTTATACTGCTGATGATGCTTTATGTTGTTATTTCTAGTAAATGGACGGGGACGCAGTGACGGGTAGACACGAATGGGACCGTTAATCCACCTAGCTGGCATTTTATATCCAGTATCTGACCGACTTATAAACATTCAGTTTCTTACCGATTTTGAAGCATCCGGTATCCGGCCATTTTTAAATAACCAGTTTCTGACCGATTTTCAAACATACGGTAACCGACCGATTTTTAAATATCCGTAATACGACCGTTTTTTAAATATCCGGTATTACATAGGTAGTCAACTTTACAGGTTTTACTGTATATTTAAAAACGTGTGCAGTACGATTATCTTCCTACTAAAAGTATTTTCAAAATGAGTGAAACGTAAATTTCGTTATGTAACGAGGATTCTAATTATGAGTCTAAATAGTTACTAAAATATATTGTTTTCTAAACCTGATGTTTTATTCGCCGGATACCGGATGTTTCGAAATCGGTCAGAAAATGCTTAGTTAAAAGTTGGATGGCATGCTGATGCTATCATATGCAAATTAGCATCATTTTGCTTATGATGCCATCGAATTTTATTTCTCAACTACATTTGGCGGGGGGGGGGGGGGAAATCACTTTTCTAATATATTCAGCAAGAAGCTTACTTTTAATTCAAATGTTCATTACCAAAAAAGTCTTTAAAAAAAACCCGTTTTGAAACTGTCAGCCACCTCGGAAGATTCAGTTTTCTTACACTGTTAAAAATTTCCGTCAGGAAATAGTAAAATAAACGTTTATTTGATTGTTATTTTTCCATCTTGGTCCCGAAACCTTACCGGCCGTACGTTGTTGTTAAAATATGAATAAAGATTTATCAGTTCAAATCTTCATGTAAAAAAAGAAGAAAAAGAAAGTGGCTTAAGCAGTGGTTAATAAATAGAAACACATACACACGTGAATCAAAAATTAGAGACAATGGATTCCCGAACCGTTTGCGAAGGAGCGAACCCATAATTTGAGTTGCTCAAGCTTGTTTGTATTTTCAATTTTTGAAGCAAATAAAATGATTTTCGTCAATATGCAGTAAATTTAGACTAAAAATGACTTTGGATCCAATCAAAAACTGAAATCTCAATATTTTAAAGCAGTTTGCCTGTTGGTAAAGAAGATTTATTGATAAATAAACGGAGGCTTTGCGTGGTGTAGATGGACGAATGACTGGAGCGCATGGCTGGTATACCATACACCCGGGTTCGATTCCCGCACGCTTCGTTTACGGTTTCTACGCCTGAAAGATTCTACGCCTCGAAATGGTTCAAAAACGGTAAAAATTTTGTTTTGAAACCATTTTTAAATGAATATAAACCGTAAACTTTTGTATTTACTACTTTTTAACCAAGATGATTGGAAATGGTTTAGGTCCCGCAAAGATAGAAAAATGTTCCAAACCGTAAATTTAACGGTGAATTAGATGGACAGACTGCTGCCGATAATTTAACCATAATTTCATGATGAAATTTCTAACAATGTAGGTCAAGTTTATATAACTGTAATGAACACTTACCCTTCAATATTTTCACATATATTTTGAATAGTTGTTTCCGGTCTGTGCTTAACTCTTAAATGTTCATGTTTAAACCTCACAAACCACAAATATGAGGTTATGAACAACCGTTTTGACTTTCTCCAACTCTTCCCCTATCGACTCAATGGCCCTGAATTTCGGCACGAAAGTTTTCTGCTTTACTAACTATGCCACTGGGCGGCGAGGAAGATAAAATTCGCTTATAAAGCACATTTTTTTTTGGAAAATTTCCAAAACAATTTTAAAAATTTGATAACTTTATCAAAAGGTTTGATCCATTTAACATTCCAAGATTTCTCATAAAAATGATTTTCGCCCCTTCCCCCTCTTTTAAACAGTTGGTTGCATAACCAGCAGTCCAACTAATCACCGATTACTTTATGAAAAATATCAGTAGAGGCTAAATTAACGGATTACAGTGAGTGTTTTGTTTTTACCTTTCATTTACATTCTTTGCATTTATTGTAGTTCTTTAGTTGCATTTATTGTAATTCTTTAGTTGCATTTATTGTAATTCTTTAGTTGTATGTATTGTTATTCTTTAGTTGCCTTTATTGTTATCTACTTGTTTTTCCTCTATCAAGAGCTTCATAGAAACATTGTTATTTAAGTCCCGAAGTAAAAACTACTTGGTGAATGTTTTGTATCTAAACGTACAATATCATTTAAATTTCAGCAAAAATAAAATGCACATGAATAAACAATAAATAAATGGCTATCAAACAGTGATTCGTCGGTTAGAATAAAATCTGGCTTTGACAAATATTAAAGTGAAAGATAGAAAGTGTGAAGTTAAGCAGAAGCAGAGATGATACCGCAGGTTGCATTTTTAGGAACAAATACTTCGAATCTCGAATCGTATATTGAACTGGCGAAAAAAATAAAACATGGAAATAAATTCCACCATATATATATACAGGTTCTGACATTCAACTGAAAGCATATAAAATTCCATTGCATACCTCTCTGAGCCATCTACACGATTTGGTATGGAACAGTATTTGCTTTCTACTACAAACCCAGGAAAATGCTGTTATATAGTTTTTACATATAACTTGAATGCAGTAAAAATTACTTGCTTCGCGCAGGAAAAGAAAGAACATATTTATAAGAATCCATTTTACACGGATGAATGTTTCTGATACACAGTCAAAATTTTTGGTTTTACTGAATACCATTTTTGGTGTTTAGTTGGTGTAAAGTTAAAAATAATTTATTTTTTGATGTATTTTAAATGTCTGTCTAAAAATACAGGCGTCAGAATGCTTTTTAGCATATGATGTTCGTTAACTCATCTACGCATCAAAAGTTCATTATGATTGCTCATTTATCCTATTTTTAAAAAAATAAGCAACACTACAAAATTAAACTGCATGTTTCGCAAATTACTTCCAAAAGCACTAAAATATAGTGCAAAGTGCTGTTTACTGCAAAAGCTGGTGCTTATGTTTTCTATAATTTGGTGCACGATACGCAATTTACCACCAAAATATAGTAAAATTAAACACCATCCTTCGTAGCCAGCAAATCTGCACCGTCCTTTGGTACAGCATACCAATAATTCTTTTGCAGTGAATCGCATCATGAAATTTCGATACGCAATAGAGTTAACAAATTTCATATGGTAAGAAACGTTACACTGTTAGAAATTTCATCATGAAATTTACGGTTAAATAGCAGCCGGCAGCAGTCTGTCCATCTAATTCACCGTTAAATTTACGGTTTGGAACATTTCTCTATCTTTGCGGGACCTAAACCATTTCCAATCAGCTTGGTTGAAAAGCCGTAAATACAAACGTTTACGGTTTTATAACCATTTAAAAATGGTTTTAAAACTACATTTTCCCGGTTTTTGAACCATTTCGAGGCGTAGAATCTTCGATGAATAGAAACCGTAAACGAAGAGTGCGGGAATCGAACCCCGGGTGTATGATATACCAACCTTGCGCTCAAGTCATTCGGCCATCTACACCACGTAAAGCGGCCGGTTATTTATCAATAAATCTTCTTTTCCACCAGGCAAACTGCCTTAAAATTGAGATTTCAGTATTTTATTGGATCCAAAGTCATTTTTGGTCTAAATTTACTGTATATTGACGAACTCATTTTATTTGCTGCAAAAATTAAAATACAAATAAGCTTCAGCAGCTCAAATTATGGGTTCGCTCATTCGCAAACAGTTCGGGAATCCGATGTCTATAATTTTTGATTTACGTGGGTATTTTCTTCTATTTATTAACCACTGCTTAAGCTACTTTTTCTTCTTCTTTTTTTATATACACATACATATTTGAACTGATAAATCTTTATTCATATTTTAACAACAACGCACGACCGGTAAGGTTTCGCAACCAAGATGGACGCCCGATTCTTATTGAGCGCTTGTAAATTACGGTTAGTTAAACGTTCTTTAGGAGAAACAGAGAATAAGCGATTTTTTTCACAATTAGCAGTTTGAGTACCATGTTTTTAATGGTTATTCAACTGTTGTAATTAAATATGGTAAAATAACAATCAAATAGACGGCTATATTTCTATTTTTTACGGACATTTTTAACATTGTATACTGTATATGTGTTTTTATACAGACACATAAAAAATTTAAAGTATATCAAAAATGAATAATTTTGAACTTCACACCAAAAATCGTGTTCAGCAACACCAAAAATGGTGGCAACTAGACGCAAAATTTATAGTGTAGCAGACACTGAAGCTAAGATTCATGGTTTTTGAAGAAGAAACATTGATCATAAATGTACGTTTTCACTTGCACCCAGTTTATCAAGACATTCCACAATGTGTAACCAAATAGATAAATCACAGAATCATCGTTATGTAAGCACAAAAATAGCAAATTATTGCAGAAAAGTGTTTTGGATTAATAAGGAATCTCTTTTCCAATAGAAAAGGGGTTTGACCTTCCGACGCTACGCAGCAGTCACCAAAAAATTTGCGGCATTGAAAAAGTGGCTCGTCGTGACTCTGAAACAAGTTTTTAATTGTTTTGAAATTTGTGTGCATTAGTAAAGTTGATTTTATTTCCGAATAAAATGTCAAACTATTTCAAAAATAGTTTGGAGAGGGATTAATGTAATATTTCCCCGTAAATCATACACCACTGAAAGTAAGAATACATTTCATTTAGTTGCAATAAGCAGAAGAAAAATGATTCTTAACAAGTAAACCTTTAATAAGGCATAAATAATGCCAATTCTAATGGCAAGCAAGCAGGAATTTACTTATTCAGTAATTATTTACTTCTTAAACCTGTGATTTTTAACCTAATGAAAGACATCTTAAAAATGTTACAGAAAGTTTAACTTCTGTCAATAATTTTCTTGCATTTTATTTAGATATCCTCTAACCACAAACTGTGACCAGTAATAATTAAACTTACGACAGACGAAAAAAATGTATTTTACTTCAAGAGTAAAAATAAAATTAATTATTGCCAGAATCATTTCAGAGAAGAGTCAAATTGATATTGTTTATTATTTATTGGTTATTCAGATCCACATAGTAGTTACTGTGGGGACTAATGTACAGTTTTTTAGACATTTATCTTTTAAGAGCTTTAGATATATATTTATTTATTTATTTATTTGTAATTCTTTAGTTGTATTTATTGTTATTCTTGTTTATTCTTTAGTTGCCTTTATTGTTGTTTACTTGTTTTCCCTCTTTCAAGAGCTTCATGAAAACATTCTTATTTAAGTCTCAGAGTAAAAAGTACATGTCAAATATTTTGTATCTATACGCATGGGAAAGATATAGATATATATATATATATATATAACCACATTATGAGCGGACGCGGGTATTTTTACCTGTTTCGCGAATTGCTATCTATTAGCGGGGGGGGGGGGGGGAGCCAGGTACTAGTACCCGTTTCGTGCATGGCCGTTTAAAAGCGGAGCTGGTAATTGTACCCGCTTAAAATCTCCACTTTTAAGTCACACAAGGGAAAAAATAATGTTTCATATAATGTATGAATTGGTGTATTTTTTAAGAACATTTTTTAACTTAATCAACTTACCTCCCTACGCAACATAGTTGCGCGTGCTACGTCGCTCGCTCGGAATGTGTTAAAGTGTGTACTGCTACAGTCAATACAATATGTTATTCTGATTAAGTTGTTCTGTACAAAAACAATTTTTTATCACGCTTTTAAATCACCATTTGTTTACTTTAAAGGAAAAAAAACCGCAGAACGCATAGTTAATTTCAGTTTAAAATAATAATAATAATAAATTGGAGAGAACAACGAATTTATTTAATTTTTTACGGTGGTAACCCGCTCAGATGAAGGTTTCAAAGGGAATCATCTTAAAGTTACCCATATATTTAATATTTATGTAAATATTACTCGTTTACATCTAACCATATAATTTGTATGCGTAAAAAGGGAGAAATAAATGTAAATAAATTATTCATTAAAAATTTAATTAGAAAATAGTATTTTAATTGTAATTCATGTTTGCAGTAAAGGCTTTTGCTTGTATCGAAAGCACATAATATTTCTTTTTAAATTATTATTCAAAATTAGCGTAAATTAATGTGACATGCTTTACGTTTATGTCAGGATAATTTGAGAATGTATTGTAGTGATGTCCGATAAACTCGTATCCCGACATGTTTGTTGATAAATTGATATGAGACGATATGCGAAGTATTGACCGCGAATCCCCGCAGAACATTTTTCGAAATCTCACCTTTTTAAATAGAATTCTAAAAAAATGCTTTTTTGAAATAAATTCTTTCTGTTTCGTAAAATCATTTTCTACGTCAGTTGGTACGATTTTTATTTATAGTTAATACAATGTACATCCCCTTTTGTTTAGTTATTGAATCCAAACTGTTGCTTGCTTCATGCTTTTAAAATTCAAACCATTTTTCTTGGAACAAACATTGAATTTGGCACATTTGACTGAATTTGAAATAAACGTTTCATTGGAATGTTTTATGATATTTTGTCTTTCGTTTAAAATCGTGGTTGGTTGTAGGCGACGTTGTTATTCAGAATTGTTTGCTGAAATATTTTTTTAAGCATGTTCAGTATGAAAAGTGAATGGGATCCAAAAGAGAATATGCTCATACTTATCGAAAATAATTCAATGGGGTGGTAATTTATAATTTTGAATTTTTGTAAATATTTTTGTTTGGGTTTGGCTATTAAGTACTTTGGTGAAATAATAAGCTACTAATATTTTAAATCAAAAAACTGAGAAATGTTATTACATGGAACATGGAATCAACACTGCTCTATTGTGTTGCGATTCATTTTTTCAGGAAAAACGTTTTGGTAAATTTCGGAAATTTAGAATTTTAAACTATATTTTTGATAGTATATCTAAGAAATCATTGAATATTGAGACATGATATTCAAAAATTTCAAGAATTAAATTTTTTTGTTGTTCAAAAATATTTAATTTTTAGCGCATTTGCCATTTTAAGGGGACTCGGCACCAAAAAAATGCACCTTCTCAAATTGAACATATTTCAAGGTGTATTGACTGGTTATATATGTTTATGAATGTAACTTGATGTGTAAAAGAAAAAAAATACTTAAAAGAAGTCTAAAAAATTACAAAATTTAAAATTTTTTTGAAATGCTACTCTTTTTTTAAAATGCGAGATTTTTGCCTGGATTTTTTTTACAAGAAAGAACAAACTATACTCCTCACTTTGTAGTATGGAATTTTTGATGTCTTTATTAGTTCTTGAAAAAAAAATTTAAAACTTTAAAATCTACGAAAAATGTCGGTATTGCAAGATTTTTCCAAGTTAAACTGCATTAAAATAATTTCTAATAAATTAATCAAAAATTCCATACTAGGTTATATTTAGTTGAACATTTGGAACAAGTAATAAAAATTTCAAGTGAATAGATACATATTTGAAAAAGCCTTAGCATTTTAACTATCACATAGTATGCAAAATAGCGAAGCTGAGAAAAAGCCATTTAAAGTTTTTGTTTAGGTAAAAAAAGCGTTAAAATGCTCATATAAAATAAAAAATAAGACATCTTAGACTGTACGTAGGACTTTGAAACTTTGCACAAACGTTTTCTAATATATAAAGTATAATTTGGAGCAAAAATCCCAAAATCGATGTTTTGACCGATTTTTTGTGCCGAGTCCCCTTAAGCAATGTGCCGATTTATAGAACTTTCAACATGGTTGCCACAACTAGTTCTAGGTACGTGTAACTTAATTTTCGTAATTAGTGCATTTTCATTTGACCAGTGGGTGATATATATATATATATATATATATATGTGTCAACCACATATGCAAACTCTTTGGTTGATTGACAAAATAAAATTATTCATCAGCTTTTATTTGCTTAATTAAGCGGAAAAAGGGTTGAGCATGGCTCTGGCTGATATTTATAGTGTTGTTGATACTCAAAATAGAAGGAATTTGTGGTGTAAAGAAGAGAGGAATTTGTGGTGTGGTAGTTAACATTTTGCCAAAATGTTAACTATTTTTAATTACAGATTTTTAAATATGTTTTGAATGCTTAAATAATTATAATTATTCCATATTATCAATTCACTTTGAAAAATATTTTCCCAATATGTATCCGTTTTAAGCACGTGTGCGCTGTCGCACTAAACTGCTCTGTTGTGTTAATAGAACATACACTGTGTTTTAACTGAAATATTCTACCTTAATATGCATCAAACACGATAAGAAATGTTCAAAATTGAATGTATAAATGCTCAATCTTTATTGATGAAACAAAACTTTAATTTCTATTTGCCACATTACTGTTTTCAAGTAAAAGCCTGTTTCTGCCAATGGTAGGCTAACTCTTGATTGCCGCGGAACTCATCCATTTCTTACCACCAATTAACGGGTTAGATACATCCGATTGGAATTGGCAGTTTCATTTACGCAATTCCTGAATGTTTTTCCTACTCTTGTAGGAGAGCTTTCCTAACTAGGAAAAATCTGTTCATTTTATTGTGCAATAACGTAGTGATACGAGGTATTTGTCTATATTAGGAGGATTTGCAAGAGTACAAGTTTATCCTCTTCATGCCCATTTGTTTTCGACTATAAATAAAATAACTAAATTAATTCCCAAACAACATGTTTTTATATATTTTTTCCTTCTGAAATAATTTACAAAATACTTTATTTAACACATTAAAAACGCATAAATTACTTATAACAAAATAATATTAAGTATTTTAACTTTAAAATTACATTTGTTGTGAGACATCTAGTAGAAATTAAATAGTGAAAGAATGCATTTTTCTTTGAAAATAATAATGGAAAGTTGCTCAAAACTGGACCTCAAAATTTCTTAAAGCATATATGTGAATGAAATTTCTTCGAGTTCTATTTGAATGATAAATTAGTTATTTATTTCCAATTAAATAAATTTTAATGTAAAATCATTTATTTTAAACGAGTTATCTTTTCGGAGTATGAAACCAAGCGATTTATCCGGCCAGATTTCTTGCTAACAAATACATTCTTGTTTAGGATTTACCAACAAGATTGCTATTTTTAAAAATGTAATAAATTAATAAAATTTAGAAAACATGTATAGGTTCTCGTTTTTGAAAAGTATTCAGTTACATAAGCTTTAATTTTTATAAATATGTCTCAACAAATTTATTAAGAAAATGCTCAGTATGTCCTTTTAATTATTGTATATTTATTGAATTTTCACAGAAGTTTTTGTTGTTATATATTTTCAGAATGTCTTATTCATCATATTGTTTTTAGATCAAAAACAGAATACATCAAAATATGATAGCGAAACAGTTCAGGTTTCAATGAAAGTTTCATGCTTTAACAATGAGAAAAAAACAAATTCTGCTGAAAAAACTTTTTAAAGCAGAGAATTATAGAAAAATGTACAATTATTCATTAATTTGATTAAATTTTTTGCACATTAAAAACGAAAACGAAAATAATGTTAGGACATCTTATAGATAAACTAAATGTTTTATTTACTGGTCAGAAATTACTCACATTACGCTTCACATCTCTGTACGAAGGGTTCCCTAATTAATCATAATAACAGAATCGGATCAGAAAATGGAAATAATCAATCAAAACAACTCAAAACAATACTCAACTTTAAATATAATCTCTGAATAGTTAATACTTCTGGCACTACGTTATAATTGAAAACTTTTTGCTTTGATCAATGATTTGTGAAGACAATTCGAAAGTTTTAAAATCCAGAAGTTTTAAAACTTAGAATTATTTATCCTACACGTAATTGGACGGATTTCAAAATTAAAAGAAAGGTGACCGAAACTTATTTCCTTTAACTCAATTTACTACTAAGTCCTTTTTTAGATATTATTGTTAATTTAATTTTTTGAGTATTTGAATTTCTGTTCCCTTTATTCAAAATTTTAATCATCTTAAATTGTGCAATGGAACTTTTTTACTTTTAGTGATTCCTATCAACTTATATAGACATAAAGAAAAATCTGAAAGCATATCATATCCAAAAATAAATCTCGCAGTTATTGTTAAATTGTCTATTCCTCCTATTTGCTACAATACCTATTCAGTAAATTCAAGAGGTTAATATTCATAATTAGAATATAGCAATATTCAAACATAGCGCTTCAATAAATGAATTCACAAACGCAGGAAGAGTGAAATACTTGTTGATAAATTAAATAAAAAAGTCATAACAATGATTTGAAAGTCAAATGAAAAAAAAAAATCAAAGAAAAACAAATATTTAATAAAGCTTTTTCTTTTTTTTGAAGTTTGTCCCTTCATTGATTTTTTACCCACCCCTTTTTTCTAAAATATGTACAATTTTTCAACACATGTGCTGAAGGGTTTCTTCTTTTTATTTTCTTTGTTTTATTTATTCATTTTTTTTTTGCTTAAAATATCTTTGTGTTTAGAGCTTTAGTATGGATGTTTTTTGTTAGTTGTAAGTTGAATTTCGTGCTATTTAAAACTTTTGGACGATGTTAGCGATTCAAACCCTTTGGAGAGCGCCCCCTAAGGGGCGCGAGCGTAACGACAAAAATTACTTATCCTTGGTGTTATTAAAATGTTCTTATTCTTGGTAATTTCTCTAAGATTATTGCTTGTAAGGAACATCAAAATGTGTAAGATGCATCATTACATAATTGCATAATGTTACATAACATTATTATTGCATAACGTAATAATGTAATACATTATTACATACTTGAATAGTGATACATAACATTATTATTGCATAACGTAATAATGAAATACATTACGTAATTGCATAATGATACATAACATTATTATTGCATAACGTGATAATGTAATATATTATTACATTATTGCATAATGATACACAACTGTGGAGAGGGAGGTGGGAGGAAATGTATACTTGAAAATTTAGTCGCAAACACTGAAATGTTGAGAAACGCCGGACTAGGATATATCGTGAAAATTAAACAATTAAAACCCTGTAGAGAAAATAGAGTTTTGGAACGGAAAGTTATTACAAAGAACGTTTAATAGATCTTTTACTTTAAACAACTTTTACTTAAATTTTACAAAAAAATTATAGTGCATACAAAATTGAAGGGCTACGTATTTGCTTTAGAACTTTTTAGTGTTAAAACTAAAACTGACTCAAAGAGGGAAGAAAGTAAACGTTTGTAGTTTGTTCTTATATTTTCTTACCAACAAACAAGAAAAAAAGAGTGCTGAAAACAATTTAAAACCAATGCCTTAAGAATGTAGAGGAGCTTGGGAGTTTTAAAACATTAAAACTCATTTCACCGACCCTTTTACCGTTGACAAATACTGTAAATCAGTTTTTTTTTTTAAATTTAAATACGATCTTTCATCAAATACATTTGTTTATTTTTTACGACGTTATTAATATTCCTCAAACTTTTATTATTAACTTTACTGTTATTTTTTAGGCATAGATTGGAAATTATTCAAAATAAATCGCAAATCTTTTAATTGTATCTTGATGTTTTTTAAGCGCCATAATGTGTATTTTAAGCTTTTTGTTATCCGCTACGCTTCGAAAAGATAAAAATTAGCTGAAAAAGAAAACTATTTTATGTATAACGTTAAAATTTAATTAAAATAAACGCTAAACGATTCTTGTAACTAAATAACTGTACAAATCTCACCCAAATTAATTTGTTTTATCAAAAACCAACATCCTATTTCGAAAGCAAACTGTTGTAAGAAATCTAATCTTGTAAAAGAACAAAAACATCAACTAAGTCCATTGAAAACAAATCATCGTCCTCGAGACTTCTTAAATGTTTTACAAAATGTCAGTTTTACTAAAACATTGTATTTAATCAAAATTTATTGTTCGAGGAAAAAAATAAACCTATTAATCCATGTCGATTAATTATAAACGGAAACGTGTAATTTAATTATACAAATTTAAGAAATATCTCTTAAAATTTTGTTAAATGCTTCGATTATCATTCAATTATTTTTTTACGGCACAGATGGTTTATGATGTCATTGAAACTGGTAAACTACATATTGTGGAAGAATAGGTATCTTGGAGATGTTTTGAATTTTTAATTTAGAAATTTCAGTTAAAAACCAATTACAAAATCATAAAAAAGGAACGAGTGGAGAAAAAAGAAACTGCCTAATTAGCTTTGCGAGTGCCGAATGTATTCTTATGTACAAAGAAAAGCAAGTCAAGTTGAATAGTTCCTATGCAAAATGAAATCAATTCCAACAACTGAGATAAATTTCTACTGTATAATTCACCCAGGGGGTAAAAAACGCAAAGAAAACTTTTTCTTAAATAAAATTTCAGTTTAATGAAAGTTCTTTTCGTTGCAAATTTGTAACTTGCATACATTGCATTTAGATAAATGTACAGCCAGCGCTTAGGTACGTTTTTCCCGTTAACACGTTACGCTGGAAATTCATCAAAACATTTCTTACATTCAAATAACCTTTTCTGTTAAAATTTGCTGCAGGAAAATATAGAATAAAAGTTCAGTCAAGTTATTGTTTTTCGGAAGTGAGATAAATTTGCTGTGAAAAATGTATCTTCACACAATAAGCTCAAGACTTTCAACAATGCTAAACTTTTGAAGGAACGCAAAACGGATCTACCTTCTGGATATAATAAATTTAGCCGTAAAAATACAAGCATGAACTTTAAAAAAAATTAGTTCAACCTGAAACCAAAAAAAAAAAAAAAAAAATGAGGCAGTTTAGCTGCAGCCAACATTTGGTGCTAAGTTTAACCATTATAATGGTGTAGTTTCACCCAGGTTCACCATGTATGTCAAACTAGGAACCGTTATATCAGTGGTCGGCAATCCGTCGATCGCGATCGACCGGTTGATCTCGAGCCCATTTTCGGTCGATCGCGGGAGAGTTTTGAAAAGAAAAAAAATATCAAATGACTTTGGGATCAGAAGGCGAACCTTCTTTTTTCTTCAGAAAATGCTTATTATTTTGTTAGATATTTCGTCGGACCAAAAAAAAAAAAAACAAACTTGCCAACAATATGAAATGTCAGTCGTCAAATTAGCTGTGCTCTCGGTGCGTTAATTAAAATATGTAACGGCGCTTCACATGAATATTTTATTTAAAAAAACAAAACACGCTACCAGTATTTTATCAAACTTAAAAGAAATAATATGTCAGTATCTGATTTTTTTTAAATGCGAGTTGACGGTTGTTAATACAGCTGTATGTTATTGATTTTATGAGCATCAAAACCTGTTCTGACAGAAATTAACCTATAATTTGAAGACAGGCGCCGCCCCAACGTGTCCTGTTAATTATTAATAGTGCATGTCCCCCCCCCCCCCCACGTTCTCTGAGTCGATCTTGGAGTTTGTCGTACTTGGAAAGTTGATCTTCAGCTAATTTAGGTTGCCGACCGCTGCGTTATATCTTAGTACCGGCAGCATACCGTTTTACGAAGTAATGTCAACTTTAGTACCAAATGTTGTTTGCAGCTAAACTTCACCATTTTTTCCTTATTTTGGTGAAAGGTTAAACTAAAATTTTTTACTGTGCTATGAATTAATGTATAATTATAACATTAATGCTATAAAAATATTGATGGTAAAACTTATTAGTTAGCCTATAAAACATACTCTTAAGTATGTTTTATAGTCATCGACTAACTGATGACTATAAAACATACTTGAAGATATTTATTATGCTTAATTTAATGTAACTTGTTACTAACTTTAATAATACAGGCATTATCATCTTTTTCTTTTACAGTTTGAAACTGACAATTTGTCAGGAATTTCCAAGCACTGATGTGCTCACAGAAGGAATAGAATGATGTTGGTTTCTGAAAAGCATGGTCTATATTTAAAATCGAAATCACATCGTTTGTATCAGTGTAAACATTTTAACATTTGTTTAATCACAAGAGCGATAGATTCACGCTCAGATGCATTCTGGATACAAAATTGATTGGAGTACAGTCCGACTTTATCATATTTAGAAAATTATTCCAAGTTATTAAAGGGGAAGCTATCTGAATAATTTAACTATGACATTTCACGTACAGTCAAATAACAATGCTTATTCTATTGTGCCGCTATGGTTATTGCCGGTTAACATTCCTGTATGAATATACTCGTGCGTTAAAAGTTATTTATGCGTGTATTAATGATTTCCCCCCTCTAATTGCGATAGTTTGGAAATTTGTTTTGATATCAGGGAAAGTTAACTGTTTTTCTACTGAAAGGTTTTAGCTTAACCCGTCCCGGATAGTCTATATAGATAGTCTAGGCGGCCGTCAGGGGTGCAAAATTTTTGGACGCGCAAAGTTGAGGATTTTTTGCTTTCCATTCGGGGATTTAAATATTAAAGTTTAGCAGTACTTCGGGCTACTTGCTTAGGCAGACGAATTATAAGGTAATGAAAGATTTAGGGTATTTTATTTATTAAAGTTGTCTTAAAAAAATTTTCTTTTTGCAGGAGGAATATTAAAATAATTCAGAACAAAAACGATAAACTAGAATAGTACATTTTTGAAAATCAAACTCATTATCTTAGTAGAAACCTATTTCAATATAGCAAACCTTGTTTTTCATTAGGCACATTTCTCATTGGCTAGATTCACTTACTGGCTACTTTTTATTATTTCCTCTTTTTCAAATTACTATTTATTTTCTTTGATATGAAAAGTTTTTTCTCGCTGTGTAATATAATATTAAATAGGTTTGACCTTCGCTGACTTTATATGTTTTGGAAAACTTCTAATCTTTGATTAAGCTTTTTAGGTATTACATAAGGTCTTTTCGATTAATTATGAGCGGTTACATCGAACGCTGATATTAAAAAATCATTAATGTTTCTGATATCTTGTCGTCTTGTTACATGCTAATTTATTTTTTCTTCATTGCTTTTTCCCTTTCAGGCAAAGTTCCGATTCTGAGATAATAAAAAAATGGCATTTTTTGAAACTAATGCAAACTACCATCAAAACTTCCAATATTGCTATTTATTTATAAGAGCTGAGTTTCATAATAAAAACTGTTTGGAGGCTTTCGTAGAAATGAAAATAGTTCAATTTTTAATCAGTTGGTTTTGCTGTGATGAAACTCAAGGTTTTGTGTCTTACTTTATTTTATTTGTATTACGCTTTTAATTTGCAATTTGCTTTAAAAATTTCAATAAATCTTTACCCCATGTAGGGCTCAAATAAAAAAAAATCTCTACTGGAATTTAAAATATATTCCACTAAATAATGTTTGCAAAAAGCAATGTATCGATTGAAATTTTTCTCAAATGATTGGCGTCAGCAGAAAAAAAAACGAAAACTGGAAACTCCAATGCACGTATGTATTATTTTATATGAAAAAAAAATGTGTTGTTATTATACATTTTTTAACATATGTGAAATTTGACGTAAAGATAGGATATGATTATCGCATAGGACAAAATTTCTTATCACATTATATACAAGGTGCAATTAGCAATCTTTAAGATAAAATATAACCTATTTCTTTCCTGCACAGTTTAAAAGTTCATTTAGCTGTGACTTCTGGTTAACACTAGATTTACCAGACCAGTCATTTTGACTGTTTCGAAGCTTCCATTTTGCATCATTTGTTACACTGTTAGAAATTTCATCATGGAATTACGGTTAAATGACCGGCAGCAGTCTGTCCATCTAATTCACCGTTAAATTTACGGTTTGGAACATTTTTCTATGTTTACGGGACCTAACCATTTCCAATTAACTTGGTTAAAAAGCCATAAATACAAAAGTTTACGGCTTTATAACCATTTAAAAATGGTTTCAAAGCAAAATTTTTACCGTTTTTGAACTATTTCGAGTCGTAGAATCTTCGAGGCGCAGAAACTGTAAATGAAGCTTGCGGGAATCAAACCCTAGGTGTATGGTATACCAACATTGCTCTCTCGCCATTCGGCCATCGAAACCATGTGAAGCAGCCGTTTATTTATCAATAAATCTCTTTTTCCAACAGGCAACCTGCCTTAAAATTGAGATTTCAGTTTTTGGTTGGATCCAAAGTCATTTTCAGCCTAAATTTACTGTATATTAACGAAAATCATTTTATTTGCTGCAAAAATTAAAATACAAGCACGCTTCAGCAGCTTAAATTATGGGTTCGCTCATTGCTCATTCGCAAACAGTTCGGGAATCCGATGTCTCCAATTTTTGTTTTACGTGTGTATGTGTTTTTATTTAGTAACCACTGCTTAAGCCCCTTTTTTTACTTCTTTTTTTTATATACACATGCGGATTTGAAGTGATAAATCTTTATTCACATTTTAACAACAACGTACGACCGGTAAGGTTTCGCAACCAAGATGGGCGCCCGATTCTTACTGAGCGCTTGTAAATTACAGTTAGTTAAACGTTCTTTAGTAGAAACAGAGAATAAAGGATTTTTTCGCAATCAGCGGTTTGAGTACCATCTTTTTTATGGTTATTCAACTGTTGTAATTAAATATGTTAAAATAACAATCAAATAAATGGTTATTTTACTATTTTCTTACGGAAATTTTTAACAGTGTACTAATTATAGGGCAATTTACACTTGCATTGGCTTTTCCTAATACACGGTAAGTAGGACAAGTTAATGTGCCGGAAAGTTTTATTATAATTAGTAACAACTTCGTGTGAAACGAAAGCTTAGAAATGGTTAAAAGCGGCCTGGTTAATTTAGTGTTGTTTGAATTTTACAAACTTCATATAAAACCTAAACGAGCCAGCTGTTTCGTGTATAAGCATATATTATGTGATATGGTCTAAAGTCTAGGGCTTCATATTATTTCACAATTTCCTTTTCATTTATTAATAAAAATAGAAATCCCAAAATAAAACATACTTTTTAAAAATAAAAGTTAGTTATTGTGTATTAGGAAAACACACGAATACAACAAATTCTTTCTTCCAATTTCTAATATTTCATTTCAAGTATGAAGATTAAAAAAAAGTCACATTTGGTTTTTGATTTCTTCCCAGTTACATATAACTCTTTGCTTTCAGTTTCATGCATGAAAACATTTATTTTGAAAAGTGTGTGAACAAAATGTTCTATTCATCTCCTCAATGTGTTACCGTCGTACTTCAGTAATTACCAACTATGAAACTGCCCCGGCTTTTAGTGACAGCACATAGGGAATTTTTACATGAATAATATTTAAATACAATAAATTATTTAAATTCAAAATAAAAAAAATCCTTTTTTCAACCTTACCGGAAAAAAAAAAAAAAAAAAAAAAACTAACATGTACTGATGCTCAGTTCGTATATTTTTATCCTTTCAACCACGAGTGCTTAGTGCTTACATCAATTTTATCTACTTACTGTAAAATAAAAATTTCAAACAATAAAATAAATAAATAAATGGCAAAATAATAAATGAATAAGAGAAAACTCTGATTTACAAAGAAGTAGAACAACTAGAAAATGATCATATGTACATAAAAATGTGGAAAACGTGGATAGAATATACGTTTCAGCAAATGATAAATCAATACTACACATACCTTAAATATAATTCCATTTTAAACTTCAGTAACAAAACATGCATAAAACATGGAACGAAAGTTAAAATTTATCTTTATATTGTAATTAACGATAGCGAAACTCCCATCATTTATTTACATTTTCAATTTAAGTTATAATCCTTCTTAAATTTAAAAAAACGAAATAATACTGAGGCGTTGCTTCAATTCTAGTTATAACTGTATGTAACTCTTAAAAAATTAATGTACATTTCCAGAAATTAGAAATGGCCAAATGAAATTTTAAGGAATATTTTTAAGAACAGCTTTGGCAATAAACGAAGTTCATTTACGCTTTTTAAAATTTATTTCAAAAACCCTGTGATATTTAAAAGGTATTCTCAAATGAAAATATGTTGTATCCGTAAATGTGATTTTATCCGTGAATTTTCTCTTTCGTTTTAATTTATTAATTTGTGTGGTTGTTCAATTTATATCGGAAATTTACAATTTTGCATATTTTAAAATGTAAGAATCGCTTTCTTAACTTCTCACAAATAAGAATATTTTGTTAGGTGTTCGAATTTTCTTAGTGCATTTTCGTTTTTCTTTTTCCTTAATATTCAGAAAATATTTTAATCTATTCCTTAGCTATATTATGCTTAATTACTCTTACTAGTGATGCTTACTTGTCTGTATAAAAATCCAAATTTCCGTACATTTTTAGTTTTAGAAAACTTTTCAACCGTTTTGTTAGATTTCACCGCTTGATACTATGAATCAAAAAACAAAAGTTGAAACAAAAAAAAAAAAAAAAAAAGGAGAAAATGCCACTAATTATTATTATTTTTTTTAAAGATAAAAATATACTTTTCAAATTTAAAGCGCGAATTGCTGCTGCTCTAAACGGTTAATTGCAACCTACGACACGAGTTTCAACTGTGGTATTTATTTTCAACTGTGGTCTGTATCTGTTTGGTAGATACAGACCTTCAAACGGTAAACCATCTAGAAATGCCCCAATAGTGGCCATGCTTCCACTTTAGTATATTTTTCGTTTCATAAAACCAAAGCAACGGGTCAAATGGAGTTAAAACATTTTCCAAGCTGTAGACTATCCTACATCCAAGTAATTAACAGAAATATGCTCAAAAATGCGGACCAACAAATACATTCTACATTTTTCCTTACTGATATGCATGTCCGTAAAGAAAACAAAAGATTTCTAGGACACGGGTTCTTAATGAAAAGCATTTGATCCTAGATCATTGCATTGGGAAAATATTTTTATTTATTTAATATTACAAATAATTTCAAAACGTTATTTTTATTATTTTTATGCTGAAAATTGTGTTTAAAGTTAAAAATGAAATTTTTTATTTGGTAGTTCAGTATCTGAAATCACTAAATACCGACCCAAACTAATTTTGTTTCTGCTTATTCAATGTTAGAAATTTCATCATGAAATTACGGTTAAATGACAGGAAGCAGTCTGTCCAATTAATTCACCGTTAAATTTACGGTTTGGAACATTTTTCTATCTTTACGGGACCTAACCATTTCCAATCAGCTTGGTTAAAAAGCCGTAAATACAAAAGTTTACGGTTTTATAACCATTTAAAAATGGTTTCAAAACAAAATTTTTACCGTTTTTGAACCATTTCGAGGTGTGGAATCTTCGAGGCGTAGGAACCGTAAACGAAGCGTGCGGGAATCGAACCCGGGTGTATTGTATATCATACCAACCTTGCGCTCTAGTCATTCGAAAATCTACACCACGTAAAGCGGCCGTTTATTTAGCAATAAATGTTCTTTTCCAACAGGCAAACTGCCTTAAAATTGAGATTTCAGTTTTTGATCTCATTAAAAGTCATTTTTGGTCTAAATTTACTATACATTGACGAAAATCATTTTTTTTGCTGCAAAAAATAAAAATAAAAACAAGCATTAGCAGCTCAAATTATGGGTTCGCTCATTCGCAAACAGTTCGGGAATCTGATGTCTCCAATGTTTGATTTACGTGTGTATGTGTTTCTATTTAGTAACCACTGCTTAAGCCATTGTTTTTTCTTCTTTTTTTATAGACACAAGCAGATTTGAACTGATAAATATTTATTTATATTTTAACAACAACGTACGACCGGTAAGGTTTCGCAACCAATATCTACGCCCGACTCTTATTGAGCGCTTGAAAATTACGGTTAGTTAAACGTTCTTTATGATAAACAGAGAATAAACGATTTTTTTCAATTAGCGGTTTGAGTACCATCTTTTTATAATGGTTTTTGATCTGTTGTAATTAAGTATGGTAAAATAACAATTGAATAAATAGTTATTTTACTATTTTCTTACGGAAATTTTTAACAGTGTTCCTAATCGATACTTCAAAGGAGCTGTTGCACAATATTTTTCTTTCATAATAAAGTTGCGTACCTGAAGATAGTTGAGTTTTGAAGTTTTGATCAGTAATAATTCACTAAATATGTTTAGAAAACTTTAGAAATGTCATCATCTGTAAATGAGGTTTATAAATCGTAGTGAACGATTTCGTTATCGGGGTTTTCTGCACCTGTGCTGTTAATATTTATATTTAGTGGGCATCGCCGTACCGCTACAATAATAAAAATTGCATTTACAGACAATTATGTTTTAAAAATATATTTAAAGATTTAAATCAGGGAAGCCATCCACTATGTTTTTCATTGCCCTTTAACCAGTAAGTATCATATTCGGGCTAGCAGCCAAATTTCACGCATTCAAGCTATTCGTAACGCGTTCCAGCATCCCCATGCACGCTCCCTCCTTGCTTCTTTGTTTTTGCATTTATCAAGCGAGGGGTATCTATTTCAGGGAACTTAGTGTTTGTCTAAGTTTTGTTTTATCTTCCTTTATTTTTGTGTATATTCTTGAGTGTACCATTTCACATTGTTTTGATATTGTATGATTGATTTTGGTACTTTTTTATGGTGTTGCACGGTTTCTCATTGTTGTCTCATGTCATATAGCGCTTAATGCATACTCTTAAAGTTTTGCATTCTACTGTGATTTGGTGTTTTACAATAACCTGTATTTTTTATGTTTTTTTTTTTTTTTTTTAATGGTTTTCATAAATTTGCGGTTGGTCGAGCTCTCCCGGAACCCCATTTGCTCCCGAGGGCTTGCACTCGGGGGCATCTAAAAATACGATAGGCCAGAAAATGGCAGGTGCGGGGGGTTTCTGGGCGCCCTGTGACAAGTAAAATAATATGTAGGTTAAAAAAAAATGTGGGAATAAACTAAATTTTAAGAATTCTAAATGCTGTAGAATCACGTAGTTTAAGGAAGCCCTCAAAAGTATTACTCGTTAAATATTAATTTATTCGCACTTGTTTTGAGGTTACATAATGCTAACTAAAATACCATAACTTCCAAATATCTATCAAAAACTTTAAGATTTTGTTATAGACCCATAGTGCTAACTCCCACAAGGGGATGAATAAACTTGGCATTTCCCTTTCTCTCTTCGTAGCAATTACGTTTTTGCAGATGCATTGAGCGTGAATTTTAATATGGAAAAATTGTCAAAATAAAAACATGGGAATGAAGTTTGCTGAACTGAGAATTTCGAATAAAAAACAGTTTGTCCAAATCTGGTTTTGCTTTTAAAAGTTATTAGCGGGACATACTGACCGACAGACATACATTTCACATCTTTACATTAAAATTTTAATTACTTATTGTAACATATTTTTGTTTATAGATTCATTTTTTTGAGACATTAAACCTTCTTTATAATTTTTTTAAATGCTTATCTTTCTTTTTTTTCACTTTCATAAAAACGTACGTTAAAAACGAATAATCATTTTAATTACGTTTTTTTTCTGGTTACTTTTCACACAGTAAGCAAGAAGCTCTAAACGTCTGCAATAACATAACATGTTGTCAAGATTAAAATTCCCTGAAAATCAAACGCTCATTTATTTTACGACTTGGCATCTAGACAAACAACTATACATGGCTCCAAAATCGCATTTTTACGAAAGAAAAAACAATTTGCACACACATTTCCACTAAAGAACTTTCTATTTTGTTATTGACTAAAAACAGTTATATTTCATGAATGTTTTTGTTTATGATACAGGAATACATTAATATGTAAATATAACGATTTACGGAGATATTTTTCAAAATGTGCCTCTGAGAAACATTTCATGCTTATTCGATGTCGTAAAGTTTGAAGTAGAGAGGGCTTACTGGGTACAGTTTGAAAACTTCATGGATCAAAAAATGGTATACCTTAAGATATCCTTGAAAAGCAGAGAACATAAATTTATTCTTAAGAAAACATAACATCAGAATGATTACATGAGAAGTTATTGTTTTTCGTGCACTGTAGTGTTGTCCAAGTAAGTTTTTTTGTTTGCGGATTCAATTTCAAGCTGGAAATAGATCAAGTAGAAACTAAGCCATACTATCAGGCGCAGCGTTTTACCACTGTTTCCATAGATATTAATCAATTACCTTTCCTATGTGATAGCTGTAAGTTACTCATGTAAGATGTTATCAGAAGATAGCATTCTAATAAAGTGAATTTACATCAAATTGGCGATAACTGTCGCTCTTTCGCCAATGCATGTTTCCTCCATTATTCTACAAAGAAAGTGAAAATGCCTTTTTCTAAAACAGAAAGAGAGAAACGTTCTAAATATTGCTTTGGTACAACGGGGGGTAAAAAGGAAGAAATAGAAATGGAGAGCAAAAATGGTGTTAGTTTGAGGAAACTACTAAACAGAATGTACTTCATGCTTTTGCTGTTGTTAGGGAATAATAGTTGTAGTGAAAATCGTAATTTTTTTACACAAACAGATATGATTTAAAAAAAATAGACATTCCATTTTCAATAATCTTTAAAAATAAATTTTCTTGTGGCATAAAAGGAGATGCATAAACAACCTTTTATTTGAACTAGTACACTACATTCGTCCCGGTGAATAGGAAACCGTATGTTTTCAGAATTCACAGAAAATAATGCCACCGATTTGATTTCATCATTTTATTTTCATAAGAAACCCTTCATGGATTTGATATGCTCAATACCTATATCTGTGCTTGGGGAGATGTTTTCTGGTTGCTTTCTTTGCATACTCCTTTTCCTTTTAGTTCTGTTCAGTGCAAAGGTGCACAAAAGATAATCAAAACGCTTTTCTTGAAATGCGTCATGAATCTTTTAATAATAATACTAAAATGTTAGGTTTCTGTAGCATTTTGTTGTTTTCTATCGAAAAATGTGTTATGCGTTTAACAAAGGCTGGACAACTGTCAGTTTGGTTTCTATAGGGAACAATGCGCAGAAGAATAAGTAAGGGGAAAACATTTCCAAAAATATATATAATTTTAGCAAATAATATTTTTTTACAACTTTCTATAATGTGAAAAATCGGCTTCAATGTATAAAGTGATATCTTTTAATTCGGAAAAAACAATTTAGTGTTGAATGCTTCTTAATCAACTGAGGATCAATTTTTAATCTTTGACATGTTTTTAGGATTTCAATAAATCGTACCGTGTATTAAATTTTCAAATGACCGTTTTAATACTAAGCTATCGTGTGATAAAATTATTTACATTACACATTTTTTTTGTAAATACGCGTCATTTTGTAGCACTATAGATAAATTAAATCGTGATATGATCATGTCTCGTTACTATATTATATTTTCATTCATGCTTACATTCTTATGTGAATTTTTGGAATGAAAATACATGAAGTCAGTTTGAAAGTGCAACTCTATGAAATAATACTTAAACTGAATTATTTACATTTGCCGCATTTATCTTGTAAATACGTGTCATTTTGTAGAGTTATAGATACATTAAATTGTAAAGGATCATGTATTTTTACAAAATGGTGTTTTGCACTCATGCTTACATTATTATGCAAGCAAGAGTAAAAATGAAATGAAGTCCGTTTCAAAGTGGAACTCAATGTACTAATAATAAATTAAATTTAAAAAATGTATCTTTTTTTTCTCTTTAAGTAAAAGTTAAGTTTTTTGAAAGTGAATTGAGTTTTAAAATGCTTTTAAATAAAACTCTAGAATATTTCTTAAACATACCAGCATATTTAAATACGATTTTGAAAAAATATGCTTTATGTTTAAATCGAATTTTTATTTGTACTAGCATTTTTTACAATGTATGAAATTAACCTTACTGTTTTAGGTTGTTGTACAAATAAAAACCTTAAAGATGAATAACTTAAAAATAATGTTTATTATTTTTCTCAATTATTTAGCATTTTGGAATGAAATGAGAACAAAAAGTTTCGTCTAAAACTATACGAGCATACTTTCTCGTATATTCCAACTACAAATTTATAATCTAGCTATCTTCCTCTCTACTTATCATTAAGCTTTAGTTCTGAATGAATGAGTGAATGAATACGCAACAATTAATGCATATTCATTCATTCACGCATTTATGTATTTATTTTTTCAGTTATTCACTCATTTATTCATTCGTTTAATGATTCTTTCACTCATTACTTTATTTATTCATTCATTCTCTCACTCATTCATTTATTCATTCATTAATTCAGAAAGATCCTTGATAAACCCGATCAAAACATCTCATAGGAAGATAGGAATTTCAACCAGAACTAAACTATCCTCTCTGTACATGTTCTACGGCCAAGCAGCTTTTCGATAAAGTTTGTTCCAAGCAAAGCCGTCTGCTAGATTAGGATTTGTGTATAGGATTGAAATTTCTCCTTAGGCTTAGCGCCTACGGAGAAATTTCAATGCCATTTTTTTTTTTGAACTGTTCAAAAATGAACAAAAATTGTTCAAATCAAAAAAAAAAAAAAAAATTCATGACGGGAGTTTTTTCCAATAACCTTCCTCATAGGAACTTCGATCTTATGCCCAGTGTTTACATAATTTGCTTAACTTTTTCCCATAGCCGCTAATGTTAAGATTTGTTCAACTGTTCAAAATTTAATGAAAAATTGTTCAAATCGAAAAGTAAAATATGGAAATGAGATGTCCTCGCCGAGATCTTTCGAATGCAAAAAAGGAAAAAAAATCTTTCGAATAGTACAATTACCTCAAGAATTATTAGGGGGAGACCGACAGACTGATAAACAGACAGGCAAACCAACAAACACACATTTCCCCATCTCAAAAGCCTACTTTCAAATTTTTTATTTTTCAATCTTTATTTAATTACTTCACTTATTTTTGACTTTTCTTTACTTTTAACGATATTTTTACGATACATTAAGCCTTCTTTCACACTTCATTTATTTTCATTTTACTTTTTACGGGTAGGTAGGCTAAAAATAGCAAACTACGTTCAAAGTTGCAAATACCATTATGAAACTTATCAAAATCTGCTATTTTTTGAAAGCATGAAAAACTGCTGAAACAATTTATATTTAGTTTTTAAGTAAAATCAAGTAGAAAACATTTTTCTGTTGTAAAGAAAAGGATTTCACAAACAAGGTGGGACATCCATATATCTTCAGGCGAAATGCAATTATTTTGGAATTTCTTTTGTTAAGAGCACAAAATAAACTACACAACAATTTTCACTATTTTCTAAGACAGGCGCACACGGTAACAGCATTAGATAAGATTTCAAACTTCAAGCGCATAGTAGCATTGGAATATACCATTGACATATATATATATATATATATTATATAAAGTCAATTACGGAAAATTGACTTCAAAAGTACACATTTTTGATAGGTCAAAACTGTGTATTAAGAAAATTACACAAATTCAAGATACGGATGATTATGAGCAAAGATTGTGACAACTTCAATTCCTGATTGCTTTATGAAACATTTAGAGTACTAAAACAACTTTTGTTAATAAAGTTATCGTTTTAAATAAAAAATGTTAGAATAGCTCGTACTAAATAGAAATCTTTTATTATGCAGTGACTTTAATATATACAGAGTAAAAGAAATGACTGCTAATATTGTGCCAAAACTAAAAAGAGAGCATGTGCATAAATCACATAAAATAAAAATTTTTGAATAAACCATGAGATAATCTTTTCGTTGACTTTGATTAAGCGTGCAACAATTTTCTTGAGCATTAAATTCCGACATTATCAAGTACATGACGTTTTTATCAATGTGTTCTTTCCACATCGAATAAGCCTTTTTTCGAACAATTCAACAAACCTCTTAATTAGCTGTAATTTTATTACTTTCGAGATGGAAATTAGGTTACTCTACTAGGCTGCCATCAAATGCGAGACTTTATGTCAAAGTTAGTTTTATTTTTCGCTTAGAACTGTTCTTTGAATTCTTTCATTGGTTTTGACAATTCTCTTCAATAATGCAATTGCAAGCTTCAGGATTGAAAGCTCCGTTTTGTATAATTATTTATTGAAATTGCAATAAGTATTTAAGTTAGGCAATTTAATTTAAGCCTTGACTCATGACTCCTTATTAAAGTTTTTTCTTTCATTTTTGGAATATAGTTGTTGTACTGAGCTTTTGTATTCAAGTTATATAATTGCAGTTATAAATGAAACTTCAATTTTATACAGAAATATATTTATATTTATTTATAACTCAATAAAGAACTTGAATTTGAATAATGTGTAGTGATCAATCAATTGCAATTTGTGATATAATTTTAATAACGGAAAGGGACAAGGCTTTTTGGCTGCTCATAAAAGTAAGCTGCATGTAAAAAACAAAAGGCAAGGAAATAGTAAAAAAATGGAGTTACAGATGGTAAAAATAAAAATAATATATAATAATAGCAACTGATAAAACTACAACCACTCCCGTAAGTCTAAGAGTTGCTAAAATTGAATCAGTTGAATTGCATAAGTTCGCATGATTAGTGGCAAAATTTTACAAAATAGGTAAGCTAATCCGGGTGTGAAACTATGCAGCCTTAATAAGTAAATCCATCTTAGAAGGCAAAATAATAACAATTATAATAAACATTTTAATAGGTTTAAGTATGTATTCTTAACCTTCCATTTTTAAATCTTCAAGTGCCACTAGATGCTCAGCAGTTCTTTGATAAGAAGTTTTATGCCGCATGTTTACGACTTCAAAGAAATTTTTATTCAAAAGTGCTTTGTTATATACATTAAAGAGAAATATGTACCATTCAACATACTTCTAAGCTGTTAAATGCAACAAAATATTTTCCTATTAATGCTCTAAAATTTGCATTACGCAGAATATAAAGCGTTTTTATACCAAAAAAATAAATAAAAGTTACTTTGTGAATGACGTGGTGAAAAAATAGTGTCCCTATTTTATATGTGCAATATTACCTCATAGATTCAGGTTACATAAAACTTCCGAATTAGTTACAGAGCCAGCGAAACGTTATACTCATGAAATAAAGTAATGCCTTATACACTGGTGAAATTAATTTAGAGAATTTGCATATTTCATCGAATTGCATGAAAATAACTAAACTGAAGGGCTTTATAAGCGCGTGGAGGGTAAGACGAATTTCGATTGCTAGCACACCTGGGCCAATTTCGTGGTTGCAGAAATCGGTTAAATTCACATCGGAACAGTAAAAATGAGTAACCACCAACGTTTAGATGATGGAATGAGGTAGTGAATTGTAGTTAGGCTATAGGCAGGCCAATCGCAAGTCCATATATGCAGATAGTTTAATTTTACGCCCAGCGGCGTGTGTAACCGATATAAACAGTTCCAAGATACTAGATCCATCGAGAGAAAACCTGGGCAAGGTCGTCCGAGAGCCAAGACGGCCAGGGAAGATCGCCATTTATACATTTTAGCGAGGCGTAGCAGAGTGGCTACAGCTTCTCAGCTCTCTCGGGGTCTGTATGCAGCCACAGGAACCCGTGTAACAAGGAAACTGCTTTTAAAAGACTGAATGAGAGACGGTTGTTTGCCAAAAGAGCGGCTGTTTGCATCCCGCTCACGCCTACGTGCAGGAGAGTCCGATTAGCATGGTGCAGGCAGCATAGTGATTGGAGTATGGAGCAATGGGCTGCCGTTCTGTTCACCGACAAGTCCAGTTTTAGCCTAAACACCGATTCTATCCGTACTTTTATATAGCCAGGGACCTCTACCTACCCTCTAATGTCCGCGAAATCGACAATTATGGCGATGGCGGGGAAATGGTCTGGGCAGATATCATGTTGGATGGCCGCACACCTCTCCACATCTTTGACAGAGTCTGACAGGTGTGAGGTATAGGAAGGAGGTCTTGGAGCCTATGTTCGCATTTTCCGGGGTTCAGTGGCCCCCCGAGTTCATCTTATGGACGATAACGCGAGGCCACATAGAGCTCTTCTGGTCGACGAATTTCTCGACAGTGAGGATATTCGCCCGATGGATTGGCCAGGCAGGTCTCCAGACTTCAACCCTATAGAGCATGTCTGAGACACTCTGAGGTGGGCAATTGCAACTCGCAACCCCCCTCCGAGAAACATCCAGGAAATGAAAACATCGTTGGTGAATGAGGTGGACCAATTGCCACAGGCACTGATAAACTGCCTTATTTGCAATATGACATCACGCTGCAAGGTGTGTATAGCTGTAAGAGGGGACCACACCCCCTATTAACCTCTCCGTGCGGTGGCCGGAGTAGAATAGCGCCGACGTAGTTATGCGTGTCGTAAGAGGCGACTAAAATAGCACTATCCGATCCGGGTGACGTAAGGCTTGCTTTGTAGAATGACTATGGCCCCAGATCAGTAAAGCAGGTAGGCAACGCTCTGTCAGCCCAGCCCTTTATGGCCGGTGCTGGTTTTCAAGTGTCTAGAGAGTTTGTGGGGAGAGCAGGAGATGGCGCTGCGGCCGCACCCCCTCGTATTGGGGGTAGTCTGTGAAACCGAAAAGGTATAAACAGTATGGCCGTAGTTAGCTTTGATTACCCCCTATTAACCCATTTCTTTTGTGTATTCGGCAACTGCTGTTTCACTCCTTCAGACTCCTATGAGTGTTACCCACAAAAATGTGTGTCTATTATAACTGTTGAATGTTTATTTTGTGTGTAGTATATCAACCTATGTTCACACCAAATTTTATTAAAATCTGTCCAGTACTACCGGAGATCGTAGATCAAATATGAAAATTCTCTTAATTTCTTACACCAGTGTAAAAAATAGATACATAAAACATTGGTGTAAAACTGTCAGCAGCGGTAATATTAAACGCATTGTAGAAAAAAAAAAGTTATCCTGAACGACTTAATTATGCTGTTGTTTCTAATGCCACTTGGATATTCAAGCTCCCTTCGTAGAGCGCCTAGGAATTAAGGCAGTAAGGAGCGCATTCCGTCTACAGATGAGCACCACAACGATGGAAGTACGACTTGGCTCATTATGTATTTGGACGACACCAGATGCCGCCACCACAAAAAGTCACCTTCCTTTATTGACCTGAGAGTGAAGGGAAGGGAAATTCTTTACCCTCCGGGTACCCTCCGATCTGCCTCGGGATTTTAGGGTCACGGATTTTACAGGCACGTATCCCCAAGTGTATATGGTGGGTTTTCAGCGGCTCGGGTATCGAACCCGAGATCTTTCGATCTGCAGCTCGACATCCTAACCACTAGGCTACTAATGCCCCTACGACTTAATTATCCATTATCGGACTTTATAACTTAAAAAGATTACATAAATTCTGATTTTCTTTTTTTTTCCAACGAAATGTTTTTAACAATCGAAAGGAGTAAGTTTAATAAATGTATATTAAAATGCGTTTTTCACTTTTAAGGAAATATTTAAGGAAGAAGGCTGGACAACTTTAATAATCTTGTTATTTTTTTTGCTTACATTTACCAGCAATGTTTTACAGATTTGCATATACAATTTCAATTCCACGCTCAGTTTCACAAAATTTCATCTCCTCACGAAATAAATTTTAAACATAGCTAATTGCTGTCATGTATCGAAAAATATATTAGGCCTAACATTACTTAAACTGCACTAATATTTACTAAGAAAAATGATTTTTAGGGTCAAATTATTTTAAATCGTTTTATATACTTTTATGAGTTGTAAGAAATCAGATTCCATCTTTTCCACAGTGGTTCACCCTATGTGCTTGTGTAGACAAAAACATTTGAAATAGAAACTATCATCATGGAACTGTACAGCTAAAAAAAAATAACTTATGTACCAAATTAAAGATAAAACTGCAAATTCTTGTTAAAAAATACTTGATGTATTTTTAACGTTTTTCTTTGTCTTTTCTCCTCCCTTTCTGTCCCTCTCTTTTTTTTTTTTTTGAAAAAATAGGAAAATCGTCCACAATCGCCCCCTTTTCTCGTACTTTGAAAATATTATAGCTATTTAGCAGCTTTTCATTTGTATGACGTTGTCTTTTGCTGTGAAATAATTCCTAAGATTGGTGCTAACAGAAAAAATTGAGGATAATGCTTTGAGGGTAATTCGAGATAAAAATTGAGGGTTTGAGCTTGCTTTTATACTCATAATTTCGTGGTCATTACATAGAAGCTCTATAATTGAAATATTCAATAAATAGAAAATTCCTAATTCAAAGTTATTTTGCGTCTTGCAAATGCAATCTATCTTCCATTTAGGTTTACTTGTTAAATGGGAATGCTAAAGGGATTTTTTAAATTTCGAAAGTTTCATCTACTTAATAGCAATTTCTCTAATGGTATTAGTCTTTTCAACGTTTTTGAATTTCACTTTCTACGATTGCTTTCGTATTTTATTTTTAAAATGCACACGCTTCATTCTTTTTTTCTTTCCACTTTTTCCAGTATTGAAATATTATTTATAGCATAACAAGAAACATATTCGAACTATTCCTTATTTTTCTTTTCCATTATCTCTATATATTATTTCTCTAGCCTGTTTTTTTTTTTTGTCGGTCCACGAGATCTTCCTTATTCCTTTATCAAGTTCCCTGATTAACCCCTCATTTTAACGCTTATCGTGCCGGCTAATTGCGAAAAATAGACCCACGGTCTAAAAATGTACCGTTTTTTTGTACTGTAAGAAGAGGTCCTTTAATGAATGCCAAATTAGTGTTGTGCATGCTGGTGCCCCCTCTAAAAACAATAAACTCTTCTGTTTCTCTTGTGTAGAAAATTGGACAGTTTTAGCTGCGTCTGTGTGTTAAACTTATTCAATCGTTAGGCTCTCCACATTCATTTACATCAGTGGTCGGCAACCCGTCGATCGCGATCGACTGGTCGATCTCGAGCTCATTTTCGGTCGATCGCGGAACAGTTTTGAAAAGAAAAAAAAATCAAATGACTTTTGGATCAGAAGGCGAACTTTCCCCCCCCCCCCCCCAGAAAATGCTTATTAATTTGTCAGACCATTCGTTGGACATAAAAGAACTTGCAACAATATGGAATGTCAGTCATCACATTAGCTGTGCTCTCGGTGGGTTAATTAAAATATGTAACGGAATTTCCCATGTGTGTTTTATTTAAAAAGCAAAACAAAACAAATTACCAGTATTTTATCAATTTAAAAAGAAATAATAAGTTAGTGTTTATGAGTTTAATAATGAGTTTTTTTTTTTTTAACGTGAGTTGACGGTTGTTGACACAGCAATATTTTAGAAATTTTAAAGTCGGTATTTTATGAGCATCAAAACCTGTTCTGACAGGAATTAACCTATAATTTGAAGACAGTCGCAGCCCCAACTTGTCCTATTAACTATTGATACTGCATGTACCCCCCCCCCCCCCGGTCCTCTGAGTCGATGTTGGCGTTTGCCGTACTTGGAAAGTAGATCGTCAGCTAATTTAGGTTGCCGACCGCTGATTTACATTATGAATGTGTAGAGCTTAACCAAACAACAGTAACTATAAAAATAATTTAACTTTGTGCAAGTAAACAATAATAATAAAATTACACGTTAATTTAAAGCACAAATGAGCAATAAAATGCAGACATATGTTTCGGGATTGCTTGGAATCCCTTTTTCAATGCGACAGGGAGCTTCTAGATGCAAAACATCCAAATGAAGCAGACAGAACAACAAAAACAAAGCTTATATAGCCTAAGAATTAACTGTAAACCAATGAGAATAAAGGCAGCGTGAAGTGGAAGTAGAAGTAGCAGGAAGACACCAATAAGAGAGCAACAAACGAATCCAGTTGAAAGTACAGGAAGTAAAAAGGAATATCAATAAAAATAAAGCAAAAAAGACGACAGCATGCATAAAAATTGCAAAAATAATAAAATAAAATACAAAGAATAAAATTGAAATAAAAATAAGTACAGAAACTACCAAAACAAAATGCAAAACAAAGTACACATGTAAAGGAGGGGGAGGGGAGGGAGGGGGGAAGGAGAAAAATAGACACAAAAAAGGAAAACAACAAGAAAACATAGAAAGAACAACAAATTAAAGAAATTCCAGCCAGACCTGTGAAAAATAAGGAGTTGAGGAAGAATCATTAACCAAATTAGAACTATTCCTGTTAATATGATAAGCTTCCCAAAAGTCAAGCTCTAAAGGGGAAGAACATTTTTGAATAATTTTACCAGAATTGAAATCAAAAGAGTGGTTGGAATTCCAACAATGTTGAGCAATGCTAGACTTATTTAACTCTTGCTTTCGTACATAACCTTTATGCTCATTTAAGCGAATTTTCAGAGCACGTTTTATCTGCCCAATGTAAGAAAGGCCGCAACGGCAACTAATTTGGTAAATACCCCAAGTGTTAAGTTGATCGACAGGATCCTTAAGAGAAGAGAAGGAAAGTTTGTTACTAGGAGCAAAAACGACTTGAATTGAAACCTTTTTAGGATTTTAGCAATACGGAAACTGACAGAATGAAAGAATGGTAACACAACCAAATTCTTTCTAGAAACCACATTATTGGGGCCAGAAGTTTTCTTAGAAAGTTTGTTATGAATAGAATCAATTAAAGAGTGAGAAAATCCTCTATCAACAGCTACAGCTTTCAGATAGTTGAGTTCAATCTTGAGAAGCTCAGGAGAAGAGCAAATATTAATAGCACGATGGACCAGAGCATTAAAAGCCGAATATTTTTGGTTGGGAGGATGAGACGACAGTCTGTGAGGAGGTAAAGAAACAGCAAAAGGTTTACGATAGACAGAAGTAGTGAAAACTACTTCTGTCACTACTTCTGTCTATCGTATAACACTTGGGGTATTTACCAAATTAGTTGCCGTTGCGGCCTTTCTTACATTGGGCAGACAAAACGTGCTCTGAAAATTCGCTTAAATGAGCATAAAGGTTATGTACGAAAGCAAGAGTTAAATAAGTCTAGCATTGCTCAACATTGTTGGAATTCCAACCACTCTTTTGATTTCAATTCTGGTAAAATTATTCAAAAATGTTCTTCCCCTTTAGAGCTTGACTTTTGGGAAGCTTATCATATTAACAGGAATAGTTCTAATTTGGTTAATGATTCTTCCTCAACTCCTTATTTTTCACAGGTCTGGCTGGAATTTCTTTAATTTGTTGTTCTTTCTATGTTTTCTTGTTGTTTTCCTTTTTTGTGTCTATTTTTCTCCTTCCCCCCTCCCTCCCCTCCCCCTCCTTTACATGTGTACTTTGTTTTGCATTTTGTTTTGGTAGTTTCTGTACTTATTTTTATTTCAATTTTATTCTTTGTATTTTATTTTATTATTTTTGCAATTTTTATGCATGCTGTCGTCTTTTTTGCTTTATTTTTTATTGATATTCCTTTTTACTTCCTGTACTTTCAACTGGATTCGTTTGTTGCTCTCTTATTGGTGTCTTCCTGCTACTTCTACTTCCACTTCACGCTGCCTTTATTCTCATTGGTTTACAGTTAATTCTTAGGCTATATAAGCTTTGTTTTTGTTGTTCTGTCTGCTTCATTTGGATGTTTTGCATCTAGAAGCTCCCTGTCGCATTGAAAAAGGGATTCCAAGCAATCCCGAAACATATGTCTGCATTTTATTGCTCATTTGTGCTTTAAATTAACGTGTAATTTTATTATTATTGTAACAGTAACTATATTTTAAGTCAGCGGTTCCCAAACTTTTTTCTTCGCGTACCACCATTTTTCTTGCGAACCATTTTGCGTACCACTGCTATATAAATTTATTAAATCGAATAGAAGATCAACAGATTTATAGATCGATTTCTTTGCCCATACGCGCACCACCTAGAGAGGCTTCGCGCACCACTAGTGGTACGCGTGCCACAGTTTGGGAACCGCTGTTTTAAGTAATGAAACTGTTTCGTGATTGTATTTTAGTGCTATGTATACTAATAATAGAAATAATTGCCATTAATATTTTGATTATTTTATTATTTTCAATATCTAAATAATAGTAGGAAAAAATTGAAACAGCTATTTGTTGATGTGTTCAATTACAAGTCTTCTTTTGTACTAACACTCGTTCACTTTTTCCTATTCTTCATTGTGTTCTTTCTCTAAATGAGTGCGGAATTCCGCACGGGTGAACTAGTTGTAATTAAATTACAGTAGTTTGTACTGAAGTTTATGTAATTTGTTTATGTAATCTGTGTTGAAATAATATCCTCTTTTTAACTGTTAAAAATTTTCAAACTCCATTGTAAGAGACTCCTATGAAACACACACGCACACAGAAGCATTATTCCGTAATTTTTATTCCTTTAAATTCAAAATACATATCTAATTATTAATTAATAATTGAGTTTTTCAAGTTTTTTTAGAATCAATTTGATATTGTACGTATTTTAATAAATTAAAAGTTGAAGATCAAAATGTAAACTATGCAAAAACTTTCCTTTTTTTAAATATGATTAAAAGAGCGTACTATAGTGCTTATAAATTTCAGGTCACATAAAACTCCCTATTTAATTACATATCTTAGCAACCAAAGCATGTGGAAAATGCATTACATATTATAAAATATCAATTTTCGTCTTTTGAAGCAATGCTGAAATTAATCAAAACTAGTGAATTTAATGTTTGGATAAATGCAGAGTATTTTCAATAATAATAGTTTGTGTAAAAAGAGAGCATTAATTTAAAAACACAGCCTTTACATTTATTTGAATGCAATAAAATAAAAAATATATATTGCTAATTTAAAACGAAAGATATTTTCCGTGTAATTACCAAAATAATAATATTTTCCTAAATTTTTCAGTGCATCCTAAATATTCTTAAACACACATGGAGTGTAACACTTTTCTTTTTGTATAAAAACATAAATTTCCCTTTGAAGTTCCTGTTTCAGCTTCATTCCTAATAAAATTAGTAAATTGGATTCTCTAAAATAAAAACTTAATTTAATTATCTTGTGAAGTATCACCCTAAGCAACATAGTCGGTAGTCCTTAATAATTAATTTTACAGCCCAATTTAACATCATACTATGTTTTATAAGTAAATTTAAGTTCTTTTTTATTTGTTGATTTTTCTTAAAATAACATTCAATTTGAGTGAATAGTAATAAATTAGTATTATTTATCTTTCTAGTTGCTAAAATGATTTTTAGGTATAACATTGAACCCATCAGGTACAGAAAATATATATTGGAACAAAAATATATAGCAAAACTGTTGGTGAAATCTCCGTAGAAGTTATGTTGAAATAACTAACGAGCATTGTATTAAAATGAAAGTACAGTGAAATCTGTTCAAGTTGACCACTTGCAGTGCAGCACTTTAGTGGTCAACTTAGACAGGTGGTCAACTTACAGAAGGTGAGGTAGAGGGTGAAGGGCTAATTCCGTTCCTGACAAAAGTGGTCAACTTAGACAGGTGGTCAACTTTACAGGTTTTACTGTACGTTGGAAAAAAGTCTTCTTGAACCTTTCACCAAAAAAAAAAAAAAAAAGAAAAGTTTGAAATTAAAGAAAAAAACCTGCAACCAACATTTGATACTAAGTTCAATCATTATAATGGTGTAGTTTCACCTACTTTTACCATGAATGTGAAACCATTATAATAGTTCTAATTCAGTACCAAATGTTATTTGGTTGCAGATAAATTTCACTATTTATTTTCATATTTTTGGTGAAGGGTTGTAATAGATTTTTTTAGGGTAAGAACTTTTAATAAATTTAGTAGGATTATGTAACAAAATGATGTGGAAAAATTAGGTTAACTTGATCAAGATAAGGATTGATATAAATAGTGCAATTTGCACGTTTCCCGCATTTGTAGTTACCTGAAAGTATCACATTTTTATGAAACGGTTGTCTCCCAAGGTAAAATGAATAAGGAGAAAAAAAAAGGGAAAACAAATGGTGATTTTAAAAAAGAGTGAGAAATAGTGTAAGAATATATTTTACGACAAGTGTTTTTGTATAGTTGATTTTTATGGGAATGTTATAGTTGTACTTGCATTTTCTATTTTGTATTTCGTAAAAATAATAAACTTTAGCTTAGTTTTTAATTCGCTTACGCTTTTTAAATTTTTTTCAATAATGTTATTAATTACTTACGTTATTAACCTTTTACACGCCAATGTTCTAATATTGGAACATCAACTCTAAAATTCTGTGAAAAAATCCAATTTTATCGGCATTGGGCCGCAAAAATTTCTGTGTGTATTTGAACTATTGATTGATTTTTTGATATAATTATTATATTACTGAAAGTAGTATTATCAACAATTAAAAAATTGTAATTTATTCATTTTTTGTAATTTTTATCAAGCAAAACTAAAAAAATCATACAAAATTTGAAATTTAATTAAAAATTTCACAACTAAGTGAGAACAATTAAAAATAGTCGTATTGTTAATTGAACATGTTTTATTAAAAAAAAAAAAATATGTTAATATAGCTTTTATTGGCGATGAAATTTGCATGTTCCAAAAATGGAACATTGGCGTGTAAAGGTCTACGTTTTAACACATTACAGTTATTTTGGTTACATTGCATCAAATAAATAAAGACATTTTTTTAAATGTTGGAACTCATGGTAAATGTTAGGCAAATGTGTTTAATGACTGTTTATTTACATTCTGTTCCCGTCTGTTCCTCCCCCCCTCCCATTTCCAAATTCCGCAGAAACCAAATTTCTTTCCAAATTCCTGTAACCTGAAGGGAAGCACTTGACCTGAAGGGGATTAGTTTTCTCTGAAAACCCCAAATGTTTTTTGATAGCAAGACTTCGTTTATGACTTAGGAGTAAAAATTAGAAGATAAAATAAATAGTTCAAGGATAAAATAGTTCATCATGGTGGTGCTAGTGGAGACAATACAGAGAAACACATGTTTCGGGAATCACGAGAAAGACTTTCAGCTATTTTTCTTCTCTGCAATTTTTCTCAGTTAGTGAGTATGCCAGCCGATGTTTGTCTAATATATATGGCTGACACTGCTGGCTGGATTTTACATTTGCACAAATGTGCAACAGCAGAATTGTCCCATCTCTATTTTGGGAGGGAGGTGACCTTTCATTTACTTCGCATGAAACCGAAAATGCATTGTGTCCCTGGACCTTAAATACATCCTTTTGAAGATTTAAGAAAATCTGATGCACATTATTTTGTGCCTACATCACAAGGAGTTGTGCTGTATGCAAGAAGAATACTACAAAAAAATGTTTTGAGTGCGACAAAAGACGGCGTGAAGCATGCTTTCCTAGCTACCATGGACAGTGGAAAAAATACAGGACATTGAATCCGCGAGCATTTATAATAACTATTATATTTTGTTTCAAAGAATTTTAGTAAGATTTGTTATTCATATATTATTCAACTTTTCATTCACATTATACTTCGTGTTTTCCAAAGAATGGCACAGTGATTCATACTGCTTTTCTAATGTGAATTTATTTCCGTTTGTTTATTTTTAATGCCTTCAAAAGATAATAAATAATTTTATTTCTCTAATTATAACTCCAGGTTATCAGCAACAAATTATTCTTAGAATTCAATTTGTTAGACTTTATTATTTGAAGCTTCGTTACATATGCAGAACATCTATAGCTGAAGAGCTTCATGAAAACTATCCCTGGAATTACGATAAAACTTGGCTATTTTCCCCTGGAAGTAGTGCTAATCACAAAAATCTTATGTAATTTGCCTACAATTTTTTTAACATTCCTCAAATAATCATTAGTTCACTTAAAAAGCGCAAATTAACTTTTTCTAAAACATGTAAAAAAACTAAGTGTTACCCGCCAATGTTCCATTTTTGGAACATGCCAAAAATTATGTACAAAAATTTTTTTTTTGAATAAAAAACTTACTCATAGTTCTTATATTTGCTTTATAAAGTGATTTTTAGCAGTAAATAGTTTGTGGCATGTTCCAATCATAGTGCGGCGTTTAAAGGGTTAAGTTAATTTGATATAATTGCTAAGGGGCAGTTCATAAATGATGTTACGTTTTTTTACCATATATTTGACCCCCGTCCCCCCTTTGTCACAATATGTCAGACTTCAGCGGACGCCCTCCCCCCCTTTGTCACATGTCACGCTATGTTTCATAATGCATGATGTTACACTTCTTGTTACCCCCTCCCCTCCCCTTGTCACACTTTGTCACAATTTCACGAACCCCCTCCCCCCTCGAAGCGTGACATCATTTATGAATGATCCCTAAAGCACTGAACGTTTACTGGAATTTTGCTGGAACGGTTCCGTCCAGAACATTTCTAACAAACTTGTTGGATAAATATTCTAATTTCATCTTCCTCATTTAGTTCCATAAAAACTGGTCCATTTCATCTAAAAAAATGAGAGTTATTTAGATAATGCAAAGACGATACCGAATTGTCACAGTTAAGATCATTCTTTTTTTTTTAATTTGAAAGCTTACAATCGTAGCAGAATCCATTTTATAGAAACAAAAATAATTGAAAGTGTATCAGGAAAGTTTAAAGCAATAATTTTTTCATTAGTTTTGTTAAATGCATTTGTTTATGGTTTGATCACGGCATGCAATAGAAGACTACGTTAACGCGTTTTCTATAACATTCAGATCAGAATATTTAATGAACTGTTCCAACAGTTGCACGTAATTTGCCTCTGGGTTCATAATTATGAGAAATTTGAATCGTTAGGGATCATGGTCATGACTGACGAGGTTATAAAAGGTCGTTATGACAATCAATGCATGGATTTCAGTAGTGCCAAGAATGTAGAACTGATTCAGAAAACAAGACATTCTTACAAGCAATTTGGAATGAAATATTTTATTTAGCTTCACTGGCGAAATATAATCACGAAAAGAAAGCACTAATAAAACATAAAACTTATTCTGAATTTTACATGAATGTGTAATAGCTAATCGGGACATAATTTCAGGAAAATATTTTCTATTTCTTCCTAAAACGCAATTTATTACAACTAAAAAATTATTATATTGTTTCAAAATTTTGATTGTCTTTACTCGAATCAAATTATAAATTTGTGTTAACTAAACGACACATTTTTGTTAACGACATTTGCGCATTTTCGTACAAATTTAATGTAACAAGACGCAAGAGAGCACTGTATGACCCAACAGATTGCTTTCATAAGCGTGGAAGATGAATTAAATCAATGACTGGCAGTTTTCCAGGAAATATTTTATTAATTAATTTTGTACTTATGTCCACCAGACCCCTACCTGTTAACCGAAGATTTAGGATTGCTTTCGTATGGAGCTCGTGGCCAACTGATTAAACAACACATTTTTGTCTGCAACATTCACGCATGTTCTAGCCCATTCAATGTAACAAGACCCAAGATATCACTTTATGACCCACTACATTGTTTAGTATATAAGCGTGGAAGATGAAGCAAATCAATGACTGACAGTTTAAAGCTAAATGTTTTATTAATTAATTTTGTACTCATTAAACAACACATTTGTGTTTGTGACATTTACGCATTTTCTAGCACATTCGACGTAACAAGACGCATAATAGCACTTTATGATTTGACTGATTGCTTTCAGTATATAAGCGTGGAAGATGAAGCAAATCAATGACTGGCAGTTTTCCGGGAAATATTTTATTAATTAATTTTGTATTCATGTATTCATTAAACAATACATTTGTGCTTGTGACATTTACGCATTTTCTAGCACATTCGACGTAGCAAGACGCAAAATAGAACTTTATATGATAAGACTGATTGCTTTCAGTATATAAGCGTGGAAGATGAAGCAAATCAATGACTGGCAGTTTTCCGGGAAATATTTTATTAATTAATTTTGTACTCATTAAACAACACATTTGTGTTTGTGATATTTACGCATTTTCTAGCACATTCGACGTAACAAGACGCATAATAGCACTTTATGATTTGACAGATTCCTTTCAGTATATAAGCGTGGAAGATGAAGCAAATCAATGACTGACAGTTTTTCGGGAAACATTTTTTTGATTATTTTTGTATTCATTAAACAACACATTTGTGTTTGTGACGTTACGCATTTTCTAGCACATTCGACGTAACAAGACGCATAATAGCACTTTTGATTTGACAGATTCCTTTCAGTATATAAGCGTGGAAGATGAAACAAATCAATGACTGACAGTTTTTCGGGAAATATTTTATTAATTAATTTTGTATTCATTAAACAACACATTTGTGTTTGTGACATATACGCATTTTCTAGCACATTCGACGTAACAAGACGCATAATAGCACTTATGATTTGACAGATTGCTTTCAGTATATAAGCGTGGAAGATGAAGCAAATCAATGACTGGCAGTTTTCCGGGAAATATTTTATTAATTAATTTTGCACTCATTAAACAACACATATGTGTTTGTGACATTTACGCATTTTCTCTCACATTCGACGTAACAAGACGCATAATAGCACTTTATGATTTGACTGATTGCTTTCAGTTTATAAGCGTGGAAGATGAAGCAAATCAATGACTGACAGTTTTTCGGGGAAACATTTTTTTGATTATTTTGTATTCATTAAACAACACATTTGTGTTTGTGACGTTTACGCATTTTCTAGCACATTCGACGTAACAAGACGCATAATAGCACTTTATGATTTGACAGATTGCTTTCAGTATATAAGCGTGGAAGATGAAGCAAATCAATGACTGACAGTTTTTCGGAAATATTTTATTAATTAATTTTGTATTCATTAAACAACACATTTGTGTTTGTGACATTTACGCATTTTCTAGCACATTCGACGTAACAAGACGCATAATAGCACTTTATGATTTGTCAGATTGCTTTCAGTATATAAGCGTGGAAGATGAAGCAAATCAATGACTGGCAGTTTTCCGGGAAATATTTCATTAATTAATTTTGCACTCATTAAACAACACATGTGTTTGTGACATTTATGCATTTTCTCTCACATTCGACGTAACAAGACGCATAATAGCACTTTATGATTTGACTGATTGCTTTCAGTTTATAAGCGTGGAAGATGAAGCAAATCAATGACTGACAGTTTTTCGGGAAACATTTTTTTGATTAATTTTGTATTCATTAAACAACACTCTCAGAAACGCATGCTCAAATCTCACGAAACTTTCGTCTTATTTGACGAAATGACTTCGTGAAAAATGCTCCGAGTAAACTTACGCCAAATTGGCGAAATTTGTGTAGTACCTTATTAAACTCACGTAATCGCTCGAGGAAAGAACTAGTGTAAATGACGAAGTTTTCTTGACGATTGAAGAATCGTCAGAAGTCATAGTTCTATTTCTGAGAGTAAACATATTTTTGTTTGCGACATGTATGCTTTTCGAGCACGTGCAACGAGACAAGACGCAAGATAGCACTTTACCCAACATATTGTTTTTAGTACATAAGCATGTGCGATGAAACAAAACAATGATTTTAAATTTTCCGAGAAAACATTTACTGTCAATTTTTTGTACAGAATGATGCACAATCAATTAAAACACGGTTTGCGTTATTTTGTAAGCGGTAATAACTGCAAAAACTTGCAAAAGCGTTATTAAAACAACAAGTGCATTTTTTCACATCAGCTATACTTTTGTGACGAAATGTCACGTGCCTGGAAGTAATGAAAAGATGACAATGCTCATTCACGATATGGGAAAGCAGTGTGCGATAAATCCGAATGGAATAAGCTTCTTAGATCACAATCGCTGCACTCCTCAAGGGAAATGCCGAAAGGGAGAACACTGAGCACGTTTCTAGGACGCAAATAAATGGCTACTTTTGATCTTTAGTGATTAATCAATATGCATTAGAGGGATATTTCACTGAGGTTAACGACAAGGGAAGCAAATTTTTTTTCCATTATATTTAACTGACTCACTTCTCACAATACCTTGAGAAATTAATGCATACGAAACAAAACTTATTTTTATTAAATGGGTTTTTCAATGTTTCATAGTTAGGGAAAATTAATTTTACATTATTTTTTACTTTATTTATTAGCGTAATAAGTATTGGTCATAAGCATAAATACCAGCACTATTTAAGGTATCCGAACACATTTGAAGCCCTTTTTTTAGCAAAACTATGTTAAGAAACGAGTTTTAGTAAAAATTAATAATTACCTAGCATTTTTTTTTAAACACTCATATAAAATGCCATAAAACATGTAATTATTTATAGAATTAAAAAAATAATAATAATAAATTGAAAAATTATTACATATTTTTTTAACTTTCCAGAATAAGACTCCCACCAAACTAACTTAAGGACACTCATCCAGGGCCTGTACCAAAAAATTTGAGGATATGTTGGAAATGAAATTTTTTTAGAGCTTTCGCAAAGCATAATTGTAAGATTTTTTGCAAATTTGCTACGTTGATATTTCATGAGCAGACCACAATTAATAAACTGTTGCAGTTATGATTAAGATTTTGGCATATGCCCTAGCAGCTCATATAGATTCCAAGTGTGCAAAGTTGTAGATATTTTGGGTGATCATTTTTGAAGTGAGCAATTTTGCTTTGAAACTCATTTCGAGAAGAATGCACTTTAAGTTTTAACTTTCATATTTTCACCATGTATAAGGCACAAACAAGAGTTAATATCTCGGCTTCTAATAACGTAGAGACAAAACTTGACCAGGTTTAAAAAGCAAAATAAGTGCTTCATTCAAGAAATTCATTTTCAAAATATGCGAATTTTGATCAAAAAAGGCCTATTTCAACTTGTTAACCTTAACACTCTCTACCCAAATAAAAATAATAAAAGGGAACATCAATTTTATTCATTAAGTGGTGAAATGTTCTACAAATGGGGGCTTCTTAAAATAAACATTTATTTTAAGAAAGTCACACTTCTTATTGAGTAAAATTTATCGCAAATATAGACGCTACCATTCATTTGAACATATTTTGAAGGGATATTTAGGTAAACGACATCAGTTTGCAAAGAAACGATTTTTAAAAAGGGCGGCTAATTATTAGACCATAATGTTTTAATTACAAGTCAAATGTATACTACTTTAATAATACTTTTACTTAATGAAAACAAGTTTTAAGTTATTTGTATTAACTACATATTAGTCGCAGAGTTAATGCTATAATCATTTTACAAAACATGTTTAAAATTTGATAGTTACTATTTATTTCATACTTTCGTAATTAGAAAATGAGGTAAAAAAGGAATTAATGCTTTCCTACCGAACGCAGCACAACATACGACAGATACGAAATTTCTCGGAGCATGTCATTGCTTCTACCAAAATCAAAACCACGCCCTTTTGTTGACTGATTGGCATTTTATATTGCGCCATTAAAATGTATTTTCCCGCAGCAGATAGTGATTGGTTCGTTTCGTTATCGAAGGCATACGCCATCGCTCTTAAGCTGCTTTTACACGATGCCAGTTGAAGAGACAACTGCCGGGGTAAATTGTCTCTGGACAGTTGGGGGAATGTCATGGCCAGGCCAGTTGGAAGAGGACCTGTTCACACTGTGAAAGTATTGGGAGAGCAGTTGATGACGAAAAATGGCTGAGAGACTTGACTGACACGCGTGAATTGGCACAACACAATGCAAATCAACTGGCTGCAATGTTCACACGGCGCCAACTGGCTCCACAACTGTGATTCAGAGTAGTGGGGGGCCTAACTGGGCCCAGTTCATTGTCCTCTGTCTATTGCTCGATCCAACTGAATTTCAGGACAACTGTCGAGGCAGTTGGCTCACGATTTGGCCTGAATTGTTCACACGTACCCAATAACTTTATGCCAATAAGCTGTCTCCAAAAAATTGTCTCTTCAACAGGCATCGTGTAAACGCGGCTTTAGTGTGATAACCATAGCATCAGTCTGTTACGACGGCGATAAAATGTCTCCGTTGCCCTTGGTGTGAAAGTCAACGTTGCATTTGGTGTTTGCACCCTAAAGATAACTTAAATAAGCATAATTATTAAAACTTAAAATAAAATATTATTACACTGTGAAAGGATTTCTAAGAAAATGTTTATTATATTTTTTTAATGACCATTATTAGTTTTACTCATAATTTGAGTTTTTGTGCTAGTACTATATTCTTATTGAGTTCATGCTTAATTTTTTCCCCTTCTGTTTCCAGTGTTTTTAAGAATATTCTCATTTTTTTAATAAATCATAAAACCGGCTCTCATTATTATCATAATTATGTTATATAAATAGTTCTTGAAAAGGCCATCTCTATATTTCAGAAAGCACTACTATTTATGCTCTATAATTAGAGAAATAGTAATGTTCAAACCTATTCCAACATAATTAGTTTCATTATTTGCCCAGTCAAATAACTGATGGCTCTTTGTCTGCCAATGTGGCTCGTTTACAAAACTTATAGTCAAAGTAAAAACATAAAGAAGCAAAAACTTTCGGTATTAAGCATTAATCACTTACTAATGATGCCCCATATTAGTTTTTGTGATATATATATATATATATATATATATTATATGGAGTCTTTATAGGTTATTTCTTGTTTATCCCTAAATAATTTACTCTCAACGCATTTAATCAACAATTTTTGCTTAAAAAAACCTTTCAAAAACTTTCGACAGCTTTTTGCGACATAGCTTGATCATCAAGACTTATAAATTGGAAAATAAAAATTACGTTGTTACTTCAAGCAATCAAATTATAAGCAGTACCTAAAAAAAGCCCCAAAAACCGTGTCTTAACAATTAGATTAAACAGTAAACTTCAAATTAATGATTATTTGTATCTAAATCAAATCTAATTAACTACGCCATTTCCTAAAGATGAAAATTCATCGTCCCATTTGCGCAAAATATGTTTGAACAAATCTGTAAAAAAGAACTAATCTTTAGGTAATTATGAATAATTAATGGGGAGGAAGATAACTTTGAGAAGGTGTAGCTTTGAAACATAGGTTAAATGTTGGAATTTTTCTTCTCGCATAAATGAAAATTATAGATTTTCAATTATTTTTAGATTTGTTACGTTAATTCAACAAGTTCGTCATAACAATTGATTTAAGCGAAATATTCCTTTCTTTTCTTTTGGAATATTTTGGATTTTTTTTCAGAGATGGTTTAGTGATAAAGGAATACTTAGGCACAAAGAAAATATATAAAAATGTTAAATCTTAGAAATAGGGTAAGCTGGTTAAATGCATCCACGGGGTAAGAGACGCAATTACCCAACCTCTTAATATTATGGGAATGCTAGCACAATGAATTTTCTGCCATTTATTGAATAAGTTAGGTAACTTCCTAGTGAGAATTCCCACTACTGTAGACCAGCATTAGCTTACATAGATGAAACACAAACAGTGCTATACCACGTGTGATGTAAAAAAAATCTTTCATGCAAAGCTTTCGAGGGCTTCATTTTTCTTTCGCGTTCTGTAGTATCCAACGGTAAAATTCGACAAAAGATGTTTACATTTAGAAAGAGTTAATAATAATATACATCGTTTATTTTGATTAAAAACCTCACCCAGAGTGCATTCATAACAGGGGCTGCACTTGCCCCTTCTTGAAGATAAGATGGGGTAAGAGTGCGATACATAGTGTGACGCTATGAATTTTTTTATTTATACTTTTCTTTTCTTGTGTTATTGCTTTTTTTAGTTCGTCCTGTTTGCTTATCTGTAGACAACAGTATAAACTCAAAATCGAAAGATTGGAAGCGGTGCAGCGTAGTCAAAAGACTGCTGCAAAGCAGCGTTGAAAATCAAGACATTTAATTGTGATGCGGAGCTGAAAGTAAGAACTCTGAGAAAACTATGTTCCTGGTATTACTGTATGTTCTGAAATAGATTCATACGATGTAGGGAAAAAAAATCAAACTCCTCCTTTTTCCACAGCCGACTGTGGCCTAAAGAAAGAAACGTTTTTCCTGTTACATTCAAAAGTTTAAGTAAACAGCGACATGTATTTCCATTATATATATATATTTTACATACATTTTTCTTTTTCAATTGTAGTTAGTTTATAGTACTTATTTTATTTTTTTATGAATAAAGTGTTAGTTCTTTAAATCTGTTTCACTTGCCGTCATTTTTTCATTTATTGCTCTTTAAATCATCATAACAGCAACAAATCATCAGCAAGATCATAACATTTAACGAAAACTATACCTATTGGCTTCTGAAAATATCTTAAAGTTCATGGATTAATAAAAGGATCTTACATTCAATTTAACAGTAACTAATACTGTTAATAACATTCAATCTAACAGTACTAAAACAAGACTGGGTACGCGCACACACCTCGTCAAGCGGGGCAAGTGCGACACTGAGCAGTAGTGCTAAAAGATGATTCTTAAAACTTCTGCTTTTCGTTAAATCAAGCTAGTAAATGCTTGAAAACTTTTATAACGAACATAAGTATGAAACCTCAAAATTTTACTATAAAAAAAATGTCCATCAGAGCACGAACCTTCTGAGCGTGATCTTTTACCATATCAGTACGCACTTACGCCAACTCCTACATCTTGTTTTTTCCCACTAATAATCAATGACACGTAAAATATACGTTTCTTTAATTTAACATTAAAGCTTAGGAAAATATCAGGACATCTGCTGGTTATGGCTTTATATTAAAATACTATTATTCGTATTAGTAACTTATGATTCTTAAATTTATAACTTTGAACTACACCGTTAGAAATTTCATCATGAAATTACGGTTAAATAACCGGCAGCAGTCTGTCCAACTAATTCACCGTTAAATTTACGGTTTAGAGCATTTTTCTATCTTTACGGGACCTAGTCTATTTCCAATCAGCTTGGTTAAAAAGCCGTAAATACAAACGTTTACGGTTTTATAACCATTTAAAAATGGTTTTAAAACAAAATTTTTACCGTTTTTGAGCAATTTCGAGGCGTAGAAACCGTAACCGAATCGTACGGGAATCGAACCCGGGTGTACGGTATACCAACCTTGCGCTCTAGTCATTCGGCCATCTACATCACGTAAAGCGGCCGTTTATTTATCAATAAATATTCTTTTCCAACAGGCAAACTGCCTTAAAATTGAGATTTCCGTTTTTGATTGGATCCAAAGTCATTTTTGGCCTAAATTTACTGTATATTGACAAAAATCATTTTATTTGCTGCAAAAATTAAAATACAAACAAGCTTCAGCAGCTCAAATTATGGGTTCGCTTATTCGCAAACAGTTCAGGAATCCGATATCTACAATTTTTGATTTACGTGTGTATGTGTTTCTATTTAGTAACCACTGCTTAAGCCACTTTTTTCTCTTCTTTTTTATATATTTTTTAAATTTCAAATGGCACATTAAAAGACAATTGGAAATCAAACGATAACAATAAATCTATAAATGCTAGCGAGCAGTCCAGTATCGCTCCCGGATTGATGTCCGAGGAAGGGCGGGGCAACGAAACAGGTGAGTCATGTCCATCTCTTCGAGAAGGTCACACAAGGTGCAAAAAGGCTCGGTGATCACCTTGATGCGATATAGGTTGCATCAAGGTGGTCACCATGCTTGATGTTTAGGCAGTCATGGCCAGATAAAAGACGAAACATGGCAACAGATTTCATTCTAGGCCATTGAGGGACATCTAGAATTTTGTTTAGCTACGGTTTATTGGAATTACGATGTCTAAGTTCCTCGAGGAAAGAGTCCTTAAAGATGTTCTTTACTAGACATTTAATATTTTTAAAAGGAAGACTGGGATTTGATGTCTGTAAAACAGAGGCCCCTTTTTTTGCCAAGAAATCAGCCGCCTCGTTTCCCTGGATTCCACAGTGGGCCGGAATCCATTGAAGAACTACTCTTTTATTTTTACTGGCAAGGCAGTTGAGCAGATTTAGGCAATTATCGATAGTTAAAGTTCGATAGTGACTGGGTGCATTGATTGCTTGTATTGCTGCCCTTGAGCCAGTCAGCAACACAACTTTTGAAAAAGAGTCTAGCCGTGGCTGTAGCTGTAACAGGGCCTGATGAATGGCCGCGATCTCACCATCAAAAGCCGATCTGTAGATACCGATGGGAGCGTAAAGGAAAAAAGTTCACAGTAAACGCCAGCACCGGCGTTGACACAACCGCTCACTCTGGAGCCGTCAGTATATACTCTCAACCAGTCCTTCTCGGGGTAAAAGGAATCCATTGTTTCGAGGGCTAGTGCTCTCAAAACTTCTTCACTGGTATCCGCTTTTGAAACGTCCTTGATAAGCTCAAGGCTGGTAAAAAATCCCTTAATGTCAATGGGGTTAATGGGAGGAGGGAATTGTTCGACTTCGAAATTTAAGTCTAATTTAAATACCATTTCAGCAACTCCCTGCAGGAATCCATTTTGTGTTTTCAAATTTCTCTCAGAAACGGGGACGGGGAGAGTATGGCTCCACAGGGACAGACACCCAGGAGTTCTGAGTATTCTCTCCCAGAGGAGAATGGCTCTTTCCTGAACGATCATCTTTAAAGGTCTGTTATCTGTGCTGAGCAGCATACAATCAATGGGTGTTGGCTTCACAGCCCCCGTAATCAAACGTAAAGCCTGATTTTGAAAAGTCTCAAAGAGGTTAAGAACTTGCTCTGATCCAGTAATCAATGGCGCACAACAGTAGACAAGAATGGAAAATATATACGTTTTATAAGTATAATTCAACGTAGGTCTTGAGCAGCCCCACCTGGATCCAGCCAATATTTTAAAAAGATTTAGTCTTTTTAGAGCGCGCCGTATAATGTCCTCTGCGTGGGATTTCCATGCAAGTTTTCTGTCAAAGACCACACCCAAATATTTAAAATTTTCAGATAGTGGAATCTAGCGACCCTTGTAATAAATCTTTGGGTGGAAAGGTTGGTGCGTGAGAGAAAGATACTACGAATGTCTTATCAAGATTTGACCTTCATATTATTGAAATCAGTCCATTCCTCGATTACCAACAAAGCCCTTTCCAAAATACTCCCTATATTCTCGATTGCTTTGTTCTTAGGAGAAGCAGTCCAGATAACAAGGTCATCAGCGTAAAGCAGACACCGAATGCATTCTATCTTTTTCAATTCAGTAACCACGGCATTTATATATATATTAAAGAGTATACAACTAGTGACTGCACCTTGCGGTAAACCAGTCTTAAGTGCTCTGTATCTTGAAAAGCAACTGTTGTACCGAACTCTACATAATCGAGTTTTCAAGAAACCAGTAAACCATTTAAGCATGTTGGATTGGATGCCGATGTTTGACAATTTTACAAGAAGGCTTTCTCTCCAGACGAGGTCATATGCAGATTTTAGGTCAATAAAGACAGCGGAGAGGATTCGCCTCTTGTCCAATGCATCCTTTATATTTTGACTAAGTAATGAAACATGCTGTCCAGTAGACCTAAACTTTCTAAAGCCAGCCTGTTCCCCTTCCAGACTGCCCTCTGTCTCCAGCAACCAATCTAGTCTTCCCACGATGATTTTCTCCATGGTTTTGCAGAGAATACTGGTCAAAGAAATAGGTCTATAACTGCTCACAAGGCCTGGATCTGAATCTTTCTTGTTAATTGGAATAACAGTAGATTTACACCATTGGGAAGGAAAACTTCCCGAGTACCAGATTAAGTTGAATAACTTTAGTGTAGTCTCGCAGGCACGAGGGCCCATGTGCAAAAGAAATTCTGCAAAGATACCATCCTCACCTGGAGATTTACGTGGTTTCAAGCTTTTCAGTGCTGTCAGCAACTCATTTAAATTCAAAGGGGCATTGAAAATGTTTAAATCACTGGAAGAAGCTCCCTCTTCTTTCATTTTGCATTTAAGATTTTTTGATAAAGTTCTTGAAAATTTTCTAGCGTACCTATTTTTCTGTTGTAAACCAGAGAAATGTTGAACAAAAGTATTAGCAACTTTAATGTCTGAAGTAATTATCTTATTTTCTACCCGGAAGGGTCTTTTTGGGCCCTCCAAATTTGTATCCCTATTATTGATGTTTGAGACAAATTTGTAAGCTTTTGCGCCATCCTTACGGAAATCAAGGTTAGAAAGAAATTCATTAAAAGTGGCCCGTTTCTCCTGCAAAATAGTTTTCTTAAAAAGGGCAGCCTGCTTTCTCCAGTTCTTAACATCAGAGGGGTGACCAGTCAGCTCTGCCTTTCTTCTAAATCTGTCGCGCTTCTCTTTAAGGTCTCTTAAATTTTCTGACCAAAAACATCTTTAGTTCTTTATCTTGCCCCTTGGAATGGCTTTCCTAGCACAACAAGTAAATTTATCACGGATAAGTTTATATAAGGAATCGATATTTTGACTGAAATCAATGTCTCTAGGTTCGAGTTCTTTGTCAAAAAGAGAACCAAAGAGGCCCCAGTTTGCCTTTTTAAAATTCCAGGAGGTCTTTGACTGTGGTCTGCAATTTCGCATGACTGGGAAATCAAAAATTGCCAGAACCTGACGGTGACCCGAACCAGGATCAGCAAGTACTCTACGTCTGCAGTTATGACCAATGTCAGCAGTTACCAAGAGTAGGTCTGGTGTGGTGCCAGTGCCATTATAGTGCAGATACGTGTTAGGATCTTTGCGGTCGTAAATTAGATTGAAGGAAGACGAATTAAGAAGGTCTTCAACTGCCTCTCCGTGATTCCTATCACTGTATCCCCAGATGGTGGAGTGTGCATTAAAATCGCCGAGAAAAATAGATCTTCTTGACACACTAAGGAAGGAAAAGTCTGGATTGTTCCCAGGAGGCGAATAAATTGAAAAGATCTTAAAATGTTTGTCAGACTTCCAGACATCAAGGAGAGCTATCTCACTTTTGTCAATTCCAGCACCCATCTCTTTAATGATTTGAAAATCCGCTGTGAGGTTTGATCTAACACCAATCAAAAGTGCGCTTGCAATTTGCCTTGATTTAGGTACGATATAAGTCACGTATCCTTTAAAAGGATAATATTTAGAGCCTTCGTTGTTTAGATTTGCCACCATGATTGTAAACACATCAACGTTATACGTTTTTAAGGTGTGAGAAATTTCCTGTCTCTTGGCCTGAGACATGCCACCAGCATTCCACTGTAAGACCGTCAAGGAGTCGCATCTTAATCTGCTCGTGCCAGAACTGTAGATTATTTAGCCGTTTAAAACGTTGCCCAGGTGCACCACGAGGAGGTAGATCTACGTTGCACCCCTTCTTTTTTATATACACATGGAGATTCTATCTGATAAATCTTTATTCATATTTTAGCAACAACGTACGACCGGTAAGGTTTCGCAACCAAGATGGACGCCCGATTCTTATTGTGCGCTTGAAAATTACGGTTAATTAAACTTTCTTTAGGATAAACAGAGAAAAAACGATTTTTTTCAAATCAGCGGTTAGTACCATATTTTTAATGGTTATTCAACTGCTGTAACTAAATATGGTAAAATAACAATCAAATAAAGGGTTATTTTACTATTTTCTTACGGAGATTTTTAACAGTGTATTTCGAATATAATCCTTACTTACTAGGTTATATCATATTTAATATAATCTTTTAAAAACAAGACATTACATGACAGGAGGACATTATTTTTACTATTAGTTAAAAAAATTAGGCAAGGCAATACCAAATTCGTAAAATTTTAATTTCAAGCATACATAAAATATGAGATAGCTGATAACAAATTACAGAATTAGCAGTGGGAGGTTAGGCTTAAAAGACTCAATATGTATGCAAAGGAGAGTTGAAGGGGACATGATTCAGTTACTTAATTCATTATAATGAAAAATGTTGATGGGGTTTATTTTATGCATTCAAAATCTCAGGGTAATCTTTAAACTAGGAAAAATTGCTTGTTCAATAGGGCAGTTGAAATAGTTTACCGGAAGCGGATGTTTCTTGAAATGTGGTAAATACTTTTTAAGAAAGCTCTTGACGTTCTTTGGGGATTGTTAAATTGACTAGGACCAGCGTAGCTGGGTCCTGTGTCTGTTGCTGTTAGTCACTTTTGTATTTGTATAAAGGAAAAATAATAATGGGCAAAAGAAAAATACAGAAAAATGAACTGTTTTTCCTGATTGAACACTTTGTGTCCATCACTTCAGTGATTTAACTTTAATCACTTGTTCTGGTTCTTCAATATTTCCAAGTCTGGTCCATATGGTTACTCTAGTAGCAATGGAAAATATTTGTATCAGTTGCGACAGTTTATAATATTTCAGCAATTTCTGGAACCTTGCAATCCATTGACTTATCCATTTTTTGAACTTTTCATATTTTATAAAAGTTGTAGTATTTAATTTAGTCGTCATGAATAGTATAACTAAATTCTACGTCTCTTTACAAATCACGGCAACAGATGTAATAATTTCCAAATTTCAACTTAAAATAATTTCTATTCAAGTTGTTGTTTTTATAAGTTACCTATTATTTATAATTTATAAAGCATGTGGAAAAGGAGCTCCGGGAAAAAATCCTGAAATATTTCTTTGAAAAGGTCTTGTTTATTTTAGGACAGAGACAATCTAGAAAAGTAATCCGTTTATGAAATGGTGTTTTGTTCAAAAAACAAGCTGTCAAGTTTTACTTCGTTATTAAAATTTTAGCCATGCGGCATAAAGCATATCTAATTAAATTTTAATTAAAGTTAGAACATAACTTGAAAATCTGTAGTTTTTTTTGCACTAATGTTGAACCCATTCCTACATATTTATAAAGTAAGTCAAAAACGAAAATTTTGGGATTAACAACTAATATACTCTGTTTGCGAGTTTCTAAAAATAATCTCAGATGGTAAACAAGAAATTAGTTCAGAAATAAAAGAGCATACTTTCTCGTTTGCCTATTTTGATTTCGTAACATAAGTTATCACTTAATTATGACGATGCATTAAGCCAAATAATAATTTTTATCAAATAAAAAAAAATATTTCAAAGCAGCATTTTGCATTTTATATGTAAAAATAATAGCAAATAATTCAAATTACGAAAAATTAATAGCAAGTATGATTTAATTCTTCTGCAAGAAACAAATTAATTTAATTTTAATGATAACGCTAAACAACAGAAAAACAAGTAAAATTCATATCTGGGTAATCTTTTACATATATGATAATATCGCGCGCGTCTAGTTTCTTTTGGAGAAAAATCAACATGTTTATATCGCTGTTCCGGAAGAACCGTGACGCAAATGCAAAAACTTCAATTTTACAAAAGAGTAAAAAAACGTTTTGCAGTTGTATAAAACGTATGTAATTAAAAAAGGGTGTAAGTGAAAGAAAATAATGGTATATTGAGAGCAAACTATGTAGGATATATACTTTAATTTACCAGGGATTAGGATTTAATCACCCTAATTTCAACCCCTAAGTACAGTTACGTCATTTTTTCTTTTAAAATTGTTCATTGTTCTAGAAGACACAAACTCGTTCTACAGTTACGTCCATGTTCCCTGTGTAAAGGATGTGTTTCTGATATTGTCTATGGAATTATTTGCATTTGACGCATTTTTGCAGTTACGTCATTGTTCTTCCGGAACGGCGATATGTAGTCTTTAGATCTTCAGTCTGAGTCATTCAATTTCATGACTCAGTTTTATGTCTATGGATTTTTTAAAAAATTTTACTTCCTAACTTATTGCTATTTATTACATTTAAAATGCATTTATGTGTATATATATAAGTTTGTAATTTCGTGCCGCCACCTTTTTTTTTGGATTAGGTAATTACTTATCTTGCTAGCATTATCCAAAAAAAAAAATAATTGTAAGACAATTAAATGAGAAAAATTCCCTGTATGGCCAATGTCATATTTTGTTGAGCTGCTTAAAACCGAACAAACATATTTTAAAATAAAAGTATGGAATGGGTAAAAAGTATTTAATGTTGGACTCCCACATCTTGGTAGAAATATTTCGAACAAAAAATGTTTGATCAAATCGGATAATATTCCCTCCAAAGCTATAATACTGCTATCACATTTTTAATATCTTATTCCACCGACCATGCATGTGACATTGCAGAAAGTTTCAATTTAGAGTCCAATTAAAATGAACGTAAGTTGGAAAGTCTTATACTCATGTTTTTGAAAAGCTTGCTGAAATGACCAGAAACGTCATGTTTCAGTGAATGTCAAGTTTCTGTACCTAATTCAAATAAACATAGAATCGGCTTGATGACAGATTTACGACGAGAAAACAAAAGGATATTGCCAGGGTAACAGATTTTGTACATAAGTTCAATTTACTCTAATAGCAAAAAAAATATTGTAATATTTTTTCGCCTTTCAAACATGTATGAAGCCGTGCCCCGTTGGGGAAGTTTACAAATTCATGGATGCTCCAAATTTGCAAAAACATTTGTAAAAACGTATTTAGATCTTATGAGTGGATTTTTCTGAGATAAAGAAAGAACTGAAAAAAATATATGTACACCTATCCTGAATGCGTATACCTGTAATTTGCAAAATATTTAAACTTTCTTTCCTGCAGAATTTTATTGAATGTATTTTTTAATGAGCAAACTCATTTAACACGTTGACTGCCAACCCACGAGACAACTCGCAGTAGGTGAACTTGCTGAGGGACCAAATTACAAGTTCTCTTGTTGTTGCCGACCTTTTTTTCCTTTTTCAATACATTTATAGAAAGTTAGTAATTTTTTACTTAATAAAATGTTTTGCACAGTATGTATTAATTATATTAAGCTATCGTTTGGAGATACATAAACTAAAAACAGCGCTGGCAGTCAGCGTGTCGGCAGTCAACGTGTTAAGTGTCACTCACAAGTAGGGCCGATGGACGTTTAGGTACTCTGCATCCAAATGTATCATAATAAACTTATTAGGTACAAAGAAATAAAGACCACAATGCCCAAACTTTTCCTTCTGTTAAAATACATTCCTTCAGTCCTTAACCCCTTAACGGTCGGTTAATTTTCAAGATAACAACAACAGAAGAACCTATTCTTTTTAGGAAAAACGTTAAAAAAAATTTTTAACCTCTAATTATACTATAAATAGTTTGATACTATCATCTTTTATGTAAGAGAAGAAAAACATATAATAAATTTTTGGGATTGAAGAATGGATCTTTTTTTAATGTTTTGGTGCGCTACTTTTGAACACTTCAGCCCGTGATTTTGACGGGAACGATAGGGAAGGGGTTAAAAATTTATAAAAACTTATTTTCACATGATATAGTATTCTTTAAATTTAATAATAAACATATTTATTTTCTCAGTTTATTTATTCGTTTTTCTTTTACAAGTATGAAGTTAAACAGTACATATACTCTGCATAGTGACTAAACTTTCGCACCTTTAAATTATTCAGTTGTTTAAAACTTCATTTTGTCATTAGTAAATTGAAACCTCGTAAGAAAAATTGCTCACTTTAGCAAGTAAGTAGATCTGATAATTTCCTAAAGAGAAAGATTTGTCGTATATAATTAGGCGAAATATAAATTCATCAGCTCTGGAGAGTAATGACATTTATGGTAATTATGAATAACTAATGATAGAAAAATAGCTTTGAGAATGAAAAGTACTGAAACATATGTTCTCTTTCGCAATTTGTCATGTCATGTCAAACGGGAAAAAATTACTTTCAGCAAATATAAATATTTTCTTTCATTTATTTCACTAATTTATGAGAAATAATTTGCTTTTGAATACGGTATTTATCAGCCTCTATACTTATTAGAGTTATTTATTATAAAAATGGTTATGACAGAGAAACACTGAAATAAGGTATTGTTTTGCACACATTGAGATTCATTATTGATGGTTAAATACGTGTTTTATTACAAAAAGACTGAACTCCATATGAACGCTGTTAATTTTTCATTGCCTACAAGTTTGTAGGGTTTAAAATGTTTCAATACGAGTTTAATATGTTTTAATACGAGTTTAATATGTTTTAATAGGAGTTTAATATTTTAATCATCTCTTTAAAAATATTAACTTAACTTTCCTAAAATAACAATGTAGGGTAAACGTAAGAAAAGTGGGCCATGCCCCAGAAGTAGGACACTTAAGTTTTTAAGCTGAAAAACAATAAATTTGCACAGTCCAACGGAAATAACGGTATTCGTTATACCGGTATTGCAATCACTAGTGTTGAGGTGTTCGCGGAGGAGGTTTCAGTAATTTCTTATTGAGAGGTACATCTAGTTCGCACCAAAATACTACATACCAAACAGATATTTAGACTCTGAATATTCTATATAATAATGGGAAACAACAACAGTAGAGTTAATTGTATCACATCAATAGAGACCAAAGGAAAAATAGGAAGACTAGCAGACTAATGACTGGTTAATAACTGGAACTAAGGTTCATTACCGCTGCACTCGTTTGGGAGTTAAATGCCACCATTAATTTTAGAAATAAAGACTTAATTTCTAAAAATAATTTTCACTAAAATTTTATTGCCAGGGTGGGCAGATGAAAAACTTGATCGAAAGTAACTCATTTTTTGTCTCGAAAATTTTGATTCTAAGCACAAGCTTTAAACAATATAAAAGCCATTAGGGGCACCGGTGCAATACAACCAGCAAAAATCCTCACTGCACACCCCCTCCCTCTTCTTTGTTGAAACTTCAATGGATACTGCTACAACTCTTTTCCGGAGAGGGTAATAATGGCGTAAAAAGTGCATGGCTCTCAACATCATATTGCTTAAAAAAATTACCTGCAATTAATATGAAAAACAAAATGTATACAATAATTTTGAATTTACAGGGAAATATTAAAAAAAAAACACAATATTGTAAACTACGGATTTAACTCGGATGACTTACATTTCGGAGCTCTCCAACATTTTGCATATGGTAGCTACTTGTTACCTAAAACACGTGCATGCACATTTTTTGAAAATTGTACTATGAAGACATTTTTTCTTATTAACTGTTATGAATTTGTCAGTACTTTTACCAGTTTACAGAACATTTGCAACTTCGTTAGCCCAAGGATATTCACTCACAAAGCAATAATTAATTAAATTCCTTAGAAATATGATCTGCCATTTTGTTTTGCTTTTGTTAATCTAAAAATGACAAGAGGCCAGAAAAAGACAATGTATGTGTGATTTAGTAATGTGCAAACCACCATTCGCGTATCTTAAATTATACTTAATAACTTCCTGTGAATCCAATGTACGGTGTTTTATGTTGAAACTGATAATCCAGAAATAAACGCCGTATTCTGTGTTGATGACGGTCTCAAGGCGTTTGAAATGTGTCCTCTGTCACGTAGAACGCTCACGCGGTGGATATAGGTTTGAAGAACGTGAGATCACATTTCCTACCTTCAAGGTTAAGCACTATAAAAAATAGTGGGGAGACGAGTTACGAAATGATACATATGGTTCCTAAAATTGTTAATAAATGGGATGGAATTCGCTTTTTGAAAAGAGTTAATGAGAAAAGGAATCTCTCTCTCTCAGAAGGATGTAGATATAAGGTGGTGAGAAGCAAAGGGCTGTAAGGCACCAAGAAACGAGTTCAAAGTTTGGATCGTATGGGACCTTTGAAGCTTTTTTTTCATAATCATGTTAGGGGGCAGCACCTGCTAGGGCTACCCCCAACATCTCTTGCCACAATATAGAATGGTTCTTTAACTATCATTTGCACTATTTATATCCAAATTTTCAATTTTGTCATTTACACCCCTTTGCTTCGAAGTGCCTTAGGGGCCCTTCATATATGATGTCACGCTTTTTACCCATATATTTGACCCCCTCCCCCCTTTGTCACAATATGCCACACTTCAGCGGACCCCCTCCCCCTTTGTCACATATCACGCTAGGTTACATAGTGCATGGTGTCGCACTTCTTTTACCCCCTCCCCTGTCAGACTTTGTCAATTTCACGAACCCCCCTCCCCCTTCGAAGCGTGACTTTATTTATGAATGATACCTAGTATGTAGATTCGTGGCTATTAGTTTCAAAGATTTCAAATCAATATCTAGCTAGTTTATAACAAAACAATCTTACTAGTGCTAAAAATACTTTTTTGTAAAGGAAAATTATACTTGAAATCCATATTGAAAAGTATAAAAGGACAATCCAAGTCATAATAAGTGTAGAAATAATGCGGAAATGCTATGTGTGTGTGGAATTCAGCCATTATCTTAGTTTTGAAGAGCAATGTGTCCCTTTGAGTAAAACATTTTTTTTAAAAATTAATCATCTTACCGGCGTCGACTTTCATAGCAGACACTTTAATTCCAACCGAAAAGGCACTGCACAATCGTGGGATTACAAGAAAAATGCGTGGATAGTTGCTTAATTTGTATAACTTTAAAAAAAAGAAGAATCCGAATTACCTCCTGCAAACTTCTGGACGTAATGTAGGTTAACTACACATTTAAAGTGGTTACTGACAAACTCCAACGTTAATATTTGAAAAATGAAAAATTGTATGTTCACTAACTTTACTATTTTACTTCACTTATTTATTTATTTACTTCATTTATTATTTTTTAAATTTGTGTCATGAATACGTTTGTTTTCTCTGCCAAAATATTTTTGTAATTTGTGCCACAATAACTTAGGCTCTTTCATAGCAATATTTTTCTGCAGTTTGGTCTGTAATAACATCGGTTTCTTCACAACAATAACATTCTCATAAATTGTTCCCCACAAAAGTAAACATTTTTATTTCTTATATAATAGTCGTGTGTCGGATATTTATTTTCAAAGAAACAGCAATGGGATCATTCAACGTTTCATGAACCTTTCTCACTTTTTAAAAGGCCAAATAGCGCTTTGGAAGCTACATGTTTTGATGAAGTGGAAAATTTTACTAAACTAGATGCAAAAAAAGAAAAACCAACAAAGCAGCACCACATTTGTAAAAAGCATTGAATAATTATGATATTTTAATTCGTATTTGATTCGTTGTTGTCACGTTTATAACATTTAATACGTAACTTTTTGAGTTGTATTATCTGAAATTCATCATAAATATAATATGAAGTCTTCTACATAATTTTCGAAGACTCAATATTTATATATATATTCACAATTCTCGTATGCTATTCCAAACGTGAATAAATTTTATTTTCTCTCATAGTTGAAATATTTTTATTCATGTCCAGAAAAAACAGCGCACGAGAATTTAGCAACAAGTATGATCTAAAATAAAATCTTAATACTATTTTCCTAACAGTATTTTCTTTTTACATTCATAATTTGTGTATCCCTTATTCAATACTTTCATAATGACAATGATCTCTTTAGACTTTTAGGCGTGATCATTAGCATTACGATGCTTACATAAATCAAAAACTTTTATTTCTAAAATTAAATGGAAGTTGCTCGGGAACGACAATACTACTCTAGCAGAGCTTTGGATATAAATTTTCGATTAATGTCTTCCGTTACATTTATGGCTCATTATTTTGTAGCTCGCTACCGCTATGTTGAGCATCTGTTCATATTAAACATGAGCTTGTTAAGCTAACCCAGTGTTGATGTGGTTCTACTATGCTTTTATATTTTAATTCTTCTTTCGATAAATCTTATCTCATGACGAGAATTGCATGAAACACTTTCGTTATCCTTTTTTTTTAATATTACTTTTTTTAGTAAGAGAAGAACGTTGGGTCACGAACCCTTCTTCTTCTTTTACGGAGTGTTTCTATTACAGAAGCATTTTATCTAACATAGTTTATCTTCCTTTGGAGCGAGTTTTGTTGCTTCCGTGGTATGAATATGTGTAAATAATTATGCATAAACATGTGTTGTATATTTCTGTTCATTTGCTTGCATAGAAAAAGTAGATTTAGGAAAATTGTTAAAATTGCAGTTCATATTTAAGAAATTATTTAGTATCGCTGCATTTTTTAAAATTGTAATAATTTTTTGAACCTTTAATTTTGTGTGGTAATCTTTCTATTCTTCGAATTCCTAAAAAAATGAAATCTTATCCACCTTTGAAATTTTGACCAACCGAAGCTATTCTTTAGAATAGTATTTCTTACCTTCGGAACAAAAAAACTCATCTCATATTTTCTATCAGCAAATAAGAGATCTTACAAGTTTGCGTAGGCATAACAACGCAGTGATAGAGATCAAAATAATCAAATAAAAGTGATAAAATGACACCTACAATCTTATGCTGGCTCCCTCTAAATTCCTATTCGTTGGACGGGACAGTGACGTCAGAGCTCGAGCGGAGGTTTGTCATCCAATCACCGAGCGCTTTCGGGTTAAAAGTTAGAAGCCTGAAGCTTGCGCTCCACATAACTCGCGATTTTGCGATCTGCAGTATATATCATCTGAGGCTTCAGTTCTTGTTTTCTCCTTCCCCCGTGATTGAATAGGAGCACCTGTTTCCGTACTGGAGAAAAGTGAAAGAGGATGGCTGATAGGTTAGTTCTTTCTATTCCCCTTACTACTATTTATATTAATAATTATTTTAAAAACCGCATGTATAGTAAGTAAAACTTAAATTAAAACACAAAATTTAATTAGTTAAATAAACACTTAATAATAAATAGTTTTAAAAAATATTGCCGCTTGTCTCCGTTTCATTGTATAATTTCCAGATTTTAACAAGTAAAAATCTTCTTCCTTCGTCTAAAATATCATGAGGATGCAAAAATATGTCTGAGGTTCCAGTTTAAGAAATATTTATAAAACTTTTATTAGATCGGTAAGAATGACGTTTGCAGAAACCTATGGTTTTACTAAAACGTTATTTGCACGAGTTTCTGATCGTTTCAAAATGATATAAATATATATTTTGTTTTGCTCTAAGGGTTCTATTCTGATTTTTTCTTCTACATTTTAACCAACAAATATATTTTGAGAAACACATAATAATTATACATAACTTAGTTAAATTATAAAAGCAATACGTGACAAGTTAAAAAAAAATGATTTAAATTTTTTTGTAATCAAATATTACAGATATTAAAATAAAGATAACTAGCATATGCCATATCAAAGAAACAAATGGTTGAAGGTGTAAGAAAACCAACTGAACAGCTCTTACGTATCAATTATAACATACTGCACGAAATTTTTATAATACTCCAAATACTCGAATTAATAATATTATAATGAGTAATAATATTTTTACGAAGCGCACATTTTATAATGTTAACATTCTAGGTGACGCATGTGCATTTTAAAATGTGCCGAAAGATGGGTGTCAGTAATTGCACAAATTTGCTATAGTACATTGCAAAACAGAGTATTCATTATAAATATTAGGTGAAATGAGTAAGAATATGTTTGTTTCCTAAAACGAAATGAAAGCAGCTGGTAAATAAATAAAAATTAGAACAATGAGAAAAATGATAAACTTATCTTGAACTATGTGGACTTAATATATGATCAATTGAATGAATTTTTTACAATGTTTAAAGCTGTGCACAACAAATAAATAAATAAATTCATTTGTGTATACGTTGCTGATCCGCTCTTTCTCTGCAAATTTTATACTGACACTTGTAAAACTATTTTCTATAATCTCATTCTTAACTTTTTGACGTAAATCCTTTATCTCCCGTATTATAGTCACTCGAACGGAAGGTTTTCAAGAAAAATGTCTAAAAAAATAGAGAGCTGATTTGAGCAGAAGATAAAGAATTTAATCCTAACACTTTTTTCTATCAGAAGTCTGGCAGTCGTTTATATTATTCCTAACACCGTTCATTATTTTCGCGCTTAGCTCCATGCAAGTTTTTTGGTAATTGAGAATTAGTATTCTTCATGGAAGAAAATGTTCTCTGCAGCTTCAAAACACATGTATGAAAATTTCGGTATAAAAATATACAAAAAAAGTGGTCGAAAGGTACTTATCTCGATTTAAAGTAAAGTTTTGCTAGAATAAAAGAGAGAAGAACCGCAGGAGAAATGATATTTATCAGCGAGACAAGTGATGCGCTAGCAAAAATACAGAGAGCATAAAACAGAGGAAATTATACATATATAGAAGGAATACAATAATTTCTTATGCTACTAAAAGCTTTGAGCTCGTTTGTACAAAAAAAAAAAAAAAGGGAACTTTTTTTAGACGAATACCGTATAAAATTGTAGCGAAATATTTGGGACATAACATCAGATTATTGAGTGCAAGAATTAAGTTATTTTTTACATTTTTCGCAAAAAAGTTTCAGGTACATTTGAGTTTCGTAAAAAAAAATAATATACAATTAAAGAAAAAAAAACAAAAAACAACTGCATGCCGCCCTTGGGCTGGCGAAAAATATGCTGCTTCCTTCCTTTCAAAAGAACAAGCAAACTCACATTGACTTTCAAAGCTTTAAAAGGAACTTTTACAAAATTAAGAATCAAACTTATAACTATTATAATTTTAGTATCATTTTATTTGTTTTAAACTACCCTACAGAGGATGACTTATACTCATATAATGACACAGAGATAGCAAAGGCTATTCAAACACACCATGAGATTTGATTCAATTGAGGATACGACACCAACCAACCCTTTTATTTGTTAATTTATTTATTGGGATGATGGAAGCAATAACAGTCTGGGGTAGGTTATAAAGGGATTTTCCTAGGATCATAAAATAAATAAATATATATATGTAAAGAGACAGATCTTGCTACAAATGAATTTTAAAAAATTACAATCAGCCTGAAAAATTAATATCAGCCTTTGCCCCTAAAAACTGCTGCCTTCGGCAGCAGTCTATGTAGAAATTGACTCTGACAATGATAACTCATGTTGTTGCAACACTACAACTAGAGCTGCGCAAGCATTTCATGAAGCATTGTTGAAATGGAATTGATTTTATATATAGTACAATCTATTTTTATATATAGTACAAACAACGTAGAAAAGCCTAATGTAGAAAATGCTTCTCTATGGATATTCGGTTGTATAGATATTCGAGGAGTTTCGCAAATGACCAGCCATTCTAGTTGGTCAGATGGGATAGAGAAAAAGGGAAGAGCGAATCAATTATTATTTACAACTTTGTGCCGCTTGAGATTCGGATCGAATATTCAAAAATTCAGAAGGCAAGCGTATGTTAAAACAGGAAGTTCCATCTAGAACTATACGAGCCTACTTTCTCGTATACACCGAATTCAAATTTATAATCTAGCTATCTCCCTCTATGTCTTTCTCGTTTAGCTTTAGTTTTTAATTGCTTCGAATATACCTTTTTCAACGGTTAATACATATTCATTCAATCATTTAGTTATTAACATTCATGTATGTATTTACTCATTTATTCATTCATTCTTTTGCTTATTCATTTAATCATTCATTAATTAAGAAATATTCTTGAAAATCACAATAAAAAAAATTCATAGGAAAATAGGCTCGTTAGTTCTGGATAAACTTTATATTTTTACATGTTCTACGTCATAAGAGCTTTCCGATAAAGTTTGTTCCAAGCAAATCGGTCAGTTAGATCAGGAATTATATAGGATTGAAATTTCCCCGTAGGCGGTATGTTAATTTTTTTTTTGAACTGTTCAAAAATGAACAAAAATAGTTCAAATCAATATTTCACGCCAAGAACTTCTTCCAGTGAGCTTGTTCATGGGAACTTGGATCTTGTACCCAGAGTTTAGATAATTTGCTTCATTTTCACCCATAGGCGCTAATGTTAAAATTTTTTGAACTGTTCAAAATTGAACAAAAAATTGTTCAAATCAAAAAGTAAAATATGGAAATGAGATGTCCTCGCCGAGATCTTTCGAATGCAAAAAGAGTTTTTCCAATCGGACAATTCGTTCAAAAGTAATTAAGGGGGGACAGACCGACAGACAGACAGACAGACACACTTTTTCCCCCCATCTCAAAACCCTACTTTCAAATTTTTTATTTTTCAATCTTTATTTAATTACTTAACTTATTTTTGACTTTTCTTGATTTCTAACGATATTTTCACGATACATTAAGCCTTCTTTCATGCTTTATTATTATTTTTTTTACTTTTACTGGAAAGTAGGCTAAAAACACAAATGATACACGGAAGGCAGTTACTACATATAGACAATTTTACGAGAGGTCAAATTGTAGGCGTATATACGGCTATGTGGTCTTGGGTCGCACATTTGCTAAAAAAAAGACCTAGATGTGATTACCGTTAATTTGGATTACACTGATGGGTGGAAAAAGTGAATCGTCACCGAAGACAAGCTCCACCTAGAAGTACATTAAGACGCACAGTTAGCTACATTCAAATAAAAGTGGTCCTGACGGATAGGCCATGGAACATCGGCTTTTCCAACATCTGGAGAGCAATTTTACGACGAAGCGAGAACATAAAACGAGTTGTACAAAAGAGGACCCTTATAAAGACCGCCTTTGATGCCAAACTTTTGGCGTAAAAATATGTAATGGTGAAAAATCAACTTGAACTTCTGAATTTTACGATGTTCTAGTTTGGTTGTTGTTTATTGATGGCTATTCATCGGGTGAGAATTTGGGGACTTTGGTGAGATAAAACCAATCTGACCACTAATTTTAAATGCTATGCCTCTTATTAACAAGTTATAAAGGTTTGGAATTCCCACGGAAACGGTACTAGACCATTCCTGTTAATTATCAGAGGCATATTGCAAATTAATCCGTTAATGAATTTCAGTCAGATACGTTACTATACACCGTAAAAAACTCCATTTAATCCTTTAACGAAGAAAATGGTGAAATCGAGATGCAACCAAAATTTGCTAGTAAATTTAGTTGGTTGGTGTCGTGTCCGCGCGCGAAGCGAGGAAGAATGGGTGCGCTGCTCGTGAGTCAAACGGGGCCCTTGTAAGCAGGAGTCCGACTTCCGCCCCTTTAGTGTGGTCCCTTAATTTTTTGAACCGGCTCCCAGATGACAGAGCGTCACCTGTGGTTCCCTCCCCTCCCAGAGAGATCGTTTCAGTTGGAGGACATTGGAGCCACGAAGGATTTAACGTGTACCACTTCCCTTTAGCGTACACGGTCCACAGCGACCAGCCGCGAAACGTCACCCTCCCAAACGCTGACCTCGGTCGATGTTGCTTCACTTTCGGTGTTCTGCGGGAACCGAGCTTCTACCGATTGGTCCACTGCGAGACGGTAGTAAATTTGACCCATTATAATGGTTCCTGGTTTCACAACGTTTTACTAAACAAATGGAAAAAAATGGCGAAATTCAGCAGCGTCCACCATTTGGACCTCAGTTGAACCATTATAATGGTGTAGTTCATCTCGTTTCACCATGAATATGAACCTAGGAACCACTATAATTGTTCAACTGTAAAACCAAACCAAATGTTGTTAACAAATAACCTGTTACCAAATGTTGATTGCAGCTAAATTTCACTTTTTTTCGATGAACGGTTTGAAGGAGACATTTTAGTGTACACTTATTTCCAATTCTTTACATACTTTTAGCCTTTGGAATGTGGTAATAAGCGGAAATATTGAACCCTGCGTTGCTGAACATCTTCATCCTTTTCAACTTTCATAGTGAAGTGTTCCATATTCAATTAACAGAGATACGTGTTGTTTTTAAAGGATTCTTTTTTCCAATGAAGATAATTATTTGAAATAATTGGGTGCCAACGAATATTAATAGAACTAATCTTCCAAAATCGTATAAGAGAGTGCAGGTTCATTTATTTCTTCGAAAACCTTGTTTATTCTACGTTTCAATGCGAATAGATTCAATGAGAATTTCTGTAAAAAAATTATCCACACAAAGGCTACGGTAATAAAATACTCCAAATTTCCTCAATACATTTTTTGTGTGTACGATTGAATTTCAGCCCGTAGTGCAAAATTACATTTTTTTAAAAGGATAAAACATCTATTTATACTTTAGCATTACTTAGTAAAATATATGTTTCGTAGGGGTTCCTAAATTTAGGTTTTAACAAAACCATTTTGGAAAGGATCTTATTTCGTAAATTTTCATACATACTTTTAAATAAAAGTTTAATATTTCCTTTACGTGCTACGTTTATACATTAATATTTTTACATTATTCTCTGTTACATTTTACATTTATTGGTGTTTATTATATTTGCTTTAAAGCTTTAAAAATATTTGAATAGAATAACTAACACACACACACACACATATACATGTATACGTACAGCATACATTTATAAAAAAAAAACCCTGCCATGCATTAAAAATTATAATAGTATAGGAAATTTGGAATCTTCAATGCTGATTTTTTAGATAATTGCTTGCCAGATCTGTAACACGGTCTTCCCTGTACATACTCTGTGACTGCCAAAAGCAAACATTTGTGTTCTCTAGGAGCATTTGTGTTCCAACCATATGAAATAAAAACGTGTATTCCATATTTATATTCCCAGTCCATATTTATTTGAGAAAAATAATCATCATTTTACTTTTATTCCTGGTTTAGGATTTAATTACAAGCAGCAAGAAACGTGCTTTTTTAATGGGCATTTCCAGTAAAAAATCACCAGTTGAGGGCATAACACTAAAGTCAATCAATCAACAATACGGACACAACAAAACAAAAAGGGAGTAATTATCAATACCCGCGCAACGAAAGGGCAAACTAGTTAAATAGTTAAAGGCAAAACAACTGATCGATCTATTTAACTACGGAAACGAGAGACAAACAATACATTGCCTTGCTTTCTGCGGAAAATTTTTGTAGGTTAGCATATGCTTCATGTAAATCTATTGATGACGCAACTCACTGCATCTTGCACGTGTTCTTTGTTCTCAGTTAAGCGCCCTTTACACATACGTTCTTAACCGCGCGACTGAACGTGGCGCATCCAGCCACAGTCAAGAACGCGAGTAAAACCGTGGCGTTCAAGAATGTGTTGCAAAGTGCACCATATTCTTATCCGCGCGCAATAACGCGTGCAGATGCGGGGCGTTCTATTGAAGTCCCCTACAGAAGCCACAACCTGCAGAATTGTCCAATCCTCTCACTTTGATGCGCGGTTAAGAACGTGTATGTAAAATGCATCATTTCTTGGAGCGCGATCATGGCTCGCCTTCCGGACAGCGGTTAAGAACGTGTGTGTAAAGGCTGCTTTAAGCTTAAAGTTGAGAAAAATCAACAGTCAACTGTACTTTAAATTTCTGCGACAAATTTAGTAGTTTGTGATAAATGTATTAAACCTTTTTTTTTTAAATTTCTAATGGGCTGCTGTTGGCTTCTGCCAATTGCAGACCTAGTGCGTTCCCGAGAGATAGGTACCATCTCTTTCAACGGCACCACAATGAGTGTGGTACCATCGCCGCATGAGAATTTTGACGTCCGGTTTCTCCACCGGAAAGGGCGAGCACCCGGACTCTGTTGATGAGAAATTGCACTTGGAATTTAATTTAGCCGAGAGCATCCAAGCCAAATGTCTACTCAAGGGATCTTTGACATGCCGCATAATCATACGACATGGGTGCAGACGATTTTCTGCATCTTGAAAATCCACCGACTCAGTATCAAATCTAAAATTGAAAAAAAAAAGGTAGGAGAAGACAAATAATAGAAAAATAAAAAATATTTTTCTTCATTAAATAGTACTTAGTTTAATCCTTTCAAAGTCAACAGGGGTGGCGTAGTGGTAAGACGCATGCCTCGTATGCCCAAGGTCGCGGGTTCAAACCTGGCCCAAGTCGGTGGATTTTCAAGATGCAGAAAATCGTCTGCTCCCATGTCGTATGATTATGCGGCATGTAAATGATCCCTTGAGTAGACATTTGGCTTGGATACTCTCGGCTAAATTCAATTCCAAGTGCATATTGCATCAATGAGAGCTCAGGTACCGCCATCTAGGGGTAACTGATCGTCAAAATTCTCATGCGGTGAAGGTGCCACACTCATTGTGGTGCCGCTGAAAGAGATGGTACCAATTATTGGGGAACGCATTAGGTCTGCAATGGTTGAGGTCCAATACCGCAGCCCCCTTGGAAAGAAAAAAAAAATCCTTTCAACTATTTCTCATGAAAGGAAAATTATTTAAACGTAAAAACCTATAATTCTAAAAAGTAAATAATTATGTAGTTGCGGCAACGATTAATAACAGAAACTGGCTTTATACACTCTTGACTGCCGGGAAAAAATATCATACACAAGCATTTTGGGGTTTAAAAATTGCTTTTTTGGAAAAGTTTATAATATACGCACTAAATTAATGAGAAATCTTTATAATATATGAACGATAGCCATATCGTGGTAACTTAATACTTAAATGTAAACCTTTGTGCTACAAAGTAAAAAACAAAATCAACGTAAAATTAAGCACAACGTTTGCAAATTTTTGCTTAATTTTAAGTCGATTTTTTAAAAATTAATAGTAATCTTTTTTCACTTATACAAAATTTCATTATAAGAGCCAAACTTAGCTGAAAATATTGCAAATTTTCAGCTAAATTCGCTGGTAGTCTTTTAAGCCTTTAGGACCTTTAGTTCAGTAAATAGAACTAAGAAATGCGAAACTGAAACAGAAACCAAAGTAAGAGAGCCATAAAAAAGGGAATAAGTGAAAAGTAACAGGTTTGCATTACGTGTTTAAATTTCGATTTTGAAGTTCCTTATATGTTTGCTTTGTTTCTAAGCATTATGTTTGCTGAAGCTGACAAATACGTGGTTGTATTTTTTATCGCAAATGTATGATAAGTTGATCCAAAAATATGTTTATAGATGTAAGATAGCACATCAGTTTTTAGTCGCATTTGAATCATTAAAATCTGCAGTTTTTTTTTTTTTTTTTAATTTTCATATTGTCCATACAATATTTATTAATTTCTACTAAGTTTAGTATCAGAACTCTCTGTAAGAATTTAATGCAACATATTCATTGTTTTCTAACGCATATTTTTTTGTTTGATTTAAAATATATAAACAATTCCAATTATAGAATGCTAAAAATGTCAAGACAATAACTTGTAAAGAAAATAATATATTTAGTTATGCCTTAAACATTTATTCTTTTTAATTAATTTTTGTTCCTTTGAACTAGAGTTTCAGCCACGGAAATGAATTTCAAACTTCATCACAAACAGGAGAGTTATGCAGAATTTTAAATAAACCAGAACGCTTAGATATATTAAGAAATTATGAAAAAATGTTTCTCTTATTATGACAAATTTAAATCTTGGCATCAAAACTAAGAAGTGTTAATAAATAAGAGAATGTTTTTAGGAAGTCCAGCCTTTATTATTATAAGAACTGCCAAACAATTCTTATTGAGTTTTTGGTAAAAATAAATAACTTAAAACATTTTAAAGTAAAATTATATTTTTCTGATTTCTTTTTTTAATTTGTAATGGGCTGTTGTTATTGGCTTCTGCTAATTGCAGACCTAGTGCGTCCCCAAGAGATTGGTATCCATCTCTTTAAGCGGCACCACAATGAGTGTGGTACCATCTCTTTCAGAGGCGCCACAATGAGTGTGGTGTCATCTCTTTAAGCGGCACCACAATGAGTGTGGTACCTTCACCAGATGATAATTTTGACGACCGGTTTCTCCACCGGAAAGGGTGAGCCCAGTACTAGTCCAAAACAGTACTAGTTAAAAATAAAAAGTAATACTGAAAACGTACAACTACACGTTGCACGTTATAACACGTCACGTTATAACAGCTAGGCATGGCGTTAAAAAACAAAAAAACAATTTGAAAAGAAAATTTATTTTTTTTAATATCTCAGAATGAGTTTTTTGGATTACACTGTAAAAAAATCTAGTTCAACCTTTCACCCCAAAAAATGGTGCAATTTAGCTGCAACCAACATTTGGTGCTTAAGTTCGGCCATTATAATGGCTCCAAGCTTCACATTCATGGGAAAAGTAGGTGAAATTACACCATTATAATGGCTCCAAGCTTCACATTCATGGGAAAAGTAGGTGAAATTACACCATTATAATGGCTCCAAGCTTCACATTCATGGGAAAAGTAGGTGAAATTACACCATTATAATGGCCCCAAGCTTCACATTCATGGGAAAAGTAGGTGAAATTACACCATTATAATGGCTCCAAGCTTCACATTCATGGGAAAAGTAGGTGAAATTACACCATTATAATGGCTCCAAGCTTCACATTCATGGGAAAAGTAGGTGAAATTACGCCATTATAATGGCTCCAAGCTTCACATTCATGGGAAAAGTAGGTGAAATTACACCATTATAATGGCTCCAAGCTTCACATTCATGGGAAAAGTAGGTGAAAGTACACCATTATAATGGCTCCAAGCTTTACATTCATGGGAAAAGTAGGTGAAATTACGCCATTATAATAGCTCCAAGCTTCACATTCATGGGACAAGTAGGTGAAATTACACCATTATAATGGCTCCAAGCTTCACATTCATGGGAAAAGTAGGTGAAATTACACCATTATAATGGTTCCAAGCTTCACATTCATGGGAAAAGTAGGTGAAATTACGCCATTATAATGGCTCCAAGCTTCACATTCATGGGAAAAGTAGGTGAAATTACACCATTATAATGGCTCCAAGCTTCACATTCATGGGAAAAGTAGGTGAAATTACACCATTATAATGGCTCCAAGCTTCACATTCATGGGAAAAGTAGGTGAAATTACGCCATTATAATGGCTCCAAGCTTCACATTCATGGGAAAAGTAGGTGAAATTACACCATTATAATGGCTCCAAGCTTCACATTCATGGGAAAAGTAGGTGAAATTACACCATTATAATGGCTCCAAGCTTCACATTCATGGGAAAAGTAGGTGAAATTACACCATTATAATGGAAATAAAATTTCACGTTAAATTAAAGCACAAATGAGCATTAAAACGCAGACATATGTTTCGGGATCGCTTGGAATCCCTTTTTCAATGCGACAGGGAGCTTCTAGATGCAAAACATCCCTTCATTTGGATGTTTTGCATCTAGAAGCTCCCTGTCGCATTGAAAAAGGGATTCCAAGCGATCCCGAAACATATGTCTGCGTTTTAATGCTCATTTGTGCTTTAATTTAACGTGAAATTTTATTTCTATTACTTTGCACAAAGTTTAATCATTACTACCATTATAATGGTTCAACTTAGTATCAAATATTGGTTGCAGCTAAATTTCAACATTTTTCCCATTTTGTTGGATGAAACGTTGAATCTTGAATTAGAATTTTTTACACTGTATCATACTATTTTTATACTTACCAAATCAATTGCCCTAACAATGGCCTAAAATATTAATTTTTCTTGCATTTGCTTTGATCATTATTGTTAGCGTGTAATTTGCTTTTCTAGTAAAGTGCTGTGTTTTTTTTATTGTTTTCCTTTCAGAATAATTGCGGTTACCAAAAGTAAAGATAATAAGAAAGTCGAAAACTACACCCCCCCCCCCCGTTAATAAAAGTAATTGTAACTTGTGCTCCGAATACGAACTTCATAATATTCCTCAAAGAAAAAAATAGTTTATTGCATTATAATTGGTAAAATGTTTCAGTGTGTTCTGCACTAGTGTTTTTATAGTATGTTTGCCATAATAAGATGTAATTAAAGTCACTGCAAGTGAACCCACTGAAATCTAAATTTATACGCAAATATAATAAATATGACCGTGGAAGCTGACAACATGGATATTTTCGGGTAAACTCCCCAAATCTTCGCTTCCAGCTCTTTTGTATATATATATATATATATTAGTTTTGAGAGAGAATATCTAATTCTTTATATATATATATATACGTGTGTGTATTTGTGCAGACACAGTGAGAGAGATACTATCAAAACTATCCGGCGTTGCCCGGTACAATAATTTTGAGCAAAAAAAAAGTCATACTCATGTTTGCATGTTAGCATGCAAACATGATGTTTGCGTGTTTGCAGGAAACCTCCCCCCCCCCCGCCCCCCGCTCGTTGCAGAAAATTAACAATTAAGTTTAAATTACAGTCATGGACTTATTTTAACAGCAATAGATTATTGAATTTTTTCGAAAGTCTTTAATTAAAAATAAAGGCTTAGCTTAATTCACGTTTGAAGATATAAGATTCTGGAAAACAACTCAAGATTTATTTATTACAGAGTTTTCGATGAGTATCTGGTGTTGTTTTTTATAAAATTTCAAAATGATCGAAAATTTTAGAAAATTATTTTTTTTTATTATCGAAAAAATTTCGAATTTTTTAAATAAACCATTTTATCTTAGAAATTTAATACTTTGCATTAAAAAAAGAGTATCAGTTACATTCTAAAACATGAAAATTAAACCTTAAAGTCTAAAACACTTTAACTGTAGTGCAAAAATCTATATTCATTGTTTTTCTATTTAATAGGGTTACACATTATTCATTAATCTTTGCAGACCTAGTGCATGCAAATATATATCACAAAAATGGATTGAGTAAGGTATATAATGTATGTTTGTGTGAGTTTTGGTTATTTATAATTCTTCCAAAATATAAAACTTCTAGCTGTACCTCTGTATTTATAATATTTTAACGGCAAGTTAACTTATACCTTTTGCTTTTCTAAATGTGAAAATAATTTTAAAAAATAAATAAATTGAAGCCATTTAACTCTTTTATTAGTAATAAAAAGCAACCATTTCTCAAACATCATTAAACGAAGAGAATTGCCCAGATTTTAGGTAGTCACGAATCTTTTACATCAGTTAAATGAAAATATATACTTTTGAACGCAAATGTCACCTTTTTTTGTTAGCAATTATGATTGATTTTAGTTAATGTGCTTTTCCAATAAAGCTGAATAAATGAACAAAGAAAAGGAATAATAGGGTAAAACAGCAGTGAAATTCGATATTTTGAGCATTTTAAACATATATTTCCTTTTAAAAGACCTTTTAGAGGCCATTAATTCTTTTTAAAGTAAGTTTGTTTCAAATCATTTTAAAAGTAGAAGAGAAAAAATCCAATTTAACCCATGGACAGTAATTTTGATAAAAATTCTAAAAGAAGATTTTTCAAAGAGAAAAAATAAAATTAGTTTTGAAATGAAATAAAAAAGGCAAACAATTACAAATAGTACAAATATATCAGAAAAAGGATTGTTACAAAATAATTACTTGTTAAAAAAGCAAAGTTTGCTTTGAAGGAATAATTGATAAGCACTGAGCTGAAGTTATTCTTCTGGGGTAATTTGACATCGTAAACAGAGGGGTAGCTAGGTGGGGACAAGGAGGGACAGCTGTCCCCGGGTGCAGCGTCAAGGGGCGATAAATTAATGTTCATTTACTTTTTTTTTAAAGGCGAAAAGGAAATTATTTGAACTGAAGAGGCGTGAATACGTTCGACAAAAAAGTGGGAACACCGCAAACCATATAGGGAATGACCAATGTAAAACAGTAGTGCGTGGGAAATCAGACAAATAATTTTGCGAAGCCAAAGTGTCCCATTTTCCCTTAGAAGTGAATGGTCGCTAATAAAAATGAAAGTTAAAAGGGTTGCTTTTTAGAGCTAATGCTTTATCATTTAAGAAGCATAAAAGGTTTTTTAGGATAGGGAGCTGCTTCCCTTTAGGGGCGCCCCTAGGCCTCCAGGGGCAAAGGGGGGCGCTGAAAATCTTAGCTACGCCTCTGATCGTAAATATATCTTTATTCGATAGCTCAATAAGCATTCGGAAATGTCAAATGAGAGTAGAAAACTCTCCGAACAGGGTACTAAGAAAAATTTCAAAGATTTGTGCAGGAGAAAGAGAGAGGGCCAAGGGTGGTGGCCCTACACTGAAAAAAAAAAGTCTAGTTCAACCTTCACCGAAACAAAAAAAAAAAAAAAAATGGAAAAAGTGAAATTTTAGCTGCAAGCAACATTTGGTATTAAATGCAACTGCAGCCATACCGTATATAGCAGCGAGGCCTTCACGGACTATCCCCCTGCAGAAGGGGATGCGACTGCAGCGCTATCCTCCATGTCTCCCCACAAACTCTCTGACAAACTGACAAACCAGCACCAGCCATAGAGGCTATGCTGGCAGAGCTTTGCCTACCTGCTTTACCGACCCGGGGCCATAGTCATGCTACAAAGCAAGCCTTACGTCACCCGGATCGGATGTTGCTATTTTAGTCGCCTCTTACGACACGCATAACTACGTCGGCGCTATTCTACGCCGGCCACCGCACGGCGAAGCAACATTTGGTATAAGGTTGAACAACATGGTGAAACTAGCCATGAATGTGAAACCAGGAACCATTATAATGGTTCAACTTTAGTACCAAACGTTGGCTGAAGCTAAACTTGAACTTTTGTTTTTCCATTTTTCGCCTACTTTCCCGTAAAAATAAAAAATAATAATAATAAAGCCCGAAAGAAGGCTTAATGTATCGTAAAAATATCGTTAGAAATCAAGAAAAGTCAAAAACAGGTTAAGTAATAAAATAAAGATTGAAATATAAAAAAAATTGAAAGTAGGGTTCTGAGGTGGGGAAAAAGTGGATCTGTCGGTCTGTCCTGCCCCCCCCCCCCCTTTAAACCTTTTGAACGAATTGTCCGAAGCAAAAAAAAAAAAAAAATTTTGCATTCGAAAGCTCTCGGCGATGACATCTCATTTCCATATTTCACTTTTTGATTTGACAGTTTTTTGTTCAATTTTGTACAGTTCAAAAATTTTAACATTAGCGCCTATGGGCGAAAATGAAGCAAATTATGTAAACTCTGGGTACAATATCCAAGTTCCAATGAACAAGCTCAGTGGAAGAAGTTTTGTGCGTGAAATATTGGTTTGAACAATTTTTGTTCATTTTTGAACAGTTTAAAAAAATTAACATAGCACCTTCGGGGAAATTTCAATCCTATATAAATTCTGATCTAACGGACCGATTTGCATCAAACTTTATCAGAAAGCTCTTATGACGTAGAACATTTGCAGATATAAAGTTCATCCAGAACTAACGAGCCTATTTTCCTATGAAATTTTTCAATCATGATTTTCAAGAACATTTTTGAATTAATGAATGATTAGATAAATAAGCAAAAGAATGAGAGAATAAATACATGAATGACTGAATAAATGAATATGTATTAACTGTTGAAAAAGGTATATTTGAAACAATTAAGAACTAAAGCTAAACGAGAAAGAGAGAGAGAGAGATAGCTAGATTATAAATTTGAAGCTGGTGTATACGGGAAAGTAGGCTCGTATAGTTCTAGACGGAGCTTCTTGTTTTTTTGGTGAAAGGTTGAACAATTTCTTTCTTTTTTTTTTTTTTACAGTGTAAGTGAAGGCTTACTGATTTTAAAAAAAAAAAAAAAAAAAAAAAAAAAAAAACGACGTAAAGGCATCAAAACAAGAGGATAACTATCCTATCAGAGTTTTTGATCACTTTAGAATTAAGCAAATTATATTTCGCAGATGAATAAGCAATGTAGAAAATGTAGGTTCCACGAAAAAAACACGTTGCTGATTATTTTGTCTCTTCTTAATTATCACTATCTTCCTACGTTCTCATGTTTTTTAATTATTTTTCATGCTGAAATTTAAAATGTGTTTAGTCTAATTTTGGAGAAACACAGTATGTTATAAATGCGCACATCCAAGGATATAGTGCAAATAACATCCAACGTCTGAAATCGTTCTACCGTGACACCTCTGAATCAGCGCATCAATTATACTCAGCGATGAAATTTTAGTTTAAGCAATCGTCTAGTAACGGTGTGTGTAGTTTCCTAACACACCGTTTAGTCTTGGGAAACAGTGATCTAGTTAATCTGATCATTTAAGTAGATTGCTGCAATACCTGTTATGCAGTTAGATATTCGAAGTAGTGTTGTGATTGATATAGTTGTTACGTACCTCGCTGTTGCTCTCAGTCACATGAATTTGCTTAATGAATTGCAGCCGAATTCTTCATTGTAATGAATGTTTGTTGGAAACAATGCACGGTAACTACAGGGGACTACTCCCCCTCATTAAAGTGGCAGTCTTTTTTAGCCTACTTTCTCGTAAAAGTAAAAATAAAATGAAAAAAGCGTATTGTATTGTAAAAATATCGTTGAAGATAAAGGGAAGTCAAAAATTAATGGAGTAAAAAGGTATATTTGAAGTAATTAAGAACTAAAGTTAAATGACAAACAGAGAGATATAGGTAGATAATAAACTTGATGGTGCTGTATGCGTGGGGAAGTAGGCTCGTATAGTTCTAGAGGGAACTTCTTGTTGTCTTTTTTCTTTCAGAAATTACAGTACACAGGGTTAGCACTAATGAGTCTATATTTTAAAAAGTAATACACGTACACTCAAGACAGATAAATGAGAATTACCACAACTCACCAAGTTAATACACAATATTCGATACTCTTTGGTCACACGAGACACGTCCAGACGGTAATCGTGCTCATTCCATATATTTCATGCATCATCCCATTTTCTGCACTGGAACACTGATGCGTTCTATGGGCACGACTACACTCTCAGAAATAGAACCCTCAAATTCGAGGATTCTTCAATCGTCCAGAAAATTTCGTCATTTACAGCGATTCTTTCCTCGCGTGATCACGTGACTTTAAAAAGTTAGTGCACAAATTTCAGCAAAATTTTTACTCGGGTCATTTTTCACGAAGCCATTTCGTCAAATACGACGAAAGTTTCGAGAGATTTGAGCATGCGTTTCTGAGAGTGTAAGGATTGCGGTAGTGGGAGTACGTTAAAGAAGTTAATTACGCAGCCCCAATGTAACACAACACGAAAATTAGTTTGATACTTGTAAAATTGCCAACCTTAATTTCAGTCATAATTTCAAATTCGGTAGTGCAATCTGTAGTAAAAATAATTATTGTGAATTTAACAGCCGAAAACTATCGAAAAATTGCATATTCTATTACAATCTAAAATCACTGATTCAAACGTCACACTACAGGAAACACGAAATAAGAAATAACAATGTAGTAGTAAACAAATTAATAAGTATATGTTTAAACTTCAATAACATGACACAAATATATACTAAACTACTCAAAGTTATATACTAAAACTATATAAAATCTACAACTGACTCGTAATTATTTTTTCCCTTTAAATTAATGCATATAAAAGTGAACCACTTTAAATTAGAAAAAAAACCCTCTTATTGAATCCAATGAGAATATAAAGATCAATAGTGAAACATATAACTGATAATAGCATATATCAACATAAGACATTTCTGGAAAACATGTATTCGTATATCGAAAAGTTTTGAATTTTACCGTCAGTTGTTAGTCTCATAAGAAACTAAACAAAACATATTTTATAGAGAATTCGGTCTTAATTCATTAATATAATTTAAGATAAAGTCATTTTATACAGAGCATTTTCTGAAGAACTCCTTTGACAATTCAGTTGATTGCGAATCTTTTCTCGGGCGAAGACTCATTAGCGTCGCGTGCTTGGAAAAACGCCATCTGCATTCAGAACCCTAACATCGACTTTTCATCAGGTTAATTTTGAGCTGCACTAATGCTACGCGATTAATCAATTATTCCGAATCAATGCCCGTTTATTGTGTGTAGCCAAAGCTGATCTCGTTTTTAGTTGATTTTTCTCACTTCTGTTTCATACATTCATTTTGTCCATTTCACATTTGAATTGAAATTTATATTACTTTACTGGTTGCTCAGTTTTCCGTTTTCTTTTTGTTTTAAAGGATAAAGGGAAAAATGAAAGTTTTTTTCAGTAGTATATAGGTCTAAAAGTTTAAACCAACTACCAAAAAAGTCAAGAACAAAATTACAAATGCTATTTCGGGAGATTACCCGGTTTTTCTAAGATTTACATTTTGTTTGGTGTTTCTCGTTTTTACTTTTCTTTCTCTCTTTTGTCTAAATATTTGTACTTTTATGCATTCACCAAGACAATTTTGGGTTTGGGGATATTTGTGGGATTAAAAATTTAAAAAAGCCTGCATTAACCCCTTAACGCATTTGCCCGTGTATGACACAGGCGAAAGTTACCGGGAAGTTTGCCCATGATGCCCGTGCATTATTTTATTTCTAATGACCGTCTGAGATCCGTTTACACTTTGTTTTTATAATATACTAGCTGTACCCGGCCACGCGTTGCTGTGGCTCAGTCTGGTTAGATGGAAAAGCAAGAGAAGGCACATATTTCTAATATGTTTCATTTCACAATGCTTGTTGTTTCATTCTCTGAAAATATGGACTGTCTGCAATAATAATAAAATTACACGTTAATTTAAAGCACAAATGAGCAAAAAAATGCAAAATTAACGTGTAATTTTATTATTATTGTTTACTTGCACAAAGTTAAATTTTTTTTATGGACTGTCTGGTTTACCCACTCTAGAACACGCAATATATGATTGTCCACGTGAGAAGCAATCCGTGTCTAGATATAAACTGCTCAGTTTGATCGATTGGTTATGTTTTTTTCTTGAGCTTTATGTTTTTTTCACAAGGCTTACGGGCATTTTTTTTTTCGTTCCATTGTCTGTGAAGTTTTTGATATTGACTGGCTCAGCACTTTGAAAAATTCGAGCATAAGCCTGATCCAAACAGAAGAAACAAAAACACAAAAATTCCAAATTAAAAAATTGCCATTCAAACTAAACAATTTTTTTTTTAAAGTTCCTTTGATCATTAAGTGCAAAAATACTAACAAAATGCTTCAACACAAACAGAAAAAACACAATTTTGTGTTAAATCGAAAGGATCAAAATAAAAATAGTTAAATTAAGGTGTTGCCATTCAAAATGAGTAATCTTTGTTTTAAAGTCCCATTTAATCTTCGAGTGCAAATGTACAAACAAACACCTCAATGCAAACACAACATTTTTAAATAAAAATGAAAATAACTAAATTAAACTGGTCATTCAAATTAAGTAATAGCTGTACCCTGCCACACGTTGCAGTGGCTCGTTTTCCTTAATAAAACGTAAAAAACAAAATAATTAAATCAAGATTAAAATTTATTAAAAGTGATATATAAAAACACGCACGTATTCGAACGCAATGTTATGGCAAAGTTTTAAAGCAACCGGTGAAGTACTTTCGGAGATTTGAGAGGATGAACAAACGAACACTTACGTTTTTATTTATATAGATTAATCTAACACTAATTCATCCGGAGTTGAGGAAACTGCTAATTATTATTTTTGGATTAAGGTAAGCCTTAAGAAATAGAAATAAAAAGCTTATAACTAGCGTTCTTATTGATTTAGAAACTTCGAACAAATTTCATCTTGTGCAGAAAAATCAGCGCTTTCGATCGATATATTATATTAATATGTGCAAGGTTTTTTTCAGCCACATATTGGTGAATTTGGGTGGACATTTGCGTAGAATTGGAATAAAAAAAGGAACTACCTGTCGGATTTTTTTCTTCTTCTAGGTCTATAAATCATCCTCTTGAACCACTCTGTTACTGGCAAAATCTCAAAACAATCGGTGAAGTTCTTTCGGAGATTTGCGGTTATGAACAAACGAACACTTACATTTTTATTTATATAGATTTCTTCTATGTAACTTAAACCCCACCCCCGCTCCAGTCATCCCCACAACCTGAAATTGCTAAGAATAACTTACACTATACTAGTTTTTCAGAAAAAAAAACTTGTGCTTCAAGGGGCTAACTAGCGTGATCTCTCGGCTACGCAATTATGTGGTATTTTCAGAACTCCCGTAGGCTGAATGAGAGTTGGGTTCGACTGGCTGATATTTCTATTGTCTACTAACTAGCCAGATCTCTCGGCTACGCAATTATGTGGTATTTTCAGAACTCCCGTAGGCTGAATGAGAGTTGGGTTCGACTGGCTGATATTTCTATTGTCTACTAACTAGCCAGATCTCTCGGCTACGCAATTATGTGGTATTTTCAGAACTCCCGTAGGCTAAATGAGAGTTGGGTTCGACTGGCTGATATTTCTATTGTCTACTAACTAGCCAGATCTCTCGGCTACGCAATTATGTGGTATTTTCAGAACTCCCGTAGGCTGAATGAGAGTTGGGTTCGACTGGCTGATATTTCTATTGTCTACTAACTAGCCAGATCTCTCGGCTACGCAATTATGTGGTATTTTCAGAACTCCCGTAGGCTGAATGAGAGTTGGGTTCGACTGGCTGATATTTCTATTGTCTACTTTGTAGTTCCTTTTCATTTATTCCGTTTATATATTATCTTTAGATAGATAGATAAATTATTAGCACTATAAGTTCGAAATTTGGCTAAGTTTTAAAAAACTTTTATCCTTCTCCCCGCTACCCTTTATATTTTTTATTGAAAACAGACGAATTTGGAATGTATGAGTTTATATATTTTCTTTTACCTCATTGTGATTAGCGAATTTACTAACTTTTATGCGTATTTTCATTTCATACATGTTTTCTTCAACATAGAATTTATATCATGCATGGTTTCTATATATTTTTATTTACTTCACAAAGTGACGTGATGTAATTAATAGTGCGAGTAAAATTTTTTCTTTTAAGTAGAAAAAAAAAATCAAGCAATAAAATATTAGGCTTACATTGAAACAAATATTCGCTCAAGATAAACGAACCATCATATTGAATAATGTATTACATTACATTATACACTATCAATGACCCTGCAATGGTGTTATTGATAGTAACATTTATGAGTTGAAGGTTACTTGGAAGGCACAATACATGTGGGATGCAAATAAAATATTCATTACATCTGTAATCTCAAACGATATTAAATAAAAACTCACGGTGACAGTTATAGCTGTTACAGTTATTATTTTCATGAGCTTTATTTTCAGATTTTTTCTTAATATTGTATGTAACTCTAACCAATTAATGGGCAAGCATTGAAGATGTACTCTGCTTGTGGAGTAGGAGGAAGTTGTTTCAAAACACTTCTTTTTAATCTTGAAATATGCAGCAAAATTTAAGAATTTATGAAGTGGTATTAAGAAATTACAACTGGGATAAACTATAGACTGTGACAAAACTATAGTCAGTGAAAAAACTAGCATCAGAGTCGCTCTACCATAAAATAACTTACTTTCGAAATATAGGTTTTAAATGTACATACATAATAATGTTATTTCTCAAAGAATCAGAACATGCATAATTTACCACTAATTTATAGGAATAAGAAATTTTGAATTTATGTTTAAGAATCATGTTTTATTTTCAAGCAAAATAATACTTCTGAAGAGAAAATAAAAGCTGATAGAGTACTGGAGCCGATTGTTTTATGATACACGTATTTGAAAAAGAAAATCTTAATAAGCTTTCGCTTTTATATATATCATATTCTGAGAAATATTCGAAATAATCGGTAATAGTTCACTTAGAATATCATGAAATTTTTTTAGAGACTGCTTCTTAATTTTTGATGCGGTTGCAGTAAAAAAGTTTTATTTGAACAATGCTTTTACATAACAAATAAGAATTGCATACTCGCGTAAGGTACTTATATTAAGATATTTAAACTACTTATGATATTATAGATACTTATACAAAGATTCGTTTTAACGGCTTTGTAAGTAAAGAAAACATTAGAAAGAGCGAAAGAGGTTTTAAAATTATACTTTAAATAATATGCAAATATTTTTCTAACTGTTTTTAATTTTAATTTCCTAATATTTAACCCACTTGTACTAAACAAACAATTAATGAAGTCAACAAATATTTCTTGCAGCGTATACATGAAAGTCAAGCTAGATTCTTACAAAAGAGCAAATGAATCATCAATACTATAATGATAGGAAAAAAAACATTACTTAATTTTATAGCTCACAAGAAATATTCAATGGAGTTGAAAAGGTTCAAGTATGAAACGGAGTTTACTTCTCTTTCGTTCCTTATATCTTACTACACTTCTATGATTTTCGATCGCAAAGCAAAATAAGATTTATAGATATGGATATAACTTTTGTTTTCGCATTAGACTAACTTCATTTGTGTTGCCGTTAATCTGTTTAGTTTCTCCCGTATGAAAGAGAAAATGAACTAAAGCTGTAGAAGTGCATATTACACTTCTAAACAAATCAACGTTAAGGTACAGCTTTACGAATTAATAATAATAATGATTATGATAATAATAACAATAACAATGCAAAGGTAACATTAGATTTTTTAATAGTACATATATATCTGAATTGTAAGTCATAGTTTTACATTATGATCAATAATATACATATATGGTATAATTTCAGATAAAAGAAGTGCGTAAGAGTGCATTGTGCAGAATTTATTCCAATACGTAAATAGTCCGAGATCCGTATGAAAGAAGTGCGGAAGAGTGCATTGTTCATAATTTATTCTAATACGTAAATAGTCTGAATTCCGTACGAAAGAAGTGCAGAAGAGTGCATTGTTCACAATTTATTCTAATACGTAAATAGCCTGGATTCCGTATGAAAGAAGTGCGGAAGAGTATATTCTTCCGAATTTATTCTAATACGTAAATAATCTGAATTCCGTATGAAAGCAAGTGCGGTAGAATGCATTTTCAGGATTTATTCTGATGCGTAAAGAGTCGAAATTCCGTACGATAGAAGTGCGGAAAAGTACATCCTTCCGAATTCATTCTTACACGTAAATAGTCTGAATTCCGTCTAATATCTAAAGAGTCGCATAAAATTGGAAAGAAGTGTTGAAGCTCAGCTCCAGTGAGCTCTCCTGCGAATTAACTCCATCATATATACGTCATTTTGGACGTTTGGTTCAGACAGTGAAAACGCACACCTCGTGAGTGAACTTTCTAGGAGCTAACATTTAATAAAAGAAATTATAGATAAATAATTTATAAATAATAAAATGTGTTAATTTAGATAAATATTTCATATTCATCATTGTAGTTACCGCCTTTTATAATAATTACGTTACTGCATTAACAAGATGTTATTACATAACCAAGAATTACAAAAGAAAAGAAGTTTGTTTCGAAGCATTATCATAGCACGAAAATGGTTTATATACGTATCAAAGGAACGATGTATTTTAAATTACACTCTGCTTATTTAAATATGCTTACATAAATGAGCTGCTTATATAAATGAGAAAAAAATTAATAAACCATGTTCAGAGATTCATGAAAACATTCAAATCATTTCTTAGTACTTGTCATGCGATCATGATAATGAACTGTTTCTCCCTAAACTAACTAACTGGGAAAGCAATATTTGCATTAACTTTGTTATAACGGGACATTTTTTAAAATATTTAATTATCAGACGTTTCACTTTGACTCTCATGAATGAAACAAAGGACTTTCCCATGCAAAATCAAACGACACTACTGTATTTACTTGGAATCATCATGACAAACATAATAAGGTCATTCTCATTTTTTAGCAAAGACAGCATTGATATATGCAAGAACATTTAAATTATTCACACTGTCATTCACACTTTGCATTTTATTGTTTATTTTGCAGCTTGCAAAACACATTTGGGCAAGCATAAATAAAATCATATGACCAAATCATGAGGCATTTTGATGAATGGAAGTACTTATTTATTTAGGAGTTGCATACGATGGAAAAGTTTATTCTTCTTGGTTAAATACAAACAGATCAGTGTGAACACTAACGTTTATAAGTCACTAATTTCCAAATCATAAATATATGCAAGTATTGTTGCTAAATGAAATTATGCCTTCGTAACCTGTGAATTTCGTTAAAACTATTAAAGTAGACAAACGAAAATGAGTTTCACGAAGAATAATCAAGATTCAAAAAGGTTTAATTCTTTGAAATTTCTGAAGCTAAAAAACAACGAGCGTTATGAAGATAACATAAATAAATAAAATTATGTGTTTCCTGCTATGGAACAATATGAATTTTACCAAAAGTATAAAACGAAAGGAAGGTGCTGTACAAATATCGTTTTGACTACAGCGACGATACAAATGAAAGCAGAAGTGTTTTATTCACTAATCTGTAGGCTTTAAATAAAATATAAGCTCATGCATAAAAGTAGCTTTATGGAGGAGCAGTTTTAAGAAATGTATGTATATATAAGCAACGAATAATGAATTAAATACTTTACTCTTTTCGGAAAAGCTGTTTATGTATAATGCTTTCGTATCCTATTGTAACAAATATTTCATGTGGTTATAAAAAAAAGTCCAAAGTCAGTGTTAGTGCGCCCAGAAACCCCCCGCACCTGCCATTTTCTGGCCTATCGTATTTTTAGATGTCCCGAGTGCAAGCCCTCGGGAGCAAATGGGGTTCCGGGAGAGCTCGACCAACCGCAAATTTATGAAAACCATTAAAAAAAAATACAGGTTATTGTAAAACACTAAATCACAGTAGAATGCAAAACTTTAAGAGTATGCATTAAGCGCTATATGACATGTGACAACAATGAGAAACCGTGCAACACTATAAAAAAGTACCAAAATCAATCATACAATATCAAAACAATGTGAAATGGTACACTCAAAAATATACACAAAAACAAAGGAAGATAATAGCCAAAACTTAGACAAACACTAAGTTCCCTGAAATAGATACCCCTCACTTGATAAATGCAAAAACAATGAAGCAAGGAGGGAGCGTGCATGGGGATGCTGGAACGCGTTACAAATAGCTTGAATGGGTGAAATTTGGCTGCTAGCCCGAATATGATACTTACTGGTTAAAGGGCAATGAAAAACATAGTGGTCAGGCGTACCAATCGCTTCACAGGAGCAATAAGGAGAATCAGAAAGAGCAAAGCGATGAAGATAGCTCGGGAAAGGGCCATAGCCAGAAACCAGGACTGTTTCAAAAGGTTGGCTGACCCTTGGAGAAAAACGAACGATTGGAAAGAATTCAAAAACCCGGCGACCAGTATCCGCCTCGTTCCAGCGGTACTGCCAATCCTCTCTAGTTTTGACTCTAATTTGTTGTATGAAATTGGATTTAGGAAGGGGAAGGGCCGTGTAGGGTAAAAATGCGGGATCCTCAGCTGCCGTACGAGCTAATTGGTCAGCTTTGTCATTTCCCACATTCCCTGAATGACCCTTGACCGAGTGAATTGAAATTCTAGGATTCGAAATTAGCATGCTTTGTACTGAATTTACTAGAGGACTGCGCTGAAAGGGATCTTTGATAGAAAGGATAGCAGCCTGACTGTCTGAAAATATTTGAACGTTAGAGGATGGAATTGTGAGCGACAGGTTCGCCGCTGACTTAATAGCAAAAAGTTCCGCTTGAAAAGTTGAATTACCAATAGCATGCCTCATTGCACACTCCCCCACTGCACGGTGTCCCTTGTACTGAACCACCGCCGAAGCCACGCCGACGGGCGTTTTGGATCCGTCGGTATAAAAACGATTAAATGATAAAGATGGGGGGTCACGGTCAACACTGCAAGGATAGTCAGAAATTTGCACCCACGAACGCTGAAACCATTTTGGTGCCGCGTGTTCATACAAAGAGGGATCGAATGTTACCCCATCTAACACGATGGTCCTCCTCTCTACATAGAACTGGGTGAGCCAGATCTTCTCCCTTATCATCAGGTCTATAGGGGGCATTCCCGCCAGAATGTATAGTGCTGAGTGGGGGCACGTTGCGTACGCCCCGGTTACTGAGAGCAGTGCTCTGCGTTGGAGAGTGAGAACCTTTTTAGTCTGGCGGACTGTTAGAGTGCGTCCCCACAGTCCCGACGCATAAAGGAGAGACGTCTCAAAGACCTGTTTATAGATGAGGATCCGTTGGCGAATTTTCAAGCCCCAGTTACCCCCCGCGAGACGCTGGAGACCACTTTGAATGAAAATTGCTTTATTCCTTATGTAATCAATGTGTGCATCATAAGTCAAAAATTGGTTAAATACCACGCCCAAATATTTTAAAGTAGGGCTTCGTTTAATTGATAAATCACCGATGCGTAAGTATGGTGGTCGCACCAGGTCCCGCGGTACCTTGAAAACCAATACCCTTGACTTGCTGCCCGAGGCCTCGAGGTTGTGCTCCCTCAACCAAGCGTCCAGTAAAGAAAGAGAAAAGCGACCATTAGCCTCCAGCAGTTGGTTCGTGCGGCCATGAATTAGCAGAAGAAAGTCGTCCGCGAAGGCCTGTATTTTAGTGTGACCGGGCCAGTCAATGGAAAGGAGCGATGCTGCCACCAAGTTCCATAGCTCCGGACTACTACAGGAACCCTGCGGGAAACCCTTCCACTGTGATGTCCAAACGCAGCCGGAGGAGGTTTGAGCATAAACTGTGCGTTCGGATAAGAAACTGGCAAAAAGGTTCAAGACAGCCGGGTCGAAATTACACGAAGACATATACTGTAGAATTTTTACCCAAGGGAGATTGTCGAAGGCCGACACAATGTCAACCGACACTGCCGCCATTAGGGATTCAGAGCTGATACCTTGCAATAGGTTATTGTAGAAGTGAAGAAGGGCGTGCTCGGTCGAGCGCCGAGGTACGAAGCCAATCTGCAGTGGATGATGTAGGTTATTAAGGGATAAGTGGCTCTGAAGACGAAAAAGCCTTAGTTTTTCAAGAATCTTTGAGATTGTGGGGAGAAGGACTATAGGCCTGTAGTAGGCAAAGCTCGAAGGGTCCTTACCATTCTTTAAAAATAAAATGAGAACACCTTCCTTAAATGCTGGAGGGAAATAGGCAAGCTGTAAACATAAATTGAATAAGGTACAAAGGAAATCAGGGAAAGTCGAATGGAAAGTTGATTAAATAACTCCGTCCAAGCCGTCACGACCCGGGGCCTTCTTGCGTGGGAGGAGGCGGACCGCCCTGTCAACCTCGGGCTGCGTAAAAGGTGCGGATACCCTCGCAGTGCTGATTTCTGGTTGAAGTGACTTAGGGGTAACAGTAGGAGCAGGATAAAAATGATTTAGAACAGATTTACAAAAAGTCTCCTCTGGGGTTGAGGAAGGAAAACGCTCCCTGATTGCTGCGGGAGTAAAGACTTTACCAAAGGATACGCGATACGGTTTGCCAAAGGACTCCGAGCAGTTTGTGCAGAAACGTTGCCAGGCCGCTCTCTTTGTTGATCTCACTAGTTTCTTGAAGATGGCCAGGGCATTGCTGTACGCCGCTTTGTAGGCTGGCTTAAGTAGAGGGTCCGCACAGCGTTTAAATCTTTTACGAGCAGCGTAGACCCTCTTCTTATGAATAGTTAGAGAGTCATTCCACCAGGTGGACGGGGAATGTGGTGCGAAAAAATTTTTCTTAAAAGTTTGATCCGCGCAGCCCTGTAAATTTTCAGTGAGGCCGGTGTACAGCCTGTCCAGGCCTTCCCTAGTTTTAACAGAATTTAACAATGCAACAAAAGGATAAATCTTATTTGATATTAACTTTTTAAATTTATCTGCATTATAATTTGTCTTATATCTTAAGAAACGCGAATGTGAAAACGGAGCGTCTAAAACAATTTTAATGAACTTGTGATCACTGAGTGAGATCTCTTCAGAGACCGACCAAGACACCGGCACAGAGTCCAAAGTCAAATGCCATATCTTATTTCTACGTTTGAAGGTAGTGACACTGCCACCTAGTGGTTAAAATACATGAATTTTTTCTGTAGAAATTACGACGCAATGGTAATGATTCGCAGATGAATTTTCTTTTCAAGTATATTACTTTTATTTTCATTCAAACATTCAAAATAATTTATCTAAGTTATTGTCATAGATTGAAAAATAAAATTTTTGCTTGCATTTATAATTTTTGACGCACCCAACAGGGAATTTTTTAAAATAAATTACATACCTACATTTACATAAATAAACGCATGCATCTCTTTCAGGTTTACGATGAACTTTTTCCTGTGCGTCAGATGTGAGAAAAATAAAAAGATTAATATTATACTATAACACTTTTTTCAACAATATATGGACTAACTTCAAGCACTAAAACTACAATAGTAATATATGGATGCCTATTTGATCGAAAATAGGTACAATGTGCTTTAAATAGTAATAATATATGCTGTCCTCCTCAGTACATAGACATTGCTAAGGTACTTGTGTATAACGGTGTTGATAGGTTATGTGCTGATATGTTTAGGTTCTTGTCACTCAATTATTCAGTAAAATGTATGCATGAAAATAAATGTATGAAGAAAAGGTTGATAATGTTTTGAACCAATAAAACTACTGCAGAAAGGGCCATCCAAAGGTTGGGCCTAAAAGGTCCGTATCCTTGAACCAAACAGCAGGTTGTTTGGATGTCCCTGGAGAGCTAAATAATAGAAACACTACCTCAATATTTTCTCTAGAGAGCAGTTTTTTGCTCAGTAGACCTACACAATTTGAAGGACCATAAACTTAAACCTTTTGTATCACACGCAGTCAAAGTTGACACAAAATTAACTTCCGAAATCAAAACGTGATCTTTTAAGTACTATAGATAAGTAACAACTCAATTTCTGAGTTTGATATTCGACAGGTTATCTCAGCAACCAGTTGTTGCCAAAGTCCGAAAGTTTGACAAAGTTTACAGGTAGGGTCATAAAGCTGCTGCGAGGACTTCCGCACATATTTTACCTTTTTTACCAACATTATTTTTTTGTGCAGTTATTTGTAATTTTTGTAAGTGGAAACGAAAATTGGAAAAAGTAGAAATATATCAGTACTGACGATGAATTAATTTAATAAAATTAAAAGAACTGTGTGTTAATAATTGGGAAAAAAGTGTAAATTAGAATACCGAAGAATAATTGCATTGTCTGTTATCTCAGCCAGAAGAAAAGTAAATAAAGTTTTAAAATTAAAACCTCATTGTTTAGTATCGAAGCAAACTTACACTTTTGCATTCATCAATAAAATTTATCCTAAAAAACGAAAAAGAGAGCTACCTTATTTTCGAAATATTTTTAGCATCTCAAAATGCATTTTTTTTAATTCTAAATTGATGAGTTCTTGGGTATATGTCTAGACGCTTTCATTATAATAAAATATATTGCTAGCGCTTAAATTAATAAGCATTTTCTGCTTTTTTATTGTTGCCTTAAAGTCAGAAACTTATTTACAACTCTAACAGGCAAATTATTTTTGAAAACAGCACCCTAAAAATCTTACTTTTATCTTAGATATTATAAACTTGAAAATCTAAATTTGCTTTCCAATTTGTTATGTAGATACTTTTACCTTTTATGTGTCAATATCAGTTATAAATAGAGGTATTCAAATGAATTTTTATTTAGTGAATATAATTTTTAAAGTTAATTCATTACTATTGAACTTCATTTCGCGTAATTTCTTGAATAAACTTTCGTAATTAAAGATGTTATTCATGCCATATTATAAAAACCCACAAATTATTAATTTACTGATAAAACTGCAAACGTATATTACTATTTTGAAAGACATTTTGTTATCGGGGTACATACTTGTTTTGCATATAAAGAAACATGAAATATTAGGGTTTCAATTTTTAATTTCCTGCCGTCAATAACAACTATTGCAAATTGTTGCAATTTAATGCCAAAATTATTAATTTAATAATTACCAAAATTATTAATTATTAAGTGCCAAAATTATTAATTTACTGATTTAAAACTGCAAACGTACATTACTATTTTGAAGGACATTTTGTTATCGGGGTACATACTTGTTTTGCATTTAAAGAAACATAAAATATTAGCGTTTCAGTTTCAATTTCTCGCCGTCAATAACAACTATTGCAAAAAAAATTTGTTAGTGTTCCGGGTTCGTCGTACTTTAAGCAGGTGACTAACTGCTTAAACACACAATGCAATTTATTTACAAGTTATTTAAAGTAGTACAGGTTTCAAGCACACAAGAAAATCTCACAAAATTCACAAATCATCGTAGGACCGACTAAGGTAAATGACCCAGTAGTGGACACTTTTCTCCACCAGACCCCTACCTGTTAGCCGAGGCCTTAGGATTGCTTACGCACGGGGAGAGGTAGTGGGGTCTACGGATTTTACATGCACATATCCCCAAGTATACATGGTGGTCTTCAGTGGGTATCGAACGCGTGACCTTCCAGGTGGAAGTCCGACGTGCTAACCACTAAGCTACCACGGCCGAATAGTAGACACTACTCTAGTAGTGGGCACTTAGATCTTTAAGCTCCTAAAATAAGCGAATGTAACATTAAACTTGAATGAAATTATCAGAACCTATAGCGAGCGATTCCTAGTGCTGGTTTATTGAACTAAAGTTGGCGTGGATCATCTATGCAAGTACAGGGATCATAACATTTAATAGCTGCCTCCACAACGGTCATATTTGCTGCTCTTTTCTAAAGACGATCAATAAGAAGGTTAGGGTTTTGTGGAAAATGTATGGGAAAAAAGCGTGTCATCATTTATGAATGGTCCCTTAGTCATTTTTAAAATTATTTCTCCAAGTTAACAGCATAAAATAGATGATATTAATTGAGATACAAATTAAGCGTTTAGTAAATTTGACGTAAAAATCCTAATTTTTCATCAAATGACATTTTAAAGATAATTAATTTTTAGAGAAATAGTTGGCGATTAAGCTAAATATGTAAATATTGATGTAAGTCCCTTGAAAAAAAATTGCCGCGTAAAAAGAATATGAAAATCTTCTTAACTGTGTCCACTACCGAGTCATTTACCTTATAATCTCATATTTAGTTTCCAAATGCGATTATAAGCAAGCACGAAGCATACAACACAATGGCTCAGACTGACTTGTACCCGCAAACGACTAAAACTGAACCGAACTGCTTCTAACTTCTGGCCAGAACCCTTCGTATAACATATCGGATCACGTGACATGAACATTCCAGGAAATTCTAGCAGGAACTGGGATTATCTATCACGAGTGTAAAATCACCAAAACAACAAAGTAAAAATGTAAAAACATAAGTTCGTAACAATATACTTTAAAAAAAGGCAGAAAATTTACAATGTCAATGTCTAATTTTTATACGGTATGTTAAAGAGATCCCTTAAGTATCCAATTGGATTGAATAATCGCGGCTAAATTAAACTGCTGGTGAAAACATTCCCGTCTGCCAGAAAGAGAGAAGCCCCTCAAGTAGAAAAACAGGGCGTCGGCGATGGCGGCAAGACTATAAGCAGCCCCATTAGGAAGAAAAATATATCTTTGTAAAATATCACGCATACAATTCAAGTTTCATATTAAATTTGTTATTACTTTGCGTATTTTTCTCTTACATTTCATAATATATACTGCTTAACTTACAAAATATGACAAAAATTAAATGCCAAACTATTTCCCAGAAATTTATTCTCTTAACGTATACGTGTTTGAAATACGAGGCATACGTATCTGTAATACGTAAGTGGTAAACGTCTGAGTACGTCACCAAGCAATTCTGATTGGTTATATTCCCTTCGCCACATGTTTTCAAACTAACGTGCCTTTTGCCAAACAAAAAAAGACTATATTCAATATGTATTTCAGCCTTGCCTCATGACAAAGTAAGGAACGACAATGTTCTATTTCGTTCTATCCTTGTTCTATTTTCACGGCTTCGGTCATGGAGAAAATATTCCATTTATATTTTCAATTCTTAACTGCGAAAAGTAACAAAAAGGAGGCTTTTAAACTTATATATATAGCGAGAGACAGAGCTGTGCGTCTCGGAACACGAAAATGTATGATATTATTTGAGTCAGTAACTGTAGTGAGCACTAGAGCTGCAGAGAACTGAAAATTCCCGGCTTCCCCCCCCCCTCCCCAGGGAATTTAAATTAAGATCGATAATTTTGTAAATTCTTATTTGTCGGGAGCTTCCATATTTTTAATTTTTACCTAAAAAAAAAAAAAAAACAATATTTTTTTTTGCTGATTTTTTTAAGTTTTTAAAAATTTGTTATTTGTTCTGGAGCCCTAGTTTAGCTTTAAAACATCAAGTAATTCTTTACTTACTGTGTACTGTGTTTCTCGTGTGTATTGATATGAATATATTTTGAGTAAGCGCGACATAATATTTTAACTCTTCAAAATTATAATTTAAGGTTCATGAATATTTTATCTTCTTAAGCTTTTGTAGTAGAGAGAGCAAGGAGATTGCTTCACCTTATAATGGGATTGCGTGTGACATTGGTTATCTACATGTATTCATGAATTGCATTTGTAATTCTTTTTAACTACATCACCTTGTCTTCAGAACGGTCTAAATTCCGTCAACAAACGTAAACATGCTCATAAAATAGAAACGAAATGCAGGCACTGAGCTCACATGCTGATAAATGTCCTAACAAATCTCTCTGGAAAAAGCAATAATCGATCTTATTAATATATTTAACAAATATATTAATAATGAAATGAGTAATAAAATAAGTGAACAATAAAAAAATACAGCAATTCCATTATTAATTTAAAAGCCTACAGCTGTCTATTTGCTGTATGACAACTTAACGTTTTTGACTACTTTGCCACAACCTGACCCTATAATGACTTTTGTTGTCAACAAATGTCGTTTAAGTACAATGTCGCGGTACGGAGCATTAAAATACAATATAAAAACTGTCAATTATCCCGCAGTGAACCAGTCGATAGAAACTCAGTTCCCGCAGAACCTTGAAAGTGAAGCAACATTGACTGAGGTTTGGGAGGGTGACAACCTCTCGCGGCTGGTTGCTGCGGTCCGTGTATGCTAAAGGGAAGCTGGTGCACGTTAAATAGGTCGTGGCTCCAATGTTCTCAAAGTGAAACAATACCTCTGGGGGTTCCAATCCCAGGGGACGCTCTCTCATCTGGGAGCTGGTTCAAAAAAATAAGAGACCTTTCAAAGGGGCGGAAATAGGAGTCCTGCCTACAAGGGCCCCGTTAGACGCAGGAGCAGCGAACCCATTCTTAAGCCACGCGCGAGGACACAACAACAACACAAACAAAACCGTCAACTTCAATGAAAAATGAAAAAAAAAATAACTTGTAGGCTTAGTTTAAAATGCTCGTTAGTAGTATTCCGGGGTGGTTTTAGGGGGGCTGGGCCCTGCACCTCCCCCTGACTACGGCCTTGCAATATGGCGGAAAAGCGAAAGAAACCTAAGTGACAGTTTAATACGAATAAAAAATATACATTACCATAACGCAAATTTTTCCTTCATTTCAACATTAATGTAATCCTACTTTCAATCATAAAGTAAGGAATTAGTACCAGCACCACTAAGTATTAATAATTTTTGGAGCCAAATCTTTTTTAGGGATCTATTACATTTACTTTCTTTAATGAAGTGGGTAATAAAAAAGTATGTCTGTGTACTCAGATTTATTTCAAATAACTTTAAGTATATCACATTCGCACATAATATTTTAACTTTATTTCACGCTGCTTATTGTTCATTTCGAAAAAACACGCTTTTATGATTATAAAAGGAGGAATTACCTAAAGTTTCCGCAAATAGTAAATATGAATCAATGAACGCGTGTCAAAATACCCCAACTTCCTTTTCAGGAATTATTTTCAACAAAACTCGTCTTTGCATTTTAAGATGTCTTCTGTCTGAAATCGATATGAAGTTTTAGACAGGCTGTGATAAATTATGTTCATTTCTAAACATAAGTTTGATTTTAAAACTTTTAAAAGTTTTAACTGTACTTCATTTGAGAAAAGTTTTATGTTAAATCTGTGTTTGTCAACTACAGATTTGATGCAGTTATTTGAAATTAAACAGAAAACAAACCATAAGTGTTTTAATATTTTCCCTTTTCTTTATTTTTTAGTTCATTATTGATCATTTTTCCTGTTCTACACTGAATATATGCGTGATGAGGGCAATATAACATTCTGAGAAATAGAAAAATATAGAGTTTGTTAATAACACAATTCAGAATTAATATAATATTTGTTTATCTGTTTATCGTCTAAAAGCATTCAACTACTTTTCCAGCGAAAAATGAATTCCTTACTTTGTGCAATGAACTTTTAAACGATTTTCCTGAAATACTATAGTTTTGGTATTTATTCTGTTTTGATTTGAACGAATTGAAGGGTACGCTACAAAAAGCACGTAACTTCAAATTTTATTCCAAGTTGGAAGCTTTAAGAAATAGATAATGAAGTTTGAAAATTCAAAATGTTCCCGATTTTTTCTTTTCCTAAACTACCGTGTACTGATAAAATTGGAATACTTTCTGTAAATGCTTGCTTGGTTTTAAGGAAAAAAATAATAATTCTAATAATAAGATATTGCAAAATGGTAAAACTTCTGAAACTAAAGCTACAGCCTTTTTGCACCAAACCTTCTATTTTTAATATGAATTTATTCAGGTGGAAATGAAGAAATTTCTGAACATTTTTCAATACTGTTAGTTATCGTTCTTGTACTACAATATACGAAAAAATCCAAAAGCTTCGATGTTATTTCAAAGGACTAACTCGCAGGTAAGGAGAGGAAATAAAGACAATATTTAATGTGACAGAGAAGCATTTACAAGTTTTAGGGTAATTGCCGCAAGGCCAATCAGGGGGAGGGGGCATCAACTGATCCCCACCCTGACTTTTAGAAATACTTCGAGCGTATGTATTTTGTCGTTTTTAAGTTATAATATGCATTGAAAATATACCCTTTGCCCTCCCTCCTTGGAAAATTTTGATTGCCTGATTGGCCTGATTGCCACCCAACATTTAAGCGTGGGTGCTCGTTGTGGTGGAAGTTGTGAAACCGAAGCCGTTTAATGAGCCAAAAAATGACTTATTTATCTCTGTTTCATATCAGATATCTTTAGTTCGATTGCATCATTTTTTTAAGTTTGTATATTCTTTCAGTTAAAAATACCTAGCAGTTAACTTGAAAAAATTAAAGGGATAATCAACTTTTTTTTTGTAACAAAGCAATAGGTATATAGTGATAGATGCGACGTTGAGGCGATGACTGTAAACAACTGTATTTATTTCATAACTTGAATGTTCCGGTAATATACTCTAATTGCCGTGGTTCTTCCTTAGTAAATTCCCATTAAAGCAAAAGACTTCGGATACGTGCATTTTAAAGTGACACCTATATTTTGACCTTATATGTTTATAGACTTTTCCTAAGTGTAACAACGGAATGTTTCATGAAACTTTGTATGTAATCAAATATTTTTTGTGTTTAGATTTGTTACATTATTTTTTTTTAATTAGGAATGTATCACTTTTTAATATGTTTGATGCTTCGAGTTCCGCTTTGTATGCATTAATATTTTTTTTAAATACATCTCAAAACAAACAGATTTAAACATCCAGTATCAAATATTAATTAAATTAATTGTCTTTAACGCTGAATTCATTGTTTATTTTACTTATTTGTTTATTCATTTCTTTAATCCGTGTCACTGCCATACTACTGTCATCTATATGTTCCAATGCTTTACTAAATTTGAGCGTTATTTATATAATAATTTAAGCCTTCTTCTGCGCTATAAATTATACTACTTATTAGTTCACTGACGCTATATACCTTGAACAAGAAATTGAAAAGACTTTTAAAGCTAGTATGACAGTTAAGTATTTGGAATGATACTTTTTCGTCCTACAAAGTCGCATTTTTAGTTAGATATTTATTGTACACTAAATATATGTTTTACCAATTTTTATAGGCCGAATTTTTCCGTCGACAGTTCTTTAATATTGCTACTGACGTATGTTTTATAAGAACTTTGAGTTTTTGGAAAGTTTTCTTTTCAGGGTCTGTAACGTCCTTAGATCAGCTTAAAATCTGAAACTCAAATGGAGTACGTTAAATTTTAAAACCAAATGCAACGGCTTTAGGAAGCTATTTTTGTATTTGATTTAAAACGTCGTAAGTGTGGTTTTTTGGCGTCAAAAATAGCTTATTTCGTAAAGGTTTTTTTTTTCTTTATATCATCCGGTTTTCAAAGCCTACTGGCTGTGCTCCTTTGAGACTCGAAAGTGTAGAACATCGCTCATAAAACGATGAAAGTCAATATTCATATAAATCTTTCTTTTAGGTTACAAAACAAATGATATTTTTTCCTACAATGAAGGAAAAAAAATGAGCTCATTTCTTTTGTACAGCCATCTTTATTTGTTTTGAAACTAGCGAATGGTTATGATTTTTCCTTTATCTGAATACCAGAATATTTGACTTCAGTAAGTAAAAAAAAATTAAAAGCACACGCTTTCAATGCGTACACTGATTTTTCATTTACTTTGGATTTAAAAGAAAGAAGCTAATGTTAGGTGTTTCGCTTAAAAATTTATTTACGCAGCTTTGATTTATTCAATGAAAAAAATTTCGAGAAAGAACGTATGTTTTAGCAAGAAATGGAGATCATTAAAAAAGCAAAAATAGTAACATTTTAAACGAAATTAAGGTTTACAATCATTAGTACCTACCTATCTTTAAGCAGTTTCATGTATTTATTTATTACTTTAAAAAACAATGAAACAGCGGTTTTTTAAAATTAAAACTCTCGGAAATTATAGAATTTTTAAGCATGACGTCTATGAACGAGATATATTTTTATTTACATATCAAGTTTAGTCTCTAGATCACTTCAAATTTAGGAAACGCGTATTTATATCTTAAAAAAGTAAGAAAACAAACGAAAAGGAAGTACTTTTCATTCGCTTTTTATGAAAAATTGCTGACAATTTTAAAAACAAACAATTGCATGAAATTGTAGGCGAACTTTAAAAATTTAAATGTTAGAACTTTGACAAATTTTAAAATTGAAGTTATATTTTGAATTAAACAAAATCTATCACAACCTGCCTTAAGCTCGAGTTTGAAATCAAGTAGAAATTTTTATGGGAACCACGAAGACGAATTTTACTGACAATAAATGCTATGTAAAAAAGAGGGGAGTGAGGTGGCATTGCACAATATATTTATCAAATCGTATTTGATATGTGTACATTTGAAGTTCTCTGTTTTATAGACATGTAAACTTTTTTTTCATAAATTAATAAATAGTAATAAAAAGTTGAAAAGATCTTATACAGGTGATGCACGGAATGTATTTGCTTAAAAACGAGATGCCTTTTCACACAGATGAAAATCATTGGGGAAAGAAAGTTAATAAATTATGAATAACTAGCGGTGCCCGCACGGCGTTGCCCGGGCTGAATTTTAAAAACGTCGCCTACGGCGCTGTCCTTGCTAAGAGTATAGAAAAAAATCGCCTGCGGCATAAAGCCTGCAGGGTTTGAAAAACATCGTGTGTCTATTTGTAAAAAAAAAAAAAAAAAAAAAAAAAAAAACATTAGACATTGTCAACGTTTGAAAATTAATATAACATGTAGTGGAAGGATCAATTAGGAAAACTTAGGAACAATTCAATCAGTAGGGTCATATTTGTCACCAGAGGGCAATTAAAACTGCCAAATTGTAGCACGGCGTCATTTGCTGCGTTACTTTTCATCTGGAAGGAGCCTTGGCGATGATCTTGGATTGATTGTAAGAATGAAATTGCAATATCATATTAATTTTATTTTCCAGCCATGGTGCACTGTTGTCTCACTAACCAAAAGATAAGTTTCATAATGAAATGAAGCTTCGCTAGCGGTACCATAGAGATGGAATCGTTGGTGATAATATTTATTGTTAAATGATACTGTAATCCATACCTAAAAAACGTATGCACAATTTTGTTAGTATTCGTTATCGCCTTTTTATCACCAACGCCTAATTAAAAAATTCAAATTGTAGCATGTCATCATTCGCCACGTTATTTAAAGTCTAGAATAAACTATACGTCCGTAAACTTTTCGAGGCGATATTTATTTAAATGCTATTGCTAAATCAAGGAAATCGTAAAATCGGAGAGACGGAACTTTTATCAAGTTCAATCTCGAATTCAAAAACTATTGCTATTTAAGAAAAACTTTGAATCGAAAATATGCTTTAATATTGTTTTATCTTTATTAAGCTGAACTATTTTTATTCTTTTTTTTCTAATTAAGCTAACACTATTCACCTGAAGTTGAGGAAACTGCTAATTATTATTTTTGGGTCAAGGTAAACCTTAAGAAATCGAACTAAAAAGCTTATAACTGACGTTCTTCTTGACTTAGAAATTTCGAACAAATTTCATCTTGTACAAAATAATCTGCACTTTCGACATATATTTTATATTAATGTGCGCAAGGTTTTTTTCACACCAATAATGGGGAATTTATGGGGAAATCTGCGTAAATTTGGAATAAAAAAAAGAACTACCTGTCGGATTTTTTTTTTCTAACGGGTCTATGATTCGTCCTCTTGAATCACCCTGTCTATTGATGAGAACCTCATTCAAATCCGTTGCGTAGTTTTAAAGATCTCAGTGTACAGACACGGGAAGCGACTTTGTTTTATGCTCTTTTAAGAAGACGATTTAGATGAAAACTCATTGCACGTCTATAGATTCATCAGGTTGCGTTATAAATATTTCAAAATTATGCAGTAGAGGAAAATGGGAAAAACAGTTTAACTTTAGTTTAATCAATTATAAAATTATGAAAACCATTATACTGTATAATTTAAAAAACTTACAATATTACATCTTTTTTTCAATAGTGCATTTTTCATTTGTTCCTTTTTAGCCTACTTTCTCACAAAAGTGAAAAAAAATAATTAAGCATGAAAGAAGGCTTAATGTATTGCAAAAATATCGTTAAAAATGAAGAAAAGTAAAAAAAAAAAAAGTGAAGTAATTAAATGAAGATTGAAAAATAAAAAATTTGAAAGTAGGGTTTTGAGATGGGGAAAATGTGTGTCTGTCGGTCGGACTGTCTGTCTGTCCTCCCAAATAACTTGTGAACGAATTGTCCGATTCAAAAGATCTCGTCAAGGACATCTCCTTTCCATATTTTAGTTTTTGATTTGAAAAAATTTTCGTTCAATTTTAAACAGTTCAAAAAATCTTAAATTTGCGCCTATGGGCAAAAATGAACCAAATTACGTAAACTCTGGGCACAAGATCCAAATTCCTATGAACAAGCTTTTTGAAAGAAGCTCTCGGCGGAAAATATTTTTTGAGTTGAACAATTTTTGTTCATTTTTGAACAGTTCAAAAAAATTAACGGTTCTTTTCCTTTATCCCAGCGCAGGCGATAAGGTCGCCTATAATGATTCAACCAACACCACACGTAATATCTCCGCTGGTAACCTTTTGTGTGTGCTGTCGCCAAAACGTCTGCTTGGCAAGATTTTTGCCGTGATAATGGAATTCATTTTGGAATAGTTAAAAAAAAAAAAACATTAGCGCCTGCGGGGAAATTTCAATCCTGTATAAATCATGATCTAACAGACCGATTTGCATGGAACAAAATTTATCGGAATGATGTTAGGCCGTAGAGTATGTATAAATACGAAGTTCACAACCAGAATGGAACGAGCCTATTTTGCTATGAAATTTTTTTGATCGGGACTTTTAAGGATATTTTCGAATGAATGATTGAATGAATGAGTGAAGGAATTAACGAATAAAGCAGTGAATAAATAATAAAAAAATAAATGAGTGTATGATTGAAGACATAAATAAATGAATGAATGAATAAATACATAAATGAGTAAATGAATGAATGAATAAACGAATGATTGAATAAATTCAAGAATGAATGAGTGAGTGAATGAATATGTATTAACCGTTGGAAAAGGTATATTTGAAGCAATTAAGACCAAAAGTTAAATGAGAAAGAGAGAGAGAGATAGCTAAATTATAAATTTGAAATTGGTGTATACGGGAAAGTGGGCTCGTATAGTTCTAGACGGAACTTCTTGTTTTAAACAAATATTTGACTCTTATGCATTAGACGCTACAAAAATTCTTTGTTATTGTAGTGTAATTTAGGAAAATTTAATTACCGAGTTGAACCCATGGGAAAATTTTAGCATTAAAGATATTTTACTACCTATTGTTTCCCAAACATTGTGCCAAATGTGGGGAGGGAAACCATGCCACAAAAACACACCTTTTAAACAATAGCTCTATTCATGTCCTATGATTGACTTAAAATATTGAAGATATATTGAAATTTAATAAACATATTTTCTTTTACTAGAAAGACAGAGGAGCCACTCTCAATCGACATTTGCTGTTGTGTAATGCCAATAATAATTCACGGAATGCAATGTAATAACTTTCTGACTTTTCCTAATATGATCCTATTTAAGTGCTTAATTTATCATCTTTGTTTTATGGTCAATGAAGTGTAAATATTGAACCTTATACCTAGAATGACAGGAGGAGTTACTGTGGCCCCTAAGATATTTTACAATGAAAACGGTTGAATTATTCATTTATTTAAATAGCTGGTAACAACACAAAGTGTCATTCGGTCTAGTTTGATCTTGACAACCTCTTTTGACAACCGGTTTCAACTTAACCTTTTCAAGGGCCTTTTGTTTTTGTAGTATCGGTATGTTAAAATATTTTTCAGATTTTGTTTTTTTTCAAAAAAAAAAAAAAATAATAATCATATAGGACAGTAAATAATAATAGCATGATTTTTTCTACCCCCCCCCCCCTTTGAAGGGGGATAGTTATAATATTTGAATATTCAAGCATATGGTGGTAAATATATTTCCCAGAGTCTTTGGCAAGATTCTGTGAATCAGAAAGAGTAAAATAGCTTACTTAAAACATCTATAACTTGATGAATTTGGTGAGAAGCATACTTAACACCGCCTTAGAAAGGGTTAAAATACTGAGGAAATGCGACAGCTGGCTAACCGGACAATAGCGATTGCTTCTAAAAAGAGAAATAAGTTTCATATGTTGACGTGAAAACGAAAACGCCATGGATTACTATTATACACTCAGATGTTGCATAGAAATTACAGAACATGCATGGGGCACGTGGAGTCCTCATAGAAAAAAGAACCCCATAGGAAGAAATCCATTGGTGTGAAATCACATGATCTAGGGGGTTGATTCTGAATATCAAAACGAGAGACTACACGAGAACGAAAATATACGTACACGAAAACCGCGTTGTTCTTTCGCGTTGTGCTAAATTTTAGTAACCCTAATTTTTTAATAATCCTAAAATTTTCTATTTAACCCAAATCTTATGTAAACTTTAAAGACACTCTTTAGCATTTTAAAGCCCACTTTATAACGTTTATTTGCATAAATAAATATTATAAATCAGCGAGAATAAGACTAAAAACAGCTAAAAACATAAAGCAAATATATATGCTTAAAATAAATAGTTCAAATGTTTTCAACTTGTTGAACGCTAGAACTGCCTTTAAAATCTATTTTAGACCCTAAGGCTTCAACTTGTTGAGTCAGGAATATCTCACACATGACATGAATTTTCAGTTTGTTTACATTGTTTCAGGCGTAATATTTCGAGGAACAACATCGACACCGCTTCGAGCAATTTGATTTAGACAATTCTTGTCCTTGTTGTCAGAATAGTTTTACAGCAAACGTAACTTTAGACAAGCAGTAATTCTGCTTTCACAGAGAAGTTTCAGAACATGGTGTGCTTTAAAAGTAAATTTCCATGCATTAATTAAACAGTACTTGATATATATTTAATATATTATTGAAATATAAAGGATGAAGTAGATACAAGATAACATACTTCTTGAAGTGTATTATCTTGTATCTATCCAGGATCATATTTATTAATATTAACACTTGAATTAAAAGAAAAAAAGCCTATATACAATTTAAAAACCATGCATTGGCAAAAAATGTTTTATCACAAGTCACATATTTTATTACAGACATAAAGTTGAGCCAAATGTAAAACTCAATGTAGTAAAATTAAGATGGGAGAAAATAAATAAAAGGGCCAAGTCCAATGTAAAAATGTAAATGGCGGGTAAAAACAGCATATTTAAAAATAACTTTCATAAAATGCTTTGCTTCGAAGTACCGTAATCGTTTTAAGCAATAAAATTCATTTTTTTATTATTCAATTTTACGCTGAACTAGTAGCATATAAGAAAAGAGAAACGTAATTTCAGAAATAGAATTCGCAAACAGAAGCAGAATACAGTCGAAACTTTTTAAATTTAAATAAGTTTTTTTCGTTTTTACGTACAACCACTCATTTACTCTTTTAAACACATGCATTTTCTTGTTTTATATTTCTAAACAAAAAATAAGTAAGCAACGAATTTTTATTTTGTACATTTTTTCTCTTGAATTGTACTTTTAATGTACCTATTTCGTTTGTGAAACTTCAGCGCAGTTTCTAGAAATACGGAAAAATATGCAGTTAAAAAAATTAATAACAATAGCACAATTGCAAGTTTGCACGTTTCAACAGAAAAAAAAATCTTATTAGAAAATATGTTATGAAGACGAGTGCTTAAATCTAAGAAAAATTTTCATTACCCCGTTAAAGTATCATTTGCTAACTGCAACTAGTAGCAATTGCGGTTTGCTTATAGAAGAAGTCATTCTTGTTTGCGTGTTAATTAATAATTCATTTATTAATTATAATCAAATTTATAATTAATAAATGAATAAGCGAAACGGACTTCCTAAAACTCGAATGGATTCGTCCTTTTCCTGCCACGCGCAGAAGCATTCATTTTTCTCAAATGCGCGGTAGAGCTGGGATAACATAGTAAAACATATTTTAAATTTTAAAGATGTGTTAAGTATTAAGAACGTGCGAATTTTGACACTCTCTACAGAGAAATGCAAAGGGGGGGGGGGGACAAAATATATACAGTTAATATGACTCTTGGAATGAAATGAATAATATATAGTTATACCAAGATGTGATTCTTATTTAGACGGTGGTCAAATTAACATTCTCAAGCAATAACAATTGTATTTTACTCAGAGTTCATCTGTATTAGAGTGTTTCAAGACGGATTTACTAAAAGTTGCAATTACCTTCAAAATGCACGATCATGTTCTTTAAAAAAAATCACGTAACGTGTTATAGGGGCTGTTAAGGGGACTTGGCACCTTTTGACAATTTTTTTTTTAAATATAAGAACTTTTACCTATTTCATTTGTATGTTATGATGTGCTATTGTTCAAAAAAATGATTTTCACATGAAAAATCAAAATTCAACTAACAGAAAATTTTAAATTTATTTTTTTTTAAATTATTTAACACATTTAAAATTTCTTCTTCTTTTTCATTTCTTGACTTTTTTTTACCAAATATTTTAAAGTACTTATTATAGTATGGTTTTACAATTTTAGGGATGGGTTTTGCTATTAGTGAATTAGTTTTTGAGAAAAAAGTTTTTAACACATCGATGGTGAAACACAGGGAAAAAAAAAACGACTTTTGTTACATTTTCATTTTTAATTTTTTTTTTTGAAAATATATAGCAAATTCCATTTCTAATTTTATCAAGCATATCATATCGAGCACACACAAAAATTTCAAGTTGCTACATGAATATATGTAGAAGTTTTAGCATTTTAAGTACTGCAATATGGCGAAAACACAAAAACCGAGAAAACGCAGTTTAAAGAATACAAAATCTTACTAAAACATCAGAAATATTTGAGTTCTCTTACTTCTTAACTACATTTATATTGGTTGTATCGCTTCAAAACTTCGCTCAGATATACTAGGAAAGTCAAAGCACATTTTAAGCAAAAAATTGAAAAATCGTTATTTTCAGCCATTTTCTACATTTGAAAGGTGCAAAGTCCCCTTAATAAAGAAAATACTTTACGTTTTGCTGTTTCTCCTTAAATGTGTAAATTACTAAACATTTATTTTTAGAAAAAATGTACCAAAGATTAGTTTTATTTATTAATTTATTTCTTTAATATGAGCTTCACGTGTGAAATATATATATATATATATATTAATGGCGCACATTCAATCGCATTGTTTATTCTTCTATGAACATTTTAGGTAACAAAAATTTTCAGTTTTGTTAGTTTATGTAAGTTTGTTACTGCATCGCGGAAAATCATTTTCCTTATGTTGAAAGTCATCTTCTTCTCCTAGTCAAATCCTTCATCTTTCAGTTTCCAAAAGGAAAAAGAAAAAACTGCCTTTAATGGTTGTACGATCATGTTAAGAAATGTATAGTCGGATTACAATAAGACTCTCTATGGATTTTACTCAGCTGTTTTTAAACATATACATGCATTCCAACTAAAGTAATGACATCGTGTTCTAAAATTGTCATACAGCAAAATATTCTTTTTGACAATAGAGTTGTGTGCATTTTAATGATGTGTTTTTCCCATATTCTATTTTTTCGGTAAATATTTATAAGAAGGGGGTTGGGAGGACTCTCTTAGAAAGTTATGTTATTCTTTTAAAAAGAGATACATTCTAAATTCTCTACGCTTACTTGCATTTCCTTCTGAATATAAATCTAAAAATAATGTAGAGCTTCTGCCTCACTATTAGTTTTCAGCATCCTAAGATAGTAAGTTTTCTCATGCATTTAATTAGTTTACTTGTATTTATATTTTCTAAAGCAGTTATGTATTGTAAATATGTTTAAAAATGAAGGGTCCACTGGAAAAACGACCTAAGTCACATACTACTTGAAGAACTTTGTTTTATGTTTTATTCATTCATTTTATAACATAAATGTTAATTTTAACTATACCGAGCCTAGTAATGATTTAATTTTGTGCAAAGTAATAGAAATAAAATTTCACGTTAAAGTTTTGCATCTAGAAGCTCCCTGTCGCATTGAAAAAGGGATTCCAAGCAATCCCGAAACATATGTCTGCGTTTTAATGCTCATTTGTGCTTTAACTTAACGTGAAATTTTATTTCTATACCGAGCCTACTTTTCCGTAACACCCATATTCAAATTAATAATCCAATTCATAGTATAGTTAAAATTTACATTTATGTTATAAAATAAATGAATAAAACATAAAGCAAAATTCATTAAGTAGTATGTGACTTAGGTTATTTTTCCAGTAGACTCTTCAAATATATGCTACTGTAAAGTAATTTTAATTTCAGTTACACACTAGCTTTAGAATATTACGTGATTTCCACGAATCTTAAAAGAAAAACCATAAATGAAATACTTATAAAATAATAAGAGTTCCTCATTAGAAGGCCCATAAAAGGAGAAGTGTTGGACTGAATGTTATTAAATGTGGTCAATTTTCACAAGTTTGATAATTCCTTTTTTTTTCTTTTTTGTGGCGGAAGGGATAGTTTAAAAAGTCCCCACTACTAGAGAATGAACTTACTGCAATAGTGTCTTAATAAAATCAGGCTGGCAGCCGTCGTTTTGAAACCATTTTATTGTTTTTAAGTAATTAAGGACGTTAAAAAACGTAGTGATCTCATTGTACCTTGCTGCATGAGTCGTGCATTAGGATACTTTGCAAGTCACGTGATTCCTTGTTATCCTATTCAATTAATACTAACACAGAACGAGAAAATCAGTCTTACATGATTGTTGGTGCCATTAAGTTAAAAAACGTAGTGATATCATTGTACCTTGCGACACGCGTCTTGCATTAGGATACTTTGCAAGTAACGTGATTCCTTGTTATCCTATTCAATCCATACTAACACAGAACGAGAAAATCAGTCTTGCATGATTACTGGTGACATTAAACGTTTTGTAGCTTAAATATCAAATGACGTGTAAAGTAGACTTTCATAGTTCAAATCTCTTGCCATTTACCATTTTACAAGCCATCACGGTTTTGCATAAGTGCAGAAACAAGTGTTATCGATACAATTATTAACAATTAAAGGACGTTTTCGTGACATATTACACCATATTATGTTTAAAGAAGCGCTATTACCCTCTGGCGGTGAGGTTTTGACCTTTTGTGTGTGTGTGTGTGTCTGCTGAGAACAGAATTACATGTCTTCCTATAAACTATTACCAAACTTTCAAAAACTGTGTTCAGCCGTTTTCCCTTTCTTATATACGCGAGCGGCAAGCTTTTTAACTTTATTCTTTACAAAGAACAAAAGTAGCTGACTTACAGAAAACAAGGACATATTACGCCAGATTATGATCAAAACTGCCATTTCCCTCTGGTGGTGAGGGTTTGACCTTTTTATTGTGTGTGTTGAGAACAGGATTACATGTCTTCCTATAAACTAGTACCAAACTTTCAAAAACTTTGTTCAGCCGTTTTACCTTTCCTATGTACGCGAGCCGCAAGCTTTTTAACTTTATTCTTTACAAAGAACAAAAGTAGCTGACTTACAGAAAACAAGGACATATTACGCCAGATTATGATTAAAACAGTGCCATTTCCCTCTGGTGGTGAGGGTTTGACCTTTTTATGTGTGTGTTGAGAACAGAATTACATGTCTTCCTATAAACTAGTACCAAACTTTCAAAAACTTTGTTCAGCCGTTTTCCCTTTCCTATGTACGCGAGCGGCAAGCTTTTTAACTTTATTCTTTACAAAGAACAAAAGTAGCTGACTTACAGAAAACAAGGACATATTACGCCAGATTATGTTTAAAACAGTGACATTTCTTTCTGGTGGTCAGGGTTTGACCTTTTTGTGTGTGCTGAGAACAGAATTACATTTCTTCCCATAAACTATGACAAACTTTCAAAAACTATGTTCACCCGTTTACCTTCTCTAGAGGCAAACGGCGAGCCTTTGAACTTTATTTTTCCTTAGGGAGAATAAAAAGAGCTCACTTCAGCAAACTGTTATTAAACTTTAAGCCTTTCCCAGTAATTTCGCGTAATGGTATTTTTCAAGGTATGCTCATATAAGAACCATTTTCATACACGTTTTAAAATATCCTCAATTTTATTAGAAAAAGACAGATGTACAGTTTTAATACTTCATAGAGGTACATGTACATTCATTGAAGATGATTTAATTTAAAATCACAAAACATTATATCACTAGCTTTTTCAAATTATTTTTTTTCCAGTACAGGAAACTGTTCCTAGTCTTTTACTATTCAAGAAAAGTGGCATTAATATTTAGAAAAAAATAATCTTTCAAAGCTCTAAAGCCCAGTACCTTAACATGCTCAAATTTTCAGCCAAACCTTTAAAAAATAAATTAGGAAAAAATAGCTTATGAAATCTTCTTATCTACACTAATTAACCTTAAAAGCTCTATTGACGCCATTCACGATGGATTAAAGTAGAGAGATGCGAACGTGAATTTTTTAACGCGTGCTCTATATTTTGGCTTTTCTTATCTAATAATGTTTTAAAGGATTTCGATTTTTTGCCGACAATTTTCTTCTTTAAAATGTAGTTCAGAAATTCAAAAGACAGATTTTTTGTCTCTATTTCATGGCAAAAACTATTTACGTGACTTTCTTTGATTTTGTATTTGAATGAGCGCGACATGATCATTAGGTTTCATCATTAAAAATTAGCATGTATTGATGAAACTTGTTGGTTCCTTCTTTTTGTAGTAGTGTATCCTTTATAGTTCTCTGGTTTATGAGTTTATTATGAAGGTTTGTTTCTATTGTTTTATTATTGTAAACTTTTACTGGTAAAATTGCGTGAAATTACGCCTTCTATAAAAGGTGCACTTTATTAAAAATGTACAGCACGTGTCTAAAACCAAATAAACATTAAATAAAGATAATAACTAAGCATTCTGGCTTAAGGTTCAAACAAATACAAATAGTTTTGAGAAGATAAAGAAAAAAACGTAACGTTCTCTCTCTCGTAGGTGTCTGTCACATTCGTCCCGCACAAACTGTTTACTTCTTTAAACAAAACGTTTCAAGACATGTTATCCCACCCCTTTCTATTTTAATGAATTTCACGAAGCAGTTTAAGCGAAACATTTATAGAGCACAATTTTAATTAAATCTCTTAGTAAAAATCCTTAAGAAATGACAGTGAAGATGTTTGAATCTTTGGTAAGAATGTAAAAACAAAGTTTATATTTGGTGGAATATTGTTTTGTTTTCCTTGCGTCTTCTAGTCGTCCATTTTCTAGTCCTACAGAATTTTCGATCGTTTTAATAGGATTTCAGTGTTCCCTTACAATGGGGAATTCCTGCAGCATTTCCCCCCCATATTTTTAAAACTGTGAGCTTCAACAAAACGCATTTAAAGTTTTTATTTCAACACCTTATATCCTCCTTTTATAATTAACATTGATTAAATATACAACTAAGGCCTGTTATATGTTTAGCAATGTAGGATTGTGAATAACGTCCTATGGTAACTTAGAAACATTTATTCGGAACAAGTAAAACAGCACATTACAACACTTTGGACTGAACGGACACACAGGATAATCAGCGCACGTCCTACAAGTTTTCGTCTCTCGTTCCTTCTGACGATGCATCGGCTCGTGACGTCATCGAGTTATGCGATGGTGGGGTTGTAAGATTCCCACATCAATATATGTGGAAACATATATATATGTATATAACCACATGTTTGAACCACACATAACTTACGTTTTACTACGCCTCCATTTCACTCAACAAATCTAAAGTGGTTACAAAATGTGATCAGCCACAATGAAGTGGCAAATTAAAATTTGGAGCCTAACAATTTTTGGCTATAAACCAAATTTCTCCATTTTTAAATTCATTACAAATTAAAATATATATTGCAATCCATTTCCTGCAGTGAAAAGCAATTCACAGATTTTATGCTTTGAATATAAATATAAAGCCTGAGTTTTAAGATTGATTGTATGTTTTTAATGCATAGAATATTTGCATCATATTTTGCAAAAAAATAATTTAGCCACAGAATTATTTTTAATCTGTCCAGACTAATCTCAAAAGTTAAACTAAAAGCCATAAGTGTCTTATGAGAAAATCATTCAACATTTGAACTTTAATGCAAAAAGAAAATGTCGTATTGACATTTCAGAGCTAATTCTGTCTGGACGCATTTGTTTTTCAGTTCACTAGAATAAGTTGGGATATTCCCCATTCTAACTTAATAAGAATGAGGAACAATTGTGCAAAATCAGACATTTCAGTGTTAGATTTAAGTTTCTTGCAACATAAAGAAGTTTATTGACAAATTTCTTAGAGTCACTTTATACATGGCGAAAAGAAAATGATAATATATTTATATATATACTCGTATATAATTTGAATTTAAATCTCCACAATGTTAAAACTTCAAAATTTTCACATTTGTTAGATACTAGATCTACCTAGTTAAAAAAAGAAATCCTGATCATTTCCTGAATCAGGATTTAGTTTTATTTATTTGCACGTTTTGCTTTATTTATTGCTTTTTTTCTTACCTCAAAAAATACACAAAATGATCAAGGAATAATTCGTCCTCAATAAAATGGAATCGGCACCGTTGAGAAAAATGAAGATAATTTACGATAAGGAAAGATAGCACTCGTTCAATTACAATTTCGCTTTTAAGAAATGGAAACGCTGTTACCATTTCTTTTCTTTTCTTATTTTTCTTTTTTTTCACATTTACTTACATCGGAACTTATTTTGCTATTTTTTTTTTTTTTTCGTTTTTGACTATAAGAAGAAAGAAACTAAAAATATAACACTTTGATTAAGTTATCAAAATTAAATATCAATCGATTTCTAATATTGTCAAGTATTCAGGCACTCGTGATTTATTGAAAAGTGCTGTTAAACTTAGGATTTTAAATATTCAGAAATTTGAATTAAAAAAATGATGAGTTGGGACTTTGAATGGCTTTTCATATTATTTCTAAGTTATGATTTCAGAAACAGATATCAAAAGTAATATTTAAAAATCATTTATAAAATAATCCCACGGTGGAAATTCACTGCATGATACGAATTCTTGCCCAAAAATGACTTTTTAATTCGTTTATTACACTAGTTTTTAAAACATATTCAGGCATTTTTAATTACTATCGACTATTAATAACTAATAACGTATGCTTAAAAATATATTTCAATGGCAAAAATATACAGTTTATTAAGAAGAGCCCCATAGTACCTAATCCTTCAAATATTTTTTGGAATCTATTTTATCTAACGTCGAACGTCTTACAAACTAATCTACATTTTCTTGTGCCACGTTATCTTACGTCAAACAGGAAATACTATGTGGGATAAGAACAAAAACTTCTAATGAAAGCATTGTATGCATTCATTGGAATGTTTTAAAAAAGCAAAGGTATTTGCAGTGCATATGAAATTTACATCTAAATAATAACTCATTTAAAATCGTATTGTATAGACGATAACCACTAAATACTATAATATAAGATTCCAATGTGCTTATATATATATATGTTTTTTTTTTTTTTGCTTCAGAGTAAAAACAGGAAATGTCATGTGGGATAAGAGAAAAAACTTCTAATAAACGTATTGCATGCATCCGTTTGAATGTTTTAAAAAAGCAAAGATATTTGCAGTGAATGTGAAAATCACATATAAATAATAAGTCATTTAAAATCGTATTGAATAGGCGATAATCACTAAATACTGTAATATAAGATACCAAGATACTTATATGTTTTTGCTTCAGAGTAAAGAAAAAAAAAAAAAAACAGACCATGCATTAATTGCAAATACATAGAAAATATTTATGAATTCGTTGCTCGCATATAACATGTATAAAATAAAATAATGTAGAAAGTGGTTTCAAAAAAGAGAAAAAGAGAAAGGACTCTTAACTTTTTCACTTCACTTGCTTTATTAACTTAACTAAATGTTTTTTTCTAAACTCCTGAAATCAAAAACAGCCAAGTGCCGGCATGATTCTACAATGTGCACACTACCTGATCTCTCAGGGGATATCCACTCTGAATTCACTGGATGGACGTGCGCGTTTAGTGATAAAGCTCTTTGTAAAATTAAATTCCTTATTCAGTACATTACAAAATTATTTCTTTCATTGCCAGATTGTGTTTCTTTATATTACAGCGACATAAGAAATTAAAATATTTCGATAATATATTACATACTACGTTCGACTGTTCAACTCCACAATATTCCTATTAAAAAACTCACCGCTTATCATATTTATGATGCTTAGAACTTGTCAAGGAAGAAACACAGCTCATTCAAAATAATTTTAAAGTTTTATGAAAAATTCGCCAAAACGTTTCTTGAAAAAAAAAAAGCCTTAAAAATATATCATCACGTTGTTTAATAGGGTCAGATCAGCCAATAGCAACAACCTCGAAAACCTGATTTTCGATATTTTATATCATCTAGATCTTGTGCTTATCTGTTTTCAAAGATTTTTACAGATTAGCAAATCCCGTGACTTATTCGACTAGTGTCCTTGAACCCAAGATTTTCTTCTTCCTCCTCTTTTTTTTTTCGTTTGATATATGAATTACCATAGCAACAAAGAACATTTTCTTTATTTCAAAATACTCATGGAACTTAAAGGCATTTTCAACTACATGTGCGCACTTCTTTCTATATGTTGTTGTTTATGTGTTTTTGTAAAACAAGTTTACAACAATTTTGAAGAACTTCGTCATCTGCAATAGCGGAGGTGTTGTGGATAGAAAGATTTAGTGACGAATTTATATTATAATTTCACAGCGTATCTTTGTATTGGAAAATCACACTACCGAACAGCTATTTGCAGTGTTTTTGAATTTCAATGAATTTTTTTTAAATTTTAAGTTTTATTTTGAAATAAATGAATTCTTTAAATGTATTAAATATTCATATCATAATAATAAAATCTATGCTGTGTTCTATCATAAACGCTCGACTTTTTTCTTCTGATTAACATTTTGCACTATCACTTCTGGTGGAAAAAATCCTAACAGTTGAAATGGTGGGTATAATGTGCAAATATTTTTTCTTTAGAAGAAAGAAAATGTATAAGTTATAATCAGTAAATAAAAACCAGTAATACATAGAAAATAAGCAAATAAAAAAGTAGTACAAACTTCTTTCACGTAACGGTTTTTTGCAGCTATTATACAGGGTGGGCCATCTAACATTTGGAATTTGAACTTAAGTTATTTTGACTCAGAAAGGTTATAATGAAGGTTATAAGTCGGCAGAAATTTAGTTTAGTTTTTGACATTTATGAAATGGGACGTTTTACGCTTGAATAAAGTTGGGAAATATTGAAAACTTACTTCTAAAGTGGTGAGCCTTCTACCCAAACGGTAAGAAATTTAGGATGAAGCTCACTTACATCTTGGAGGCTATGTTAATAAGCAAAATTGTCGCATCTGGAGTTCAGAGAATCCACACTTGACTATTGAGAAGCCTATGCATGAACAGCGAGGGACTGTTTGCTGTAGTTTTTGGTCCGGTGCCATCATTGGGTCATTTTTCTTTGAAAATGAGCAAGGAGCCGGCGTTACCGTCAATAGCGAACGTTACTGTGCCATGCTAAACCAATTTTTGTTTCCAAAAATTGAAAAAGATGACATGAGTGACATTTGGTTTCAACAGGTCGGGGCCACTTGCCACACAGCCAACGTAACCATCGATCTTTTGCGCACTGTTTTTGGTAATCGAATAATCAGCCGAAAAGCTGACGTGAATTGGCCGCCTCGGAGCTGTGATTTGACCCTGTTGGATTAGCGAATAATCAGCCGAAAAGCTGACGTGAATTGGCCGCCTCGGAGCTGTGATTTGACCCCGTTGGATTAGCGAATAATCAGCCGAAAAGCTGACGTGAATTGGCCGCCTCGGAGCTGTGATTTGACCCCGTTGGATTATTTTGTGGGGAACCCTTAAGGATAAATATTACGCTAACCACGCAGAGATGATTGATGCCTTGAAACACGAAATCGATATTGCCATTCGTGCGACTGGAGCCCAAACAATCGAAAATGTACTAAAAAATTGGGTTGATCGGATGGGGTACTGTCAAGCCAGCCGTTTCAGTCATTTGAATGATGGTGTGTTTCATTCATAAATGAAAATGTTCAATCTTTCTAATAAAGTTATAGTTTTGAAAAGAATGTTAATTAGTTGTTATTTTATAGCTGATTTAAATTCCAAAACTTAAATGGCAAACCCTGTATGAGTAAAATACTAGTTGAATGCATTGCAATCACCCTTTAAAACTGCGACAAGAAATATTCCTATTTTAGAAGTTGATGATACCCTACTATAGATCTCATAAATAGCTTTTGCGCATCCACATCATCTACTGAAACCACGAAAACAATGTACAAATTCTTAATTTCTATTAATATTTTGTAGGCAAGCAAACTGCTACCCTGGATGATTAATTACTAATCAATATCTTTATAGATATTCTTTAATATTTTAAAAATCATGTTGTCATCCGTGTCTCATTTTTTGGCGTGAAAATGACAAAAATTTGAAAAATCAGACTATCGGCTTAGGTTGTCTTCATAAAATAGAAGCAAATCGATCATAAAATTCAGACCAGGTAAATCAATATTCCACAGCGGATGGCAACTGATTGAATATGATGTGTAAATGCAAAAACAACTTATCACAGTCTTTTTTTATTTTGCGAGCAATTTTACCGGAAGATTGATTGATTTTTTTTCCCTCCTTCATCCCTCCGGATTTTTACGGGAACGTCGGTTATTTAGCCGGCTGAAATTGCGCTGTCAGCCTAAACGGGTTATGAAAAATAAATAGCTTCCGTAGTATTTGCGATTTTTCTTAACAAATTCTGTACTTGTGCATTGATTTAACCCCGTGAGCTTTTAATAAATGGCTTCAATCTTCGTTTAAGGATTTATTATGGTTATACTGCTGGTAAATGAGTTTTTTTTATTAGTATTAATTTTTTTGTGTAATATTTAAACATATTTCCTTCCATTTCATTTAAACAAATGGAAGACTATAATTAACGTTTTGCAAAAAGAAAATAAAATAAAGTTTAATTTTTCAATCCTAAATTTTAAAGATTATAAGAATAATACCTGCATTAAAAATTTATTCTGATTTTTATTTTTTATTAGTAAGTCAATTAAATCAAAAGTGCCTCGTTTTTATAAAAACCGTTCAGAACTTTTAGTTTTTATCCCAGTACCACTTTTAATAGGTAACATTGTTTAATTCGGCTCTAAAATTAGAATCTGCAGTATATTGAACATAGCCTAGATTCTCTTTACTGAGTAAAATTATAGTAAATTTTTGAAATTAAAGTAATTACTCCAAGTTGTAAAGTTTTGATGTGTGAAACTTTAATTTGACTCACCATTACCTATGTTTTTTTCACCTAGGTGTTTTCAATGGATACACGTCAACAAATACCAGATTCAAAAGCTTAAAAACAATTTTTGTACAACATCGGGGGGGGGGGGAGTCTAGAAAGGAAAACATAAATGAGGAAATTTACTAAATATGAAACCTATCACAAAAAGTGTCATTAAAAAAAAACTTACTTCTTAAAAAAGTGTTAGGCATAAATAAGTAAAATTAAAACAAGTTGAATAGGACTTAAAAATCATAATGATGACTTTGCATACTCAGCTTCGTTTCTTTACCTGATTTTTTTCCGGACCTTGATCATTATTTTCTGAACACTGGAAATTAATGCTTTGTCGTCTATCTTTAGAAATTAATTTCTAATAATTGATTTCTTTCTGGGAGGTTAATGTATAATTATTCTAATATATAATGTTATTGCGAAAGATAATTTAAAACAATTGAGAGAAAGGGTCCCAAAATTGCTTTACATCTACAGATACTAAAACATTTTCGCTTAATTAAATAAATTATAAGATAAATAAATCTATGAAACTTTAACTATTGACGATGGATTAAAATTATAATATCTTGAGAAAAAAAGAGAGAAACACTTCACTGATCAGTGATCAATAAAATTAAAATTCTTTTGTCTTTTAGAAAATCCTCTTACCAAAAAATTAAGAGTTTTTTCATGATGTTTCACCAAAGAGGATTTGTCTCCCTTTCAACTATAAGTACTTAAACTGACATAAAACATACTCTAAAATAAACAATAACACTTAACTGAAAACTGAAAAACAAAAATCTGTTGTCACCTTTTCAATAGCCCTTATTTTTATTTGAACATAATTGATAAAGGAAGAAAAAAAATCGGTTGTAAAAGCGAACTTTCTTGAAGCGGAAGAAAAGGCATCGTAAAAAAAATATTTTATCGACAACAATCTATTGTAAATCTTAACTCTTATCTTGAAACCACTCCGTAGTCGTTAAGTAAGCATGTGTGTCCGAAATATTTTGAAATATTACGAACTGCTTCGGTCATTTGTACTTATAAGTATTATCTCAATCTGATTTCGATCGTTTTTCTTTCATTTGCGATTATTTCTGATTACGTTCAGGGCAAGTATCTAAGCCTTTAAATGAAAATTATTATAAGATATTTCAAATTTTTTTTTTTTTTTTTAAGAGATGAATTGCGTTTGACGTCAATGTATGTGACACCTACTCTTGCAACCATGTTTCAAGTAGGAATAAAAAAACAAAATGAAAAAATAAGTAAAAAAGTTATATTGCATGTTAAAAAAAAGTCGAGGCTCGTCTAAATTTGCATTTTTTTTAACACTCCGTCGGGCGCGCTCCAAATTTTGCACCATCGGGCGCGCTGTATCTCACAGATACATTTCGTAACAGCAATGCGTAAATTTAATTATGAAAGTTTTTTAAAAGGTTTTTTTGTTTTTGGTACCGGGCTTCACCTCCCTTCCACTTGGACCCTTACCTCTCCTTTATTTCTTTTATTTCAATACAAAATACAATGAAAATATTAAATTACAACGCAAATACTTACAAGTAAAAAGAAATGTAAAGTAATAAAATATATGCGTACAATAGGTGTTTATATATAATTATATTAAGTGAAAAAAATTCTTAATTGAAATATTAACTATTCAAATAATTTTAGGAAATGAAAAAAATAATTCGACTCCGATACATTTGGTTCATCAATTGCACTTTTTTTTTAAAAAACATCACAACATGTTCTAAGCAAAAACCTTCGCTGCATTTTAGGCACTTATATTGCGTTTACCTAGTCTTTTGTTGAATAACATTCCATAACCAGAATGACATTCCATGAAATCTGATTTGTCCTTTATCACTTTCATCGAAAATTTCTGCATCTAAAACTTCATTTTCATCAAAAAAAAAAAAAAAATATGATGTTTCAAGATCTTTCTGATGATTTAAATATAGAAAGCGTTTTTTATTCATTTTCAAAAGCAAAATAAGCGCAAAAATTAATAAAGTTAGTATAACAAACGGAAAACGCCATCGGTCGCGCTGTATCCCACAGATACAAACCGCAAATGAACCCCCAAAAGCGGGGGGGGGGGAAATCCCCCGACACCTACTCCCACAGCATTCTAGGAGACCTAGTGACCGGAAGGGCAGACATTGCTCTGGTCAAGGTCGTGACATTCCTCCTTCAATTTAAAAGAAAGTAATTTCAAAGCTTTGTATCTGTGAGATACAGCGCGACCGATGGAGTGTTAAAAATGAAGATAAATTCACAAACACAAATTTCCACAACGAAGAGACTGTATAATTGATTTATAAACGAAATAGAACAATCAATATTTAAGATGGAAAAAAATGAAAAACTTAAAAATTTACCTAATCGGTTAGGAAGAATATATTTTTACTGAATAAACTATTTTAAGGCGATCTGTACCAAATGCTATCTATTTACCTTTAGTTACACCTTTAAAACTGACGAAGAAGATACTGTTCCAAAATTTCCATTATCCCACTTTGTCGTAGCGTATACCTGCTTAACTTTTATGCTATGCTGTTTGCTGAATACATATATACTGAATTTATACATTAAATTATAATTTATTTATTAAAATTATAGTTTTTTTTTACTTATGAAAAGTTTTTCATTAAACATGTTAGACCAATATAAAATAATGAATTATTGGTAGCTTTATTTTTTTGAAAAAATAATTAAACTAAATCGCTTTATAAAAATTCGGAAATTAATATTGATTCATGCAATACGCTCGAAATTATTTTCTTCCGAATGATAACTACTTATCGAAGCCATACGTTAAGAAATTCTTCGCATCAATTTTTTTTCTCCTTTCATTTATGAGTTGTCATTAAAAATGTAATGAAAATGGATCATACTTGAAAAATATTTCCTTTGAATTCTGAAAATTAGTTCCGGAATACGATTATGCAGAGCGCACAAAACAAAATGGTAAATTTTCGATATAATTACATTAGAAAACAAGTATTAATTACTTTTGAATTAATAAATGAAAGCAAGAGTGTATAACGCTGCTTCTCCCCCTCTTCAAAATTTGCAATTTTTACAAAATTAACAAGAGAATATTTTGTATACATAAATCAATAAAACGATTTAATTTATTAAAGAAAAATGTTTAATGTTTGTAATTTTATGTAGATATAGATGTTAATATGTATGCTCCTCCAACAAATTTAGATTTTTATGGTGGATATTCAGAAAAGGAGGTACTACTTGGAAGCCAAAAGTATATCATTGAAGAGTTTGAAATTTAAAACAGTTCTAAAACGTTCTGATTTAAATTTCAGAACCATAAAATATTGTAAAATTTATATTTTCCACGCAAACGAATTTATGTAGTAGTTATATTGTTTACACCAGTTTTAACCTTTTAAAAAGCTACGTGGGACAAAGTTAGCTCGAAGTTTGTTTGTCTATTAAAACAACTGTAACAATTGTTTCTAACGAAACAAAATTCAATATAATAAACTGAATTTTTTTCACAATTAGTACAATGTCTTCTGCTTTTGCGTCTTGGCTTCAATAAAATTGTATGTACATTAAATGATAAAAAAAATACGTGCTCGCAAAAGCTGGTCATCCAGTTACAATCTAAGTAAATTTTTTTTCTTTGAACGATTTGGCGTTAAAGTTTATAAAAATGTATTTCGTTCTTAATGATTTTTGTTTGTTTGATTGTTCTTTATATCATACGGTAAGGATATGCAAGTCTTATAATTTTGTAAGTACAAGAAGCTATTCATGCGAACGTAGTTGATTTATTAGCTTCCCAATCTATCAATTAGCTTAGCTGTAATGTTTAGAATTACCTTAATTATTCATACTTGACACATGGTTATGATTAGATTTTTTCCCTAATGTTCAAAATATTATTCATTGAACCACTAATAATTTTAAAGTAAATACTATATGATGTGTAACAAAGATAATTTTTTCGGAGAATAATATACTTTTAATTCATGTTTGTACTGTTTTAGTTATTTTTGAATCGTTAAGTCATTTAGCTCAGCCATTCTCAAACTGCGGCCCATTGCGCTTTTGTGATTGCTCATGTCTCAGTCGGTAAAGAGGGTTAAAAATTGTGAAACCCTGCCATTAACTTATTTCTTTATGAAGTACATCATTTTTTCCACTTTTTGAAAGCATTTTAATTTTGGATTGTGCCTTTAAAACGATCGTTTTTTAGATGAATTTAGCGAAAATTATCAAGCAACGGTTTGTCCGTATAGCTTATTTATTTTCATTTAATTTTATGTTGCAGCAATATTAAATGGATGCCATGACTATATGCCATCAGCATAAATAAATGGTTATATACCGCTGCACGTAAGAACTTTATAATTTTTTCCCTTTCTTCACATTCACCCTTTGCATTTAAAACACCCATGCAAAGCCGCTCACATCTAAAATTTATTAATACATTTTAAAAGAGTAAGCAATAATCCAAATTGTCTCTTTATATATTTCACTAAAACTACCACATCACATAACACGGAAACTTTGTTAAAAACACTATTTTATAATTATTTACATGTCCATGTGTTCAGTCGTTTGTTTCTAATTCTTTAATCCATTATTTGTTCACTTTGTAATCACGTTCGCGTTCAAATGCTTAACATTCATTATTAAGCAATCCATTGACATATACCAGTGAGTAAAACAACTAATACACAATATGATCGTCACTTCAGCTATTTATTAAAAAGAAGAAAATAGCAAGTTTACATTAAATTATATTAAGATTATTTTAATGCATTTTTAAAATCAAAACTGAGATAAATATTTTTTGAAAAGAGTTATTAATTATTAATGATGAAAACCCCCTAAAAGCTTTATCATCTTATCAATTCTCAGTTGAACATATCATTATTTAATTAATGCTATACCTAAGCGCAGATGTCAGTAACATAAAGATGATCCTTTCGACGAGATTTAATCGGGCTGTTCGCCTTAAAAGTACGGGCGCCCTCTTCGTCTTCCTCATCAAAACAATCGTCTTGAAGGTCATACCCACGCCCTTTCTTTTTTCATTATTTGCTTTCTGCGATTTGTAAAACTTATCGATAAATAGTGGGGTGATCTTGTCAGATCTGATCAAGTGGACTGAATTCGTTATCAACTTTCAGGAAAAGGATCTTGACGAGTCTTGTTAAGTGAGATAATATTTGAATTTATCTGAAAGGAGCTTGCGATGTAAACAACACCGATTTTCAGACATTTTTCTTTCCTTTATATAACTTGGCAGAATTTTCAAAACACGTGTTTTGGTTCAATAAAATCAACCACTAACGACGTAAAAACGCAAATAATGAAGTCCCAATGCACGTGTCATTTTCGACCCTATTCTTAGCTTACTGTATGGTTTGATGCGTTGCACTTCCCAGCATTAATTGTTATAAGTGAGGCAATGTGCCTTATGTTATAAGCTCAATAGAACTTAATTTAACAAATAAACTTTTTTTTAATTATTATTTTCGCCGCCAATAAACACCTAAGAAAACAAATAAAATATAATTAAACATTTCTTCCAAAAAAATATTCCGAAATACAGGATTAATGGGAATCAGATGGATTCTGAAAGTCGCAAAAAATTTCCTTTAAGATGCTGATGGCTGTCAATGGTTCCGAATATCAGGGTAAGAAAATCTTTCAAACTACGTTTTCCCCCCTACATTGTGACTTTTCATGTTTTATGTTCTCACAATAAAAATCTTACTTTTAAAAGAATGTAATGTGGCCTACCTTACTACCAAAATATTCTTCAAACGACTTGTAATGTGTTACCTTGCCCAAGAAAGATAGATTAGGGATTATTTCGAACTTTGTCAAACGTAATTAGGTTCGTCAAATTTTCCTTCAAATAGCTTTTTCTGTCAACTCAAGTAAATTATAAAGTTTTCTAAACATATATCCACTGTCCAAAGTCCACTTTTCTTTTGGCCTTGGTCTTCTATGCGTTATGAACGCAGACTACAGGCATCCTTTAATGTGCTGCGATGAATAAGAGTATTTTTTAAGCGCATTAGTAAAATGTATTTTAAATTCAGCTCAGATTGTTAGCACGGCCAAACGACACTTTCACCACACTTTATTTCGTCTGGTCGTGAATATTTGATAAGGGATCATTCATAAATGATGTCACGCTTCGAGGGGGGAGGGGGGTTCGTGAAATTGTGACAAAGTGTGACAAGGGGAGGGGAGAGGGTAACAAGAAGTGAGACATCCTGCATTATGTTGCATAATATGTTGCAACATAGCGTGACATGTGACAAGGGGGGGGAGGGGTTCAAATATAGCGTGACATCATAGCGTGACATAACAAAAGCATGACATCATTTATGAACGGTTCCTAAGGAAAGATTGTTACACGTTTAAAGAAAGCATATAGTACTTTTATTTTATATATATATATATATATATATATATATACATACAGGGTGAGTACAAACGATGGATCCGATTCTGAAAAATAATATTTTCGAAACTATGGCACACGTAACAATAAGCGATGCGTGATTGTAAAGCGAAATAAACCAAGATTTTTTTCTTTCAGTTACAAATGTTCGATGTGTGACTCTCATGTTACAGGACATACGTCGAATCTGTAATCCAGCTCGCATTACTCTATCAATGATTCGTAAGTCTGCGCAAATGCGTTCTTCGCCATAGGTGGTACATAAAAAATGGTCTTTGAGATAACCTTACAAAAAATAATCCTATGATGTTAGTCCTGGGGATCTTGGTGGCCGTGTGATTAAGGGTAAATCACCGTCACCCGCACCTTTTATCCATCGGTGTGGAAGCTTCTTGTTCAAGTAGCTAAGTAACTACAACACACATTTTTCGGGTTCCACATCGAACATCTGTAACTGGAAAAAAAACTTGGTTTATTTCTATTTACATTCATGTATCACTCACTGCTATATGTGCAGTAGTTTCGAAAATAGGATTTTTTAAAATCAGGTCCATCATTTGTACTGACCCTGTATAGATTATATATACACATTATATGAAAGTGTTAAACACATAATGAAAAAATTATTTGCACGTCGTTATTCTCCTAAATCCAGTTCACTAAAAATGTGTGTGTGTAAATGTAATTTTGTTACATGTAAAATTCCCGTTCTCACGTTTTAAAAAGAAAAAAAATGGAATTCTTACTGATTTAAAGTAAGTACCCTAACAGATTTAACCTCTACAAAAAATATGTTATCACAGTTTGTATTTTTCTCTAAATCAAGCTACTAGATTTTCAAGTGACATGTTTCCCTATATGATATAGAAAAACCTTCGCTATGCTTTTATTAACAAAAAAGATCAGCCAAAAGAGATTCAAAATCTTATATTTGTTCAGTGCTTAAGTCGAAAATCAATACTGCTGCCACATCGCTAACAGCTTAGCAAACTACGGAATAGACAAGAGGGTAGGCCGTGAGAAGATTAAAGGGGAGCGGATTCTTCTCTTTGGTGCCAAGCTCTCTATAACTATCTATTGTATTCTCTTATTGTGTAAGATATAACTCTGAGATCAATCAGAGGAGAGGATAGCACTTAAGTATATACGTTTTTATTATGTATTTTCGAGCTCTTGTAGTGTTTTTTCTTCAAATTTATTTGTATGAAGGAATAGTTATGGGGAAATCTAAGATTATGTGCATTTCGTATAAAGAACGTTTTTGAGTTATTTTAGAAATGTAAATTTAACGGTAAAAAAAGGAACAAAATGTAAATAAAAGGAGCCCACGTCGACACCTTTCACGGAAAACTAAATACATGAAATTCGTATACGCATATAGAAAAAGAAGTGATAATCATATGTATGGTTGGTTGTTTTGGTTTTTTTAATCTCCAAATTTTTTGTCTTCCGGTTTTGAACAATATTAATGTTCAACACTTCTAATAGAGCCTTTAGAAATCTAGTGACTTAAATAAGCTTGCTTGAAAATATTAAATAAAATCGAAATTGTTTATTTGTGACAAATACATTTTTTCCACGACGACTACTTTTATCTAAAAACCTCCATTTACCTAAAAACTTCTATACCATTTGACATCTGCCCGCTGAAATTCCACATGTATACTATTCAGGTGATGCAGTTACAAACCATACATACCACGTTCAGATCACCGATTTTTGAGCGAGAACGTTTACTTGTAAGTATATTATTTATTCCATTAAAACTTATTAAAAATTAAAAAATATATATCACTTAACCGCATTGACTTCAAAGCGACTTACATTATTTTTCACCCGAAAAGTCTTCTTAATGTCTTTGAAATTGCTGGTAGAATTTAGGAGCAAATATTAATCATATAAGCCGTGCATCTCAGTAATTTTCTCTCACAAACATAATCCTTTTATTCCTGCTGCAATCTCATGCAACGTTTCAGCTTTTCAAACACCTTATTAAAATCCCCTTACAGTTCAGTCGTAATAAAATATTTAGCAAATAAAATCGTCGCAAACTGTAAATAAGATAAAGGAGCAACACATAATCAAATTAGCAGCTTCGAAATATTCAGTGTCGCAAGGATTTCACTAAACATTATCCTGATGGAAATTCATCAGATATTTGGAATATATTAAGCTATTTATCATTTAAACTATATTCTGTATCCATTGCTCTTGAGTTAATTCGAAACTCTAGATTGTTTGACGTCCTGCGTAATCACAACACCGTTTAAATGATATAAGAGACATTGCATTCTCATCTTCGGCACCGTTGCTGCTCCATCACTTTTGCAGCGTCCTGATTTCCATTCATAATTAATTCTATTTTCATGATTTATTATATAGCTAAGAGACTGTCCCTCTTATTCATACATACCAATCGTACGCGCATCACTTTCGAAACTTTATTGGATGACGGACGTCATGTGATTGAAATGCATGATAGAACTACATAGTCGAACAAAGTTAGTGGTCAGCTTGTACGTGAAAGCGGTATTGGGAAGCAGTGCCATTTTTTTTCCTTATTTAGTTTCTCTTATTTATCTTCTGCGCTAATTATTCAGTACCGTAATACGATATTAAGGGGCCCTTATATGTGCTATTACATCATTCAAATTTAAAAAGGATTTCCCCAAAGATACATATTTAAAAAATATATGTTAAATTTATATGTTGAAAAGTTCACCGTTAAAAATATCTAAACAGAAATGGAAGTGGTGAAATTCAGTTGAAACCCAAAGCATTCGGCAATAAGTTGGATCATTTTAATAAGGAAAGTTTCATCATGAATGTGGAACTGGGAAAGCTATTATAATGGTTCAACTTTATTACCAAATGTTGGTTGCATCAAAAGTGCCACCATTTTTTTTCGTTTTTTTTTTGGTGAAACGTTTGAACTAGAATTTTTTACAGTGTACTGAAATTCATCAGTTAATAGCGATATTCATAAGTAAGAGACTCATCCAGTTTATTAGTTGATATGATGAGAAGAATCAAGCGTCTGAAATGGCACCACGGTTGGTCATGTGGCTTGAAGGAATGACAAGCTAGTTCCACATAAGATTTCAACTGTGACCTATTTGCGTCAAATGTACCAGAGAACACAGATGCAGGTTAAAATAAGGTTATTGATGAACTATGACATTTAGGTGGAGGTAAAATTAATAAGGTTTTTTCCTTAGTCTAAATATTTAACATGTGCATCATTACAGTTTACACTGTGGCTAAGTATACTACGTAAAGTAGTACGTAAAATAAAATGATATACAACATGTTGCCTTGAATAATTTATGAATTATGAATAATAGGCCAAAACATATGGACATAGGCCATTAATTGCTTATTTACTTACATTTGATATTCCAGTACCTGTCATCTAGGCCTTTTTACCCGCCTTGAAAGATAAGCGTAGGGTTTTAAACTAAAATGTAAGGGGTGGAGAAGAAAGTAACCTACTTCTTTGGTCGTTAAGGGGGAACCTGATACAAAATTAAATCTATTTCATTTGTGGGGGCAGGGTTAGTAGTAACAAATTTTAAAAAAAGGAAAATAACAAGTAAGGCAGCGAGAAAGAAAGGGATGTAAGTGACTAAAAAGCGAATCCGAGGAAAACGCGTTCAAAGTTTGGATCTTATGGGTCCTTTAATGCTAATTTTTCTCAATCATGTTGGGGGAAGCACCTATTAGGGCTACCCCTAACATATCTTGCCAACACATAGAATAGTGCTTTCCCTACCATTTGCAATATTTATCTCCAAATTTTCAATTTTTGTCACTTAACCCCTTTGCTTCTAAGTGTTTCGTGGTAAGAAGGGAACCTTAAAGTCTACACCAGAGAACCCAAACCCTAACAGTGAACGCTTATTTTTATCTGGGAATTAAATGACAGATAACAATGTAGTGACACAAAATTCTGAAATATATTGCATACACATGTTTCATGGGCATATGGGACCTATGTTTTAATGAGAAAATTTTTTAAGCAGTTAGTTACACGTGAAGACAGATAACGTGAAATTTCCTTCGCTATTTGTACAACTTTCATCTACCATCTACTGTCTTTAAAAGCCAATGAATTTGTTTTATTAGCCTAATTTCCCGTAGAAGTAAAAAAAAATAATAATAAAGCATGAAAGAAGGCTTATTGTATCGTAAAAATACCGTGGAAAATTAAAAAAAAGCCAAAAAAAAAAAAAAAATGAAGTAATTAAATAAAAATTGAAAAATAGAAATTTGAAAGTATTGTTTTGAGATGGAAAAATGTGTGTTTGTCGGTCTGTCTGTCCCCCCCCTAATAACTTTTGAACGAATTGTCCGATTCGAAAAATTCTTTTTGCATTCAAAAGATCTCGGCGAGGTTACCACATTTCCATATGATTTGAACAATTTTTCGTTTAATTTCGAACAGTTCAAAAAAATTTAACATTAGCGCCTATTGGCAAAAGTGAAGCAAATTATGTAAACTCCGGGCAAAAGATCCAAGTCCCTATTGCAAGCTTGTTGGAAGAAGCTATCGGATTGAAATATTAATTTGTTCATTTTTGAACAGTTCAAAAAAAAAAAAGCGGCATTTCTCCATTATCCCGTCGCAGGCGATAAAGTTGCCAATAATGATGCAACCAACGCCAAACGGAATATCGTCGCTGGTAACCTTTTGCGTGTGCTGTCGCCAAAAGTCTGCTTGCCGAGATTTGCGCCGTGATAATGGAAATGTACCAAATTAACATTGGCGCCTACGGGAAAATTCAATCCCGTACGGATTTGCTTGCAACAAACTTTATCGGAAAGATATTACGCAGCAGAACATGTACAGGTACGAAGTTCAACAAGAGCTGAACAAGCCTATTTTCCTATGAAATTTTTTGATCGGGATTTTTAAGGAAATTTCTCAATGAACAAATGAATGAATGAGTGAAAGAATGAATAAATAAATGAATGAATGAGTGAAAGAATGAATGAATAAATAAGTGAACACATGATAAAATAATTGATTGAGTGAATGAATGAACAAATAAATAAACGAGTAAATAAATACATGAATGAGTAATTGAATGAATAAATACATGAATGAGTAAATAAATGACGGAATAAATGAAAGAATGAAGGACTGAGCGAATGAATAGACACTATCCGTTGAAAAAGGTATATTTGAAGTAATTAAGAACTAAAGCTAAATATGAAAGAGATAGCTATATTATAAATTTGAAGTACGGGAAAGTAAGCTCGGACAGTTCTACACGGAACTTCTTGTTATCATTAGTGTAATGAGTCACAGAGACGGTGGAACAATTATGATCAAAGTATGTTATATCTAATCAAAAATATTCTGTTTCAGAACTTTATTCAATCAAAAAAATCTATTTGAAGTGTCAAATATTTAATGTTTGCATTTCTAAGAGTAGTAATCCCCAATCGCCACTACTCAATAGAGAGACATGGGCACTGAAATGCAGGAAAATCAATATGTTACATTCTGGGAGTGCCGTTATAAAAAAAAAAAAAAGCAAAAAAAGGAATCAATTACATTTTGACACAGAACATTTTTTTAATTAACGCTTTTTTTTTTTTTTTTTAACCTCTGAATTCAGTTTATAAATCCTAGCCCAAATATTTGCAAAACATTTTTCCCCACTTAGAACTCACCTACAACCACATTTTTAATTGCCATCTCATTTACTTTGTTTGTTATACATGTAACAGCACTTTACTTTATTGGATCATTTCAAAAATTAAAAATTTGAAAATACAACCTCATCATAAAAGCAAAAGTTTGTTAACTTCCATTTTTTTCTGTTTTTTTTTTTTTTTTTGACCTCATATTTATAAAGGGACTTGAATCTACGAGGAATTTACACTACTATTAAATAAATCACATAAATTTATGCTGAGCTCTCCACTTTGGAGCATCACGAAAAAAATCTTACCTCTCTTATCGAACATTTTCCTCAGATCGAAATTGAAAATAAAAATTTTGAGAAATAATCACATGCATTCTTTTTTTGTTTGCGACCTAATAAACGAAATAATCTTTAATTCACCACAGCAATTGGGTTAAAATACAGTCCGCCTTATTTTAAATTCGGACAAGGAGAATCCACATCGCATGGCAAAAAAGAAAAAAAAAAGGAGAGAAAAGAGAAGAAAAATAAAGCTCCTGGGAAACGAAACAACACCAACAAAAAAAACATATCAATCAAAATGTGTGTTTATAACTCACAAAAAAATATATTTTATACTAATATCCTATACTTAGCATAGCTTATATATTTTAACCACTGTAAAGTTCAATGTTTAACATTTATGTCCTTTTGACCTAATAGCTGTATCTTTCCCAAGATTTTACGCTCCGAAGATTCCTTTCATAATCTACTACAGCATCATTATTTATCACCAGTCATTAGCAAGATTTCAGCTTTTTCAATTTAGTTACCATCAATCATTTTAATTATCGTAAAATTCTCCCTTGAAGGTGCAAAATGTAATGAATTAGCTCTTAACACTCCCAATGAAATCCCTTGGTTAAGGAACACCACACTTAGGAATTTAGTGATTTAAAATATTTTTTGGGAGTTTTCCATGGCGTAAAAATAACTCAAAAGATTTGAATAGTTTCATTTATCTACAAGGTTAAAAAAACTCGTTCCAAAAAATCATTTTCTATTTGTCAAATATAATAACTTAAAGGCTTGATGAATGATCAGAATGATGTAGGAGCGTAGAAACTGGGATACAGATGTGAGAATATACAAGGGAGCCTTCCCTTTGTTCGATATCGCTCGCCAATTTTCGGAACTGCAAGCATTTCCATTCGGATCGCTTCGCTCGCTCACCGAATACTTCATTCTTGTAGTCTAGCAGGCATTTCTACAATATCATGCTCATATACATATCTGATTTAAGCATTATATATATTAATCAAAAACTACTGTATTTTTCTATAGCCCATCTTCGATAAATACAGATAAACAGAGGAAATTCACATAAATAGAGCAGGAAAGAACAAATAAATAAATAAATACAAACCAAAGCAATGCGTGGCCACTCAAGACAAAATTGAAAAATTAATTTAACGAAAAGGCTTAGAAAGGTGTTATCAAATGTTGTGCCAAAGGTGTTGCTAATTTATATCTAAACTACGGCTCATTTTGGGCGATACTCAAAAGAAATGAATGCACGAGATGGTTCAGTAGGTATAAATATGTACTCGTCCGGTAATAATTTGATGCATTCACCGTCTATTCACGTCAAGAAGATGCTGGCGCCGTGGCCCACTGAGTTTTATATCGGGGTTGGTTCGAATCGGTCTCGGGCAAGCGAACCACCAAGGATTTTGAACACTATATATATCCAAGATAAAATATATAAGGCAGCCTTAGGCAACAAACTTAAACAATATGAATGTCACGGTTGTTTATTTGCTTTCAAATCACTCCAAACACAGGACTATAACAGTTTATACAACGGAATACATAAATAAAAAATACAGGAAAAGAAAACAAACTTACATAAAATATTTCTTTGTTGGTTTACGCCATTAGAAGAAAGTTGATTTGATTACTCATTTACTACGTTTAAAATAATGTTCATTTAGCCCATTTGGATTGGCTCAAAATAGTGTAATACTAAGAATTATAAAAGTAACAAAGGAAAAAAAAGGAAGTTAAATAAAAGCATTATTTTTAAATGTGTACACGGCTGCAAACAAAGCGAATAACAATTCGATGTTTTTATCGTCCGACGTTTTAAACAGTAAATCAACAGCTCTAAGTCAAACAGAACTTAATTGTAAACAGGAAATTTTCTTTTTACGTGTTCCAGATAATACAATTTACACCATTAGTACTTAAGAACAGCAGTTATAAAAGAGATTATAAATTGTGCTATGTTACAGAATGGAATTATGTAAATTTTGAGACTACAATTTAAACTTTTTTTTTACAATTGATGAAAAACGCTATTTTCGCAAACTTCTTCTTTTATAAATTGTGCTAGATTTAATGCACATTAGATTGAAAAACATTCCCATGCCAATTAGGTAAATAACCTAAAAATGCTTTCCTAAATTGTTCGGGAATTGCTTTTAAACTTACTTATAATTTCACGTTAAATTACTAAAAAAATTAGAATAATTTGAGTTTAAAAAATCGAAAAATGAGCAAAAAGCAAAGCAAGTAACGTTATTCTTTTGTATCTAAAATAATGTCGGAACAAAGATTAAATATTATTTCTTTTCTGTTTCATGGTAATTTTAAAATAAAAAACTACGCGGATAATTTATCTGATAAATGTGTTCCCAGTCAGGCTTTTTTTTTGAAAAATTATGCGAAGTACCTTCTATTTTTTTAAAAATCTGCTTCAATTAGTTTCACTTGTATGTTATTAAAATTTTGAAAATTCAGTTTTCATTCTCTTGCAGAGGTCCAAACTCGTTGAAATTTTGCACACATATAAAGAGCCGATGACAATACAGCGCAGCGGGATACATTTTTTAGAATTCAATTTTTTTAATTCCATTTTTAAGGCATATTATCCCCATAAATTCCCCAATACGAAAGTGAAAAACCTCTTGTACATATTACATAATACTTCGATCACCTATTAGTGTTATCAAATAGACGCTTAACAGACAGCCCCTTGCACTTCAGATGTTCAGTATTGCGAAATAATTGGAAGTTAACTAAAATGTTTCTCCAACACATTCATAAAACGTTCTCTTTTTTGGATTTTGATAAAACCTTAATATGGCTACCCTTTCGTTCGAAAATTAATATATCGATAATGAAATTTAATTCTTTTTCTTCTTTTTTTATTTTCCGCCGTGTAACATGCTTGAAAAAGCAAAGCGCAGTTGAAACGAAAGAAAAAAATGTTTGATTTAAAACAAATCTGAGTGAAAGTAAGGACGGAATAATATCACGTAGCTTTAATGAGTCTTGTGAGTATTAATGTAAATACAATGTACCCTAAAAAATGAAATTTAAAGCTTTCTGAATAATAACACTTGAAGCACCATACATAATAGCTTTAATAAAAAAGGAAATACGGTGCCAATAACATTGCTGTTATTTTTTCATTTAATCAAGATATATGTGAGGCATATAAGAAAATAAAATATTAGAAAAGGACCCATCGACTCTTTGAATGGTAGAATAAGTGGAAACCCACAATCTGAATTGTAATTATTATGCCTTATTCTAAGACGTTCATGTTTATTTTCATCTGACTTCAAATATTAAAATATGTGGTTTTTCTTGATATTCCGTTACTAGTTTATTTTACATAAACACAGAACTTTATACTTAATCACGCTCTCTTTAGTCTTCTTTTAGTATTGGCATTTTCCATGTGAAGTGTACAAGGGCTCATCCAATCAATCACGACAAAAATGCCTGGAAAACTGCAAAATGGTTTTAGCTGTATCTAAAACTAAGTTGTGCAAATATCGTTCGCTTTGATTTCAACTGCATCTAAAACTAAGTTGTGCAAATATAGTTCGCTTCGATTTAAACTGCATTTAAAACTAAGTTATGCAAAAATATTTCGATTTGATTTCAATTGCATATAAACCAAACGTTATGCAAAACTCTTTTGTTTTAAATTTGGGTTTAAAATCCCTGGAGGCTGAGAGTGCAATAGTATTTATTGGCTGCTAGCACTTGCTTTACGCCTCTTGAAAACGTTGATACAAGAAAATATGAAATTTGCTTACGTACCAAAATGCTTACATCTGCTTAAAAAACAAAGAACAAGGAGTTCACTGCCTTTCTGTTTGATTTGACTTTGTTTCTAGAGTCTCAAAGAAAAATATTAGAAACTGGTGGTACAAAATTGTCAAATTTAGAAAGGTATAAACTTAAAATTACCTCAGTAAGATGTAAGGAATTTATAGTGATGCCTTAGAATTAGGTTCGCCCTAGAATCTTGTAGTCCGAAGTTTAACTAACTGTTCTTTTCCAAGATATTACCTGCTAAACGGCAGAGGAAAATTTTGCATGCAAAAGATGACCTTTGTGCAAAGGCAATATAGCTCAGTTCTGAATTCACCTTTTGCTCCATTGTACCGCTATTAAAAGGAAACATTTCCCTTCAACGGAATTTTCTGACTTTCTTGGTGTTTTGCCATGTAAGGGTCTTAAGAATTTGGCCAAAAACATCACGTGTTTGAATTCCGAAACTTGGAATCAACCTGTTGGCTTAATGACATTAATTTTCTCCATTGTAGCACACAATTCACGATATATGATTTTTCTCTAAACCTCTATGTACGGCTTGGGTATTACCACTCAAGGCTTCAAAGAAAAACTTAAACTAGAACATTAACGTTCATAACTAATCCCAACCAATACCCGTTCTTGGTAGTACAATATTAAGTACTATGAGCAATCATTGAATATAAAACTGCAGAAGACCGCCCGTAGAGTCTGTAATTCATTTTTATTCATTTTCTCTTATATATATATATATATATATATATATTATGAACACACACACGCACATAATATATATAATATACATATAAATATATACATACATAATGTATGTTGTATGTGTGTGTATACTGGGAGAGGTGTAGATCAAACTACACATTTAACTTGGTTTTAGTAAAACACACGTAGTGAAGTCATATCAAATCTCACTGTTTACAAAACGCAGATTTGATGCATAATTGTATGACGTCGATATAATTTCAGCGGGCAAAATTGAATTACTTTCATTTGAGCAGTCTGGACTTCCGCATTTTCGGTAACTTAGCAACGCTTCACCTGAATATTTTCGGTCAAATCACATATATGTATTTTATAGATTCGAGAAATATGCCCCTACACATCATTTACACTGAATTTTAAGTAGAACGGGAATATACCTTCACTAAAACTGTATTGTGTATTTGTTTAAGCATTTATAGCTTGCGCTAACCTATTATATTCTTGAAAAATAAATTTGGCATAACTTATATATCGTACAATGATCCCATGAAGTAAACTGATGAAAGTATCCCTTCATCGATCCAAAACAGTACTTATATATTTTCAATATGTATAACTGAATGCTTACGTTATTTATTCTGCTCTGGAAAAAATTAAACCGTCAAAAATTAACCGTACCCCCCCCCCCCCAAATGTATAGTGTGTTTATACAAAGATAATGTTCTTCCAAATATATCAAAAATATAAACACTAATTTTTAAGGCTCGACCGATGCATCGGCCTCGCCGATGCATCGGCGCCGATTGTTCAACAAAGTTGCCATCGGCCATCGGCATCGGCTGCCGATGTTAACTTTGGAAAAACATCTACCCATCGGCCTTAAAAAACATCTAAAAGCCGATGCAAGGCCGATGTTTTTCGCAGGGACAACTTTCCAAAAAACATTCTGTTTTTAACTTTCTTTTTCCTTCATAGCTAGATTTCTATTTCTATTACAATAACAGGCAGCCCAGCAGTTAAAGAGCACAGAAATAATGTCATTCTACAAAGTATTTAATAAAAAATTCGGAAAATTAGTTTAAGCGATCGCTGCCCGAAAACCTTCATTATTAAGATTATTTCTTTTTGAACAGAATGCTCGCGAAACAGAATATGTTAAAGTAAAAGCTATGGCTATTTGTTTTTCACACTAGGTTAGTTGACTCATTTTTGTCCGTTTTTCGTTTAATAATGGCTTAGTGCATTAGATGTCATTGTGCAATAATCTAACACCACCTGCTTTTAATTTGTCATGTTTCTTATTATTCCGAAATTGTAAACAATACAAATTCAACTCAATAAAAGTACGATAATAATTTTAATTTTTACCAGAGTAAACTTTTTTCTCGCGTTTTTTTTTTTTTTTTGCCTTCGATGTTACGTGTTAGTTTTTCTGCAATTGTGCAGCAATCTCATTGCATCTGCTTTCAGTTTAGAATATTTCTTGTTATTTTATTATTAGTTTACAACGTAGAACATATTGATAAAAAATATGAGTCAATTTTTCAGTATAAATGTTTATTTATTGAAGACACATAATAAAATTTTCAAAAGTTTAACTCTTAAAAAACAAGTTCGCGCGACAGGGTGGAATAATATCTTAATAAAAATGCTACTATTTCTTTATTTAAAAAAAATGACAATGTATACAGTATAGGACCCTAAATTCGGAATCTTGAAATCCGGAATTTCTTCGAAAAAAATCGGCGGTTGAAAAAAGAAACACCTATTGTTTTTTGAAAAAAAAAATCGGGAAATGTTTGCACCGTTTGTTTGAAAATAGGCGTTTTAAAAAGAAGGAAAATAAAATGTAATGAAGATTTAGATAGGAAATGTGCTGTTTTTGAAAAATTTATTTCGTGATTTTCTGAAAAGGGTTCGTTTTTGTGATTAGAGTTTTCATTAATTGTAGCTTTAATTTTGAGTTAATATTATTAAATTTTGCTTTTTTAAAAATTTCTTGTAGTTTTTTGTATTATTATTTTTTTTAAAATGAGCTCTAATTTTCGCGCAATACAGAACATTCGCGAAATTAAAAATCAGCGGTTCACGTATTTTCCCGATAGTCTTATCTTTAACTGCAATTTTGTTTCTAGAGAATTTTAAATCACATCAGAATTTGACGGAATTCTTTTCTTTTATTGTTTAATTAAAGAGGCTAAAACAATATCGGGAAGAGTAGATGTTTGGGTGTTTTGCACAAATGCAAGCCTACTCCAACTTCGTGTTATGTGCTAAATTTCGTGACTTATAGGCGACTATATACGATAATAAAAATGCTATAAATGAGCAAAAAGCTGATAAAATCTTCCAGAGCAAATTGTATGGGCTTTGATGCTACTTACAAAATTTTTTTAATGAGGACCCAAAATCCGGAGAATTCCGAAATCCGGAAAGATCACGGCCCCGAGCGTTCCGGACTTGACGTCCCATACTGTTTATTTTTTTCAAAATTCATCTTAATTTTTATAATCGATGACGTGTTTTTCAGATTATTTGTCAACAGAAAACGGCTGGTGCTCAAAATCTTTTTCACGTTTACAAAATATTGGTTTATTTCGGTGACCTTACATTGTGCTCATAAAACTGTAAATAATATGTCAAATATTTCAGTGTAATTTTGAATTCATAAGAAAAAAAAGCTAATAAGATTGGTTCTTAAGCCCCCCCCCCCCCCACATTATTCATTTGTAATGACAAAAAACTCTCACGTCTATGTTTGTACAGCAATATTCGGTACTTCTTGGTTATGAAGAGGGATTGATATGAGTTATTGCGAGCGAAGCTTTTTAACATTTTATTTTTATTTTATAAAAAAAGCTATTTTTAGTTAAAATAACTTTTATAAAGAAGAAAAACATAGAAACTTTCCCGCTTTTCCTTTAAAAACGGGGGGGGGTACCCTAGGAGGGGAGTTGACAATTTTGTTAGTTACAAACCCACATTGTTCGTTAGTCTGTATGATAAAATCTGCAGTCCTCCCCATGAAAAAAATAATAAAATAAAGGCAGCTGCACATGGCATTTGCAGTGCAGGTGTTATAAAAAGAAAATGTTGAAGGAAAGGGAAGAAGACCCGATGCAACGCAACAGTTGTTGAGTTTTTTTGCAAAGATAAAAAAAAAATAATTAAAAATTATGTGATTTCGCTTTTGTTTACCGCCAAATAGTATAATTACGTTACTAGAATCGCGAGTGATTCTTTTAGTTTTAATTATTATGTAAACTTCCCCCAAACAGTCTTTTCTGGTGCTTGAATAATGCATTTATGTTTTTATAAACATAAAAATAAACAAATGATTTAAATGACATTTTTGACAAGCCTTTTATAAGTTTTACTGGTTTAAAGCGATTTTTTTTCCATCGGCCATCGGCCGATCTCGAAACAATCGGCCAACAATCGGCATCGGCCCATCGGCCAAAAAATGCCATCGGTCGAGCCCTACTAATTTTTTTTAAATCTGAAATTCATCATTTCCTTGTTAATTCCTTTTTTCGTAACTTATTTTCATAAGCCTACATAAAAGATGCAAACGTAAGCATATATAGCACTAACAAAAGTGACAAAGCAATGTGGAATGTTTATAATAAAATGAATATCAATATTCAATCAGTCTATGCCAAATGTGCCAACGTAAGCATAACTAGCTCTAACTTTGAGCAGGCGAACAAAGCAATATGGAATACTTATACGAAAATGAATATCAATATTAAATTAGTCTATGCCAAAGGTGCAAACATAAATCTAAAAAGCACTAACTTTGAGCAGGTGAACAAAGCAACACGGAATGCTCATAATAAAATGAATATCAATATTAAAAATATATACTGCCTAATTGTATTTATTCTCATATTAAGTAGATTAAATACTTTCTCCAGTCACTTACTACATGAAGCATGTCTTAAAAATGCCATTTTCATGTTAAAAATTTCGCCTGAGGACAAGTTGATTTGGAAGAATACGGAGGAAAATAAACTCAAGGGATTGCTGTGTTGTGACAAATGATGGGTAATAATTCTTACAGCTGTCGCTAATGTGATGAATAATGCAGTTCATTACGCCTCATTTAATCCTACGTGTTAATCTAATTCTAGAATTCTTCTAAACACTTAGTTACAAAAGCACTGTTTTGGTTCATTAAGCATATTTTTTAGTGCCTTAATTTCCTAACTTATGTAACAAAGATAAAGTACTTGGAAACCTTGCTGAATTGTGATTTTCTTAATTTGCGAAACCTCGTAACTGATTCGGGGCCTTACTTTTGCAGAAGTTTGTGTACTTAGTTTAATATTGCATTCATCAGTCAATTATTGTAAGCCTTGTTTTTACGTTGACATGTTTAAAACCAGTGTTTAAGAGCATGCATTAAACAACAAATCTAAAATTAGCATTTAATGTTCATGATTAACTAGGCTTATTCTTATAATTTTTCACGAAAAGAATATAATAAAATTTGAAGGCCATCATTAGATCATTAAACAACATAAAAATGTGAAATAATTCTTCCTGGCATTTAAAAGTAATAAATAAATAGTTCAAGAGCCGAAACGTTTTCTCGGATCTGTATTTTAGGTAGGTAGTGAATACTATAGTTCAGTGTACATCATTTGAAAATTTTTGAACTATCACAAAAACTACTATACAGCTCGATTTAATTGGGACAAATAGAGAAAGCGATTTTTTCTAAAACTTTAGCTTTTAAAGTATACTGATAAATCTCTGGCTGATCTCTCTCTAAATTATTACGAAGTACGTCCTCCTTTAACAGAAATGACCTCTTTAACACTTCTTGACATATTTGTGAAGTGCACATGTTCTTGACTTCATCATCATTGAACCACACCTGTATAGCCCTTTTTATGGTTTGTTCTGTTATCTTGCAATTTTTCTAAGCTTCTTGAGAACATAAGTTTTCAATAGGATTTAGGTCTGGTTAATTACCAGGACAATCAACCACTTTTATTTTATTTTCCCTCATAAAAGTCTGTACCGATTTCAAAGTGCGACAAGGGTCCAAGTCATGTTGAAATGTTCCATTAAATGTTTCCACGAATGGAACAAACCTACAGTGTAATATTTCTATGTATTCGACATAATTCAGCATGTTTTTAAGAGGAACTAAGCTTCCAGTGCCATTTGTTGAGAAAAGAACCCAAAACATTATTAGTAATCACATACCAACTCAGACAAGAAAAACATTTTTTGTCCCAATTAATTCGAACCTTATTGTAGTATAAGATAAATGATAAATGAAGAAATATAATAAAATTTGAAGGCCATGATTAGATCATTAAGCAACATAAAAATGTGAAATACTTTTTCCTAGCATTGAAATTTAATAAATAAATAGTTACGTTGTTTTATCTTACAAAAACTAGGTTTCTTTACGCCAATGTTTACCCGAATTTATAGGTACCTAATGCAGTAGCGTCACGAGGGGGAGGGGGACCCGCCCGGGATGACACCTTTTATGGGGTGTTGCCGTTACGCGGTGACACCCAAAATGAGATAAAGAAGTTTTTGAAAACTACATAAACTTCAAAAATATAATTTTACAATTTGATGCTACTTCAATGTATTAACCGAAAGAAAATATAGTTTACAGAAAGTTACACCATATAGATAAAACAAAAAAAAAATCCTTGAGCGACTGGAAATAATGCAAAATAATATAAACTAAAAACAAAGAAACTACAAGTTAACATAACACGTTTCTTTCCTTTTTCGTTGGAGGGGAGGGGTGACACCACTAAAACTGCCTAGGGTAACACCTATTCAAGGAACGCCACTGCCTTACGCACTGCCTTCATCAGGTTTTTAATCCGTTTCAGTGTAAAACAATTGATCTCATTGACATAATAAAGAATAGGGTCAAGTGGGGGAAAATGGGTCACTTTTTAGCGATTTTCATATTCAAAAATTCATAGCAGCAAAACCAGAAACATTTCAAATTTCTTTTAAATTGAACCTTAACATTGAATTCCTTTAGAGCAATTTTACGTAATTTTAATATTTTTTTTAAATTATGAAATAGTTTATCTCAGCTTATAAAGTTGTGACCTGTTTTACCCCATCGTGTGGTAAAATGGGTCTCATAATGCAAAATAATGTTGAAAACAGTTATTTATTACTTTGAAATTTGAAAAAATGTGTAAGTGTAACATATTTATTATTATTTTTTTTTAACATCCACATCAACATTATCTTTTTTACGGAACACATCAAAAAATTAAGTTAATTTCAATAAAATAAACAGCATACATTGTTTACATTTAGAAACTTGCTGCAGTTAGGTACAACAGAGTAAATAAAAAAATAGAATAAAACGACCTAATCCTAACCATGACCCATTTTACCCCATCCAAGAAAAACTGATATAAAAAAGAAAATATTTAATATTTTTCTTAACTGGTCAGCTGGAATTGTTCTTCAAAGTTTCTTAGTGAGGAAATCCTTTAAATTCGGTCTGTTATTTGATAAAATATAGAGCTTTTCAAAAGTTGGTAAACCATGTGTTAAGCACAGCATCATCCAAAGTTGCCAAAAAAATTGTGTTGCCATATTTAAGAACCTAACTTTTTTAGATTGAAAAATGTTGCCAACACATGGAAAAATAACATTAAAAATATTGCTTTAAAAATTTCAATTTCAAGTTCTATTATTTTGGGTTTTTTATAAAGTGAGCCATTTTACCCCATCCTCCCCTACTCAATGAATTTAAATATTAAAATTTCCTTCTGTAGTTTCTGATTTACATGTATTTGGCATCGTTTAACATTATGCTTTACTGATGAGATGAAATAAGGCTGCCTTAATTTGCACACGTTTCTTACAAAGATTTTCCTTTTTCTACCGCTTTTTGTATGTTACCTGTACGTATCTTGTTAGTAACTAACGAATTTAGGATGTTTTATTTTGATTTCATCTTAATGCCTTATTTTTTGAATCGAAAGTTCGATTTGTTGAAACCTTAGCAATTGATATTTTTCATTCGATGTCTTTTATTTAAAATGTTATTTTCTTTTACCAAATTACATTAAAACTATAATAGGACGTGTTAAAAATTCAGAAAGAAACCAAATGCAAAAGATACTTTTTGAATGGAATATCTGCTTTACTGGTTACTATTTGTCAAAAAAATATTAGGGGCCGTTCATAAATGATGTCACTGTTTTTTTCCCATATATTTGATCTCCCTCCCCCTTTGTCACAATGTCACACTTCTTGTTACTCCCTCCCCTCCCCTTGTCACACTTTGTCACAATTTCACGAACCCCCTCCCCCCTCGAAGCGTGACATGATTTATGAATGATCTTTTATACAGTTGATATTTTGCGTGATTCACTTTTGACCCTAAGAATTTTTGCTAATGCTTCCGTGGGCAATATCCAATTTTCTGAAATTTTCTCCTTCAAAAGAAAATAAAAATATTTATATCATCCTGGGTTTCACGGAATGTACCGTCTAAGTGAACAGTCATAAAAATAAGCGCGTTTATAATTAAATAATTCGCGTTTTTTCCTATTAATAGGGGGGGCGAGTGTAACCGAAATTTAGTTATTCTCAATATCACCTCTTTGTAATTAGGCATTTGGGATAAACTCTTAGATAAAGTTTTCGTTATATCAGTAACATAGACCAAATGTAGGTAAAGTTTGATCTCATATAAAATGTTTGTCATTTATTGCCATGTTTCGAAAAGTGTCTAACAATTCTCAAGAACTCTTAGGTGCTTAGGTTGTTTAACCTGCGGTCCGACCAATCAAATGATTGCGGCCATTGTCATTTCATCTCTTATAAAAGTCAGCGTAGCATTTGTAGCGTGAAATAATTATCAAAAAAAACCTTGAACAATTGCGGTAAAAAAATATGTCACTTATCTGTGTAAAGTCAAAAAGTGTCTTTTGTATGTCATCACTGTCTAAACGGATTTATGCATTCAATTAAATAACCTTGAGGTCATTCATAATTGATGTCATGCTTTGTGGGGGGAAGGTGTTATAAGAAAGTGGAACAGTTTGTGACAAGGGAAGGGGAGGGGTTACAAGAAGTGTGACATCACACAATTTGATTTTTATAAAAACAATTAAAATCAGCAAATTAAACTTATTTTACGCTAATGTGATATAGTGTGACATGTTACAAAGGGGGAGGGGGTCAAATATATTGAAAAAAGTGTAACATCATTTATTAACGGTCCCCTTCTTAAAAACAATTATCACCTGAAACTGAATAAAGTTATCGCTGTCCTAAGAGAATTGCCTTTACTCGTAATAATTTATCTTCGTTGGGACACATATTTCAAATTGCTTACCATAATAAGCCTTTACAAAATAAATTTTTAATGCGTAATATATATTTCTAGTTGACATCGCGAAACCTTTTAAATCACTTCACTTGAAGTTATAAAAGTGAAATCATATTTTACTTCCTTTTCTCTGTAGACCTTACAGTTAAGACTTGTAAATGAACACAAATGATATTTTCATCTTAAGATATTAATTCTGATATTTTGTTCTGGATGAAATGCTGTTTCTATTTTATTATTACCTAAGGAATTGAAGGCTCTTATTTAGAAAGTAATTAACTCAGTAAACTGCGGCGGAAGGTTTAATAAGAGATAGCGCTTTAGCATAGATTATGCGTAACGGTAATACTGAAAGTGGCTATTAAGTCAGCTTTATGACTTTCAGGAACATTTGTTTAATCGTCAAGCAAGACGCTTAAAAGGTTATCTTCAGCAACTGGTGTTTTCTAGATTTAATATTGTATCAGATTATTTTCGTTGCTATGTTTTATTAATTTAAAACGTAGTTAATCAATAAGTACTTATATTTTCAATTAAAATATTCTTACCTTTTCTGCTATTTGATTTAATCGAACACGTAGATTATATTACTTTAAAAAGCTCTTAAATGAACATTATTAAACTCGCTTCCATGAGCTTAATTTTTAAAAATAAATAAAATTCTTCTGTAAGAGCAAAAGACTATATTTGCGTCTGTTGTTTTTTGAAAGCATACACAATAGATCCGCTAAATATCTCATTTCCATTTCGGAAATCAAGTTTGCATATATACAGTCTAAAAGCTTCACAAAAAAAAATCAGCTAAAATTTACTATACGGAAACCCATCATTTTTGCCAAATCTGGAAGCCTGCCGCGCCCCGTGCGAAATCCGTTTTGCGGCAACCCAAATGTGATTTTTCCTTTCGGACTCTTAAGACAACGTTTCAACTCTTGGATTTGGCGACTTTTTTTGAAAAAGCGCCTAACTTGTCTGTTTGTATGCGTTCTGCAAAAGATCAAGATCATTTAATTAAATATCCAGCAATTGGCAGACTAGAGGTTCCCACCGCGGCTCTGGTGAAACAAATAAAAGCAGTTGTCTACGTTACTTGCAAAGTGCATGGACAGGAATGTCATTGTTTTATTATTTTATCGTAGATTAAATTTTAACCAGTTACGCCAATTATTATGAGTATTTTTTCTGTTATGTATGTTAGTAACGTAAGGTTTTGTGAAACCATTACAAAAGAAATCAGGCACTTAAGTAAACGCATTGATACGTTAAGGAAAAACGCACGTTTCTTTTATTGAATTATACTACACGACAAACATTAAACTTTTTTAACCTCAAGTTCATCCACTAATAAATCAAAAACTAAGCAAAGACCAAACAAACCCTGAACCAGAACCTTTACTATTGATATTAGCTAATTTTAAATTTGGTAGCATATTAAGTCACATTAAATTGTAATATCACTAATAGAAATAATTCAATTTCAGTAAAATATTTTATAAAGTTCTATGTACGCATAAAATATTTTACGAAAAAAAAAAAAAAAAAACTTGCATGTACATACGGGCTTTATTACCTAACCAAAACTTTTTGTTGACTGTCCTCTTCTTACACAAAATTTCGCATGCCCTTCCTTCGATTTATGATTTTTTCCCCTTAGTTAAACATAAGTTCGATTCAAGAATTTTCTGGGATAAAACTTCTTGTTTGGTTAGTTCAGACGGAAGCTATTTTGTGCTGTGCGTTTACTCAGACTTACAATTCTGAAAAATACAGACACTTTGGTGAGAAGCGTTTTGTTTGCTGGACTTTTCACTAAAATCGATGCTTTGCTCCTGCGGGCTCGTTTGTAGAAAGAATGATAAAGAAAAGCAGGTGTTGTATTTTCAAGCTGGGGAGGTCTGAAATCCGCAATACTTTTTAAATCGGTCATCTATTCATGAGAAAATCTTTTTTACTCTATTAGAAAATTCTATGGCTACTACATTTGAGTTAAGTGTAGTGGGAATATTTTTAAGAATTCAATGTACTACTTGCCGTTCTGTTCCGGAAAAAAAGTGAAACTTTAACATAAAATTAGGTGAAAAAATCCCAGTTTTATGAAGTTTTTTGCCATGCATTGTTTTCTTATACTATAATTTACATTTTGATTTAGGTCTTCCGCTTGTTACGTTATTTGGAAAAAAAATACCTAAAGTAGGTGCATAGTGAAAATAAACATTTCAAAAACATTTGAGTTTGATGTTGCTACAGTATTGGTGTTTTATAAAAAAGTTCAGAAGTTAGCCTTGCATTTAATATTTTACATAGCTTTCATGAAAAGTTAAAGAAATATTCAATGTTTATCATGAAAAAAATCAGCAGAACAATCGTCAAGGGAAGTACTTTATTTTTGAACTTAGGTGACTTCTTCTCCGATTAAATATTCAGTATGGTTAATTGAAACAGTTAGCACTTTCCGCTTAAAATACAAGCAGTTATTGGCGCTAAAACATTTTCTAGCCATAGTTTTTACCCTATCTTTGGATTTGGTTTGTTTGGAGCTTAATCATTGGATCACTTTTGCTAGATTTAATCGACCCATTCAAAAAAAAAAAATGCAAAATCTTCAGAGAATTAAAAAAAAAAAAAGTCTTGCTCGAATTGTATTATTACTGCAGAGTAATAAGGAATTCCTTAGCATGACAGACTGACATACACACATTTCCCTCATCTTTTGCACCTCATAGTTTGCATTTTACACTCATACTTTGGATTTTGGAGCATTTACTCAAGTAATTTGCTTTTAAAATATATTCTTGTTCCGTTAATACTATTTTACGTCATTCATATCTTAGTCTTTTGTGAAATTCTATTCCTTCTTTACTGAAATCAGGATCAAACCTAATTAATATTCAGCTGTTTTCTTATTAAACAATTTTTTCACGATAGACAAAATATTTTTAACATCCGTTTTACACAATGAGTAATTCTAATTTCGGAAAGAGGAACATTTAAAAATGTTCCCTTTGTGTTGCATTTCTGGAATGCAGCTAAAACAAAGTCTGAAGCCAGACAACTTTGCGTTGTCACTGCATTCGTGACTGTTCCAAAAGTTAAAATGAACTTTAAGTAAAAAGTTAATTAGTTCTCAGCGAAACGTTAATGAAATTTCGGACAAATTGCATTTTAAAGCTATTTAAAGGAACTAAAGGAGGAATAATTATGATCATTCAAATAAAAGGAAATGGAAATTATATGTAATAACACAACTGTACTGCCTTATGTTTTAAAAGAAGCTAAATGTCTTATATAGTAATTTATGTTTTCTTCGAAACTGTAACGTAAGAAATCCTTACATTGGTGTAAAATTATTTCAATGAATAATTCAAAAAATGACAAAAAGGTGTATTCCCTGCTATCAGTGAAAAGTTATTAAATAAAGTTTTTTTTAAAAAATCAAAAGAAGGACATGAAAGAGTTAATAAATTTAAAGTTATAATTTTAGACGTAAGATTTATAGCAACATGACTCGTAGGGGACCAATAAACTTTTTTTTTTTAAATTTAAGAATACTGAAAATGTTTAAGTTACCAAGTTCTAAAAGTATAAACGTATATATATAATATTATAAACAAGTTATAATATTATATTATAAAAGTTAAGTTACAAAAGTATAAACGTTTTATAATATCAAGATCCATCAATTGAATTCTACTGTCGAAGTTCTGTCATCCTATACAGGGTAAATTCAACCTTTCACCAAAAAATGGTAAACTTTAGCTGCAGCCAACATTTGGTACTACGTTAAATTATTTTAACGGTGTAGTTTCACCATGAATGTGACACTAGGAGCCATTATAACGGTTCAACTTTGTCCGGGCGTGATAGAATATCCCCAGCGTAATTATGCGTGTCGTAAGAGGCGACTAAAATAGCACTATCCGTGCCGGATGACGTAAGGCATACTTTGTAGTATAACTGTGATTCCGGCAAGGTAAAGCAGGTAGGCAACGCTCGCTAGTCCGGCCCCTATGGCCGGTTCTAGTACGTCAAGTGTCAGAGAGTTTATGGGAGGGACGATGGAGGACAGCGCTGCGGTCGCATCCCCACGTTTAGGGGTAGTCTATGAAGGCCAATTGAGCTATGTACAGTATGACCGTAGTTAGAATTCAGTACCAAATGTTTGTTTCATCTAAATCCTCTTTTTTTTTTTTTGTGTGTGTGAAATGCTAAACTAGAAGTTTTTACATCTTTGAATTTATATGCATATTAGTTTTATGTTTTTGAGATATATGTGTATGAATATTTCGTATATTTCATTACCGTTTTGACAAAGGTAACAGGTTTCATTCCAATCCACCACCATTTATTTCTCGAAGCGTAAAATTTACTTAGCATAAACCCCTTTTTTTCCATGTTAAATATCAAGCTTAAAAAAACACTTATTGGAGTCAGTATGCTGCATTTAAAGAAACGGTTTTTTGGTTAAACGGTTTATAAGATATGCAAGAATTTATAGTTTGATAACAACACACTACTGCATAGATTTATGGAGATGATTATTGTGATCTTTTAGCACAATTTAGAACAAAACGCTTTTTGAAATATGTGCAAAAACACAGGATTTGTGTTTATTTATTTTTTAATTTTACTGTTCCCGTTATCTAGAAACAATTTATACGCAGCTTTAAGTTGAGCTCTTTACGTTTATTTTTTGATTATATAATTCATTCATTAGTTGTCTATTGTTAGCCGCATACCTGTAACGCGAACTAGCATAATATCAATGATATATTAGGTGTAATAATATAATATTAACTCAAGCTTTAAGAGATTTAAGAGTTTTCCTTTCTTCCAAAATATATGTGGTCAAAAATAAGAATAAATTGTTGAAATAAGTTTCACTTAATATTAACCTTTTTCAGAGAAGGACTTTAATTTACTGCATCACTGGAGGAAAAGTTTTCTTTTGGAATTATCGTTTTCACAATCAAAAATAACATACTTTAACGTTTCTATTTACGATAAAATACAAAACTATAGATGATTATTAACTGCAGCTTTAGTTCATTTTTAAAATCAAAAGAAAATATCAAGATGCAAATATCAAAAAGAAAACTGAGAAGAAATATTTTCAACTTAACTTTGCATAGATATATTTCAGTGTTGTAAGAAAAATTTGGAATAAAAGCAAACAAAACGTGTGTATGACAATTTTAAGTGTAAGAATATTTTAATCAGGAATAATTCCCACAAATCATTCAATATTCAAAATTATTATTTATTTCAAGGTAATGCGAAACATCAGGAACTTTTCAATCAATGACATTACGTAAAAAGATTATGTTGTGTGTATGAACACAAGTTTAGCATTTATGACTTAAGAATGTATTACCTGTACTAAAATACGTATTACAATTTTATTTCTTCCTAGGAAGCTGTAAATGTTTCATTAGCGGACAATCACTAAACTCTTAAATTGCCCAAAGGTCTAACCAAATGCATATATTTATTATATGTTAACATGCAATTAAAATATGTTAAAATTTGCAGTTGAATGACATATTTAAATTATTATTTGACAAGCATACAAAAAAATAAATATTATTATTTTTTTACAGATGTTCCTGCCAAAGAATGAGATACACTTGCATCCTTCTGATCGGAAGCATTTTTACATTTTTTCTGATCGATTCTGCTTGTTCAACGAAGGAAATTCCTAACAAGAGTAATAATAGTAAAGAAGATCCAGTATTTTCTGAAAACGAAGAACCAGCAAAGATATCTAAGAGATTATCACAGACTTATAGTTTCGGACTTGGGAAAAAGAGTGTAGATGATGAAGAAAATGAAGTTGCCAATTTAGAAACGGCAATAGGAGCTGCACTTGAAGAAGAGGATCGTTTAGAAGAGGAAAAACGAGGGGAAGACGACAGAAATTTCGGGCGATTCGGCTTTGGATTAGGCAAAAAGAGATCCGACTCGAGCCGTTTTGCTTTTGGATTAGGCAAGAAAAGAGAACAAAGTAGATTTCAATTTGGTTTAGGGAAACGAGAAAGTGAACGAGATCGCTTTGCATTTGGCTTGGGAAAACGAGGTACAGACGACGCTAGATTTGCTTTCGGGCTCGGAAAAAGAGATCCAGATGACTCAAGGTTTGCTTTCGGACTTGGCAAGAGGGAACCTGATCACGATCGCTTTGCTTTTGGCTTGGGTAAACGAGGACCAGACGAGTCTAGATTTGCATTCGGTCTGGGTAAACGAATTCCAGATGATTCCAGATTTGCATTTGGATTAGGAAAAAGGGGTCCAGAGGAATCTAGATTTGCATTTGGACTTGGTAAAAGAGGGCCAGAAGATTCCAGATTTGCTTTTGGATTAGGAAAAAGAGGAGTAGATGACAGATTTTCATTTGGACTTGGTAAAAGATCTGTTGATGATAGTCGTTTTGCTTTCGGTCTTGGGAAAAGAGGACCAGAGGATAACCGCTTTGCATTTGGTCTTGGAAAAAGAGCACCTGATGACAATCGGTTTGCATTCGGACTTGGAAAGAGAGGTGCTGAAGATAACCGTTTCTCTTTCGGCCTCGGAAAGCGAGAAAGTGAAAACAATCGATTTGCATTTGGACTTGGAAAGCGAGAGGATGAACATAATCGGTTTGCGTTTGGACTAGGCAAGCGAAATGACGAAAACAACCGATTTGCTTTTGGTTTGGGAAAGAAGAATGATGAACAGAATAGATTTGCTTTTGGGCTCGGAAAGCGAGGTGACAGCAATACTACACAAGGGATAGGAAAACGAGAGACTGTAAACGATGACTTGGATGAATACATTAAAAGAAGGTTTTCTTTCGGTCTCGGAAAGCGCTCCGTTGATCCTGCTATGGAGTTCATGGAGGTTCCGTAACTCCTGAAAATTTATTTAAAAAAACACCAATGAAAACCTTTTATGTTGCAAAGGTTCACCAAGTAGGTTACAACGTTTCCGTTACGTTTCCACAACGTCAGAGTTTTGCATGATCTGTGAACATTGTATGAATGATTGAAGAACTATCTTCGATGCCAAAAACCTGCAGCGTCTGTGTCAGTCATCCAACTTTTTGTTTTGCAAAACTTCCCTACATACATATATATGAGTCGCCCACTAAAAAAAGTATTATGAAACATGTTTCTCATTTGTACTCTTCATTTGATTCATTTATTTAGATTCATTTAATTTATCAGATCGTTGGACATTTAAAATAAAATATGTTGCATTAACTTGAAATAAGTTCATTGTTATTTCTTTTTTTTTTCTTTCAAAATAGTTTATCAAATTATCATTCAAAAACTGATAAGTACATTTTTAATGAATTTTATTTAGATTGCTTCATTTTCGTACAAATGTACCTTTATTTTGAGGCATGAATGAAGTGCCATCAGAGCTGGTGATATTTTTATTTTACTTCTTGCCTTTAATTTCATGGTGTAACTTATATATTTTTGTGTTTTTTTTTTCAACTTTTTTGTATTTATAACCTTTTTTTTTGTGAAACAGAGTTATTTATGGAGTGAAACACCTTTTTCATCAGACTTTCCAAAATACTGAAAGGCATTTTGTCAAACACAAACATCAATGTATGGTAAAAAAACTGCATGTAGCAAAAATTTGTGATGTTATTATGTGTCTAATTAAATTCTTAATTTATTTATATTTGTGTTTCTTTTTATAAAAAATATAATTTCAGTTGTAAAATAATATTCATATAAACTTGTACAAAGAAAGCGAAAAAAAAAAATCAAAACTATTTTATATTAAATGATATATTTATTTATTTATTCATATTTTGTTTTACCCATAAATAAAGAAATTCTAAACTAAAAGTTGTTATATTTCATATATTTAATATTATTTTTTTAATTTTATGGCTGTTCTTGCTTGAAATTGGGCAAAAAAGAAAGAAAAAGACTGATGTTGGGACACGCATGAGGACATAACACGATTATTGTTGTTTGACTATACGTTTATTTTCTATTTTTTATCTCTCAAGGTCACATTTAAGCCATGTAACAATCTATTAAAGCAACCAATATCCTATCTGCATGTGTTTATGTGTGTGTATATATATATATATATATATATATACACAATACATACTTTCAGAAGAATAAATCCAATTAACAAGAAGCAATTAATTAAAGTATCATCCATAATGAACGAACAAAAACCGAAACAATTTCATGAAGAAAAACAAAAAATGGAATAAACATGAATAAAATATCTGATGCGACATCAGGGGGAAGTACCAGACTTCGGTTCGTAAGGCTCTTACATTACTAGTATTTTGGTTTTTCTACTTTAAGATAAACTAAGACTAAGCAAAGTTTTTCAAACGACACACATTCTGTTTTACTAAACTATTGCTGTAATCCCGCACAAAGAACCTTTTTTGAGTTTGATTTTTTTTTTTTTTTTTTTTGCAATTTAAGTTATTGAGTTAATGATTTTTTAAATATTTTTGCGTGTGACAAAAATACACGCCTTAATAAAAAATTAACGCTACTTCTCCTAAATGTATTCTGCTAAATATTTATCCAAATCAAAGAACACAACGTGTATTTTAAAGTAGTCAAAAATCAACTCAAATAGTATACAGTCTCAGGTCGTAAAGACATATAAAAATGCTTGCTATCTGTGATCGATTTGTAAGTAGCTAAAAACATCATATCGTTCCATTAAGAAATATCTAAAAGTAGTAGGTTTATAGCTCCGTAAAACCCAACTAAACTAACTTTAAAAATTTTCAAATGCTTGCTCGGAACTTTTATAAATTGAAGCATTAAATGCTGAAAGAAAAGTATATTTGTATCCTCCGAAAGTTACATTTGTCATCTGAGTCAACATCGCTTCTAAAGTCTTTCGGTATCCAATATTATGTATTAAAGGAAATGGAATTCTTTAATTGGATGCAAGATGCTACCCAGAAATGTAAAGGAGCAACCGGAAATGAAATGGCTCTGAAAATTACATAATTTTGAAAGAAATCCTTCACAAAAAGACGTTGTTTCTCTTTCCGAAAATCAATATTCCCATTAAATATTTTACGATGAAAGTTTTTCGGCAATGTATAACATGAAATCCAAATTGTAGCACTTATGTCAGTAAATGACTCGGACACTAGAATTTTTTCTTAAATAATGATTTCTTAAAACAAATAAATATTTCTTTGTAGTTTTGAAAAGAGTGTAAAACAAATATTACATTAAAAAAAATAAATGGTAAAAATAATATTAATGCTGATAAACGCTTGCGGGATTACTAGAATAATTACTAGAAACTAGAATAACTTTTAAATAATAATTTCTTAAAACAAATAAATGATTTGTTAGTTTTAAAACGAGTGTAATACAAATATCACATTAAAAAAAAACTAATGGCCAGAATAATATTAATGCTGATAAACCTTTGCGGGTTTACTAGATTAATTACTCGAAACTAGAATAATTTTTACATAATAATTTCTTAAAACAAATAAATAATTTTGTTAGTTTTTAAGGCTCGACCGATGAATCGGCGCCGATTGTTCAACAAAGTTGCCATCGGCCATCGGCATCGGCGGCAGATGTTAACTTTAGAAAAACATCGGCCCATCGGCCTTAAAAAACATCTAACAGCCGATGCAAGGCCGATGTTTTTCGCAGGGACAACTTTCCAGAAAACATTCTGTCTTTCACTTTCTTTCTTTCTCCATAGCTCAATTTCTATTTCCATACAATAACAGGCAGCACATAAGTTTGTAAAAAAAACATACAAATAATGTCATTTTACAAAGTATTTGATAAAAAATTCGGAAAACTAGTTTAAGCGATCGCTGCCCGAAAACCTTCATTATTAAAATAGTTCTCTTTGAGCAGAATGCTCGCGAAATAGAATATGTTAAAGAAAAGAAAAGTCATAGAAGCGTCTTATGAGTGTTATTTGTTTTTCGCACTAGGCTAGTTGCCTCATTTTTGTCCGTTTTTCTTTTAATAATGACTTAGTGCATTAGATCATAGGCGTAACTAGGGTTGGTGAAAAGGGGGGGGGGAGGGTCACCCTAAAAATGTACAGACTAAACACCAATAAAAAGTGTAAAAGAGTTGAAAATTTACTAGCCATAAATACTTGTCTCTAAAGATATACAGTTCATCAGTTTTCCAATCGGCTCATCTACAAAAAAGATTTTACCAAAATGGGTGTTTGGACAGGAAGTCATAAATAAATACAAACTGCTCTTTAAGTTTCTTGATGAGCATCCTTCCTGGCTTGAGGGTTTAACCCATTAGGACAATTGTTGGCTAGGGGTCCTTCATTTTCAGACCCCAGCACCTACAGCACCGGCTTATCAGAAAACAAAACTCCATCACAGTAGAGAATATTTCAAACGAAACTTATTACTTGTGCGATTGTATTCCCAAATTGCTGCCTTTGGGTAAAAAAGACATCAAGAATTAAAGAAAACCCTTTGGAGTGATTGAAAGGATCTCTGTTTGTCAGTGTGTGGTACGGTGATTGAAGCCACCTTTCGCTGTAAACTCCCCCCCCCCAAGGTGATAAGGGGATTGATTATAACCAGATGAAAAGTCCTCTTTATTATGAGCTGCATACTTTGGTCATGATCTCAACCCTTCAGAGAAAGAGGAAATAAAATCATATGAATATGTCTTTAATTTTCTTAGGGAAAAAAAAAAATATGTGCTTTCCAAGGCCGCAGCCAGACATTTTTTTGTGTGCCTAAATGTGCCTAAATAAGTAAATACCCAATGGGGGGGGGGAGGGTTGAACCGCCCCCCCCCCTAATTATACCTATGCATTAGATGTCATTGTGCAATAATATTATACCAGCTGTTTCTAGTTTGTCATGTTTCTTTTTTTCCCGAAATTGTAAACAATAAGAAGTCAACTCAATCAAAGTACGATCATAATTTTAATTTTTACCAGCGTAAACTTTTTTCTCTTTGCGTTTTTTTTGCTCCTTCGATTCCACCTGTTACAGTTTTTCTGTAATTGTGCAGCAATCTTGTTGCATCTGCTTTTAGTGTGCGGTTGCTCTCATTATTTCATTTTTAGTTTACAACATAGAACAGATTGGTCAAAAATAAGAAAAAAAATTCTAGTATAAATATTTATTGCTCGAAATTTTATGTGTCCAAGTTCGACTTGCAATTTTTAAAAATTGAATTCTCAAAGTGCGAGTTCGCGCGACAGGATTTAATAACATCTTAATAAAAATGCTAAAATTTCTTTATTTTCAAAGATTGATCAATGCATATTTTTTTTTTTCAAGATACATCTTAACATTTTTTATACGATAATTATTTTAATTTTTCCCCTTGTTTTTTAAAAAAATAAGAAAATAAAGGCAGCTGCACTTGGCATTTGCAGTGCAGGTGTTATAAAGAGAAAATGTTGAAGGAAAGGGAATTAGACCCGAGCTCATCCAATAGTTGTTCAGTATTTTTTTTTTTTTTTTTGCAAAGATAAGAAAAATGAATTGAAAATCCTCTGATATAGCATTTTTTATTTTTTTTAACGTTCTTTTATTTTTTTTAAAGTAATTAATAGTTTAACTACTTTACTAGAATCGCGAGTGATTCTTTCAGTTTTAATTATTATGTAAACTTCCCCCAAACAGTTTTACGATGCTTGAGTAATGCATTTGTGCTTTTTTTAACATAAAAATAAATAGTAAGTGATTTAAATGACATTTTTGACAAGCATTCTACACGTTTTAATGGTTTAAAGCGACTTTTTTTTCCATCGGCCATCGGCATCGGCCGATGGAAGAGGAGAATAATCGGCAATCGGCCATCGGCCGATCTCGGAACAATCGGCCAACAATCGACATCGGCCCATCGGCCAAAAAATGCCATCGGTCGAGCCCTATTAGTTTTAAAAGGAGTTTAATTTACACACTACATAAAAAATATTAATTTTGAAATAATAATAATACTAAAACGTTTGCGGGTTCAAACCTGATCCAAGTAGGTGGATCACAAGAAAGTGGTTGGTGGTTGAAAAGATTCAAAAAGTCGGCTGTCAGAGACATGTTGAATGCAGCACGTAAAAGATGCCTTGATATTTGGCTTGGATGCATTCGGTTAACTTAACACGTTTTCGCCGCGGCAAATATCTACGATTTTCCGCGTGAGGTGGGACTGTCTCGTATCCTTACGCTTCGTGAAGGCCTTCGAATTTTTATATATAATGTTGACAAAAAATAAAATAAACTTATTCTTTAACGACTTCTTTTCTGAAAACAAGTGACTCACCTGTGATGCACGCCGCCCCACGGGATAGTTAAGCGTGACCCACTTGTGGGTCACACCGCCCCACGGAACAGTCAAGTGTGACCCACCGGTGGGTCACGCCGCCGCACAGAACATTCAAATGTGACCCACCGGTGAGTCACACCGATGTGAACGTGTTAAACTCCTGCAATACAATTCGCATCAGCAAACCCATTTGCTCCCTCTGGTAGAAAATTGCGCATCAAAAGTTTACCGCCGATAGTAGTGCTACATGGTTACAAGTCCTTATGGAACGCACTCGGTTTGCAACTAGCGAGAAACTAATACGCACCCTATTAAAAACAACAATCAGAAGGTTCATTACAATACAAAATATTACGGATATTGTGAGGCCTATTTTTCAGTGCAAAAGAAGTGGGTTTCCATAGGAAAACGTCAGTCTGAAGCTTGTGCTTAGTTAGTGAAGCTTGGTGCTTAGTTAGTGAAGCTTGGTGCCTAGTTAGTGAAGCTTGGGGCCTAGTTAGTGAAGCTTGGTGCCTAGTTAGTGAAGCTTGGGGCCTAGTTAGTGAAGCTTGGTGCCTAGTTAGTGAAGCTTGGTGCATAGTTAGTGAAGCTTGGTGCCTAGTTGGTGAAGCTTGGTGCCTAGTTGGTGAAGCTTGGTGCCAAGTTGGTGAAGCTTGGTGCCTAGTTGGTGAAGCTTGGTGCCTAGTTGGTGAAGCTTGGTGCCTAGTTGGTTAAGCTTGGTGCTTAGTTGGTGAAGCTTGGTCTTTAGTCAGTGAAGCTTGGTCTTTAGTCAGTGAAGCTTGGCCTTTAGTTAGTGAAGCTTGGCCTTTAGTTAGTGAAGCTTGGTCTTTAGTTAGTGAAGCTTGGTCTTTAGTTAGTAAAGATTGGTGCTTAGTGAAGCTTGAGCGTAATTTACGTCTCATTTAACCTTCTGCTTTGCTGCACAATGATATTCTACTTATTTTATGCAATCAAAAGCAGTATTTATTGTTCAGTTATTTTTATTTTCAAGGACAGGAGAAGACAATTTTAAAAGAAAGCAAAAATATTTTTGTGTCCTTTCCTAGTTTGGGTTGCTGCGGACTTCGATTTTTATACACTGATGAAAAAACTCACTTGTGTAGCTTCAAAACTGTTCGTTGCAGATTTTAACTCTTTCCTTTTAATCACGCTGTCTCATTTTAATTTAAATAAAAGCAAATGCTTCCTTATTTTTCATAAGAGTATTTTTTTTTTTTTTTTTCAAAATTCACAAATAATTTGATGTGTAACCCATAAAAAGAAAAAAAGTCTTAATCATGTTTTACGCATTTAGTAATAAAACTGATAATTTTCTACATTTGATTTCCCTAATATTATTGTAAATACATGTTCCCTATAACAAAGAAATATATTCCTTAAGAAATTTCGCACTAACTGGTTTTACAGATTTAATAAATGAAGACTGGTTAACCCGCTATAGTACACATTTCACACATTGCCCATACCAACTACGAGTACCGACAGAAACTTCATTCCAAAGCCTGCATTAAATTGAAGTTACGTTATCGAACAAAATCCTACCTTTAATCCATTGGTGCGTTGGATATGAGAAAAAGCAAGGTTCCACAGGTTCCCGTCGCACTGCGAAGTAACAACTACTACAAGTACGTCTCCTAAAAAGTGCAGGAAACATAATTAATATTTAAAATAATTCAACATAATGCAACATATAGAGGGGGGGGGGAGGAACATTCTTAACTACTCAGCCATCATGCACTCCAGAGAAAAAAATAAAGGTTACAATCCGATGTCGATCGTTTTCCTTCAAATTATTGAAAAAAAAAAAAGATAAGGGTTTGTATACGTATGAAAATGAACACTAACTGTCAAAACTTAAATATAATGCTGTAGTTTTTACAACATAATTGAATTTAGCGTGCCCAAATTAGACTAAGTATCAAAATTTGAGTAATATCGGACAATTACAACCGGAGGTATAAACGAGAAGTTCCGTCTAGAACTGTACGAGCCTACTTTCCCGTATACACCACCTTCAAATTTATAATCTAGCTATCTCTCTCTTTCTCGTTTAGCTTTAGTCCTTAACTACTTCATATAAACCTTTTTCAACGCTTAATACATATTCATTCACTCATTCATTCATTAATTCATTTATTCATTCATGTATTCATTCATTCACTCATTCATGTATTTATTTACTAATTTACTTATTTTTTCATTCAATCAGATTTTTTCATCATTTATTCACTCATTCACTCATTCATGTATTTATTTACTAATTTACTTATTTTTCCATTCAATCGCATTTTTTCATCATTTATTCACTCATTCGTTCATCCATTGGTTTACTTATTCATTTAATCATTTATTAATTCAAAAATATTGTTGAAAATCCCGATCAAAAAATTCCATAGGAAAATGTTAGTTCTGGATGAAATTTCTGTCTGTACATGTTCTACGTTATAAGAGCTTTACAACAAAATTTGTTCTAAACAAATCGGTCCGTTAGATCAGGATTTATTTAGGGTTGAAATTACCCGCAGGAGCTATGTTATTTTTTTAAACTGTTCAAAAATGCACAAAAAATGTTCAAATTAATATTTCACGCCAAGAGTTTCTTCCAGTGAGCGCTAATGTAAAAAATTTTTGAATTGTTCAAAATTGAACGAAAAATTGTTCAAATCAAAATGTAAAATATGGAAAAATTTGTCACATTTACACTAAAAATAATATTTAAGTTCACACCTTGGTCTTTATAGTTTTGTGTTAACTGTCTAAGTGTAAAAGAGCAAATAGCAATAGGAAATATTACTAAATGTAATAAAAAAAAGTTGTTTTGCTTTAAATAAAACTCCGCCACTGTTATGCGGCGTTTTTTACTGCAACAAAAGAAAAAAAAAAGTAAATAAATAAAACCGACAGCAAATAAAAAATTGCGCTAGAAAGTGAAAACTAAATTAATTCTTTAAACAACGTCGATACGACTTTTAAACATATATTTTGAAGCCGGCGCAGAATTATCTAACTAGCATTACCTTCACTACATATCAACAGTGTTACTTAGCATTAAAACTTTTGCAAACTCTGGACCATTTATATTTGTAATTGATTCCTGATTACGATTACAAAAATTCAATCTATCATAATTTTGCACCGACTTAAAAAAATGTTTAAAAGTCGTATGGATGTTGTTCAAAGAATGAATATTTTTTACGGTTTAGCACAATTTACAATTTAAAGTCGATTTTTTTTTTAAATTCGTTTTAGTGTAAATACATTTTTATATGAGTGGTCTATTTAATAAAAGAAAATAGAAAAAATACATCGAATGGCACACCCACTTTGAGTTGATGTCACTGAAGAATAACCATTTGCATTATAAATTGCGTTTTGAAATTTATTTTAAAACGTCCAGAACAGACCTCAGTCTTAGAACAGAATGAATAAATTTAATTTTTGCTTGTATTTTCCTTCACTCAAACGACTTACTTATAATATATATATATTTCACTTAACGTAGACCAGTTACGATTAAATTTTGCGGTACGATACGAGACAGACATCATGCAAAAAAACAAACGATGGTAAAACGATATTTAAAAAATCTGTTTAATGATTAGCGTAGAAAAGTAGCATAATATTTGTATTTATTACTTAAAGAGTTTACCACATTTATTGCTATTCATTAAACATTATTTCCATTCATAACCCAATTTTTAGGTTATTTGCAGTAGCAACACCTTAGTTTGTTTATATCGAGCGAACATTCTCATGTTTATATCTAGAAATCTTTCTTTAAGCCTTTAGAATTTCAAAGCGTTTTTAACGATTTTAAAATGGTTAATTTCCGATTCCTTGGAATACCAACATCTTAGTTCGTTTACATTGAGCGATCATTTTCATGTTTAGTTTTATTTCTGAACTTATAGGGTGCAGATGTTCTGCCAGGGCTAGTTGCTTTTAACATTACTGCTTTATAGGAAGAAACTTTTTTTAACAATTTTAACAATGAGTTCTATAAAACTGAAAAACAATTATTCACGTAAAGAAAGCACAAATTAGCATTAAGATGCAGACATATGTTTCGGGATTGCTTGGAATCCCTTTTTCAACGCAGTAGTGGAGCTTCTAGATGCAAAAACATCCAAATGAAGCATGAAGCATAGCCTTCTTTGCATCTAGAAGCTCCACTACTGCATTGAAAAAGGGATTCCAAGTAATCCCGAAACATATGTCTGCATCTTAATGCTCATTTGTGCTTTCTTTACGTGAATAATTGTTTTTCAGTTTTACTAGTGCACAAAGTTCATTTATTTAATGAATTCTATATTTATTACCTAATAATTTACTCAAGAGAGAACTATCAATTCAGGCCTTTTTCATTGAAAGAAAAATACTTATTTTTCATTTATAACATAGTTTCTAAAGAACGATTATATTCAAATTGCTGTACGAGATTTTTCTTAGGCCACCCTCTATAGATTAAAATGTATCATTAAAATCGGTTCAGTTAATCAAAAGTTATGAATGAACAAGAAGTTACATCTAGAACTAAACAAACCTACTTTTTCGTATACACCAACTTCAATTTACAATCTTTATTTCTCTCTTTCTCATTTAGCTTTGGCTATTAATGTTGGTTTACTTCAAATATACACTTTTCAACGGTTAATGCATAGTCACTCACTCACTCACTTATTCTTTCATTAATTTACTCGTTCATGTATTTAAACACTCATTTATTTATTTTTTCATTTATTCACTCAATTATTCACTAATTTATTCATTCAATCTTTCACTCATTCATTTATTCATTCATTCAGACACATCCTTAAAAATCCAGTTCAAAAGGTTTCATGATAAAATTGGCTCACTTAGTTCTAAATAAATCTGTTCATGTCTTACGTCATAAATGCTTTTCGGTAAAAATTGTTGCACGCAATCCGTCTGTTAGATCAGGAGGAGGTTATATAGGATTGCAATTTCCCCGTAGGCACTAATGGTAAATATTTCTGAACTGTTCAAATTGAAAAAAATAATGTTCAAACCAATAAATTTGCAAGCGAAGACCACTTTTATAAGCTTGTCTGAATGAACCTGGACTGTATGTATAGAGTGTATGTAATTTGCTTTAAATTTTCCCAATACCTCTAATGTTAACATTTTAGAACCGTTCAAAATTGAAAAAAAAAATGGTCAAATCAAAACATAGAAACTAGAAACGAGATGTTCTTGTCGAGATCTTTAGAATGAAAAAAAAACGAATAGAACAATTCCCTCAAGGAATATATAACCTCGGTATGAATATAAAACGTCCTCTTTCGGAATAGGAACGGAAACGATGTCAAATTAGTACCGACTCATATGTAAGTTTTCTTACATAAACAGAAAACCAGACACACAAAAGCTTATAAAGTATTCATACATAGTTCGTATTTACACATAAAAATTCAAAAATAACTATTCCTTTTCTCATACAAAACTGTTTATCATATTAAGTAGTTCCCTGTAACATATAGTCTGCAACTTTAGTATGAAGGTTAATATATATATTTCCTTTTACTGTAAAAGCAAAATTCCGTTGCAGCGAGACTTGTGTTGCTGCCAAATGAAAAGCGTAAAAATTTAATAAAAATAGGGATATCGATATGAAGCAAATTGGAAGATAGTCTCTACGGAAACGTTGTAAAATGAAACTTTTCATGAAGCAGCATTACTTTAAAAAGAAAAATATATAACTTAATGCTGTTACCAGGAAAAAAGAAAAAGTAACAAACTTTCACCTGTTTTTACGTACGTACAGTTTAATTTATTTTGAAGAACTTAAGTCGATCTTGTTCTGGAAGTTCGAAAACTATTTTTCAAACAAGAAGACTGTTTAATAAGACTTGAAACTCATACGTTTGCCTTTCTTGCCTACTTTCCCGTGAAAATTTTTAAAAACTTAACCCTTTACGGTTGGGTAATTTTCAAGAAAACGGTCATAAAAGGGACTATTTTTTATCAAAGAAAATTATATAAAAATACCTGTATGAACAATATATATATATTCATATTTAATTTTTGATTTGTTTTTATTTTGAAATTTTAAGCACTCCAGCCCGGAAATATTATGGGAGCGAAAAATTGAAGGCAAAACCTCAGCCAGTCATTTTCACGGGAGCGAGAGGGAAGGGTGTAAAATGCTCAGTTAGGTAAATAAATAAAAATTAAAGAGCAAAACATTTGTAGAAGGATGGTGAAAAGGTGTCTGTATGTCTGCCTATATGTCTGACATTTTATTTACGCTGTACTTGAATATTCTGACTGTTCACATTAAAAACATTCACTGGTGCACATTACTGAAACAAGGGTTTTTCACACTAAACGCGACAAATATTTGAAGACAAAAATTTGCTCTGCGCTTGCGTATATAAGAAAAAACGTTAATATTGTCTTTGTAGCTATTGGTTGGAAAGCGTCCAAACTGTTTTAGGGTTGCATTCACAACCCTGGCGGGTGATACAAAAAAAAAAATAGTGTGCGCGTATTAATAAGGAACTAACCACGAGATCATGTTGAGTCACTAGCATCTTTAATTACGGCATTGAAAGTAAAATTCACTCAAAAGGTCCGTGATTGGGTAATTGTGAAATGATGTCACTTAGATCTGTTGATTAATCGCTGTTAGTTTGTTAAGAATAACCGTTAGGCTATTACAACAGAAGCAAACTGTTACTGTTGCCAATGGTGTGAATCCCACCGTTGTCACTAATTTTCCCAGCGGTGTTGGAGGTTCCACTGGTGTCAGATTCATTTTATTACAAAACGAAGAAATGAATTTTACTTTACTCCGACCTTCTGTTTAAAAAATATATATATACATATATGTTTTAAAATAATTGCTCCAAGTGATCAAATCGATTCCACGAATTAATTTGCAGCAGATATTATGGTGACAAATAACACAAAATCAGTGTTGGAATACGGGAATGTAGGCTTATTTAGTTCTACACGAGTTTCTGTGCAATTCCGTGTACAAAAACATTTTGAATTTTTCAACATAAAAATTTACTTCAAAAGTTATCATACATGCGACAAAGCATCAGCATTAATTCGTCTTGAAAAAAGAAAAATTAAATACCCAAAGCAGGAAAACATATTTCGTGAAGATAAATAGTAGTATTTAAAATGTTATTACAGTCGTAGCTATAAGAAACATTTTAAAATATCATGACATCCTAGATGCAAAACATCCAAATGAAAGCTTCATTTGGATGTTTTGCATCTAGAAGCTCCCTGTCGCATTGAAAAAGGGATTCCAAGCAATCCCGAAACATATGTCTGCGAGTTAATGCTCTTTTGTGCTTTAAATTAACGTGAAATTATATTTCTATTACAGAAATATATAGTTTAAATTTTTTCGAATGATATTTACAATCATTCTTACATTATAAAAAAATGAAAATAGCAATCATGAAACTAATCAGCGCTATGGGTCGTCTGCTGTGATTTTGTATATTACTGCAAAGGTGTTTCGACATTCTCTGTTTCATTTGATTTTGTACAAAGAATAGCAAAAAATGTGTTTACCAGCCTACTACTTATTTCTCCAAAAGCGATACAAAGAAGCCATGCCGTTTCACTAACCCGTACTAGTACGTGTCCTGTGCCCAAGTATCAATCGTCAGAAAACGTACTACTACGTGTCCCTCACACAATGTGTTAAAACACTTGATACCAGAGTGATTGAACTTGTATTCTTCACATCCCTTTTCTATAATGAGGTGCAGAATTCATTTTTTTAAAAATGAATATAATTATAGAAGTACATACTCAAACTTGTATTAAACGGGCTCTAAATTTCAGTTTCTTCAGCGTACGAATTTGTTTAGAAAGTAAGAATATTTAAGGGTTCCCTTGTAAAATAGCTTCGAAATAACAAACTGCATTCTTTATTTTACGAACTTTCACTTCTACTAGAGCTCGCCCAGCAGTCGAAATTCGACAGTAGTTCAATAAACTTTCAAGTTCAGCCTCGAGCGTTTAAAAAACTTTTAGACATTTCAATTTCTCTGTTTGACAATAGTTTTTTATTATTATTATTATTCGCGATAATCTCTATGAGTGCCACTGATTGACAGCTGAATTAGATATTTAATTTAATGATTTTGTAACACATGATATGCATAAATTGTATCTTTCTGTACTCTTTAATCTGTAAAAAAGATCTAAATAAAATATTTTCATGCCACCCTACTATACTGTTCGATTTAACTGGGACAAATGGAGAAAACGATTTTTTTTCTAAATCTTTAGCTTTTAAAGTAGACTGATAAATCTCTGACTGATCTCTTTCTAAATTATTACGAAGAATCTCCTCCTTTAACAGAAATGACCTCTTCAACACTTTTTGCCATACTATTTGCGTAGTCCACATGTTCTTGACTTCATCGTCATTGAACCGCACGTGTATAACCCTTTTTATGGTTTGTTCTGTTGTCTTGCAATTTATCTAAGCTTCTTGAGAACATGACATAAGTTTTCAATATTAATTTAGGTCTGGTTAATTACCAGGACAATCAATCACTTTTATTTTATTTTCCCTCATAAAAGTCTGTACCGATTTCAAAGTGTGACAAGGGGCCAATTTATGTTGAAATGTGCTGTGTAATATGTCTATGTATTTGACAGAATTCAGCATGTTTTTAAGAGGAACTAAGCTTCCAGTGCCATTTGTTGAAAAAAGAACCGAAAACAGTAATCACATACCAACTCAGACAAGGAAAACATGTTTGTCCCAATTAATTCGAACAGTACTGTATTACCATCATTGAATAAATTAGAAATACAAGCACTCATTTTCAGTTTAATAGATAGTTCAAACGCCAATACAAATCAGCCAACTTATGAAACGTTGGATTGTAGAAAAATAACGCTTCACGCCCGTATTACTGCCCCTGTCTGGATTTTACACACACACACAAACAAACTGATACACAAACTTTGTTTTTTTTTATATAGATTATTCATTGTAAACTTTGTAACATACATTGTAAGCTTACTAATCGTAAGAGGTTTTAAAGTACATACAGTTGAACTCGCTTAATACGAAATGCCAAAAATTCGCGAATTTATTCGTATTAGCCGTTATTCGTAACAACCGTGAATAAGTAAAATTGTAAAAAAAAAAAAAAATATTAGAAATGCATTGTTATATTTAAAAAATAATTTCTACTTTTTATAATAAAAAGTAAAATAAATAGTGACAAAAAATATTTCTTTTTGCTGATATACACTTTTAAATCGTACTAGTACATTGATGAAAAGTATAATTACCTTTTAAAATTTAACAATTTTGGAAAAATCCTTAATGGCTAGTTGTTTCTTAGGTACATTAAATTTTATCCTAAGCATGTCTCGGCGCAAAATGCCAAGTGCCAGTATACTTGGTGGTTTACAATAACTCAAAATAACCAACAATTTCTGTAAAAAAAATTAATTATATGCAAACAAGTAAATTTTTCGTGAATAGTTCAGAAATTTTGTTCGTCTTAGCCGAAATTTGTATTTTTGCCTGCGTAATATGCGCGAGATATGTAGTATAATTACATAGTAATCCAAACTTAGTGAACAAAATGTTCGTTTTTGCCGCGATTTCGTATTAAAAGCGTTCGTATTAAGAATGTTCAACTGTATATAAGTCGATTTATATAGGTTATATATTACTAGTAAGCCCGGCTGTAATACCAAATGACCGCTGTTCTAGATATTATAAATTGTAATTAAAATGGTTTGTGCAAAGGTATCTGCTAATTCAAATTGTATTACCCAGGTCAGGCGGCGAGGACTCCCATCTGCTTACTGACTCACACTACTATATATTTATTTACTATATAATCAAATTGTTTCTGAAAAATATATATTTATCATCGAAAGAACTTATTAAAAATTTTATTATGCTCTTCAAAACAAATGTTTTAACGAAACTGGGGAAAAAGAGCGCTGCCACTCTAATAAGAAAAATAAGAAAAGCGCAGACAATAAATAAGTAAATTAAAAAGAAAGGAAGGAATAAATTAAATTCGCGTATACATTAAATTTTAACGGAGATCGCAAATACAGCAAAGCCCCACTCAATACGCAAGATAAACGTTTCGATTATTATTAATATATTTGTTACAATAACAATGGCAACTGCATTGATTTGTTTGTTCACACGGCAACTGTAATTATACTGTTGAAAACGATGGCAACAATGCAAAAATAAAATAAAGCGGGTCAAAAAAAGCATTGTAAAATTTTTAAAAATTAATTTAAAAAAAACTCATTGAGTCACCACTTTCATTTTTGCAGCAATGAGTTTCTCGGGTCGTAAACATTAACCGTACCGAATGTGGTCCCAATCGGTAAAACGGCCTGGTATTCTATAGCGGACAGACAGACAGAATAAGCCACTTATATATAGGATATTACGTCTACCTAAAGCTATATCTATTTTACGAATTACCATACTTAACGTTTAATTTTTGGTTATGTTTTACAACTCTCCCATACGCGTATGTATGCACAGGGTCCGACAAATCCCGGGCGCCATGTCGCCCGGGCGACTAAAAAATATTCCTTGGCGACTAATTTTTCTGGTAACGACTAGTTCGCAAATGAAAATATTATAGCTGGCTCCTAAAAGTTATCCCTGGCTCCTAAGATTTTCGCACTTTTGTCGGACTCTGATGATGCATAATTTAAGAGCATTAAAAGCACTGAATCAAAAGAAGGAAAATTAAAAAGTGAATGAAATATATTTTGCTTCTTACAATGGTCACCAAGCCACTACATTTAATGGTGCTACCATCTATCGTCTGAAAGACTTACTATTCGAATACTAAGTGGTGGAACTTTTAATTCAGAATAAAAATTAAATATTACAAATACAAATCCAAAAGAGAAAACGAGCAGCAGGCTGTGGACCCAGCTTGGCTGGTCGTGATCAGTTTGTTATGGTTTGGTGCAAAACAACGAAATCGAAAGCTGCAACTTCTAACTAGATATGATAACACAATAAATTGCAATTTCTATTGTAACAACTTTTTATCTGCCTATTTTTTTAAATTCTCCTTTTTATCATATTGCAAACATATTGGAATCAGTAATTCACTGAAATGAAGTAAATTTCAATTTCTGTTTTTAAGAATTTACTGCTTAAGCACCGTGCCTGACAAGGGCGAAAGTTACCGGAAAGTTTGCCCATGCCCGTGCGTTATTTTATGTATAATGTCTGTCTGAGATCCGTTTACCCCTTTGTTTGTATAATATATTTTTTATATGTAACTTTTACTCCCCCCAAAGCTCCCTCTTTACCCCCCACATCCTGAAATTGCAAAGAATAACCTACGCCAGTAATCGGCAACCCGTCGATCGCGATCGACCGGTCGATCTTTAGCTTGTTTTCGGTCGATCGCGACAGCATTTTGGACAGTTTATAGTTTTAAAAAAATCAAACGACTTTTGAACTAGAACGCGAATTTATTATTTTTTTTTTGCTTCAGAAAATGTTGATTAGTTTGTCCGACCATTCACTGGACCAAAAAAAAAAAAAAAATTGCCAAAAATATGATATGTCAGCCGTCTCATTAATTATACTCACGGTGACAGTTAATTGAAGAATGTAACGGCATTTCACATATGTGCTTTACTTAAAAACATAACAGAAACTAATTTTAAAAAAAATAAAGAAATAATATATAAGTACCTGAAATATTCTTTTGATGCGAGTTAACGGTGTTAACAAAGTATTATTAAAGAAATTTTAAAGCGGGTATTTTAGAAGCATCAAAACTTTTTCTGCCAAGAATTAACCACAATTGAAGACCAGCTCATTCTCAACATGCCCTATTAATTGTGTATTAATAGCAGTGCAATAGTGTATTAATAGTAGTTAATAGTAGTGCAGCCCCCAGGGCCTCCGAGTCGATCTTGGTGTTCGCCGAACTTCAAAAGTAGATCTTCAGTCAATTTAGGTTGCCGACCGCTGACCTACGCTATACTAAAAAAAAAAAAATCCTGCTTTAAGGGGTTAAGAAGTTTAGTGATGAGCATGCGAATATAAATTTAATCAATTTTTGAGAAAATTACTAAATTAATAAGAAAAAAGAATAATGTAAAATGCAAGAAAAACATCATTCGCGTTACCGTGTGAGCATAAATCCCGAAAGCGTAACATTTTCTTGGTAATAACGTATTGAGTCAAAATTATTTGTATTTGCAGTTCGTCGGAAGAACATGCATTTTAATAACTTAGAATCGGATTAAAAGTCATTAGCATTTCTAAATGTTACAAGGGTATTTTAAGTTTTGCATCAACTAATTTATTTATTTATTTCTATACTATTTCTGTCTTCTTCATTAATAAATGAAAATGCATGTTTGTGGATGAAAATAGCTTTACAAAATGGAACAGTTACATTGTCATGAGAATATGTTACTGGGTCATTATTACCCATTAATTATAATACCTGGGGCTCACATCGCAAACTGTGCCATTGAAATTTTTAGGGGGGGGGGGGGTTGGTTCAAGGCGATTTTTTGAGGGGTCATCGTTTTTCGGGGGGTAGATTAGGGGAGCGGTTGCCAAAGCTCTGAGGGGCGCACCCATGGCATTACAACATGTGTTGCAGATTACATTACGTTAAATTGTTCTGAAAATTTAGAATATATTAACCATTTAAATAACTTTTCCAAAAAAATAATAATAATAATTTTGTTTTTTAAAATATGCAATCATATTTTAAGATCCCTCAGATTCTAAGAACTGTATAAAATATTTATATATTTTTTACATGATCCTTGCTTTAAAAAAAATACTACTTACAGGGCGAATACATTAACTAAGATTTTTTTTTTCTTTTTAACATTCCAGTAACAAAATATAAATTGGATATTTTCAGAACTTAATACTGTTTTTTAATACCAATAGCATGTTATAGCATCGTTTCTTAAATTCTCCAATTAACCACAGGGATCATACAAGGATTCCTTAAAGCTTGCAGACTTTCCTTTCATAACATTCAAGAAGGTCATAGGGAAAGATACTTTTACTACAAATTATTCATTTACAGAATGTTTCATAAATACATAATATTGAAAAGAAAAAAAAAAGGAGATTCATTGGAGAAATCGAGATTAAAAAGCAGCCCGTGGATGAAAGAAATTAAGAAACGTTGTACTAGAGAACAATAGGAGAATAATGATTAGCTTATGACAAATATGTTTAAATTAGAAGATACCAAGATAGCATTATTCATGTCCTGAAATGGAAACTCTTAATTTAAATTCCTAAAAGAAGTGATACAATGATTATTTATGAAGCTTGTGGCGTCACCTAGAATTTAAAATGAGAGCTAAAAGAGATGAGACGATTATTTTACTGAAGAAATTAATTTTATATTTCCGAAATTCTATATAAATTCTTTCCCTCGCGAAAAGGGACATTAATTATTATGAGATGTCTATTAAATATTAAAAGCTGTATGGAAAAAATTGTTTATTTTGGATGTTGTGCAAGCAATGAATTTAAATACCACAGCATACAGAAGCGATTGTTTTGAAAAAAAAATATTCCATGATCGATTTGAGTTTAGTACTGAAAAGAACTTGTGACTTATTGCGTTTCGATTAATGAAAGACAGGCACGGATTCAAGTTTTTGCTGAGGAAGGAGCAATAGATTGATTTTTTTTCTTTCTCTCGAAATTAATATTTTCAAAAGTAAGAAGTTATAATGAATTAAAAACGTTATTCACAATAATATTGAAAATAAATACTTGATTCTCCAGAGAGGTGCAATTACCATTATTTACTACAGCCTGTATGCGTGCTTGGGCAAGAAATAATTTCTTACCTTATTAGCTACAGGAATTTATAGAAAAGAAAAAACATGTTTTTTGGGGCAGTAAAAAAAATGTTTACGAACTAAATATTTACTCCCTAGGCAACTACGCATCTTGTAGTTGATGCAAGATTTAAATCTGTAGCCAACTAATTAGGTTGAAATGATTTAAATTACAAAAGTTTCTATTTTGATCATAATTTGCGTAACTGCTTTATATCGCGATATTTTTTTTTTTTTTTTTTTTGTGGCATTAACAAAGATTGAATTCTTACATATTCTAAATCAATAGAATATATTGTAATGATTTAGCGAAATGTTTCTCCATTATGTTGGCTGGCAGACTGGTAAAAATGGGAAAACATATCTCTGACGGACTGAATTTTTTAAATTTTAATTCACTAGGTATCAAAGAACTTCCGAGTAACTGCATAAGTTAATCTAAACATTTTCATTCACTTGTAATAATATTTAAATATTCTGATGCGAATTCAAATCATAGTGCACAAGTGAATAAAACATAAAGAAAAGTTAGAGCAATTTATAAAATACTAGCGGTGCCCGCACGGCGTTGCCCGGGCTGAATTTTAAAAAGTCGCCTTGTCCTTGTTAAGAGTATAAAAAAAATCGCCTGCGGCATAAAGCCTACAGTGTTTGAAAAACATCGTGTGTCTATTTGTCAAAAAAAAAAAAAAAACAGACATTGTCAACTCCTGAAAAAGTAATATAACATGCAGAAGGATCAATTAAGAAAACTTAGCAACAATTCCATCAGTAGGGTCAGATTTTTCAACAAGCTATAATTAAAACTGCCAAATTGTAGCACGGCGTCATTTGCTGAGTTTACTTTTCATCTGGAATGAGTCTTGGCAACGATCTTAGATTGATTGCAAGAATGAAATTGCAATATCATATTAATTTTATTTTCCAGCCATGGTGAACTTTTGTCTCTCTAACCGAAAGATAAGTTTCATAATGAAATGAAGATTCGCTAGCGGTACCATAGAGATGAAATCGTCGGTGATATTATTTGTAGTTAAACAATACTGTATACCATACCTATGCACAATTTTGTTAGTCTTCTTTATCGACGGTTTATCACCAACGCCTAATTAAAAAAGTCAAATTGCAGCGTGTCGTCATTCGCCACGTTATTTGAAGTCTAGAATAAACTATACGTCCGTAAACTTTTCGAGGCGATATTTAATTAAATGCTATTGCTAAAGCAAGGAAATCGTAAAATCGGGGAGACGGAACTTTACTCAAGTTCAATCTCGAATTTAAAAATTATTGCTAATGTGAGAAAAACTTGAAATCGAAATTATGCTTTATAATTGTTTTATCTTTATTAAACTGAACTATTTTGAAAAAAAAGTTTTATATTGGAATTAAGCTAACACTATTCACCCGGAGTTGAGGAAACTGCTAAATACTATTTTTGGGTAAAAGTAAGCCTTAACAAAACGAACTAAAAAGCTTATAACTGGGCGTTCGTATTGATTTAGAAACTTGGAACAAATTTCAACTTGTACAAAAAAATCTGCGCTTTCGATTGGTACATTATATTAATATGCGCAATGCTTTTGTCACCCCCATAGTGGGGAATTTATGGGGAAATTTGCGTTAAATTGGAATAAAAAAGAACTACCTGTCAGATTTTTTTTCTAACGGGTCTATGATTCGTCCTCTTGAATCACTGTCTATTGATGAAAACCGCATTCAAATCCGTTGCGTAGTTTAAAAGTTCTCAGCGCACAGACACGGGAAGCGACTTTGTTTTATACTCTTTAAAGATTATCACAAAGTCCAGTCTAGAAAGAAAAAAAAAATCAAGATCACTAAAAATTCTTATTAAAGAAAGATCAGTCCCAAAGAAACTTCTGATATAATACGGTTATCAATCTTTAAAAATAAAATAAATAAGCAATACCTACATAATCACGATTAAAATGCAAGCTTAATTTCAAGGAAAAATATTTTTAGCACAAATGACGCCAGCTGGAGTAAAATTCGCAAATGCCATAAATGCCAATAAAACATGAAATATAGCAAAAAAAAAAAGAAAAAGAAATGCCAAATAGTCATTTTTTAGAATAAAACAAAGTAATTGGCACAAAATCTACCGACTCAGTAAAATATGTTATTAATTTTACCAGCTACGTAAACTGTAAATATAGCAGCAGATTATCAAATTATTGAAAAACTCGTTAATTAAATAACAAAATATTTTTCGAAACAGTAGCCACAGATTTTGTTATGGGATATCATTGCCGAAAGTTTAAACCTTAAGATAATTTGTAGATTCAGTGTTATCTACAGATACACTTTCAATGTTGATCTATTTCAGATAAACCAAGGCTGAACTTAATCTTAACCGTTACTGTACAGTTAACCGTAACAGGGAACTGGATCAAGGTCAGCCTTGGATAAACTATCAGTTGACCATTATCTATATATATTTCACTTAGCCTGGAACAGTTACGATTAAATTTTGCGGTACGATACGATACTGACATCATGCAAAACCAAACTGAGGTCAAACGACATTTAATTTTTTTTTAATGATTAGCATGGGAAAGTAACATAATATTTGTATTTACTATCGTAACTTAAGGGCTTTAAGATATTTATTTCTATTTCTTAAAAGTATTTCCATTCATAACTCAATTTTTAATTTAAGATTCTTTGGAGTGGCAACACCTTAGTTCGTTTATATCTAGCGATATTTTCTTAAGCCGTATGAATTTTAAAGTGTTTTTTACGTTTTAAAACTTTCACTTAACGTGGACCAGTTACGATAAAATTTTGCAGTATGATACGATACTGACATTATGCAAAAAACAAATTATAGTACAACGATATTTAAAAATTTGTTAAATGATTATTATGGAAAGGTAAAATAACTTTTGTATACAAGCATAACTCACGATCTTTAACAAATTTATTTCTATTTATAACAAATATATTAACAAATTTATTTCTGTTTATTAAAAAGTAATTCCATTCATAACTCAATTTTTGATTTTCGATTTTTTGGAATGGTAACACCGTATTATGTTAATGTCGAGCGATCATTCTCAAGTTTGATTGTTGAACTTAGAGCCCGCAGATGTTCTGCGGGGTACCATCTGGTAACCTATACAATATTATTTGACTGCATTAAAGTTAAAGGCTAAATCATAAGAAAAATCACCCCTAATGTAATTAGAGCAAATGCAACAATGCCTTTTGAACTACGTCTTGAAGTATTTGAGTCATAATAATGTTATGAATAGTGATTTTGGAATGATTTTGAAAGGCTATTGCACATAAAATGGCATATTGGAAACAATTAACTACACCTTGGCGATAAATCAAGTCTTAAACATATCAGGTCAATGGTCTGTACAGTGTATATTGAATGAAAGTTAATTCCAGAAATTTGGCGTGATTTTAAATTGCGTTTGAAATTAACTTTTCTGAAAATCTTTTCGTAACATGCGTTTTTAATAAAATGCAAATTAAATCATACCTATGGTACATAGATCACTGTTATACTTGAAGGTTAACGACTAGGACAGATTTCTTGAAGAATTTTAATTCATTTTGCGTTACAAGAAGTTATTCTTTTGGCGACAAAATAACTATTTGTTTTGTCGAAAACATACAATTTAAACACATAAATTCACAGATGAGCCTAAAATAATTTGAAAACTACTTACACAAATATACAAAATGTTCTACGAAATTTGGAAAGAAGATAAATAACTTAAGGGAAGGCTAGCCTTAAGACTTCCAATTAACAACGCAGATGATTTCACAATCGTTTTCCGATTCTTCATGCAAAAACACGGAAGAAAGATTGCGAAAATAAACAAGTGAATACAATTAAAATAAATAAGTGAATGCAATTAAAATAAATAAATAAATATATGAGAAATATAAAAATTTAACGAAAAGATAAAAGACGAAATCGGAAAAAAGAAAAGTGGCTTGATTCTCACTTATGAAAACAACGCAATTGATCTAGAATATAAGTAGTTTAACATTAATTTTTAACCGATATTTAACTAATAGTTAAATATCGTCGATTAATTTATAATATTGTGTATTGCGTTAAGATTAATTCTATTTTTAGCTTTATGAATTGTAACTATAGTTAATTCTTCTGGTGAAATGCTTTCCCATTCTGTTCAATAATTGTTTGAAAAGAGAAGAAAAGAAAGAAAAAAAAATGTTTCGTATTGTTTTCTGCTACAAAATTTTGCTAAATACAACAACATTTCCGAGATTATTTTCGATAATTTTATAATATTGTTCTGCTATGTTAAACTGCATTCTATTTAGCTTCGTGAATTGTAACTGCAGTTAATCCTTTTGGTTTAATGTCTTTAATTTGTTTAATAATTGTTTGAAAAAATAAAGAAAAAAAAGTATTTCGCTTTGCATTGTTTTCTGTTACAAAATTATTCTAAATGTAACGAAATTTCCCGTTATCGAAGTTGAGATTGTAAGGTATTGTACGAAATGTATTAAAAAAGATCAAGATTCTTAGAAAGACAAATGAAATGCAGCGGAAGTGATTTTATACATGAGAGAATTCTGCCCCACACTTCTATTGTGTTTCTCCTTCCGACTTACAACTGATTTAAAAATCCATTTCAAAAACTTCTCTTTCAGCATCCCCGCAATTTCCACATGTAGCTGGCTCTCAGACGGTTTTTTGGTGCTTCAGAAAATTCTTTTAGCTTCTAGATTTTCATTTTTTTTTTTTTTTTTTTTGTTACTTTAAATTCTATTTTTCTGCGTAAGAGCTTTTTTTATACCAGACATTGAATTTCGTAAGGTTTCTGAAACATATAAAACCCTAGTGAGGAAAAGATTATTTCTATGTCTTCAGCTGCATTCATTTAATTTAATAGAATTTTGTGAAACAATTGCCAAAACAAACAGGCTATTTCTTGAACAAAATGCTTACTTTTAATTTTCAAGTTCACTCTTATGAATGAAACACGTAATGTCTTACTATATAATGTGAGTTAAATAAATTTATACCTTGTACACGGGAATAACATTTACATTGACTTTTAATTTCATAATTAATATTAAGTGCAGTAATTGTAAACAATTTATACATATTACATAATGCGTTGTACATAATTGCTCCTCATATGCAACTTTTTTTTTTTTCACCGTAACCGCACTCGCTTTTTACCAATTACGTAACTTTTAAAAACACATTTCTTTCTCTCTTTTGTTTTTAACTTAAGTAAATTTAATTTGTTTAAGTTGAAGACACTTAATTTTTACTCATGTTCAATGCTTTTACATATATTTAAAAAAGCGAAAAAAGAAGGAAAAAAAGAAAATAATAATTCTTAGAAAGCATTAGCGAATGAATATTTAACTTTCTCTAAATTATGTCAATTAAAATTTCAATTCGATTGTTTTTCTTTCTGAAAAACACATTTTTTGCTAATTAATATGCTCATTATTTGCTCTTATAAGAAATACTTCATTACTTTTTAAGTCATGGTTTCTCGGCTACATTATTTAAAATTTAATTCTGGCTAAAAATTAATTATATCGTAATAAATTTCTCAAATTGTTTGAAAAAACTTGTTTTACTATTTCAGTACTTTTCTAAACTAATGGTTCTCAGAATGAACCCCTTTATCTAATTATGTTGCTATGCAAAGCAGCTCTGAACAAAACAATGTACGTTGTAATATGAATTTTTGTTCTCCCAAGATCAAAAACATCTTACAAATTGTCGCACTCAAAAATTATTTTTAAAAAAATTATTAATTTTACAAAGGGTACTGCAACGTACAGATGAATCTACCGAAACATTAATTTCATTTTTATCTAGAAACATTAATGCTTAACTTTCTCAGCATTAATTCCATTTTATTCTTTTATTTATTTATTATTTTTTTTGCGAAAGCTTAATAAAAATTCGCTAATATAGAGCGAGAAATTACCGTGCACCTTAACACTGTCTATCTATTGAAAGTTGTTTTTTTTTTTTTGAAATTGGGAAATCCCATACGTGACGGAATGCAATTTTTGATTATGAAAAAAAGTTAAAATGATTACAATAAAGGTATTTCCATTAAAACTAGCATTTTGTCTTTTGCATTTCATGGTTAACAATTAAAAAATTATAACAAATCTAAAAAAGACAATTTTAACCATGTTTTAAAAAATCTTGTGCTACTTTAGATTTGTGACCCAGTGACATGTTCACCAAACTTTCGGGTTTCTCAGTACAAAAAGAAATTTATGCGCATTATGCTTATCTTCACGCTTTAAACTGATGAGTATTTTTAAGTTACATAAATAATGGAAAATACATAAACAATAATACAAAATATATAATAATAAGAAATATATAAGTAATAATATGTTTATTTTAATAATTATTGCAACAAAAGCGCACAAACATTTAAATCTCATAGCAATTCAAAAATGCTAGCTCATTTATGTTATTTAATGAAACGTACTGAGTAACTACTACTATCAGCAGTTTTTCAGAAACAATAATTTCGTAAAAGTCATAATTGCCCAGTCACAACAGGGCTTACAAATCGTTTTATTTCGAGGGTTCAAGGTTTTCTAAATCGAAATCAGTAATTAGTGTCCTCTTGTTACACATTTTTTTCCTACACTATTCGAAAGATTGTTTTTATTTTCTTCTTAGTCATGTAAGCTTTTGAAATGTTTTATCTATTATGAAAAAATAACAAAATTTCCCAGATGGGGAAACATTTATTCACCATACCGATGTAAAGTAATTTTAGTATAAAGAAGAAAATTACTAAATGCAGAGACATTTCATTTTAAATTAATAGATTAAATTCATTTACAGATGCGAGTTTCGTATTTCTTTCTTTTTTTTAAACGTTGGCGAAAATGATTTAAATTTCTGCAAGCAATGAAGACTAAATTGCATAAACATTCACATAGAAAGGGAAAAAACCTCTCAGTTGCTGTACGACTAACAAGATTTAAACGTTACCCGAGAAAAGCGAATAGCATACAAAATGAGCCTAAATAAAGGGAAAATATTCAAGAAACATTCTATTCAATTTCGATTGCAAATATTGGCCTTTTCTGCTACGTGCTTGTTCAGTACAAACGTAATCAGAAAAAGCAATTAACATTGCGGCAAGCATTGACACATGTTTTCTTTCACTTCATTTATACTTTCTTTGAATATATCTAATAAATATTATTTTAACTGTTTGACAAGATTTTGTTATTTTAGGAAGATTGCGTGCTAAAGTTTCAGATGAAAAAAAAGAGTTTCTAATGGACTGCTTAGTATTTTTTTTTTTTTTTTTTTAAAGTGAAATGAGAAAAAAAAAAACTTTTTTTCTCGCGAAAACTTGGATGAATGTACATTTTGTTTTGAATTGATATGGGGGTGCCTTGGTAACTCGTAAATACATGTATGTAATTTGATTTTATGTGTAAAAAATCTTTTTTTACACAACTTAGTTTCGGGGCAAGTCGACAAGGTGGCGTACTGGTAAGACGCAAATCTCGTACGCCCAAAATCGCAGGTTCGAACCTGGCCCAAGCCGGTGGACTTTCAAGATGCAGAACATCGTCTGCGTCCATGTCGCATGATTGTGCGGCATGTTAAAGAAAGATCCCTTGAGTATCCGTTTGGCTTGGATACTCTCGGCTAAATTAAATACCTAGAGCAATTTGCATCAAATGAGAGCTCAGGTGCCCACATTTAGGGTAAACTGAGCGTCCAAATTCTCAGTGGCAATGGCATCCACCGACAATAGCGCTACTTGAAAAAATGGGTGCCGATTACCGGGGTACGCGCTGGGTCTGCAAAGTTTAGTGACGCATCCCCATTAGAAAGAAGAAAGAAAAAAGAGTTTCTGGGCAGAAGTAAACGTTATGTCTGATAGATTAAAATACAGAATTTCATGTCAGTAAATTAATGTTTATCTCATGAAGCTTATTACAAGAGTACCAAGGAATACATAATCGCACAATTTACTATTTCTAAAAGCAAACTTAAATAATTTTCCACATTTATTTATTTACTTATTTATTTTTTTGTATGTTTTGCTTCTTTGTTTGTTTTCTTTCAGCCCTTCTTCTCCCCGTAAATTCAACAGCCCGAGACTTTTGCAGTTACATATCTTTTTTTTATGTGCTCCGCCTCTTGATATTAGTTTCCTTATCTAATTAAAATGTAAAATATCAAATCATCTAACTAAAGCACATACAGGTAACCAATGATGAGCCAATATTTTCAAAAATGAAAATTCATTTAAGCAAACAAATGATGCAAAAAAAATAGTAATTTGACCTGTAAAAATGTTTTTGAAAAGACACGAAAACGAATCACCAACAGGGAAGAAGTAATATGTTTAATTTGGTGCTATTTAAATGAAAATGTGTAACAGTAAATTTTATAAACGTTAAACATATATATATATATGCTAAGTTTAATATTTGTCGTTAAGCAGCTAAATGTAACATTATTTTGTGGTACTTTGCACCAAAAATGACCTACATTTTCTGGCTGCAAAGAATGATGCCTGATTTTACTACATTTTGGCGCTTTGCGTATGTTGCCAAACAATTTAAAGAAATTAAGCACCAGCTAGTTGAATCATTTTTTAGTCCAGCACAATTTTTTTAAACTGATTCCCACATCTTTTTATCGTAAATGAGGAACCAATGTTGTGTGTTCACCAGCCTTCAATTAGCGAAGTGGGTGGACTAAGCAACAAGTTTCTAAGTTCTTATATTTGTTTTGTGTAGTTTATTACAGTATTTGGAATCCAAATGAAGGTGAAGGTTATTAATTTATTTAAACAGGGCAAGTAACCTGATTGCCAAAAGTTGACAGCATTAGATGTAAATAATGAAAAATGATTGTTGTCAGATTGAAAAAAAATCAAAATCGGCTCCAATGATCTGGGATGTTGAAATCATATGAGAAAAAGACAAGATGAACATTGAACAAGTGAGAAAAAAATACACAAATTCAAAAACTACCCTTAAAATACATATCACGTTATTTGTAATGATACTACTATGACCCAGTAGCTAAAATAAAATGAATTCGATGCACCTAAAAATGTATGGCTATTTCTAAAAAAATGAATTTAAAACAATTAAATCATCAATGTTAAATCTGTAAAAGACAATCTCAAGTTCTTTTCCAAAATGTGAATCTGCATTTTTATACAAGGTTGTATCCCAGAAATGCTCATAACTATTATTTTAAGCTCCCACTGATGAAGATATTAAATTTTAGAGTACTTTATATTAGAGTCACTTTTGAATGGGTGAAGTGTTTACTCATGGGTTCGACAATGTGACTTTTATAATGCAGACTTTGACGACGAAATTAATTTTCCTTCCGAAAAATCTTGAAAAGATCTCGTTAAAAATGCGATCTTTATTGATCAATGCTTATTGAAAAAGGAAAAAATAATTATTAAGTTCATGTAATTAAATGTGCCTAAATTTTAATTAACTAAAAGTAATTTTGTTTTTTATATTGAAAATCCCTTTCGGTGTATAAGGTTTGTTTGAAAGAACATGGTGAGGATGTTAATAAATCACCTGGCGGCGAACCCGATTATAGGATAATTCCGAAAAGGATGGACTACAAGTTTTTCCTTCTTTCTATAGGAAATATATTTATATATACTTGAACTGTCAAAAAATAGTAGTTATTATTATTATTTTTTTTTGTGTATATTTTCTAGAAATCATTTTTCGTCCCTGTAGTTTTGCCGAATACTATTATTATTAATAATATGAATATTAATAAATAAATCAATTATTAATTAGTTAAGATTTAATTGGATAACAGTTTACTCTTATCCAATATGATAATGTTAAAAAAAAAAAAACCTAACGGAGAGCCCGAATATAAGTAATGCCGGAAAGGATGGACCACCGTTTACCTTCTCTCTCTATAGTTCATATATTTATACAGGTTGGAGCGCGGTAATTTGCTGATTTGGGAATGAAATAAAAAAAAAAAAAATAAGGAACACTTAGAAACTTACATTTTTTTAAAAATCATTTTTGACAATAATGGAAGTTTTAATTACATGGTTTTAAACAATGTAACTGTCAAATGTCTACCTTCACAATCCACACTGCTGCATTCGTTTTCTGAAACTCTCATGCACTTTTCCAAGCATGTCTTCTGGTATTCTTGCAAGTTCAGCCTCACTGTTGTTCTGTAGGTCTTCCAGGGTGCCGGGACGGTTGGAATACATTTTCGATTTCAAGTAACCCCAAAGAAATAATTCGGATGGGGTTAAAACCGGTAAGCACGCTGCACTGCAATTATCGAGTGAGAATTCGAGGAATACACTTCAACACAAAATGAGTGCTCCTCACGTGTCCACTGCATTATGAGAACTGAGCAGCAGATGAATACAAACCTCCAGTCGGTCACTATAAACCACGCTACACTCTCCTCTCTCTCTGACCAACAGCTCCGCCACAGCTTGAATTCTAAAAAGCAATTTACCGTGATCCACCCTGTATATACTTAAACTAGCGAAAAATAATAGTTCATTATTTGTTGTATATTTTCTAGAAGTCATTATTCATTCCTGCAGTTTTTCAGTATAATAATACTAATAATAATAAAAATAAATAATTAATTAATTCAAAATTTAATTGGATATAAGTTCACGCTTATCCAATATGATAATTCTAATAAAACGCCTGGTTTCAAACCTAAACAATAGGATAATTCTGGAAAGGATGGACCACACGTTTTTTCTTCTCTCTATATGGCGAGAAATATTAGTTTATTTTCTGTTGTATATTTTCTAGAAACCTATAATTCTTTCCTGAAGTTTTGCAGGAAAATAATAGGGAAAAGAGCTAATTATTCCAATTAAATAATAGGAAATATTAATAAATTAATACATTATTAATTAGTTAAACATTTAATTGGATAAGAGGAATCTTTTTCACAGACGCAACTCCTATACAAAATACCAATAATATTTTTTCTATAGTAAACAAGATTTCAAAAACCCGTGTTCGAAATAAAAAAGAATAAAGAAAAAAAAAGAACTATTTCCTCTTCTTTCTTTGTCTGCTACCAAAAGTAACTGAAAATATAATTTGAATTTCCTGTAAAAATTTAAATTTCGGAGGATTTCCATTTTCTCAGTTATTTTGTGATTTAAAACAATGACGTAAACAATTTGATTGGTAAAAATGATCGATTCTTCCTTCTATTTCATTTAGTATTCAATCAAAATATTTTTGTTCTTAGATGTGGTTCAGTGAATGGATTTTTCTTAAAATGAAAAACAAGAAATCCATGCAATTTTCAGTTCAAAATCCTTTTTTTCTTTTTCGTCACCCCCCCCCTCCCCCCCCCCTTTTTTTTTTTTTGAAATCACATATTTCGCTTAAGTTTTGAATGGATACTATATGCAATTTTACATCATATAAATAAGATTTTTAAACATACAACCGTAAATGACTTAACTAAATTTTCTTTAGTTATAGGTAGAAGAGTATATGTAAAAGATTCAATAAGGCGAGAAAAAAAGGTCAGAAAGCACGTAACAGCAAAAAAGGAATCACGATTTACCTTTCTTTTCTTTCTTTTTTTTTTTTTACTCTTTAACATCAATTGATTAATATCAAAATAGTTACATTTTTTAACAGTGTTATGCAGAGAAAATTTTGGAGAACATTTTTATCATTGTGTGCGATTGGCGAATAGTAAATCAACATGAAATTCTGTTTAAAGGATAGTTATTGAGTGTGCATCCCAATTGAGTTCCCTGTTTATTTTAGATCTTATTTAGAGATTTGTGTTAAAGCTCTTTGTAGATGATTTTAGTCACAAGTTGATTTTTTTTTTTTTGACACAAATATAGCCAATCTAAACGGGGGCAATTATTTCCGCATATAGATTAATTTAAAAACAACGTAAAAGTATTTTCTAATGATTTAAACTATTCAAGCGTGACAAATCACTCTAGATGCGTCCATTACTGGTGAACACATCCTCACATTCAGCCATATACTGAACACTTGCAGAGTGAAATTTATAATGGCGTTAAAAAAAAGGGGGATTTTAGAAAATGTACATAAAATTACGTATTTTAATCGAAAAAAAAAAAAACATTCCTAACGCGTGACGCAATAATGGTTACTAATCAAACTGCTGTGTGTGCAGTGTGAAACATGATTCATGATAGTAGGTAAAGGGAAGTTCCGTCTAGAACTATATGAGCCTACCTTTCCGTATCAAATTGACGATACCAATAATTAAATGCACACCAATATCAAATTGAAAATCTAGCTCGCTCTTTCTCTCATTTATAATTATTTCTTAATTACTTTAATATAAATTTTTCAAAGAATTACGCATATTCATTCACTCATTCATTCATTTATTCCTTCATTCATTCTTTCACTCATTGAGAAATATCCTTAAAAACCATATCAAAAAGTTCCGTGGGAAAATAGACTCGTTTAGTTCGAATGAACATTTTCTGTTCTACGTCATCTGTACATGTTCTACGTCATAACAACTTTCCGATTGGGACCGATCATAAATGATGTCACGCTTTTTTTCCACATATTTGACCCCCCTCTCCCCCTTTGTCACAAAATGTCACACTTCAACAGGCCCCCCTCCCCCTTTGTCACGCGTCACGCTATGTTGTATAAGAAGGAATTGTTCACTTCTTGTTACTCCCTCCCCTCCCCTTGTCACAATTTCACGAGCCCCCCTCCCCCCTCGAAGCGTGACATCATTTATGAATGATCCCATAACGTTTGTTCCAAGCAGATCCGTCTGTTAAAACAGGATTTATATGGGATCGAAATTTACCCGTACGCGCTAATGTTAATTTTTAATTCAACTGTTCAAAATTGTTTAAAAAAATATTTTACGCCGGGGGTAACACTTTTTATACGCTTGTTCATATTAATTAATTGGAGTTTGGACCACAGTTTACATAATTTGCTTCATTTTTACCCATAGGAGCTATTGTTGAGATTTTGTGAACCGTTCAAAATTAAACGAAACATTCTTTAAATCAAAAATTAAAACCTGGAAATGAGATTTTCTCGCAGAGATCTTGCAAATGCAAAAAAAAAAAAAAAAAAAAAAAAACCTATTCGGACAATTTCTTCTAAAGTTATTGGGGTTGGGGAGAGAAAACAGACCGCACGTTTTCCTCATCTCAAAATTCCACTTTCAAACTTTTTATTTTTCACTAGTTCTTTAATTACTATACTTATTTCTGACTTTTTTCTTATTTTTAACAATATCTTCCCAATACGTTAAGCCTTCTGTCTTTTTTTCCAATTTTCCGGAAAAGAGATTTAAAAGAACTTTTCCTCTAAATTGAATAAGTTCAAATTGTACAATTGCTCAATATTCACAGATTCTTGAATAGTAGTTAAATATGCTACCAGGGTCTCGATTGTACAGTCCTATCGGAACACGAAGACCGCTGACTGGTAGATTACCAGAAAGACTTGATGCATGTTCAAGGGAGATACTACCGGTAGAAGGAATGTGCCGTATTATGTTCTCATTTCAGTTGACTTGCATGCTTTTTTCCCTTAGAGCTGATGCTATATGCCAGTTTATAAATTTATTGTTTTCAACACAAAGATAGGAGAGAAGCTAACATTTTGATTCGCGTACTAAAAATTGCACTTGCAAAACGAATTTCCCTTAAACTCGAATGTATGCATCCTTTTCTGATATGTGTAAAAGCACCAAAAGTGTCAAAACTGTGGTCGGACTGTATTGCATTCGTGACAATGTTTTATTTTTCATTTAATCTTATCGCTGTTTTCATAGTTGCTTACCAAATGCCGCATTCTTATTTTAATGAGCTGAATCTTGATGATAAAGTAAATTCTAAGCAAACTTATTGATACTAAGAAAAAGACAATGAGCAGAACAAATGAAAGGTTAAATTCAATAATTGTGAATTTAAATTCTGGAGGTGGAGAATATGGCACATTAACACTTTCTTTGAACTTAAGTTCAAGTTTCTTTCCGCTTAAAGAACTATAACATCGAAAAAGAAATCGTTGAAAAAAATAAGGTCAAAACTGAGGTTGCGACATGAACTATGATGTTAAAAACTAGGAGGTTTAACGGGGATCACCTGCCCAACAAGCAATTTTTGGACATTATAGCCTATGTTTCGTTAAAAGCGTGTCGTTCGAAAGAGTTAAACTGACTTTCCTAGTGATGTCTTAGTACTGGGCTGTAAAGTCATAAATTGTTTTCTTTTTCGAAGCAATGAAAAATACATAAACAGCTCTTAAATTCTTGTTCTAAAACTGTTGACTAGAAGTAGAAGCAGTGTATGAAATTGTTTACTGTTTACCAAGTTATAACATAAAACTTAACAACAAAAAGCAAAATGCATACACGCATATTTTCTAGCTATGTAAGTGAAAATCTTCCCGTTAAAAAAGTAATTGTTTCTTACTTAAAAGCTTGAAAAGCCGATAATAACTAAAAAGCTATCAGGAAAATTTATCGATCTTCTTTCATTTACTCTAGGGTTGAAAATTACCTGATAATCAATACTATCACTGTGATAAAAGCTAATATGAAACATTTCTGCCATGATTGTCATGAAAAGCAAAGGATAGTTTGTTTTAAAAGCAGTAAGATAGCTGATGAACTTACAAACTGAACACGGTTACTTGAGATAAATATGCAAAAGTAATATATATCAAAAATAGTTTTGCTTTTCATTTATATGTTACGTTCTTTTAATTCGCAATAACTAAGCTTGAACTAAATTAGGAAGACGCTTCTAGTTTCGCAAAGGAAGTATTAAATATACTATAAAAATGTCTCAGAAGAATGTGAAATTATTTCATGACGTTAAAATCCTTACGAAAATGAATGATGTGCAATACTCAAAAAAGCATGATGCCATAGATAAAGGCAAATCTTCTGATATTTACATTCCGGTGCAACTCGTACTTCTTTTCTATGGAATAGATGTTCTAAGTACATCAAATAAAATTCTAAAAAGAATGAAAACCCTCAGCCACGTCTGTTCTCTCGCAATGATGCTTCTCGGGATTATTGCCACTCTGTTTTCCATCTTCATTGTCATATTGTACGGTGGTGACCAGGAAACTCTTCCGCAACCTATGACTTTTGTAATTGGAAGTTGTATCCGATTCATAGTGTACAAAACACAGAGATTTATTTCAAAGATTATTCGTGTTTTTAGTAAGTTGTCCCTTCTCAATTCTACTCAGAGCATGGGCTTCAGAGTTAAAAGACGCTTAACAATTCTGTGTGGAGTTTTGATTCTGTTCCATTCACTTCAGTTAGGCTTATCACTTGTATATTGCCTAAAGTCTGATTTTCAGCTACGGTTGTTAAAATATCAACTATACTGGGGGAAGATGTTTGACGCAAAAAATCATGGTAATTTCATTTTACTTATGTCTTTTGTTTACACATGCATCATGCATTTTGTTTTTATATTTCCACACGGTGCTTTTGGAGTTCTTTACTGCATTATAGCATGGACTTTGAAGGAAATAGTTAAAGACTTTGCACGAAAGATAGAAGCTTTACCAATTATTACATCGCAGACTTTAAAAGATTACGATAACGTGTGCTATTTTGTGCAACTCATTGACAAAAATATACACTTTTTTGTCTTTTTTTCAATTATATTTATATCGGCAAGCGTATATTTCACGATTTTGAATCTATTTACCAACGGTTTTTCAATAAACATTCTAGGTGTAGTGTCCCAGATGTCAAGTCTATCTGTATTGTCTCTTTTATTTTGTATGATTTATTTTGCTGGAGGTATTCCAGAATGGAACGAAAAAATTTTCACCATTGTGTCTTTGAAATCTAATGCCGGCAGCTCATTTACCAATAAAACAACCCTTATGATGAGATGCCAGCAAGGCCTTTCCCTGACTGTCGCTGGAGTAGTAGGTATTAGAAAAAGTTTGTTTATGCATCTCTTAGGCACCATTACGACCTACTGTCTACTTCTAAAAAGTTTTCTTGCGGAAACGGCAATGTAAGCTCTGGGTGTTTACCTTTTGCATTGATGGTACCAGCTAAGAAATTGAACTTGACAAAGCACAAATTGCACTATGAAGAAGATTACTACATTTCTAGATAAACTTCTTTAGTCAGATATATTTAAAATCATAGAATAAACTTCAGATAAAAATACTGAAGAGATTCAAGGAAAAAAATCGGTTCTTATAGGGTGCATTGATACCAAGCCAAGCTAAACAGTGACATCGTGCTATCAGGGTGCTTATTGGTTCCACAAAATTTAATAACCATGTTCTAGGATTGACTGATTGGCATTTCTTATTGCGTCAATAAATGTTACATTTACTGAGCTAACCGTGATTTGTTGATTGATTCACTGAAGTTATGTTGGTTAAATAACCATAACAAGCCTGTTTTCGACTGAGAAAATATTTCTCTGTCGCTTTTGTTGTGAATGCATCCTTTGACATCATCAGTACGACCAACTTTCAGCTTATAAAAGCCTTATTGTTAAAAGCAAAAGTAAAGTGTGTTTACTTTTGCATTAAGGATATAACTTTCAAAATCCAAAGCGATCAAGCACACATTTGTTAGGAGGGAAAGTTTACTTTGCATTATTGGACTTAGTAGGCTGAATTTTATCAGTTATACCATCACGGAAGCTTAGAAACAAAACTCAAGTGAAAATTCAATAGCAACCCAAAGAAAGGGTACATGGTGAGTGAAAGAATAAATGAAGGAATGAGAGAATAATTATATGCAGACAAAATAAATGACTGAGTGAATGTATGAAGGAGTGAATTAATATGTATTAACCGTTGAAAAAGGTATATTTGAAGTTATTAAGAACTACTTCAAATCGTTGATAATGAGAAGAAGAGTGAGAGATAGAGATAACTAGACTATACATTTGAATTTAGTGTATATTGGGAAAGTAGGCTCGTATATGTCTAGACGGAAGTTCTTGTTAATGCTATATGTAATGCTTCAAAGATCTTTAAACATTTGTTCAAAAGTTTTGCATTGTCAAGTTATATTTAGTGTTAAATATACGTGCAGTTTCTCATTTTCCGTTCTTGGCTTTTTACTTTATAAAAATCAAATGAATTTTGCTTCTCAAGATAACCGATTAAATTTATCACAAAATTACTCATCACGAGTATTGGCGAGTTACTGGACCGTTTTCAAGAAGCAGAAAAGTAATATGTACCCTCAAATTAATGATATATTTTTCTGATTTAAAATTTCAAAATAAAATTTCTTCATGCCCGCATAAAGTTTTTTTATGAAATAGTTCACCTTTTATAAGTTTATAAGCATTTCTTTTTTTTTTCCTTTTTTCCTTCAACTTTCAAATAAGTTTCATAGAAGGCTGTCATTTCATGAAAAGATGTGAAAATGCTTTTATATACCCAAAGTGTTTCTTGAAATGTATAATATAAGGTTGAGCACTAAAAATGCCCAACTGAAATAAGTCTTTTGTATTGTTGACAAGTGTAATATGTCTTTGAATTACGTAGACTGCTTATCAACAAAGTATATTTTCAAAGGTTGACAGTTTCAGCCGGAGAGTTTTGGGAGTTTATTTAATCGAATTTTTTTTATTAATGGATTGCAGGTTTACATTACAGCTGGCGCATAAAGTGGTTGATAAATGACACGTTCTTAGTTATTGACAAAAATATGTTGTCGACTTTTGTTGAGCTTCATATTCAGCAAGAGCTTCGGCTATATAATGATGTTCTTTCATTTTGAACAATGTCCTTAAATACGCTTCACGTCTAAGATAAACTAATATAAGCAGCGACTTATGGTAAATACCTCAGCACTATTTTAGTAGAGGACTGTTTTCAAAACGTTGAAATAAAACTTTAGCGATTTAACTTTACTTATTATCAAGGTAAATTCATCAACAAAGACAAAGCCATGTTTCTAATACTATTCTATATTTTCTAAGATTTGATTATATATATATATATATATATATATATATATATATATATATTTTTTTTTTTTTTTGGTTTTTAGAATATTTCGAAGTTGTGTGCCGTGATTTACATGTTCTTTAAATACCTTTAATTACTACACCGTAAAAAAACAAAGTTGGAGTGCTTCACCAAAAAAAAAAAGTTTCAATAAGCTGGTTACAAAGTTGCTTAGAGTTAAAACGTTTAAAAATGCTTTTTTAACCTGTAGTTCAAACAATTCAGCCTTTGATTAAATCTTTTCACAGAAAATATTTTAAATTTCATATTTATGGCTTATTATATTAAATTAAAGTGCAGATTTACAGACTGAAATTCAGGAATTAAAACATAAGAATATCTATCAAGTATCCTAAAATGTTTTAGTACGTGTCTTAAAGACAATCTATGCAGCAGTTTAAAAAACTGAAATGCCTTTGAGACATTACGAAGATGGAGGCCAACTTTTGAGTGTAGCTAACTTATCAATAAATTCCATTTAATTAAATATAGTGGGGTTTTTTTTCGAAGATGAACCCTGGTTGAATATTTTTCAATATTATGGTAATTTATAATACCTTTAGAAATATTCTTTTGGGTTAGGACCACTTTACCGCATGCACTACTCACTTTACCCCACACCATGGGGAAAATTGGTCTTAAGTGCACCCCAACAAGAAGACTTGAAAAAAAAATATATTAAACAATTTTTTTCCCACACAGAATTTTATGTGATGTGTTCCTTAATAATGTAATGAAAAATATCAACCGAAAAATCTGAAGTTTTTGAGATAACTCTTGATTTATTTGACACTAAAGTTGAAAAACATGGATTTTATGACCACTTTAGTCCTCGTGACCCTATATTTTCTCCATTTTAAGCACATAATTTTTAACTATCATGTAAGCATGTGCCACATAGTCACCTCTAATTAATTTTAGTTAATTTGATGTATCGCACGATTGTATCCCCTAAAATGTAGCTGCATAAGAACTAATTTAAATAATTAAAGTATTTGACCTTTTCAAGTTCATCTGTTTAACACCTCATTTTAAAATTTAATTTGCTGGTTTGCTGATATAATTCCTTATTTTAAGCATACAGTTAAGTTTTTTCAGAAAAAATTTCTGCCCCAAAAGTTTTCTCCAAACTAAATCGTTTCAAGCGGTAGATGCAGGGGACGTATTGTAAGAGAAAAAGAAGGAGAAATAGAGAAAAACGCACAATTGGAAGAACTTATTTGAAAACTACAGTGTAATGCTAAAATAAATCAATATTAGTGCCATTGATTTTCAATTAGGGAGGGAAATTCCCTCCGACAAGACAGTTTTTCTATTTAAATGCTAATAAATGTTGCTCAGGTAATGAAATTTTCTGTAAAATATTATTTTAAGATTGATGTTATAGTGGTAAATTATCTAGGCTTAAAACGTTAAAGTTATCAATTCACAAGTGCATATATCAAAGAAATATTCATTGTACATTTTGCTTTAAATGTATCATAATACAGTAAAACTAATCAGTAGTGGACACCAGTGGGACAAGAATATTTGTCCCAAATAGAGAGGCGTCCATAAAAGAGGGTTTTGTTTCAAGCATAACAGGTACTGGCGGAAAATTAAAAACTTTCCGCCTCAGACAGGTGTCCGTTACAAGAAGTTTTTTTGTATTTGTCATATTTTAACCTTCAGGTAATAAACTATATTAAAATTTCAAAATAATTCTTCGCGTCATTTAATGCATTTAAAATTACCATTTCTAAATCCAATGAAACTTCTCAGAAATTCAAGTAAAAAAAAAAGAAAAGAAAACACACACACACAGTTTGTTTAATAGGTATTTTTTTTTAAAAATCGAATTTGAAAATAAACAACCTAAATCCGTAAGGATTTCTGATTGGTTAAAAAATTGAAGGGTATTAGCGTTTCTTGCATGGATTTCGCTAAAGAATCTCTTTACCGAAAACGATTCATCATTCTGAAAAATACGGTCGGAGCTCAAAACAATCATTAATTACTTTCGATTGCTTGCATTAGGCTACTTAAAATAAAAATCGGTAATTGAAAAGCTAATGAAAAACTTGTTCTACTACATCGCGGGATGCGATTTCATTACAGATCTATGAATGATAGCAAATGCAATGTGGTGAAGAATTTTTACACCCAAGTTTCAAGATTGCATGTGTTCTTCGCTTCCGAATTTGTGCTCTTACACAATTTAAATCTAATATGAATAACTATTTATATAAATAAGCAAAAGTACTTCATGGAAATAGATGTACACAAAAATATAAGTATAAAGATTAACTAATTGAATGGAGAATATAAATGCCATTTTATTGATGTTTCAAGAGCTGATATTTAGAGGTTGTTTAGGTAAGCAGCGTCTGCTATATGCCGAGTCAAAATAAAAGCAAAATAAGAAACTTCTCCTTCGGTACGCTTTCATGAAAGCTTTCGCAATTTTGTTCATTGAACCCACTTTTCTTTTGCCTTAAAATTGGCGTGAAATTCAAAGCAATAAATGGAGAAACAATAAGCATAATTTTTATCATATGAATAAAAGTTTTGCATACCCTCTCCGGATATTTATATTTTAATATCATTTACATTTGACGACGAAAGTCGAAACAGCTTCCTGGGCAGTACTGGATTAGAACAGGCTTTAGGGCAGGCGTTTGGCCAGGATTTTTCCCCCACCGTTTTCATTTGGTTCATTTGTTCCTGTTCTTAGATAAATCTTTCCAATCATCAACTGATTTTGTTTAGAGTATCAGCCAGTACAGTTCACTTGAGTTTCGTCTTTGCACACTATTTCAGTTTTATAGGTGTCTTCTTTTCAAAAACTCTAATTTATTTTTGTATTTGTCTGAATTTGGGATGAATAGGGCAATGCAGCAAAAAAATAGGGCAACTTTATAAGCAACAGGAGACATGTAATACGATCTCAAAGGGATTTCAACATATATTTCGGAAGTTATGATCTACGTTGATGTATTGGGATTTGATGCTTATGTGCGTTTGGTATAAGACTGAATAGTGAATTGTTCTGGCAAATTTCAAATATGTTCAGGATTTCTGGTACTTTCACGATTTAATACAGCAGGAGCAGGTCTATAAGTAAAGTAGGATGATACGAATTTCCACTGTAAAGATTTCAGGATCCAGTGGGAAATTTAATGGAGCGTTAAAATTCACCATAATATTGACTGGTTTTCATACCTACGTAAAATAAGCGGTACATCGTGTATTGACATTCCTGACACATTAAAATTGATTTTTAAGCTGAGGTATGTTTTTGAACGAGGATGGACGGTACGAACGAACGACGTTACGAAATGCGTTGGACGGTACGAACCATACGCAATTTTAAAACCTGCCACGCATAATGGGAACCCTCGACCAGGAGAAATGTACGTTATTCGCAAAGTAAACTCATATTTAACGGAGCAAATAAATCATTTTTAGACACATGCAGTATAGATACATTACTAGTGCGATAAGTTAGCATTTTAAGCAAGACCTAAAACGTTACTCATCGTTAAAATAAAGAAAAAACAAGAAAATAGCACTCCAGAACAAATGATAAACTAAACCTTGCTACTATCGAAAATGTGCATCGGTCTACTCTACTTATAACACTGCGCTAAACCAACTACTGAATCAACTACTGCACATGTTAATCTATCAAATTATTTTATTCATTGTTTTCTGCGAAAAGATCGTAGTCTTAGTCTATTCTAACTTAAAATTAACTAAATACTCCGTTTTACTGTTTAGCATTTGATAACAAAAAAAAAAGCAATTGGTATATGATTCTTACTTTTGCATTCATTTTTCCTTTTTTTCAAATAAATAAATTGCTTAATTAAAAGTAAGAAAATATTACGGATTTGTTTGTTAAAAGATTTAATGCATAATTGTAATATTTTAAACTCTGTTTAGTATGTAAATTGTGCGATTGTATAGAATATATTTTTGAATACTTTTAGATAATCACACAAACATTTGAAAATTTTCATCAATTTCTCATAGACAGTTAGTTCTTTAATACGTATTGAAAAATATGTTCCTGGAATCTAATTTAAAATTCAGCACCGCTGAGCAAGATGACTCAAATAACGGTTAGCGTAAATTTTCAGGAACAAACTTCATTGAAAAGTGACATTTATTTTGTGAAAAATGATACGTGCTGTGATGCGTATAATGCTGAGTACTAACGGGCACAGCGCATGAAGTTTATTAAAAATTTCTTTAAAGGAAGATATCGTCAACGGAATAAAAGAAAGCTCAATATTAAAAATGTTTTAACTCTATGGGATACAGTGCCCTAGAAAAGGAAACTTTAAAGCAATATTTTAATACTCATCAATGGAGATTACATCAGAAAAGCAATATGTATATGACATGCTTTGAAAAATTCAGAACTTGGCAGGGACTTAGCAACTAAGTTTGTAAATTAGCACATAGTTAAAAATATTACTCGTTAAAGGCTAGTTTAAATAGAACATTAAATTGGAAAAATGGGATTGGATTATGAGTAGTACTATAAAGTCATAAATTAATGGAGATAGGAAAGTCATTCCGGATAAGGAGTGAAATATTTTTGACATGTTACGGATTCGCCTCCATAAATAAATTGTTGTCATTTTTCCACGACTTTAACAATATTTTGCTAATCATGCATGCTTATGAATTCGGATTCTCAATTTTTGTTGTTTAGCTGTTTAGCAAATGAAGTAGCTCCTAGAACTCTCAAAACGATTTTACATGATCAAATTTTACATACTTGCGGTAGATTTTTTCAACTGTACGGTTGGAGCATAAGTCATATATTCTGAAAGACATAGTTGCGAGCTTATAGGGGACCGTTGACAAATGACGTCACGCTTTTTTCCCATATATTTGACCCCTTTCCCCCTTTGTCACATGTCACGCTATGTTGCATAATTCATGATGTCACACTTCTTTCTACCCCTCCCCTCCCCTTGTCACATTTTGTCACGATTTCATGAACCCCCTCCCCCCCTCGGAGCATGATATCATTTATGAATGATCCCTAGTTAGAAATATTATGCATATTTTTTAAATAATAAGCGTAGAAACTCAGAGAATTCATTTCAAGTATTGTTATTTCGGAAAATACCTTGGTGTTTGTTTACCTTGTAATGCACACTGTAAAAAATCTCCTGAAAATAACGGAAAAAGTAGCGTTACCGGAAACATTCCGTTTCTGATAATATTTTCCCGAGATTTGACAGAAGCTCCATTTCTTTTTTCTCCGTTAATCTAAATCATGTTGTGAAAATACAGCAACCGTGAAACGGAAAAGTTACGTTCTCGTATTTTCAGGACGTGATATTTCCGTTTTTGTAAGTAAAACCATGTTTTGAAGCACTACGGAAATCTTCCGTTAAAATCAGTCCAAAAACAATCTGAAAAATCAGGTTTTTTTTAACAGTGTATGCAAAAAGATCTTTTTTTGGTATAAGATAAAATATAATTATGATAGGTTTAAAAGCGGAGAAAACAAATAGAGGGGCGTATGGGGGAACATGTTAAACCACGTTTTATTCCAAAAATCATATATGCATGATTTTCTAAATGCTAAACCTTATTTTATTTTACATATTTCGCCGTACTGTTGATCAATTCCGTAAAACGTGCCTCGCTCATATTTAAATGCATTTTAAAAGCACTTATATACATTTCGCAGATTTGCAGCTTAGACATTGAATAGCAGTATAAAAGAACTTGCAAATCATTTTTCCATTAACGTTATAACAGGATTTCTACCTTAAAGATCTTGAAAAGAAGATTTCAAACTCATAATGCGTTGAGAAAGATTTCTTTCAGAAGTATAGAATTTGCATTTATCATTATGCGTTTGTCGTCGAATTTTAGAAACAACCTTTAAAACCCAAGCTTCAAAACCTAAATCAATAATTTATTAGTTGGAAATTTGTTAGTTTTGTTGCCAAGTTGATCCTCAAAGTTTATTTTAAGGAAATGTTTAATAAAAGAAATGTCTTCTTAATGGTTGCTTAACGTTCGCCCATAAAAAATTGTAGTTTAGATGATTTAAATTCTAAATGTAAAAATAATAATTATTATTATTTGAGGGTTTAATTCCTTAACGGATATTTATTAACTGTTCCTAACTAATAAAAGAAGCGTCTTTGAAATGGTTGATTAACGTTCCTCCACGAAATAATATTTGTTAATCAGATGATTCACATCCTATATATAGAATCAATGATAACTAATAAAAGAGATATATTAACTTGTACAAATAGATTCAAAAGAGTAATAGCAACGTTAAAGGGCGCAAATAAAAGGTTTAAAATAGGCAAACCGGTTTCATGGGAAGTCGGCTCCCTTCGTACCAAATATGTGTGATTAAGTCAATTGGGAGTAATTAAAACTTCGGATTTATATATGTATGTGGATGCATGCTTTCATTCACTAATATCTATTCTAGGCAAATCAGTTTTCACCGAAACACAACATCTCACTACAAAATTGAAATAAAATATTAAATACAGAAAAAAAAAAATTACACGGTTTTATTTAAAAAGAAAACTAAACTGCAGGAATAGTTGTCGATAACCGTGACAGATCAAGCAACTTCCGTGACAGATCAAGTTAAATAACATCGTTACATTATCCGAACAAAGCCATCGTTGCCATTCGACAAATGTTAATTCTGATAATTTCCTCAGAGCCAAAATTATTAATTTCTTTTCTAATTAACGTTATAATAAATTATAAAATGGAAGGAATATTGTATTGTCATCGAAGATAAGCTTGTATGCAAAGTCTGAAGATAATTTATGCAGTACTAGTGGTCGAAAACCTCGTAAAAAACTTCCGTGACAAATCAAGTTAAATAAGACCATGTAAAAAAAGTATATTAACTTAACACTTAAGATACACAGCTAAGAAAACATTAATGTTCACGGCGTTATTTATATATTCTTTCAAAAGTTTTTTTTAATCAGCTTAACTTTGATCTTCTCTTGTACTTGTAAGTCGTGTAAGGTATGCAAAAGTTTTGCGAACTTAAGGTTAAATTATGCGCATTAATTCATTGCTCAGGTATGTTAAGTTATGCGGTGATGCTCTGAAACCGGAAGCGTCCACGTGCATTAAATTGGTGTAAGTTTTCAGCCTCCGATACGCCGCTTCACAGATTGAACATTTATACTTAAGATTTAGTCAATCTTTTAATGTGAAAGAAAATTATTAAACTGCTCGATACATGGTGAAACATAGAATGGTTTAAGGAAATGGAGTTGGTTTGAGTAATGTCTATGGGTAAATATCTTGGTATGGAAAACGACTGAAAATGTGCATGCAATCGACACAAAAACGCATAAAACGGAGCGTTTTGGAATATCCGATAGCTACGAAATTTATCTATCAGCATATTAACCCCTTAACTGGTCATTTTTTTACCACAAGTGTTCCTAAAAAAGCATGTTTTTTATTGCATATAATTAAAGTCCTAACTTGGCATAAAAGGAAAATGAAAGAAATTTTAAAAAAAAAATCATAATTATTGACTTTAAGCATTTTTTACTTTATAACTTTAAAACACAAATGCCCCTGAATGACCCTCTTTCCATTTATTAATAATACGGCCAAATCAAAGCAATAAAGGAGGAAATATCAATGCCCGTACGCTGTACGGGCAAACCAGTTGAGGCCATATTTGGGTAGCCCGTACGCCATTGTTAACCCCTTAACTGGGAAACCAGTTAAGGGGTTAAGGCCGATAGAATAGTGGTATGTACTTTTTATAGAGTAAAATCATTCATGGCGTCCTCTCAGTTGGTTACGTGATACTAAAAAACTCAGTAACTTAATCAAAGTTTCTAACCACTATATGAAGTTTAACTTTTTTGAATTAGCTACACAAATATCAGTTTCAAATCTGAAGTGTGACGGGAAATGCTAATGCTAAATGAGACGAAATTCTCAAAGTGCAGATTAAAATGTCATATTTTATAGTCGCTAAGGTAAAAGACAGTGGAACCTGTAAAAGACACTAACTTTGTAAAATGAACATCCTGTCTAAAGTGACCACTTCTGCAATTTTTCCCATCTGTGGCTTTAAGTATAATGATTGGGGAAAATATTCTTTTTAGTGACAACCTGTTTAAGGTGACAAGGCTTTTCATTCTCGAGCGTGGTCAGATTAGCCAGGTTTCACGATACTTATCTGAACTTAGAATGATTTTATACGATTATAAATTAGTCACATATTTATACGATTATAAATAAACAGTAACGTACTATGTTAGTTCCTAACATAAACTATTTATTTTGCTTCAATGGTTAAAAGTTACAGTTTGAAATGCTTCAATACGGCATACTCATATAAACTTATTATATTTGACTGAAATTAATTTTCTAATTATTTTTTTAAAACCTTTGGGACCTCGTTTTGATGATGTAGTTAAATATGTCCCTGAAGAATTCAATGTTTAGGTCATTGATAAATTACTTTTTTTTTTTTTGAATAATAAAAGAAAACTCGGTTTAATATAAATAATTATTGATAGACTTGTGAGTAAAAGCTAAAATTTCTGTAAAAAATTACATGTGTAAATGGCAGACAATTTATTTTTATTTGTTCAAAGAATGTGCAAGAAAAATAAATAGAGTAAATATCCGAAAAAAATGTGTATTCCTAATTAGAATTTTCTTTTTTCTTGCGAAAAGAAGCTTCAAACGTCCATTCGACTTTTCTGCCTTGAAATACATCAGTACTTGTAAGCAATATACATCAAAGCATGTAAAAGCTTTTCAAGGTGAGAAAATCTAATTTAGACAACTTTTAGCAAATGTTTCTTTATAGAGTATTCAGAAAATAAAAAGAACCACAAAAAAGAAACAACTTGCTAAAGTTTAAACCCAGATAGTATAGAAAAAATAAACATTAATACATTGAGTGCTACCAAGCTAATTAGTGTAAAGGCACTTTTTGGAAGCAACAGTTTTTTTTCTTGTTTATTCGTTTCTTTGTCAAGACTTTTTACGGTTTAGTTTTGTTACAAAACAAAAAACAGTTATAAAGCTTGACTTATAGACTTACAATAAGTAGATTAAATCTTTTCAATAGGGATAAACATTTCATAAAAACATTAATATAAAGATAATTTAAAAAAACTAACCTCAATGTGGAGTACTACTAAAGGTTTTATTTTCGTGCAATGCATTATAAATTTACATCATGAAATACTTTTTTTTATTTCCAACGGCAGATAAGAAGACCATTACAGCAGAGTATGTGTATAAAACTCACAATACAAATACAAAATAAAACAACTGCAACAAATAGTCTATATGTCCAAAAGCCTCTTAGTATGTATTGCCTCTTAGTACCGGTCCACGAAGGAACGTTTCGACAAAGCACTGCAGTGGAGAAATATGGCTACTATCCATGTCCCGTCCCAGACTACAGAGCCTGCAAATAGGGACAATTTGGAAGCGGGACAAATGTTATAACCTCTTTATTCCAAGTGTACCGAGTTGGGTGCATTTTATAATACTGTTCATTAACTACTGTTTGTGCAATTTGAAAGCTAAAACAACCAATTATTTTTGAAGTTAATCAACAGATAGTTTACTTCGTTTTAAGCATGGAAAACATGGAAATTGGGCATTAATTATTATTTAAACTAATTATTAATAAATATTTTCAAAAAATTAGTTACTTTGTTTCGTAATCATTTTTTAAATCAGAGAACAAAAAATTTCGTCAATTGTTTGTTCTTAGTTCTGGGGTCTAAAGAGGTTAATAATAAAATATAACATAACGCATATCTTATATCGATTTAAATTTCATGTTTCCTTTTTTTAATATTTAAGCTGTTGAACATGGAACTCGAATATTTGTCGTCTGGACTGTATTAACTAAGAAGAAATGCAGTTTCAACCTAAAAGTGCCACAGGGCAGGCAGCAAGAAAATCATGAATTCGTTAAAAAATAACTTTTTGCAGGCCGTTGTTTCTCAAAGCCGTTGTTGACACTGATTAGCAGTTCAAATCATGCAATTTGAGGGCATGTAATATTTTCGACTAGAACTTCGTAAAGCCCAATGTCTGAACAAAACAGTCAAAATCAATGACTGAATTAAGAACATAACTGCAATTCAATTATTTTAGAAATTAAGTCAAATTACTTGAAAAAAAAAGCTCTTACAAATTCGATCAAAAGGGTTGAGGGTATTTAACCCTACACTGCGCGGTGTTGTTTTTAAACAACACCTCCATTTTTAGTTCACTAAACTTTTATTTTGCAATATTTTTAACATGTGGCGCATTCTTTCGTTTCATTTTGTATGTGTGATCATATTATTTAATATAGTTTTCACTAGATCTTGTAAACTGAACTCAAGGTTCATCTTTTTTCACAAAATCGAAAGACATGTTAATTTCGTATAAAACAGTAACTTCTTATTTTTTTTTCCTACAAATTTTAACCAAAAATTTTATTTTAAAAAATAGTCTCTAATTGCTTATATAGTTTTAAAATACAATAAATATGAGTTGTCTGAAACATTTAGGGTAAAATATATATTAAGGCGCCTTTTTTATTTGTTGTTTTAAAACAACACCGTGCATTCAAGGGCAATTTTTATGCTCCTGCATTATATGCAGCATAAACAAAAACAGGTGTCACAGGTTGTTCTATTCCACTTTATTTTTTTATCTTTTAGAAGATTATTGTTAAATACAGGGTGCTTCAAAAAAATGTATACACACTTTGAACTTCCATAGAAAATTTATTTACCGTTCTACAAAGTTAAATTTCAGGAAAATAGAAAGCTGAAAGTCCAATGTAAATGAAACATAAATAACAAATGTTAATACTGTTCAAATTGGTGACCTGCAGCATCAATACAATTCTGAGTACGAGTCACCACTGATTCTGTACATCGTATCAAAACGTCCAATGAGATTTCTCTACACACTGCTTGAATCTCATTCCAAAGAATGTCTAGGTTACGTGGTTTACGTTTGTACACCTCATCTTTTACTGTGCCCCACAAGAAGAAGTAGCTGTTCGAGGCCGACCTGAATGACCTTTATGCACATCACACACTGTTCCATGAACTTCGAATTTGTCTCGTATGCGTGTAATTGTTAATCTTGAAGGTGGTTCTGTATCATACTCCCTTCTCCACTGTCTTTGAACTTCATTTACATTCTCAAACTTCCAGTACCACTTAATAACCTGCTTACGTTCTTCAAAACTCAAACGTACGTCCCCCATGTTGATATTACAAATTCCAACTGATAATAAAACATAGAGGGAGGATTATGCTGGCACCTGGCGAAGAAATATAACATTAGCCTTGTAGAGCGGGAAAACTACAATAGTTTAAAGTGTGTATACATTTTTTTGAAGCACCCTGTATTTCACAAATTAGCTTAAAGTGGTCGATTAAATTATTATTTAGGAATTTTGTTTAAAATCAATTCATGCTCAACCAAAGAAGAAACGAACATTATCGCACAGACCCCCTACAGATATTAGGTTTCTTGTTTAAAATCTTTTAGTGAAATTATTATTAAACTTTATTGGTAATCAAAGTAAAAATTTGCACATGTAGCTAATAATTATTAGTTACATCTGCAAGTTTTTACTTTAATAAATTTTATAAATTTATAAATAATAGTAAAATAAATTATTTTAATAATTTTTCATATTTTAGTGCTATTTTATGATTATAATGCATGCCTATTTATTATTGATTTGGCTTCATTTGTGAAAATGATAAAATTAAAAAATTATTATTGTTACCCCTAAATGCGCAGTGTTGTTTTTAAACAACATGTCAATTTTTCTCGAATTCTACTTTTCCGAATTAAATAAGAATTTCTTTAGTATTTTTCCCACTTATAAATAGCACAAACAAACACAAAAAAAAATATTTTACAAAGAAAATAAAATTGCGCAGTGTAGGGTTAAACACCACCGATGTGGCTGATCGGAGAACTACATATTACAGATTATTCAAAAACAAGGAGTTTTATAAATCACTTTGTGAAAAAATAAACTCCGTTAGGGTTACCTGTAAGGTAAAGTGCCCTAAAGATGTCACCCCCCCCCCCCCAAAAAAAAAAAAACGGTTTCTAAAGATGACACCCGCAAATAGAAATACACTTAAAGTATTACCAATTCCCTAAAATAATTTAAAGTGAGATTTTTTTTCTTTTTAATGGTATCATTTCTTCAATCCTCTTCACTTCATAAATCTCTTTAAACTGGCAATATTTTAAATGTTTTTTTTTATTTGGGGGTGTCAACTTTAACCACCAAACCACCCTGCAGTTGGGCAGTCCCAGGATTACATGCTAAATGGACGAGATATCTCGTCATGAACCGCAGGGTGGTTAAGAACCGTTTTTTATGTCAGCTTTAGGGCAGTTTACCTTATATGAAATAAAATGTTGATAATAAGAAGTCTGGAAAAAAAGTAAAACCGACTTCAATTTCAAATTGTGATAAAAAGTGAAAAATAAAATTATTTTTAAAACATCGATTCCATTTTTAAACATTTTTTTGAAGCCGGCAATTTATATGACAGTCTAATTATTACACTTTGTGTTACTTTACATTAAAACTGTTGAAAACTCTGGTATATTTATACTTGTAATTGATTCATGAGCGTGTTTAAAAGTCGTACCGATGATATTTAAAAAATGAATTTATTTTTCACTTTTTTAGAGCAGTTTTTAATTTGAAGCTGGTTCTCTTTTTTCTATTTTTTAAATTTTATTCTTTTTATTATAAATAACTTTGTTTTCATATGAATACTCTATTAAAAATAAACATATCAAATGCCACATTTACTTTCAGAGTGTCACTGAAAAATAATCATATTTAAAAGAAGTTACGTTTTTAATTGATTTTAAAAATACCAGAACAGACTGCATAAATTATTTATTTTTTTTCAGAGAAGTCTTCACTCAATCTCTCATTATAATTGCTTTTGATATTACTGCTTAACGGCAACAAACTCTTTTCAACAATGAGTTTTAAATTTATTACCTTATAATTTTCTCAAAAAGAAATCCCAAAGCAAGCCTTTCCAATTAAAAGAAAAATACTTATTTTCCAGTCATAACGTTCCTTCTAAATAACAATTGTAGTCAAATCGATGTGCGATATTTAAGTTAGCTCACCCTCCATCGATAAAAAAAATCAATAAAATCGGTTAATTTAATCCAAAGTAACGGCTAAAAAAACAAACAAATTACTATATTCCATTCCAAAACTTAATTTCAAACAATCGACAAAGGTGTTCACACAAAGGTACGGGCCCTCCGGGACACCTTGATCGATTTAAAAAAAATCATAAAAAAATGTCCATTCAGGGACAATTTATCGATGCACAAACAAACAAACAAAACATACATGTATGGATAGTTAACCGCTCCACTTGTGGAACATTGGTTAAAAATAAATTATACTTTTTTATTTATTTCACAAACTTCAGAGCATTTAGAACTTCCGAATTTGAGATAGAGACACAAAACACATTCTAGCATTACATGCATTGCTAAATTTAAACACAAGATATGCTACTACATGTTGTGTATAACAAATAAATGTATGCCTCTGCAATCTTACTTAAAGATAAAAACGTACCGGAACGTTTTCGAAAAATAATTAATCTTGTAGCCTAATAAATCATCTGTATCTTAATGGCTCGAGGGGACTTCCGAAATATCAGCATGTAACAGCCATTTCAGTCGGTGTAATTTGCTTATGACGAAATATTTAGTGGCTTTACTGCTGCTTAGTCTAACAAAGTTTCCGGAATCTTTTGCCAAATTATTGCACTTTTTGGATTAATTAAATTACACATATTAAGTCTGTGTATAGTTGTTTATATGTTGTGTGAGTTCATGTTTTGGTGCTTCAAATTGTACACCGCAGAAATATTTCCTTTGCATCATATCTCTAGACAGGTTTCTCATTTTAAAGTTACTTTTATTATTAATAATTTTTTGTTAATTGCTTAGTTATTTAATTATTATCTGTAGATCGTAATAGCATTTCTTTTCTATCCTATAGCTGTGGAGTTTTAGAATTTCGTAATTGCAATTTTGTCAAAACAACCTTGTAGAAGTTCAGTAAAGATACCACATTAACCCACTGTAAAAAAATCTAAAGGCTAGAAAATAATGACAAGCGGACAGTTTTAGTATCGTAAGAGAGAATTGTAAAATTAGATACAAACCTCCCATGCTAATCCTACGCATCATTCATAAATTAAAATTTTCACTTTTCTTTGATTCACATTTGGAAATTTTCAAAAAAAAAAACCTCAAATGAAAAAAGTAGAGTAAGTCCGTTGAGAGACAAGCTCGAAAAGATACTTCATTCCACAAATTATTCCTAAAAATTAGTTTCATTATTATAAGTGCTTAGGTCAATACGTAATACACAGAAACTTCGTAGCAGTTAGAGGAGATGTGCATATTAAATGTTACGCTAATTGCGCAGCTGTAATTTGCGTTTGAAACCACCACCTGAACAGTGTAAAGAAAGTGAGGCTTATAACAAAAAATAAATCCTTATTTCTGTGCAATGCTTTATTTATTTCAAAAGAGAAAAAACATTAGTGAGTATTGATTAAATGAAAAAAAAAAAATCTGAAGAGACCAACGTTGTACAAAGTACACATTTCAAACTGTGTTTCATTCACGTATTTCAAGATTAAAATGAACGTTCGTGAATTTTAAATTCGAAGTTTATTTTAAGCAACATGATGTTGGGCTATATGAGAAGTTAACAGCATCACACCAGCAGCTTAACAAATACGAAAAAAAATTAGAAAAACACAGTATCGAAATGTTTAAATACCCTCAGGAAATACATGTTTGAACAGCTGACTACTGATTTAGGGCCATCACAAACTGTTAATCCCTTTTATGCAGTTGGGGAACCCCTTCTCCAACAAAGTTGCTTCTTAGGACTAAAGAAGTAGCTCCCATTAACGAAAAACATTAATGGTTATAGCTACTTTGTAAACGGTAGGGCTTCGACGTTTGTTTGAGTTGGATTTATGATGGTGCAATAAATCGGGAAAAAAATGGGTCGATAGGTGTCAAGATCTTAAACAATATTTCGGTCGTTTTTCTTAGAACATGTTACGTGATAAAATCGTACTGAAATCCACGTTGCACACAAGAGATTTATATATATTATACAAATATATACATACGCATATTTAACGGGAAAAGGTATTTTTTTCAACAATTAAATGGCAGTAATGGAAGGAACACGTGCAGTACGTAAGTGTTTGAAGCAGAATGTGTTTGTTATGAATTCTAAATTTATATCCTTGAATATTTTCTTTTTAAATTTAGGTTTATGAACATTTGGAAAAATGAAGCGACTAGAAAAAAAAGTCAAACCAAGGAGAATAATAAAGGGAGAAACATTTTTTTTTCACCCAATCTAGTGACAGTAATTTTTTCAGACAGTGGATGAGTTTATGAAGTTATACCCGGCTCCCACACTTTTCCCATTTTAATTGGCACTGTTTACGCCCTTCAGTGCAGCTTATTTCCCATTTACGTACTTCAGCAGTCATTTAGATATAAATCATCGAAGTGCTGAAGGCGGTCAGTCAAAGTCATTAGTTTTATAGACGCAATTCGGGGTAAATGCGGCGAAAATAGCCCGTCGTATGCGGCTAGAAATATTTCATTGAAACTAATTAAAAGAGGCATTTTAGATGGGCGAGAGCAGGGAATATTCATTTATCTTGAAAGAGAACTCTCACGAGAGAAGTGTGGGAAATTCTCGGCGCATAAATCAGATTGCGAACAATCCTATTGGAGATATAAAAATTGTTTCTGATGAGATGCGATCGATTTTGTTGATGGATAAGTTTAACTTGTTTGGGAAGTCAATGGACTAGACAGTGAGTGGAAGTGACACTATGTGTCATAAATTCGAATAACTGGAAGGCAATTCGAGCATTTATGGAGAGGGAAGATTAAAGTCTAAAATTAAGTGGTTTTATTATATTAAGTAAAAGTAACTCGCATTCTGTAAAACAGGGAGCGTGGATCAGCGATATTTTGCTCGAAACTGGCGCGGAGCCGTGGCAAATTTGTTGCGATCCAATGCTCAGTTTTTTTAAATGTTTTACTCCTGAAATTTTTTATCACATTAAAAAATAAATCAATTTATAAAAGCGATAAATAATGTAACTAATTAAATTATTCGGGGCACTGAGTGGAACCGTGGCAATTTTTTTGTGATCCACTGCTCCGATTTTATATTTTTTTTATATCACTCCTGAAATTTTTTATCACATAAAAGATAAATCAACTTAAAAAAAAAAAAACACAAATAATGTAATCAATTAAGATATGCGGAGCATTTAGCGTGGCAATTTTATTGTGATCCACTGCTACGATTATTTTTCTACCCCTTACTTTATCACATTAAAAAAATAAATCAACTAAAATGCAGCGATAAATAATGTAACCAATTAAATTGTTCGGAGCCTGGAGCGAAGTCGTGGCACATTTATTGTGATCCACAACTACGATTTTTTTTACTCCTTACTTTTTTTATCACATTAAAAAAATAAATCAACTAAAAAAAAGCTATAAACAATGTAACCAATAAAATTATTCGGACCCCGGAGCGAAGCCGAGCAAATTTATTGTGATCCACTGATCCGATTTTTTTTATACTTTTTAAATTATTTATCGCATTAAAAAAAAGAGATAAAATATGTAACCAGTGTAATTATTAGGAATACGGAACGGAGCCGGAGCATTTTTTCCTGATCCACTGCTCCCATTTTTTTACTTCTTAAATTATTTATTCTACACAAAATAAGCCAACCAAAAAGAGATAAATAATGTAACCATTCAAATATTTAGAGCAGCCCAGAACAAATTTGTTGTGATCCACTGCTCCGATTTTTCTTTTAACTTTTTAAATTTTTTATCACATAAGAAAAATAAACCAAAAAAAAAAAAAAGATATATGTAAATAATGTAACCAATTAAAATATTCGGAGCACGGAGCGGAGCCGGAGCAAATATTTAGAAGTTAGAGCACAGCAACCAAAAATAAAAAAAACTATTGCTGCAGATCCTAGCGATAAAATATCTTCCCTGAGAGCCATAGTATTTTAAGTCAATTTTTCGAGTTTTTTGGAGTTTAGACTTACACATACAGCGTACCGACAACAAAGCCACTAGCCACAGGAAGGTTCTGAACTTTTAAAGCACCCATGGGACATCTTTATTCTGTGGTTCGCACGAAAAAGTCTACTCTTATGGTACTAAAAATGTTTATTTTTTTTGCCTTATCTGTGAAACTCGAAAAATAGACTTAAGATACTATGGCTCTCAGGTACAAATATACAGAGCGAAATTGTATTGAACATTTTTGTCTTTTTATAATTTTTAAGATTGAATAAAATATCAGCTCACATATTAGTAACAAAAATTTCGCAATAAAGGACACATTATTCACATGTAATATCCAGAAAGGATTTTTACCCCTTGCATATTCATCTAACGTAAATTTTTATCCATCTTAGGCATATATATTTGTTTTTTTGTCAAAACTTTGTTGTATCGAATATTTTTCAAAAAAAAAAAAAAAACAAACAAACAATGAATTCTACTTTAACCTCTTTAGTTGAAATTTTGAAAAAACCAAGAAGTTCCGTCTAGAACTATACGAGCCTACTTTCCCGTATACACCACCTTCAAATTTATAATCTAGCTATATTTCTCTCTCTTTCTCGTTTAGCTTTAGTTCTTAAGTGCTTCAAATATACCTTTTTCAACGGTTAATACATATTTATTCACTCAAACTCATGTATTTTTTCACTATTTTACTTATTTTTTCATTCATTAGCTCATTTATTCACTCATTTCTTTTATATCATTTATTCACTCATTGTTTCCGCCATTCTTTCAGTTATTCATTTTATCATTCATTAAGGGGACTTGGCACCTTCTTTACAATTTTTTTAAATTTAAGAACTTTTACCTATTTCATTTGTATGATATGATGTGCTATTGTTCAACAAAATGATTTTCACATGAAAAATCAAAATTCAACTAACAGAAAATTTAAAAAATTAAATTTTTAAAAAATATTTCACAATTTTAAATTTCCTTCTTTTTCATTTCTTGACTTTTTTTTTACCGAATTTTTTAAAAGTACTTATTATAGTATGGTTTACAGTTTTAGGGATGGGTTTTGCTATTAATTAGTTTTTGAGAAAAAAGTTTTTAAAATTACATCGATGGTAGAACACAGGAAAAAAAAAGCGACTTTCGTTACATTGTCATTTTTTAATTTTTTTTTTTTTTTGAAAATATATAGCAAATTCCGTCCTTAATTTTATCAAGCACATCATATCGAGCACACACAAAAAATTTCAAGTTGCTATATGAATATATGTAGAAGTTTTAGCATTTTAAGTACTACAATATGGCGAAAACACACAAACCGAGAAAACGCAGTTTAAAGAATACAAAATCCTACTAAAACATCAGACATATTTGAGTTCTCTTACTTCTTAACTACATTTATATTGGTTGTATCGCTCCAAAACTTCGCTCAGACACACTTGAAGAGTCAAAACAAATTTTAAGCAAAAAATTGAAAAATCGTTATTTTCAGCCATTTTCTACACTTGAAAGGTACCAAGTCCCCTTAACATTTTACGATTAATTCAAAAAACTTCTTGACAATCCCGATCCAAAAGTTTGACAAGAAAATAAGCTCGTTAGTTCTGGTAAGCTCGTTAGTTCTGGTTGAACTTTCTAATTGTACATGTTCTACGATATAAGAGCTTTCCGATGAAGTTTGTTCCAAGCAAATCGGTCCATTAGATCAGGATTTATATAGGATTGAAATTTCCCCGAAGGCGCTATGTTAATTTTGTTGAACTGTTTAAAAATGAACAAAAATTGTTCAAATTAATATTTCACGCCAAGAGCTTCTTCCAGTAAGCTTATTCATTGGCACTTGGATCTGGTACCCAAACTTTACATAATTTGCTCCATTTCACCCATATGCGTTAATGTTAAAATTTTCTGAACTGTTCAAAATTGAGCGAAACATTGTTTAAATCAAAAAGTAAAATATGGAAATGAGATATCATCGCCGAGATCTTTTGAATGCAAAAAGAATTTTTTTTGATTCGGATAATTCATTCAAAAGTTATTAGGAGGGGACTGACAGACAGACCGACCGACACACTCCCCCCCCCCCCCCATCTCGAAACCCTACTTTCAAATTTTTTATTTTTCAATCTTTATTTAATTTATTTATTTTTGACTTTTCTTGATTTCTAACGATATTTGCACGATACATTTAGCCTTCTTTCACGCTTTATCATTTTTTAAAAATTTTTACTGGAAAGTAGGATAAAAACCTATTCCTCCAGCCCCTTAAACTCGCTCAAATCAATATAACTCACTCAAAATTTAAAGCTTTTTAATCATGAATAAAAGAGTTATGAGTTGTTGGGTTTAGCGGGCTCGATGCAAAACATTGAAAGTTTACGACAAAAAATAATTTCCAATTAAACGAATTTTGCTTGTACTAAATCTTCATACTATATCTATTTAAAATAAATAATAAGTGATGTTACTGCTCAATTTTTGACGCCTTTTTCTAACTTCTTCACTGTACTATATTATTGCCAATTTCTTTTTTGAAAAATTTAAACACATATCATACATAAAGATCTAAGGAGTAAACTAAAATAAATTCGATGAACAGTTATAGATGCTACGCCGGCCAAGGTAATTTCCGGTACATCGGACACCACATCTGAAAAGGTTAGGAATCACTGTTTGGTTGTATAAAGGAAAATGAATATGTAATTCTTAAACACTCCCACATTTTCCAGTATCTTTTTTTTTTTTTTTTTAATAATAAGACTGTAAGCGCTGTATTTAGATTTGCTGTCAACGAGTACTGCAAGTTTATACTTATTGTCATGCATCCTGACAAATGTTTTTAAACTTATTTTCTGGCTAAAATGGCTTCGTGGGTCGATTCACAATTATTTTATGTTACAATATTTGCAGTAGACGTTTCTGCCAAAAAACGTTTTTCTAAGACTGAATTCCACAGCCATGAAACTACATAGCATTACCACATGAGATTAAATTGACAAATTTAACAGATTCCAATTTTATATATATGGAACCTTTTTACAAACGGTCCTATTATATATTTCTAGCAAGTAATTCCTGATTAGCGAAACGTTGTCTGTGAAAACACATTATTCTCATTCCTATTACTCGTCTTGTAGTCGAAGAGGAAGTTTAACGAAACGCTCTATTCATTTGAAGACATATTGATTTTTAAAAAAAACATGGTAAGTTAGACATACATAAACTTAATTTCAATTCATTGGCTTTTCTGTAATGAAAAGACAGTTGTGTACTATCTTACATTTTTTTAGTCTAATCTAATAACATTTAGTTAAATCTTTCGACGTTTAATTGTTATTTGGGGAAGCTAAAAATTAACTAACTAATGAAACTTTAATGACAAAAGTGTAAATTTGACTAGTGTTTTTGAGTAATTATTAGTGACATTTAACATAATAGTACGCAGGAAAGGGTCATATTTTTTTTCCTTGAAGGTAAAAATAACCTCTTCATTATCATTGAAGGAAAAAAAACTGCTTATTTTTTTTAATGTCTTCATTTGCGTTGTTAAGTCTATTAAGAGCAGTAGTTAAAATAACGAATATATAGTTATTTCAGTAATACAACGACTCGTGACTAAATAGCCTATCATCTAAAACACGCAGTCTTTTGTTTCTCTAAATGTTTCATAAAATATTAACACACGTTGCAGGATTTAATGCAGGAGTTTTTAAAATAGAGCGTTGAAAAAGACTAATTATACTACAATGTGAACACACATTTTATGCTCTTTGCAGCAAATTTTATAATTTCCTGCAGTTAAACTTTGTTTTAGTTCCTTGCATCAGTCAAATATCATACGTAAATGCATTTTTTAAATTAATTAAATTATTTTATTTATTTTTTTTTAAATTATAAAAAAAGTTAATCTCGTTCCTTTTTCTCAATACATTTCCATGGTGTAATTGAGGCAGTGAGTAGCAAAGGGATGTAAGTGATTATAAAACGATCCTGAGTAAAACGCGTTTAAAGTTTGGATCTTATGGGAACTTAAACGTTTCTTTTTAAATCACATTGGGTTGGAGCACCTGTTACAGCTATTACTAAGATCTCATGCCTCAATATAAAATGGTACTTTCTCTATCATTTGCACTAGTTATCTCCAAATTTTCAAAAATGAATTAATTGTTTATTTTGTTTTTATCTAGTTACTTTTTCAGCTTCTACTGAGCAATTTCGAAGTTAATTTATAAGTAATGTTGTGACGCATGCATTTGGCAATGCCATTGGAGAATTTCAAGATTTGAATAATTGAAAGACACAGAAAAATGAAATGACTGAAAGTGATGAGAATAGTTATTTGCTTTATTTTCCAAAAGCAAAAGGAGGAAAATAAATTAAGTTTCCTTAACAAGACATACGGTAAACCGGACTGTTTTGGACACCTCAAATTTTAACTTAAAGAAATAGGTTAAAAAGTCCTAATTTTAGTTACAGATATACATGAAACTAATGTCTGAGGGTCCTCTAAGTCATTTATGACGTGTTTAAGAAACTAACCACAGGGAACCCATCTACAGGGTGCCAATAACTAGTTTTTCCACAATTTACCATATGTATTGCCATATGGTAAAAGGAATTGAAGTTTTGACTCAAAATAACTCTTGAGTCTATATAGGGATATATAAAGATGAGCTATAGGAAGTTCAATAGGATTCCTTCATAAAAAGTTTTTTTTTTCTTTTAATTTACCACAGACATGTAATCTTAAATGTGTAATAACTGTCCGGTTTACCCTACAACATAAGTTTTTTATTGTATAATTTTTTATTTCATTTTAGTTACTTTTTCCTGATTTTGTAACTTAGACTTTCATCAAATAGTTATTTTAATTTAAATATTTATTAATTAACAAAATAAAGGCATTCAATAATACTCAAAAGCTAATCTAATTATTTAGGCCCTTATTAGATTATAGTACTTGCTGCACTTTTTTTGAGAACAATGACTATTTTTGCTGGTGTTTCCCATTTTTTCTCTGTTTTTTTTTTTTTTTTTTCAGTTTTTGCCACAGTCGTGGCAAAAGTTGAGTATTTTAAAAATATTATCTGTTATTCACTGATTTGCACATGCTCAAAATTTAATTATTTCTATCGATTTGCTTTCTAACGAATTTAGTTTCCGTATCGTATTATTTTAGGATTGCTCTATTGCAAATATGTAGTGGAAATTTATTACTATTTTCACCTCTTGGAGGTATTTTATATTCATGTGTAATATATATATATGTGTGTGTGTGCGCGTATGTGTGAGTGCGTGTGTGTGTGTTTAATTATCACGAGAGGCTGCAAGGAGTACATTGTGAAATAGGAATTAACTAACTATATGACCAAATCTGAAAAATATTTACTCAAAAAAGAACATAGTTTTCTATAAAAATATATATTTGCTTCAAGTGATTTACTAAAATAAATGTTTAGATTACTAATAAATTTATGAAACATGTAACAAAATTTCAAACTCATACTTTCATTTTTCCACGAAAAGTCAATATTAAAAGATCTTAAGAATGAATAAGTATAAAAATTCCACATACACAGCATAAATCCTTAAATAAATAAACATTTTTTTAGAAACTCAGATACATGTATTAAAAGTGAGTTTAATTTACGAAATTGAACAGTAAATATGATCTTTCTGATAAGATTACAACTTCACTCGTATTGAAGCATTAAAAGTGTTACTATTTTAACATTGTAAGGATTAATTTTAGTTAAAATACATTTTGCTTTTTCTATGCCAATGCATACAACTTTAATTCTTAAAAACTATGTTGAATACTTTTAGTTGAATAGATATTTCGCTTTTTGAATACGAATCCATACAAATTTGATTCCTAAAAATTATTATTTTTAATTTTCTTTAAAAGTATATTTTGCTTTTTTTATGCGAATCCATACAAGTTTCATTCCTAAAAAATATATTGAACAATTTTAGTTAAAAATATATTTTCTTTTTCAATACGAACCTACACAACTTTGATACCTCAAAATTATAATGAATAATTTTAGTTAAAAATACATTTTTCATTTTCTATAGGAATCCATACAAATTTGATTCCTAAAAATTATAATAAATAATTTTATTTAAAAGGATGTTTTGCTTTTTCAATACGAATCCATACAAATTTGATTCCTAAAAAATACAATGAATAATTTCAGTTCAAGAAAAATTTGGCTTTTGAATACGAATCGATACAAATTTGATTCCTGAAAATTTTAATGAACTAGTCAACTCGTGCGGAATTCCGCACTAATTTAGGAGAAATGACATTGTGAAGAAGAATGGAAAAAAGAAACCGGATGTTGGTACAAAAGAAGACATTTAATTAAATACAACGGTACAAAAAGCTGTTACAAATTTCCCCCCCCACTAGTATTTAGATATTCAAAATAATAAAATAATCACAATAATAATGATAATTATTTTTAATATCAATATACATAGCATTAAAATACAATAACGAAACAGTTTCATTACTTAAAATATAGTTACGATTGGTTGGTTAGACTTTACACATTCATAACAGGAATGAATGTGTACCTAACAATTGAGTAAGTAAAACACACGAACGCAGCTAAAACTGTCAATTTTGTACACAATAAAAACAGAAGAGTTTCTTGTTTGTTTACTTGATAGCAGATGGCAACAGCTTACACAACACCAATTTGGAATCCATTAAAAGACCTTTTCTCAGATGATTTTTAACTCTCAAATTTAAGAGAAGTGGTACATTTTTAGACTGTGGGTCTATTTTTCGTCATTAGCCGGCTCGATAAGCTTTAAAATGAGGGGTAAATCATGGAATTTGATAAAGGAATAAGGAAGATCTCGAAGAGCGACAAAAAAAAAAAGGCTAGATAAATAATATATATAGATAATTTTAGTTAAAGATGTATATTGCCTTTTCTATACTAATCTACACACGTTTTCTACCTGAAAAGTATAACGAATAATTTCAGTGGAAAAGAAATTTTGCTTTTTCAATACGAATCCATACAATCCTTGATTCCTAAAAATTAAAATAAATAATTTTAGTTAAATAGACATTTTGCTTTTTCTGTACGAATCCATACAATTTTCATTTCGGAAAACTGTCTATAACAAAACCAGAAATCACACAATGAGGCATTTAAAAAAATGCAAAAGACTTAGATTTTTTTTCGTAACCTTGTCGTTAAATTATTCAATATCTACGTTTGTGTGGCTACACGAACGGGGCTTTATTAAGAAATGCATATTTGCTTTAATGAACTGAACCATGCTGCGAGATATAGTTACGAGACCATTGTTATTCAATGGTGAAAGTATATTGTATGAAAACAGTTCCCAAATGAAGGCGTTATTAAAAATCTCAAAACGAAAGTGTTATGCTTCGTGAAAAGTTTTATGACGTGCTGTTTTTAAAATTAAATGCCTCGATCTAGCTTTAAGATACTTTTTTCAGTTTTAAATTTAGTTTTTGATTTAAAAAATATGATATGACGTTATGTCAACTTACCGAAATACATAAATAACATCAATATCAAGAAATTATGTATTTTGAGTTGCATAAAAAAATGTATAAAATAATTATTTAACAGTCACATAATTTTGAAGCGAGCAGCAAAAAAAAGCTCCTATTTTTTATCCAAGAAAATAATTCATAGAAATAAAAAATATAAAACAGTTTGTGGTACTGTAATCTAGTATGTAAATTAAAAATAAGTACTTTTCCAGGAATGAGTTTTTCTTAACGTTTTGGTGCGCTATTTTTCAACAATCCAACCCGTGATTTTGACAGGAGCGAGAAAAGGGAGGTCAGAGAAAATGTATCCATAATGATACATTTTAGAACTTTTTTTTTGAAATCTGTTTCGGTATGATGTTAATCAATTTTCACATATTATTAGTCAATTTCAAGGCATGAGCGGAAGCTTTAAGTATGATTTGTTGTAAATGCTTGTACATGACATGTAGAAAGTAAAAAAATCTCAATTCCGCGATATTACACCAGATTTATCGAATATTATTTTTTTTATGAAAGCAGTATAATTTTATTTAATTTTTTTATTCAACATCTTTAATTTCTAGGTGAAGCTAAAACCTATATAGATAGTTTACTTTTACAATTCTTCGCAATATGAGTAAGAAAAGCCATTTTTCAGCAGTGACTTAACATTCATCAAATTTTGATTTTTTTTTTCATTCCATTTTTATTCATATTATTGTAATAGAGTCACAATGCAAGAGCTGAAGTGTGATTTTGTACCTAAAATACTACTCTTTCAGTAATTTCTATTGAAAATTTTACTATATCGGATTTTTTTATTAACAAATACCTTACCATAATTTCCGTCAAGACGATATATATATATATATTTGTGTGTGTGTGTGTGAATGTATTACAACCCCTCAGAGATACGCTCTCCATATCTAGCTCAAACTTTTTGCGAGGATTAATTTTAGTTATTAAGTTCCTATTACGTCAATCAGCGACCTGGAAAAAAAATGTAATATGACAAAATATAGTCAGTGCACATATTTGATTCAATTTTGATCAGTCACAACATGCAATACCTAACATGATATAAATAATCTAATAAAGTATTTACATTTAAATTTTATAATTAAATAATGGTAAAGAAATGTACTTATTTAATAAAAAAAAATAAAATCATTACTATCAATTGAAACTAAAACATGATTCTATTTTTTAATATTCACAAGTCTGTAATTACGATGTTAAAAGAATACTTTCAAGTTTCGATTTAACATACATTTTCTAATCCCATGCGAAAAAAACAAGAAAAATAAATTTCAACCAGCTATTTAGACTGTTGTTGATATGTTTCTTCTTAAGAAATTCCTTGGAAATTACATTTCCGACATTCTAACAATTTCAGAATTACGTTTGCATTGCTGCATACCATAAAAACCTATTTTAAAAAACGCATTCAATTTTCGGACAATTGGAAATTTCTATCCGTAAAGCGAAGTTGTTATTGACAACCGAAATCACATTTTGAAAAGCTTAATGGTAAAAGTATAGAATTGCTCCTTTAAACCGTATCTTTAGAAACGCTGTTTCGTGGTTGAAAGCTTAGATTTTATTAAGACTGTCGTGTTTGTTGCTTTAAATAATTCACTTATATAACAGTTTAAAATTATAAAGTATGTTTCCTGAGTTCTTACGCTGCTGTATTTTATAAGTATTTTTTATTGATTTACTTTTGATATGTATAATTAGTTTATTTTACATTAGTTAGGCATTTAATTTTGTGTGTGTGTTTAAGAGTGAGAGAGAGAAAGAGAGATATTCACGTCACCCTGAAGACAAAATATTGCTGATAGCTTGTTGCTTAGCGATTCCCAAATGACAGCAAAATCACACTATGCAGACAATAAATTCATTTGCGAAAATATTTTTTAAGTCTATATTATATTGATAAGTTTATAATCAGTTAATCTTTGAATTGTTCCTATTCTGTAGGTATTACTGCTATTAAAACTCGATAAACATTACGCATAACCGATCTGATTTGTTATGTTTTATTTTCTCCTCAGTTATTTTTCAATACATTACTGCAAAAAATGCATCAACTATTTGACACTATATTAGTGAACTTTTAATGCGTAAGGCTCTAAAGACACAGTTTGCTCCATCTTGATAATATATCGTATATCATAATATCATCTACAAGTTTTATTCAGTGGAGAATTTTTCATATTGAAGCTTCAAACTTGAGGTCAATGCTGCCAATTTTGCTCTAAAGCTAATACACAACAATTCTTTGAATTATTATAAAGATGCCAGTTTAAGCATGAATAACACTTTAGGGACCCCCTACCCCCTTTGTCACATTTCACGAACCCCCCTCCCACCTCATAGCGTGACATCATTTATGAATGATCCCTTATCACATGTTTACTGGCTACTTGAAATATTTCCCCCCTCCTACTTTCGAGGTAGATTCGAAGCGCTTTTGCGGAAGTCTTCATTTCTCATACTTTCATCTACAATCTATAATGTCTGTAAAATACTCAATTAATTTTTTAATATTTATAATCCAAAGAAGAACTATCAAGAACAAAATAGAAGAAAAAAAATTGTCTATTAAAGGAATGTCAAAGCAAAATGATACTAACCTTAAGGTGTCAGTATATTCCTTTCCAATCTTTCCAATATGCACACACACATCTATATATATATATATAGAGAGAGAGAGAGAGATCAAAGATAAGTCAGTCAAACTGTTTGTCCTGAACGTTGTTAAACAAAATGAAATAAAATTTGAAACTAACAATGCCTAATGTAATATAAAGTGAGATAAGTTCGGTGAGTAGGTTATTTTTATCTCTATCTTCCTCACAAGAGACGGAGCGCAGAAAAATACAATTTATACATAGTATGTACGACAAAAGCAATGAATTAAATAACTAACTGAGTGGCCAATCACTGTCACTGAAGAGATATTATCGCGAATCGAAATGTTTAAACAAAACATACTATTGTCAAAAAGGAAAAACTAAAATGACTATACGTTGTGTAAACGTTCGAGGCTCAACTTGAAAAATTTTATAAACTACGGTCGAATTTCAACAGCTGGTTGAACTTTAGTTTAAAGAATTACATTACTTCAATTGTATTAAATTTAGAAGTTTTAAATTCTCAAATTTGTTAACAGCTATTTGATTTGAAAACTGATTTGCTTTTGAGTAACCGTACTTCTAATTTGAGTTTTGATTGCCGATTTGAATTTTGGGTTAAATTTGGCATTCATCTGTTGAAAGGGTTTAAGTTTATGATCCCTTAAATTTCGAAGGTTTACTAAGCACAAATTGTTGCCTTGGCAGTGCAAATGTCAAGTTTTGTTCTTATTTTTTGGCGCTGCAGGGACATTCAAATACACTTGAGTCACATTTCACTCAAATTTTTTCAGTGCCCCCTTACTGTAATAAATTCAGTCGACATGTTTGGGGTATATACAGTTCTACAGTCATCCAGAGCAAGCAGCCTGGCAGAGGGCCAAGAAGAATCCATTCATGTTCAAGGGAGGAACTACTGGTAAAGTTGTGGCAACCTGTTGTTATGCATCACTATTATGCAACCTGCTCATTGTTATGCATCGTTAGCGAACTTCTTAAAGTTTTGTGGCATCAGTGCTTGTGGCGAGAAGAACAGTATAAATGCCAAGTGAAATGTTTTTTCACTGGCTCGCTCACTCTTTCTTTTTGCTGTTCAGCGGTCGTGTGCCCGCGGCTCATGTTTAAAAGTTTGTTTTGATTTACTTTGTTTAATTATGTCTTTATTGTTTATTAAATTTGTTGAGTTTTAAATTGCGTAATGTTTCTTATCAGCTTAAGTACCTCAGCAGTTAACTCTTAATTTTACCATATCCTAAAGTTAAATTTTGAGTAATGAATTTACGCCTTGCATTTACGCAGACGTTTTCAAATCTCTACACAATTGACTTACTATGCATTAGTAAAAGGTGAAACGTTTCAAGATTGTCTTAAGCGCACCAGCGATAAATGTGAACTGTGCAGATTAAAATTAGCATACCACTAAAAAGTAAAAAGTGCCCTTTGTGTTCGCGCTATAGTTTGCTTAGAATACTTGATTTCTTCCGAGCAAGTTTCATCTTATATGCCATTTTTTTAACATAAGTTGCTTTCAACAAACAGCGAAGCAAACATTCTGATCAGTCTGACAGCCAGCTTGCTCTGGATGACTAGAAACTGGACATACTCCAAACATTTCGACTGAATTTATTACAGTAAGGGCCACTCAAAAAGTTTGAGAGTGAAATGCGACTCAAGTGTATTTGGATGTCCCCTTTGCCGCGTACTAAATGAAGGCTAACAAAATTCCCTAAAACTCGTATGGATTCGTTCTTTTCTGCTATGCACAGAAGCGTCCAACTATCAAAAGTTACTGGTCCAACTGTAACTCTACATCAAAATTCTTTTATACAAACATGCTTGAACAAACTATGCAAACATGGCTTGAGCGTGTGTTTTGACCGTAAAAGCTACAAATCTAAATTCCCTTGTTCTACCTTAAGCAAATATTTGTCCTATTCTGCTTAACGTAATTACGTGCCAGGTTTTTGCTAAGTGTAAAAAGTATTGCTAATGTTAAAGAAAAAGATTTTACCGATATGATTTGATGTGATATTTCCAAATGAATTGTAAACGTTACTTCATTACTAGAAAGATAAATGAAAAGACTATTTTTCCGTTTGAAAAATGCTATTCTTCTTTAAGTCTAAAAGGAAAACTATTTAAAGAAAAGTATTTATGAAGCATATCAATTGTACATACCTCTCAAGCCTTATTTCACAACACTATAACCTTGTTAGATCTTGAAGGAATTCCCTCTTAATAATTCAATGAAAGAATAGAACTATGTGACGAATATTTTTTAACATTTCCTTTTGTTGCTAACAATTAACACTTATTGAGACATCGAAATTCCTTTAGAAGAAAAGATTAAATGGCTTCTCTGAAATAAATGTAAGTTTTCTTTTAAAAAAAATTAGCAACTTTCTGATTTCTTTTATTTGACATCGTGCATTGTTTTTTTATTTTCTGTTGAGCAATATATATACGGAATTTTTTCCAACTAACTAATATAGACTTATGAACTATATATTTATTGCGCGGACTAGGACGACGATGATTGTGTTCCATGTCAATGTTTATTTTATTTTGTGTAATGTGTTCGTCCGTGGTGTGAATAAATGGTGTGAGATAATGCCCTGTTTCAATTACCCCCTAGAACTTATGAAGCCCATATCTGTGTGTGTGTGTGTGTGTACGGTGAAATGATTCTCTCCGAAATGCAAGTTTAAAATTTCATACAGCAGCTTTCAATTTAATCTTATGAAAAGAGGATGTAATTATTTGTGCAACGTTCAGGCATTCAGGGTTACGCCTCAGCAATGAGTGCCATGGGAACAGCTGATTTCCATAATGATTGTACTTTAAGATATCCGCTGCATGTTATACCATTTATTTTCTTCAAAGGGAACCTTTTTAATACGACTAATGGATACGTAACCCTATGCGCTTCTTATATTCACGTTACTACTAAGAATATTCATTTTTATACCTACAGAATTAATAACTACATATTCCACAATATTGTTCCGAAATTTCGATAGAAATGCATAAATTACAATCATTAAAATAATCAATAAATGAGAAAATGGATGCAGTTGCAATTGAATGCCTTTATATCATAGGTGATAGATATACTCGTATGTGGAGTTTAGGTTTACTGAACTTTTCCTAAGAACTAAGTAACTGTTTTTAGCCTACTTTCCCGTAAAAGTAAATAATAATATAGCATGAAAGAAGGCTTTATGTATCGTAAAAATACCGTTTAAAATAAAGGAAAAATAAAAAGAAAAGTGAAGCAATAAAAAAAAATTGAAAAATAAAACATTTGAATGTAGGGTTTTCAGATGGTGAAAATGTGTGTCTGTTGGTCTGTTGCTCTTTCGGTCTGTCTGCCTCCCCCCCCCCCCCTATAACTTTTGAACGAATTGTCCGATTTGAAAAATTATGTTTGGATTCGAAAGATCTCGGGGATGACATTTCATTTTCATATTTTACTTTTTGATTTGAACAATGTTCCGTTCAAATTTGAACATTTCAAAAAATGTAACATTAGCGCCTATATGGGCAAAATAAAGCAAATTATGCAAACTCTGAGCACAAGATCCAAGTTCCTATGAGCAAGCTTATTGGAAGAAGCTCTCGGCGTGAAATATTTATTTGAACAATTTTTGCTCATTTCTGAACAGTTCAAAAAAAAAAAAGCATTAGCGACTACGGGGAAATTTCAATCCCATATAAATGCTGATCTAAACGACGGATTCGCTTCCAACAAACTTTATCGGAAAGATGTTACGATGTAGAACATGTACATATACGAAGTTCAACAAGAACTTAACAAGCCTATTTTCCTATAAAAGTTTTTGATTGAGATTTTTAAGGATATCTCTCAAGGAATAAATGAATGAGTAATGGAATGAATGAATAAATAAATGAGTGAATAAATATATGAATGAGTAAACGAATGGCTCAATAAATAAATTAATGAATGAATGAGTGAGTGAGTGAATGAACGAATAAATAAATGAGTGAATAAATGCATGAATGAGTAAATGGCTGAATAAATATATAAATGAGTAAATGAATAGCTCAATAAATGAATAAGTGAGTGAATGCGTATGTATTATCCATTGAAAAAGGTATATTTGAAGTAATTAAGAAGTCTAGCTAAATGACAAACAGATAGCTAGAGTATAAATTGGAATTTGGTGTATACGGGAACGTAGGTTCGTATAGTTCTAGACGGAACTTCTCCTAAAAAGTGTATATATATGTGGGATTTTCCCCACTAGTATCCACAATTAACTAGAACTATATACCGAACTATATCAAGAACGCCACTGTTACTTGGATGTACGCTGCACAGTCAGATGGAGCTACGCTACGATGACGGAAGGATGTTTTCTATCCTAACGATGATGTTCAATGTTTGCTTTATTTTTGTGTAGTGTCTTCTCGTGAATAAATCTTGTGTTTTTGAAGACGTCTTGTAACTTCATGGCCGCCCCCCCCCCCGCACCAAGGATACTGAGCCCATATATATGTGAGTACCAGTACTCGTAGTTCCCTACGCCAAAGCGTAAACCGATTATTTCAGCGGAGTAGACTGGATATCTCCCACAAACTCAGCCTGGGAATCGCGCACAGAAATAGACATCGCCTTTTATATAAGTAGAAAATGTATCGCCTTGTGCGCGTAAATTGCGTAAGACAGTAAACTTCAGAAGTAAAGACAAATTTGTCAGAAAAATTTAATTACCAAATGTCCAGATCGAAAAAATGAACCATTCTGTGTCTCTGAGTTGAAAGAAAAATAAATATAATACTCAACTTGAATTAGATACTGAACTTGCTAAATTTAAACAATTCAAGCTAAACCTGAACCTTGTTACTTGAAAATTCCCCCTTCTGTCAAATCATTATCGAATTTCTCTCGACTTGTTTCAGTGACATTTATTTTGTTCTTTTTTACCTTCTGCTAAACCCTATCTGCCATTTTCTTTAAATTCATGGCATCATGTTGTTACAAAAATTAAATAAAAAACTTGTACACACACGTAAACTGTTTTGTTTGTTGGGAATTCCTTCCCAACACAGCAGAACTGAGTGACAGCATTTATTATAGATGGGTTATATATATAAAGGTGGCGTTTTCGAAGGAAATAAGTGGTCATTCGCCAATTTTATCGTAACGGTGAGAGACAAAATTATAGGAAACATTAATATTTTCTCTATTCTAATACTTAACTTTGACGGAGTAAGTTCTCAGAAATAGAAATAAACTAGAAGTAGTAAAACTTTACTTGTAAATGAATAAAAGAAGTCCTTTGAAACACTAAGGTGACAAAGACAAAGTAAAAATCGAGAGGCTTTGTGGCTTCCTACTCATAGACATCCCTAATGAACATAATTCTGAGAGACAAAATTTTTTTATTGCTTGTTACATTTACGCAAGGATAAATAATTCAATTGATTCATTACTTATCACCACATATTTACCGACTGAATCAAGAAGGCAGAAAGTCGGAGCATTATTGCATGTGACAAACATACTTATTTCCAGTATTTTAATTTAAGTGAAACGAATTGTCAAATAAAATACCCATTTCAGAACTAGAACATTTCAAAGGATTTTGTCTTGCATAGGGAAACTAAATAATAAGTTTAACAATGATTAATAGCAATTTTCTGAGTGATAAGTTCTGATGTTTATATTTTACTGAACTCTTCGCTGAAAATCTCAAAAGATTGCACTATAAAACAATAAAGGATGATGTATAGTTTTACTACATTTTTGAGCAATATACTTGAGTGAGCACAAAACATTGTAAATTGAGCACTGTGCTTTGTTTCCAGAAACTTACACCATTTTTGTGCAACGTAGCACACTCTATTCTTATTTTTATTATTATGATTATTATTATTATTTCACATTGAAATGGCAGGGTAGACTCATAATTTACTTTCAAGCGTTTTTTTTTAAATTAACTACAGAAAAGACTCATTTTAACATCAGGATTCTTACCAATGAGCTTTGACGCATGAATAACAGCACCCCTGGCGGGGAAAAACATATCGATGAGGGTTTGCAAATTATTAACAATGGGAGAGATCCCCAAGAGCTGAAACTTCAACACATCTACTAGAAAATGTGTGTATTGAATACTTTTTGTTTTCTAATTACATCTAATGGTCCAAATGCTAATAGCTAGCAACGTTCTGGAGAAGGAAATTTACTATGGTTCATTTTTTTACTAAACTATTTCCTCCAAGGCTCTTAGTTAAAATAATGTTCGCCTGGTTAAGCTACTGTTTGTAAAAATACCAGCAGGAGATTGTGTTTGCGCACACGGTTTGTCACAAAATTGGTGGTTAACTATTGCCATAACTAAACTGCTTCGTTGCTAGGTTTTTATAGCCATCCAGATAAATGAAAATCCGAATGCCTCATTAACTGAACTTAAAACTTAAGGTTGAAAATTTGTATTTTTACTCATGTTTAAAAAATCCATTTTCTTCATTTGCAGCACAAAAGCAGTACATAAACTTATAAGAAGAAAAGGATGTTTTATTTCCAAAATTATCATTTAATTTGTAACGTAATTAAACGCTGTCCTTTATGAAATTATCTGCGTATTTCGGGAGTTTAAAAACGAAGTAGTGTTTCCTCAACGTTGTAAAGAGTTACATGTATCTTCCGGCAAAGGTTATTAGAATCCACGTTAATGGTAAACATTTCCAAGCTTAGAAGCAGAGATAGCTTTTAAATGAAAGTGTTAAATAATCTTTCTATGAGGTGCTTCTCTAAAGCATTTGAAAATAATTTCAATCATAAATAAAATTTTAAAGTATGTTGAGAAATCTTTTGTGATAAAAGTAGTTTCTTACATTACACTTCGGACAGTAAACTAGAATTTTTTCAAGAAGTATACGAGATCAACGTCCGGTATGACTATATTAGTTTTATTATTTTTAAAGATCGCAAGTATTCTCCTTCATACCCTTTAGCGATCATCTACTAAAACGGTCATTTTAAGACAAAATGTGAATTTAATATGTGAAATAAAATGTATAAGTTGCAGTCAGCATTTTATCAAACTCACGTTCACAATTTGTTAATGTAACATTTAGTGGTTTCTCAATATGAATATTTTCTATTCGTACAAAATTAGTAATATGCAATGGTAGTACACTATACTACGAAAATATGTATTTAAGATTTTTTTTTTAAATCACAACAAAAGTAACCGTAAGATGCATTACAGCACTGAATAAAAAATACATAAAATAAATACTACTTTACTGCAAATATTTTTACTCCCAACAATGAAGACTATCGATTGTGAGTTATAAATTGTAGATAATTTTAGAAAAGGTTCGATCACATCATTACATTAAAATAAATGATTCAAAAAATAAGGTAAAAAGTTGATAATTAATCATTCGTATTTGCATACAAAAAAATCAGGCTTTTTATTTATCAAGAAATTAAACATGTTTTAATTCCTTAACGCATTGCCCGTGTCTGACACGACGAAAATTACCGGAAAATTTGCACATGCAAGTGTTTCACACGGATGATCTTCTATCTCGCGTTATTTTATTTCTAATGCCCCTCTGAGATCCGTTTGCACTTTGTTTGTATACTAAATTTTTATATAACTTTTAACCCACCCCACATTCTAGTCACCCATACAACTGAAATTTCAAAAAAAGAATTTATACTATGCCTATATATTCATTTACTGTTAAAAGTAAACTATCATTTTTGAAAAGTTTTCCTGAAAAAAATATCGTGCTTCAAGGGGATAGGGGAGAGCGGGGCTATACCGTACACATAAGGGAGATTCGTCGATACATAGCAAAGGTTATATGAACAAAGTCAATATATAATTTGATTATTCGGCTACTGATCATACATAAACATTTGGGAACTATTCCACGTTTTACGTATAAAAATTGGTGATTAAAAAAAGGTTACCTTGTACGAAATAGCCCCGGGGGTCGGGGCTATACCGTACAGTTTAAAACTCATCTGTTTAGGTAAGTAATAATTGTAATGCAATAGATTACTGTACAAAAACTTTTTATTACTTATAAAGGTCGTAACTAAGAAATTGTGTATTACAATTGTAAAATTTTAGAACAAATTACAATCCAAAAATAAATCAGGTTAACTTTAATAAAAAAGTTCTATGGTTTCATTCAAACCAAAAAGAGAGCAGAAAAAAGGTCACACGTTAAGGGTTGTACATAAATCACAAATGTAATTGTCTGCAGACTCCGCAGCACTGCAAGCTGAATGGATCCACCCTGAACATGAGCAGCACCTGTACCACAGCTCTTTGTCCTTGCCGAAATCACCGCACAAAACGCAAACATCCTTGGAGCCTGAAGCTTCTCTTGTGAATATTTTATCAAGAAATAACTTCATTGGGTCCACATCATCTAAATAATCGTCTTCGACAATGTCTTTCATATAAGGAAGTTCGTCCTCTGATGATGAATCATCAAATTTGATGTTTCTCTTGCTTTTAGATTTTGCAGATACTGTTGTTTTAGAAATTGTTTTCTTAGGTTTAGGATTCGCTTTGGTTTTACTTTTGAGGCCCATGTTCGCCTGTTTAAAATTTTTCTGCCCTACCTTTTCAGCTTGTATCGTTCCCTGCAGTTGTTGAATTTTTTCCTTCAGCTCTTTTACTTTAGCTGACTCTTCCAGTTGTGCTTTATTTGGGGGCTTTGTAAAAATTACTGAATGTTGTTGTCTAGAAGTTACTTTCTTGATTTTGGAATTGTTAGGGAGAAATATAAAACTTTAACATTTTTGGTAGGCCTACTTTCCTCGTAAGTTACAATCGATGTAGGTATGTTGCCATAGCAAACCATTTGGGGGTATGTCGTACAGATAGGGGCTAAACCGTACACTTCTGTACGATTTGGCCCCAATCTGTACCTCGTGGCAATATATCAAAATAACCTTAAATTCTATCACTTAACCAATCATCGCTAACAACAAAAAGAGAGCTTAAGAGAAATAGTTTATTATGATTTTACAGTTACTAGCATACAAGAAAAGATTCTTCACTTACCTTTTATTTAGTACTGGACGAAAATTAGAAGAAAAAGAGTAAAAACAGGTTTTTTTTACTGACACGCTGATACTCATACGCGTAGCGAAACGATATCTATACTATAAACTTGCGCGATCTACCGCTAGACTGCAACACTTGACGGGATCGTCTAGCTTGAAATCTAGGCCAAAAAAATGGGTGTACGGTTTAGCCTCGCTGTACGGTTTAGCCCCGCTCTCCCCTAAACATTTAAAACATTAGACAGATATTTCTGCATTGTTGAATCTCCGTTATTAGTTTTAATGGGCAAACAACAAAGACTATTTTACGTAATTATTTTTGTAAACCGTTATGGTATTTTTTCGATAAAACGTTCATCAAATGTAATAATTTTTGATTTTCTGAAAAAATCGCCAATCACTAACAAAAAAAAAAAAGGAAAAATGAGAAGATTTTTTTTTTTTTTGCGATCAGAAAGATTCCAAATATGTATGCTATTTAATAAATATTATCAAGCCTTCCATTTCTACAAAGCCTTAAGAAGAAACTTAAAAAAAAGTACATCAAAGGAAACAGGAAATAAAATCATGTGCGATTTTTTGTAACTAAACAGATAACTGTATAAGGTGAAATAAATTGAATTAGTTTTGGGCGAAAGCCAATCTACTTTTACATAAACCTTTTTTTTAAGCGCAATAATTTACTGCATTAAATTAAATGCAGAAGAAAACAAGTAGCAGATGTAAATATACATGCTATCACACTAACATTTCAAGAGAAGTAGCGACGAGGTTAGTATGAATTAATAAAAACTGTAATTAAAAATAAAGCAACACACTTAATAATATTGATCAATGCGACGCAAGTAAAGAAAAATATCCGTAATTTGCATCTTCGAAAAAATTGAGATTTTTCTAGTAGTAAAGCTTTGGGGACGCTTTTCCTGCTCCATATGAAGATATTTACTTTAAGCCTGTATACAAATCCTCAGCTTTTGAAAAGGAGCCATATTTTTTCTTCTGAATCTTTTTTTAAAAATCAAGATTTTCCTTCTAACAAGCAGATCTGCATTGTATGTGTAAACGGCCGTAAAAAGGATCAGTTTCTCGAATTTAAAATGCATTCTGTCTTTGTGAGATTATTTTATTGTAATCAGACTCTTCTTTAAGTTGGCCGTGTTTTTGAGCTTTTTTAAACTTAAAAGGTGTAAGAAAAAACATCCTGACATCTTAAACAGAACTCGAGGGCGTTGAATGGAATGGAATTATAATAAATCTTATTCTGTTTAGTGCTTAGTTATTTCAGATAAGATTTCTGTGCATGCTTTGCTATAATCAGCCTGAACAAACATTCTTCTTTTCTCTAGGATTTGAAAAATATTACATCCGTCATATTTCTAAGATTAGGAATTTGTATTTCCTCGAGCCCCGTCTGCTAGCAGTTCGGTTTCAGATTATTTTCATTTTAAAAATATGACTACTTTGCTCGCACTATTTAATACATGACTTTAAAACTACAGAGTGGTTATAATTAGGAATGTAAAGAATAGTGATCTGATCATAGCCGAATACCGAATATTCGGCCATTCCTTCCAGGACGATGTCGAATATTCGGCCATTTCTTTCAGGACGATGTCGAATATTCGGCCATTTCTTCCAGGACGAAGCCAAATACTCAGCCAATGTCTTAAGCCAAATGTCAAATATTCAGCCATTTCTTCCTGAACGAAGCCAAATACTCAACCAATGTCTTAAGCCGAATCTCGAATATTCGGCCATTTCAGCCAGGGCAAAGCCGAATACTCAGCCAATGTCTTAGGCCGAATGTCGAATATTTGGCTGCCGAATATTAAAATTTCTAGAAAATCGTTGTGATAGAAAACATTTGTCAAATTTAAAAGTATTCACGAAGTCAAACACTAGTTCCACGCATTAATCAATAAATTAGTGGTGTTTGTTAAGAATCTATCATATATAAAAATCCTAGATTATAGGGACATTTTTTGTAGCATCTTCATATGAAAATATTTTTCGGAATTTGGTTCGTTTCAAAGAAGAAATTCATATAGTACATTAAATAATCCCCATTATAGAAACATTCCCCCCCCCCCCACCCACCCAGGGGGAATGTTCTAATATGGGAATATTGATGCATGTGGTGGTAAATATGCTTCCTAGCGTCTTTGGAAGATTCTACCAATCAGAAAGTGTAAAATACCTTACTATAAGCATCTATAACTTGATGAATTATGTAGGAAGCATACTTCCCACCCCCTTAGAAATGGTTAAAATATTGTAAAAGTATTTGCTCTGTATTATAAAGTCAAGCTGCTGTTGGGAAATCATTTAAAGCATTTTGCAAAAGATAAACTTTTCCCGAGAAAGGACATATTTCTGTTTTTAATAACTTTGTGGGGAAAACCTTTTAAACGAAATTTAGAATGACTAGCTGATCTCCCGCAGAACATCTGCTGGTTATCACTTAAACAATCAAACTGCGGATTTAACAACTGATCCCCTTCTTGTCTTCGATTTTCTAACTGTCAACAACTTATTGGAGTTGATCTGACTAATGTCAGATCATGAGGATAAGCAACAACAACAACAATCAAACTAAACATGAGAATGATCGTTTGTTATAAACAAACTAATATGTTGCCCCTCTAAAGAATTGGAAATAAAAACCATTTTAGATTTGTAAGAAACACTGTGAAATTCGAAAGGCTTAAGAAAATATTGGTAGATGTAAACAATGATCGGTCTATATAAACCAAGGCTGAACTTGATCGTAAACGCTACCGAAACAGTTAACTGGATTAATTGGGTCAAGTGCAGTCTTGATATTAACAAACAAAGGTGTTATCGCTCCGAAGAATCGGAAATTTAAAATCGAGTTATGAAAGGAAATACTTTTGAAGAAATATTTTTAAAAAATGTTAAAGTCCCCTTAAGTTATGATAAATACCTCTATTTGTTACTCTTCTATGCTAATCATTAAACAAATTTTTAAGAATCGTTTTACCATAGTTTGTTGCATGATGTCAGTATCGTATCGTACCGCAAAATTTAATCGTAACTGGTCCACGTTAAGTGATATATATATATGTAGATTTTTACACAGCAGTCATTAATTGTATCGTGCAAAAATGTACTTTCTATTTTATGTATTTAAACAACAGTTTAGAAAATAATGGTAATTTAACACTGGATCGAGAGATCCACGAAACGTATTGCTGAAGTCGATGTAAGTAAGAGGTTTTTTTTTTTATAAGTGCCAAAGATTCTCCAATTTCATCTTGTATCCTACTGTAATCAAAGAATCACAGGAAGAGGAAAATTGAATAAATAAAAAGGCTCAATGATCAACCCATAAAAACTTCCTCTGAATCCAACTAGATATTACTGGAGAGTTCAAGCTGTCATGGCAACAAAGCAAGTAATAATATTTCAAAACTTACAAAAAAGTCATTGCTTGTAAAACCACTACAAATAGCAAAACACTCTTTCCAATGGTAAAATAATAACAATAAAATACCGTGTAAAAATGTTTTGAGTTAGTTTTATTTTTAAAAAAACTAAAAAAAAAAAAAAATCGTCATGATTCGAGTATTTAAAAAAAAAAAAAAAACTGTGTGCAAAATTTGAAGATAATTTATGCAGTGATAGTGGTCGAAAACCGCGTAACAAACTTCCTTGACAAATTAAGTTAAATAAAACCGTATAAAAAACAACTTTTGAAGTAGTTGAAGGTTTGTAGATGTATTATATGATGTATTTTAAAAAAGTACTGTTAGCGAGTTTTACGCGTTGGAAATAGACCATCTTCTGGTTTATACTTTACGGTTTATCTTCATTAGAAACAAGATTACAATTACATATTTTTTGTAGACGCGAATTTTTATGGGAATTATAAATATAGTGTAGTTGAACCCGGTCATCAATAAATGTCGCTAAAATCATAAACTTAGACGATCACTTTGTCATAAGCTGTGTCAAAAGTACCTCTCACAGTACTAATTAAATCCGCACGATGCGTTAATCCATGATATTGATTGTTGTAATAAATGTTTGCGTTAAATCCATCCAAATTTTAAATTATAGATAAAATACTGCTCTAAATACACAGAGAAATCTAGAGACTCAATTGATGCAAAGTGCAAGCAGCAAACCCTGATCAAAAACTTTCTCTATTTCCAAATTAAATATTCATGAGGTGGAAAAGAATTGAAAACCTTCTTTGGAGCAGAATCTTTTACGATAAAAATCGCTTGTCGCTTTTCTTACATACAATGTAGACCTAAATCGAGCAAGGGTACTTAAACATGCTCGTTTAATCAATAAGCTTTCCTTTGAAGATATAATTTTGTAAGTAGCACGCACATTAGAATCGCAGTTTAAAGTTTAAAGTTGTAATATGTGATGAATTTTAAGAGAAATCATTTTGAACACATTCGAAATGTTTTTCATCATTTTATTATGATTTTTACTCTAAAAAAGCTAGATTACTATTGCCTTAGTTTTGGAACTTAGTAAACGTAACATTTAAATAAATCGACGTCGATTCCGGTATTTTAATAGCTGCAATAAATTCAATGCTTGTAAAAGCACTATAAACAGCAATTGACTCATTCCAATAGTAAAACAACAACAAAAATAAACAAATAAATAAATAAATAAAACCTCTTAAATAGTTGAAGGTTGGTAGATGTAAAATATTATGAATTTAAATAAAAGTACTGCTAGCGATGTTTACTCATTGGAAATATACCATCCTTTGCTTAATATTTCTCTATGATTTATTTTCATTTAAAACAACTAGAATACTGCGATATTATTTTTTGTGGATGGTGTATTTTTCATTATAAATGTATTGTATATGATATCCATTAAACTTACATTTAAATAAATTGACTTCGGTAACAGTATTTCAATAGTTACAATCAACTCAAGGCTTGTAAAACCACTATATACAGCAAAATGCTCTTCCAATAGTAAAAGTAAAATTTAAACAAGACTTAGATTTCGCAATAACGAATAGTAATTTATTTACAAATAACTGATTATTCCTTAACCCCTTAACGGTCGCATAAATTTCACAAAAACCAAAACAAAGTGTCAATTTGTTTTCCATCAAAACATTTTTAAAATGTTTAAGCTCTAATTATACTATAAATATTTTGATACTAGTATGTAAGACAATAAAGAAATAAGTTTTCGGGATTAAGGAGATGGTTTTTTTAAATGTTTTGGTACGCTACTTTGGAACATTACAGCCCGTGATTTTAACGGGAGCGAGAGGTAAGGGGTTAATATGATTTTTGTGTTATATATTCGAACCCCCTCCTCCCCCCCCCCTGATATGAACATTGCCATACCATTTAATTCTACAACAAGTAGCAATTTCACTCATGTTTACAGTTCCAATAGATATGTACCAAAGTTATTAATGACATCAACGCGTTACGAAACATCAAAAACACCTTTTCATGACATTATACTCCGGTGTTGTCTGAAATTACACATAGACATATTAATATTAAATATTAAATATAAAATGAAGGGAGCATTTCAGAATAATATCTCCCGCTTTGGTATCTTCGTGAGAAAACTTTTAAATGGCTTATGGTATATGAAAGACTTATGCCTGAAATAAATGCTTATATTGTGCTACTGTCTATCCGTTTCTAATGAATGGAAGTTGTTTACACAAAGAACTAGCTACGCCAAAAAATACTGAATTTAGGACAGCTTTGGTGGCCAGAGTGTTTTACCTTAAACTGAGATAAAGAAAAATGCTCTTTTACTGTGTTATTAGTGCATATAACCCAGCATACTTCAATTCGTAAAAGTATGTTTGGTAAATGAACTTGATACGAAGAAAAACCGCAAAACTAGAAATTGATTAATTATCATCCGTGCAAGGTGAATTAATTTCCCTGAATCAAAGAATCTCCCAGGTACGCTTCTGAACAAATAACTACTAATTGTCGTTTGAATCATTGTGTAATGTTTATGTGTAAATAAAAGGCAAACACATTCCTTTTTTTTTTAACTCTTCGAAATCTATTTCGCGTAAAATACATTGTTTGACATATCTATGCGCTGTAACAAGTGCTTTTTAAACATCCTTTGATCAACATCTTTATCATTTGAATCATTCCTTTTATTCTTTTCAAATTTCATGACATTCTTGTGTTTTTATTGAAAGAGGTCAAAAAATGTTTACGAAATAAACTTCTTACGTAAAGAACATTTTTTTTTCGAAGTTAATGAATATGTTTCATACTATGTATAAAAACTTCTGCGCTTTCTCAAAAGCGTTGCACTAGAGAACATGTACCATATTCAAAACAGCACAAGCATTTATAAGCCAAATGATCAAAAATACTTTGTGCTAAAATATAAGTACAAGGAAAAAACAACTTTAATGAAGCACAAATTCTTTTAATTCAATTGATTTGAAACAATTTGTGCGTCCAGCACAATCATTTGTTCCCCTTCCACTTCCCCTTCCAACTTGCTTATAATAAATAGTTATTCAAGAACCTGTGATAGAACCTCATAACTTCACAAGTCGAGCCCAAAAGCTATATTTTGATTTATAAGCCCGGTATTAGTAATGTAATTAAAACTAGTTGCAGTGCGTGGAAATTATGTACCAAGTTAACGCTATTTCAGACCCACATTTATATGTTTTAGCATTACGAATGACTCATTTCGTTGTACACATTTCTTTAATAATTAAGATATTTAATCAATGATTTCAATTTTTTTTCGTGATACAATAAGAACTATCTTTAGCTAAAGAATATATTACTTATTATGATTTCTTATACGCGATGAAATATATAGATAAATCGGAATTTGCATTAAAAACAATTGAGAAGTAAATATAAAACTTATTTTGTGCGGAACAAATTTCAAGAATTACTGCAAAATGTACGTCTTGCAACGTTGGTCTTATTAAATATTTCCGCAAATAGTTTCTGAAAAGAGTTCCACATTTATAACTGAATAGCTACAAAATTGAAAAACGCGTCATTTCGAGGAAGCACGTCATATTGTATTACTTACTCTTTTGTGTTGTAGTAAGTATAGTGCTAGTAAGTGCAGTGCAAGTTTAAATTTTAAAGGGATCAATTTTAAAGGTTCGCCATACCATAATTAATTACCGAGCATAAATTCCGTGGTGGAACAATTAAGTCCATAACCAATATAATACGAATTAAAGCAGCTAACCAAGGAATTTCTAGCTATAATCTACAGCTTGTGAATCCATCACTGCCCTTTCCTTCAAAGGCTGTTGTAATGTTTTCATTACATTGCTGTAATGTTTTCATTACATTGTTGTAATGTTTACATCATACTCATTACACTGACAAGAGGTAGTAGTAATAAGTATAATACACCTGTGATGCAAAATATTAGCGATATTTATTTAATGGGAATCGGGGGATCACTTTTTAATGGTACAGCTTTTACTTGTAACACATACAGATAAATGCACACGCATGTATATAGTATTCAGTATTTCTTGGAGGGGGTGGTTAAATGATTGAAGGACCTCCTAATCCCTCTCTTCAATGCTCTTAGATGCTTAATCTTGCTGAAGTATATTTGGCCAACAGATTCATAACATATATATACAAGCAATTGCAAAGCAAAGGATAATTATAAAAAGCTTACCTCTATACATTCCTTCGAACTCTGTGGAACTGTTACCCAGTCGCATTGGAATGCTTACTGCTTTTCTTGATTGTTGTGTAAACTGTAGTCAGGCTGATACCCCACACATCTCCTACGACAATCTGAAAAAATCCATACGCGAAAGAAAAAAGTCAACAACAACTGCTCCATCAAGTGTCAAAACTCTAGTCGGGTTCATGAAAAATCAAAATTCAAATTAATTTTAAAATTCCGAAGCGTTATATTTTTGTGAGGCGGAACCGCGACTGCAACTCGCTATCAGGCAAATAAAAGAAATGTTCTATCATTTTAATTATATTTTTTTCTTGAATTGTCTATGCACTCCCAAGAACTCAACAAGCACCAACTTTGTCATCACCCTCTCCGCCATTGCTTCGAATGATTACAAGTAATGCGCATGCTTAGAAACGTTTAACTTTCTCTAGAGCTTGATTGAGTTGTGCGTCTATAAATGGTATTGAACCTTTCTTTATAACGACCGATTTCTGGTTACATACATTTTCGAGTTATTTGCTTTCTTGTTTACAAACCTCAAAATTTCGTCGATTATGACTGATAGTACAAGACAATACGATAGCATATTTCAAAACAAAGAAGAAAATTACAAGAATGCACCCAGGGCACAGAACGAGAACCGAACCCATCGCATCTTCACTGTGCGCAGCCAGGCACCGGAATTAGTCGCTTAGATCGCCCAGACACTGGGGACCCATATTAAAAACCTGTTTGTGCATTAATTTGATGGTAAATAGGAAATTTGAACCAGTTTCACGATTAATCGTGAGATTAGACTTGACGTTGAACACGGCAGTAAGTCGTATACCCACACAAGTAAACGCAGTGCTTCGAGTCAGCCAACGTGCTAAAATTTTGTAAAATTATGTGACATAAACGTTGAAAATTTTAAGGAGTAATAAAAAGAAAATTTTATCGCTATTGCCTTTCCGACTTTTTCTTTTCTTCTTGTTTAAGGAATGTACTTAAATAAGAAGAAAAGTACTAATATAGCATTTCTTTAGGTATTTTTTTATTAATTAATTTTATTCCCTATTAATTGTTGAGGTTTTCTTTATTATTTGAGTACCTTAATTTATTTTTAACTACCTGAAATCATTACCAACTTTTGGAATAATACGCACCTTTCAAATTTTTTTCGGGGAAGGTAGGAGAGAATAAAATATTCAGTATGGTTTCTTGAGCCCATTTCAATCATATCATTTTTTTTCTTTAAACTATATATTTTTATATTTAAATTAGTAATATAGTTATTCATGTGATAGATTAAAAAATAAATCCTGCTACGAACGTCTGCTGTTTATAGTATATAAATTCAATTTGCAAAAAACTTGTACTTACTGTATTCATAGAATTTTTCGCTTTCATAAAAACATTTCAAAATAATATAAAATTAGTATCACACATTTCACTGCTCCCCGTTATAAATTGCTTTGTTTTGCTTAATATTATATAAAATATATTTTACTTAAACGCTTCTACTGTAATTTCACAGCAACTATTTATCTCAAAATTTCTTCCTATCAGCAATAATAAAAAATACGATTCTACGCCAGCCGGAAATCAAGACAGTACAGAAATGGAAGGGACATTCCAACTAGCAATGATTATCATTAGCAATGATTGCGGTTTAGGTGCGATGAAAATGAAGTTCCAATATATTTCTATATTCTCCTCCAGGGATATTCCAACGGCAGAACTAATGCTTATTTCTTGGCTCTAAATCCTTTATGGCGTTATATATATCTGATTGCATCTATTGCTATTAAAGCAGCTGATAAAACCATCCACTTGTATTTTGAGAACTGCTTTATAAAATGTGACTTAAAAAATAATATAATGAAATATTATGATGGTGTGATATATTGTAAAATAGAGCAAAATAGTCCAAACACCCGATAACTTATTGAAAAATCAACTTCAGGTGAAATAGTTAATATTCGCTTTTCAATATTTTATTGTTGCGCTGAAAAGTTTGAAGATACTAAATGATTTTAAGAATTGTTTAGGGGTGATTCATAGAAGATGTCCCGCTTCGAGGGGGAAGGGGTTCGAGAAATTGTGAGTTTGTGGCAAGAGGAGGGGAGGGGCTTGCGAGAAGTGTGACATTACACCATTTTGGTTTCGTTAAAATCTTTTAAAATCAGAAAATTAAATTTAATTTAAAAGTTTTATTTATTTTATTACTTGATTTTAAAGTTTCATTAAAGATTTTGTATCGTAAACGCCGATGCTGAGTAAGGTTTGAATTCACTTATTGTTTTAGTAATAAGATTAAAAGGAAATTTTCTTAGGAATTATCAGTTTTGCGATAAATTTGCGTGGGTCAATTTTGCAGAAGTCGAACAATTAATGTATTTTACTGCTCTATACTAATTATCTTTTGTGTTGAAAAACTTAACCTCATGAACTAGCAGTTTGGTTTCTTTAAAATCTTTTAAAATCAGCAAATCATATTTATTTTAGAAGTTTTATTTATTTTTATTACTTGATTTTAAAGTTTCATTAATGATTTTGTATCGTTAACACCGATGCTGAGTAAGGTTTAAATTTCCTTATTGTCTAAGTAATAAGATTGAAAGGAAATTTTCTTAGGCATTACCAGTTTTGCGATAAAATTGCGTGGGTCAATTTTGAAGAAGTCGAACAATTAATGTATTTTACTGCTCTGTCTATACTAATTATAGTTTGTGTTGAAAAACCTAACGTCATTTTATACAAATTAAGCACATATGTAATCATTATTATTATTATACTCACAAATGTCATTAAAATTCAAAAATAAAATTAGAAACGGTATCTATAACGCAGTGCTTTGTTTCTGAGTTGCAAGTACATAAGCACTCTCAAATACGCATGCTCAAATCTCACGAAACTTTCGTCGTATTTGACGAAATGCCTTCGTGAAAAATGCTCCGAGTAAACCTTTCGCCAAATTGGCGAAATTTGGGCTGTAACTTTTTAAAGTCACGTGATCACACGAGGAAAGAATCGTTGTAAATGACGATATTTTCTTGATGATCGAAGAATCGTGAAATTGAGAGCTCCATTGCTGAGAGTGTTCTTATGTAATTACGCGTGATATGTGACAAGAGGATAGGAGCATTATAAAGTGTGACATTTTGTGACAAAAAGGGGGAGGGGAGTCAAATATAATGAAAAAAAGTGTGCTCTATAATAAAATATTTTACAAATTTTATAACAGTTTAAACAAGAAAAAAATCTTGAAATAATAACTAGATTTTAATTATTATTCCTTTCTCTTTGTCATTACCATAAATTTGAGGACACGCATTATCTAATGACTAATATTCAAAATATTTTATTGAAATTGCTGTCTTAGTTGCCTAACTGAAGAAACAATAATCTCCCGCTGGTAAAATTGGACTCAAAAGACATAATAATGTATAAATTTCCAGCACATAAAATTTATCAAACTTAGGGGAGAAACAGGATATTTTGTAAGAGTAATTAAAGTGAAATGTTAATTTTTTGTCAATACACTACACTATCCAATATTCACTTGCCTATTAATGACTGTTTTCGAAAAATTACTAAAAAAATAGAACATTCACTCAATTTCGATATGCCAACATGGGTCGGACTGATTAATGGGGTAATTCTTGATGTTTAACGATTGAAACTCACGAAAGGAGTCATTTGATTAGAAAATGTCAAAGTTCATTTAACTTATTAACATGGTTCCTTAGCATATTGTTGTTGAAGTTATGAGTTCCAGTAAGTAGAAAATACAAACAAGTTAGAAGAATCAAACACACATGCGCGCGCGCATATATATATATATATATATCTATATATATATATTAATATATATATATGTATATTTATATATATATACATACACAGGTAGATGAAGTGATAATATTCAAAAAAGTTAAATAATGCAATATTTTCAAATTACACACATGGTAACACAAAAGTTTGAAATTTCGTCTATCAAATAAAAGTTTAAATTAAATCCAATAAAAAATAACAGTATAATTAGGAATTTCCTTATTACTTTCGTTTCCTTTAAATTTGATGAAAGAAATAATTCCTTGACCACTGTTTTTGAAGAGCTGTAGTATTAGTACGTTGTAAAATATAAGTTACACAATAAGCGTTTATAAAGGAAATGCGTAAACATTATCGTCTGGACAGATATGCAAATACTGTCGTTGATGTGTCTAATATAGTGTTTTTTCTTGCACCGGCATTGACGTCATACTTTGTTTTTCGTATTTTTCTCGTAAACTATGGATCGTACAGGAACGCTTCCTTGGGCAGTTTGTATGTACTCCCAACGCGGAATCTAGCTGTGCAGAGTTTATGTGGTCGTTTTTGGACGCCCTGTATAGCGATGCTACGTATTGTAGCTTTTAACATAGAGAGGTGAAGCAGTCAAATACCACAAAACTAATGTGCCGTCTGTCGGAAATGAGAAGATTAAAAAACTTGCTGAGTAAATGCGAAGTGAATTTGGGCCGAAGAAGCCATGGATGTTTTGTTATTGATTTAACTTCCCATAGGTGAAATTCCCTGAAAGTTCGAATTCTTTAGATTGTTGATTAAAAATAATGGTGAAGTAAAATACAAAATTAGGGTGGTTCAAAAAGGTCAATGTGAACTGTTTGGTCAAACAGTCACAGTAGAGATTTCAAGAAAAAAAAAAAAAAGTCTTCACAGAAGTTTTGTATCGTGAAATTCATTTTCAAACCATTTTAACACATTGTTTGCGGGACACGTACTAGTACGTTTTCTGACGATTGATATTTGAGCGCAGGACACGTACTAGTACGGGTTATTGTAACAGCATGGTTTCTTTGTATCGCTTTTAGAGAAAGAAGTAGTAGGCTGGTAAACAAATTTTTTGCTATGCTTTGTACAAAATGAAATGGAACAGAGCATGTCAAAACACCTTTGCAGTGATATACAAAATCACAGCAGACCCCCATAGCGCTAATTAGTTTTATGATTGCTATTTTCATTTTTTTTATAATGTAAGAATGATTGTAAATAATATAGATCGAGAAAATTAAAACTATATATTTCTATTTGATTTTTAATATTTACGATACTATTATAAATTTATTCACTAAAAATTTTATTATTTGTTTACAACAATCATGATTGAAATATATTATTATATATGTCAATATAAAATACGAAAAATTTAGGTTAAAAATTAAATAATTTATTGAGATTTAACTGAATAACTAAATTTACTCGCAAAACCCCCCTGTTTGGCACAATTCCGCCGCGAAATGTACCCGCACACATTGTGTTAAGACTAATGGACAACACTAATTTTGTTAATCGGCCTTGTTTTTCTAGTTTCAATAAAATATACGTATATAATGATTGTAAATTACATATTCTTTAATTCATTTTTCATGTTTTTAATTTATCTGACCATATAATTTGGAAAATATATAGAAAAGTTAAATGTGCAACCTTGTCGAAGCCTAGACAGTATAGCAATAAAAAGAAACCAAAGAAATTTCAATTTTTTTTTCTTAAAATTCGGCTTAGCCAAGCCATACTGAATGTTTCCTATTATAAGTATTTTTCAAATAGTTTGAAAATTAATCCATGGTGACATATTTGTAAACTTTTGCAAGTAATACAACACAATTCAAAAAAGAAAATTTTGTTCAATGATTATAAAGGAATACGCTTTGACAAAAAACTTTAATAACGCTAAACATTTAATGAATAACCGTTGAATTTCTGTCACTGGGTGACCACTAGTTTTCACCATTTTTACTTTCTAAATAATTAATAACTTATTTTTAGCTTTCATCCCCTTATTGGTTTTTGTTGTTTCTAAGCGAAGGAGAAAAGGGCCCTAATTACCCACGAAACATTTTAAAACTACAAAATATGCGCACAATTTTGGCTTCTTAACCTCGCTCTATTTTTAGCTATAAAATAATGATGTAAAAGGTTTTTCAAGAAATTCTCGTTCAGTTCTTTCTGCCTCTGACTGAAGTATTATTTTTCTTTTAGAGTCAATGATTTGTAACGTTACTCAGATCAAACTATGAGTCAATCATAAGATAGAAGTTTCCAAGTAAAGATTATTTTAATTAAAAGATAAAATGGTGTAGTTGTGTGATTTAGATAACGATGTTTTCAAATGTTTGCAAAAGAATAAACGTGAGTAACAGAAAACTAAATAACACACAACTTTCCCCTTCTGAAAAAGAATTAAGATATTGTACCCATGACGAAGTATTTTATAAAAAATGTATTTTGTAGAAATTTACCATGTTTAGGTTTTAAAATACTCAAGGGAATCACTTTTTTTAACCCCTTGAAAGCACGAGTTCTTTTCGGGAAAACTGGTAAAAAATAATCAAAGGGTTTCTTTGACAAAAAAATGACTATTTTGGTATAGTATAAATTGTTTTTGGTGAGGGGGGGGGGATGTAAAAGGTATATAAAAAAATATTATACAAACAATCATCCTAGAAATAAAATATCGCGAGGTACAATATCACCCGTGTGAGACACGGGGATGTGTAAATTTGCCTTTAACCCCTTAACGGTTTAGGTAATTTTCAAGAAAACGGTCATGAAAGTGCCTACTTTTTTTCATTCCTGAAAATTATATAAAAATATGTGAATTAACAATATATACATATATATTCATTTTTAATTTTTGATTTTTTTTTTTTTTGAAATTTTAAACACTCCAGCCCGTCATTTTCACGGGAGCGAGAAATAGAAGGTGAAACCTCACCCCGTCATTTTCACGCGAGCGAGAAACAGAAGGTGAAACCTCACCCCGTCATTTTCACGGCAGCGAGAAATAGAAGGTGAAACCTCAGCCTATCATTTTCACGGGAGCGAGAAATAGAAGGTGAAACCTCACCCCGTAATTTTCATTGGAGCGAGAAATAGAAGGTGAAACCTCACCCCGACATTTTCACGGGAGCGAGAAATAGAAGGTGAAACCTCACCCCGTCATTTTCACGGGAGCGAGAAATAGAAGGTGAAACCTCAGCCTGTCATTTTCACGGGAGCAAGAGGGAAAGGGTTGACTGACGCCCGTGTCAGACACGGGCAAATGCGATAAGGGGCTAATACACTGCTGTCTGGGATGTATCTTTTCATTGTGCACAGTTCTGGTTCTTGGTATGCTCGGAAAATAAATATGGATTTGAAATTCTGACATTCGAAAAACAATTTCCATGCAGCTACTGCATATAATGCAAATAATGTACGTAATTGTTTCGGAATTACAATTATGATACGGGTCTGAAAAAGATCAAAATGAGTCATTTTGATGCAGGTTTTCTGCTTCTAACGTTTTATCAAAAGTTGAACAAAGGTCTTGTAAAATCAAACTCACGCATAGTAATTAACTCAACTTATGTAAGCTTTAAAATATATGTTTCATTTTTTTTATTTGTAACAAAAATCATTGTTCCTCTTTCAAGAAAAATATAAAAAAAGGGAAAGAACTAAGTTAGATTTTGCGAAAGTTCCGTGCAGTTTAAAATCCAGTTTGCATTCACAAACAATTCGGAGGGAAAAGTACTAAGCAAATGATGTCCCTATCTTCTGAAACAATTTTGATTTCGACCATCAAATTTTCAAATATTTTTAAAACGGGTTCCCATTCTAATGTTATTTTGACGCTGCATTTTAAACCCATATACAGATAAAATATATCACATGGACAATCTAATCTCTGTGTTTCCAAACGTGTCTTGCTTATTTTTCAAGATGCTCACACCGTTTAGTATGTAAGGCTTTTCTTTTACTAGAGAGAGATCAATCGACGGGGTCTTAAAGATCCATAAAAGGCTCACATTTCTCCTGCTTAGACGTCTGAAATAGGTTTTGACATCCAAACGCCGTTTTATAAGACCACGTTTTTAAAGCCGTTCGTGATATGCGTTTCAAATAATTTTTAACTCGCTGAGAAAGTGGGGAAATTTTCAATCGCAGATGTGTGTCAGATAAAATAAGTTGTTCACACTTTTTAGTCTGTCCCTTATTTTAAACATTTTCTGCATTGCACCAGATTTATTTCTCCGTATTTAAATGCACTTGAAAAGAAATGTAAGCACTTAGGAGAACTACACTTTGTGGTAATTTTAATCATGTACTTTCATTTAATAACTACAGTATTAAGAAGCAGATGTAGAATTTACTAATACCGAAGATTACATAATCGTGTGTCTCAACATTTCTTAGGACAAATAATAAACATTAGAATAAGATTAAGTTTCCATATCGAACTTTCAGTATATTGTTGGATATAGTCAGAAAGTATCTTCAAGTCCGGTATTTTGTTTCTGTATACCTAATTAGTTTCACTGCTTATGGATACAATATGGTACAATATATTTTCAAACCTCACACACAATTATTCACGTGTGTCTTATCACGACTAATGTAATTTCTTTAAGACACATAATACACCGGAATATAGGCTGAATTAGCCAGTGGACGGAAAATGAATGCCTCAAGCTCCAAGTCACTTGTACAAAATATGGTAAATTGCAATTAATATACATATATAAACTCATGTTCGTGAAAATTGCAATACCATGAAGGACTTACGCGAGTGAGCTGAAATTTTCAGGAAATGCAAAGTAGCGCATGATATGCAAATGATTAGAATTTCAAATCCGTAGCGAATGCGTATTCTGAGCGGCGTATTCTGAGAAGCGCCCTCTGAACGGCGGATGGATCCGAATAAATAGACGGCTGTAGCGAGGCGTGTATGGTTATCGGTGGTTATCTACTAGTGGTAAAGGTTAGCTCAATCTTTACTTATGCCTCTTCGACGAAAGAGAGCGAGATTTGAACAACTTACTGAGTTTGAATGAGGGAGAATTATAGCTCTTCGTGAAGCTGGATTGTCGTATCGTGCAGTAGCCGCTCGTGTGCAGCGTAACAGCAGCACAGTGATGCGTGTTTGGAAGCAGTGGACGGACGAGGGTCGGACAACTCGGAAATCCGGGAGTTTACCCCGAAATGTGACGTCAACTCGCGATGATAGACACCTGGTCCGTACAGCTTCCTCTAGACAATTGGCAGCACAGTGGTCAATAGTTACAGGTGTTTCATTGTGTGCTTCATCAATTCGTAGACGTCTGCTGCAGCGTGGACAGCGCGCAAGGACTCCTTTATACAGGATCCCCCTCACGCTAAACCATCGCCGCTTGCGGCTAAAATGGGCCAATCAGCATCGTTATTATTCGCAAACGTTTCGATTATTATTAGTATATAGAGACTATCGTGCTGATTGGTAGCATGTCGTGTTTTCTGACGAATCCCGCTTTAATTTGTGGTACCATGATGGCCGCATTCGCGTCAGACGCTATGCCGGTGAACGCCACCTTCCGGAGTGCATTATCGACGCCACAGGGGACGAACACCCGGAGTTATGGTCTGGGGCGCCATAGCCTATCATAGACGATCTCAATTGGTACGAATTGTGGGCAATCTGAACAGCAACCGGTACATCAGTGAAGTTCTACAGCCCCAAGCTGTTCCCTTCCTTCAAAGCTTACCAGGGGCTGTATTTCAACAGGACAATGCCCGCCCTCATATTGCTAGGACTGTTCCATCCTTCTTTGCAACGCAGCAGGTACAGCTTCTCCCTTGGCCTGCGTATTCCCCGGATATGTCGCCAATTGAACATGTGTGGGATTTCGTTGGTCGGCGTCTCGCTCGTGATCCTCGTCCCGTTGTTTCTGTAGACGAACTTTGGTTACGCATACAAACAATATGGAATGCTCTTCCTCAGGCAGACATTCAAAATGTGTTTGACTCCATGCCACGTCGTGTAGCAGCACTTATTGCGGCGCGTGGTGGCTACACAAAATACTGATCCCGATCTCTTGTTATTGTTTGTTTGCTTTGAAAATTTAATCATTTATTTGTACTAATACCACTCAACTGTGTATAAAATTTCATTTAATTATGACGATTCCTTCATGGTGTTGCAATTTTCACAAACATGAGCTTATATATATATATTATTTTTGCCGTCAACGGGTTGCATTGAAGAGAAAAAAAATGAAAGGTAGTTGCACGTACTCCTGTCAATGTAGCTCATTGGTAGAACGCTAGAGCGTTAACTCAAAGGGCCCTGGTTCCAACCGACGATACGGTGATTTTATCTTCTTTTACCTCATTTCAAGTGACTAATTTCAATTTGCTATATGAACTATATACAGATAATAAATTTCCATTTGCAACACATGTATATGCAGGGTGATAATGACGGAGGGGGACCAACTAGGACCCCTCACTCTCCGACACGGCATCGAATATCCAGTACCCAACAGTTTTTTTTTTAAATATCCGGAAACCGAACCGGTCATTGCAAAATAAATCCACATATCCGTCATGTCAAATTTGATTTTTATCTGTAGAATTTAGAGGCTCAAAGAAAAACCCTGGCTACACCACTGTATGTAGGTATATAATTATATATTTACTAGTAAGCCCGGCGGTCATACGAAATGACCTCTGTTCTAGATATTATAAGTTGTAATTAAAATGATTTGTGCAGAGGTGTTTTCTAATTCAAACTAAATTACCCAGGTCAGGAGGCGAGGACGCCACTTTGCTTACTGCCCCACACTACTATATATTTATTTACTATACAATCAAATTGTTTGTGAAAAATATACATTTACCATCCAAAGAACTTATTGCAAATTTTATTATGCTTTTCAAAACAAAAGTTTTAACGAAACTGGGCAAAAAGAGCTCTGCCACCCAATAAGAAAAATAAAAAAAGCGCAGACAATAAATAAGTAAAATTAAAAAAAAGGAAGGAATAAATTAAATTCGCGTATACATTTAATTTTAACGGAAATTGCAAATACAGCGAAGCATCACCAAATATGCTAGAGAAACGTTTCGATTATTATTAGTATATTTGTTACAATAACAATGGCAACTGCACTGATTTGTTTGTTCACACAGCAACTGTAATTATACTGTTGGAAACGACTGCAACAATGCAAAAATAAAATAAAGCGGGTCAAAAAAATCATTGAAAATTTTAAAGAAATTAATTAAAAAAAAACTAATTGAGTCACAGCTCTCATTTTTGCAGCAATGAGTTTCTCGGGTCGTAAACATTAACCGTGTCGAATGAGGTCCCGATCGGTAAAACGGCCTGGGATTCTATAGTGGACAGACAGACAGAATAAGCCGCTTATATATAAGATATATGTATATATATAAATGTGTGTGTGTGTGTCTGTGCGTGTCTCCAACCTATAGTATCTGTTCGAAACACGTATCAAATGTATTTATTCTGAGCCTGTCTTTCAGAACTAGTAATTAAATCTTTAGTAAGCATCCATTTTTCAGTTTTTATTTTGCAACATTTTAATGCTGCAGGTTATTTTATTTTGGACATTTCAAAAACACTTTCTACAATTTAGAGTTTTCACAAGTATTATGCGTTTTAAAACACAGTATGCATCGAATCAAAAAACAATTACTTATATCCGGTTCATTAACTTATACAGATTTTATGAATGAACTCCCATAAAAATGTAATCAAAAATATATTTAAAATGCACATGACAAATATTTACAATAAACCAGACTTCAATTAGTCTCCCAATTATCAAAAAATATATTTTGGGTTAATTGATTTTCAACCCTAAGGCAGTTTTTAAGTACTCTTTAAGCAGCTCAATCTATTAAACTTCGTCAGCTGGATAGAAATTGAAACCAAGAAAATTAATCATGGCGTTTCTTACAAAATGTATTTATCATAGAAGTTTTAATGTATAGATTGCATTATTTTCGGAGTATATTTTTAGAAATTAATGAAATAATATTCAGGACGTTATTATCAGAAAATACGGGAAAAGTATATCTATTTAACGCAATTACCAAATCTCGCTCTTTTGCGTCTCTTTAATAAGGAAGGTAATAGCATTACTGGAAAGTCTGCATCCGCTTAGGAAATAATTAAATGAACAGTTAGCACCTATAACAATGAGAAAGAAATGTCGCTCTTTAACGTGTAAATAATTTTTGTTAACATCCGGAAGAAAGTTTGAACAGCAAGGAGAATAATGAAGTTTTACATTGCTGTGCCTATTTTTTGGCAAATTAACAGGCTGGAAATCTTTTCTAAAATAAGTGATGTTAGAATCTTGAACGAGATTTAATGTAAATTTTATCAAAATGTAAGGCAAAAAAAAAAAAAAAAAAAATGAAGTTTGAAAATAAGTTTTACTTATAAATAGTTTTAGTTACAAATTTCGCCAATTTGACGAAAGATTTACTATAATAAAAATCTAGTTATTATTTCAAGATTTTTTGCTTGTTTAAAGTGTTATAATATTTGTAAAATATTTTATTAAGAGACCGCTCATAAATGATGGCACTTTTTTTTTCAATATATTTAACTTCCCTCCCTCTTTTTGTCACAAAATGTCACACTTCATAATGTTCCTACCCTTCTGTGGCAAATCACGCTTTATTACATAAGAACACTCTCAGAAATGGAGCTCTCACTTTTGACGATTCTTCAATCGTCAAGAAAATCTCGTCATTTACAACGATTCTGTCCTCGCGCGATCACGTGACTTAACAAAATTACGAAACAAATTTCGCCAATTTGACAAAAGATTTATTCGGAGCATTTTCCACGAAGCCATTTCGTCAAATACGACGAAAGCTCCGCGAGATTTCAGTATGCATTTTTGAGCGTGTATGTATTTTTAGCGGTTTGGTAAATATTTAACTATTGATTAAATGATAAATTGAGATCTCGAAGAATGAGATCTCGTAAAATGGCTCTTTCAGGACATCGCTAATCCTATGGTACCTGCCTCAATTCCCAACACACCAACATTGAGAAAGACATGTGATTGGTATTCGATCTCCGTAAAGCTTTCGAGGGATGAAAGCTGAGGAATAAACATTGTTTTCCCAGGATATCCATACGATGGTACCTACCTCGACCCTGACACACATATAGTCAACAAGAGATGTGATTACAGAAAGGCAGACATACGCGATTTAATTGTATAAATTTTAATCGATGTAGATGATGAGTTAATATAACAGATTGTCTCTATGAACCAATTGCATACTGATAAGGATAATTTAACTTTGTGTAAGTAAACTGTAATAAAAATAGAATTTCACGTTAATTTAAAGAACAAATGAGCATTAAAATGCAGACATATGTTTCGGGATTGCTTGGAATCCCTTTTTCAATGCGACAGGGAGCTTCTAGATGCAAAACATCCAAATGAAGCCCTATAATAAAAATATAATTTCACGTTAATTTTAAGCACAAATGAGCATTAAAATGCATGATGTTTTGCATCTAAAATCTCCCTGTCGCATTGAAAAAGGGATTCCAAGCAATCCCGAAACACATGTCTGCATTTTAATGCTCATTTGTGCTTTAAATTAACGTGAATTATATTTTTATTACAATTGTATACTCTCTAACTTGGATATTTATTCAGAAAGTATAACCTCGTTGGTTAAAAATGTGTAATTTACAAAGTAAATATTCAACTCATATTTTTTCTTCTTATGAATTTATTTATTACATTTTTTTAATTATTTTATTTTACTTATTTATGTATTATTATTACTTAATTTATTTATATCTTTTTTTTATTTATTTACTCATTTGTTTTTTCTTGCATTGTTTGGGGGTTCTTACATGTCACTTGAGAAAAACAACAAAACGAAATATATGGCAGTTGAATAAATACCTAGAATAATTCAGTACCCCCCCCCCCCTCCCTCACATGGTCAGTTGCATTCCCTTCTATCTTCATATCTGAGCTTTTGATGGTTCAGTAACTCTACATAAAGGATATTTAACCCCTTAACTGGTCAATTTTTTTACCACAAGTGTTCCTAAAAAAGCATATTTTTTATTGCTTATAATTAAAATCCTTACTTGGTGTAAAAGAAAAATGATAGATTTTTTTTTAAATTTCTTAATTAACCCTTATTCTCATAAAGTAGCATATATGCTACCTGGGGTTTTCCAATACTTTCTATTTGTTAAGTGACGTCAGAGCATTGTTTTTTGCTAGCCCTCATTCTCATAAAGGTTAATGAATTTATGCATTTTTTTATTTTATAACTTTGAAACACAAATGCCCCTGAATGACTCTCTTTTAATCTATTATTAGTACCGCCAAATTAAAACAAGAAAGTCGGAAATATCAATCCCCGTACGCGCGCTGTACGGGCAAACCAGTTAAGACCATTTTTGGGTAGCCCGTAGGTCGTACAAGAAAACCAGTTAAGGGGTTAATTCTGCGCAGAGCACATTCGGAGAAAGCTGTCCTCCTGGTGGACTTGTAAACATAAATGTCCATAATTTTGGCACTGAATAGGAAGAAACTTTTAAATCTTCTATTAATTGCCACGCTGAAAAGGTTTGACTATAGCCACACTTCACCTCTTCGTTTTTCAAAGCAGCGACTTCAACATGCGGGATTAGAACCTGGCAAAACTTCTGATTCTAAGCCAAGTGAAACATCGCTGGCATACGTGTCGAATATATTTGATTGTGTATTACGTTTATAATAAGATTGGTCAATATGTGTCACATATTTTATCTTTCTAATGGAGTGAATCACCCACCACAAACAAAGTTTTTCTTAAATAAAATAAAGGCATTGATATAGATTTAAAATTTGACGAAATCTCCTGAGGCTTAAATTAAACCGTTACTATACTGCAACTAGAAAATATATTTCTAGCGAGACCCTGATGTTTAAGATGTGGAAATTTACACTCGATTGCTTCAAATATATAAATTCTGGATCCAGAGGGATTGTCAAGAGCTGAAAAATTATTTTATGGATTTTAGAAACAATTCAGTTGTAATTTCAGTAAATGAGGAAGAGACATAATTTGCTGTTCCCCAAGACCACACATGAAGGTATCCCATAATCCCTCCAAAGTGACGTCGAAGCCGTATTTCTCCAATGGCATGCTTGTTCCGCCCGCGCTTCTGCCTGTTGCTTAGCATTGGACTTCGAAGTATGAAGAAATCTGGTGTGGTTTGCCCTACTTGGCGGCTTATCTCTCGTTCGTTTTCTCAGTTAGTAACTTTTTTTTGCAAGTTATAGTGCGAAAGATTTCGTCACGCTGAGTATTATTAGTAGCTACTTATAAGACAAATGATCAAAATACTTTGTGCTAAAATGTAAGTACAAAGATAAAACAACGTGAAAAAGCACAAATTCAGAATAAAAATTAAAGCAAATAGCTATTTCGAAGATACAAATGGAGCCTCTTCATCAGTGCATAAAAGAAGAAGAAACGCTCAACACACAAGCAAGAAAACTGTGAGTGAACAAGGCAATAACCAGAGAGACACCGGTATTTATACTAAATGTGTCGTATTAGCGATTGACCAATCAGAGGCCAGGAACAAGGCGGGAACAGAGCCCGAAGGAAAAAGGGCAGGGAAACGAATATGTAAATTGCAGGAGAAAACCAAAAAGGAGAGAAAAAAAGAAAAAAAAAATTATAAAAATTGTTTCCAAATATCAGGAAAATATGGAGTGCTGGAAAAATCATTTACTACAGAATGAGAATTTTTCCAAATGTGATAAGCTTTCCAAAAATCAAGTTCATAGACAGAAGAGCATTTGCTGATAATTCTAGCAGAAGAAAATTCAAAACTATGATCTAAAGTCCAACAATGCTGGGCAATGGAAGAACGTGCAAGTTCTTTACCTGTTCTGTAAAGAACTTGCACGTTGGGAAGCTTATCACATTTGGAAAAATTCTCATTTTGTAGTAAATGATTTTTCCAGCACTCCATATTTTCCTGACATTTGGAAACAAATTTTTATAATTTTTTTTTCTCTCCTTTTTGGTTTTCTCCTGCAATTTACATATTCGTTTCCCTGCCCTTTTTCCTTCGGGCTCTGTTCCCGCCTTGTTCCTGGCCTCTGATTGGTCAACCGCTAATCCGACACATTTGGTATAAATACCGGTGTCTCTCTTAAATCATAATACATAATAAAAAATTAAATGACTCATAAAATATGCTAAAGAAAGCATTGTGGTTGTTAGAATAATATTGAGCATTCAATAAAAGGAAGCTGCAAATGTTCCGTGAAATAAAACTAAACATAATAAAAGCGAACAATTGAACTCACGTGGTTAATCATTTTCTGTTCATGCTTCGAAATACAAGGTCACTGCAAGAAAATGCAATTTTGTCAGAAAAACTCACGCCATTTTTACTAACCTTAGCAATAGGAATATACAAATAACTTTTCTTCTCATTTTTCCTCATCCTGTGCCTTCTTTTGGGCCAGACTTCATGGTTGCTAGCATACCCTATGTGGAGACCATGTTTACGAAAAGATATACCATTGACTTCCTTTTAAAGCTCAGATTTAAATTTAAGGGGGATTAAAGCATACTTAGTGTGTCAAAATTATAGTATATTTTTTCCATCTCCTTATTACTCAATATAACCAGTTTCCCCATAACTTATAACATGAATAACAATATATTGCAGAAAGAAAGTTAGTAAAAACTTCAGATTGTGGACCTTTTTTTTCTGAAATATATGCTACTTTTAGCGTGAAAGTGTTCTAATTAAATATAAGAAGAAGTAAAAGAAAAAAGAAAGAATAAAGGCAAGCGTCTATGGTAAAATTAATATCAATAACATTGGAAGCTTGGGACTACTGAAAATCCTTTTACAAAACTGTAAAATGTATCAAACGAGTGATACATACATATTATTTTAGAGTTAAGATAAATCCAGAAAAGTTGTTTTATATTTGTTGAAAGTTTCTCGCAATATTAGTGGGTCGTTACAGTAAAGTATTTAGAAAACTCCTAAAGATGCTCTGAAATGATACCCTAAGAATGGTAGCAACTCTCACAGACCACTAATGAATGAAACGCTATGGCAGTCATTAATGATAGATTCTAAAGAAACGATTTGATGAGACAGATATAAGTTTAATATGAAAGAAAAGCGCAAGGAATGCAAAGAAAGTATGGTAATGCTGAAAAAACAGGTCAAAATAGTAAAAAGAAAAAACAGGACAAGGAAAGTTCACTTAAAATATCATCACAAGAGAGAGATAGTGTCTTTCATGAGTCATGAAAATTATGCAAAAGATTTATAAACGAGAGGATTATACAGCGATTTCTGTTTAGAAATCGAACAAGGCATAAACGTATTTAGCAATATAGTTTAAAGGGCTATTTGAAAACGTATATAATATAAGGGTGCATATATGTACAGATGCCGTAACTTCCAAAATAATGCAAAATAAGGATTGTAAAATATCACATTAGATGATATACATAGCATTTATTCATTACTATAATTTTATGTGATTTGATGAAGCCTATCACTATCAGCTAAGAAATTTAGTTCTCTTTTATGGCAAGTATCATTTTTTAGCTCAGTAATTGTTAATTATTTCCTTAATAAAAAAAAACTTATTTTTCTTTTTCTGAGCAATATTTCATTCTTTTAAACAACTAAAATTTTATTTCCACTACAAAAATCCACAATTGTCTTTAGTGCAAAAAACATTGTTGGAAAAATGTATTTTATCAAGGCTCAAAAGAATAACAGTTAGTCTGCGTTTTAAGCTGTAATTAGTAGTGTTTTAGATGATGTTTTAAGCTCTGTAAAAAGAAAAATATTTCGTAAATTCATGTTTTTGATCTGCTACAAAAGCCTACGAACATTTGTTGCAAATCAGCCAGATGTAGGAATGAGACGGATATTTATTCCTTCCCACAAATATTTAAGAAAAAAATAATTTTGTTTCATTTAACGTAACAGAAACGTAACAATATTTTTAAATAATATTTTTTCATCCGGTTTTTGAGATTATTTTCTTTTGGCACGATGGGACTAAAATTTCAAAGTGCAGCGGAAGTGATGAAAATGGAAATGACGTATAAAATTGGAATCAATAATTGCCAGGTATAGCTATTATATGTGTACCTTGGTTCATCTCCGTAAATAATGTACATACAACTTTTAACAACATTTTAACCATGTTTAGGACGATTTGGACCACCGCTTCATAGTTTTGGAGCTATAAAAATATTTTAAGAAATCCCTCATTATATGTAATTCGCAAAAGGCACAAATGGGGGGAAATAAATGAAATCAATTTTTCCTTGACATTGAAACCCAATTAAAACAGACTTATTTTTAGCAGAAATACTGAAGAACAATAATGTTCCCGTAAATAAATGTTAAATTATTATTAGTGGAATCAACCGTTCTCTCACTATTACTCAGCTATTAATAAGTAATCGTTCACTCCTTAAGAAATGAAATACAAGGAAAATAAATACAAGGAATAATGTCAGCATGTGTATTTTTGAGGTTTCACCACAAGTGGTGAATAGAAATGAAAATAACTTTTTAAAAAATATTTGTGTTTCCTAACAAGCATTGAAGAAAAAAAAATCTTATTGCGTCCTTGTTTGTATCAACTTAATGTTCTTTAGGTCTAATCCAGAAATTCAGACAGAAAATAATCTGCACTAAATTGCTAAAAGCTTAAGCTGAAACGAATTTGGCTCAATTTCTGCTTGGCGACGTGCTCGCAGTGAGGAGCGCTGGCAACCCTGAGAGAAAGTCCCTTAATATAAGAAAGCGAGAATCGAACTCTTCCAACTCTTCAACGCTTCAACCGCATTATTTTCAACTTCGGAAAGCCCCTCTTCCATCCGAACAAACTGAAGATATTCAGTTAAACATCTGAAGAAGGCTAAAGGTAAGTTATTTTGAAGTTTGTACTTTTTCCTTTGTGATAAAATATTGTATTATAATACAAAATATTTCTCCTAAAATAAAGATAAAAACAAAAGAAAACTTTTTAAAAACTTTAAATTTCGTTAGAACAGAACCTTATAATCAGATTCTAATTTCCGATTTATGTAAGAATTTTTAAATTAAGGTACCCGAAATAAATTTTAAAAGGAATCTTTTTTTTTTTTTTCATTCAAACTTAAAAACTTTAAAAGTTACGCATATGTTCATATGTGAGATATATATATGTTCATATATATATCTCACTAATTAATGGCTAAAATAATATTAATTTTTTATAAACAGAGTTAAGTTATTTTACAAAATGTACTAAGTTCTGATTTTTATATTTACCTTATTTTTTAAAAATTCATTTTCGAAATAGATAATAAAAACTCAAGCTGAGAACAGAAATATAAATTTTTGTTACAATAAATTTTAAACTATTTTATTACGTTATTTATTGTTAAATACATATTTCTTCTGTAAGAAAAATGCTAGTATAAGTTACTTGGATCAGCTAAAAACTAATTGTACAATAAGTAAGAATTGTACAATAGGTACAGTTCTTCCGTAGTACATCGAACTTCATTTTTTTAAACATTGCCTGCAATTGTAAAATATTATTAATTATTATTGACTATATTATATGCTTTAATTTGTTTTAAAATTGTATTCTTTGAGTAACTGCAGTTAATGAAATACCGCACTGAACGTAAGTAACCCTTAAAGGGAAGGCGAGTAATGGGGGTCTGTCATTATGTGGCTGAGTGCCGCGACATAATCGATGAAGCGGGAATTATGAGATAAACACTTTTATTACTACACATCACACTGTTAGAAATTTCATCATGAAATTAAGGTTAAATAGCCGGCAGAAGTCTGTCCATCTAATTAAATTTACGGTTTGGAACACTTTTCTATCTTTACGGGAAGTAAACCATTTCCAGTCAGCTTGGTTAAAAAGCCCTAAATATAAAAGTTTACGGTTTTATAAACAGTTAAAAATGATTTCAAAACTAAATTTTTACAGTTTTTGAAACATTTCGAGGAGCAGAATCTTCGAGGCGTATACAAACGGTAAACGAAGCATGCGGGAATCGAACCTCGAGTGCATGGTATACCAACATTGCGTTCTAATCATTCGGACATCTACACCACGCAAAGCGGCCGTTTATTTATCAATAAATCTTCCTTTTCAACAGGTAAACTGCATTAAAATTGAGATTTCAGTTTTTGATTGGAAACAAAGTCATTTTTGTTCTAAATTTATTGTATATTGATGAAAATCATTTTATTTGCTGCAAAAATTAAAATGCAAACAAGCATTAGCAGCTAAAATTATGGGTTCGCTCATACGCAAACAGTTCGGGAATCCGATGTCTCCAATTTTTGATTTACGTGTGTATGTATTTAACCAGTAACCACTGCTTAAGGCATTTTTTTTTCTTATTTTTTATATACACATGCCGATTTGAACTGATAAATCTTTATTCATATTTTAACAACAACGTACGACCGGTAAGGTTCCACAACCAAGATGGACGCCCGATTCTTTTTGCCTACGATATCTAGTAGCGCTTGTAAATTACGGTTAGTTAAACGTTCTTTAGGAGAAACAGAGAACAAACGATTTTGTTCATAATCAGCGGCTTAAGTACTATCTTTTTAATGGTTATTCAATTGTTGTAATTAAATATGGTAAAATAACCATCAAATAAATGGTTATATTACTATTTTCGTACGGAAATTTTTAACAGTGATTCTAAAATTGTTCTATGCAATAGCTCTACGCAAATAAGTGAAATATATTTGAAACTATTTTCCTCTTCTATAGCTTGAATACCATCTTTATTTCCGCGGAGCATTAATCAGATGAGTGCTTAAGTGTATTCCTCAATCAATGCATGATAGTATACACAAATTAGTAATTACTGGGGGTGTAAAAACGATGTTAGCATATTTCACATGACTTCTTTGTCCAATTTATTTCAACAGATTTCTATTCAATCAAAGTCCAGACTATTTATGGACTCATTTTAGAACTGCAGATGCGACAACAGATGGGAAGCATTTATAATGGCTTCACGTCTGCTTTTTTGTAGCTACAAGAAGGAAAGAATACCCGCGCAGCATTAATCAGATGAGTGCCCTTAAGTGTATTCTTCACTCAATTCATGGTAGTACACACAAATTAGTAACTTCTGAAGGTGTAAAAGTGATGTTAGCGTCTTTCACATGATCACTTTGCCCGTTGTTTTTTCAACAGATTTCTATTCAATTGAAGTCCGGACAATTTCTGCACTAATTTCAAGATTGCAGATGATACCGCCAATATGAAGTCGATATTAGGGCTTCACATCTGCTGTTATGGTTACCAGAAGAAATTTAAATATTAGGTTTCAAATACCATTCGTATAAGTTCATGATACGAAAAAAAATGCTTTTGTCATTGTCGACTGAAAAATTTTGATGCATCTTGCTTTTACAGGAATGCAGTTTAGGCCTTGCATTTAGAGAGATATGGTCAAATTTACGTAAGAAATATGGTAACGTTTCCTTTGCTTACATGTAACTTGATTACATTTGTTATACTTTCGGTTCATTCCATTAACCTATCTGAATTGATCGTAAAGAACTAAGATTATTATCATTATGATTATTATTAGTAGTACAACACCGCTGCAGTCATAAAAGAAATCAATACAACAAACAAATGATGATATAATAAGCTTTATCAACGTTTCAAATGATGTGCATTACATAATTTTTATAATCAACTGTCCATTATTTTCAACAATATATTTTGTATGTATAACTCTTATATGTTAAGTACCTTTTAGGTAACGTGAATAAAAGTAAGGGTATACTTTTTACCTGGTATTTTTAAATATTTAGAAAAAATGTATTTGTGATATAAGAATAAATTAGGAACATTTACCTAGCAATCATGAAAAATAAAGTAGACATTGACAATAATTGTTAACACGTTGACTGCCAACCTACGAGATAACTCGTTGTAGGTGAACTTGTTGAGAGACCAAATTGCAAGTTGTCTCGTTGTTGCCGACTTTTTTTCATTTTTTAATACATTTATAGAAAGTTAGTAATTTTTTACTAAATAAAATGTTTTGTACAATAAATTAAGTTTTGTAATTAAATTAAACTGTCGTCTGGAGATCCGTAAACTATAAACAACGCTGGAAGTCAACGTGTTAAGATACACTGGATAAGTGTATTAATTGACAAATGTAACTAAACGTGAACTGCATTTTGTAATATATGATCAATTATAACACCAAAGGACATTATAGATTAAAGTATGTGAACTTTTCGGATATATTGGAAGAGGTTTCGTCTTCGTGTAAGTTACGTTCTATTAAAAGTGTTTATTTTCCTTTACTACTTAGTAAATGGAAGGATAAAATATAGCATTTCCCCAAAGTAACATTACTGCTGTAAGACATAACACAAACTTATTATTAAATCTGCAAAATATCAAGTTTAGTTAAATATTTTTGAATTATTTCGTATATTTATGAAATCCTAATATTACCCCGTCGTAACTGTAACCGTGTGAAAATGAAGCACTGTTATTATCATATCCCGCTTATTTAGTAATGGAGAAATATTTTGTACATAGTTTCTGTAAAAACCATAAATGCGTATCCTCAATTTGTATTTCATACGTGCATATTTGTGCTTTGTTTATAATATTTTTTTTTTTCTAAAAGAAAAGCTTTGTTAGCCTAAATGGAAGTTATACTTCTTGGGTTAACGGAAAATCATATTTCGAAATAAAACTGAACTATAAGATTTTCAAAAGCACTACTAATAATTAATTCTGTTTAATAAATTTGCTAGCATGATAACAAGCAAAAATTTTATACAGTCAAATTGCGTCAAAAGCTATTTTATATATTTTTTCAATTCCTGAAGGCGAGTAGAACTTATATTGGGTTAAAAAAAGGGGGGATCCTTTTATTCCCATTGCAACCGAAATAGCGCAGAATTCTGCTGTCGATAGTAGCCCGGAGCCAGGCAAAAGTATTATCTTCTTCTCCGAATTAACAAGAACAAAAAACTCCGAATTAACACATTGTTTAATACGAAATGGCCAAGTGTTATACTTGCATAAATTCCTTTTATACTGCAAGACTGTCTAAGTGCCAAACAAGCCAAACGTATAATAATAATTGAACTTTGTGCAAGTAAACAATAATAGAAATATAATTTCACGTTAATTTAAAGCACAAATGAGCATTAAAACGCAGACATATGTTTCAGGATTTTTTGGAATCCCTTTTTCAATGCGACAGGCAGCTTCTAGATACAAAACTCTCTTCATTTGGATGTTTTGCATCTAGAAGCTGCCTGTCGCATTGAAAAAGGGATTCCAAAAAATCCTGAAACATATGTCTGCGTTTTAATGCTCATTTGTGCTTTAAATTAACGTGAAGCCAAACGTACTTTATTAGACATTAGTTATTAGGAAAGACTTCACACGAAGATGATAGTTTTTCCAAAAGAAGATACTAACTTTTTAGACTATTAAACCAAACAACGAAAAGTTATTCAGTTCTTCATTCTTACGGAAACAGTTCTTCATATGGTCATTTAATGTTTCTCTAAATACTGAAACAATTATTTGGTACACTAATAGTTGGAAATATGGCGAGCAATTATATCTTCTAATATATAAGCTGCTTATTCTGTCTGTCTGTCCGCTATAGAATCCCAGGCCGTTTTACCGATCGGGACCACATTCGGCACAGTTAATGTTTACGAGCCGAGAAACTCATCGCTGCAAAAAATGAAAGTTATGACTCAATTGGTTTTTTTTTAATTACTATTATTTTTTTTAAATTTTTCAATTATTTTTTTGACCCGTTTTATTTTATTGTTGCATTGTTGCCGTCGTTTCCAACCATATAATTGCAGTTGCCGTGTGAACAAACAAATCAATGTAGTTGCCATTGTTTTAACAAATATAACAAATACACTAATATTAATCAAAACGTTTCTCGAGCATATTGAGTGAGGCTTAGCTGTATTTGCAATCTCCGTTAAAAATTTATGTTTACGCGAATTTAATGTAATCCTGTCTTTCTTTTTAATACATTTATTTATCGTCTGGGCTTTTTATATTTTTCTTATTAGAGTGGCAGCGCTCTTCTTTCCCAGTTTCATTAAAACTTTTGTTTTGAAAATCATAATAAAATCTTCAATAAGTTCTTTCGATGATAAATATATATTTGTCACAAACAATTTGATTATATAGTAAGTAAATATATAGTAGTGTAGGGCAGTAGCAAAGGGGCGTCCTTGCCGCCTGACCTGGGTAATTCAGTTTGAATTAGCAGACCTTTGCACAAACCATTTTAATTACAATTTATAATATTATGAACGGCGGTCATTTCGTATGACCGTCAGGCTTTCTAGTCTTGAAGATAAACTCACTACATGAACACAAAATGCCTGCAATATTATTAACGTTACTGTCTTTATTAAGTTAATTACATTAAAACTGGTAAAACTAAATTACAGCATCCTTTGTAAAAATATTGCATTTAAGGGCCCTAGATTATTTTCATATATTCCTTTTTGCTTTCAAGAAAGTCGTGCCTTCATGAATTGAAGTGGATAATTATGTCATCTTCATTTCATTGAAAAGAATCGAGAGCTAAATGTACACATCTAACTTTTATGTTGATTAACATACATGTTATTTTATTTAAAAATACATGCTTGAAAAGCTATGAAATTGGTGTCAGGATCTCAGCTATTTACGAACTTCTGTCACGTAAATTCATTTCTTGCGAATACCAGGTTACGTGTGTATCATATTAAAGACATCAAAAGTAACTTTTATAAAGTTAAACTATATTCAACGATACCAAACCATCAAAGCGTACATGTCATTCAAATAATGTCTGTTATCTTTTTTTTTTTTTGCTATAATAAATATAGTTTTAACTCTAGTTAGTGACTCTTGCTGCACAAAACTGTTTAAACTATAGTAACATCTAAGCAGCTTGTTAATTTAGAAGCTTTGATAATTCAACACCAAAGAAACATATAACACGAGACACGACTGATAGCTTATCTACAGCAGCAAGTTGTTCCATGTAATGCATATCGTCGCCTCAGAGCAACAGTGAGACATCTAAATAATTTTCCTATAAAAGCAATTAAGTTTTTCAAAACACCACTGAAGATGTAATCAAAAGTTAGGGGAGTTCCCAAAATTTCAGTAAAATCCCTGCAACTACAGCCTTAGATATTTAGAATTAAAAAAAAACAGGAAATTTTAAAAATCAATTTTATAGGAAATTCTGGTTTTACTCATATCCTACTGTTGCTCTGAGGCGACGATATTTTTTCTCTCACAGCAACGATATAAACCTAGAAGATTCATTATTAAATTTATTCAACATTATTTTTAAATTGTTCGATGAATAAGTATTGAATGTTTGTTTTACTTGTTTAAAGTTTATTTATTTCCTTTAAAATCTTCAAGGAAATTTCTATTTCTTGAAATTTTGTTTCGTTCTTAGCCTACTTTCCCGTAAAAGTTTTTTAAATAAGTATGAAAAAACGCTTAATGGATGGTAACAACATTGTTAAAAATGAAGAAAAGTCAAAAATAAATGAAGTAATTAAATAAAGAATGAAAATAAAAAAGTAGGGTTTAGAGGTAGGAAAAATGTTAGTCTGTCTGTCTGTTTGTTTGTCCCGCTAATAAGTACTGAGATAATTGTCTGATTTGAAAGATTTTTTTTTCTTTTTGCATTCGAAAACTTTTGGAGAAAACATCTCATTTCCATATTTTATTTTTACATTTGAACAAGTTTTCATTCAATTTCGAATAGCTCTAAAAATCTTAACACCTATCGCCTACAGGCCAATTTCAAACTTAGACAAATATTGATCTAACAGACACATTTGCTTGCAGAAAACTTCATCGGAAGGAGTCCCTTGCGAAAAGCAGGTACAGAGAATTAGTTCATCCATAACTAAACGAGCCTATTTTTCGACGATGAATGTTTTTGATTTGGATTTTTAAGGATATTTCCGAATGAATGAATGAATAAATGAGTGAGTGAATGAATGAATAAACGAGTGAGTGAATGAATGAATGAATAAATGAGTGAGAATGAATGAATGAATAAGAGTGATTAAATGAATACATGAATAAGGGAATGAATGAGAGAGTGAATAAATGAATTTGTCTTTGCCGTTGAAAAATGTATACATGAAGGATTAAGGAGCTACAGCTAAATGAGAAGATGATAGAGATAGCTAAATAATAAACCTGATGTTGATGTATACGGAGAAGTAGGTTTGTATAGTTATAGGCGAAAATTCTTGTGTTTTTTTCTTTTTAATAGTACTGAAGTAAGACAAAAAACAAAGCAATTAAACACACAATGCAGACACGTGTTTGGGAATTACAAGAAGTTTGTAATAAAAATAATTTCACGTTAAGAAATCACAAATAAACATTAAAATGCAGACATATGTTTCGGGATTGCTTGGAATCCCCTTTTCAATTCGACAGGGAGCTTCTAGATACAAGACATCCAAATAAAGAAGACAAAACAACAAAAACAAAGCTTATATAGCCTAAGAATTATCAGTAAACCAATGAGAGTGAAGGCAGCGTGAAGTGCACTTCATTTGGATGTTTTGCATCTAGAAGCTCCCTATCACATTGAAAAAGGGATTCCAAGCAATCCCGAAACATATGTCTGCATTTTAATGCTTATTTGTGCTTTCTTAACGTTAAATTATTTTTATTACAGTTTATTTGCACAAAGTTAAATTATTATTACAAGCAGTTTGTTTTTCAATATAATAAAGAAGTGAGCAAGGGATACAAAGACGCAGCAAAAGTTCCTCCAAAGTCGCCCAGACAAGTTTTTGCAATTTTGTCCTTAATTACGTTGCTGTTTATCTTATTTCATTCATCGCACAAAAGGTTAAATTTTTTGCTTGTGTCTGCAATGTACACATAACCGCCTCATTTTATTGCCTTGTACAGTTGCTCTTATATTTGCGAGAGTGCATTTATACACTAAAATTCTGCTCTGGTTTTTATGCACATTTTTCACTCGTAACTCTCATTTGGCGACCATGTATGGCACTGTAGAAGCTCTTGCGACTATAGACACAACCTAACCAACCAAGCAAATTATTTGTAGAAATAAACAATTTTTAAATGCTGCACCCATATGGTATACACGGCACCAAACTAGATCTTTTCGAGAGAATTATTCGTCTATTATTTTACCTCAATCTTTTGTGAAGCATCATCAATGAATTTGTGTACAATGTTCAGAAAACTAATTTATACGCATAATGCAAACCTCTAAAGACCGATTGCCCTGATTGAAAACTTTATAAATACATTTTCTAAAGGTATTCTTTCATTTGCGCGACTACACCATGGAAGCAAACGACAATTAAATACATAGTTTGATTTACAGTGGCTAGACATTGTAGTCGTATTATAACAACAAATAAGGAATATAAATTCAATGTATTAAACTGAGAGTATTCATTTGTACACTGTATTTTAAAAACGTTACATCCCAATTAAATTTATTCCACATCATTATGAATCAAACGACACAATACGTCGTCATTACTTTGCATTTCTATGAGACAAATTACTTTCATAGAAAGTTACACCATTTGCTATGCATATGTCTTTATATCTAATTGAATTAAATTATAGTATTTTAAAGTAACAGTACGTACATTATGCATTTCAAGTGCAGACTGTAAGTTCATAGCATCACAGAATTTATTTAAAAAACAGTATTTTTTTTCACTCGTATATTCACCAATTTAAGATGAATTTGCTGCACAATTTTGAACAAAATCTTATTTTATCATTATTATGTTATTAGTGTTGTTATTAATAATTTTTAAAATCTCTTCTAGAAAACTCAAATATTCTCTAATATTCATGAAGAAAATGAAGATATGCCCTTTTGTGTGACGGTTCTATGATTCAATCATAAGCGACTTCTTACATTTTAAAGTAATAATTATTGCATTAATTTTGTTCGTAAAAATGAAGTTAATTTTGTTATTTTTATAATTTATCATGCATTTTACATTCTTAAACTGACCCTTGAAAAAAGGTGTCTGTTTAAGAATGTTAATTTGTAATTAGACAAATGCATATTCCTCTTTAATACAAAAAAAGTACGGGGACACAATATTTGATGGGATAAACATTGCTCGTTCATAATAATGCTCAAAATTTATTGATGGTGCTGCTGCTGCTGTCGGCGAGTCTTCGCCCGAGTAAGAGATTGTGCAATACTCCCGAGTTTAACGTGGCCCTTTATATACAGGAGTCCAACTGCCGCCCCTTTGAGAGGTATCTTAATTTCTGAACCAGCTCCCAGATGCGAGATCGTCACTTGGGGTTGGCACCCTAAGATGCATCGTTTCACCTGGGATACAATGTAACATGCACCAGCCCCTTTTAGCGTACACGGTCCTAACCAGCCGCAAGAGGTTGCCCCCCCCCCCCCCAAACACTGACCTCGGTCAATGTTGCTTCCCTTTCGGTGTCCTGCGAGAACCAAGCTTCTACCGACTGGTGCACTGCGGACGTGTCATAATGTGCAATTTAATAATGAACGATATGTTTTCAAAAATGGTTGTCTTTAGGTAATTTCTCGATAACTATAAAATGAATGCATTTAGAAAATTATTGCCAAAGAAGAGCTATTCACGTATTCACTCAAATACAAAGAAATAAAGGTTATTTATTCCTCACATAAATTTCATTTTTCTTCTGAAAACTCTAAAAGTATTGAACTTCACGTCAAATTTCAATTTATGTTAGGCTTGAAGTTTTCTCTTTTTCCGATCTATCGACAATCTCAAAGCATTTGACTTAATGTCTTTGAAGTCACCCTCAAGATCCTAAAATTTTTACGCTGGTTCACCGTTAAAATGAAATGCATCATCTCAAACAATTCTGAACTTGCTTTTACTTTGTCAATTAGCAGTCAGTCAAACATTTTTAAAATTCACGTAAAGATCTTTTTATCAAAGAAAGATTTAGTTCTTTAGAGCGTGAATTTTAAAAACGTTCGATTGTTTTATTTTACTAGACGTTTATTTAATGACTCAATTTAAGCTTTTTCAGTTGCAATTTTTACTCTTCGTTAATTAACGCATGCAAAATATTGCATAATTAAAGTTAATTTTCATCAGAAAAACGTATGTGCTCCTAACCTAACAAAGTTAAAAGCTTCGAAATATGTAAATGAAATTAAGCTCTTACCTTCTTTTTTTAAACAATTTTAAATGTGCTTAACTTAAATTGAAAAATTGGGTTAAAAATATCTTTATTCAAATCTTCTCAGGTAGTTCCGTCAATTTGTCTTTTTTTTATTTCCATACCTAAGAATCATTAGATTTGAGTATTTGTTTATGGTGTTTATTTTTTTTAATGAAAATATGTGTAACTGATTGTGTAGTTCACTGTTTAGTACGCTCCATTTAAGGCGGCCATTTTTTTGGTTCAATTGCAGTACCGTAAAACGGGGTAAATAGAAACACTTTTGAACTTTGGTTTTAAATTTTGCATATTTGTCTTGCTCTAAAAAATGCAAATTATTACCCAGACTCAGGTCTCTGTAGGACCCATCTGTTCATGGTATTATTATTTTAATATTTTATTTCCTTGAAATAAAAAAAAATCAAACATGGTGTTTCTAATCACCCCGCAGGTAGGGGTGAATAGAAAAAACCTTTTAATAACATGTTTATTCCTTTTGAAAATAAATGAGAGTTAATAGAAACAGTAAAATATATGCTTTGCTAATAGGAAATGAATAAATATTAAATTACTTCACAAGATAATTGTTTATTAAAGTAAAAAAAAATCAGTAAAATAATCAAGAGTATCGATGTCACACTGTTATCGTAATATAACTAAACATGAAATAATGTGACACAACTCTTCACCGTGTTCCTGGTATCATCAATAAAGTGTTAAATCATAAAGATCATCGTTAAAACATAACATGTCGTTGAAACGTACACTTGATTAGAGAACTGGTGATGAAAGTTTCTGAATAACGACTTTTCTGGAGACAAAAGTCTGCAGGAATAAATCAGCTGTAGCGAACTTGTTGGTTGCACGTTTTCTTTTTAAAAAAGTGACAACGAAACTATCATCTTCAAGACAAGCAGCTTTGCAAACATAAGATCAAAAACATGTTTTTGGTTTGCCAAATACTTTGACTACCATGTGGTCATCTTTATTGATGGAGATACTTTTGTTTTCGTTAACCTTACCAGTAACTTCATCTTGTTCAGAAGATTCTGAAGAGGACAAAATAAATCCTTCGTGGCTGTCCTGCACTGAATAGGCACCATCATCCTCTGATGATGATTCAATAATTTTCGGTTTTTCTTGGCTTCCTTTTTACTTGGCTTCAACTGTTTGGAGCAATAAGGGTTTTCGTTTTCAATAAGTAAAGTTTGGGGGTCTAAATCTACATCGACGTTTTCAAAATCTTCAACGCCTACACTTTTGCCAGGTGGGAAATTTATTTTGGCCCTCTTTTTCCTGGCTTTGGAGCTTGATCTTGTCTCATACTTTGAGGAAGATGTGTAAAGCTAATGTCAATCGCATCAGTGGATTGATTCAAGTTGGTGGTATCCTGGTATTTGTCTACACCAGTATTGGTACTTTTAAGCATTAAAAAAAACCTTCTTGCGGTCTAGAGGTGGAATACCATTTTTTAAAACCGGAAACGTGCCGTTTCTATTCAACCCGCAAATTTTCAACAACAGACCTATAAAATGTAAAAAATTTTAGAAAACATTTGGTAAACAGTAGAACCAAGAACAACTTTTACAATTTTATATTGATGTTCAACGTAGTCTCTACACATATATAGGATTATATATATAGAATGTATTCTTACTTACCAGGAAAATTTAAACTGTACAAAAAATCTTCAGAAAAGTACTTCTTCAAAAACGTTCTATCAAAACCAACAAACAGCGTTGCTAACCAAACACAACAGAATTTCCCTGTTGCCATCTCAAAACCAATATCGGTTATAAAAAATTTGAAGTCATGATATGTATATTTAGAGTAATATATATGTACGAAGTTTTGTTTCTATTTACCCCGCTTTACGGTAACTTCTATTCAACGTTAGAATGGAAGATTTAGTAATCACATAAAATAAATGCTTCAAAATAGTTCCGTTCACTATTCTTCTCTTTAATAGCAGCAAATCACACGAATGTGTAACTAAAACACTACACTAATGTTAGAAAAGAAATATTATGTTCAAAAACGAATTTAATGTCGCACATTGAAATGCTCCAAATCACATAAGTACCAACCATTGCTACATTTTTAAAGATACATAGCTAAGGAAAAACGGTGTTTGCTTCAGCGTAAATAAATGTAGTTTCGATTTTGTAAATAAAATATATTAATACAGTAAACGTGTAACCATAAGAATATGATAAATACAAAATGATTTACATGTGCGTGTGTAACTTAGCAACACATTTCAGTTTGATATTAAAATGAAATATATGATTAAAATATGAAAAAATGCTTATAATTAATTCATTTGGAAAGAAACAGCATTATATTTGATACTTAGTTATGTTTAGAAACCGTTAGACCAAAATATAGATAATAACATTATTCATTAAAAATATAACAGAAAACAAGTATAATGGAACATTTTGAGAAATATTAAACAAAACTTATATTCAAATTATGCGGAAAAATGTTCATTAATCATTAAGAAATAAATGTTACAAATACAAACGAAATAAGAAGGAATACGTTTGTAGTGAAACTAAAAAAAAGGATTGAAAAAATAATGAAATTATTGCAAATATCATTATTTTTTTGGGAATAGTCTATATTTATTTTGCGTGTGACTGTTTTCGTTTTTCATCTTGCCAAAACATATTTATTCTCAGCCAATTCTACTTCATTATTCGAAAGTTTGCTCTAAAGACTATATATGACTTATTAAGCTTAAAGCTTATCTCTGTATGAATACCAAATTCATCAAAACCTTTATACTTCATAAGTTATGAGCATACTATAGCTAAAAACCATGACGATATATCATAAATATTATATAGACGCGGAAAACATGAAATATTTCGTATAAACTTTTAATGTATGCAATAAACATTTTTTATGTCTTTAAAATTAAGTTATTTGAGAAACGTTTATGTATAGTCTTATGTATTGCTTATTTTTTTCTTTTTAAAATTATACAGAGAGTTTAAAAAAATAGACAAGATAATCAAAATGATAAATAACGCATATGCTTCAAGCATTTTGTACACGGTATTTTATGCAAAAACTGCGGACGAAAGCATTAAAAATATCATTAGGGTTTTATTTTATATTTTGCGAATATAATTTTGATAAAACTCTATGCTTGTGCTTAATAAAAGAGTTACTAAACTATTTATTTAAGAACCATGGAATTTAACTTTCCAGCTTAGTTATTAAACAAAACCGTACTAAGTTCATTTAGTGTCATGAAAGGAAGAAAGAGCAGCTATAAAGCAGTTTTCATCTATTGTGTCTTCCCCAAGCATTTTTTTCTGATTGGTAGTTTTAGCGACCTCCACTATTTTTTCTTAAAAATTAAAAATAAATTTTAAAAATAAATCCGCTCTTCTTTAACCAAATGAATTTTCATTAACAAATTAGCAGTCAATTGAAGAGTTTAAGTTTCATTGGGCGAGAGATTCTTCAGAATTTTTTTATAAATAGATTTCGAAAGTTAGTGCACTAACTGATTAGCAAATGCTGATTATATACTGATAAGAGTAAACAGAAGTTTCCCTTTGCGTTTTCAGTCATGCATGACTTGGTAGCATGTCTTTAAAATGGATAAAAAAAGGGTAAAGTTTACTCTTTTAAATCGAACAAACATATTTCAGCAAATACATTATTTGCATCAGATATCTGTGACAGGTCCCTTACTATAAAATGCAAAATGCGGTATATATATTTTTTTTCTTGAAAGGAAAAATCCAAATCACACCGAATTGATTTGAATTTTACATGCCTTACTTTCTTAAACTTGTGGCTTTCATAAATGAAAGCCACATACTCTACACATTTGAGAAAAACTTATTCTTAAAATTCGTTACTATTAAAACGCGTCCGATTCTTAGACCTTAGACTTTAGCCGCAAAAAATCATCCAGAATAAGTGTTCAACATAACGCGGGACGGGTGAAAAATAGACGGTACTTTTTCAGAGATTGTACATAAATCAAAGAATTCTTTTCTGCCTTGTGGTGCATGAGATTGACTACCGTACGTGGCTAGCGATATGACAAGAAAATTACAAGACAGTTTTAGTTTGATTTATTTACTTCAGAAACTTACTATAATTATAGCTCGAGAAAAATATTTTATTTTTTCCGTAGAAATTAATAAACATTCTGTCACAACAGAGTATCATATTACGCAAACTGGCTTTCATTTTTTTCTGACCATTTTCATTTTGCACAAAAAGAGTCAGGATTGCCTGAAAGCCGATGCTTTACGTTTCGTTTAAAATATCAGATAAGAGTACGCAATGCTTACATTCGAATTACGACGAAATTTAAACTTCGAAGAGATTTTAGATTAATACGCAAATTTTCAAGATTTACTTTTTTCCCCTTTGAAAAATATATTTAGACATTTGGTGTGAAAAAAAATGTATGCATATCTTTAGGAAAGTTACGTTACACTGTGTATATATATATATATACAGTGATACCTCGAGATACGAGTTTAATTCGTTCCGTAACCTTGCTCGTATGTGAATTTGCTCGTATCTCAAAGCAATTTACTGCGCAAGTGCAGTAAACTGGGTGGGCCGTGGCAGCCATAGTGTCGCAGCTGGTCGTTCCTCGTATCTCAAATGTCGCTCGTATTTAAAAACAAAACTTCGTTGTTCGACAGCGCTCGTATCTCAAGTAACTTGTATGTCAGGGCACTCGTATCTCGAGGTACCATTGTATATATATTCTAAAGATGGTTAGTCGAACAATTAATAACATACCAGCAATTTCAATTACATTAGTAACACTCATGTGATTGGAGCGGTAATATTTTGCATAGCGGTGATATTTTGCATAGCGGTGATATTTTGCTTAATCCCATCAATCTCAGTATTTTGCTAAAAATATTCAAAAGACGTAACTATTTTTAAGTATTAACAGTTGTGTTCAAATTTCTGCTTTATCTGAACTGTTATGTCCGGAATTGCCAAGCACGTATTCCTATCACTTAGTTATGAATTATATAAAATACTAGAGGGTAACTGCTCTTGCGCGCTGTCTCCAACCATCGGAACTGCTAACAATTCCGTTATGGTTGAGTCATGATACAAGCTCGTTGAGCTAGCTCATCAAATGTTACATCATTGCAATCTAGCACATATGAATTCAACAAATGATCATATATTGTTCCAAACTATCTGGCCTAAGCAGTACTCCGCCCACTCAGAAACTGTAAGCATTAATTTCCTTAAAATTAAAATATAAAATACATTAAAATCTGAAATATAGAGTAGACAACTACAACATTATTTTTATTCATTAGAAAAGAGTTTTAATGAATACGTTTGTATTGTGAGCAATTAAGTTTTCTCATTACATTTTGAATTAAGAACATTTTTTTAAAAATTAAAATACATGTATGCTATAGAAAATCTGTCTACAACAAAAATCTTGTACTTTTAAAACAAGAATACCTCAAATTTCTAACAGTAGTTTTCATTCTTTTCCAAGAGAAAGAAAAAATTACAATCAATGTCAGGCGTTCCTTATTACTGAACTAAAGTAAAAATTCCATTAATTTCCAAATCTTATCGCCAAATAACGCTCATTTCCAGAGCCTCATAAGATAATTATGCTATAAATTATCCTTTAAATAAAAAAAAATGATAAAGAAAAATCGCCAAAAATTAATTACGAGTTTTGAAATGAATAGAAGCAGTATTTGATCAGATGATAAAATATTCGGAAGCGTTTTGGAAGAAACCATCAGATCACAAAAAATGGTCCGTTTATTTTCAAGTTATTGTCCCTTATTAAATTAAATGAGCTTTTTACATTTAAACTGCTTCTAAAATAAGAGAAAATTAGATTGTTTACATCTTTTCGAAGAAAAAGCGACGTCTTACCATTTTTAGAAACGACCTTTTAAAATCTGTTTTTTAATTGCTTTCAAGCAAAATAACTTCATTGATACATAAGAGTATAACGTATTTTTGCATTAATTAATTGGAATGATAAATGTCGTTTATTCTTTAACTTATTAAAAACTACTTTTACTAAAAATATACATATTTTGTAAATAAAAAGATAAACGGTATGTTAATGAAGAAATGCATATTAGCTACACATTTGTGAAAAAATATGTGTATGTGTATTTAAGTGTGATATATAATTACAACGTATATAAGGTACTAAGGTTATTATTTAATGACGAACATAAAACTAAACATTATGCATATTTTCGTTTTTCAAGCAGAAAGTTATAATAATTTTGGCACTAATATTTTAGCTCAACCTTTTACTAAAAAACAATTTATAACAAGAAGTTCCTTCTAGAAATATGCGTGTCTACTTTCCCTTATACACTCAACTTCAAATTTATAGTCTAGCTGTCTCTCTCTCTCTCTCTATCTTTCTTGTCTAGCTTTAGTTCTTAATTGCTACAAATATACCTTTTCCAATGGTTAATCATCGCTCATTCATTCGTTCATTTATTCAGTCATTCATTCATTTGTTCCTTTATTCACTCATTTACATATTTTTCATTCATTCCTTCATTTATTCACTCATATGCTCATTCATTCTTTCCCTTATTCATTTAATCTTTCAGTAATTCAAAAATATTCTTGAAAATCTAAATAAAAAAAATTTCATAGGAAAATAGGCTCGTTAGTTCTGGATGAACTTTCTATCTGTCCATGCTCTACGTTAGCTTTCCGATGCAGTTTGTTCCAAGCAAATCGGTCCGTTAGATCAGGATTTGTATAGGATTGAAATTTCTCCGTAGAAGCTATGTTATTTTTTTTTTTTTTTTTTGTACTGGTCAAAAATGAGCAAAAATTGTTGAAATCAAAAATTTTTCATGTCGAGTTTTCTTTCAATGAGCTTGTTTATAAGAACTCAAATCTTATACCCAGAGTTTACATAATTTGCTTCATTTTTGCCCGTTGGTGCTCATGCTAAAATATTTTGAACCGTTCAAAATTGAGCGAAAAAATGTTCAAATCAATAATAAAAAAAGTTAAATATGGAAATAAGATATTCTCGCCAAGCTCTTTCAAATGCGAAAAGAATTTTTTGAATCAGAAAATTCGTTCAAAAGTCCCCAGACACACTTTTTCCCTATTTCAAAACGCAGTTTCAATTGATATCTCGGAACTAACGAAGCGATATTACTCAGCTAAAGATTGATTATAAAGTATATTTCGGACTTAACACATTGAGTGCGGGACACGTACTAGTACGTTTTCAGACGATTGATACTTTGAGCGTGGGACACGTACTAGTACGGTTTAGTGTAATGGCATGGTTTCTTTGTAACGCTTTTAGAGAAAGAAGTAGTAGGCTGGTAAACACATTTTTTGCTATTCGTTGTACAAAATGAAATGGGATAGAGCATGTCAAAACACCTTTACAGTGATATACAATATCGCAGCAGTCGGCCCATAGCGCTAATTAGTTTTATGATTGCTATTTTCATTTTTTTATAATGTAAGAATAACTTTTAATAATATAATTCGAAAAAATAAAACTATATATTTCTATTTGATTTTTCATATTTACGATACGATTATAAATTTATCCGCTAAAAATTTTATTTTTGTTTACAACAATTATAATATTATATGTTTCTAAAAAAAATACGAAACATTTAGGTTAAAAAATTAAATAATTTTCGTTTTATTGAGATTTAACTAGATAACTAAATTTGCGCGCTAAACTCCCGAGCCCGGCACAATTCCGCCGCGAAATGTACCCGCACACATTGTGTGAAAATAGTTATTAAACCATTTTTAATAATATAGACAATATAATCAGGTAAATTTAGACAGCTCAAAAGATAATTATTTTTAACGATTCGCTTCAAACATTGACCTAGCCCACTGACTTCAACCTCTTGTCTCTCAGGTATAATAGAAATTTGTAAGGATTAAAAATATATGATCTAAAAGTTATCATGTGCCTCAGACACTTAGGCAACTTGAACGTCAACCTCAATCACGCCATTACGAAAGAAGGGGGAAAAAAACTGCTCCAGCGCTTACATGAATCATTAATACAAATATGAATGTTTGAGGATAAGATATAGGATTTCACTTGAAACATTCTACCATAAATTATAATTAGTTTAGCGGAACTAAGAACAAAACTACACAAAATTCCAAAGTAATAAACCAGAAATAAGGGAGAAAATTAAAATATCATCTGGGAAGATATGAATAAGAAAATAAAGCATAGAATCGAAATTCTTTAAATTACATGATAAAACAGGAAAAAATTATAAAATAACGTACATTTTAAAACATTAATTTTAATCTTTAAAGTGTATTTAGTTATTCCGCAGAAAACTACGTTTTGATAATCAGCTTTCACCAAGACTAAATATTTTGAATCAAAAGTAAGAAAAGGTTATTAAGGTTTACGACGCTTAAATTTTTCTATTTTAATTATTGTAATTTAAACATTGTTAGCAATGTATTTTTTCCTTCACAGGCATACTTAAAATATTTCAATATTTTGTTGATAATACTTTACTATTTTCTGCTTGACTGTCAACTATGTAACCATGGTAAAATAAAGCATGCAGAGAATTCCGAGGAGACTAATTGATCTTTACTAAACTTTTAACTTATTGTTGTTGACTAGTTTTTTTTTTCTCAGAAGACACCTTTAAGAATAGAAGTCCAGGAAATAAACGTCATATTAATATCGCAATACCAAAAGCTTTTTGCTTAGTGATTTAGAGATAGGTTTTCAGAATGGCCGTTGCTAGGTGAGATGATTAACATGATTTATAAGCTCATTGTGAAATTTTATGAAGTTAAAACATAAGTTGAAATTGGAGCATATAAGTAATTTCAATGGATCAAATATGTTTTGCTGCTTTACGTCATTATTGCTTTGATGCATGTTTCAAACGAATGAAAAGTGGAAAAGGAATAGTTCAAAAACTTACAACATGACTGCAGTTTGCGCATAAATCATTCCACCTCCTCGGATTTCACAAAACTTCGTATTTTAAAGAATTGACAAATACATTACTTTATATTAATCTGAATATTGAAATTTCTGGTTGCGAAATTCTTACATTCAGCTTTATAAATGACGAAGTATGTTAGATACATTACCATCAAATGGACAGTAAAAATAATTTATAAATGCAAATATATGTGTAGATTACTTTTAATAAGTTTTGAGAAGATATTATCCTGTTCCTTCTCAATAACCTTTGTCCCACCATTATTCATCGTTTTGACTTTGCCTCAAAAAATCGCTTCATCTGCTTATCTCGAAAGTCGACAGGGTCGCGTAGTGGTAAGACGCAGGTCTCGTATGCCCAAGATCGCAGGTTCAAACCTGGCACAAGTCGGTGGATTTTCAAGATGCAGAAAATCGTCAATGTCGTATGATTATGCGGCATGTTAAAGATCCCTTGAGTATCCGTTTGGAATGGATACTCTCGGCTAAATTAAATACCTAGTGCAGATTGCATCAACGAGAGCTCAGGTGCCCCATCTAGATGAAACTAAGCGTCAAAAAAATTGTGGCAGTGGTACCACACTCATTGCGGTGCCGCTGAAAGAGTTGGTACCAATCTCTGGGGACGCACTAGGTCTGCAATGGTTGATTACTAATACTGCAGCCCGATTAGAAAGAAAGAAAAAAAAGCTTGAAAACGAGCAGACGAGGCTGAATTTTTTTGGGGGGGAAAAGTATTGTAGCCTACACTTTCTCGTAATGAAGATCACACTGAAAAAAAAATCCCCGAAAATATACGAGACTTTCCTGGAAACCCTTTTTCCGGAATAAAATTACAGACATTAAAAAATTGTAGAGTACAAAGAATCTTAAATAAAGGAAACTAGTCGATTCGTGCGGAATTTCGCACTAATTTGGGAGAAAGGACATTATGAAGAAGAATAGAAGAAAGTAAACAGGTGTTGGTACATCAGCAGGAATGTAACTACAATTTTTTCCACTATTATTTAGATATAAAAATAATAAAATAATTACAATAATAATGATAAATATTTTTATTATTAGTATACATAGCATTAAAATACAATGACGAAACAGTTCCATTACTTAAAATATCGTTACTGTTGGTTAGTTCGGCTCTACACATTCATAATATAAATGAATGTGTGGAGCCTAACGATTGAATAAAATGCTGCTAAAACAGTCCAATTTTCTACACAATAAAAATAAAAGAGTTTCTTGTTTGTTTACTTGATAACAGATGGCGCCAGCATACGCACACCAATTTGCCATCCATTAAAGGACCTCTTCCTAGATTATTTTAAATCTGGAAAATCATCTAGAAAGAGGTCCTAGGATCCTAGGAAGAGGTTCTAGGTCCTAGGCCCTAGAAATCATCTAAGAAGAGGTCCAGAGGTAGAAAATGCTGCTTAAACAGTCCAATTTTCTACACAATAAAAATAAAAGAGTTTCTTGTTTGTTTACCTGGTAACAGATGGCGCCAGCATACGCACACCAATTTGCCATCCATTAAAGGCCCTCTTCCTAGATGATTTGAAATCTCAAATTTAAGAGAAACGGTAAATTTTTAGACCGTCGGTATTTTTCGTCATTAGCCGGTACGATCAGCTTTAAAAGGAGGGGTAAATGATGGAATTTGAAAAACGAATAAGGAAGACAGTGCGGAGCGACAGAAAAACAAGCTAGAGAAGTAACATATATATATATATATATAAAGGTTAGAGAAAATGAAAGGGGCAGAGTACGTTCTGGTAATTAACTGAAACATATATTGTGAGTCCTCTGCGTCAGAGCGCTGGCCAGATTGCCCAGAGCTGAGAAGAATGGCTTCCGCAGGCTAGGCTGGTTAATACAGTTGAACATAAATCGTACGCCAACAATATAAAGCGCATTTATTTGCAATTTTATTCCGGTAGCCACCTATATCAAGCGTTCAGTTTTCTGCGAAGCTATCATTACTATGGTGGAGTTCTAGTTAAGTATAGTGGATTTTTTTTGCGCTGGATTGGAAAAGGGAACTCCACCTAGCATATTGCAAAACTAGGATTCGATCACTTCCCTGCACTTACCATTTTTTTTGTGTGCGTGCCATAGAAAAAGAGCAGACCCCATGGGGCTAGAATCACCAGCTATAAAAACAATGCTGCAAGGGAACGAGGAATAAATGCATACCTGTAAAATCAGGAAAGATCACACGGATATTATGGTGAATACAAACATTACATTTATTGTTTACGTAAAAGGGAAGGCCGGAGATCAGGTCATAGCGCTTATCGCAAGTTACCAGAGTTCGTGCTGCTTATGCTGGGGCGTCCCCCATCGGATTAAAATAAGATAGCTACGTAAGTATACATTAGTGCTCTTCAAACTTCATGGCACTATGTGGATCAGGTTGACGATCAGCATCACGTCTTGAAGAACATAGTTGCTACTCAATCAAAAATACATGAAGACGCGTCCTGCGTCCGAGCGAAAACCGTTCTCAGCTACCCATGCCTCTTTCGAACTTCCTGCACGGGCGCCGCAAAGAGTCGGGTTGCCAACTTTTCCTGTGACTGGGCCAATCGCCAGGCACGAATCCGCTTTCCATTGCCGGGAAGCAAGGCGCAACACTTCATCGCCCTAGGAGTGTTCTTCTTCTGTTTCTGTCATGTGACAGCGGAGAGGCAAATTCAACACAGCTATGTCGAGCATCACGACAATTACCGATAACCTTGATCAACTTGATTGAAGGCTTTTTACCGAGTTTTTACGTAACTTAACAGATTTTACTCAGTAGTGAATAATAATTATTAAATCGCCAAAAATGTTTTAAGCTACATGGTTTTGTTTAAATTCGAAACATCGTTGCATTATCCAAACAAAACTATTGTTGCCAAACGACAAATGATAATGCTGATAATTTCCTCAGAGCCAAAATCATTATTATTTTTTTCCTAATTAACGTTATAATAAATTATAAAATGGATGGATTATTGTACTGTCATCGAAGATAAGCTTGTGTGCAAAATTTGAAGATAATTTATGCAGTAATAGTTGTCGAAAACCGCCTTACAAAATTCCGCCACAAGTCAAGTTAAATAAAACCATGTAAAAATATATGATCCGAGTAGTTGTACTGAGCGCGAAGAAATTAATCTTAAGCAATAATGTTAAAGTCATAAGGAATTTATGTAATGTTAAATATATATATAATATATATATATATTATATACATATATACATCTGTCCAACCTCGCCGTTTCACCAAGCCTCACCTTATGCTTTGCTCTTGAATCGCGGTCACAACTTAAATAAGTCACTTTTTTTAAGAAACGCTTACGCGTTTTTGAATAAGATTTCAGATTTGAGTTTATTACAAAACTGCCCAGTTTTTTCAAGTTTGTGTGCACTGTCCTCCTTTAAACAAACTTTTTGAACATGAGCGAACGGTAGTGTAACGGTATATAGTTGATATTGTAAACGGTTAACCATAGCCAGATGTAATTTTCTGAGTAAAAATGAATTTATCGTTGTCACGCAATCAATTTAAATGTAATGAACACCATAATTTATTTGGGATTACTATGTTGTGGCTCCAACTATTGTCCGTGTTCAGCTTTCTGTAAGGAATGCTTATTTAACGTCACTTTCAATAATGTTGTACGGCAGTTAATATTTTTAATAGAAAAATTGTTATTATCTCTTACAAATGTTGGTCCTAATGAAACGGGTGTGGATTATACAAGAGCTATCAATTGTCTGATAATGATCTCAATGCTTTAAATGATGCCACAGTTGCTGACATATATACTAGATTTATTGCTTTAAACCGCAGAAAGGAAACCAAACAAAGATATTGTTGCTTAAAACAAGCACAGATTAAACATTTTCAGTTGAAAAATGATTAAAATTATATTTAAAAAAAAAAAAAAAATAAGAAATAAGAGAAGAAAAAAAGAGGGTGATAAAAATACGTTGAGCACTCTTTAGGTAAAATCAAATTGGCCATGTGATGGATAATGTAAATCATTGATTTACATTTTATTTATTTTTTTTTAAAGATGAATCAAAAGCAAAATATTGAATTGTAGCAAACTGTAACGTATTTTAGTCATTTTAAGTTAGACACACTATCACTTTTGAGCTGTATCTCTCTCTCTTTCTCTCTCTCTCTCTCTCTCTCTATATATATATATATATATATATATAATTCGCTTAAATTCTAGTTTTAAAACGGCATTAAGCAAACACGTAAGCAAGGCATGCATTCTTTAACACATCTTGCAAGAAAAGGGAATAATAACAAGCTTTTGAAAATTGTTTAAGCATGATGATCAGTCTTCATTATGCTTTACAAGAAAAAAAAAATTTATCCATTTTCCCATAAGTTTAATTTTTATTTAAATGAAAAAAAACATGTTAAATATCTATAAAATGATTCGTATTTTGAGAATCCAGTGTGTTATTATTTAATTGGTGCGTTTTCTCGAAATTAAGAACATTTCAGAGAGTAATTCACAAATAACAAGTATTTAACCAAATTAATCCAGTAAAATCAAGTCCTTATTGATCCAATTCCTTAAGGCTATTCAAAAATGCACTAGTTCGAAAATAGACAAAAACGAGTCTTACAAACTTACATCAAGAAAGAGAATTTAATTATTAGCTGAAAAATCTATTGCAATGCAATTAAAGACCTCCTTTACTAAAGTAATAAAATTATTCCAAAGCATTTAAAAAGCGGAAAAGAGAAATCTCCGTACGTATCTGTTTTTAACACGAAATGAAAATCGTTACAAGTCTGGTTATATCATTAAAGGTCATAAAAACCGAAGCATTTAAAAGAAATTCCTATCTTTCAGCTATTTCAGCGCTTAGAAGTTTTATTCACCAAAAAAAAAAAAAAAAAAACTTCTGTTAACATATCTAGAACAACTTCAAAACTTCTACTGTTTTAGTGTCATCATATTTTCGTCATAGATAAGAATGCACGACACATAAAAACTAATTTATTTAAAAAAGCCTCTCCTGAGAGAACAGAACGTATTGAGTCGTCGTGAGGATATATATATATATATATATATATATGTGGGGGGGGGGGCTCAGATCTAGTTTAGAGGTATTTTATAAACGACATCATTTGCACAAACACTATTTTTATTACAATTTCTGACGAACGCCTATTAAACATATAATACAACATTGGCAGCAAGCACCATCAACGTCATACATCGTTACCCGTTGTATCTCATCATCCGAATCATATGAATCGCAGTACACCGTACATCTCAATAATAGTTCACGGGTATATAGTTCAGCAAGTCAATAATTCAATTGGGAAAATTCCTGCATATATATGTGTATGGATATATATATATATATATATATATATATATAAATATACGCTATGCCAAAGCGAATTAAACAACTGGCTGTGATCGACTTTTTAGCCTCCTCATACTGAGATTCATTGTCGTTTAAACGCTGTTTATAGTACTGATGCTGCTGAAAGGTCTACTGTAAACCCATGTATAGTAAAAGTTCGTGGATGCCAGCCTGAAAAAGTCCGTAACTGTTGGTGAACAACAGCGGGCGTCCGTTGCCTTTATCCATACCTTAGAGATCTTCCATAAAGTCTCTAAAACACCTCCAACAACTACTTTGTCGTGTTAGAAGCAACCTGGGGCCTGTAATCTTGCATTGGCCACCAGCTCCGTGCGTAAGCAATCCTAAGGCCTCGGCTAATAGGTTGGGGTCTAGTGGAGAACTAATCTTGCATCACGATAATGCTTGTCCACATCTTGCTCAGCTGAAGAGCACTGACGAATTCGAAGTATGAACTGATTCCAAACCCTCCTTGCTCCATCGATCGTGTTAAAAATAAGTATGTAGGTTTTAAAGCTTTATTTCTTTCCCAATCTTGCCCAACAAAATACACTGCGTGAAACGAATTGATATTGTCGCGTATAGTTAGAGCTTTCAGAAGAAACAGGTAAACAAGCTGGACCGATACAGGTTTATTTGAGTTAACGTATAGCAAACAGCGTGGATCCGCTCCAACTGAGAACTTCCTTCCAACTTCCGAATGTGTGGAAAGTTCAAGAGAAACTAAATTAACGTAGGAAAGGATATGACAGAAAAAATAAATTTGTATACGAAAAAATAATCTAGAATAACTTAACTTACATATAAAACAGAACAGAGAATAAACTGAAAAAGCTTAGCTTTGCATTACAACAGAAAGTTAAATTAAAATAGCAGATCGTCCTCACCGGGATTCGAACCCACAATTTACCAGCTTAGACACTGGCACGTTTCCTCAGAGTCACCGTTACTTGCTTTGATACGACACACGTGGCAATATAACTAAGTATTACAAACGAAACACATCAATTCTTTAATAAGTTGGAGCTTTAGAAAGTAGACAGATCATTTGATTTTAGGCCATGATCTACATCGAATTACGTTTTTTTTTTTTTTTTTTTTTTTTTTTTTTTTTTTTTTGAGGTTAATTCATAAACGATCTTAAAATTCATTCTTTTGCACATTAAGAATTTAAAAACATTTATTACATGGTAAACAAATGGGATTTTTTAAAAAATACGAGGTTTTTGCCACACAAACTTCTTATTCTTATTCCTCAAATTATCCTTTGAGATAATGCAATTGAATACTTTTCTTGATGAGGATCTGCGTACAATTCATCTCGCTATCAATCATGGGCCGAATAAGGAAAACAATCGAAAGCTAATGCAATCTTTCTCCTCATTGTCGTTAAGATGATCTTTCTTTGCTACGAGGCATTTCAATGACTTTCTTGAGAAGACACTCTTCAGACTACCCACAAAGTTTATTTCCCTCTATTATCATTATAGATGATTCCATTTCGTTCAACAATGAGTTGTTAGAAGAAGCTTAGGTGGTGGTAATTGCTCTGAGTGTACGTTTAATTTCAGTAGTTTGGGAAGCATTGGGACATTATTTACACGGATAAAGATATATATTTGTTGTAACGTTTTGAAAAATTTAGTGGAAATTTGAACCAAATTGCTGCGTTTTATTAAAAATAGATTGTTGATCACAAAAGAAGAACTACTCATTCACATAATGCATATCTTCCATGAGTAAGATATGTACATTGCGTTTGTTAAAATATTATATGATGTCATTGATTTAAAAATAAATAAATAAGTAAATATATATATATTTTTTGCATGATTATAAGTTCAGTGAGAAACATTACATAATATATGTTTTGTTAATATTACGTAATGTACTGTGAGCGTTGAATTTTATACATAATTTTATGTATAATTATTCAGCATAAACATTTAAACTTTAAACTTTATAATAAATGCAACTCTTGAATATATATAATACATAGTTATTTTAACGCATTAAATGATGCATAATTAAAAAATTGGTTTTATGCTTCGTTAAGTTTCCACCTAGATAAAAAGTGTTCGATTTTATTTTAGGAAATACATTGCTTTGCACTGAGTTGCGAAATCTAAAACCATTTCATGAACAGAGTTCTTACTTAAAATATGAAACAAATTGTGACGAGGAAATAAAATGTAAACATTTTCATTTACAGCCATTTATTGTAACAAAACTAATAATTGTGTAGCTTAATAACATCCCTAAAAAAATATTAAACTCTATACAAGGAAAAATAGTGTACATAAAATATCTTTTTTCTCATTAACGTTAGGAAATGTTTAACTGCACAAACGAAAATAAAAAGCGCGAAACATAATATAAGAAATAAAATAGAGAAACTGAATGAAAATAAAATCAACTAAATGATTTAATTTCAAGTGTTGTTAACAGATTTAAAAAAACTATCACATGTACGAATAGGCTGTCCTTGTCAAATTTAATTGCCGTTAAAACAAATCGATATATATTTTCTGTTATTTTGTCACGCGCGCTTCAGAGCTGAAAACTCTAAAAAGGATTCGTACGTGTGTTCTGGTTCTTTTCAGGTGCAGGTTGGGGTGAAAGGAACTCACAAATATTTTTATATACCTTAAAACGTTTATAAATAGCTTTGAAAAAATCGTTCGATTATACGTTTACTATTCTCTAATACTATACTTTTACCTAATATTTTTACCTTACCTGAACAAAATTTTCAGTATATAAGCAATTGAAGAAAACTATTTGCTGTTGAAATTGTAAAAAAGGGGAAACCTAACACTTTATTAAATATTTGCCTAGAAATCTAATAGTTTTTGCATTGTTTTAACCTCTTTATTCCAAGTGTACCCAATTGGGTACATTTTAAAATACTGTTTATTAACTACTGTTTGTGCAATTTGAAAGATAAAACACCCAATTGTTTTTGAAAATCAACAGATAGTTTACTTCGTTTTAAACATGGAAATTGAGCCATTAATTATTATTTACACTAATTATTAATTAAATTTTTAAAAAATTTAAAAAATATATATTTTTTAGTTATTTTGTTTTGTAATCATTTTTTAAATCAGAGAATCAAAAAAATGCTCCAAAACTGTTTGTGCTTAGTTCTGGGATCTAAAGAGGTTAACTGAGTGCGAAATTAAAAAGACAAAAAAAGAAAGAAAGAAAGGAAACGGAAGACTTAGGGGAAATGTTGTCCAAAGGGGTACGTTTAAGATTTGACGAATTCCATACATTCAGTTTTTAACCTATACCTTGAACGCGTTGCAATTATCTTTTTTCGTTTTATGTATTAAAAATGTATTAGCTGTAAAATTTTCACGACAGAGAATCTGTGTAAATGATAAAAAATATGATATTTGTTGCATTGAATCGAAAATCTTTCTTTTTTTTAATAGTTTTATTTGAACCAAATATAGCACTTATACAAGAAAACAGTTGCAATGCCTTACAAGGAAACGTTCTCTCTCGACATTTGGGAATCTGAACATGATAAATATGGTCTGAAACATTGAATAGTATAATTATGGAATTCAAGCAGTAGACGTAAAACGGTATAGAAGTTATGAGAATTTTCAGGTAAAAATGAAGTCAGTATTGGAAAAAAAAATGCATTTCCATACGCGAGCAATTTATATTAATTCAATCATTTTCAAACTGTCCGACATCAGTGATTAGGCACCGGAAGACATTGTCCCGTGTAAGTTAAAGAGTTTGACACTAAAAACATTCAAAATCGGACAACAGCAAGTTTTATTTCAACATGGCACTGGATATCTTGATGGAATTTAGTTCACATGTTGAAGCGGAAGCAATATGACGAAATACATGTTCCAGGTTCATCATTGCGTGATTATTTAACTTTATAAATGCAAATCTGATCTTATTATTGAATCTTGGGGCCGAGTATTGAAGTACGGTGAATGTTTGAACCTTCAAATATTGTTGCTATGCCAGATTTACTCTAGCCTCTGAATCACTGTTAGAATTGTACTACCTAACGTGTGCCTTATTATGGCAAAAGAAGTGAACATCATTTTTTACTACGTTTTCGGCCATCAGATGCTCCTTGCAGACATGCTCGCATATTCTTCTGAAGGAAAACTTTCTGTTTTCTGAATTTAATGATCTTAGTGTTCAACTCTTTCGATAATGCCTTTTGCTGTCTAGTATCTTAAATAAGCTTGTTTGAAACGATTAAACGGGACAGAAATCATGTGTGGAAAATGCGTTTTCCTGCAATATAGACTACATTTTTACCTAAAAACTGTCATAACGTTTATATCGGCTGACGTTTGCTTCTGGAATTCCACATTCATACTATTTAGATGATGTAGCTCCAGGCCATATATATACCATGCTCAGATCCCCCAAGTGTTGGAAGAGAAAGTTCACTGTTTAGATCTGTACTCTATTTAAACTTTTAGTTTGCACATTGTGCATCGGAGGAAATTTTATTTATCAAAGAACTATATCATAATGTAACTACAACTCATGTGAAAGCCCTAACAGTCACGAGAACTTTACAAAAACTTTAATCTCATCACATTAATATGACCTCTAGAAGAAGCCCTTCATTTCATTATTGTGTACTTTTACGTATCTAAGACGGCATTAATTTCATGTACTATTCTATACTTTCATGTATCCAAGTGGTCATTCATTTCATGTACTATTGCAGACTTAAATGTTCCTGAGTTATTATTCATTTCGTGTCCTGGTGTAGACTCTGACGTTTTCGAGACGCCATTTTATGCCAAAAGGTTAAAGGTATTCGCGTGTTTTAAGTTAAAAAAGTATACATGTATACACATAAAAATATGAATTTTATTTTTAAAAATAAATAAGCAGTGTGTTGTGAGTTTCTTTAAAAAATAGAACTCTTAACCTTCATCACGGCCATTAATTTTCCCCGAGCTTGAAAATCAATGTGAAATCACTTAAATTACAACCTTTGCAGCTTGAGTAGTAAATCAATCTTAAATATGGATATCTTTAATGAATAATTTATTTCAGAAGTGGCATAAAAGTAAAACTTTATGTCTAAGAACAGCGTCTATTATTTTTTTATTTAATACACTCTTTGTTTGAATGGGAAAATGATAACAAGTTCCACGCTTTTGCACATTTGAACGTGTATATTTTTGAAACACAATTCGCTTTTGATGTTTTTTTCCTCTCCACAGTTTACCCTTTAATCTTTTGAATAGCAATCAATCTTAAACTGTCAGTTACTTGGGAAAGTAATGCATATTTTTTAAACAAACATTGCAAATTTATTGAAAAGATAATGCTTTCTTTTTTTTTTCCTCTGAAAAACTTTGGTTTAATATTTCTTTGAGGAAAATATTTCTTACTGTTTGAGTTTTTATGTAGATGATACATGAGAACGAAACTGATAAAGCAAGAACTTCATTTCGTAGGGAACTTCCCGAAATTCCGTCGTTTGAGGTAGCAATGTGTGAGAACTATTATTTTATATATGTAAAATGCAATGCAAGTAGTTCTTCTGTCTAATTATATTTTGCAGTCAGAACAAAGTACTGTGAGTTTATAATATTTATCACGCACTGTAAAACATTTGTGCAAAAGTTCAGATGATAAACTGAGTGTTTCCCAAAATTTACGAATAATATGTTTAAAATCAAATAACCAAATTTCTTGATATCAGTTTCTCAATAAAATGCATGTTTTTCTGCCCTCTGTAAAACTACTTTCTGTAAAGTACAGCTTACGTACTTCGTCAAGTTACGGGAAACTGAACCCTTGAAATCTGTGACTATCAGTTTAAAATTTTGTAAACAAATGCATAAATAAACTCTTGAGATGTGTGACTACCAGTCTAAAAATTTACGAAAATGCACTATATATTGTTAGCGTATAATCTAACTTCCACCCTAGTGAGCGGCCTGCTACGGCGGCCAGCCATCTCGACACCTGGCCGAGAGGCATCATTGGCCGAGCGGTAGAAGACACAGTAATTAGAGCAGCCTGGGCTCAGCTGTACTTAACTTCGACTTTGTGTACCAGAAATAGTAATTCAGCGTACTCACCCGTCCACGCCACTACTGTGGCATATTATCTGATGCAATCAACTTACAGAACTATGTTTACTAACTCTGTTTTTTTATCCACTGTAATTGTCTTTCTTAAAGACTTTGTCGTTTCCTGTTTTGGTCTCTGTACTTTTACGGCAGACCCCGATTTAATGATTTCCAGGAGGTTCTCGTGTACCTTCGGGCAAAAATGTTTTACAGTGCAGTGCGCATAAAACATGTAGTTCGAAAAGCCGAAATGGTACGTAAGTAACGAATAGGAGCGAGAGACTTTCAGTTACAGGAAAAGAATCTTGGATTTGGTCACCTGTCCAAAATTTAACATTAGATTTGATTGAGCAGCGACTTTCATGTCCCCTGTTGAACACTTCTATATTGATGAAGGGTAACTGTAGCCTTAAATAGCTGTTCGCTATGATATTTTGACAATTTGTGTTTTATTTACACGCCTTATTTATTTTATTCACGTTTAAGGGAATAAGTTTTTGGATTGCATAGTTTAAAGAAAATAAAAGTTTGGAAGTGTCTGTTATGGGGTCATTTCACGGCAACGGACGTTACATTTACACAGCATTTTTTAACTTTAACGAGCATTCTAACAAACTTGTTGGGTTTTGAAATTTCGTTACGTGCGTTACCCGAAGAGTAACACACGTAACGAAATTTCAGCACTTTTTTAAACAGACAGCAAATACATATATATATTCAAAAAAATTTTTGCATACTTAGAACACATGTACTTTTACTAGCCAAAATTAAAAAAAACCTAAAAAAAACTCAAGAAGTTCGTTAGAACGCTCGTTGAAGTTGAAAAATGCTGTATAAATGTAACGCCCCTTGCCGTGGAATGACCCTATGATGCAGATAAAAAAATATATATGTAGTTTTTTTCTTTTTTTGCACGGTTTGCTGATTTAGAATATTACCATTTGCATATTTAAGCATCTTAAAGTACTTAAACGGAAATGAAAACAAATTATTGGAGTTCTTAACTCATTTTCAAAAATATTTTTGAAATAGAGAGACAGAAGAAAAGAAAAACAGGAAAGAATCAGCTATTTGGATTATTTTATTCTTTATACTTTTTAGCTTAATAAGAGCAAGGTAAACAGACACCTATAATGAAACAAAATGCTGCAAATTAAAATCTAATATAACCCATTATACACCAATCAAATGTGCTCAAGACGTTTCACAGCTCATGAGTTTTGAGAACATAGAATTGTATTTTTAATAAAATATTCCAACAAATATTATTTTTTTAATATTCAAATCAAAAATAAATTGGTAGTTACGTATAGGAAACTGCCGTTGCTGGATGTAAGAAATAATTCACATACATACTTTAATTATGAATTAATGTTAATAGATGAGGATTAGTTACAGAATATAATGAAAAATATTCTGTTATGTATTTAGAATAAATAAATGTGTGATTTTTAGGACTATATTAAACGCAATTTCAGTTTAAAAAAAAGAGACAGCGAAGCACGAATAATTGATGTTTTGTTTTCTATTTTTTCCACAATAAATCATATCCCCAATTATTGTGGTATGATTAAATGTAAATAAACACAATGTAGATAACATGTATTTAATACGATTATCGCTTTTGTCGAAAGAGTTATTTTACAAGTAAACATTTTTTTTTTATCCAAATGAACATTAGCATCCTTTTGTAAGAAGTAACGCAATAACTGGTTAAAAAAACAAGCATCCAAGGTAATTTTTCTTGTGGCATATTCTTCGCATTTACCCAACGGAATAAAATGATATCTGGAACAAAGTATTTCTTTTAATAATATAATAATATCAAAAATATATCGTTATGCAAAAATAAGACCTCTGCATTCATCGTGATTTGAAATTCAGCGCATCGCAAATAGCTATTGCTAAGAACACAAAGATAAAAATGGTGATTCCCCAAGGAAAAGAAAAAACTATCATCCGCCTGCACCGGAAAAAAAAATCTTGACATTTCAAATACGTGAACACAAAATCTAAACCACAAGTACAGGATCGTTGGGACTGTTTCCTCCCTCCTACGTATTTCCTCTTTAGGCTTTGACTCGACTCAGACGAATACAAAATGATAACCGAAGCCCTGGAGCTTTCGCAGATCACAACATTTTTTTCTGGGTAGAGATGCATTTTCTCCCGCAAGACAAAAATAAAACACGGAAAATTGTCCAACGTTTCTTATGTATAAATCTTGCTTTTTCCCGAAAAAAATGCAGAAAATAAGACCATTTGAGTAAAGTGCTAGTGAATCGCCTAGCATGCAGTTTTGGATTTGGCGATTACAGGATGGATTATACGGGAAAATTTATATTCATATCATAAAAACTGAAGGCTAAAGGGAATAACTTATTTATTCCTTTAGCCATAAAATTCTTGATTATATTATTTTTAAAAAAAGCTTTTTTAAATTGCCAAAAGCATTATGTTTCGATCAATTTTGAAATGATTTTTCAAAAAAAACAAAAATTTTATTGCTAAAGATATGTACAGACCATATATTGTTCATTTTTGAAATGCTGGATAAAATAAATTGTTATAGACAATTCGTAAAAAGAAGGACAATAGTATATAACCTCTTTATTCCAAGTGTACCCAATTGGGTACATTTTAAAATGCTGTTTATTAACTACTGTTTGTGCAATTGGAAAGCTAAAACACCCAATTGTTTTTGAAATTAACCAACAGATAGTTTACTTTGTTTTAAACATGGAAAACATTTAAATTGGGCATTCATTATTATTTAAACTAATTATTAATTAAAATTTTTAAAAAATAAATTGTTTTAGTTATTTTGTTTTGTAATCATTTTTTTAAATCAGAGAACCAAAACACTGCGTCAAAATTGTTTGTGCTTAGTTCTGGGGTCTGAAGAGGTTAATTTCATATGAGTTGTTCATTATGTGCAAAATCAATTTTGCATGCATTCTAATTCGTCAATTCAAACTTTGTTGTAATTACTTTTGAAAATAAGTTCCAGTAGTAAATATTTTTCTTTCAAAAGGAAAGTTGTAAAGTATTCAAGAACAGATAGATCACTTGTCATAATAAATTCAATCCCATAATAACAATTCAACGCACTAGCAATATTTTTATCACCAGTTGCAACTATTTCCATTCAGCTTTGTAATATTTTTCACAGTCCAAGCCAGTTGTCATAATACGTTCCTTTCTTTATAATAATAACAATCCGATTGTAGAGCGAGCATTCTCAAGGAGATTCTGAGAATTAAGTGGTGCAATTGTTTAAAAAAGAGTTAAAATACTCATAAGATAGATATTTTATAGGGTATATATTTAGGTAAGGAAATATTTTTAGCTTTTTCTGGATAGATGGTACCTTATTTAAATGATACATTGCAATATTTCCTTGCTTCTGAAGCATTTTAAGCATTTTTTTTTTAACGTATAAAAAGGAAAAAAGGAAAAAAAAAGCAAAAATCATGTAAAGACTTTTTCTTGAACTCAAGAGTTTACACGGAAAAAAATCATTACAATAAAACAGCTTTCGGAACTTCGGAATATCATTTGTATTTTTAAATGTATTGTCTCTTAGTATTTAAAGGGAAACTCGGACACACACACACACACACACACACACACTATATATATATATATATATATATATATATATATATATATATATATATTAAGTCAATTCAACTATACGGAGTTTAACTTTTTGTGTTGTTTACACGTTCAGAGGTTACAAAAGTTACTAATATTGCGCATATTAATTTTAAACGTGTTTATTAGCTGTATTTTGAATAGAAGTTTTATGTTAAAAATAATTTTAAAAAATAAATTGCAAAATCGCTTTCGAATTATTGCTGAAAAAAGATTATATAAAGGTAACTTTTGATACTTTTAATACTACTTTATAATTAAGATACTTTGTTTCTCAATTGTATGTAAGTTTACTTCGAACACTTGGATTTTAAGATGAATATATTTTCCGAAGGAAAAATCCGTATTTAATGGCTATGTGTTCCATAATCCCTCAAAGATAATACTTCATGTTGAAACTTACTAAGTTTTTGTAGCTCAGGAAATTAGTTTAATTTCCCCAGCTGATGATAATTTTATTCCAACACATGAGATAACATTCATAACCAAAGGAAAATACCATTTGCTCTTCGAACTGCCGTGACGCCATTAATTATCTACTGGAATTTATTCATTAGCTTTCAGAAACTCAGTTTTGACGTACCCATTGAAACGTTACATGTTCCTGTATTTGATGTACAGCTGACTCTAGTTCAAAAGCGTCTTATTTAATTGATTAGATTTTGAAAGGCTTAAGTTACAGAAACGACCTGCAAAGGCCTTGTGGGTAATGTAATTTTCTTTTTAATCAAATATGAAAGATCGAGCAATTATTGATTCACCAGCACACAATAGGCCTCGCATAGTTTTCTTTTGTCGAAGGAAATGTAATGTTTGTCAAAAATTTTATTTATAGAAAAAGGTTTGGACATAAAGCACTCAGTCTTTGTTTATCTTACAAGCTATTCAGTAATGCACATCAATATTATTTTTAAAATTTGGAAACTTAAAAAAAATATTGGATATATGCGTGTTTTGCCATATATATATATATATATATATATATTAAGCTAGATAATAACACGAATGTACCTGATTTACTTTTCAATATCTTATTAACAGTCTGATTTCTAAATCGTACATCAAAGTTACTAATATTAAACACAGTACTTTCAAGCAATAATTTGAGTTATGTAGTATTTTGAAATATTTCAATGGGAATCTTTGCACACACAACACACACACACACACACACATATATATATATATATTAATATATATGTGTTTGTGTGTGTAAGGTAAAGTGCCTAAAGCTGACGCTCTCAAGTAAAGATACATTTAAAGTAATACCAAATCTCTAAAATTGTTAAAAATGAGAATTCTTTCTTTTTGAATGGTATCACATCTTACATCCCTTGACTTCTTAAATCTCTTAAAATTAGAATACTTTAAATGTTTTCTTATTTAAGGCTGTCATCTTTAGAAGCCGTTTTTTTTTTTTTTTTTTTTTTTTTTTTTTTGGTGTCAGCGTCAGGGCACTTTGACTTGTTTGGTTATTACATAGGTAAACTTTCTGTATATAGAAAAAATACCTATGTACCGATATTTTTTCAAGTCATATTCGAAGATTTTATTCGACTTTAGACAGTTTTTTTTTTGACGGAAACAGAAGATGAAATGAGAAAGGAAGTATGAAGCGTATATAGGTAAGGAAATTATTTTCCGAATATTTAAAAAAAATTCTACTCTACAGCAAAAATGTAACTACATGAGGAAATGTTATACATACAATTTTGGTAAAAAATTGCATGGATTGGTTCATATTCAATCTGTTTTAAAAAAAATAATTGTTATAAATGAAAAGTGTAGAATTTAAAGACATGTACATTGCTGCGGCTAGTAAACAACTTTAAACTGCTCTGCACAATTGAATTTTCGTAATAAAACTTAATATAAACACCCTGCAAAATTTTGCAAAATACATTCAAATCTTTACTAACTAAACTGTATGTAATAACTCAAGCAAACATTTGTTTCTGATTCAGATTGTCGTAGCTTTCTATAGGTTTTGAAATGTAAGGTTTGAAATATCCGAGTAAACGAGTTTGTGGCATGAAGTTCTGAAATAGAGTTTTCTTCAAGATGGTATTAAGATAAGCTATGTTAGAATGGCTTAACTGATCTCCATGGTAACGGCACTTGCGCTTTCTATTTAGAACGTTTAATTCACGATTTGAATTATAAAATGGGGACATCATGCAATTAAAACTTGTGGTACTGTTTGTCAAACTGGAACTTTTCATTCTCATATCTTACAACAATTTCAAGGATTTTTCCTTTGATAAATCTAAAAATAATTTCACAAGAAGTTTACTTTATTCGTTATTTCTATGATATATTGTACGCCTATTATATGTTTTACCAAAATATTCAGAATAGTCCTTTGCGGCATTGATTTAAAATTCCTAGCAACTATCAGAAAAAAAAGAAAATGTCTTTCATGTGATTTCGTGTATTTGAATTCAAAGTAAAATTGATTTCCCTTGCAATGCAAAAAAGAGTATGTAATACATCAAGTTTGCATATTTAAGTAAAATAAATACCCTAAACAAGATCTTATCTTTAATGAATGCATTTTTTCTCCTCTTTTCTTTCTGGTATTTAGCGCAGAAATCATAGATATGAATTAAATACCAGAACAATTTGTAATTTGAAAGATTCTTAACTGTTCAAAAGTTTTAATGCTTATTTAGTATCATGCATATAACTCAAAAACTAGGTGTATTAGTAGACGATGGAAAATATAACTTACCTTTTTAATTTAGTGTTTCACATGCAGAGCAAAATCAGGAGAGCTTTTTTCATTAAAATACGATGAACTATTTTAGTTTTGCTTGGTGAATATTTCATGGAAAGTATCAATCGAAGGCAATTGTAAGTAATCAGAAATTAATCCGCAGAATATTATTCAAATACCTTTCTAAAGTCAAGAGCACGTTTACATCTTCGAATTGGTTCCGTTTTCCTATTGTAATATCCTAAATAAAGATCAATTTTCAAACTGAAAAAATTCTCAATAAACCTTTTTTAACTTTTAGTTTCTACAACAATTTTTAGTCTTTTGTAATACACTCACTAAGTTTCTGTCCTTAAAGTACGAGGATATGCCTAATTTAAAAACCCTTTAAACACACAGTTGTAATCAAAAACTGCCAAAGCGTTTTCTGGAATTGCAAAGAATTCATTTTTTGATGGAAAAATATGTGAATTTATGGATGCTAAGACATCTGTGGCGGCCGAGCGAACTAAAGTAAAGAGAGGATTTTAGAAAATGATTATTATTGGATTAGGAACTGAAGTGAAGAGGGGATAAAAAAAAGGATTGGGATCGGATGTTGAACTAAATTATCGTTGTAGTTTTAGATAGATAAATAAAAGGATATATATCCTATATTGGTGACCCGAGACGATGGCTGAACAAGAGCTTTTACATAAAATAGCAGATTTAGAGGCGATTGTATCAAAGCAAGAAATGCTTCTGAGCAAAGTCAATCAGACTACGAAGGAAGAAAATATGACTACCACAACGACGCTCGACGCTCAGATTTCCCCTACTATTGGCGAACAGTCTATCATGCGAGTAGCCGCCAAACTTCCGCCTTTCTGGCCAGAAAATCCAGCGTTATGGTTTTCGCAGGTGGAATCACAATTTATCCTAGCTGGCATCTCGCAGGATATTACAAAATTTCATCATATAGTCGCGAACTTAGACGCAAGGTATGCGGCGGAAGTGGAGGACATTATTAGGTCACCGCCAACAACTGGCATGTATGATCATATAAAGAAAGAGCTGGTCCTAAGGCTTTCATCTTCCGCGGCGCAACGCGTTCGGCAATTATTGGATCAACAAGAGCTTGGCGACCGAAAACCGTCGCAATTTCTGCGACACTTAAAATCGCTTGCTGCCGGTTCAGTAGAGTTAACAGAACCATTGCTACGCACACTGTGGCTACAGCGTTTGCCTGGACACGTGCAAGCTATCCTGCAAGTACAGCCATCGCTTTCTGCTGAAGATATGGCCAAAGTGGCTGATCGCATTTTGGAGGTCAACGCACCTCACAGAACAGTTGTCAACACAATTGCACAAGCGACGGATTCAAACGCAGCCAGTCATGTAGAGGAGCAGATACAGGAACTTTCTAGGCAAATTGCAGCTTTAAAGACGGGATTCCGGCCACCATCAGAGGGTCGCTATTCCCGGAGTAAATCTCGCCACCGCCATGCACATGAAGGTAATAATCTGAGCCCTCGTCGATCCAGCCCTCACCCTACCGGCAAAACTTCTCCTTTTTGCTACTTCCATCGAAATTTCGGTGCAAGAGCTCATCGATGCAGATCCCCGTGCACGTGGTCGGGAAACGCGAACGGCGGCTATTAGCGGCGACTGTTAGCTGCCTGCCTGAAGGAAGTCGCCTACTTGTCACGGATCGTACTTCAAAGATAAAGTTCCTTATTGACACTGGATCCGATCTATGTGTGTACCCTAGATCAAAGGTTATGAAGCGGCTACCCATTTCTAATTTTGAACTCAACGCTCCCAAAGTGATTCAACAATAAGAACTTACGGATCAATAAATCTGTCGCTGGACATTGGTCTTCAAAGAACATTCTCGTGGCGGTTCATTGTGGCAGATGTTTCTGTTCCAATTATTGGGTCTGATTTTTTATCTCATTTCAACCTGTTGCCTGACTGCCGCAATAAAAGAATAGTGGATGGAGCCACGGGGTCGCACGTTCCTGCTCACACTGAACTAACGAAGCAGCTTAGTATCAAGCTTGTAAAGCACCGCTCCTCGCCATTTGCAGAGATATTGGATGAATTCCCTGACCTCAGTCGTCCGTCTGGAACGCCTCGCAAAGTCCGTCACTCGACAAAACATTTTATACGCACTACACCTGGTCCTCCAGTCTCTTGTCGCCCACGGCGCTTGGCTCCCGATAGACTCAAAATTGCAGAAGACGAGTTCGAAACCATGATCAAAGAGGGAACAGCCCGCCGTTCTGAATCACCATGGGCTTCGCCGTTGCATTTGGCTCCCAAGAAATCTAACGGATGGCGCCCTTGCGGGGATTACCGCACCTTGAACTATCGCACAATACCAGACCGATATCCTGTCAGGCATATACATGATTTTTCAATAATATTAAAGGGTGTAAAGTTTTCTCCGTTATAGACCTAGTTAAAGCATTCACCCAAATTCCAGTGAATCCGGAGGATATTCCAAAAACGGCCATTACAACCCCATTTGGCCTCTTTAAGTTTCCGTTCATGGGTTTTGGATTAAAAAACGCTAAACAGACATTTCAGCGATTTGTGGACGAAGTCCTCAAAGGTCTAGATTTCTGTTATCCCTATATCGACGACATTCTTGTCTATTCTGGCAACTCAGAACAGCACAAAACTCATCTGCGTCTGATTTTTCAACGGCTGGTTGCGCATGGGTTATTGATAAACACTGCAAAAACCGTCTTGGGGCAAAATACTGTCACTTTTCTGGGATATGAAGTTTCCGGCAAGGGCAATCGGCCATTGCCTGAGCGCATTGCAGACTTACAAAAATATCCGTTGCCCAGATCAGCGCGGGATCTTCGCCGTTTTCTGGGAATGATAAATTTCTACAGGCGTTTTCTGCCAGACGCAGCCCGCTTTCAAGCCCCACTTCATGAAGCAGTCGCCTCTCTACGTGGATCTCAAACAATTGCATGGAACCATGATCTCTAAAAGGCATTCGAGAATACTAAAAAGATGCTGTCGGATGCGACACTTTTATACCATCCCGCACAGGAGGCACCTCTGGGACTATTCACCGATGCACCTAGCCAAAGTGTTGGAGCGGCAATGATGCAATTCGTGGACGGAGGATGGCAACCTTTAGGATTTTTCTCCAAAAAGCTTACTCCCAAGCAAGCCGAGTGGCCAGCATACTACCGCGAGTTACTGGCTATCTTTAAGGCCGTGCAACATTTTCGTCATCTGTTGGAGGCTCATGACTGCACGATTTATACTGACCACAAACCCATCACGTTCGCCTTTCAGCAGCGACGGGATAAACTTCCACCGGTGCAGTTAAACCAGTTGTCTTTTATCGGGCAGTTCACGACCGACTTAAAACACATTAGCGGAGCCGATAATGTGGTTGCGGACACCTTCTCGCGGATCGCCGCTCTTAACATTTCGCCGGTCAATATTGACGTTTTGGCCACTACTCAATCAAAGGACCCTGAACTACAGGAACTACTATCATCAAAGAGTTCTTCTTTGCACCTGGAAGCTGTACGGTTTCATGATAGTGAAACGGTGCTGATATGCGACACGTCGTTGCCAAGGCCGAGGCCTTTCGTTCCGACATCACTCCGGAAACAGGTATTCAACTCGCTACACGGCCTCAGTCACCCTGGAACACGGGCATCAGCACGGCTGGTGTCTTCTCGGTTCGTGTGGCCACGCATTCAGAGTGACTGCCGAGTATGGGCTCGGGCTTGTCACCAATGTCAACAGGCAAAGGTAGGTCGGCACGTCCTTTCACCACTTAAGGAATTCACCTTACCGCCGACCAGATTTTGCCACGTGCACATTGACCTTGTTGGCCCTCTTCCCCTGGTGAAGAACTACAGGTACTTGATGACCGCTGTTGACCGTTCTTCACGTTGGCCAGAGGCTTGGCCACTGGAGGGGATCACAGTCGAAGAAGTAGCCCACGCCTTTGTCACTGGGTGGATCTCTCGATTTGGCTGCCCTAAAATCATCACGACAGATCAGGGGCGACAATTCGAGGCGCAACTATTCTCGCAGCTTGGAAAGTACTCCGGTTTCTGGCGCTCTCGAACCACAAGCTATCATCCGCCTTCCATTGGCATGGTGGAACGTTTCCATCGCCAACTGAAAGCCTCCTTGATGTGCCATAAAGACTCTTCGTGGCTGGAAGCGCTGCCGATGGTCCTTCTCGGTATCCGTAGCACCATTAAGGAGGACATTAACACGTCGGCTGCAGAGTTGGTATATGGAGAGCCTCTTCGCCTCCCAGGGGAAATGTTGACTAGTGAGGAAGATCATTCCCTGGATGTTACGTCCATGGTTGATCGGCTCCGTTCCCACATGGCACGACTGCGACCTGTACCGGCGTCACGGCACGGGTCACGTCGAACCTTCTGCACAAGGACTTAGCTACATGCACGCACAGGGGAGCACGCACACGTTTCTGAGGGATGACACCGTACGAACCTCGTTAGTTCCTCCATACTTGGGTCCCTACCTGGTGGTTGAGCGCGACGACAAAGGTGTAGTCCTCAAAATTGGTGTTAAAGACGTTAGGGTGCCCATCGATAGTGAAACCTTGTTACACACTAAATGATGTGCAAGATCAGGCAGCGACAGCCCACTCCCAGGCTCTCCCAATCTTAAACCCATCAACTGACTCAGAGTGTGTCTCAACGGACCATAATACCAAGCTACCTGGCATCCTCAAGACTCCGGGCTACATTACACGTTCAGGTCGCCACGTCCGGTTCAAAACACCATACGTTGGATCAGTTTACTACCCAGGGGGGAAGTGTGGCGGCCGAGCGAACTAAAGTGAAGAGAGGATTTAAGAAAATGATTATTATTGGATTAGGAACTGAAGTGAAGAGGGGATAGAAAAAAGGATTGGGATCGGATGGTGAACTAAATTATCGTTGTAGTTTTAGATAGATAAATAAAAGGATATATATCCTATATTATATCCTATACATCCAATAAAAGTCACTTCATTTGGACATCTTTGAATCCACAAGCTTTTCATTGAAAAAGGAAGATTTGCTTGTGATTTATTTTTTTTTTTTATATTTTTAATTTTTTTAACAAAATGAAAATGTATTATGACAGTTTTAAAAAATATAAAAAGGACCATACTAGTTTTAATTAATATAACTAATATCGAACATATTTTAAACAAAAGTAAAATAAAAAGAAGATTTTTTTGTTTATTGTAGTTAAAATTTTGAAATTATTTTATGTTCCATCATATTTTGCATTTTGAGAATGCTTTAGAATGTTTGTACGTGATTCAGATAGTTACACCTCTTTGTCCACTTCGACCAATCTACTGACAATTGATAGATGAAACGGATTAATTCTGTGATAAACCGTGTGAAATCGTCATCTAGAGAATCAATCAGCGATCAATTATCTGGACTATGTTACATTGTGGATAGTTTCGTGATGCTATCTATAAAGGAGAACGCTTTAATACATACAATAGTGATAATTCTCTTTTTAACGTGTGATAAAATATACAATTGGACATGAATACTGAATATTTGTTAAGAACTGTATTAATTAAAAAGATCCAAAATTGTAATTTAGAAAATATACACTCGTAAAGTTGAGAATAAGAATGGCAAACAACTTTGACCATGAATCAATATTTTACACAAAGCAGTTCTCAAAATTAAACAAAGAGTTAAAATTAAACAAAGCAAAGCAGGAATAACTTATTTGCTAAAAATATTTTAATTCTGAACATATCTGCAAATTACGTACCAAAATATTGTAGAGCTGACTTGTTGCTCTAATTCTTCGCAAAATTTTAATCCATATTTTAATGTAAACTTAACTTTTCTTAATAACACTGTGCAACAAATTTGAACTTCTTTTTTGTCCTTTAGATGAAACTATGTGATTCTATATAAACAAAAGGTGCTTAATTCAAATATCCAAACCAAAATTGTCCATCACGTACCGTTTTTGCTGTAGACCCACTGATCATATTTATGCAATTTGGTTATAGAAGAATGTAACTGCGGCTTACTTATTAAAAACACAAACACAAAAATGATTTTTTTTTCGCCATTTCATCTTGTGGGTATCTGTTGGTGTGCCCGGATAACATATTAGCAATATTCAATTTGTATACCTCCATTCTATTGACCGCTGAAACACTTTTAAAACACATAGGTGTCCTTATGAGACCTTTCCCCATGCTCATCATTAATTACACCAAGGTTTTGAGAAAAGAAGTCCATATGGGAGTCCAAAAACTGTCATTTTAATGAAATATAGCAACTTAATAATACAAAAGCATTTTATCATGTCACAAACAAGATTTTCGTAATTTTCAGCTTTCTCATTTCCAAGGACACTGATTTAAAGGTAAGCCAGGAAGATTTTTCGGCTTCTCACTGTTTGTTTTCATCCTCTTCATCATGAAAGGACTTCCTTAAGTTGTGTGCCAATAAAAATCCTTTCTTTTAGTTTTGCCTCACTTAATTTTTTTAATTTTTCCTGAAATGCAAGAAAGACACTCCTTCTCTGTCAAGAGCTTTTACAAATATTTCGCTAAACAAAGTTTAATGTACAATGGTGGAAAAAAAGGCACATTGTAGATTTACAAGTGGCTAATTTGATATGCTTTTGCCACTTAGAATTTTGAAATTTCCTTTATGTTTGCAGAATATGCTACAGGAATGAATAGGAAAACAATACTTAGATGAAGAGCACTGATAAACAAGCGCCACTCTGATGAATTGTGCTCATGTCCTAATGTTTGAAATACTACATTCACATCACAACAGCCTGCTATTTTTTCTTTCTCCGCAAAATAGTCTACAAAATGTTTTTGTCGTCTTGTAAAAATCTCGAAACTTCGAGAAGTAGATAAAGCTTTTGTTGCCAAAAAAGGTCGCTAAGTAACCGAAGTTCATTAAAAAGGTCTCTAGAATGGGAACGATTTCACCGTCAGTGAGAAAGATATAATTTATAATGAATTAAGTCGATAAATTAGGAAAATATGCACATTTATCCAGAAAATACGTAAAAAGCTAAAATGTGGAATTTTGGGAAAATGGTACGTGATAGGCAAAAAATAATTGTATATTAGTAATTCTAAGCCAAAAATACATAAGAAACAGACATTTTCATCCAAAGGACATTTTTCGTGTTGCACAGTGTAATTTGAGAATATATCATGAAATTAAGAATTAATGTTCTGAACAAATAGTAAAAGGCTATACATTCCTAGAAAGCTGCGTTATCATTTCCCAAATTTTTAAGAATATAACTTTAACAAAAGTTGTCTGATTGCAATATTTGTTTATGGGTATTTTATTCATTTTGAATTGAAGCAGTTTTGTATGATAATAATGATCGGGCTTTTAAGTAACAGTAAATCATCAGTTATAAAGCATTAACCTTATTTTTCAGATGCACTGACAGTTAGGAATATGAGACATTAAATTTGAATTAAACGCACTTTTTTACTCTAAGCAATACGTTGTATAATGGTTTTAGACAATGATTGGAAATGAAATATTATGCGTAATAGAAAAAAAGTATGATTATCTATCAGGAGCCAGAAGTAGATAAATTATATTCAATTATTTTAATAAATCTTTTAATTAAGCTTTAGATACATTAAGTATGAATTAATTAGGAATGTTTATTTCTTCTGTAATATGTTTTGAAAAGACAGCCTATGATCTGACTACTATTATAACTGCGAAATTTACTGAATCATGCCAGAGCGGCTGAACCGATCTGGATGAAATTTCGTACCGAGAGATATTCTATACTGCACATATGCTACTTTTTATACCGGACAAATGTACGGCTCCCGTGGGAGTTCATTGTAAAGAAAGTGGCGCATTGCAGTAAGATAGACGGTGTGGCGCATAGTTATAAATGAAGTTGAAAGAAAATCAGTGACGGTTTGATAGCGTAAGTAGAAGAGCATTTGGCGGGTAAACTGTGGGACCTGGGGTCGAGTCTCAGTCCGGATTAACTGATTTTTGTGCAGTTGATAGCACATACCGTATTTATGTGAATCTAATGCGCCATCGAATATAATGCGCATCCCTATTTTAAAACTTTAAATAATAAAAAAATTGTTTGTCAGCGAATAAATTTGGTTGACGTCGAATCTAATGCACACCCAAATTTTGAATACTACATTTGGCCAAAAACGATGGGCATTAGATTCGCATAAATACGGTATGCTACTTTTTATCAAGGAAAATTATAAGGATTCCGTGGGATAGAGTTTTGTTTGTTTTTCACAGAGCAAGAGGTCGACGCAGTTATTTTATATCGTGGTAGTTTAGGGGCCAAAAAATGGCTACGAAACATAGGCTACTTTTTATCCGGGAAAATGCATGATTCCTATTTGAAAGGATAGCAATTGTAGAGTTTTAGCATTAATAGAGTAAAAAATCGATTGGTGCGGACTGGGACTCGAACATAGGTCTCTTAGTTACGCGCCGAGTACTCTACCACTGCAGCTATCAGTCCTATACTGACTTCCCTTTCAATTTTATCTATAACTATAGAGCTATACCGTCCATTTTACGGTAATGCACCATTTTTATATAATGAAACCTAATCTTAAACTTTTTTAATAGTTAATTTATAAATTAATTGAGTAAAAAAATGATATTTATTCTTTAGAAAACGACCGTTGTGTATAGTTGCGTCCTAATGTTGTGCTTTCCAGTCAAAATTGACGAAATCTTTACCTCCCAGAAATCAGCACCCACATGTGGGGGTTTGATCGCTCACTTCGAAAAATAATAAAATAAAAAGTAGTTTAATGCCATAATGTCCCCCGTTTTTAGACCCTCAATGCCATTTAATTTTGTTTAGGACTTCTGTCGTCCAGAAATGCAGTGACAAAAAGGACGCCTTTTATGGTGCTCACTCACATTGATCACATTTTTATCCGGCCGTTAGTTTTCACACATACCCATCAAAATTTCCACATGAACAAAGTCGCGGGCAACAGCTAGTAAAATCCAAACGTTATTTGTGAAAAACGCGTTTCTTAGACACTAACTGCTATCTTAAACAATAGCTCTGAGGAAGTTACATGATCTTCTTCGAAACATTTTATCCTTTAACTGTTGTGACAAATATTTTCACACAATTGCTGTTAGCGATTTCAATAGAGCGCTTCAGAATAAAAACTTTGACATAGTCGCTTTTTATGTACTAAATGAAATGCTATGTTTGATTGGTTCTTATTTCTGAATTTTAAGTTTATTTAAATCACTTTGTAAAACATAGCGGCTGTTGGTACTAGGGGAGTAAAAACGAATTGAAAATGTTGCCCGTTCTCTTAGATAGCACATAGCAGTTATGGTCTAACTAATACACCAGAAACTATCAATATTGAAATTATAAAATACATCATTTAAAAAAAACTTGTGAAATTATAAACTGTATCACTTATTGCAATAAGTACACTAATTATTTGTCACAAAGAACCAAGGCAATTATACCCGAGTCATTTGTTTAAGACTTTCCGTTCGAATTCTCCATCTTTAGATAAACCGGCGAACATCCAGAAATATTATGTAATAAGCAATTATGAACTGACGGCGCTGTTAATGCAGTTTTCTAGAATGCCACTTTCTCATATTCGTTTACACTAATTATTTACAGTGCCATAGCTCTAAAACGACTTAGAGCTCAACAGAAAATCTCACGACAACGTCGACCATAATTCAATTACAGAAGATTCATCTCTTAGGCGGTCTTATAACCCTCAAATGACAAATTACAATCGCTCAAGTTTGACAGCGGCTCATTGTAAATGCAAAGGACTTAAATTGCTTACGAGTTCGTGAAGGAGACATGCTGCATTTCTGAAAGAATATTCCTATCCAAATGCATCCTCCTGGGGAAATTGCTGGCCGCATTAACAATGCCTAAAGTCTGGGTAATTTAAATTTCCGCATAAACAGGGATGATTTGTGTTGCTGCGTTATCCGGTAATCAGATCAAATGTTTCAAACCAGCATTTTTAATCCCGATAAACTATTATTGAGTGAAATTGAAATAAAGAATAACATGTTTTGCATTCATATTAAAATGAAATATTTATTATCCTCAACAATTATTAGGTTATTTTTATTCAAAGTGGAAAAACTTGCAGTCATATTATCTTCAAAATTACGTTTCTACTCAAACCAAAAGCGATTTATGTAAATAGATTCATATATTAATAATAGTAATAATAATAATAATAATAATAGTCGATCCCGCTAAATGGGAGAGTAATCAATTTGTCACGCAAAATTACTATAATAATAGGGATATTCTAGTATCCGGGATCGCAGAAACACTACTATGGTACATTGAAAATGCTCTACATTAAGCGGGATATTCTCTTAACATATATTCCATTAAACGGATTCGACTTTAATAATAATTAGGGTTTATAGTTTCTCTTTTCGTACCATAAAACTAAAAATCACAACTAAAACTACACAAAGATTTACATTTTATGCCTATGACGAAGTATTGCTTTTTATTTGGTAAAGATTCAAAAAAAATTTAGAAACGAACAAAGCGAACTGAACTTTTTCTATTCTATTCATCATTATTTACTGACAGTAGTAGGTTCCCGATATCAGTACTGCACCTATTCTCATTGGTTTGGGGTGAAAAAAGTATTTTGTTATGTATTTATTTATTTTATATATATTTTTTTTTTTTGTCAGAATGATCAGATAACGAAATTCTGCATTTGTGGAATACATATATGTTAATTTTTTTTCTATAGATGTGATTTTCAAGCGACTTTAGTTACGCCGCCGAGTCTCAGCGATGTGAAAAATAGCTGTATCAAAATTTAAGAAAATTGGGTAATGTTGGTTAGTTTTGTTAAAACAGTCTAAAAGTATGATTTTTGAATTTTAATTAACTTATTGTAAAAACTGGAAATCACAAACTTAAAATATTAAAATGATACACTAAGATACATATTGTAGGAAAAGATGTGCTTAACTAATCTCCTATGAACTAAGTAATCACTTATTGTGTGCACTTCGCGACATCTTTCTGTAATTCTTTCGTATTACTTACACTAAAAAATTCCAACCTTTCACCAAAAAAAAAAAAGGTGAAATTCTAGCTGCAACCAACTTTTAGTACAAAGATGAACCATTATAATGTTGTAATTTCCCTAAATGTTCATCGTGAATGGGAAAAGCAGAACTATTATAATGGTTCAACTTAAGGGGACGTGGCACCTTTTGAATTTTTTTTTTATTTAATAACTTTTTCCTATTTCATTTGTATATTATGAAGTGCTAGTGTTCAACAAAATGATTTTCACGTGAAAAATCCAAATTCAACTAACAGAAAATTTTAAAAATTAATTTCTTAAAAATAATTTGACGATTTTAAAGTTCCTCCTCCTTCTTCATTTCTTGATTTTTTAACCAATTTTTTAAAAGTACTTATTATAGTATGGCTTACAATTTTAGGGATGGGTTTTGCTATTAATTAATTAGTTTTTGAGAAAAAGTTTTTAAAGTTACATCGATGGTAGAACACAGAAAATATAGCGACTTTTGTTCCATTTTCATTTTAAAAAAAAATTTTGCAACTATATAGCAAAATCCATCCTTAATTTTAGCAAGCACATCATATTGAACACACACAAAAAATTTAAAGCTGCTGCATGAATATATGTAGAAGTTTTAGCATTTTAAGTACTGCAATATTGTGAAAAAACACAAACCGAGAAAACGCAGCTTAAAGAATTCAAAACCCTACTAAAACATTTGAAATATTTGAATTCTCTTACTTCTTAACTATATTTATATTGGTTGTATTGCTTCAGAACTTCGCTCAGATATACTAGGAGAGTCAAACCACATTTTAAGCAAAAAATTGAAAAATCGTTATTTTCATCGATTTTCTACATTTGAAAGGTGCCAAGTCCCCTTAAGTACCAAATGTTGGTTGCAGCTTCACCATTTTTTTTTTCCTTTTTTTGGTGAAAGGTTAAACTAGATTTTTTACAGTGTACAAATGCTAAATATACACCGACTAGTGCATATTCCTTTTGCTTACCGTGTGATAATTTCGTAGCATCTTCCATGATACATACATCACTACACTTGTATTACACATATACTTTTGGAATCATTTCCTGTAACTTTATGTTTCATTAAATGCCTATATTTTTTAGCATTTGTCACACTGTTAAAAATTTCATCACGAAATTACGGTTAAATAACCGGCAGCAGTCTGTCCATCTAATTCACCGTTAAATTTACGGTTTGGAACATTTTTCTATCTTTACGGGACCTAAAATATTTCCAATCAGCTTGGTTAAAAAGACGTAAATACAAATGTTTACGGTTTAATAACCATTTATAAATAGTTTCAAAACTGAAAATGTAAGTTTTTACGTATTTTGATCCATTTCGAGGCGTAGAATCTTTGAGGTGTAGAAACCGTAAACGAAGCGTGCGGGAATCGAGCCCCGGGTGCATGATGTACCAATCTTGTGCTCTAACCATTCGGCCATCTACACCACTCAAAGTGGCAGTTTATTTAGCAATAAATCTTCTTTTCCAACAGGCAAACTGCATTAAAATTGAAATTTCAGTTTTGATTGGAGTTCCAAAATCATTTTTGGTCTAAATTTACTGCATATTGACGAAAATCATTTTATTTGCTGCAAAAACTAAAATACAGACAAGCTTCAGCGGCTCAAATTATGGGTTCGATCATTCGCAAACAGTTCGAGAATCCGATGTCTCCAATTTTTGATTTACGTGTGTATGTGTCTCTATTTAGTAACCACCTCTTAAGCCACTTTTTTTTCTTCTTTTTTATATACACGTGCAGATTTGAATTGATAAATTAAAGATTTATTTTCCGTCTTTATTCATATTTTAACAACAACGTACGACCGGTAAGGTTCCACAACCAAGATGGATGCCCTGTTCTTATTGACTACGAGAGCTAGTGGCGCTTGTGAATTACGGTTAGTTAAACATTCTTTAGGAGAAACAAAGAATAAACGATTTTTTTTTTCACAATCAGCGGTTTGAGTTTCATATTTTTAATGGTTATTCAACTGTTGTAGTTAAATATGGTAAAATAACAATCAAATAAATGGTTATATTACTATTTTCTTACGGACATCTTTAACATTCGCAAGCAGTGCATATGGGAATATTTTCATCAATGCAGTTTCATGGTCATTTCCTTCAAACGCATCCATTTTAACTCCATAGAAATGTATTTATTACTACGCATTCACGAGCAAACCACGTTGTAAAAGCTTTACACCCTTTGTCGTGACGTTACGTTAATGACAAAAGCAAGCTAATGTCACGTGTTTAATGGGAATCAAAGGCAGGAATTTGCATAGAGATCGCATCAGCAGATAATTGGATAATCCACTTAAATGGGAGAAAAATTCATTATTGCGGTCTACGCAGCATTTCTGAAAGGTGTTCATTGTGCCTTGTGCCAATGAAATAACGTTGTTGATTTTACGAGGTTAACCGTGTTATCAGCTTTTATATCCTTTTCTTACGGAAAATAATTGAACTTCAGCATGTATTCAGTCCAAAAATATCTACTGTTTTGCACAAAATCAGGAAAACAGTTTAGTTTAGTTTAAAACATAACATATATCGGTAGTGAGTAACAACTATTTGTGTCTCTCAAATTGGAATATTTATATTCAACAAGGATCAGTGTTGATTTCATCATCTGTGTAACTCCTCGATAATTTCTGCACCCTGAGTACTCCACGTCAAAAAATAAATAAACAAAATAAGAAATAAATTTAGAAAAGTGATAAAAAATAAAGAACTACATATATATATATATACATATATATATACAGATCGATTTTGTCAGGGGTTTCTTTGTTAAAAAGGATACACATGTTCAATTTGCACAGTAGCAATTGAAGCACACACAAATTGAGCATATTGTGCTCAATTTGCACTGGATGTTGTACTAATGTTAGAGCGAATATTTTCGACATTCAATACTTTTGTTTAAATCAGGAAAATGAGTCACCATTTTAATTACCAACCATCTTTTGCCGCCCATTTAATTTGGCGGAGTTTAATTTACCATGACTGCAAAAGAATAATGTTTTTTCATGGTAACGTTTAGTTGAGACGATTTAAAACATACGCGTTTAGGCCAGCGGTTCCCAAACTGTGGTACACGAAGCCTCTCCAGGTGGTGCTCGTGCAGGCCAAAAAAGAAGAAATAAACTGGACTAAAATCATTGCCTTGCCTTCTGTTTTTGGTGGTGCTAGGGCAATGACAGGGAAACACGGAAGAATTTTTGCCAAAATAAAATATTTTCTGAAAACTGCATTTTCAGAAAATTTTCATTGCAGCATTCATAAACAGCAGTTGGCCGCAAAGGGTATTCCTGAGCCATTTAAATGTGGGGACAGGAAGGAATCTGTCTATGTGGTCAACTTCATTAAATCACGGGCCACTAAACACTCGATTATTTTAAAGCTGTATTTTGAAATGGGCAGTAATCATATTTAGTTATTACTACACAATGAGATGAGATGGCTTTCTCGTGAAAAAGTTTTAAATAAATTGTTTGAATTACGTTCCGAGTCGCACCTGTTTCTGATGGGAACCAGTTTTGAATTTCGTGAATACTTGAATGACGAGATTTAGATATCAACATTTACGTACTTAACAGACATGTTTCTATATAATAAAGTAATATTCGCAGTGGTACGCAAATGGTTTGTAAGAAAAGTGGTGGTACGCGAAAAAGAAAGATTGGGAACCGCTGTTTAAGGCGATGTTCACAACACGGCGCAAAGAGTAATCTCACCAGAAACTTACCGTAACCCTGGGGATATGCGTAACACACTTTGGGAAACACTGAGTTAGAGTATTACTAATGAATCGGATGAAATTTACATCTTTAAAAAATCCAAGGTTTTAAAAACTTTAATTAAACTTATTTTTTCGTCAAACTTTAAATTTTAAAAAATTACTGTCAAAAAATGCTATTTCAAAAAAAAAAAAAAAGTTGAAGTATATGCTATTTCCCTATACAAAGTTTTGGGAATACGTTATTAACACAGGAAACTGCACAACATTACCCTTACATTTCATTTCTAATATCGATTTTAAAGCTGATACTGTAAGTAATTCAACTGAATTTACATATTCTCTTGCTATCCAGCTTCTAAAGACAGCTCATATGTAGGGGAGAGCGGGGATAAACCGTACAGCGAGGCTAAACCGTACATCCATTTTTTTGGCCTAGATTTCAAGCTAGACGATCCCGTCAATTGCTGCAGTCTAGCGGCAGATAGCGCAAGTTTACAGTATAGATATCGTTTCGCTATGCGTATGAGTATCAGTGTCTCAGTAAAAAAACCTGTTTTTCCCGTTTTCTTCTAATCTTTGTCCAGTACTAAATAAAAGGTGAGTGAATAATCTTTTCTTGTATGCTAGTAACTGTAAGATCATAATAAACTACTCCTCTTAAGCTCTCTTTTGGTTGTTAGCGACGCTTGGTTAAGCGATAGAATTTAAGGTTATTTTAATATATTGCCACTAGGTACAGATTGGGGCTAAATCGTACAGAAGTGTACGGTTTAGCCAATAACTGTACGACATAGCCCCAAATGTTTTGCTATGGCAACATACCTACATTGATTGTAACTTACGAGGAAAGTAGGCCTACGAAAAATGTTAAAGTTTTATATTTCCTCCTAACAAATTTTTCATAGTTATAAGAAAATTATGACTTGCTAGGTATAAAAAGTCACAACTGGAAGAGTCAGCTAAAGTAAAAGAGCTGACCGAAAAAAATCATCTACTGCAGGGAAAGATAAAAGCTGAAAAGGTAGGGCAGAAAAATTCAAAACAGGTGAACATGGGACTCAAAAGTAAAACCAAAGCGAATCCTAAACCCAAGAAAACAATTCCTAAAACAACAGTACCTGCAAAATCTAAAAGCAGGAGAAACATCAAATTTGATGATTCATCATCAGAAGGCGAACTTCCTGATATGAAAGACATTGTCGAAGATGATTATTTAGATGATGTATACCCAATGAAGTGATTGATAAAAGGTTCACAAGAGAAGCTTCAGGATCCAAGGATGTTTGCATTTTGTGCGGTGATTTCGGCAAGGACAAAGAGCTGTGGTACAGGTGCTGCTCATGTTCAAGGTGGATCCATTCAGCTTGCAGTGCTGCGGAGTCTGCAGGCAACTACATTTGTGATTTATGTACGACGCTTAACGTGTGACCTTTTTTCTGCTCTCTTTTAGGTTTGTAATGAAATCTTGGAACTTTTTTATTAAAGTTAGCTTGATTTTTTTTGGGTTGTAATTTGTTCTAAAATTTTACAATTGTAATACACAGTTTCTTAGTTACGACCTTTATAAGTAATAAAAACTTTTTGCACAGTAATTTATTGCATTGCAACCATTACTTACCTAAACAGATGATTTTTAAACTGTACGGTATAGCCCCTTCTACTGTACGGTATAGCCCCGACCCCCGAGGGGCCCTTTCGTACAAGGTAACCTTTTTTTAATCACCAATTTTTATATGTCAAAAGTGGAATAGTCCAAAATGCTTATGTATGATCAGTAGCCGAATAATCAAATTATATATTGCTTTTGTTCATATAACCTTTACTTTGTAATTTGCTGTGTATCGACAAATCCCCCTTATGTGTACGGTATAGTCCCGCTCTCCCCCTAAGCAATTCAGCTTATTACGTTTACCCCAATAAAGGTTTAACTTTATAAGCATAAGATTTAACTTTATAAGGCAAACATTATAAGCAATTCAGCTCAAAGAGTTTTCCAAGAAAAGATGTAATCTTTTAAGCAATAAAATAACTTTATATATAAGCAATCCAGATTAAAAAGTTTGCCCATAAAAAGATTTAACTTTATAAGCAATATAATGACGTTATCAGCAAAGGATATAACTTCATAAAACAAACTTTATAAGCAAACCAGTTTATAAAGTTTGCCCCAAAAAGATTCAACTTAATAAGCAATACAGTATCTTTGTAGGCAAAAGATTAGACTTTATAAGCAATCCAGCTAATAGAGTTTGGCAAAGAAAACAGATTGTTCCATTTTACAGATGATGTGGAGTATACAAAAAAAAAGTGGTTAAGCTAGAGGATTCATTTTAGGAAAAGTACCATTTTAGGTAAAAATTCATTTTAGGTAGGGGTAGGTTACTCTTATTAGAAACTGTTTACTTAGTACATATCGTGTGACAAACATCCGGTAGAATTGACGAATGTTTTGCTCAAAACAATATATCAAGAGATGAATGTTTAGAATTTAAGACGATTACAAAAGCAGCTGAATAGTGTAGTTTTCGCATTTCAGATTTGTAAAAAGAAAAGAAGAAGAATAATAATAAGACAGCCTGAATTACGGAGAAAGCTACCATGTCTCAGGAAGACAGGGAATCAACATAAAATATTCGCATGTAGTTAAAGAACTCTTCAATTCACAGTAATATTTACTCTTATATAGATTTTTTTTTTTGATAACATTTAATTTTTCCTAAGTACTTTCAAACACATCAATATCAAGTCAGCCATTTCTACTTCCTCAAAAGTGGCACAAATTATTCTGAGAGTAGGTAAGTAAATTTAATTAATTAAATGAATTGGTTATTAAAATTCAGTTAATTATAACTGAAGCGTGTTTTATGCAACTTCAAAGAGCATAAAATAATATTTCAGCGTAAAATTGAAGATTATTTCTCGGAGCAAAATACAGTAAACATCACAAAATAAAACAAGTTGATCAAACACATCGTCATTAGAATCTTATTTTTTTACTCCTTTTAGAATACTTACAATAGCGACACCGACGGCACTCATTAAATACATTTTTAATTACGTTAATATTTAATTAAAATAACACGTCTGAAAGCATCACTACCTGTGAAAATATGTTAAATTGTTAAGTAACACTTGCTCAAATCACAACAACAATAATAATAATAATATTCATTAGAAAGTATTACATAATTTTATTGCTATTCCTATGTAAAATGATAAAATTTTTTGCGCATGAATGCAAGTTTGGATCACTCTAGTATTCACATGTTTGTATCGCACCTTGATAAATTTAATTACTGGATATTGATTTCAGATTAAGAAATGGAAAGTAAGTAATTAAAGAAATAGTATAATCCTAGTCTTATTACGATTCTGAGATTTATTCCAATGCAATCAGTGAGTCAGGAATCCATTCCACAGAATGAAGCATCATATTGTACAAATCTAAAAAATTGTCACAAAAAAAAACGTATTAAAGTAACACCTTTGGCTTATTAATTATTGTTTGTACGAACTATGTTTTTTTTCTTGCCATTTCTTGATTAATTTAATTGCTTTACTGATCATTTTGTGTAAGTTTAAGCTTAAATTGTTTCATTATATGCTAATTTTAATATTAAATCACTTTAGCTGAGAAAAATGAGGGATGAATCGGCAATGAACGAAGGAAAAGAGCTGCAAAATTTATGCAGTTCTTGCACTGACAGACGTGTCATTTTTCATTTTAAAAACTAGACCGGATGGGGGATTTTATGTTCATTTTTTACTCTGTTTTAGTTGAACGATTCTATATTATTTTTAAATAAACAATAATGGTCGAAGCTATTTTTTCCTATGGTAAACTGATTAATGCTTTCTGAGAGCCATGTATTTTTTCCTTGATGAGAGGTTCTGTTCTTTATGAGTGAAAACATTTATTAGTTATTTTATCACTTCTTGTAAACTTACTTCATGTGTGTGGGGTATACAACTCTAGATACCGAACACTAACTCAATATTTGTTGTTCTTCTAAACTTCTAAATTCGGCATTAATTCTTCTTTGAAATGCGAGTATTGAGAAGTCACCTATTCACTAGATTGTAACCTATACGTCTTAATTATTCGGAAAAGATATCAGGACATTTCTTAAGCACACTTTTTGTTTTGTTTACCACCCCTAAGTTAAGAAGGTATTAATACTAGAGTTCATCCAGAAGTCGAAATTCGACAGCAATTGCTTCAATTTTTCAATTGCAGTCTTGAACGTTTAACTAACTTTTAGACATTTTACTTTTCTCTTTGACAACAGTTTGTACTGTTCAAATATTTCAATTACGATAATCTTTCCTCTTTACAACTGGTCGACCACTGAGTAAGTTATGTAATTTAAACATTTGTAACAAATATTAAACATAAATTTTATCTCTCCACTCCTTCTCATGTAAATAAAAATGGATTAATCGGCACTATAAGAATTATTTTGCTTTTAAATTCATTAAATAGATTACATTTTCCCTTTTATTTTGATCTTGACATTTCCTCATTTTTTGAATTATATATAGTAAAAATGTATTGAATATTTTACAAATATTGTATATGTTAGGTGTGCTCATGAAACTATAAAGAACATCATATCAAGTATTTCAGTTTAATTTTCAACTCACAAGAAAACAAAAAGCTAATAAGATTAGTTCTAGAGACCCAGAATTCATTTGTAATGACAAAAAAATCTCACGTCTATAAGAAAATAAAGGCAGCTGCACTTGGCATTTGCAGTGCAGGTGGTTTAAGAGAAAATGTTGAAGGAAAGGGAATTAGACCAGATCGGATCCAATAGTTGTTGAGTTTTCTTTTTTGTAAAGATAAGACAAAAGAATTAAAAATCCTCTGATATAGCATTTTTCAATTTTTTCAAACCTCCAAGTAGTTTAATTACCTTACTAGAATCGCGAGTGATTCTTTTAGTTTTAATTATTATGTAAGCTTCCCCCAAACATCTTTACTGTTCTTAAATAATGCATTTATGTTTTTATAAACATAAAGATAAATGATTTAAATGACATTTTTGACAAGCATTCTACACGTTTAAATAGTTTAAAGCGACTTTTTTTTCCATCGGCCATCGGCCGATCTCAGAACAATCGACATTGGCCCATCGGCCAAAAAATGCCATCGGTCGAACCCTATTGTATATAGTAGGTGTGAAGAGTAGTATGAAAGTATGACGAATAAAGACTTCTAAAAAAAGATGTTTCGAATATACGTAGAAAGTTGAAAAAATGTATATATAATAACAATTTCATCTTTTTATTAGACAAAATGTCAACAATAGCTACGAAAGAAGAAAAAAAAAGTAAAAAAAAAAACGGTTGAGACAAACAGAGGAGAAAATGGTACTTGACTGTTTTGCTTTTGCTTATTTATATATAAATTATTACAAAAGTGTTACATTTCTGGAATATTAAAAAAAAAAAAAAAACACGATTTAATTTTAACTATGTATGAGACATGTCTGATGTTTAATTCAGAAAATTAATTTTAAATTACTTTTCATAAAATTGAAAAACAACTAGTCATTAAAGCAGTATGTGAGAATTTCTATTTAAAAATAATCTACTTAGAAATACATGGCTGTAATCGGATTCTATTTTTACCCTGATATCTTTTAAAATTTTTTATTCAGATTTTTCCCTATTTCTTGTTTATTTTCCCTCTTTCTTTCTTTTTTCTTTTTTTTTTCAGGCAGATTGCGAACCGAAAGAAATAGATTAAATTTTGGAAAATCTTAAAGATTAGACGAATTCAATTTTTTGGGCCTCAAATTTTTCATAAAATCAAACATGATGTTGAAACAAAGGGGAGAAACAATAGACTGATCTTAGTCTAGGCTGTTGAAAGAAAAAAAAATCAATTATTTTCTCAATCGAAAAATAAAATAAAAGAAATAAAAACAAGCGCAATAGGAATACTTAATTTTTGTTAAGAGAAACATCTTAGTTTAATGTCGATATTCGTACAGTTATATTAGTGGTTTTAGAAATATTTAAATTCAGAAACTAGTTTTTTTTTTTTTGCTTTATATTTTCGTTTGATGAAGAATGGAAAAGCAATTTTTCAAGATATACTCAAATTAATTGTTTCAAAATAATTGTATAAACCATATCGTATCAAAATAAAAGATCGAAATAATAAGAATGCAATAATATACATTCAAAAGTAAAATTTAATTTAACTGTTCGCTAAGCTTTCTAAAAACCTTTTATATGATTTGGGTTTTAAAGCGTAAAATTAAATTTTCACTCATTATTTTGCAACAAAGAGTTCTTTATCTATAGTTTTTCTTTGCCTTGACGCCCTTTTTAGAACAAAATCCTTTCATTTAATTTTCTTCGCATACATTATTTTGTTTTATCGGAAAAGGAATAGATAAATATAATCAATAAAATCATTTAAATTAAAAGGAAAAAAAAACATTTGAATAGAATGTGCTATGAATTACTTAAAAGTATATTTATAAACAAAGAATGCCATTTAAATTTATAAATAGTTCAGTACAACAATATTTTCAAGCGTATTCAAGTTTTTTCAATTGATTCATTCAATGTTTTTATCAATAAGTATCTGAAGTTAACATTGGGATTGCCTATTCATCTTAGTTTTTAAGTAATTGCGTACCTTTTCACAGTAGCATAGAATTTCAGTAGTGAACACAAATACTGGCTTGAGTTCGCGTCCACATTCTTTTATTTTTCTGAAACTATAGGTGTTAAGAAAATTAACCTTAAAATACTAATTAACTTTAATCAGGTAAAACAGGATAAAAGCACAAGAATGCGTATAGATTGGTAAATGTAAAATTTAACACAGTAGAAAAACTATAAAAATGAAATAAAAATGCAATAGAAAAGTAGTAGTAAATAAGTAATGCCCTCTATAAATGTTAGTGCAACTATAAAGGTTAGTTATACATATATAAATTTTTATAATATATATATATGCGTGTGTGTGTGAGAGAGAGAGAGGTGTATCAAAAAGAAAATGTTACTTAACGTTTATGTCGTGTTATTTTAAGAGCCTAACAATAATATCAGAATGAATTTGCAACACCATATTTTAAATTTATCAAAATTCTTCATGTAGTACTTAATGTTTACTCAATAAGTAAGAGATTTAATCAAACACTAACCAAAGCGAAATACAATATCTGATATTATCTCTTTGTAAACATAAAAATATACTCAATATATTGATTCATTAAAAATTGAATAATACATTTGATTTTCTTTAAAGCATATATACATATCTTTTAAACTTGGATTTAGTTTAGTTACCTCATACATTTTAGTCATCATGGAGCATTATATTTAACATCAAAAAAAAAAAAAAGAAAAAAAATTGGAAACTTTTAGAATTTCTGACTAAATCTTGTTTCTAATAACTAGTATAGTTCAATGTAAATTTATTTTTACACCATCTGCATAGTTCGTGACTTAAACGGGCAATTTTATTGGGTGTGTTCTAATATAACTAAGGAAGTAATAAAATAGTGAAAATATTTCGTAATTGTTTATTTTATGAATAGTTCTTTACCATTGAGCATTTTTAAGACTTACAGGTTTGATCTGATTTTATCTTTTTTTTTTTTAATCCCAATGCTTTATTTTGTATACCCTGTGCATATTCATAAAACAGGCTTTCGGTAGAAAGAATATAAAACTTCAAAACTTTTGGCGATCCACATGATTGCTCCAGAGAAAAAATCAAGATATCTTCAAAAGTTCCATTTCGAGTGTAGAGTAAATCTTTGAGCCATCGTTCCACATCACCAGGTAGTAAAGTCGGTACTTCCAAATCCCCGCGGACCCATTGCGTAACAATTCACCTAAACTTTTGGAGAAAGGTGCTTCTTCCTCTTGCCTTTCTAGCCTTAGTTTCGCTATTACCTCAAAACTTTGCGTTTTAATAAATGTAATGGAAAAGACTAAACTGCCGGCAACGAGAATTGGAAATACGACTCTTAAGGAATTATATTTTTTCGAAAACGAATGAGGTATTTACGACTTTTGACAATTCGCAAAATAAATTCTGTTGGTTTTCTACTCTTGCATTTGCATAATTAACATTTTAGTACCGTTCTTGTAAAAAAGTTTTGTAACTAGCACTAATAAACATTAACAAACCTTAAGATGTGATGTCAATAACTTTTCTTAATGATAGAAATAGCTGCTTATTCGAAATTTACGATAATTATTTGATCACTGATAAATTTAGTGCTTTAGTAAACGAATAGTAGGTTTAGTATAGCAATTTATAGTATACTATACCTCTAGTAGAGGTGTTTTAATGTATTTTACTTTTACTAACAATGTATGTAGCTATATATCATATTAAGCAGGTTTACTATTATTACATATCTCAGATTTGAAAATTTAGAAAAATTAATTTTATTTAAAAACCATTTTTGTGTTTGTGTTTCGACAACGTATGAGGTATTTGCGACTTTTGACAATTGTTAGAATATTTGAAGGGTAGAGGGTAAAAACGATCAGAGTCCTTTTTTTTTTTCAAATTTGAAATATTTTTAGAGGTTTTTCACTTTTGGTTGCATAAATGGTAATAAAAATACTTTTCGGCAATGTGGGTATTTTAAAATTAAACCAAACTTATTGTTTTGATAGAAAAATGAGATAGGTTATGTTATTTTTTTTGAATAACTAAAAACGGTTAAAATGCGACTCTGATCGCTTTTCTCCTGTACCCTCCATTTATTTATTTATTTATTTTTTTGTGTGGTCTGCTACTTTAGTTTTGCATAATTAAACTTTTAGTGCTATAGATAGATGATATAATATACCTCTCTTTAATATTAAAACTATGTAGATCATATTTCTCTCCAAAACTGAGTTAATTTGAAAACTATGAACGGACGGGGAAAAACAATAGATGATATAAATTAACGTGTCTTTTTATAATGAGCACCTGAAAATATATTATATTTTTGTGCCCTATAAAGCACTTTAATTTTGACTTTTTTTGCATTTTTGAATTTTACTTTTATTATTTGTTCCGTTTCTACACTCCTTCATTTTCAAATAAAACACATCGTATTCTTATTGATTGATATTCAACATTTTATCACGGTTTTTTATGTCCCTCTTAATGGATACAGATCCAAGAAGAGATATACTTATTTGAATAAAACCCAGCATTAGCTGGAGGGAAATATCCAGCCGAGACCTCATTCTGTGCTCATTATACCAAATCCGAAGCAATATAACTTTTGCATCACTCTATTTCCGGAAAAAATAAAGCCTCGTACCATCATAGCTTATACTCTTTATTACATACTAAGCTAGTTTACATCTGTGACAGAAAGATACGAAATGTATCAATAACCCCAAGGAAAGACTACTTAGAAAAATATTATGTATGGCGCGGTATCTAATTTCGATTTTTATGGGAGGGAGACCTTTTATTCTTAAATACATACAAATACAACAACCACTTTGTAAAAGGTGTAGTTTGCTAAGAAGAATATCTGAAAGCATGTTTTCTACTTTAAAATGCGGGAATATTTATTTATGTGATTTGAGAACGTAGATTCATTTCAAAAAATATTGAACTTGTATCTCAAATGCTATAAAATTGCTGATATAATATAACATGCTGATTTTTTTTGTACCTACCTTTGTTTTGTACGTACCTTTTTTGTGTACAAAAAAAAAAGGCCCGTTTTAAATCGGCACTAGAGCTTGATTGGCAAGACAGTAAAATTGACGTAATTCAAAAATTTTTTAACAATTCAGTGCTGCGTTTTGATGCAAATCTATTGTTTACAGACCTTTCAAGAATGCTTAAAAAAAGAATGACAGAAAAAACTCTTAGATGTTTCACAATTTCTTTCTTGCAATGAGCTTCTTTACAATTTAATTTTGTGTGTACGTGGGAGGTATGTCCATTTTTGAACTAAATCATGAATAACCATTAACGGAAAGACGAAAAACTACATAATAAACGAATAAAGACTTCTTTTTAAAAAAAAAGACTTTGAATCTACGTCAAAAGTAGAAAGGAAAAAAAAAACTTTTCTTTATATTTTTTTTAATATTGATAACACTAAAACTCATCAAAAGCTGTTAAATAATAAAAATGTAAGACAATCAGTTGAAAAACAGAAGAGAAAATTGCACTTAACTGTTTTGTCCTTGCCTATTTATATATAGATAATTGCAAAGGTCTTTGCTGCCAGACCTTAAGAATGTTATAATCCTTAATCAACAGATGTTATCTAATGCTAAGTAATGATGTTTACAAAATTTTTTATGCAACAGCCTATCCAGTTCATTTCTTGAAACAACTTCGAGGGCTTTAAATTTAAGAATTTTCTCTTAATGGTCGTTTAATTGGACTAATTCGCCTGTGCACACCAAAGCACTCATTTATTATAATGACTGAATACAATTTTAAAAGTACAGGCATTGTTTATGTAATAATGAACCCATCTTTTTAAACATTAATTTAAACATGACATTTATATAATAGATATATTTTAACTGAATAGACTATCGGTTCAATAAAATTAGGTAAGTTTCAACGAAATCGTTGTGTAATGCTTAAGGCTGAATTAAGGTTATAGCTGGATTACACCAAATCTAGAGCAATTTAAGTTTAAAGCCGCAGTTTTTTCTTTAAAATAGATTGATAAAACATGGTTAAATGACTCCGTTTACGTTTTCAAATATTTTGACTGCGTTAAAAAATGCTAATTCAACTTTTCACCAGAAAAAATGGTGAAATTTAGCTTCACCAACATTTGGTACTAAGTTGAACCATTATAGAGGTGTAGTTCTACCTATTTTCACCATGAATGTGAAACTTGGTACTATTATAAGGGTTCAACTTCAAAACCATTATAATTATGCAGCTAAATTTCACCATTTTTTTTTCTTTGAAGGTTGAAACAGTATTTTTTAATGCAGTTCCAAAAATTTATCAATCTTTAAAGACAACAAAAAATGTACATAATTTAACGTATCCTAACATAACTTAACCTGCACAACCTACACTAAAAAATTCTAGTTCAATCTTTCACCAAAACATGGTGAAAATGGGGAAATTTAGCTGCAACCAACATTTTGGATAAAAGTTGAACCATTATAATGGTTTCTTGTTTCCCATTTATGGTGAAACTAGGTGAAACTTCACCATTCTAATGGTTCAACTTTTATTAAAAATGTGGGTTGCAGCTAAATTTCACCATTTTTTTTTTTTTGTTTGAAGGTTGAAATAGCATTTTTTAGTGCAGTTCCAAAAATTTATCAATCTTTAAAGAAAACAAAAAAATGTACATAATCTAACGTTATCTAACATAACTTAACCTGCATAACCTACACTAGAAAATTCTAGTTCAATCTTTCACCAAAAACATGGTGAAAATGGAGAAATTTAGCTGCAACCAACATTTTAGATAAAAGTTGAACCATTATAATGGTTTCATGTTTCCCATTTATGGTGAAACTAGGTGAAACTTCACCATTATAATATTTCAACTTTTATCCAAAATGTTGGTTGCACATAAATTTCACCAATTTTTCGATGAAAGGTTGAACTAGAATTTTTCACAGTGTAGCCTGGTACATAACCTAAACTGATTCTGACGTATTTCTACTCTTGTGAGTGAAATAATCTTCTTGTTCTCAAAGAAATTCATTTACTTAATGCATTTGCTGATGTTTTTGGATTTTTGAGATAAGTATTGTTCATGTTTTTGAAATACATTTTAGATTCCCCCCTAAAAGTTCTGCAAGTTACATTAGCGTTTAGTCAAACAAAACAACTTACATATTTTTGATTAAAGAAATGACAAAGCCGTTACCATTTTTACGGACTATAAACAATGATGTTTAAGCAAATTTCCTCTTTAAATGCTAATACTAACATGGAATACGCGGGATTCATGAATATTTTATTATTACAAACAAGAAAAATTGAAAATTCAGCTTAACTTTAAAGTTCGTGATTTCAGCTGTTTTAATGTCAAGTAATTCCTCTTTTGCTCATTCATTTAAATAAAAGAGTTCATCCCTCTTCTTCAATTGTAAAGTTTTATTTCTATTTGTATTTTTAAGAGCAAATTAAGCTTATTCATACATTTTTACAGCCTCATTTTTTTTCCTTCTTTAATTTAGTTTTCCGAATGTCAATGGCTAAGCTCTTTTGAAACTGTTAATATGGATATTTTAATAGACTAAATAAATATTTTTTACTAATTTTCTACATATTTTATTTCTTTGTGCAAGTATAAATTAAAAAAAAAACGTACACACAACTCACATACACAAAAAAACTTTTTTTTTGACATTTCATACATTCATAACTGGAAAGTATTGTTATTTGTTTACTTCTTTTGCTTCAAAAACATGCATACTGAATTGAAAATCCATGTCTGAGGAAATGTATGTTGTCCTCTTACTTATTTCAGAATGTTTTTTAATAATGAATTCAGCAAAGGCGCCGACAAAAAAATCCAACCTTTCTCTTAAGTACAGAAAACACCATTTCAGTTGCAGAAAAAAAATGATCATTTTTTTCTGCATTTAAGAAAATGTAGCACATCCAAGTAAAATGTGCTATAATAAGTGTTTCAGCCTAACAGAATAATCCTACGACTACATATAGTAAGGGAAAAATTTCATCGTTAGGGGATTTTTTTCCTTTTGACTAACTAAAAGAGGTATTTCTGAACACCTAGTTTGATATTTGCTTCATCGGGAAAGTGATCGTGGACAATAAACCTAAAGAATACTGGTATAGAAATTTTCGCAATAAATGCAGCACTCAAGATAACCAATTGGCGCCTTTCAGAATTTAAGACCATTATGACCACGGAATGATTGTAGCAATTTAACTATAATGCATTTTTCCTAGTTGGACTACTCTCGTATGTTCTTTGAAGCATGATCATCGTGAGTCTGAGTAACAATCGAAAAACCACGCCTCAAGCAATCAGTCAGAATTAAAATTCTACCGACGCTTTCTGATATATTTTCTGGTATAGGGAAAAGTCGAGGCCTTTTCTAAATGACTGAAAGATATACGAACTGAACACCTTTATATCAAAAAGAGGCTCTCGAGTAAAATAAAACGCGTATTTTAAACGCAAATTCAGTGGAAGCATTTTTAAATGAATGTTATTATTTTATCCCGATCTTCCTTCACATCTTAACCTAATTACACTGAATAATGGTTTATATTTGGTTTCAAGTAATCGTATTTTTAAGTTATGAACGAAAAAAAGAGCTATATCGTTTTCATTATTTTATTTAAATACGAACAATTGCGGTACTGCGTAGCTACGTGACTAAACTTCTTTAAAAATAAACTTTTATTGCATCAATATCTAGCTTCAATCACCTAACTAGTTCAGAAAACAGGAACTCAAAATGAGTGTTACGTGTTGCTCAAAGTGCAGCAGCATGAAATGGGTATGGTGCTGCTGCACCATACCCATGCCTATGGTGGTATGTATTTCGCTCCAAGGTCTATATGGTTCTCCCAAGTCCAAATGGTGCTTCAAACCTCACACTACGTTGTACTTTTACCAATTTTAATTATTTAAAAATAATATTTTTATCTGAAGTAAATGACAATATTTGTTCACAAAAAATATATTAATTGAAAAATAAATAGCTTACTTGTCTTGAAGAAAAAAGTCATAGTTTTCCCCACTGAAGTATTAAAGTGTCTAAACGGTGTTTTATGTAAAGATGGAAAAAAGGAATCATTAAGTGTAAGGGTCAGTTGTGGTCTAAAGAACATAAAGTTTATTTCTTTACCTAAATTGATGAACTCGTGTCATGAGTACCAACATATAAGATGAGTTGCATAGCAAAAGCATTTGAGCATTAAATTGCGTCCCAAAAAGGAATGCTTTTGATTAGAGTAAATACTATTTTGTCATTCGAGCATGAAAAATATTTCTGAACTAGAGCAAACTAGAACGATGCTTCAAATACTTTGTTTCATATCCTGACATACATTAAGGACTTTTTTTGTGAAATCCAGAAACTATTGCGTTTATAGTGTTTTGTTACTAGGAGACATGTAACTTTGCGTTCAGAAAATTTAACCTTATAGGTATTAGAACAGCGAAAAAAAAAAAAAAAAAATACTACCAGAGCTGAACAAAAACAATGTATGAAAATTGAATACAAGAAGTATGTAATACTAAACCTTTTTTCCGCATTTAATTTACAATTAATACTTTTCATATTCATAAAGCATGTAGAAAATAGTTCGCTATTTTATATTGAACGACTATTTTGTCATGCATCCCTCCCCCTAAGAATAAAAATATTTTGTTAATGCGTAGAAGCGGCATAAACAATTAATATTAGTGAGGTAGTGTTACATAGTGTTACACCCCGATAAAGCTTGCAGAAAAGTTGGCGGCAGCTATTTGGTGAATTTATTATTTTCTTCACGGGTAGTTTCCTTTTTTGTGATCAATTCATCGATCTAAAGATCAAAGTGATCATTTTGCAATTTCCGAATCGCATTTTACAGCTTCAATTACAGTAACATTGTTAAAAAATATGTTTATTTTTCTGATGTAATAAAATCATAAGGTTTTACTTTTTCAGAAGGGTTGACATGCACTGGAGATAAAAATCCAAGAAGGGCAAAATTGTTTCTTTATCCATTTTTGGTGAAACATTTTGTTAAGCAGCCATTATGAAACTCACAACATGCAAGAGGTTGTCAAAGTTCATTTTTTGATCAAGCAGATTCCCGTGTTAAACTGGAAAACTATATTTGCACCAAATAGTTTCACTGTCTTTTTAGAGGTTTTAATTCTTAAGAACAGGTGTTTCAATTTGTCAGTTCAATTTTCGGGAAAGAACATGGCTGTAATGTCTAATCCATATTAGGTAGTTTGATCTGCATATTGATCAATGGATAAAATATTGGCCTTAACGTTTTCCCATTTTATAATGTAGTTCATTTAACAAAGACACGGTCTTCCATAATATTTTAGTGGTTGCTGAGGTTTTCATCTTTTCGAGGCAACGTGATTTTCCTTATTTGTTAATAATCAAAATGGATTTATTTTCATATCCATCTGCATTAGCACACGATAACACTTTCAATCGCACTTTTCGCGTCTCCAATATGATTTCAAGAATATAGATAGCAAAAAAATAAAAAATAATAGTGAATATAATGGGTGTTATCATCGTAGAAAATATTTTAGTTCATATCTTTTATTAGATCTCGAAATTGACTTTTAACACCTTTGTTTCGCAATCAGCATCTTCAAGCTCTCCATTTTTCCAAGTCATGCCGTGCTTAAACTCAAACTTTTGAAACCATTCTGGAAAAAATGGTGTTCAGCATTCCAAATTTACCTATACAGGAATTTGTTTCCTTTCTCCACAAACAACGAGGCCACTAAAGGGAATTTTTGACTACAGCAAATAATTAAACCAATGTAAAAAAACTTTCTGCATTAATGTATTTTCTGTTTTCCCATAGTGCTTCAAAATTTGCTTGAAGCACAATGTTCCCCATTTATAATGGATCTCCTGTATCATCTTACGCTTTAAAATTAGCATATTAAATTTGAAACTGCTAAACCTGATTCTTCGACAAGATACTCCGGTTTTTAAATTTTGGTTTTCATTAACTAGGCTTAAAGCGCACATCCCTCCAGGTCATTGAGGCTGAGAGGACTTTACCGAACTGGGTCTGGAACTGGGGAAATGATTATCAATCGAAAGCAGGATGCTTACATTTGTACAAGTTTTTGTTCAACGGGGCACGTTTTGTGTATGGTTAAGGTCACATGCATTTTTCAAAAATAAGACGATCGGGATTTGAGAATCTGAAGTTAAACTCTGCATTTCATCCTTTTTTCTTTTTTTTTTATTTGATGCAAAAAAAAAAAAAAAAAACTCAAAACAAAACACCATAAATTTTCGATATCTTAAAAACGTTAACTCGAAACTGTGTTTGAGAAATCGCTGCAATAAAAGCTAATTTTCAAAATTGTATGACATTTAAGCAATTGCTTTAAAAATAATGTAGTCTACTTTCTATCGTACCAACATCGATTGTATGTCGCTGAAACTTGAAGATTTGAACTTACATTTGTTGTAAGATGTTTGTATATATAAACATTTTAAAACTTTAAATGTGTGTGAGAGTGTGTGTATGTTTGCCGATGATTAATCGTGTATTTCCAATTTCAAAAAACGGAAAAATGTTTCTGCGAGAAATTTTAGTTTTCTCAATAGTTTCTCACTGTTAACACTTCTAATCCTACAGCTTAAAAGAGCTTAGAATGTTTGTCCCAGCAATCGCTTTAAGAAGAAAAGATAAAATATTTTTCACGTATGAACGAAAAAAAATATTCTATAAGTAATTATCAGTTTATTTGCTTTGTTTGAATTTAAGCTCTCAATGAGCCACCAATTAAGCTTATATTCTTGTTTTTTAACGTCATTTCTTTGGTTTTAATTGCAAAAGTCCTCCAAGAAGAAATTGTTTCCTTGAATGTATTTATTATTTCAATAAAATGTACACAAAGTTGAGTAGTTCCATAAACAACAGATTACTAAAAGGGACAAAAATACAAAACATTAAAGACAGCTTAAAAACAACTTAGAAACCATTTATTTGCTTCTGATAACACAAGAGCAAGTAATTGGTTTTTAGTTTCAAAACTAATTTTTGACCAAACAACATGTATAAGAACAATCATCAAAGAATTACAAAACTATAGTAATCTAGTCGATTTCATTCATCGATTTGGGAAAGTAAAATGGCTAGTTGTTGCAAAACTAATAACATCCACCAAGATACTTTGAAGGGTGATAGTTACAAAAGTTCTGAGCAGAACTTTCGCACAGAATATGCAAACGATTTAAGCATAATTGCTCGGGGGAGGGATGGAACACTTTGTTTATTGCCCTGAAATGCCTTTACCTGGTAGTCAAGCGCTTATGTATTTCGGAAAACGACGAAATAAGTTATTAATGTTTTGTACTGAATCAGAAAGCATGTGTTTCAAAGAAACGTAATATATATATATATATTACATTTTTGAAAATGTTTCTTTGTAAATGTCAGTCCCAGTTGATTTGTGTGATCTACACAAAGAGTAAAAATTGCTGGATATATCTGTTAAATGTCTCAATATTATTGTAAGCTTTAATTTTAGACCAACTAGTTTAACTGTATTACTGAAATGTAATGTTTACTAATTGTGAAACAAATTTTATTCCATTATTTTAGTATAATTTTAATACAAAAAGATATATCATAATGATAAAGCTCTTTTAGAAACTTTAATTACAAATAACATTGTAAAAAGTTCTAGCTCAACATTTTACAAAAAAAATGGCGAAATATAGCCGCAACCAACATTTGGTTCTAAATTGTATCTTTATAATGGGGTAGTTGCTCCATGAATGCCTAACTTATGCATCAATAAATAAAGATAGGCATAGAGCAAAAATTGCAAAAAAACTTTCTAGAATCAGAAAATTAAGAAAACTTAAGAGTTCTAAATATGAAATCGGAAAAGAAGAATAGAAAGAGATAAAACTGCGCAAAGGAGGAGCAATTGTTTGTCCATGAAAATACACTGTAAAAAAACTAGTTCAGCCACTCGACGAAAAAAATTTAAAAAATGTGAAATTAGTTGCAAGCAACATTTGGAACTTTGAACCAGTATAATGGTGCAGTTTCACCATGAATGAGACTAGGAGCCATTATAATGGTTCAATTTTAGTACCAAATGTTCGTTGCAGCTCAATTTCAACATTTTTTTTTTTTTTTTTTTTGTGAAATGTTCAACTAAAATTTTTTACGGTGTATTCCTAGTAACAGATTATAGAATCGGGAGAAAACGACAAAAAAAATCAGAATGAAATTTAACTGAGTATATGCTTTTTTCAATCATTATAGTTTATATTTTAATAACCGTTTAAGACAGTAAAAGGAAAAACTTTAACAGTCTGAAGCTTATCAGGATGCTGCTGTTCACCTCATAAAGGGGCACATAATGATCATTTTTGGGTTAAAAACTAAAAAATGGAGGCTATTTATAAGTACAGATTACACACACATTTCAATTCAAATAAAAAATAAAAACCTAGAACCTTCTCCCCACTCTCTCCTCTCTCTCTCTCTCTCTCTATTTTTTACGGATAGAGGTTTATGTGTCAACTTTCCACCACGTAGTTTTGTCCCAAAACGTGCTGCTAACTAAATTTTACAGAGCACGTCTTTTTTCTTTTCAGAAATGTTATTTTTAAGAATGTCATTTTTTATTCACTATTTAGATACGCTTCCGTATGAGCGTCACAATCCTCTCCGGTTTGATTGATTATCAAAGCATGTGTTCTCGTTTTTATTTAAAATAAAGTGAATTATTTATGCATTCGAAAAGCAATGAGTTTAAATCAGTTTTTGAGTGAAATCGGGGTTTAATGGAATGTTTCAATCTTAACGAAAGTAAAAGATTTTGAAACATTTATGTAGAATATTTTACATTACGAGTGCGTTTTGGTAAAGTACTTTAAAACACTTTTGTGAATGAAACTACATATCATTATAAAAGATGATGTGCTTTTCACTCTTTTTTTCACCCCCCCCCCCCTCCATTCTTCGCAGAATAATTTCAAAATTATCCGCAAAATAATCTGAGCTAGAAAAAGAGATTTACTTCAATACATAGGATATATTTCATAATTATATATAATGGACAATAATAGATTCAACAGTTATTGTCCATTATTGTACAATGGACAATAACAGTCAAAAAAGACAGCAGTGAGGAATAAACGCTAAGTCACTGAAGTATGTGCGATATACAAAAACTATTTACAAAGAACATTAAAAGTATTTTTGTTAAATGCCTTTTTTTTTTCCTTTCTAATGGAGCTGCTTATGGTCACCAAACTTTGCGGACCTAGCACATTTCCAGGAAACTGCCATCCATTCTTTCAAGTGCAGTCATTCAGGGCAATTGTGAACGAAGTCATATTTTTTAGTATATTTGATTTTGTTTTAAAATTACGAGTAAACAACTAGTTTTATAACCTATTTAGCTGAGTGCAGCACTGCGCCTTCTAGTTTCTTTTTTTAGTCAAATATACTAAAAGATGCAGGGTTCAAAGTTACCCCCTATAGTTCAAAGCTATCCCTATGGTTCAAAGTTACCCTCTATTGTTCAAAGCTATCCCTATGGTTCAAAGTTACAATCTATGGTTCAAAGCGTCGACAGGGTGGCGTAGTGGTAAGACGCAGGTCTTTTATGCCCAAGATCGCAGGTTCAAACCTGGCCCAAGTCGGTGGATTTTCAAGATGCAGAAAATCGTCTGCGTCCATGTCGTATGATTATGCGGCATCTTAAAGATCCCTTGAGTATCCGTTTGGCATGGATACTCTCGGTTAAATTAAATTCCTAGTGCAGATTGCATCAACGAGAGCTCAAGTGCCCCATCTAGGGGAAACTAAGCGTCAAAAAGATTGCGGCAATGGTACCACACTCATTGTGGTGCTGCTGAAAGAGTTGGTACCAATCTCTGGGGACGCACTAGGTCTGCAAAGGTTGATGAATAATACTGCAGCCCCAGTGGAAAGGGAAAAAAATGGTTCAAAGCTACTCTCGTAGCACCACTATCGGCGGATGCCATTGCCACATGGGAATTTAGTCGTCTAGCTTCTTCACTCGAAGGTGAAGCCTCTTGGACTATGATGATGCGAAACTGCACTAAGAATTAGATTTGCCGATAGTATCGAAAGAAAATGGATACTCAAGGAATCTTTAACACGCCTCATAATAAAGATGGACTCTAGATTTTCTGCATCTCTAAAATCCACCGACATCGGTCGGGGTATCGCTACTGCTCTGAAATTGGCCTCTCTGACCCATGATCGCGGGTTCATGCGTTAAATATTGAATTCTGATTTCATAATTGTCAAACGCAATTTTTTTTTTTGCACTTTGTTCTTTTTCGGGCTTTCACAAAAAAATTTCAAAGTTGCAAATACTACAAGCTTAGTTATATGAATTCACTTTTGCAATTAGTTCAGGGTTTCCTGTGGAGTACAGAATACCTATAAAACATCAAATTAATTTACATATAATTATGAGTACATAGTTTCTGAATTTTAATGTTTAATTACCTGATTCCGCACCCTTAAAACCTTACTTGCAGCCATATAAAGTCAAACAACTAATCATTTTTACTCTTTTTTTAATATCTCCTATTTTCTCCTTACATATATACTATATATATATATATATATAGGATGGACTATTATTTAGAGGAATTATTATGAAATTATGAATTATAGAATGAACTATTGGGGTTGAATGAAAAAGAATTTCATCTTCTTTTAAGAAAAACTTAAATTAATTTTGTTTCACATTTTTTTAAAAATAAAATATAGAAGATACGTCTTGCAATGACTTAAAATGTTTCCGATTGGTAAGTTACATAGCTTTAAAATTGCTAATTTAATCAACAGCAAAAGTTTTTTTTTTTTAAATCGCTACTGTCGGGGGGACGGGGGGTGATTTGCAATTAAGTTTTGTTTATATCCACCAGGTGCGTAAAATTTCTAATCATATCAAGGCTTTAACTCAACTAACTTTATTTGGTTTCTCTCTGAATCTAATAAAAGGTAAAATACGTTTTTCTTAATAACCAGATTTTGAAGCTGAATTACAAAGAATAGATTATTTTTTTAGTGCTTCACAATTCGTGCTTTACAACTAACGTTGTACATAAACAAAAAGCACAAATTGCGATCACTCATTCCGCAGTTATAAGAACTGATTTTCCCTCCTCCATTTTATTTTGGCATTACTGTGAATAATGTTTAACGTCCAAAATATTTTCGCATAAAAAATAAATAAATAAATAAAAATGCGACTCTGAAATACTTTTGAAATATACATTCCGGCTTGAGCTGCACGATGTCGATTGCTAATAAATTGTTTCCGCAAGTAGGCAAACGTTTACTGATCTCGCTATGTGTTCGTGCGTTTCATAAACAAAATTAAAATTCTCCACCAATCCTTTTTTATTGCAAAATATTCTGCAATGAACTCGTTCATTGATATTTCCGAGTTAGCAAGAATCAGGGTTTAACAAGGCGAATTAAAAACAAAACAAATGGTTCGTTTAAGGTTAAAAGCTCTTTGTAAAACCTGGTTATTGGAATTATGATTGGAATTTAACGAGCATGGGAACATTTTGCATGATAACTTCGAATTTTTCTTTTCGGAAACAAATTTCGCTAAATTAAATAAAATATTGATGAAAAATATTTACGTTTTTCGAGAGTTATATATCGACACCCAAATGTGGAAATTTTCAGAAACAAGGGTTATTTTCATCTATAGTTTAAGCACCGTCTATTACCAAAAAACAGAAAACATTTCCCTTATAACACATTTATTTTTCTTGTGCAAAAAGAAATGAGAGAAAATAATTTCTAAACATCTTCTTTCTTTTTTATGCATAAGATTTGAATGTATAATAATCCTGGTTATAACAAGTACTCATATATAACGAACAAATTCTCAGTTGCATTACCCTCCGTTAAACCCACTATAATATTTATTATATACACTCAATTGATGCGTCACTGAGTACATGGTTAAACTAGCTGAAAGAAGAGGCAATGAATATTGTTTTTCGAAGCAAAAAACACGGCGAGAGATTTTTAAATTCTAAACTAATAATTAGCACTAATTCTACTAATGATTAACAAAAAAAAAATCACTTTTGCATTTTAAAATCGTTCTCGTTTTCAGAGCATACAGCAACAGAACTCATAACTTCATAACAATTACACACATCAACTATTTTTAACCATTTAACGAAATTGCAATTTTTTCCTTTTTAACAACTTTGCGGTTTAAATGAGGTAAAAAAGATCGTAAATGATTTTCAAATGATTGAAGAGTACTTCGTCCTCTTAAATATCCCTGCAAAAGAAAAAAACTACTTTTTAACGCAAAATGATTAGAACATAATTACCATAAATATGTCAAAGTGTTGACAATCATTTTTTCCATGCATAAAACAGTTTTTTTTTGTTCACAGAAAAAATAATTCAGTTAATTTAAAGTAGCAGAATTTTTAAGACGACATTTTAATGATGCAAAAAACGAAGTGTTTTAATTTTAATGAAGAACTAAAATAGCTTCATTATTGTTATCAAAGGTTTTTCAACTAACACTTCTCAATTAAAAGTTGCGAATGCTCTAAACAAGTAAAACTCAGTTAATAAAAAGTATTGTCAAGAGACCAATTAATTAGCTCTTTTATGTCAATTTATAACCTTCCCTTTTTTAGTAATTTTATTTTATTTATAAGTTTTTTATTGTTTATTGCTACACAACTAAATGACTTGCAATGTGACAAATAATCTCCTTCCGACCTAGAAAGAATTAAATCTCCAAAATACTTTTATGCATTCTTAAAAAAAGCAAAAAATTGTAAAATAATTAAATGTTAATAATTGAATATGATTATCATTCATGTATATTTTTTTTTTTTTTTTTTCAGTTCTAATTTTTCTTCACTTCTGTATTTCTTTTCCTAATCACTTAGATTTTCTGCCAACATGTTTTTTTTTCATTATATATTTTGTATAAATGAAAAAAATGCATAAAATAAGTATGGATGTTTATTGAAGTTTATAATATGTATAGAAGCTTAGAAAACTAATATACAGTCCTAATCACTTCATCCAAGTGTGCAAGTTATAACGTCAAATTCATTTTGTTATTGATTTGTGCAATAATCATTGAATTCATCAACTAAAATGATGAGTCTGACCGTCACTTACAGCATTTAATATTTAGCGTCTAATTTTTTTAAAAAACTCGATTAAGAAATGGTATACGTATACACTTGTAAAACATTATTTTAATTTTAATTTAAAAAATTCATTTTTATACAGTAGACCAATGGTGCGTGTTTATCGACATTTTAGCGTGAAAAAATCATATAAAAACTATGTAGTAATTACCTAACTAAGAAATAATAACCTAACTAGAGTTTTTTAATGATATCTTAAGGTGTAATTTTTTCGGGCATACAATTCTAATAATTGATAATTACACTTAATATTCTTCCTGTTGTGTATCAAGGTGACAGAGAGAAGAGTTTAAATAATTTTACTCACAACTGATGGATAAAAAATTATGAAGTTTTCTGGAATTTTGACTTATAAAAACTCATTTAAAAATTATTTATTCGCATTAAAAAAACAAGCTAAAATAAATTTCATTAGATGTTTAGATTTATTTCAATTATTATTTTTTTACGGGTGATACAAAAAGTTATAATGCGGTGAGAACTATAAAAATAATTATATCCAATTACCAAATAGACAGAAATTATTAATATCTAAATAAGTAATCCAAACAGCCGTACATATGGAATAGGGATACTTTGTAAGTAGTTTAAACTTTCAACTAGATTTACGCATTGTTTTAGGGAGGACGATTATTAAAATTAGCTCCTAAAATGAAAGAAAGAACGAATTTAGATTTCAAAAGGATGACAAAGGGCATTTAATCTCTTTAAAAGATCCAGTGATAGAAAGACTTTAACAGCAACATTAGATAAAAACAGCCATACTGGCATAATAATAATCAAAATCGACTTTTCTTCATTAATTTATTTATAAATAAATTCTTTATGAACCACATGCAGAAAAATTAGCTTAAAAGAAATAGTCAATTGTGATTCCCTGTGCGCAAACTTTTTACTTAACTGCTATTAAAATCTAGAAACTATACGATTTTTGGGGAAAATATCCCTCGAATGCAATTTATAAAACAAACATTTTAACTTTTTTCTTTAAACTTCGTGATATATTTTACGGATGAAAATTGTTCTCCTTGAAGGCTATCATTAAAACTTGTTTGAATATTTCTACGCGTAACAGAGAAAGAAATTGAAATTCTTAACGCAGTACCAAATCTTCCTTGATGAGTTTTAAGAGGATGCAAACTTAATCTACGAAACAAAATCTATTTTTCTCAGAAACTGCCCAAGGGTTAAATGATTCATTTGAAAAGTTTAAGATAACATTTTTCATTATAAATCAGTTGATTTTTCTCTTCATCATAACTTCAAGTATTCTTTTATCCGTTAACCACTGTGTTTCTTTGAAACTCTTGTGGCAATGTTGAATGAAATGTCTTATTTTTAACAAAAAAAAGTTATTTTCAGCAATTTCACTTCGATTTTTTTTTCTTTTAAAACTAGAACTGTGTTTTGAATATTTAAAAAGATCGAAATATCTCCCAGCAAAAACATTTTCCTCTCAACAACAAAAAAAGCACGAAATATTTTCAAATTTATTAAATTTTGAGAATTGAATTGTCATTCAATTCAATGCAACACAAAGTTCGACTTGTACCTGAGCACGTTGTTTAGTTATGTTTTAAGTATGGAATAAGGCTCGACCGATGCATCGGCCTCGCCGATGCATCGGCGCCGATTGTTCAACAAAGTTGCCATCGGCCATCGGCATCGGCAGCCGATGTTAAATTTAGAAAAACATCGGCCCATCGGCCTTGAAAAACATCTAAAAGCCGATGCAAGGCCGATGTTTTTCCAAACTTTCCAGAAAACATTCTGTTTTTAACTTTCTTTTTTCTCCATAGCTAGATTTTTATTTTGATAGAATAATAGGCAGCATATCAGTTAAAAAAGGCACAAAAATAATGTCATTCTACAAAGTATTTGATAAAAAATTCGGAAAAATAGTTTAAGCGATCGCTGCCCGAAAATTTTCATTATTAAAATTATTTCTCTTTGAACAGAATGCTCGCGAAATAGAATATGTTAAAGAAAAAGTAATAGAGGCGTCTTATGAAGGGCTATTTGGTTTTCGCACTAGGGGACCGTTCATAAATGATGTCACGCTTTTTCCCGATATATTTGACCCCTCTCCCCCCCTTGTCACAAAATGTCACACTTCAACAGAGCTCCCTCCCCCCTTTGCCACATGTCACGCTATGTTGTAAAGGCTGATGTCACACTTCTTGTTACTCCCTCCCCTTATCACACTATTCACGAACTATCACTTATTTCACGAACCCCCCCCCCCCTCCCCCTTGAAGCGTGACATCATTTATGAATGATCCCTAGGTTAGTTGCCTCATTTTTGTCCGTTTTTCGTTTAATAATGACTTAGTGCATTAGATATCATTGTGCAATAATATTATACCATCTGCTTTTAGTTTGTCATCTTTCTTGTTATACCAAAATTGTAAACAATAAAGTCAACTCAATCAAAGTACGATAATAATTTTAATTTTTTCCAACGTAAACTTTTTTTCTTAGCGTTTTTTTTTTTTTTTTGCTTCGATCCCACGTGTTACAGTTTTTCTGCAATTGTGCTGCAATCTCGTTGCATCTGCTTTTAGTGTGCGGTTGTTCACAAAATTTCATTTTTAGTTTACAACATAGAAAAGATTGGTCAAAAATAAGTAAAAAAAAAATCCTGTATAAATGTTTATTGATCGCAATTTTATGTGTCCAAGTTCGACTTGCAATTTTTTAAAACTGAACTCTCAAAATGCAAGTTCGCGCGACAGGATTTAATGACATTTTTTAAAAAATGTTAAAATTTCTTAATTTTTAAAGATTGATCAATGCATATTTCTTTTTCAAAATACATCTTAACTTTTTTTATACGATAATTATTTTAATTTATCCCCGTTTATACTTCGTTTTTTAGCGCATTTTTCTTGGTTTCTTTGATGTCACGTGTTAGACAGTTGACGGTTTTTCTGCTATTGTACAACAATCTCGTTGCATCTGCTTATTTCTTGTTATTTTATTGTTAGTTTACAACATAGAACATATTCATAAAAAATATGAATGAATTTTTCAGTATAAATGTTTATTGATCGAAATTTTATGTGTCCGAGTTCGACTTTAAATTTTCAAAAATTTAATTCTAAAAAAACGAGTTCGCGTGACAGACTTCGTTGTAATACCTTAATAAAAATGCTACAATTTCATTAATTTCAAAAATGACAACGTATATATAAATATATATATATATATTTCAAAATACAGCTTCATTTTTATAAACGATCACGTGTTTTCAGAAGATTATTTGTCAACAGAAAACTGCTGGTGCTCAAAATATTGGTTTATTTCGGTGACCTTACATTGTGTTCATGAAAATATAAAGAACATGTCAAGTATTTCAGTGTAATTTTCAACTTACAAGAAAAAAAAATGAATAAGATTAGTTCTTGAGACCCAGCATTCATTTGCAATGACCAAAAAATCTCACGTCTATGTTTTTAAAGCAATATTCAGTATTTCTTGATTACGAACAGGGGGGCCTTACTGCGAGCGAAATTTTTTAATATTTTATTTTCATTTTAGAAAAAGGACTATTTTTAGTTAAAATAACTTTTATAATGAAAAATAAACATATAGTCGTTCCCGCTTTTCTTTTAAAAACAGGGGGGTGGGGGATTATGGAAAAAAATCTGAGAGGTTGACAGTTTTTTTAAAGATACAAACCCACATTATTTGTTAGTCTGTATTATAACACCTGCATTCATCTCCATGAAAAAAAATAAGAAAATAAAGGCAGCTGCACTTGGCATTTGCAGTGAGGTGCTATTAAGAGAAAATGTTGAAGGAAAGGGAATTATACCCGATCCGATCCAATAGTTGTTGAGTTTTTTTGCAAAGATAAGAAAAAAGAATTAAAAATCCTCTGATATAGCATTTTACAATTTTTTTTAACCTCCAAATAGTTGAATTACTTTACTAGAATCGCGAGTGATTCTTTTAGTTTTAATTATTATGTAAACTTTCCCCAAACAGTTTCACGGTGCTTGAATAACGCATTTATGTTTTTATAAACATAAAAATAAATAAATGATTTGACATTTGTGACAAGCATTCTGCACATTTTAATGGTTTAAAGCAACTTTTTTCCATCGGCCATCGGCATCGGCCATCGGCCGATGGAAGAGGAGAATAATCGGCAATCGGATATCGGCCTATCTCGGAACAAACGGCCAACAATCGGCATCGGCCCATCGGCCAATAAATGCCATCGGTCGAGCCTTAGTATGGAATATTCCAATTTCAAATAACAACTTAAATGGGGAAAAGTAATAAGGTATAATTGAATCGGTATAGGTCAAAAATAAGTCAATATCATACGAGACTCGTTTTAGAATATATTTACTGATTAATACAGTACAAAATCTTTGTATCTACTGTTTAATAAATCTACTCATCAATATTGATTAATATATAACCCAAATATTTCGATTAAATTCATTTCATACATATCTACGTTTAGTGAAGCAAATGAAAAATCTTTTACTTCTAGACTTTCCGGATATCATTACGAGGCCGTGGTGGCCTAGTGGTTAGGAACCGAAAGGTTTGAAGTTCGGATCCCGATCCAATGAAGGCCCACCATGTACACTTGGGGATACGTGCATGTAAAAACCATGTTCCCTGAAGTCCCAAGGGTACCGGACGCTGGATAAAATGCCCCTCCCCTTCAGTCTCAGGCCCAAAAACGGAGTCGTGGTGGCGCCATCTGTTGTCGTCCAACTACAACGTGTTAAAGTTGATATCGGCTACCTATCCGGTGACCCTTCACAAATGGCCAGCAGTTCCTGTGCCGTTTGATAAGGGAAAATGCTGAGAAAGCCAGACCTCCACGTAGCGAAAGAAAAAAAAGAATATTATTTTAGTCCTATCTTGTATAACTGTCGATGTTTCTAAAATATGTTTGCATTGAAAAACATGGTTATTGTACTCTTCGTTTGCAACAACTATTTTTGATAAATATCTGCTTCTGTATTCTCTGAAGTTGCCCCAAACTTAATCTTCACTTTCCCAACACAACGCCATCTTTACTTATAAAGATACGTTTGCACCTTTTTGCACTCTTTGGCACCTGGAATTATGCAATCAGAAAATCAACGCATTTAATGTGTGCATCGTGTTATGAATTATAATCATTTTTCCAACATCTAGTTTAAACTTGTTTTTTTTTTTCTCTCCCCCTCTCTCTCTTTAGGATACCAAAACATTGCAATATGGTGCAGCTTTTATGACACACCCTATTTTCTAAACTTCTGTTCTATTTTCTGAAATTATTCATTTGAGAAAATATCCTACGAAGTAATCTACGCAACTTGAGCGTGCTGCTTTATATGGAGTGTCTGTTCAAAAGTAATGCTTACATAAGGCAAAAAAATATGTTGTCAAAACTAATGTAAACTTCAAGAAAAAAAAAGAAGAAGAAAAATTCATCAAAAAAAAAAGTCTCTTAATATCTAAAATTATTGCATTCGATTAGCAATTAAAGAATAAATGAATGAGTAAAACTTTTAAAAGAATACGGGGTATTTTGTATGCACGAACATATCTTTTCTTTCAGCATACATTTCCATTTAGTCCTTAAAAAAATAAATATGGATTAAAAAAAATAATTTTCAAAAATAAATAAACTTGAAATCGGAATCATTTAAGTTAAAGAAATTGAGTCGGTAAGAGCTAATATTAAAAGAGATTTGAAAAAAAAAGAAAAAAAATAGCTGACATACTGTAATGAAGAACGTGTTTTCCTTAATTAACTCAGCGTATTAAAGAAAAAGTTGTGTAAAGCAGAGAAAAAATCAAGTTAAAATAGTTAAGGTTTATTTTTTTCTGCCACAAAGCTTTTAAATTTTGTCTCATCCCCATGCAAGTTTACGAGAAACGGTTGCATAAATTAACGCTCAAAAAATTGCCTGATAACGTTACAAATCTAAAGTACAGTAAATAAAAAGATGGCATTATTATATTTTTGCCACAAAGTAATGCAATTTTTCCCCAAATTTTGTGTCATTTTGCCTGATGTGGGGAGAAATATTGATCGTAGTGGATTTTTTTTTCTCTTTTGTTTAAAAGAGAGGGGAAAAAAGGAACACTGTGGAAAATAATAGACTACAATACGCAACTGTCAAAAACTTCTTTTCAACAGGAAACATAATTCTTCGACGAGAAAAATACGAAAATAGGAACTAGAAAACAGTGAGAGAAAATGAGTGTTTGGGTTGAGGATTTTTAAATAAAAATAAAATTTTGAGGCATAAATCATTTGCAGTGGTGTTTAGAGACATTCAGAAGAACTTTAAAAGAGGAACTGCCTGTCACAAACATGGTTAAAAACAGTGTTCTTTCTCGTTTTGCAGTTTCGGTGGGAAATTTAACTTGGAAAAAAGATATAATTGCCTAAAAGACAAACTAAACCCAAGATAGTATAAAAAAAATTACTTTTATGCATCAATCAATCATTTTTAATGTCATAGGTATTGAAGAAGGTTTTCACATTTCTTTCCTATTTTTTCACTAACTGTGGAAGAAGAGAAAAGCTGAGTTTATTCGCACAACTGCACAGGCATGTACAGTCAATGAAGTAAATCTCTATTTTCTGTAGAGAAAAAAACTATATAATTTTTATGACAATGTTAAAACATTTAACAGTATTCGAACTGAAATTTGCCTTTCGTACGTGCTTGCACATTATGTAAATTACCTATTCATCTAGGTGCATTGTTTTCGATATATAACGGACTGTGAAGAGCTATGACTTGTATTCCGGGATTCTGTTCCGTAATTTTTCGGCTCCGTATGTAATTGACTAATATTTAGTGAACATGTATAATTTATTTGCTTACCAGCTCAGTGAGCTGTTTTAGTTTAACCAAATAAATGTTTTTTTGTTTTTTAAATTTCTAAATTTCTTTTTTTAAATTCACTTTGCTATCACCAACATTCAAAAGTATATTTAACACTTAATGATTAAAACTTCTAGTGAGTTCTAGCTTAAAGAATCGCTCAATGCGTCTAAAAATAACAATGTACAAATCATACAGGTTTCTCAGAAAATTGTTGAGTCCCTCCAAATAATATGTTAAACTTTCATCAGATAATAGAAATGACTTTCGAAACAAATCACGGTATTTTGATTCAGAAGATTTTATCTGATCTTCGTGTAATGCAATATCTAATTTATCTGATCGTTTGTTTTATTCCACAATGGTTACAATGAATCAATTTGTAAGAGCTTTTGACACGTTACTTGCATAATTGAAATTTACTCTCAGCTTCATTCACTTTATTATTACAACCATGTCATAAAAGATTCTCTAAATCTTTGAGTGCATTCAAATCAAATGATACGGAGACATTTTTCGTTTATCGTCATAGACTATTGCTATAGTTATCAAACTAACAGCGAAGACGCATGTCGCCGATATCGCAATCAGGAAATCACGGCCGTCTGAGTGAGAGTCGCTTTAAATGACGTGATAAAAAGCACCAAACAGTCAATACGAGGGCGTGGTTATTAAATTATGTAGAACCAATGGAGCATCCTGAAAAGTTCGCATGTCGCTGTTGTGCTTCGTGTGAATGCACCCGTCAGTTCATTATTTTATTCCATGAAGAGGGATCAGTGAGCAGTTCATTGTAAAGTGTCTAAGGAAGTCAAGGAAACCCATATTGTTGGTGATATTCTAGGACAGTTAACTTCATTTACAATACATAACACCGTAAATTTAATATACTCAAAATTTAGTTACATTTCATTGACAAAACAATGTATTATACCCTTGGTATAATGTCAGTATCCCTTTAAGCCGCACAGTTTCAGTAAAAAAAATTATCTGCCGACATTGAAATCATTAAATTAACGAATTTATCTTCGTCTGACATACCGCTAAACCATGCCACTCGCTAATAAACCGGGTTTACCAATTCTCTAACAAACTAGGTTGAATCACGTTTCACAAAAATCTGCGTATACAAAGAGTTTATAAATAGTAGAATTATAATTTGAGACAAAAAATGAAAGATATGCTCTGGGTTGATTAGTATGTTAAAAAAGAACAACTGTAAGAAATCTCTCTGGGCCAATTATTTGAGTCTTAATTTTAATATAAAATAAAAGATTGGTTACAGAATCCGCTTACAACGCATGCTATTTTGAAGGGGGAAAGAAGTTCCCGTAACTCTTTGTTTTAAAGTTCATTTTGCGGAAAATAGATTTAATGTTAAAAAGTTTGTTTTTTTTTGGAAATGGTGTATTTTTTACTGTACAAATTATAGTTACATGTTTCTGAAGTTTCTTTAAAACAAATATATTCTATAACAAGAAAATATTAGAAATTTAATTAAATTATTCTTAATTAGTAAAGTCAATAGTTAAGAAGTGTTTTATCGAATTCTAAACCCAACGTGGGAATCCAAAATGTTACGATTTCGTCATTTCATTAATGCTCAAATTTTAAAAACAAACTTTATTACATTGACTTGTAGTTTTCCTATACGACTTAATATAATTGTAGAATGTCTTTGTTTTGATATTCTAAATTACGCGATGTCTTAGTCGAACCTTTTCTATATTTTTAAATCAAATTTTCTGAAAATAAGAGAACTTCTGTTATTAAAAATGTAAATTATAGCTGACTTTGGTAAATTTGAATCGCTGAAGGAAATATATTTTCCTTGTTCACTTTTTAGCTTCCAAAGGATCTAAATTTTCCGTGCATTGAAAATTAAAAAGTGCTTCTTTCATGCTTCCGAATTTTATTGTGTGTATTTCAGAACAAATAACTGCTAACTACTTGTTACTATTTATAATGCTTTAACCAATGTTAAACTGAAATGATCTCTTCATTGCAATTCTATCAAAATATTTTCTTGGATTTTGAAGCTTGCAATTTTCACAGAAACATTTAATAAATGCATAATATTTAACTGCATAAAAAAAGTTCATTAACACCTAAGATCTCAAAATGTTTTGCTTTTTAAGTGTTTTGCCTCTTACGTTGCATTGTGAAATAAATGTTTTTTATTAATTAAATATGTTACTTTCCTATATTAAAAAACATAATATTTCTTATAATAGGAAGCCTTATACCATCTTTTAACTCTCTACCACTGAACAACGCGGATTTATTTGATTTTTTGGAGTCGAGATATTAACAAAAATAAAATACACGTATTCCAGAATTTTAATCAAAAAATATGGATATGTTACTATTATTATTATTATTTTACCCTGTATCACTCATAAGCTCGAATTTATTTCAGATTTTGCATTCAAGATAATAAGATATAGATATTTATTTATATTTAAATGATAGAACTAAATGACATTTTTGAAAATAATATAATTTGGAAAAACTTATTACATGTAAAATATTGTCCCTGAAAACATATTTTACTACAATACTTAATTGGCAATTTCAAAGTAAATCATTACTTTAAAGTATTAAACAAAATACAAACAATCATCAATTCTTATTTTCCTTTAGGAAAAAAAAAACAACCGAGTTCGCTTAGGGTACAAGGCAAAAATAAATTCCTCTTAAGAATTCCAATCAGTCGCAAGCTGAGAATTTTTTTTCCGGATAGTTCACATAAAAATAATTATCATTGCCATAAATATTTTCTATGTTGAGCACATAAGCATTATGCTTAACAATATCTAGTTCAAAAAACAAACCTCTAAAAATATTTTCTTCCTCTTTGTCTGGATCATTAAAGAAGAGCAAAAAACAATTTCGCAGTGTTCTGCATTTTACAACCTCTTTTTAAAGTAGTTTTCCGGCTTTATTTTCTTTATGCATATTTCTTTATTCTTACAGAATTCGTTCTAAACGGATATTTCAGATCTAAATTCCTTTTTTGAGAAGGCGGTTTTAGTTTTAATTTAAATATACACATACGCAAAACCGAAATTGACCACATACTTAATACTATTGAAAATTTACGAGTTTACAACAATGTGTTTATAAGTATTTTAAACTATAAATTTATTTTGTCTTATATTTTATTGAAACTACCATATGAGATACCCATCAAAACTGTTGGTAGAGACTTAAATAAAAATGTGAAGGTAAACCTGTCTGGGTAAATAAGAAATAATTTTTAGATGCCATAACCATTTTCAGAAATGTGCACATGCAACGAATGTTAGACAAATACATTAACATTTATTTTGCTAAAAACTATTATTAAGTGCTATATAATGCAATTTATAAATTCTCATTTTAGAAATTTCATATTAGGCCCAACATTTTTCTGAACAAACACATACTAAAATTAAGGATGAACAGATTACGCTATGAAATGATTTGACAATTTTTGCTATTATTTTCCACTGTAATTTACTGAATAGGAAAGTCTTCGATTTTTTTTGTTTTATTTTTACTTGATGGAATAACGTCTGCAAACACCTTCTCTGAAAAAAAAAACTATTTGTTCAGCGTTAAGTATTTATATTTTAACCCTTTGACAGTTAACGGAAATGAGCAGTTTTCGTTCACGTAATTCGTGCAGTATTACGATTAAACAATATCTGAAAGTGGGAGCTGTTTTCCCCACCATTCTTTCGAAAACTTACCTACTCTGGCGATGCCGTAGATAGCTCGCCTCATGCGTTTTAACAATTCCTTAAAGTATTAGTAGTACATAAATAAGTTTTCACGTACTTTAAAACAATTACTAAATGATAATTATTAAATAGTAAATTATAAATGATTATAATCAATTATATAAATAATTATAGTTAATTAAAAATATAAGATGCAGAATAATAATGGCGAACGAGCTCAGATTCTCAGCGCATATTGAGGAAAAATTTCACTACGCGCGTAGTGCTCGTTTCTAACCATTTCGGTCGAAATCTTCCTCCCGAGAGGAACTCGTTTGCGCATTATGAAGCATGATTCGATTGCGAGCTGAACTCGTTCATAACCGTCAAAGGGTTAAATGACTTTTAAAGCTCAAGAGCAGTAAGCGACGCAAGGATATTTTTTTGCGCACGTGCATCATACCTTAGGGTAAATCGTCACCACTCTACGGTAACACAAGAACTTGGCTACAATAGGGGCGACACCCCCGGGGTTTGACCTCCGAGGATATCCGCCAAAGAGGACTTGTAGAACAAATTTAAATTAGATCAGGTTTGCCCTTAAAATGCTAGCAAACGATAAAATTCGCTAAGAAATATTCGCTGCATAAAATTGGATAAAATGAAGTTACATAATTAACGCTCCTTTTTGTACGTTGCTTGATTGACCTTTTACAAATCTGGACTCCATAATGAAGTATTAATTTCAATGTAACTAAAATAATGATGAGAAGAAAGCAAACTAGTTAAGAGCAACGTAAAGTCTGCAGTAAAAGATAAGTGTTACGTCAGGGGATGACGCGGTAAGCTCCTTCCATTTGTTTGCACCTGGGATATTTAAAAATTGATTTAAAATCAATTACTGGTTATTTGAGTCTGGCGCTGTTGAATTTTAGAGTATTTTTTATTGTCTAAACCATATCCAAAAATATGAATATTTAATAGGTGATACTTCCCTAATCCCAACATTTTCAAATTTTCGATTGTTACAATATAATTTCTCCTAAACAATAAGTTTAAGTCATTTTATTTCTCACCGCAGATATTTCATACACTCACAAACTCTTGCAAGAAAAAAAAGCTGCAAGATGCATCATCTTGCGATCTTGGATCTTGCTAAAATTGGCAAGATCGTTCTTCAATGTGCACATTCGTATGTTTAGAAAACTAAACGAACTTCCAAATCTCGTGCGCAAATATGTACAACATTAAAATTCTAAAAATCCATGCTTGCTTAATATAATTGTGATTCTAATCAAATATTTCACTTTATTATTTTTCATATTCATTACAAAGCAGGCAATATTGCACAAACATTCTCAACTTATTTGGAACTTGATTTTCAAGAACCTGTGCAATTTTTTTTTAAATTCTACTCATTACAGTTTACATAATGTTTCAGCCTATAATCCACGATTTTCCTCACGTTGGCTTCACTTGTATGGGTGTTTTAATAATTAATGGGCCATTTGTTTTCGTAGATGATTTGTCTAAGGTCATACCTATTATTTGAATCAGTTATTTGAGAAACCCCATAAGTCACATTTTTGGCGAAAATGATTTTTTGTAAAAAATCGTTTGATAGAGAAACCAAATCAGTCCTGGTGACTGTATAAAGCAATCTGGAGGAAAAAGAATATTACATGTGTTTGAGAAACCCTATAATTCAGTGAACTAATGCACTGTTTGCACGCTAGGAACGCTAGTGTACATGGATCGCGATGTAAACAAACACAACCCAATGCATTATGGGATACCTCACAAGCTAACTATTCTTTTTAACAGACTTACACCTCTCTTTCCTAATGAACTCAACTTCCCGCATAGGCAGTTAAGAGTCCCGTAAACAGCCGCGTTGGTTCTGAGGAGCTAGTCTGAATTTGTTAGTTCGCACCAATTACTTTTATATCATTTATTTTAAGATAATTCATGCACTTAGCATCCAATTATACCACATTTTGCCAAAAAAAGTTTTTATAGCAATTTCTTATGTTAATTTGAGAAGCCCCCTAAGTCAACGAAATTAAAATTTCAATATAAATTAATGTATATGTAATCCAGGTTAATGAAGAATATGGACAGTGTATTTGACCTTGTACTAACAATTAAGACAGGAAAAATATCCATCACATGTCATTATCAACTTTTGTTCAGTTTTTCTCAATTTTCCAAAAGTTGCTGAAGTGTGACTTATAGGGTTTCTCAAATAACTGATTCATTTTTTTTTCGGATTTTTTACAAAAAATAAATTATGGCATATGTTTATGGATAGAATAACTTCTTTTATTGAAACTTCATTTGAATGATTTGAACAGCCAAATCACTTGTTTGAAGCTTTCAGTGCAGAATTTGGCCTTACATACGTTGATTTTTTTTTAATCCTATTTTTCACATATAGGAAGCCAAGAAGTGTCAAAACATTTGTTTTATTTATAACAATTATAAAATGAACAATGAGTAGTATTTGATCATAGTGTAATTAACTCTTAACTTCTCTTTTCAGGGTTCAATGATGCATCAGTTGTCATTAGCAGCCATCTTGTTGCTATCAATGATATATATTACATCATGTAACCCGCGAATACCTGAAAACCCTGAAAAGACAGAAGGAAATCTTTCTAACGCTGATACGGAACCCGTTATATCAGACCAAATGGATTCTACGGAGCTCCGATTAAGTGAAGACCCACAAACACTACCGAAGTATGGTTTCTTGCCAGGAAAACGAGGATGGAACAACCTGTCTAACATGTGGGGCAAGCGCGGCTGGAACAACCTGTCCAACATGTGGGGAAAGCGAGAAAATAACGATCTTCCACCGTACTGGGACAAGCGAGGATGGAACAATCTGTCCAATGTTTGGGGCAAAAGAGACTGGAATAAATTATCCAATGTCTGGGGAAAACGAGACTGGAACAAGTTGTCCAATGTTTGGGGAAAAAGAGACTGGAACAAGCTTTCAAATATGTGGGGAAAACGTGGATGGAACAACTTGTCGAATGTATGGGGAAAGAGGAGCGACAATCGAGATGATGGCAAAAGAACGACCAATTGGAACAACTTGAAGAGCGTTTGGGGAAAACGTGATGCCGAATGGGAAGTACCAACAATGTGGGATGGTCTCCCAACAGCGGATGGTAAATATACATGTTTCCCCCTAACAACTATAATATAATTTAGTATTTTCAAAATCTTTGAAAAAAGTCCATCTTTTGCATAAAAAAAACAGCTCTTTCGATTGATATGTGATTTTAATCGTATGTGCAAGAATTTTTTCTCCTCTATATTACAGAATTTATTTTGAAATTGTGCTTAAAATTTGGAAAAGATCTATTTTTCGGATTTTTTTTCGAACAAATCTATAAACATTCGCACAGCTACTACAAGAAAACTATGAAATTTTCAAAGGCCTTCAACTGATAGTTAGCGAGTCTGTAATAGGCAAACATTTTGTTTCTATTATTATTACTATTATTTCATTGTAAAATCTGGCGCACTCAAATTATTTAAAAAAAGATGCGTTTTATTAGGAAACTTAGTTTTGTAAAACACCAATTACATATTTGAAGCATATGCTTTTTAACAATGAAAACGGTATAATGCTTAAAGTGAATCCGTAATTTGTTAAAACATTAACACAATCTTATGATTTTATTGCAATAGACTTCAATAAATATAAGCTTAGAATACTGTTTGATAGTTCCAATTTTTAGTTTTCTTCTGAACTAAATTTCATGGAAATTGAAGCGATTCCTCGATTTAAAATATCTGTGTTAGAAATACAAAATTATGGAAGTTAAATGAAAAGCTTTATTAGAATGCAAATGGTGCCATTTATCATTTTAAAATTTTGGGTTAATTTTAAAATACCTAAGTGTTTGAAAGAAGAAATTTCCATGATTTAAAAAGGACAAAAATATATCGACCTGTCAAAGGTAATTTCTAATTAATACTAAGCACAACAATAAAACATGATTCTTCATTTATATCAGCAGTCATGACAGTACTTCAATAGAGTCACCCAACACTAGTTTTTTTCCCTAAATTTCAAATATTTTTAGAGCTTTTGATCAACTAGTAAATTTAAATATAGATTTCAAAATTACTCTAATACGGCAAACTTTTCAAGGAGTTTATCTTTTTACTAGTTTGAAGAATTGAGTGGACGCAAAAATTTGGTTTCACTAAAGCAAGCTAAACGTTTATTGTCCAATACTTAATCAAATCTTTTAATGGTAGTTGCTACGAATTAAATTTGCCTGTTAAACAATTTTTATTTCAGTTTCTTTGGTGTTCTTACCTTAACACATTAAAACGTTGAACTGAATAATTGCAATATGTATTAACTCAAGAATTAAAAAAATATATATGAAAAAACTTGCTCTTATATTTTCACCTTTTTTAATACTGTTCTTTTATGACCAATTCTTATTGTTCCTAATGTTGTCCACATTCATTATTTTAATTATACGCACTTTGACTCATCTTTAACACTTCTTACTAAAATGCCCAACTCTTTAAAAGAAAGAAAAAAAAAGCAATTTTGGTTTGTATTGTTTATATAGCTACAAATAAGTTTCCGAATACGGTAAAATGTAAGCCAAGTAGAAAAAGAAAAACGCCTACTTTTTTTCTAATAATGAAATTACGAACTATTACTAAACTTCAACTTAATGTTGAGAACTTCTCGGGCCTTAAACTGTTTTTTGTTTTTCTTTTTCTTTTCCAAGCATAAATTTTAAAATTTTACGAAACAGTGTATTCTATCGAATATAACAAGCAAATGTCTTCTTAAGCCTAAAAAGTTTTTCAAACAGTCCATCTTTGTTACCTTGCTTTAAAAAAGAATTCCACAAAGCAACTTTTTCTTGGGTAAAAAAGAGTAACATTTTTCAGTCTCTTTCTTATTTTTGAAGTCTAATAACCCACAGAAATTTCTCTGAAGAAAGAGTGAAAATAACCAATGGTCTAAACATTTTTTGACTTATTTGTGGAATTGAAAATATTTTAGATTTAAAACTTTTAAAACTAAATAATTTTTTTAACAAGTAATTCCGAAAATTTTGTTTAATGCCTTTCCTTCTAATATCAACTTAAAAATACTTTTCCATAAAGTAGGCAATTCTTTATTAAAAAAAGATATTATACATACATACATTTATACATATATATATATACACATTGTAAAATATTGAAGCATAAGTTCTAATGAAATTGCCTTTTACACATTGTTTAAAAATTTATGTATGAAGTTTGTGGAAACAGGGCCAATTTTTATAATAATTATTCTTGTTCGAGTGATTCTTTAAAAAAAGTTAGAGCTGGAATGAGAAATAGAGAACTATAGTTATTAATGGGAATAAATCCTTTTTTTTTATATATAGTTTGCTTATCTGCCATTTATTGTATAAAGCAAATGCATTCTGTTCATTCGATTTGAGAAATGTTTAACACACACACATACATACATACATATATATATACATATTAACAGAACAAAAGAGATGAATTTAGAAGCATTCATCAAGATTTAGACATTTGACCTCGTATTTCCTTTGAAAGTAACTAAAATCGGAATTTCAAAAATAAATAACGATAAAAAAGTAATTAATTGACATTTGATGCCATTTCTTTAAGGTATCTAATAAAATGGATGATGTCCAGAAAAGATATTACGCTATGATATATAGTTAAACTATTTGTTTCGTCTCCGCATATTAAATGCTGATCTCAAAGTATTGTTACGGATTTCTCATAAAAACTTTTTTATCTTTAAACAAAAAAAAAAAAGTCATTTTAAATTGGATGTTCACGTTTCATTTTAAGTTAAAGCATTCTCTTTCATACAAGCTTATGGTGTCTATGAGGAAAACAAAGGTAACAATTTCGAAATGTTTCCAATGCGCAAAAAAGGAACGAGTTTGCACAGCTTATCGTAACAAATTTATGAGAGAGAAAAAATATGTAGAATGAATGATAAGAAAAAAAAACGAAAACAAGTTAAATTGTGTCTTCAACTAAATCTATGGTTTAAACCAAGTCAGTCTCCCAAAATTATTATTTTTATTATTACTGTTTTTATTATTATTACCTGTTATTACCTTATTATTTTCCGTGATCCCTTTGTTCATTTTATTATTTTTTTATTTTGTATTACCAGAATATTCATTATGCATCGGTAAAATCTGTGCAGGAATTGCAAGAAATCCTGAAAACTAAAAGTAAACGTAAAACATACATCTTACTTTCCAACCAGGTTGTAAAATATTGTGTTTTTTTATTTATGTATTTTATTTTGTTTATGTATTTAGTTATTAATTTATTTATTGGAAATGGATATCTATGTTGGATATTTATGTATACATGAAGCAAAACTTCGTAAATGTAATGCTCTGTTTTGCTCCTTAAAGTGTATATAAACATAATTAGGTTTCATAATTATTAATGCGATTATTAGTATCAAAGCTTCAGTAATACTAAAATGTTGCTTTCCCATTTCAATTTTTTAATTCATACTTTGCTTCTGATGGTTACGTTTAAGCGTCTAAACTTTAATAAAGAACATTCCAAGCCGAACATTAGGGTATATTTTATTAAGAAAACTACTTTAGTACAGTTATGTAATTTACAAATGTTTAATTTGTACTTATCCATATAAAATTTACTTTTTAATATGATTACATAAACTAAACATAATTGCAAATCATAATTTTTATCTTGTTTAGAAATTCAAAAAATCGCAAAATCTCGCTCAATTATGAAACTTTAACTTTTTTGAGATACCTCTAAATATTGTTTGATGGTGATAAAATTTTACTATAATCATTTTTTGGTATAATGGAACAAATTTAGAGGGTAAGAGGTTGAAAATTTAAAACTTCGAAAAATAAGCACCACCCTAATCCGCATTCCTTCATTTACTCATGTATTATTTTATTTATTTATTTATTTATTTATTTATGTCTTGCAGAGCAGGTTACGGATTTTAATGAACATTTTTTTTATCTGTTTTTCTATTTTATTACATTTATTTAATCAAAAATAACAGTCTATTTCACGAACAAAAAATACTAGAAATAAGGCAGAGCCGTTTTGTACTTAAAATAATGAATAACAATTATAATAAAACAAATTGAGTTTCGCCCCCTTGTATAAAATAATTCCGTGAATACATTTTACTAAGTCTCTATTATTAAATGACACTGATGAAAAAGTTTCACAATACTTTACTTTTTATTTTGCACAAATCTCGTTTCTCAACATTTTTCCTATTACGTCATTGCCGAACATAAGTAGCTCATCTACATCTTGCTGCAGTCAAATCGATATCCTTATTACTGAAAAGCATGTCGAAAAACTCTCAAATTACATCACACGATAAACCAGTCCAATTTCCTCCATTCTTTCTCAAATTCCCTTTCATCGGTGTGATTTACCGTACCTCTATATATCAAGCATGTCCCCTTCCTTCAAGAGCAATAACTTACGGTAATCTACCCATCCCACTCTGAGAGTGTTATGCGGTGATACAACTAATTTCGCGCTTCAAGCTTTGTTTACCAGCAGCAATATGACAAGTATAACTCAATTCCAGCGCGAATAGAGCTAAGAGACACATGAATCAGTGATCATTCAAATCATATTTCCGATAACAGAGGGCAAATTTGGAAGGATATAGCGTTTTGATTGCCTACTGTTATTGGGTAATGAATAAACATACGATTTACGAGATATCCCGTGATGATGGATAAGAAGCTGTTTTAATATTTGAGCTGGTAATTGTGCTCTAATAGATGACTAATTACTTATGTCGATACGATAATACTATTTTGATATACACAATGATGATTTAGTTATTTGCGTAAAGGATATTTGTTTTCTGTAGGATATGTTTTGCTAAATGCCCCTAATGCTTTGTCAATTTCAGACTTAGTAACTATTTAAACTGATAACTCCTTTAATTGATTTTGAATTGCCTGAAAAATCCTTTGAATTTGCGCTTACTGACAAGAAAAACTAACATGGCACATAGGTAATAAGTGACTTCAAGTAGTTTATGTCGTTTTTAGCTGACATTAAATATTCTTCTTTTTGGATGAGTTAAACGAAACTATCAATTGATCTGTGATATCGTAAAGCACTTGCGACAAATTTAAAATTAAACAAGTATTAGCAAATAGCAAATGTTATGAAATACACCAAAAACTATAAATTACCAGCAATTTGCAACAAATAGATAAATTAGCAACACATATGGCACCGGCGTAAAGAACACGCCATTGTGTTACCTATACCGAAGACATTTTACACAATCGAGCAAAATAATTTGTGTATATTTTTTTACAGACATTTTACAATAAATATTTCAGTAGTAAATGCATTTGATTCCCAATTTGTGTCTAAAACTATTCTTTTCTCTAAATGATTTAATTTGTGAAGGTAAAACATTTTTTGTGCTGAAAGCAAAACGCAAGTCAAGGTAAATACTCGTAGTTCGAAGCTGAATGGGACATTTCTTATTCGGCTGTTTCTCGATTCGCGCAATCGATGATGGATCCGTCAAAGAGTATATATCATTAGATAATATATATAATAATGATATGTAGAAATACTACATATCATTTGTTTCCTAGTGTCACACTTTTCTCCACCAGACCCCTACCTGTTAGCCGAGGCCTTAGGATTGATTACGCACGGGGAGAGGTAGTGGGGTCTACGGATTTTACATGCACATATCCCCAAGTATACATGGTGGTCTTCAGTGGGTATCGAACGCGCGACCTTCCAGGTGGAAGTCCGACGTGCTAACCACTAGGCTACCACGGCCCTCCTAGTGTCACACTGAGTGTTAAAACCACGATCTAATTAATGACTACCCTTCCTCATATTGGTGAATTCAGAAGCTAGCCAATGAATTTTTATTTCCTGCGATGCTTTGCGCCAAATGCTTTTGATTATTCGATAATAAAAGAAAACACTGATAAAATAAGAATAAAGACTTTATTTCACACAGGAGGTGAAGTAAAAACCACATTAGATTCCTCTTATCCAGATTCCTCATCGTCCAGAAAATGCTTTCATAAGACAATTTGCAACACTATTGTAGAAAAACTAAATCAGTATCGTGAAAACTGTAAGTTCCCACCCTTGGTAGTGTAACTCCCGTTCAGACATAACGCGTCAGCTTTGTATATGAGTGGGTGGTTCATCTTGCAAACCACCCACTCATATGCAATATAGTACAGTGGAACCCCGCTATTCGTACACAATTCGTTCCAGGAGGCAGCTCGAATGGCGACTTGTACGAATGGCGATTTATTTTTTCACATTAGATACAATGTAATTTGGATTAATCCGTTCCAGACCATAGATGTTTGCATATTTAAACATATGAAAAACAAATGTACAGTATTGTACATGAAATTACGGATAAATAATAATTTAACTGCACTTTGCTTGTACTGAGGTGAGCTGATGGCATAAGTGAAATGTTGAGAGGAGAAAGAGAAATGGTTGGAAGAGGAGTCCCTTTCTATAAAAACATCAGATGACATCCCTTCAGATTTTTCTCCCTTTTCTGCTGTTCTTTCTTTTTTCTGTCTTCTTGCACCAGACGAATCTTGGTTTTCTTTCTCTAAAAACCTGTTCAACGTTGTCTGCCTTTGCCCATTGTTCAGTATTTTTCTGAAGTGGTCAATAACAATGTCGTTGGACAAGTCCATGCTGTTGACCACAGCAGTTTTGGGATGCCATTTTCCCACCACTCTCTATGTTTTCTCGCAGGGGTAACACAGCTCTTTCATTTCTCCAAAGGAAATGCTTTCCTTACTACTTTCCTCCTATGAAGAAAGTTCTTCAATTACTTCCTCTTGCTGCCCCCTTAGGTAGTTAAAATTGTCAGTAAAATCTCAAAAAGTATTAAAACTTTTAAAAAATCCAAAACTCCAAACAAATTATTTCCAGACGAGTTAAAAATGAGCATAATTTCTCGATTTCTTTTCTTAAAAAACCCAAACTGGCAACCCAGCTGGCCCCTGGCGCTGTACGAACCCTGGGGCCGTACCTGGCGCCGTACGAACCGCGGGACAAGTACGAATGGCGAGTTGAATTTTACTTGAACAAGTTGAACGAATAGAGAGATGTACGAATAGCGAGGCGGACGAATGGCGGGGTTCCATTGTACCTCTTTGCTAGGTTCATTTTCTTAGGAATGTAAGACCCTCTGTCGTCCCTCGACTACTCTACGCTGGCGAAGTCATTGCACGATATGTACAGTACAGGGTAGCCATAGGCATAAATAAATGAATAACGCGGCAGAGTTAAAACTTACTCGTGTACTCCTAGCGATCTTCACTTGTTGTACACGATTTAATAAAGATACCCTCGTACTTCCAATCTTGCATTTTTTTATTCCTTTATTAAAAACTGCGTTTCCCGCAGTACGCAATTTCTTAATTGTGTTGTGGTGTCGGTGAGACAAAACAATTATCGCTATCAAAGTGAAAACTGCAACAAATCTATTGCAAAAAGCGTGTTTGGCTGCTACTGGTATGAATTTACCATTGCAAGTAAGAGTAGAGAACCACTTTTACTCACTCCACAGTTCAAACCATAAACTGGAAGATGTTCACTGTCAATATAGCAAATCTTCGAAAATCAATATGGGAGATAAGTTAGAAATCTCAGTGTTGATCTGGTAAATTATCTTAATCGAGATATGTACACAACGGAGTGTATCACTATAAAATGCTAATTTCTCCTAAAGCATATGACACTATTATAACAATAGGAATCAAAGCTGATTTCTACTTTACTTCATAGATGTAACATCATGCTTTCTACGTAACAAAGCTAAGTTTATGCATATCACATCCGCTATGTGGTCACATCCGGCGCAAAGCATTGTGGAAGGAAAGCGACGATTGTGATAAGCAGATAGTTGAGTTCAAAATCCAACAATCTAATTGTCTCCATATGTTGCTACTTCGCGGTTTTAACAAACATGGTCTGCAACTAGACGGTATAACTTTTTCAGAAAATGCAGATGCAAAAAAGTCTGTAGCGAATTTGTTGATATAATATGAGTCTGTAAGGAATTTGTTGATATATTATGAGTGTGTAGTGACTTTTAGGATATAATATCAAACACCATATACGAAAGCCGTCACTCGCAAACGATTCTATTCTACAAAAAGGGGAGATACTCTGATTTGTAAAATTATAATTTAGGAGGTCATTTTTTTCTTCCCCGACGTTGATATACGTATTCTATTTCTGATTTGCATCTTCAGCACAAAAGAGAAAGCAAAATACCGTTTTATTCTTCTTCATAAAAAGAAAACATTTCCTCAAGTTTATTTATTCTCTCACCCCTATATTGATGAAACGATTTCGAACCAGACCTGATGCATGCGCAAAATTAAGAAACGTTTCTGCAGAGAAATTATTCAAAATAACATTTTAAGTGAGACGAGCCAACTGTTACGTAAAGATATATTGATAATTTCTTTCTGTGTGAAACCTTTTGTATTGATAAAATTCTATTATTTTAATTAAAGGTTATTTTTCTGTTGCAGATTCCTATCCAGCAGTTTATGTCCCAGACCAGATGTAATAATTTACAACTGGAATAAGGTTGTCGTCCCTTTGTTTAATACATAAAGAGTACATGGCGTGAATCACTAAATTAGAGTTTTCATTTGTCTGAAGAGGACATTTGTTTTTCAATGTTTTCTTGATACTCATAAATTATATATCGATGTAATTATGCATTAGATTTCCTCAAATTTAACATTTGCTTCAGTATGTTTTTAAATATTGTTAAATGTAGTTGTAACGTTGCATTTATGTTGGAAAGCAATAATCTAAACATATTTTTAACACATCCTAATGATCGGCATTTCCATATAAATCGCCAATACGATCATGATAGTCAATACATTTGATTTTCTGTGTAAACGAACACTTTTGTTCGTATTTTTTTTAACAATAGCTTCTTAATTAAAATTAATAGAATAAGTTTTTTTCCACTTAATAGTCAGCAATTGTAGCTATTCTATTTTCTAGCATGTTTTAAAATTTTTAAATGTCACGGTAAGGATAAAACGGGGCTTCCTTTCTAAAACTACAGAAAGAGTGCAAAAATTCAAATAATTGTTGCTTAAATAACTTCATTTAATATGATGAATTTGAAATAGAAAACTGCTACAAATTTTCCCAACATGTATTGATTTTATGTTTTTTGGTTGTAAAAATATGGAAAGATTTTTGTGATCCAATTTCTTATAAATATAAATGAAATAAGTAATATTATTTCAGTGTATTTACAAAATAATCTAAAAATATTGCTTACTACTTTAACCATCACTAATCATTGCCTGAAACAGCAATTGAAGTAACTTCACAGGAAAAAATGTGTCTCATATTTGATTTATCAATCAGCTATGCATTTCGGTTAAAAAATATCTTTTTTAACAGTTCTTCACAAAAAAAACTCCTACTAATAAAAGTTTTTAGTAGTTCACTTTAGTGAGCTATTTCATTTATGAGCTATTTATACCGTTTGAAGTGTGAATTGGAAAATGAAAAATCCTATATTATCTTATTTTGACTTATCATTTTGCAAAACAAAAACGACAAAGCGTTAGGAAATATTAAAATAAATGTCCCTTAGAGTTGTTTCTTCAAGCAAGTTTTTCCCCTAACAAATGACAATAACAATATATTCTTATTTCAGACATCTGAAATTTTAATAAAAATTATAATACTTACCAAATTACAGGCATCCTATTTAAGTTGTACATTACATAGCGCTTTTATTTCTATGACATTTTCATTTTAGAGCATTTTATAAGTGTTGACATTTATATGTGTAATTTATTATCAGTTGTTTTTAATGTGTTAATTAACATATGTATAAAAGTGAAAAATAAAATTATTTAAATGTGATGCACCCAATGAATATTGCGTGTTATTTTGAAATAAAATATTTCAAGAACACTTCACGGTCTCTTTCATTTTACGGTTATACCACACAACTCTTTACAAATGCAATTATCTCCTTTATCGATATGACTTCTTATCAGTGCACACAACGTGTCTCCTACTTTTTTCTACGCATATTTACCAATACTCCTAACCTGGAAAATAACGAAAAGTTAATGAATAAATTAATGAAATTAATCATAGTATTTTTATTTTTAAAAAATTGAGTTTCATAACCCATCTGATAATGTTGAAACATAAATCGCCTCAAAGCAGAAAAATGCCAGATCATGAGACAGAAGGACTAAGTAAATGGCTCGGATTTTCATCAATTTAACCCCTTCCTCTCGCTCCCGTGAAGATGACGGGCTGAGGTTTTGCCTTCTATTTCTCGCTTGCGTGATATTTCCGGGCTGGAGTGTTTAACGCCTTCCTCTCGCTCTCGTGAAGATGACTTGCTGAGGTTTTGCGTTCTATTTCTGGTTTGCGTGATATTTCCGGGCTGGAGTGCTTAACCCCTTCCCTCTCGCTCCCGTGAAAATGACGGTCTTCGCCTTCTATTTATCGTTCCCGTGATATTTACGGGTTGGGGTGTTTAAAATTTCAAAAAAAAAAAAAAAATCAAAAACTAAAAATGAACATATATATATATATTGTTCATACACCTATTTTTATGTAATTTGCAGGGATAAAATATAGGCACTTGTATGACCGTTTTCTTGAAAATTACCCGACATTTAAGGGGTTAAAGCAGTGGTTCCCAGCCCGTAGAAGTATGCGGACTACTAAGCCAAGAATTGATTTATGTGGGAACTACACCCCCCCCCCCGACTTATATAAAAGGGAAGACCCTTTCCCCGATGCAGGGAATCTCCTCCCTTACCGTCTCCTCTCTACGCAAAAAAGGTTTTCGAAAAAAATTTAAAAATCGGGACGAAAAAAGTGCATATTGTGACACTTTTATGGGGCATTAAACCTTATTCTCATAAAGTAGCATATATGCAACTTTATGAGAATAAGGAATACCAAATAACAATGCAACATACGCGCTGATGTCACTTAACAAACAGAAAGTAGGGGAAAACCCCAGGTAGCATATATGCTACTTTATGAGAATAAGGTGTTAACCTGTTGAAAATTGTCCACTAACACCTAAACCTCAGGAATGGTAGACTATTACAGTTTATTACAGTTCTACCACTAAAACAAACTAACTGGCAGAGTGCCAAGAAGAATCCATTCATGTTAAAGGGAGGAGCAGCTGATATTTGGAATGTGCCGTTTCTGTTCTCGTTTTAGTTCGTTTAGCATATTGCATTTCTTCCGAACTGATGCTATATGCAAGTTTATAAATTTAGTTACTTTCAACAAACAGGGAATCAAACTATCTGCTCCGCATCCTAACTAATGCACTTGTAAAACGAACTTCCCTAAACCTCGAGTGGATTCATCCCTTTCTGCCATACGTAGAAGCGTCCAAGTATCAGAACTTTGTGGTTGAACTGTAAATAGTTTTATGGTCCTATTCACCAGCCCATGAGAACTGCAGATCAAAGGCTTTATCGACCAATCATAACGCTCATATCGGTGGTTCGTATTAACTAGTTACTATAAGTGGCAACTATTTTTTTAAACAATAAGTTTCATATTTAAGCATTTTTTAGTAAGAAAATACCAATTTAGGTCTTGCCAATTAAAAAGAAAATTACTGATTTTCACCCGATAATTTTGTTTCTAAAGAACACAAATGGCCTAACAGAGCTCCAAGAGCAAAGCTAGATCACTCTCTAGCAGTAAAAAAATCATTCAGAGAGTAAATAAATAGGGCCGCATAAATTATGTAACGATTTTCAAAATGGTAGAATAATCTACCATTGTCAGCATAATCTTTTTTTTTATTTCATTTTTTTTTTTAGAAAACTTGAAACATATATGGTTATTTTCCTTAAAAAAGAAATTTTCAAAGTAGTTTCTATTGAAAGAATTATGTCAAATAACTTTTTGTATATGTTCAACAAAAATTAAATCTATAAATAATGATAAAACTAGACAAAAAAAATTTTTCAAAAAGAAAATCGGAACTATCAGTTTTTTTTTTTTTTTTTTTGGTTAAAAGCAAACTTAAAAGCTTTTTTAAGTTGAAACAACATGATGGCATGACGATAGCAACATAAACTCAGTAAAATTTGCAGCCATGCACTGCAATCTCATTGCGTCTATCGATCTATGATCAAGGGGTGGAGATAAGTATTCAATCTGCGATGTACATTGCAGTTCAAATCAAGCATATGACGATACAGACATTTTAATATCCAATTTTGTTCATATCTAGGCGCCTCCAACAAGCATAAACAAAGTATTTCCCTGCCTGTTTTGAATTTCCTGAAAACTACTGCAGTATTTGACCCATGGCTAAATTGCATAGGGTTGACTGCGTCGTTTTAAAAGTACGTTTCAGGGATGGGTGATCAACTAACTGCGAATATGCTGCACATAAGAAATTTTCCAAAGAGTGCTCAATCTAAGATTTAGTCCAAGTCTAAAATTCAGAGATCGGGACTACAAAGAAATTATATAAATTTGCAACCAAAAATTTACAAAACAAAACCAAAGTTAATGGAACTTCTGAAAAATCACTTTACATTTTAATAAGCCTTGATAACAAATCATGAAAATAGAAATATATAACTTTGAATACAAGTTTCATTTTACTAGTTGACAAGTGTAATATCAATAAGCAAAATTTTTAGAATCAGCATTATAACATTATTCTACGTACTTAAAACTTGCTTATTCTAGAAGTTTTAAGAACGTAATTTTATTTAAAGGGAAATGTTGGCTTCATTTTCCCTTTTCAATTTTTGCACTTTATAAGGTTCCCATGTAAACCACGAGACTCAAGTTTGAAGCGGGGGAGATTCAAGAGTAAAGTCTGTTAAAACAAAAGCCTTAAAGTAATATATATTCAAACTATATATACATATCTTATCATATATATGTGTATACATGTGTGTGTGTGGGTGTGTAACTCAAGATTTTAAATTTATAAATCGAGTTTTAAATAAACAGAATTCAAATTAGAGGCTCCTTTGATTGATTTTTTAAAACTATAGTTAGTGTTAAAAATATCTATTGATTTTAAATATGTAACAGGATTAAATGCAAATATGTAAGTTGTAATCTTTAACATAAAATAAATTTTGTGGCAAAAAGTTCTTAATAGTAAACATAACTATAAGGAAAATAAAAGAAAAAAAATATAGTCCGACTTGAAATTAATTCAAACACTAAAACTGCTAAAATTGGTTGATATACAAGCTGTACGTGAAGATATTTTTTCCAACCTCAACCTTCCAATTTTAAAAAACCGAATCCGGCAAATTTTGGAGACGATATATGTAGAAATGGTCTTATGTTTAATTGCCATGAACTGTTTAAAATTATTTCTAGGAGAATTACAACCGAATTCGTGTCTTAAAGCAGTGTTTCCCAAAGTGTAGTACGTGTACTCCAGGGGTACGGGAAGTCTTTCTTGAGCGGACATGCTGAACTGAAATGGACCTAGTACCTCAATGTTTCCTTTACTTTTGCAGTTACATAATATAAGCCTCTGTCTCAACACAAACTTTAAAGTTTCGAACGTTCGGTTTTCCCCAAAACAAAACCTATAGAGAGTTTCACATTTAAGGATATTCGAGGTGGCCTATTTTCAAGGTTTCAGTCCAAAAACGGAAAGACAAATTCGACTGGATCAGATAAACGTACACGACCAAAGCGTAAAGAATGAAAACAGGAGAAACTTGAAACGTAAAAACAAGTAGGAATTCAGACAAAAAAAAATGTATTTGGTTTGTTTCTTTGACGAGGGGTACTTATCATTACGAAAATTGTAGAAGGGGTATGCAGTTTTCGAAAGTTTGGAAAACACTGTCTGAAAGCATTTTTAAATTTAATTAGTTATTAATTGAAATTTCACCAAAATGTATGAATCAGAAGGTTACAATTTCTTGTATAATCCACTTAACAAGTATAACATTTGAATGAAGTTTTCCAGCATCGAACGATAGCTAATTTGCGTCGAAATCGTCAAATCCTTCAATTATTTTCTTACCATGAAGTAAGCTGATTAAATAGTACAATGCTCTTAATTATCTGAACTATATTTGCGTATTGTTTCACCGTTTTAATTGGCAGCCCAGACCCCAATTCGTTATCTCGTTAACGAAATGTTTTTTTCCTCTTTTATCTGAAGTAATGGATACTTTCGGAAGATGATTTCTTACGGGAAAAAGCGGAAAATCTATACACCAATCATGAAACAAAATACTTCTGAAGAAAATAATTAGCAATTATTTTTGTATGATTTGATAGTTTTTTGTTGATGTAACTTTTTTTTGTTGAGTATGAGTTTATAAGAAGGTAATGTTTTTTGTCTGACATAATATGGGTAAAATGCGTAACCAATTAATAACAAAATATAATAATAGTTTCATGGATACTTAAATATATCCATTATAGTGTATCGAAAAAAAAACCTTTTTTGCAATTTCAAAATTGCCAAGTTGATGAAAATTGCCTCTATAGTTTCACATATCTATAGTTCCAAAAAAAAAATCCATATTAAAAAATACCTAGGTCTCCCCCGCGAGACATAAAATTTATGATTTTCTTCAAAAAAATTGATTTTTCCCCATTTTAATTATTTTTTATTGAGAATAAATTTTCAAAATTGATTTCAAGTTGAGAATAAATTTTCAAGTTGTGAATTTTTTCAAAATTCACAACTTGAAAAATGTAAGCAATAAATTAGGGAATTACTGTTTAAAAAAAGTTGTTTTATATATGTTTATAATGAAAAATTCAATTTTAAAAATGCTTATATTCGAGTGCTGTGTGGGAGATTTTAATGTTTAATGTGAGCAACAACAACTCTCAACTTTATTTTGTACATTTTCAACTTGAAACGTTTTGAAAAATTATCCTCAATTTGAAAAAAATAAGTAGAAAAAAATCATTTTTTTTTGAAGAATATCATAAATTTCAGGTCTCGTGCTGGAGACCCGAATAATTTTTAGGCAACGTATTTTTCAATCTCTGTTTTTGCAATTTTCGTTGTAAAAAATTATTTTAAAATAATAATGATGAAGTACATTTTTTTTTTGTTATTGTCTAGAATCGAAAATAATCTAATAATCAAAACTAAGGAGTGTTAAAAAGTAAAATTTATAAAGAAATATAAACAAATAACTAATAAATATTTTCAAAATTAATGTAAAGACTCTAATATATCCTAACAAAAAAGTAAGACAATAAAAGTGACAAATGATCACTTTTTGAATTTTATAATTTAAAAAAAAATGACACCTGTGCGGAGAGTTGCTTTATTATTATTTTTTTAGTAGGGTTAAATTTCAATTAAAAATTATCATTATCCATCCAAGCTCATTATCTATTTAACTTTTTTTTCCTTACTATGTTCTGAACACCTGTTAGATGCAGCACAAATAATTTCGTCAAACAAACAGAATAATTAGTGGATGTGCCTGTATCTACGAAGTTTTCCATGCTGAAAATTCAGAAGATAACATGGTTTTCGTCCAGAGCAAAACAAACCTACTTTTGAGTATAATTACATAATACTAACAACCATAACACTGCTCAAAAGTCATTAATATTAAGCTACATAAATTTATGTAACGCCTATTTAGCTGTTCAAATCTGCTTTCGTTTTCTTCTCAGAAAATTTCAACTGTGAAATGTGATTCCTATTCTTTTTTTTTATACTGCATTATTTCCTGATAATACAAAATTCTTATACTTTATGTCCATGTATAATTTTTAAGATAAATGATTTCATGGGCTTTTTTGTAATGTAATAAAACGTATTTAACAATATTGCTTACAAAAGCGCAGATACTTATGTAACTTCTATAATATTATGAGATAATACATAAATTGATATAGTATAAATATTGATTATCGTGTATAATAGATTTTGAATAACAACTTTTAGGAAATTGTATGTAAGATTTAAAATAATTGATGTATTAAATTATATAAATTCAGTAAGGCCTTTTAACTCGGTTTGTTTTCCATTAAAAGTTTTGAAGTTGACTGCGTTACATATTTTTTCAGTTCATTAAATGTTTTCTTCCTTTTAAATACGTTATTAGAAGCTGTGGTGACTTTTTTATACAAATAATTTTATTCATATTTTTTTCCCTTTTATTACAAACATAATTCCAACAAAATTCAAATCATATAATATATGTAACTTTAGAAATATTTTTCCTCCTCACAGCAGTTTAAACCTCGAAATACTCCAATTGGCTAATAAGCAGCTTCCAGAGTTGTTCGTGTTTACAATCAACTTAAGGTATTGAAAAGCGCCATCGGTTTGTACATGGATCAGATAGGATTTGCAACTTCCGAATACGAGCTTTATGCTTGGTGTTTCTCTTGGAAAACTTTAATCCCGACCATTTGAAAACTAAGAGTACTTTAGCATTTAATCGATGTAGTTTATGTAAACTACGTTTAATGCTGCAGTTTTGGCGCATTAAATGGGATTTTCAAAATATGCAGGATATTATGTTAATGACGTTTTAAGAAAAAAAATATATTCGAAGAATGCTTAGTTTACTTTATTTTTTTAAAAAGGGATAACAATTTGGTTCTAATTATTTGGTAGGTACGTTAATATTATTTAAGCATTAGGAAGAATTTTTTTAAAAAAAAACGTTATTAGGAATATGACTTCTTAAAAGCCACTTAAATTAAATCTCACGCTTTATATGTACACCAGATGTTACGTTTTGACTTTTATTTCGAAGGATTATTAAGTGAGCAATATCGCATGCATTGAAATTCCAATATTTGTAAAAAATGCGTAAAACATTTTTTTGCACAAGGTAAGTCCTTTCTTAATATTTAAGTCATTTAGTATAGATAGTAAGAAAAACTATGAGATTAAATTAATTATATAAATAAATTTGAGGATATATCTTAAATATTTGAAAAAGTATCATCACGCATTGCATCTCTAAATATGAATATGATAGCATGGTGGCGTAATAGTAGATGTTAATTTCTTGCGCACGAGATTACGGGTTCAAACCCGGTGCAAGTCAGTGTTTTCCTTTTTTTTTTCCCTTTTTTTTTTTTGAGGTGCAGAAAATCGCGAGCGTCTATATCGTATGATTATGCGGCATGTTAAATATACCTTAACTATACATTGGGCTTGAATAGTCTCGGCAACATTGAATTTACACTGCAATTTTGCATCATCAGAGCAGAAGTGCTACCCTCTAGTAAGAAAACTGAGTGCTCCAGTAGTAGTCTAATACGCCGACAGTGATGCCACATGGAAAAATGTTTGCCAGGCCCTGAGGAGGGCACTAAGTCTTCCAATGTTTAGGCTGGCCATACACGTAGAGGTGTACCGCAGAGGTTTACTTCTATTGTGTGTGTGTCCACCTCGAGAGAAGCCTCGGCGTGTGTGCCACTTCAAGCGATGAAACTCCAGAGGGGAACAGAACTCTGAAGTCGAGCCTCGCGGAATTGAAAAATTATATTTTCTGCCGCTGAGGTGACCAGACCTCCACGTGTGTGAGGTCTACCTCCGGTCAGTTGTAGTCAGACAAGCGCAGAAAGAGAGAGTCTTTTGTGTTTTCCTCCGTTAAAATTTGCGCAAATGTTTTATTTGCATTCAGTTTATTTCTCTTTAAGTGGTTTTGTTTTATTTCACATCAGTTTCTTTGTGCTTAGCAGTTTCGTTGTTAATGCAACCAACACGTCAACAAATTGACATGACTGTACATATTTCTTTTTAATAATCATCGCATATTTTACGGCATTTCCTTTTATTCTTAACACTTGTAGCTAATACTGAACCGACAACTGCAATCGCGTCGTCTTCTCGTTTAGAGGCCATGAGTTTAACTAACAGCAGAGGTAGAGAGACCTCAAGAGGTAAACCTCTTGAGGAGCAGAGGTGTGTGAGCTTCTCACCTCAAGAGGTAAACCTCCGCTGTTTACCTCTGCGGTACACCTCTACGTGTATGGTCAGGCTTAGGAACCAATACGCAGCCGAGCCATTCCACCGTGACGTGCGGGCCAAATACACTCAATATATTGTCTCAAATTTCGTCATTGAGCAAAAACGCTTAAATACATGGAAGCAATTGCATTTTTTATTCTTTACTTGCGGTGCAAAGACACTTTTGACATCGATATATCGTTAATAAATATTTTTTATACTTTAAAAAGTAATTATCTGCATGCGTCACATACGGGAACCTAAGTCCACCTCTCTTAATTTTCAGTATGAATTGGATAAAATTTCTGCTCTATTAATCATGCAGTGAAAAATAAAATATAGGATTTTAAAGCCAAGGTTTCAATGCAAATGAAGCATGTCTAATGTTTTGAGATATAATAATTTTAATAGTTTAAAAAATTATAATATATTGTGTCACGTGCGGGACATTTTGCAAATGCTCATGTAATACATATTTTTAAAATGTTGTAAATTAAAATAAAGCACCAAACAACGTATTTGTTATACAGTTTAAAACACAACGCATTCATTTGAATAGAATTTATGCACAACTTGATTATTCAGAGAAAATTTGCATTTTTAAATAAAATTAGAGTAAATGCATAACAAAAGTTTTAATATTTTCCTGAAATTTTAAACAATTTCTGTTGTGAGCTAAAGCGGGAGGTGATATATTTCTTAAAACATCTCTGAAACAGGTCTATTCTATTAGGGTGGTCTGGTTCCTTGTAGTTATTTGAGGCTTTGTTTCTCTTTTTCGGTTTCAGTCATCTAGCCTTTCTTCCTGTTTTGTCAGTTCAGTTGAACTTTTTTTTTTCCTCTCATATTTTTTGTTCTTTCAGCACTTGATTTAGATACTTTCATTTTTATTCAATAACAAACAAATTTTATTAATGTTAGAAAGTTTAATATTGCAGAAAGTTACTATCCAAAAAATCATAAAAGTGAAATAAAATTTACATGTAATTCTATATAGAACAACAAACCCTATTATTTTTAAACTGTTGTTACAATGTTATATTGAATATTGAAAAAAAGCAAAAAAAATTGTCTTCCAAACAACTCATCGATAAAAAATGTAGTTGCTTTGTTATTAACGTTTAAAACTAGCTTAGTTGTTTGTCTTTATGCCTTATGAGGTTTTGAGTAATCTGTTCTTAAGCATAAATAATCACTGAAATAATAGGGAGTTCTTGAATGAAAATTAAAAAAAAAAATCAAATGAATGCTTTGTATAATATAGCAGAAAACCATCATAAATATGAAAAAAAAGTAATAGTTTAATTATTTCTTTAGAGTAACCCAATTTTAAGACAAAAAATCCTGAAATAATTCAAGCTATGTTAAAATAAAATTGTTAGCAACATTTAGAAATTGGAGTTGTGTTTCCTACATGCAATGCGTCACGTGCGGGACAGTTTTGTTTTTGAATTTTTTTTACGCATAAAGGGTAACCTTTAAACTCTAAAACAAGCATAGGATATGTGTACTACACTAATCTTCCTTATGAATGTCATTCACACAAAATAAATGTGTTGTATTTTAAAGCTAACTGAAAATATTAATCTTTTTCATCACGTGCGGGACACAAAAAATAAGTTTTTTGTATGTAATAGTAGCACTATTAAAATATCACCTATATCTTAAACTTTATTAAAATACAATAATTAAACTATAGACTTACCAATAAAGTTGACTTTAGGAATTTCAGTTGATTTTTTTCATCCAAAGCAATCATGCAATATTCGTTCGAAAACTCAATGAACTTGCTTGCGCAACGCAACCATCTGTAGAATTCTGTGTTGCCAATCCAGAAATCATAAACTTTAATTTCTAGCTCAAAGCATGAAATATGACATTTTACCTTTTAATACATACCAAATTTATCCACATAAAAATAATTTTAAAATTGACCACCCATTTACCTGCTTTCATGGAATGCCCCAGCCGCTTTAGTGACAAACAAATATAAACGAATGAAAAAAGCATGATGTAATGCTGTAGATTACAAAACTTAATTCAAAATTGTAGAAATACATCAACAATTTCAACATTAAAATAATAAATTAACTTTGTGCTAATTAACAGTAATAAAAAGTAATTTCACGATAAGAAATCCCCATTTCAATGCGACAGGGAGCTTCTAGAATCTCCTTGTCGCATTGAAAAAGGGATTCCAAGCAACACCGAAGCGTATGTTTGCATTTTAATGCTAATTTGTGCTTTCTTAATGTGAAATTATTTTATTGCAATTTCATAATTTTTCGCCATCTGATGAAGACGATGTTCGCTTTTAGACAAAAAGGTTTGAATTTCGTTCGTAAACGCAAATATTGAATATTTTGGAATTCCACTAAGTAGCTCTAAAACGTTTGTATCAAAATATATCTCCACGTATCACCATTCTATTTGATAAATTTATTGGAAACAATTCCTCTAGAAAAATCAAATTTTCCAAACGATTCAAATTTTCCTATAAAGCCTAACATTCAGCTTCTTGAACTGTTCTTATTCAAGTAATTAATGTTTGAATTAAAAGATGAGAGGCAAGACTTTTGTTCCCTGACAAAGATTTTTCAAACGAAATATTTTTCTTCCGATCAGATTCTTCTAATGCTATTGAGGCAAACAGAGAGACAAAGACGAACTAACAAAAATTAAAGATCAACAAACGCATTCCCCTCATCTCATAAGCCTACTTCCGAATTTTGATTTTAGAAATATTTATTAAGAGATTTTTAGGCTTTACAAGCACTTACCTTTTTTTCTTTTTTTAATTCTTTTTTTCTCAATTTTTCCTTTTTTTCCTTTCTCCCTCTTTTTTTCTTTTTTTTAGTTATAGTAAAGCCCCTATCCATCGTTCCCACATTTTACGCTTTCCATATCTAACTTATTGATGCAATGGTCCAGTCATGACAGTTGACCCGCATGCATCGTTCTCCCTAATTTATCGTTCGAAATGAAAAGTTCTATAAAAATCGATCAATCAATGTTTTACTCCATTTAAAATACTTTAATATAAAAAAATTTCTGATTTTTAAATATTTATAGGCTTTAATGCTTATCCATGCTCCATACAAAAAAATTCCTAAAACAAGAACACGTACAATGACTTATCGTACAGATTGTTAAAAAAATAACTAAACGAAAAACAAAACAAACAAGTACGCAATAAACCAAAATGGCGCTTGTGACAGCTCGAATTTAAGAAATTCCTGATTCAGACTACAAAATCCAAGTGCCATACTTATCTGAACAAAATGTGCAAAATATTACTTTAAGGGCAAATAATTTCTTCTTTGACCTTTCACTTAGCTTTCGTCTACCACCAATTGAATTAAGAGTAATCCAACCCAACATTAGTATGAATCCTCAAGAGTCTTTGAATTGCAAATGGATTTATGGTTTATCCTATCTATGTTCTTTTACTTTATACCCACATAAATCTTACACTTCCCTTTCATGTATATGAAGAATAAAAGGATTTTTTTCTCCGAAACTTTTATATTTTAGGATACTTTTAGTACTTCAATAAAGAACAATTTACAAATAAGGTGTTGGAAATATGGATGAAATATACTTTCTGACAAAAGTCTAGAATCAAAGTCTTTGATTTTGTAAATAATAATAAAATGTAATAAATTGCAATAGGTTTTTAGGAAATTTTAGGTCAAAGTTTTTAGGAAGTTACTGGTTGAAATGCAACATAAACACCCTCGAAAAATGAAAGAAAAAGCAATATGTATGTTGATTTTCACGAAGATATTTTATCATTTATGTTTTCAATTTAAATTTTTGAGAAGTATATAACGTAATGGAAATGTAATTTCCAGAGAAAAGGGAAATGTATTTTATGTATCAAATCCATCTACATATATATATATATATATATATATATATATATATATATATATATATATTATATTGTAGATGGATTAATAAATCAAATATATTTCCCTTTTCTCTGGAAATTACCTTTCCATTATATATATATTGCGGAAAAATTTGCGGCAATGGTACCACACTTATTGTGGTGCCACTGAAAGTGTTGGTACCAATACCTTGGAACTCAACAGATTTGAAATAGTTCTAACCAATACTACGCTGCCCATTAGAAATAATATATATATAAAGTGTGTATGCGGTGTGCATTTAAATTCTCTTTAAGAGATATAGACTAGAGGAGCTTTTACTTAAAATGAAACGCTGTAGTAAATAACTACAAATGTACGCAGATCTCCTGTATAAAGTCTCTTAATTACCACTGATCAAATTGCTAAATGATTAAGTATCAATATTTTAAAATTTTTAAAACACATTTTACTGCTACCAAGTGGACAAAATGAAAGCGTTGATTCACTTTACAAAGTTGCCTAGTTTCACTTTACAGAATTGGAATACAAAATCAGTTTACAAAGCACTTGTTGCCTCCAAAACTAATTAAGTAATAAATTTCGAAGCCTAGAAAATTGAAATACCTTAACTGCTTTCAAGCATTTCTGTTTCTCAATTTACCGTTGCATTTATTAAAAATGTGTTTATTCTACCATTTTGAAGATGAAAATTAATTTATAGCGGTAAATTATGTATTTATAGTAAATAAACGTTTCAGAAATGACTCTTAAAATATTTTTATTCGTAAAATCTAATGATAATGATGTTTTTAAGGAGTTTTTGATGAAGAAAATACGTTTCATTTGAAAGAAAAAGTATTAAGTTAGATGAAATTTTACTAAACAATCAATTTAAAAAAAAGCACAACCTACGCTTTGTGTTTCGTTCTTATTATTTGAGTCTGAGAAATTGCAAAATTGAGCAAAGAGTAGCCTGTTGAAAACATTAGATAAAAATTACCACAAAAGTGTTTCTATCGGTTTTAATAAGGCATTGGAGAACATAGAGCTTGATTATAATTTTTTAAAAATATAAGAGAACATATTCGCAAAATCAGATATAATTTAAAATTTATTCGCTTTAGTTTTAACAAACATTTGAAATCAATGAATCTCTCATAAATTCTCCAAGATCAGTTACTTGTCATTGAAGAGATAAGGTAAAACTCAAAATTTCTACAGTCATAATCCTTGTTAATATTGACATAAATTACGACTCTTGTTACATCAACGTTATTTGTGCGAAATGGGAAAATAAATTTATGTAAGAAACTTTTTGCTGATATTTTTCAAAATAATTGATGGCAATGACAACGACCATCTAAGATGCAATGAGATATTTTTTTCTATCCGTTCATAGTTGCTTCATATTAAACAAAGAAAAAAAGTTCTAAACCCATAACCCTCAATATGGTGTCAAGAAGTGTGTAATTCGAAATCCATAATTGTACTGTACGTAGAGAAATTGCACCCCACTGGCACGGTTGTGTCGTGGTAAGGCACGGAACTCAAACGCTCCAGTTCATAGGATGAAGCCTCGCAGTGTTGGTGGTCTTTCCAAGATTCGGAAAATTGCCTGCCCCCGTATTGTGTGACTATGAAGCATGTGACAGATCTCTTGAGTACATTTGGCTTGGATACTCGCTGATAAGTGAAGCATGTGACAGATCTCTTGAGTACATTTGGCTTGGATACTCGCTGATAAGTGAAGCATGTGACAGATCTCTTGAGTACATTTGGCTTGGATACTCGCTGATAAGTTAAGTTCCTACTGCAAAATCGCATCAACAAAGTCCGGATGCATAACCTTTCAAGTGAATAAAGTGTACGTTAAACTTATCATGAGCCAATGGTACGAGACTGAAATAGTTGGTACTAATCTCTGGGAACTCACTAGGTCTGCAGTGGTTATGAACCAATATATACGCACACATTAGAATTTTTTTAAAATGTAACCCACCCCTAAACTCCGAAGAAAGGTTTTGCCTTGTATTAAAACTTTTTTGGTGTTTCAAAATATTTTTTTCCTTAATATTTCATTATGTTTTTAGTCATACATGTTCTGTGCGAAGTATCCTTTCCTAATATTATAAAATATACCGTCATATTCAAAAGTATAATAGTCAAAAAAGTAAAATTGTATTCAAAAATGTATTATACATATAAGTTTTCGTAAGTATGCAATAAACTTCTAATTTTTTGTAATGTGCACACTATTTTCCTTTATTCCATACAGTTTTGCTAATTTGAATGTGTAAATGTTTGAAATATAATGTTTTACTGCGAAAACACTTTATGAATATTGAAAAATGCGAGGCACAGTGAAGCAATGGGATGTAAATGGCAAAAATTAAAAAATTGCTATGCGAATGCAGTTATTGAAAATAAGTAGCGTACATGAGAGGAGAAATTCACATCAGTTTATTAAAATGAAGTGTTTGTGATAGTTTTAACAGGGCCGCTATTCAGCCTAACGCCTCAATTGCATTAAGACTCCGATGTAAGTGGGACTTAACACGCGTGTTGCCCTAAATCTTTGCTTTGTCATCCTTGTCACCTCACTGACCCATTTAAGAAAACAAGTTTTGGACTATGTGTCACAATAAATATATTTTCACAACTTCCACATATTTAATGAAATTACCCACTACTAACTGGTTAAACCCTTCCAAAACCTTTATTTTCGCATTTGTTTATGGGATTAAAGCATTTAAACAACATTTCTGTAAAATATCAAAATATATTAAAAACAACTATAATTTTATTTTTTACGGTTTTTTTTCGATGAAAAGGAAAAAAAAAACTACAACTAAGGCATACTCAATTATATAGACTAAATTTGAAAACTTATATGTGTCCTAATATTCAGGGTTAACAAAAAAAAACTGGCAAGAGTAATAACGAAGTGAAAAACTGTTTTAACAATGAAATTAATGCTTTTTTTGCTTCGACTATTTATTTATTTCCAGCGCTTGACTTTTTAAGATCTTATTTTATTTTAATTATCATCGTTATGAAGCTATATTTATCTGAAGTGAAAATTTAGTATATTTCCAAAAAAGATTAAATGTTTTATTCCTTAATTAGCGGCAATTACCTAAATAATGTGGAATTTTATGAAGTGCCGAAAGTCATTAACAACCTTTTTTTTCCAATTAAAAATTTAAAAAAATGTTTTACCATTTCGATTCTTTTTATCCTTGGCGAGAATTCATTTTTCAAGATATTAATCCTTTGGAAGAGTGGTATTTTTTGTCATTCAAGCAGGCAATCTTCATATAAATATATATTCGATGCGATTACGAATTAGGCGGTGATGTAAAAAAATAACCAAATAAAAAAATTATCCTTTTATCTTCTTAAAGGTTAAAACTGTTTACGCAATAATATTTTTTTCATTTCATTTTATCCAATCCAAGGTTTTATTAAGTTATTCTTATTATTACTTGAAAAAAACTCACAGTCTATGATGAAATTGGGCAGCATAAAAAGCTTTTGTATTTTGCAGTATTGTACATCATTTATAAAGATTTGCCTTAAATTAAGATTTGCTTGGAATAATTCAAAATTGTTTTTTTTTTCCTTAAGCTATAAACATAGAAAATTAAGCACTTTCTATTATTTTTTGAATATTTGCTGTTTGTGTTGGTAATCCTTTCTTTTTGTTCTTCTTATTATTATTGTTTTTATTACACTATAACACACTCATATTTGTTGCTGACCAGTATTAATTAGCTATATATATATTTATTTATTAATTATTATTATTGTTATTATTATTAGTGGCATACAAACTTAAATATAAACCGGAATTACATTTAAAAATGCTAATTCAGAGAAATATCAATAATTCAGATGCATAGATTGTAGAAAATATGTTTTTATACCGTTTGGTTCTCATATAAGATGTTGTTGTTGTTTCCAATGTGGAGGCACTACTTGCCTAGTCGGCATTCGCCCTTTTTCACGGGAATTGCTGGCCATTTGTGAAGGGTCACCTGATACGTGACCACTGTAGTCGGATGACACCAGATGGCGCCACCACAACCACGCCACCTTCCTTTTTTGACCTTAAGGGTGAAGGGAAGGGAAGCTCTACCCTCCGGTACCCTCCGAACTGCCTCGGGACTTCAGGGTCCACGGATTTTACATGCACGTATCCCCAAGTGTACATGGTGGATCCTCAGCGGCTCGGGTATCGAACCCGAGATCCTTCGATCCAGAGCTTGACATCCTAACCGCTAGGCTACCACAGCTTCGGATATAAGATGTGGCTGGTCTGACCTCGAATAAGTTCATTTCTTCTTAAAGAAAGCAGAAAAAAGAAGAGGAATTTTTATACCGGCACGGAGCTAATAACCACCACAGTACGTTACTGGATAGGAAAGCCAGTTTTCTGCACGCTCAGTTTTAACAAATTAAATCCTAAATTCCTTCTTCCACTAGAATTCAACTTTCCAGAGCCAGATTTCACCCTGAAAAGCACTCTTCGTACAGGTTGCGGCAACCCGTTTTTAAAATGAGGATGAAATCCTTTGAGGATGTAGATGTTGTGTCGGGTCGGTTGTCGAGAGATGGGATTCCAAAGTTTTGTTCGCATTGATCGGTTACCATTATGCGTTGGAACAGTGAGAAGCATGCGCTTTCCGTCGAGGTCTACTATTTGAACGGATTTTTAGAGGTTAGTAGTCGGCAGTCCACTCCCCAATTCGGACCTCTTGTGCTTTTTGTTTTTCTAATCCCGCATTTAAATAAACCACCAAGGACCCTTCAACACATAAAGGCCGACATACTTGCTGCTATACTAGTAAAGAAGTAAGGATCCTGACCAAACGCCAGAAATGGGGTTTCAGTAGAATGGACGGCGTCACCTACCTGATTTGATATTCTAAACTATGTACAAAACAAAACGTTAGATATGTATCTTCATGATAAAAAAATATTAAAACAACTCTGATTCATGACATGAGTTTTATTGTGCTTTGAAAAAAGGTTGCCGCACTCTGCTGTATATGGCAGATATTTGCATTTGCGCCGTATATGGTATGTTTATGTTTGTGCTGAATGTCGACTTCATTAACTCTAAAAGAATCTCAACAGTAATTTCAAAAAAAAAATGCATGATTAGGTTCAGATTGGCAATGAAACATTTCCTTATCGTAATAAACTAGAATTATTAAGCATATGTATAAAAATGCTGTTTTATTCGTTGATTAAATGAAATAAATTACAGTAATTTTGCAATTGTTTTATGCTCAACACGTTTATAAATTAAACTTTTTTTCCCTCATTGCTATCAACTATAGCTATGCTGTATATGTATAAAAAGTGTATTTTATTATTTTATTGGAAATTTATTAGGTAAAGTTATTAACAACTTCCATGAAGAAAAACACGACTTTTTCCCGAAAGCGTGCTATTGCGAAGGTGGGTTAAGAAAAAGCTAATGTTAACCATACGGCCGTTCTCAACAGCTACATAGCTAGAGCTATTTCATTACGTTCTCACGCTCTCCATTCCCCTTTTCAGGAAATCTCTATTCCTTCGTTTAAGCAAAGACGGCTATATTTTCAACGGCACTAGATTTCCCAGCATTTTCTTTTCATCCTTTCAGTGGTAATTATTTTCCTTTACATAATATTTTTTAATTAAAAGTAATTTGGCTATTTGAGCAAATGATGCATACTTAATCTATTTCAGCACATGGGAGCATACTGCCTTGTATAAAAATATAAATTATTAACTAAAAGAACAGATTTAGGGGACATCAACAGATTTTAGAAATTTTAAGCAAAGAGAAATATATTCCTTGACTTATCCATTTCAATCCATCACGAACTTCATGCTAAGAACTAAAAGAACTAGTGCATATATATATATATTTCAAACAGTTTGGTTAATGGAAATTCAAGTAAACAAAGATCGCTAAATTCCGAAAAACGTAAGTCATATTAATTTGTATGCAAATCTCCTTGAAGAATAAACATTCTGGTAATGATGCAATGGCACGTAAATTGCGGACGGGAAAAAAAGGGAGCAGGTGTGAGCATGTGGAATTCTAATTCCTTGGAAACAAAGATAAGTCATAGTTTCTAAGAAAGAATCAGAAGTCTAATGAACATGTACTGTAATCATGAGGGAAGAGAAGCGTTTGTCAAATAATAATTGCGATATGCTTTCTGTTATGTCGATGAATTGCTGTTGCGGGTATAGTTGTTGCAAAGACAAGGTCAACATTACACAATGAATATTCAGTCTTATTCCGTTTTCTGTTATGCTGATGAATTGTTGTTGCGGGTAAAGTTGATACAAAGAACAAGGTCAATATTTCGAAATGAATATTCGATCTTGTTTCGCTTTTTGTTTCAAAGTTTCCAACAATGTGCTTATTGATTTAGAAATAAAATCTTGCTTGGAATGTTAAAGTACTGAATTTATATTACGAAGGAATCTATTGCAGTGCTTCGTTCTAACGGTTTAATGTATTTCATGACCCTATATACGACACATCTGATAATTTAATGTAAATCGACCAAATCAGAGATATTTTTTATATATTGAGATATTATCTTGCAGTAAATTACATTTAAACAAGTTCCGTCTGGAACTATACAAGCCTACTTTCCCGTGTACTGGTGTATACGAAATTGATAATATTTCTCTCCTCTCTCTCTCTCTCTCTCTCTCACTTTCTCATTTAGCTTCAGCTCCTAATTACTTCAAATATACCTTTTTCAAAGGTTCATACATATTCATTCACTCATTCATTCACGTATTTACTCATTCATTTATTCATTCATCCAGAAACTTCCTTACAAATCCAGATTAAAGAATTTCATGAGAAAATGGGCTCATTTAGTTCTGGATGAACTTCGTATCTTTACATGGTCTACGTCATAACATATTTTCGATAAAGTTTGTTACAAGCATATCCGTCTGTTAAAACATGATTTATGGGGTTGAACTTTCCCCGCATAAGCTTTTTTTTTTTTTTTTTTTTTGAACTGTTAATAATTTAACAAAAATTTTCCAAACCAAAAAAATGTTTCCTGTTGGGAGCTTCTTCCAAAAAGCTTGTTCAAACGATCTTCGATCTTATGTCCAGAGCAAGAATTTGCTTCATTTTTGCTCAAAGGCGCTAATGGTAAATTTTTAAACTGTTCAAAATTGATAGAAAAATTGTTCGAATGAAAAAATGTATATGAAAATGAAATATATTCGCCAAGATCTTTCCAATGTAAAAAAAATCTCAAATCGCACAATTCCTTTAAAAGATGTTTGAGTTACTCATTTTCCCCATATCAAAACCCTACTGTCATTTTTCTTTCAATATTTATTTAATTGACTTATTTCTTACCTTTTCGTATTTTTAACGATATTTTTACGATATATTAAGCCTCCTTTCCTTCGTTTTGTCTTTTTACTTTTACGGGAAAGTAGACTTAAAATGAAGGGATGAATTTTTAACCCTTCAATCCCATCTTCACTGTCTCCGATGGTAACCAGTCATTAGATACAAAACATTTTAGCATTAAAAACCAAAATATTTTAAGAAGCCGGTGAGATGGTTTATATATAGTTGGGACAGAGTTGGCTTGTGAAAATTAGAGTGCCTAGTTACCATAGTTGACGGTTATATTTTGGCATGATCCCAATAAATATCCTCGCTGGGAATTCAGCCTATGTTTCTTAACATGGATTTTCTTATTTCGTATATAACCATGAAAAGGTTCATTACTTTTACATAGTCACGAATGTCTTCCATACCGTATAACCATGAAGTTGAATTAGTTTTCTTTAAATTTGGCGAACAATAATTATAAAATATTTTCAATGTAGAAATAAAAACTATTCATAAATTATATTTAATCAATGCATATTATCTCACAATTTTTGAAGTTCATTTTTGATCATCTGATGTCTGTTCAATATATATAAGCATATTGTGTGATTTAAGAAATAACATAGTTTCCTAACCTTGTAAATTGTACTTTATGGCTACGTCTGACGCAATACATTATTGCTTTTGCCAGGAGATTTTAGCCATTTTCTTCTTGGAAATGGGAGTTTCGAGCATAAACTTCTCACAGGATTTTAATGAAGCAATCCCGTAATTTATGCTTTGTTACAAAAGGATTTTTTCGTTGCATTTCAATTTTATGAAATATCATTAGAGGCCGTAGACTGTTTTTCCGTCGCAGATTCAATTTTTTTTTTAACCTATTGGGAATCTTTTAGATAGACGGCTAGAAAAAAGGGTTATATAGTGAATAGTGTTATAGCTATAAAATCATATTTCTGTGGAATAAATCTGAACGGTGCAGTTATCTTTGTTCATATACAATACGAGGGCCTATTGGTTTTTGATGTTGGGCAATGGATTATGTTATATTGTTGAAAATTTTAAACCGCCGAAGCTTAGAAAGATGCATTCATAAACTCTATTGTATTAGAGAAGGATTTACATAGTAAATGAATGTACTGCAATAATTAATATTTTATGTATACTCTGTTATCTATCATCTAACAATAAAATCACTTTATTTAAAAAAATTATTAAAAAACCCTTTAAGATGCATGCACCAATACTGATAAAACTGAGTGTGCTTTGGAAATTGTAACTGGCTTGTCAATAAGTTTTATGTCTTAAAAAATGCTAGTTAGAATATTTTCAACTTTACCTAAGACGAACATTTTTTTACCCAGCTCCAACAGTGATGATGTATCAAGTATTATTATCTTTCACTATGGTCGAATCATGTAATAATTACCTTCTGAAAACTTTTGTTCCATGCTCATTACAATATTTCTGAAGGGGTGAGGGAGTGACAAAAGCAAGCGAACAAATTTATTTATCAATATCATCTACAAATTCACATATTTACACAAAATTTATGAAAATCATTCGCACAGCATAATAAATATGAAGATAAGTTAAAAAATTACGTACTTTTCGTTCTACAGTTTTATTAATTAAAGATAGGTGACTGTTGTCAAGGCATGCATTGTCTTGGTGCCCCTGTGGTAACGTGTGCGTAGTGTAATTACGATCGCATCAGTTGCCGTTTAGCGACAACAGCATAATCATGGCAGCTCTGCTAACATATTTCACCAAAGAGGAGTGATCAGATTTTTGCTGTCAGATAATGTGAAAGATGCTAAAATTTATCGGAGACTTTTGTCACGAGAAAGCGCTTTATCTCGTAAAAGCGTTTTTTTTAAATCGAAACGTTTATAAGCGGTGGCACGATATGTGCGGCTGTTGATTCTCGATCGCTGACAACAACATTCAGCAAGCTCGAGAGATGGCTACAGCAGATAGGCGAGTCACCAAAGATGATATCGCATCGTCTTTAGGAATAAAATTATCCGGTTTGGCCTATCAAACCATACACGACAAACTCAAATTCAGGAAGAGTGCGCGATGTTGTCGTTGTTGTCGGTCCCAGCGCGTGGCGAGGAAAAATGGGTACGCTGCTCCTGAGTCTAACGGGGCCCTTATATTCAGGAGCCCAAGTTCCGCCCCTTTGAAAAGTCTCTTAATTTTTTGAACCAGCTCCCAGATGAGAGACCGTCACCTGGGATTGGCACCCCCAGAGGTATCGTTTCTCTTGGAGGACACTGGAGCCACGACCTATTTAACGTGCACCAACTGCCTTTAGCGTCACGGCCCTACAGAAACCAGCCGCGAGAGGTTGTCACCCTCCCAAACACTGACCTAAGTCGATGTTGCTTCAAATCGGTGTTCTGCGGGAACCGAGCTTCTACCGACTGGTCCACTGCGGGACAGACTGAGCGATGAATCTCATAAATGAGAAAAATGCGCGTAACACTATAGAAAAGTGAAAACGTTGGGCATTCTACCTTCCAGATCTGGTTTCCCAGACTTTGGAGCACTCAAAGAAGCTTTGAGAAGTCGTTGATTTGTCTAATCAGATATAAACGTTTAAAGATGTGGTGCAAATGACTTCACGATCAACTGAAAGCCTTCTACCAATAAGGCATACGGAAGTGCATGACTGGCCAGAAAAATGCATTGAGCAAGAGCTGACTTCATTGAAAAGTAGTTTTTCATATAGTCTCGATATAGTTTTTACAAAAGATATTGTAAACCCATCTTTGTTTAGTAAAGCTGTAGAATGAAAAGTAAAGGTAATTTTTGATTTACTTACGTATATTGTTATTCCCAGAAAAATTTTATGCTTTCAATTACACAAAGTATTTGGGTTGGCCTAAAAACAGTCTTGTCTTGTTTTTGTGTTCAGACCGCATTCAACCCGTATTTAAACATGACGGTATGTCTTCAAAAAACCAGTAAACAATTTCTAATAAATCGTAATCGATGCATAGTAAAATAAACTAACAAGATACTAAAGACTAAAAACAAAATCAAAGAAAAAAAACTGGTGAGGGTAGACGGAATAAGAGATTTTCTAATTCTCTAATTTATGATTAATACATCTAACACAGCAACGATAGAATGTGTAAACGAAATGTAAGTATGATGATGAGTGAAGATGAATTAGTTCACTTGTTTTGAAATGGATAAATTTTACCCTAAGTACACTTATCAAAATAAAACTTATATCAAAGAATGTATAACAATTGAAAACTAATTCATCACAGGTCTTAAAACCATATTCATATTTTGGCGAAGGGGCATCCGCTTTATCGTATGCAACGTGTCGTATATCCATCAGATTATACGTCTACATACAGTTCCCTATTGTCGGGATTTTGAAGATTTAAAGACGTGACAGTGCATGAGTACACGGATCATACTGAAGAAGCTCACATCAACGGCAACTTGTGAAAATATGAAGAGCTGATACAAGCAGTTAGGCGTAATATCTCTCTCTAAGCTCTAATTTACGATTCAAACTGCAACAGGTTGCTAAGGGAATGAAGCGGGACGACATGAGGATCAGAGATCATTTGACGCAATTGTTTGATAAAGCAGAGTGGTTTGAAGCTCCATGACATTTTAGACACACCTATTATTCATGGATAATGAAATAATTTGAGGGTATTGTGTCTACAATAAACCAGAGATTGACGTGAATTATATTCTCCTTACTAATTGGATTGCATTTCAATTATTCTTCGTTATTTCGCAATTAGCAGTGAATGTTAAAATATCTTAAAAACCTTGTGGCTGCAAAAAAAATGTAATTGCATGTTATTTTAACAAACAAGACTGATTTAGATTTGGTTACAACAAGACTAACAAACAAGACTGTTTTTTAAATGTCATCTCATGAACAATGCCTCTTTCAATTCGAGGTGTGAAAAGGGGGGAATATTACCATTTCATATATTTGCCGATAATTATAGAAATATAATTCATTAGATAGTAGACAGCTGCCTATTTTTTTAATCATAAGTCATTTATTATAATTTTCATATATACGGCTCCTCTCTTTATAGTTGTATCTGATATAATAAAAATTGCTGTTTTTCGCAAATGAGCAAGCTATGTCGGAAGGTGAGGACGGATTAGCTCACCACTAGTGATTTATTTCTTCAGTAGATCAAAAGATTTGTTATTGTGTAACACAATTGGAAATGAATCGAATGTTCTAAATTTTGGACTAGATTTCGTAGCTCGACAATTCTTTTATCATTGACATTCATGCAAAGTGAAATCACCATGAAATTTGTGATATAAATCATTCTTATCGACAACACCGAAAAGGGATCACATTTATCAACAGCACTGCAGCATCATTAATTTTATAAGGCACACCTGAATGCAATGTTAGGTCGGACAAAAGGAGAGAGGTTTCAGTGCGTCAAATGAAAATAATGCACAAGTTCATTTAATTAAACGACGTGCTGTGAATACGTATTGTGAAATGCGTATCATTTGGGTATTGTTTAATTTAGCGTCATGTTAGAAAGGACTACTTCAAGGAAAGCGTTTTTAGCCTACTTTCCCGTAAAAGTAAAAAATATATTAAAGCATGGAAGAACTCTTAATGTGCCGAAACAATATCGTTAAAAATGAAGAGAAGTCAAAAATAAGTGAAGTAACTAAATAAAATTTGAAAAATAAAAGATTCGAAAGTAGGGTTTTGAGATGGGGAAAATGTATGTCGGTCGGTCTGTCTGTCTGTCGGTTTGTTCCCCCCGTAATAAGTTCTGAACGAATAACCTGATTAGAAAAATTCTTTTTGCATTCGAAAGATCTCAGCGAGGACATCTCATTTCCATATTTTACTTTTTGATTTGAACAATTTTTGTTCAATTTTGAACAGTTCAAAAAATTTTAACATTAGCGCCTATGGGCAAAAGTGAAGCAAATTATGTAAACTCTGGGCATAAGGGTCGAGTTCTTATGAACAAAATTATTAAAAGAAATTCTCGAAGGAAAATATTTTCTGAGTTGAATAATTTTTGTTCATTTCTGAACAGTCCAAAAAAATTAACGGTACTTTTTCCTTTATCCCGGCGCAGGTGATAAAATCGTCAATAATGAGGCAACCAACGCCAAATGGAATATCTCCGCTGGTAAACTTTTGCGCATTTTGTTGCCTTGGCGAGATTTGCGCTAGGATAAAGGAATTCATTTCGAAACAGTTCGAAAAAAAAATATTAACATTAGCGCCTACGGGGAAATTTCAATCCTTTATAAAATTTGTTTGAACAAACTTTATCGGAAAGATGTGTGGCCGTAGAACATGTACAGATACGAAGTTTAACCAGAACCGATCGACCCTATTTTCTTATGAAATTTTTTGAGCGGAATTTTTAAGGATATTTTCCAATGAATGAATGATTAAATGAATGAGTGAAGAGATAAACGAATAAATGAGTGAATAAATTAGTGAATAAGTAATAAAATAAATAAATGAGTGTATGAAGTGAAAAATGAATAAATGAGTGAAGAAATACATAAATGAGAAAGCTGAATGAATAAATAAACGAATGACTGAATAAATGAAAGAATGACCTTTGAAAAAGGTATATTTGAAGTAATTAACAATTAAAGTTAAATGAGGAAGAGAGAGAGAGAGTTAGCTAGACTATAAATTTCAAGTTGGTGAATACGGGAAAGTAGGCTCGTATAGTTCTAGACGGAACTTCTTGTTACGTTTCTTTTCTCTTCCCATTAAGTTCATCTAGATCTAACCAAACTGTGGTACGTGTACCACTAGTGGTACTCAAATCCTCTCCAATTGTATGCGTGCAGGCAAAAAAAAATATATCTATAATCCATTAGTGTCTATTCTATGTAATAAAGTTATATTAGCAGTGGTACGAAAAATAATTTGCAAGAAAAATAATGGTACGCGAAAACAAAGGATTGGGAACCGCTGAGCAAGATAACGCTTTCAGCAGTGTTCTTATTTTTTACACCCGTAGAAAAACAAAAACACTGTACGTATTTTGTATGCACTGCGTAAAAAATATCAAACATAATATGTACGGGGAAATGGCTCTGAACATAATGCAGGAGTTATTTAAAAATTAGCGGGAATGAAAATAACTGCCGAGCAAGCAGGAAATGCAACGGTATTTTCTTTATTGCACTGACATTGTTTTTTTTCCTTCTACGCAAAAACATTTAGCGGTAACAATTTAAAAAGAAAAATAAGAACACTCATTTTTTAATAAATATTTGCATGTTTTAACGTTGGAACTCTAACTTGGAAATCTCAAGATTAAAAATTGTCAGTTTTTAACAGAAACTTTTGGATGAAAGAAAATACCCAGCAAAATACCATTTTTATGTTACAAGTTAAAAGGAAATGAACTTTAAACAAAACTTTTTTTTTTTGAGTATATCATCAGAATAGAAAAAAATAAATAAGTAAAAGAAATACATCTCGAATGATATAATTACATAGATTCATTTGCAGTTTAAAAGAACAGAAAACTCTGTAAAAATTGTATCTTTTCCTTAATGAAATAGTTTTTTTTCTTGTCCATTTTCTTCATACATTAGTGAAAAAATAAAAAAATTTCCGAGTTTAAAAACAGTTTGTTAATTTCTGCTTTGTATGTGTTTTTTTTAAGGATTAATGCAATGAATTACAATAGCATTTGTATTTTTATTATTATTTTCATTTTTTCCAAATTAAACTTTTGCTTACCTATGAAGAGATGGACATTGTTAAAATTATAAATGATACCATAAAACTCATTTCAAGAATTCTAATTTCACGTCCCAAACTTGCAAACAACAACGACAAAACTAATCACTAGCTTTTAAATGCGTTATCTCAAATAACTTCTTTTAGGCTAAAAGAGCTAAATAACAGTAATGGTTTGGGGTAAAACACGTTTTGTGAATAATACTTTTAAAAGATTTCGGAAGGAACACAAGTGAAATGCAAAAATTAATGCTTAATCTATTTATTGAATGTTTTCTTAATTAGCATGGAAGTGTGATTTGAATGTCCTCAATATGAAAATGCTTACTTAATGTTATCATCAGGTATGCGTTATAAAACAAATGTTGAGAATATTTTTTACGCTCATCCTTATATTAATATAAAAAGCATATAATACGGAAAAGTAAAACCTGTTTTACAATCCCGAACGCAAGAGTCATAATAATATTTTTTTTAAGAAATAAAAGGTACATCAATCTGACTACTGCAATTACAAACTTTTCTATTATACGTCATTTCAAATTTATGAAGTAAAGTGTTCTATTTATTTTCCAGCAACATTAAATATTTGACTAACCTAACTGAGCCAGACAAAATAAATGAGCCCAAGATTATAATGAATGTTCTGTTATCAGAACGAAACAGCGGTATTTCGTTTATAACAATAAAAATCTGCGTCACTTTTAATTCATTTTAGCCACCGTGATAAAATTAATATAATTTAAGTATAAATTAATGTACATTATAATTTAAGTATAATTTATTCTGTTCAAAAGTACAAACAAACCACCTTTTTGTACAGCGCTAAAAATATTTAGATTTTTTTAAAGTCATTTATCTGAAGACAACTTGTTTCCAACTTTCAATATTAAACTATCATAAAACACCACCATTTTTTTTTTCAATTTATTTAAAACTGCCTATATATGTAATAGTCAGTAACTCGTCACTGCCGAAGAACATTTTAAGTTTTTACCACGTGCAATGCCATGGCGGAAGACAGAACTGAATCAAAGTTTTATTGAAGATTGGCTGTTGTTACCGCAAGTGGTTTAGAGAAAAACTATAAAATTGAAATAGGCTTAATAGTGCAATTATTACAACATTATCCGTTTCGAAGCAGAAGATAGTTGTATTTTAATATCCTTAATAAGTTCAAACGTTTTTGGTAGTATGTAGTGCTTATAATTTTGCGACAGCTAAACGTATGACCGCACTTCAGTGGGATACATATTTGTCTTTAACCCGTTAACGGTCGGTTAATTTTCAAGAAAACGGTCATAAAAGTGCCGCTTTTTTATCCCTGAAAATTACATAAAAATATGTGTATGAACAATACATATATATTCATTTTAAATTTTGGATTTGTTTTTAGCTGGAAATTTTAAATACTCCAGCACGGAAATATCACGGGAGCTAGAAATAAAAGGCGAAACCTCAGCCCGTCATTTTCACGGGAGCGAAAGGGAAGGCGTTAATGCAGCATTTTGGTTTCCTCGTTTTTAACATTGATTTGCTTCTGAATTATATGTAAATAAAAACAGTCTGCAAAAAAAAACCAGGCTGTTGAAATAATCAGTATTTTTCTTCAGGAGGAATTTAAAAATCATGAACGATGGTGGAACGCGTGGCCTTCCAAAACACATTGCGTAAATGTGTTTTGGGCAAATAAGAGTCCGTTTATCCCCACTAATGGATAACAGCTCCATAATTTAAATCAGTCTATTATCCCCCTTTTTAGTTTTTTAACTATCGTTTTTTTACATAATTCATGCCTGGAATTGTTTTTCACTTGCAACTGCATTTGAAATCACTTGCCTATGTGATGTTTAACTCAAATGTTTCGCATTCATATACATTAAACAAGTCTACCAATATTTAAGGACATTCCGTAATAACGGACTGACACAATAGTCACATTAGAAATAACTCAAACGTTTCGCATTTTGCGTGGTTAAAGGTTTCCCTTTCCTATCCATCTGTTCATCACAAGGCAATAGTTTGCAAAGTTTGCCGAAGTGTCGTCGTTCGCAATGAGTGGAAAAGTGAGTAATTGGTCATAATTGGCATCAGAACTTTGCGGTAAGTTTCAAACTTCCACTGCATAGAATACTCCGTGTAATAGCTTCAAGCATTTATCTGCCAATCTTTTTCGAATATTTCTAATAAATATGTAGAAGGAAGTAAAACAAGCCAGAAAAAATGTCTTTGACGAGTGCAATGTCTTCGCAAAAAAAAAAAAAAAAATCTGGATTGCGTATGAATGCAAAGTGATAGTTTTAATACAAGTGTTCTGTTTTATAAATAGCATTTAAAATGATCAAAAAAATCCTGATTAACTAACATAGAAACCTAAAGCTGATCCGTTACATGTAATTTAGGCTTAAAAGAAAATAATTGCAAAAATAATTGGAAACGCTTGTCGGAAGTATTACTTACACTTTTCAAGATTTACTAGTACACAAACAGTAATTAGATCATTAGGATGGGTATAAAACATAAATTTATTTTTTTTTTTTGTTTCTTATTAAAATACTTTTTTTTTCTTTTTCTTTCTTTCTTTTTTTTTTTTTTTTTTGAAAACCCAAAGCTGTACTGGTACAAAATATTAGTTTTCAAAATCGTTGACGGCCACTTGTGTCTATAGCCGTCAAAGTGAAGTTCACTATGCGGCATGACGGCAATAGCTGTCCAAAACGATACGGTCTTTTTTTTTTTTTTGACACTACGGCTATAGCGGCACAAATGTGCATTTATCGGCGTACAAGTAGAAGCCTAGTGTCATGTTCTGGAAACAATTTTTTAAGTTGAATTTCGTTTTTCAACCTGTTACACGACTTGCAGCTTCAGTATGCAAGTGGTTGTGAAGCCGATCGTGTTTTCTATTGAATTTATAGTTAATATTGATAAATATAACGGTATTTTTTGTTTATATTAGTAAGTATTTACCGCTGCCGCCATGACGGTTATAGCCGCAACCTAATTAAAGGTGCTGAATTAATCAAAATTACGTTTATTTACGCAGAGAGAGTAAAACTATACTTGTAATATTCAAAAAATTACAAAAACATATATGTTAATTTTCGAACTTCACTTGTTCCTACTGTCTGTCAATGTGTTAAAAGACATTTCGAACTGTCAGCAGAATAGTGCCAAAAAATCAGAACTTTATCAATGTTTTTTAAGGAAACTTAAACGTTCTCTGAAAAAACGTTTAACTTTTAACTATTCTCAGGAAAACAAACTCAACTTTTCATTGGATAACTCCTGTTAAGAACACGTGTTTTTTAAAAAAAACTATTTTCTCCTATAAAGCTCTCCGAAGTAAAATATCTGTTTCATGACTAATTTTAGTGCATAATGTGCTGCATTGGTAGTCATTTTACATGATAACAATTCCATGAGCGCAAGTACTTTTACAGCAGGGATTTTCCTTAAAAATGTTACCTTCTCCAAATCTTTTATCCAATAGTTTCGTTAGCAATTGGTGCTTGCTTCCAAATGCTTAATGCCCGTATTCTAAAGAAGAAATTGATGTGCTCTCTACGTTTTCGCACCGTTAGCTTTTCAGGCAGTATTTCTTTTATCGCGAGTAGAACACGGCCAGAATTTAAGTTACGTGGTAAATATTTTATCACATTCTCTGTCCAATAAAGGTATTTTGCATTGGATTTCTCTATTTAACTTAGTAGGTTCTTTATGCAAAATAGATTCTTTGAAACTCAACACGACTTTTCACATTTAAAGCATGCAAAAGAGGGCAATACAGTTTTCTTCAAATCGCAATGATATACTTTCAGTTCCATGAGTAAAGTTGTTTATCAAATCATACCACTTTAAGAACTTCAAGGAAGACGAACATCGTAAATATTTTTTTTCTTTAATATTCAACGTATATTTCAAAACAATGATACGTTTATGTCAAATAACATACATAATAATTTTTGAGCATTGTTTTAAGGATTATTTTTTTAGTTTTTACATCATTAGAAAAGAATATCAGCTAAAAACTGTCATTACCTTAACAATTCTATTGCATTCACTTTTTCTTTGTTTTGCAAGCTTTTTATATATAATTCTCCCTTAAATACCAGAGAATCCAGTGAAAATCCAAAATTAGAAATGAAAAAACTAAACATTTTATATCAAGATTTTAGAAATTTTCCCTTGAATAACGTATTTTTGTCCACTTAACTTTTATTTATTATTATTAAAAACGCATATACTATATGCAAATCAAATTTTGGAGGTATATTTTGCACAGTATTGTATTAGATAAACCTTTTTGCAAAGTGTAAAAGTAATCGGATCAATACTTTTTTGCGAGAGTTATTAGCGTTAATTAAAACAATGAAACCATGGTTTTGAGAAAATGAAAAAATATAAAATAGATTCCGTTTCTAAACAGAGCATTTACCCTTCATTAACTTTATCATAGTATTACTCATAATTTATGAATTCAAAATTTGTTTGTGTATTTAGAAGGTGTTTTTAGGAAATGTTTAGACGAATCTAAATTTCTAAAAATCTCAAAAATGATTTCTTTTAAAAATTACTGTGTTTTCCTATATTAACATGTAAATGCATTTGTTCAGCTCCTATGTAAGTAGAGCATATATTTTGGTTACATAATGTTTATTCTGATTGTGTTTGCATGTCTTCAAATATCAAAGTACTCCAGAAAAATAATTATAAATCTTTAAATACCTAAAAATATAACCGGTAATTAATATTCATTTAATCGAATACCTATTTAAATGACACTTGTAATAGTCAATATTTTATTATTAATTTTTCGAAATTCTGCTTTTTAAATAAATAGAAGATCAATAATCCGAAAAGGATAAGTGATTATAGGCGCTTTATTGTAGCTTGAACTGATTTAGATGACTACAAAACAGCAATTTAGTGATATGTTTAAATAAAAATGTATCAATTTAAAAAGATAATTCAGTCTCTTGAAAAACACGTATGAATCTAAAAATAAATATAAAATCGTCCTTAATCCCGGTTCCGATAATAATATTTTAAAGCAGATTAAACTTAGAATATTAGAGCCGTAGTGTGAAGTCGAAAATCACAAGTCATTAGTAGAGAATTACTTAATGGGTTGTTATCCATTAGTTCAGTAATCCATTTCCAACAATTGCCACCGACTTTTGAGTGCAGAATGCTACGCGCAGCACACGACCTAATTGGGCAATATAAGCACATTCTTGCAATAGCTTGCGTCTAATGTGTTATATAATATTTCCAATATTACTCAAGTTTGAATTGCAGCTTTATCGGCAAATGGTATTTTAGTCTCTATAATTTGAACCGACAAACTATATTTAAAATACAAAATGGCAACGTTAAAGGGCGCAAAAAAAAATGTTAAAAATGGCAGACTGGGCAATCAGTCCCCTTCGTCAGTACCGAGAGTAGAAAAATGGTATTTTCTACTCTTTGATTTTCTAATCTACTCTTTTAAATTTTCTTAGAGTGCTAGAAATTTCTTAAGAGTTGTAGAAAATTTAAAAGGGTGGATTAGAAAATCAAAGGGTAGAACACACAATTCTTCTTCTCCTGGTACTGACGAAGGGGGCTGATTTTCCTTGAAACTGGTATGCCCTTTTTTACCTTTTATTTGCGCCCTTAATGTTGCTTTTACTCATTTTGAATGTATGTGCAAAGTGAATATATCTCTTTTTTTATATTCAAAATACCACTGCGGCTGCATATACCTCTTCTCGATGACTAATCAATTTATTAACAATATTTTGAGTACTAAAATTGAAAATATGAATTAAAAAAGAGCTATCATATGCGCAATTAAAATGAACACTCTATGCAACTCCCACAGAATGTAAAATTATCATTTTAAAACCCATTCATATTAAATTATCAGTAGTATAATAAAACCAAACTTGACTTAAATTTTTGCTGAGAATAAGCATTTATTTTAAACTACAAAGCTACATTAAACCTTTCTGACTAAAGATAAATTTAACAATTTTTTCATACATGCAACTTTAGGATGACTATAAAATTGTTTTTTTTTGAAGCATATCTTCTCAAAACTGAAACTAGTCGCCTGCTTTAAAATGTCAACGATAAGCTCATACTCGAAACACAAATTATTTTATTTGCATGCCTCAAAATATCGAAAACGTGTTTTCCTTGGGATATAAGTGATCCATATAATAAAGAAATATTCACGCATTGTACTTAAAACCAACGTTTGATACAAAAGTTGAATCATTATAATGGCTCCTAGTTACACATTCATAGTAAAACTAGCGGAAACGACACCCTGAAAAAAGTTCAACAGTTCTAAACGTTGGTTGCAGCTAAATTTGACCATTCCATTTATTTTTTGGGGGGAAAAATTGAACTAGTATTTTTTTTCCGAGCAGTTCTCTAATTTCGATGCAACTTTCTTAATTTCCTGGCAGTACTAACATTACATTTTCAGAAATAGAGCTATCACTTTTTACGATTCTTCAATCGTCAAGAAAATTTTGTGATTTAAAACGACTTTCCTCGCGCAATCACGTGATTTAAAAAAATTACTACACAAATTTCGCCAATTTGACGAAAGGTTTACTCGGAGCATTTTTCACGAAGCCATTTCGTCAAAAACGACGAAAGTTTCGTGATATTTGAGCATGCGTTTCTGAGAGTGTAGCTTTTCCAAATATCTAACGTCTCACCACCCCAAAAACAAGTATACACACTGTAACCGAGAATCACCCTTCTCATTAGACAACCCAGTAGAACATCTCCAACATATTATCAAATGTGCACAAAACTCGTAGAAGTGTCTTCTTGACATACATGTTACATTCATATCATTATACAAATTGAAAAACGTCTAGTAACTATTTCCACATACTATGCAAGCTTTACTATATTGCTTCTGAATGATCTTAGTGTGCAAAGCTTTAGTCGGATTAACATAAGCTTTAATCGGATTAAGTTAAACTACTAAGAGCATTAACAAGAGTGGAACCTTGTGCTATTTATACAGGACAATTTTCACTCCAATAATGATTAAAATGTCTTTTCGCACGTCCTTAACTGACGAAGGAGAAAGTATTACACAGAAACCCTGTGCTTCACTCATATTTAGGAGTAAATTAAAGTTGTCTCTTTAAGTACGGCTGCAATTAAATTTGCAGTTATGAATATTTATGTGTTATAGATTTCAACATACTTGTTTGAGAGAATTACTTTTCCAAACATAGTTTTAAGTGAGAAATTGATTGTCTGCTTTTTAATATCAGTTTAAAACCCGATTTTGAAGCATATTTCTACTTATTTTTATATATATAGTGCAATTATATACATATTCTTATTTTTAAATTCAATTTAGTTTAACTTGATCGTGCTTCGTAAAAGAACACTGCAGTTTGGCTACTATGGGCAAAAAAAGTCAGATAAAACAAAAATGTATCCCAAATAAATGTTTTTAAAAGGAAAGTTTTACACAAAACCTAAACTGAAATAAAATAATTAATAATAACAAATTAGTATTTTTTTACATTAATGACAATTTAGCCATCAATGGTAATTACCATTGAACAAATCTTAGCATTTCCCCCTCATCTTTGTTCATAATTAAATATACAACCGTAAATGAAGCTTTGTTTCGTATATAATGAATATATAAATAGCATACTTTTATAAAGTAGAAAATATGAAAAAAGGACATAAAGCTGTTAAGATTCACGCATATTAATTATCAGTAAGATTTAAAGTTATACAGATTTATTTAGAATATTTCTCTAGCGTAAAAAGAAGAATTAACATGATTTTGACAACTGTTGCTTGTTTTGAAAACCGCATCAACTTAAAATTTTTAGGATTTACAACTTACTTCCACGCAAATTTTGATCAAAGCATAGAATAAAATGTATCACGAGCATAGAAATATGCAACAAACGTTTTAATTCAGCAGCAATTCAAAATCTAATGATTTCAAACTAATACAAAACGCTTTTCATACATATGTTGGACATGGTTATGAATAGCTCGCAACCTTTGGAAGAATTTCATTCAGGGCTGTTTATTGCATAGGATATTAAACAAAATCCAATGCTGACAGGAAATTCATACTATATTTAAGTCAATGCATCTGCACCAGAGTTTTTCATTATTCTTCTCATTATTAATGTGAAACTTCAGATACTTTAACAGAGCTTAAGTTTTCAAAGTACATATACTCCTTTATTGAAACAACATCTTTTATTCTCATTACTAAGGAAATCATTACGTTTATTTTATTGTTCTATTTTACTTTGACTTTTATAATGGCCTTTTGTTTTGAATAAATTCTTCCGAGTGCTTTAGAACTATTTTATGTCCGTACAAATTTCTGGATAATTTGTTAGTAGGGAATTTAATTATTTTATACTCTTATATCAAATGCTGCATTGAAATGTCACCTTGTCAGTAAACGTAAACGCACTTTTAAGTACTAACAATATTGATTCAAATCTTAATAGTTTTGAAAACATTTATTCATTTTTCTAATTAAGCATTTATTTTTATTCGGATTTTGTTTCATTTTGTTTTTGATTCTGAAATTTTCTTTAGAAACAGTACACAAAACTGATGTGTTAGAGTTTTAACTTTAATTTTAAATTTCATGGTCCAAATAAAAATTACTTTGTTGTTACCTATATAAGGGATTAATCAGAAATAGAATATTTTACTTACTGTAAATAAAGGTAACATATGTACACAAAAAGAAACATTTAATTAACAACAACAAATTAATGCGATAAGCGGAAACATAGTGTAGAATTCACAACTGTGTGATAAAAGAAATTTATTTTCTGTTTCCATTCAGTTTTTACAAAGATTTCAATATAAACTTCACCTTATACCTATATTGTGTGAAAGAGAGAAAACAGATGAATATTTTAAAGATATAATGCACTATGCGCTTGTGTACTCCCTTTTTCTTTTTCTTTTTGTATTTGCTTCAACAGTAAAATAACTGAAGTAAAATTGCAAAGGTTATATAATTCGTGTTTTTTAGACTGTTTCAGGAAAATTTCACGATATTGATATTGAATATTTTGATAGCAAAAATTCAGTACGTAATACTATTCTAACAGTTTTACCGAAGATCTCAAAAATTATACGAGCTTTAAAATGTAATGCATATGAACCTTACCCGAAATGTTAATCATATATTTCAAAAACTTTACTATAATCTCTTGCACCATTTTTACATTTGTATTAGTTAAAGGCGGGAAATAACTTTGCCCAAAATTCTGACTAAGTCCGGGTAATATGTCGTAATTCTGCCGAATTGTGCCCTAATTTGAAACCATAGCAACATCTTTGGAAATCTATCTTCCCGCATTCTAAAACGACTCTCGTAGCAATAAGTTCATTAAGCTGCTGAAATTTGGCACGCCATGTCAGAAAGTCTGAATAATAGATTGATCTACATGTTGTTTGTTGTTCGCATCTTGCGTTCTGTGGAATTTTGAGTCAAGAACTTCACTGCGTATAAGCATATGTGTATTTCTGTACTCTTCATATATGTATGATGTATTTTTTTTAATTTACACTTTCTATATGCTTTTGGAATTGGTGCAAAATTTCATGGCTGGATTTTATGCATCATGGTTGATGCCGAAAAACTGCAATTTTGGCAACCATTCAATCTTCTAGATTCCTGGTGAGTATACGTTTGATCTGTTACATTTCAGTTTCAGCATTTTAATATTCCTTATTTATTCATAATTTCTATGCTACAAAATTATTTCATCTTCTACTTTTTTTTCTACTGGCTGAAATGTTGTTGGAGTAGGCGAAGTTCACCTCCATTTAAATAATTCGTTGAACTACATAAAGATAAAGCAAGCAGCCGCATATTACAATTCACTGCCAGTTTCATAGATAAAAAGAACGATAAATGGATATTAGAACAATTCACAATCACCAATATATCTGCTAATTTTCCTGATGTATCGCTTATTTATCACCTATTTTATGAACCTTTACGGCGTTTTGCGTAGAGTTTTCAATTCAAATCAGTGTCAACAGTGAGCTATTTTACGAAGTAGGGAATTGACGGCGAAATATATCAAACTAGTGCTGGAATAACATTGTTTCTTGCACTCAATTATGAACAGCACGATTACATTTTGATTGCATATTGTGTACAAAATTACAATATTCCCATTGACGAAGACGATATCTTAATATATATATATGTATATTAAAATAATTCGTTGAGTTAAAACTCCATTAAAATGATTCGTTGAGCTGCATAAAAATAAAGCAAGCAATCACACTTCACAATTCGCTGTCAATTTCGCGGATAAAATTAACGAGAAACGGATATTAGGGCAATTCACAATCAGCAATATTTCTGCTAACTTTCCTGATGTATCGCTTATTCATCACCTATTTTATGATATGATGTATCGCTTATTCATCACCTATTTTATGATATGATGTATCGCTTATTCATCACCTATTTTATGATATGGCGTATCGCTTATTCATCACCTATTTTATGATATGATGTGTCGCTTATTTATCATCTATTTTATGATATGATGAATCGCTTATTCATCACCAATTTATATATACCTGCATAACACAACTGTACGTTAAAAATGAATGGGGAGCGAATAATATGTATTTTATATTTTATTTATTTCCAAAACAGACACTTTCAAAGTAGCTGTTAAGGGATGGTTTAAGTATAGTGGTAGTACTAATGTAAAATATAGATTAGCCTTTAATTAAATTTCCATAAATACATAGCATTGTGAAAGTAATTGAATTAAAAATATCTTATTACTTATTAATCCATTGCTGATAGAAAGATATCACTAAGTTTTGTGAAAAAATACATAATTCAAAATTAAGAAATAAAAATTATTTTATTCACAAATTTTTACTTTCTTAAAAATTCATTTATAATTCTAGATTAATTTATTTATATTTAAAATTGAGCACATATTATGATTCAAATAAAACAATAAAAAAAACTGAATTGGCCATGATTTTTAAAATTGATTATAGATTGATCAATCAGAAAATTAAAAAAATACTACAACCTGTGGATCACCGATTAATGAATTAATTAATCATCATAATTTGAAGAATATTCGTCAGTGACTCTTGATTAACATTCACCTTTAACATCATCGATTCTTCCTCCTCGAGTTGGATTGTAGTTCAAGCGTAAATAAATGTTCGATTAGTAACGGTATTTTGAGAACATTGTGACTTCAAAAATGTTACATGGGAATACTCGTTAAGTGCTTTTCCCTTTTTTTTTTTTTTGTGATCCGATCAGCACATTTGAATTGGACGCAGGATGTACTTAATAATATTTGACACAGATACTTGAGACAGCAAATTTGTAGTTTGTATTATTTTCATCCTCATCAACATCGGCAAGGAAGTTCATCAATGCCTTTCGGAAGTGGATTCCAATATCTGTCTTGATGCTATACAGATTGACGATATCAAGATTTCACTAAAAAAAGTTCATACTGCATCTCAAACATCAGCTTTGATTACAAAGTATGGATGGTATCAAAATTAAGGAAAGTTCATTGATACTTCTTGAAGTGAATTCTCCGACAATACCTTCGATGCATTACTAATTATGTTAATCACATACTTAAAATTGAAACATCTGAATGATAAATAAACATATGAAAAAAATTGGAAATACTGCAAAAACGCTTGACCAAATAAAAAATGGTTTCCTCAGACAAGAAGACATAAAAAATATGCCCCTCTCTGGGCAACCGCAGCTCCTAGCGTCGTTCACAAGTGATATCCGATTACCAACTGACGAAAAATGCACATGGCAAGTCATTCCACGACAGGAAGTCTACGCCATAGAATATAGTACTTATAAAAAAATTGCAGTCATTTGAATTCTTCTGACCAAAAGATTTAAAACAAATCGTTAATGAAAGTTGTAGATGTTTTGAAATATATGTCATGCACAAATTAATCCCGTAATTTAATGAAAATTATAAATATGAGCCCATGTGAAAAAAAGGGCATGACGCGCAAATCTACATTAAAGTGAGTGACAAGTTCAGTCACAGAGAAACAGTCAAGCCACAGTTCAGCGTTCAAAATGAAATTAATATTATTCAAGGCTTGAATGAGGCGAATTTTGAATAACCGATAATTTATTATTTTAATGAGTAAATGTAGCAAAAGAAAAATAAATTGAACTTTTGTTACATTATCCTACCCTCGAAGGAAAAAATTAAGTACCCCAAAAAATATAATTCCTACAATTTAAAATGTTTTGGCCAGAAGAAAATGCAATACCTTGTACACATATAACTGCATAAAATGTGATGACAATTATTCATAAGTATTTTCATGTCATCAAAAATGAATATCAATACATGATGCAGTCATTATGAATAAATATAAAAAATATTTCAGCAATGAATAATTAAAGTTTCTTTTGAATCACCCAGAATATCACTGGATATATCAGTTCATTTCAAATTATGAAAAAATAACCAACATTGTTTTGTATTCAGTCAATGATGTTTGTAAATAACTGCCATGATGATGTACACAACACTCAATAAAATAATTCTCTGCATGTTATCATTTTACCAAATTATTCAGAACGGTTAAATTTATACAATCTCACAATGAACACATTAATGCATTGCTAGTCTAAATTTTCCCCAAGTTAGCTAGGCTTGAGGAAGAAACAAACAATTAATGCAAACAACATATAGAAAGTAGCTAGTCTTCTATAGTTAATTCAAATGTGAATTACACACTTCTCACATTCACTGAATATCAGTACAAGACATAAACAGAAACATTTTATTATTTGACCCAAATTAATTAGTTGGCAGGAAATATTTTACTTATATGCAGTTTAATTGGTTTGTCATTTGTATTTTCATTTCTTACTAAGTAGTTGTTGTTTCTGAAGGCCTTCTCAATGACATAAGGACCTTTGTATTTGGGTAATAATACACCAGGATTGTTCAAATTTTTTTTTGCACTCTATCATTTATGTTAAATTTTGTAATTGATATACCCTTCAATTGCTTTTTATGTTGTTCAATGTATTTATCTGCATTCTCAGCAACTAAATTCCTGTTCTCCTCAACACATTTTTTTTGTTTCAAGAACATATTTGTGATCAACTAAATCTTCTCCATACTATCTGCTTAAATATATGTAATATTAAATACAAAAGCCCTTTCCCTTCCATTATTTCACCTGTTGGTAAGATTTTAAAAACTTGTATTTTTACAACACGCAAATTAACTGAGTTTTGATTACTTAAGATGTTGCTTTGATTATTAAACTGCACAGAAACATTGTTCTAGAGGCAACATTCGATACTTGTGAAAGTTCTATATTTGGCTCTAAAAATGCTGCAATCTGTCACTAAAAGCTAAAGAGTAAAAAACTAAAACTACTAACCTTTTGCAACTTATAAAGCACTCTAAGCTAAATTACTTTTACTATGGTACGTAACTGCACCGAGATTATTTTTATAATGTCGAAATTCCTAGTATCTTCACTTTCTGAAAACTAATGCTTTTATAGCTTCTACGATTACGAATTTTATGCTCTCCTTTTTACCCGCTAATTGCGCGTTTCAAGTTCTCAAAATATTTCTGGAACTTAAAGTACGAAATGAAGTTTTTCTTTTTTTATAATTTTAGTTAAATGTGAGGAATGAGTGCTGAAGAGATGATTTACTTAATAGATGTTTTACTTAAAACACCTTCGAACTATTTTAGTGCATTTAAAGTTGTACTTGTTTGCATAAAAAGATTAAAATGTAATGGAAGATTTATTATTAGAAGGATTTTAAGACGGCTGGATAGTTCTCTGAGAAGTTTTAAATTTCAATTAATATACAAAACAATATTCAACATATCCTTTATACGAAGGTCGTCAGGAGACAGTCATTATGCTCAGAGAATTCAAATTACTACGTTCAGATATCCTTTATGATTTTGAAAGAAAATACTCTACAGAATTGGGATTATGATGTTTAGACAATGTGTTACAACAACCATTTAATCTGATTGTTTCTCAAAGTAGCCAATGCCAAGCAGGAATTAGAGCACAGGACTTTGATTCCTAGCTGAATGAGTTGCTGTCACAAGTGCTTCGTTGCTGAATTTATTAGATATATTCAAAAAAATGAATAAATTCTGCAATCTTGTTTTAATGGCAGAAGCAGTATTTCATTAATTTTAATTTTTGCATACGCATTTGCCGAGAAAAACATTGGAAAACTATTTAAAATTGCATGGCTTTTGTTTAGTTCCTTTTCTTTGTCTTCCTTTTTTCTTCTTTTTGTGTTATTTCGAGCAACATCACTTAATAAATGCATTACTCGCTGATTGCTTTTCGGCGAGGGCCGTTATCAGAGTCTAGAAATTGTTCGCATTTTGTCAAGGGCCACACACAAGGGCGACCAGTATTAATCCTACAGCATTTTATTGCATTCGAATGGCCCGAGATGGGGCTACCACTACTAATCCACTTCGCTTTTTAGACCTGATAATTTAAACATGTCACTTTTATCAATTTCCCTTTGTAACGAATCTAACGCGTTTCTCTTTCGCAAATTTAAATTAATTTACACAAGTCATATAATAATTTTCTTTCTGTAAATTAATTTAACTTTAAATTATTTTTTCAGTTATTCATATTTCGTCTTGACTGGCAACACTTTGGTTTAGTTCATTTTTTCGAATGGAACTTCTCGCAGTTCTGGGGGTTGGCGAGTGACAGAGAGCAGAGGGAGGGTCCTACAGTAATAATAATAACAGCAGTATTTGCACAGCTATTTAAGAAAGTTTTTAATGTAAGGTATAAGTTTCTCGTTGTGTAAAACTAGGATTTTTAAATTCAAAATATTATCCGAATCCTATGAGAGGAATAGATAATTAATTATGTTATAGTAATACAAGTTAAACAAAGAATCTATGAAGTTACTGCAAAGGAAAACTAAATAAAACCGGCACAATTTGCTTTTTAATGCTGTAATTTTCTCAACAAAAGGAAAACAGTTAAACTTCTGATATTTAAATATATATATATATTTGTGTGTGTGTGTTTTAAAACGTGACTATATATAAAATATATCTGCATATTATTACACAAAGAAATATTCAGGAATCCCACAGAAAAATGCGAAGAAAACTGAAGGTTACATTTCTTTAAAATTTCGATTTGAAGGAACAGTGGAAGAAGAACCATTACCTTAAAAATTCTTGATTCCGAACGGCTAAATCAATATATCTACTGTTTCTACAGTAAACTGTATGATTTAAAGTGTTTTCAATTAGTCACTTATCCATTTGTTAAAGGCTCAGAGCATTAACCTTTTTGACAGCATTCACTTCGTACGACTAAGCTGATTTGGTTTTCATAGATGCTAATATTGATACGAAAATTTCGTCAGCATAGTAGTTTAACCGCAACCCTTCTGTCCATTACTTACACAGAAATGGACAAAATTGGTTTTATTTTATTTTTTATTCATATATTTTATTTTATTTATTTATTTATTTATTTATTTTGAAACTCGTGGAATATATGTATATATATATTTTTATATATATATATATATATATATACGTTAGGATAGAACAAAAAATACAATTTCAAATCAAAAGACGCAGAATTCCGGCTAACTTGTCAGCTGCAAAGTTTACGCGTAACAAAATTCTCAAATTCAAAAATTTGTTCTAAATCAAACAAATTTTTTGGCTGCTAAATTCAATTTGTATATTCCGCTTTTTCGCTTCATTTTTTTACAGAAGTAATGCAATCAGATTAAATAAATATTGAAAAAGGCGATAGCTCGGATTTGAAGCTCTGAGTAGTATAAATTAAACTTTCATTTAAAATAATGCATTCTGGTTCTTCAGATTCTAATGCACAACAATTCTCGAAAAAACTTACATTTAGTCAACTTTAAATGAACTGATGCTTTTGTGCTATGTTTTTCCTTCCTACAGAAGATATCTTTATTTTCTGTCACTTAACTGACAAAGCTCAGTTAATGTTTAGATGTTTATAAAAAGTTATGCTTTCTATAAATATTTAGAGAACCCGAAACACGATGATTTTTCATCCAATGATAAAACTAGATACCAATAACATGATTACTTTATTTGAATCGATTGGTTCTTAGTAACACTTCAATAACGCACCCAAACAGTAATCGTTTTCACTATCTAACATGACTCTAGGCACTATTTGACTCGAAGTAATTCCTACTGCAGTCCCTTTTTTTTTTTCCTATATCGCGCATTAATTATAGGAAGATATTATTGAGAAAGAAACGTTAAAGATTGATTCAGATGAGTGGAAATTAATGTATGCTAAAATATATGCATTTATTAAACATAGTAATAATATAAAAATACATTTTTATCTCTATTATTTATTTAATGTTTATAGTTAAAATATATGCAGTATAACTAAATATTGTAATGTACGTAGATAAATATTGTAATGGACGTAAATAAATATTGTAATGAACGTAGATAAATATAACATTGTAATGAACATAGATAAATATTTTAATTACGTATAATAAATATTCTAGTTATAGGAACGTACGCTACGTAAATACTAGTAAAAATTACAATATTCGCGCAACGGAACTACAAATAAATACTCTAATTGCGTAGGTACGTACGTAACGTTTAGTTACCTACGTAACTTTACAAATGTAAGATAAAAAGTCTTTAATGAGTAAAATATTTTTGTTTTTTAACCAAGCTCCTGGATTGCTTAAACACTTTTACAACTGGTTACGTAACTTTATGGCAAAAACTTCCGTAAGAGCTTTTGATTCAGAAAAATATTTCAATTAACAAGAATCAATCCAATTATTACGAAAATCTATAAAGTGGAAATAAAATAATTATAGAAATGTTAATGTGACTTTAAAATATGATAAGAATTCTTGAGTGAGTGAAATATTTCAGACAATAAACAATTATAAGTTATTAATATCGATGGTACATACATTAAACCATTATCAACGCATATAACAGTAAATGAAGGTTCACAACAAATTACGATCAGAATTTCTGACTAAAATAAAATACTTCCGGAAACAATCAACACACACTTCTTGAAACTGGCGCCATAATAAATGAAATAATTATACACCTTTCAAATTTACTGTCACTTTCTACTAAATTTGATTAACTTCGTTTACCAAATTGATTAAGTTAAAGCGTTTAGTTAAACGTTTTAACCATCGTTCAACAAATTCTTCTTGAAATGCAGGGCACATAAATCAAATTAAACTTTAATCAAAACACTAAACGTTAACGGTATAGTTTTCCAAAATATATGATGAATAAGTAAAACATGCTCTTCAGCCAATTAACATCAGGATTTCTCCTTATGAATAAACATTTTTAACCCCTTAACTGGTTTGCCCCGTATGGCGTACGGGCTACCCAAAAATGGCCTTAACTGGTTTACCCGTACAACGTACAGGCATTGATATTTCCGCCTTTCTTGTTTTGATTTCGCCCTATTATTAATAGATTGAAAGAGAGTCATTCAGGGCATTTGTGTTTCGAAGTTATAAAATAGAAAAATTCATTAAGTATGAAATTTAAAAAAAAAAATTAATATTTCATTTTCCTTTTATATCAAGTTAGGACTTTAATTATATGCAATAAAAAATATGCTTTTTTCGGAACACTTGTGGTAAAAAAATTGACCAGTTAAGGGGTTAACCCATTGAAATCCGCTATGTGATAAAACCCATTTTTATTTAAAGTAAGTGTTTTTTTTTTTTTTTTTTAAGTGTATGGAGGGGCATCTTCAACTATTTTACTTAAATTTGTTAAAAATAAAATAATAATTAAAAGCATGTTCTCAAAATGGAAACATTGGCTTCTAAGGGGGGCATAAGCACAATAATTCATATTTAGAAAAAAACTATACATACATGTATATATATATATTTCTCAAATTCAGTGTCGGAGGGGGCATTTCACCTTCCTGACCACCTTAATTGGCGCTCAACATGCACAACAATGCTTTCAAACTAAGTCTGAGACGACGTTCTGGTTTTCTGCTGTAGTGCGGTAAGAGATTATATGCCAAGATCGGGTTCAAAAACTTGGGAAGGGACATGTCCCCAAAATAGGAACAAGATAGTTTGTCAATTTTCCATTTGACTCCATAATATTTCATAAAACAGACAATTATAAGTAAAATTTATGTTAAAAAAAATATTTTTTATTGCTATGTGATTCGGAAAAATGCGTGGGTATTGGATGTGTCAGACCAGGAAAATTTCGAGTTGTTTAAATGTTTGCAAAAAATATTAATTATCAAACAATAGTTTTTAAAAAAATACAGACGTTGCCACACACATAAGGGTTTAAAGAAAAATTTGCCATCTAACATCATTTGTAGTAGGTGTTTTAAAAAAATAAACAAAAGTTACCAAAATAGGAGCAATGGCGCTTAATGGGTTTTAAGACATAAACTTGTTTCGATGTGCTTTTATATTGTTCAGTAACGTGCCTAATTACTTTGCTTAAAAAATATATCTGTACCTGGGTGGTAAAGGACACTATGTCACACAAAAAAAACTTGCCAGGATGTGTGTGTGATAAAGCTTTATTCACTAAATTATCATTTATGGGGCTTAACCTCTTTATCTACTGACGGGTTAAACTGATAAGGGTTAATCCTTATCAGCAACTTTTAAGGGGGTAATTATTAAGGGGGACTGATAAGGGTTAAACCCTTTATCTACTGACGGTACTTATAAGTACAATTCTCTATAAATTCCATCCAGCAACGATTTTTACCAATATTCTGATGGTACTTTGCTGGGAGGGTCTTTAAACTCCCCTTTTTCAGGATACATATCAGCAAGGGTTCTATAAAGAGTATTTTAGCGAGGAAGGAACATAGATAGTTTTGAAACCGATGCTGCGTTTTGAACTTCCATTTTGTTCAGATTGCTCCCTTGGAGTTTCGCTCCAGAAAAGTAGTAAAATTCAAGAATCAAGTCACTGATTTTTTTTTTTAATGTGTTAGTTAAAAAGTTAGAAAACTATTTGACGAAATATTTTGATTAAATAGTGTATGTAATTAATTTCACAGGGTAAATACTCTGTAGCACTTATTAGAATAAATACTTTTAGACTGAGCATTTTACTAATGTAAATCCTTTAATTTTCAGTGCAAATACCTAGATAAACTATTTCTGTAAAAAAATTACTGCAGATTATAATGCAGTAGATAAAGGGTTAAAATGAAAAATTCGTCGTTATAACCTTTGGACTTTTGACTTTAAATACTTTATGGAAGCAGATTTTAAAATTACATATAAAATGGCACATGTCCATTTTTTTCTAATATGGACATAGTTCTAGTTATTCCCCAGTTACAAACTTTCACAATTAATAATAAATAAATTTATGGGCTTGAACTTGAAATATGTATAAAAATACGCATTAAGTTGATGTTATAATCTACTTTTTCGAAATTAATGCTCTCCTTTTTCTAATCTCTGTAACAGTCAAAACTCCCATTAAAGAAAACTTTTATTTGAAATTTTTACTTTGACAGTGATGATATAGTTTTGTAAAGGACCATTTAACGTACCCTTTACCATTCAGTTACAAACATAAACAATTATTAAATGAAAACGTTCATGGCCTTGAACTTGAATTATGCATAAAAATGCGCATTGAGTTTATCTTATAATCTACTTTTTACAAATTAATAGTTTCATTTTTCTAATAATTACGACAATAAAAAAATGTCATTAAAAAAAATAAAAAAAACTTTTATTTTTAAATTTTGCGTTGCCTGTTATCATATAGTTTTGTAAAAGACCAACAAGTATTAAGGTTTTAATGAACATAATCAAAGAATCAAAACAATTTTAAAAAAGAATGAAAACAAACATAAGAGTAGATTACCCATCATATATTGGAAATTAAGCATTGTCATACACTACAGGTGTTTGCTGACTGCATATGTAATCCTCCTTATTTTAATCTCCTTATTTATTCAAATGCTGAATCTCATCTTATAACTAACTCGTTTCAACTGCATTCTTTTTTAATTTCTCGAAGTATTTTAAAAGAGTAGTACATTAATCCCTTAATGCAAAAATGCAAATAAGAGAATTTTAACGCATATTTACGAAGTAAAGACTTTCTTGATAATCACGTAACGAAAGAAATTTTCTTTTGTTAAAAATCTGAACACCCAGTTTCATCGTTGTCTTAATTTTGCTAAATAACTAATTTATTGAAACATTAACGATGATAAATTCAATTATCTCATCGTTTACCTTTTGCTGTATGTTCGCTTTCAGTATTAAATAGGGTATTAACAACTGAGGTTACATTTTTCAAGGATTTTGAGAAAAAAAAAGTGAATTAAGTAGGTGATTTCACTTCAACGTCAGAAGTTGAAGTATTTTATTCGTAATTATATTATACAATTTTGGGTAATTAAATTACCACTTTCCTGGAAAATCAGCTACTCTCCTCAACATAGAATCGCTCTCAGTCCTGTAATATTTCATATACTCAGCCAACAAAACGTAATTTGGCTTCTTTTTCCTTTTTAGCCTTCTTTCCCGTAAAAATAAAAATAATAATAATAAAGCATGAAAGAAGGCTTAATATATCGTGAGAAATCAAGAAAAGTCAAAAATAAGTAAAGTAATTAAATAAAGATTGAAAAATAAAAAATTTGAAAGTAGGGTATTGAGATGGGGAAAAAGTGTGTCTGTCGGTCTGTCTGTCTGTCGGTCGGTCTGTCGGTCGGTCTGTCCCCCCTTAATAACTTTTGAACGAATTATCCGATTCGAAAAATTATTTTTGCATTCGAAAGATCTCGGCGAGGACATCTCATTTCCATATTTTACTTTTTGATTTGAACAATTTTTTGTTCAATTTTGAACAGTTCAAAAATTTTTAACATTAGCGCCTATGGGCGAAAATGAAGCAAATTATGTAAACTCTGGGTACAAGATCCAAGTTCCCATTAACAAGCTCACTGGAAGAAGTTCTTGGCGTGAAATATTGATTTGAACATTTTTTGTTCATTTTTGAACAGTTCAAAAGAACATTAACTAACGTTCCTGATCTAACGGATCGATTTGCTTGGAACAAACTTTATGGAGAAGCTCTTATGACGTAGAACATATACAAATAGAAAGTTCATCCAGAACTAACGAGCCTATTTTCCTATGAAATTTTTTGATCGGGATTTTCAAGAATATTTTTGAATTAATGAATGATTAAATGAATAAGAAAAAGAATGAATGAATAAATGAGAATAAATACATGAATGACTTAATAAATGAATGATTGAATGAATATCTATTAACCGTTGAAAAAGGTATATTTGAGGCAATGAAGAACTAAAGCTAAACGAGAAAGACAGAGAGAGAGATAGCTAGATTATAAATTTGAATTCGGTGTATACGGGAAAGTAGGCTCGTATAGTTCTAGACGAAACTTCTTGTTTCTTTTGAAACAATGAAAAATTTTCAATGTGTTTCTTACCCTGAAAGGCATCGAAGAGAGCATGGATCAAATATTTAAATATTTGGACAGCATGTCATTTCATGATTTGCAATAAAGAGATGCGGTAGGGATGCGGTTAAAAGAGATGCGGTAGAAATGAAGTATTCTTAGACATCACTATTTTATTCAGTGGTCCATTTGCTTATTAAATTTAACAAGTTCAACCCCAGGAACAAACATGTCGTACGTTATATTTGACTCTTTTAACCCGTTAACGCATTTGCCCGTGTCTGACACGGGTGAAAGTTACCGGAAAATTTGCACATGCCCGTGTCTCACACGGTCTATATTGTTTCTCGCGTTATTTTATTTCTAATGCCCGTCTGAGATCCGTTTGCACTTTGTTTGTATAATAACTGTTTTATATAACTTTCACCCCCCCCCTGCTTTCTGGTCCCCCTATACAACTAAAATTGCCAAACGCAATTTATACTGTACCTATATATTAATTTTTTGTTAAGAAAAAAACTCGATCACTCTTTACCAGTTTTTCCGAAAAAATTCATGCTTCAAGCCGTTAAGGTGCTTGGGTAATTTTGATCTAAAGTAAGTCGCTCATACTAAAATTACGCATACGACTGCATGATTTGAAAAAGAGGAAAATTTAAAAAGCAAGGGTGATCATATAGCTCACGTTAAAGTTATAGCTCGCCCGATTGGCATTTTTAGTGTTGACATGTTTAGCGTTAAGGATTTAAAGGTATGTTTAACTTTAAAAACAATACATTCATTCTGAATTTTAAATTGAAAGTTGTTGAAGAAAAAAAAATTAATTTTATTGTCATTAGTAAGACTAATAAAATGATTTTTGTTGCTAAACTGAGAGCATATTTCTTCAAAACGAAAAGCACAGTCATGATTAGAGACTGATGAAGGAAAGCCAATATTGCGAATTGGCTAAAGTATTCTCTAAGACCAATATTATGAAGAGTGGAAAAGTCAACCGGTAGAAAATTAGAAATACCTTAAACATATTCAAAATTTACGGTACGACGTACCAACGTATGGTATCCACGTACGACCCTCAAAAATATTCGAACTCTTATGAGTCACACACTCTCAGAAATAGAGCTCTCATTTTTGACGATTCTTCAATCGTCAAGAAAATTTTGTCATCTATGACGATTCTTTCCTCGCGCGATCACGTAACTAAAAACGTTACTACACAAATTTCGCCAATTTGACGAAAGGTTTACTCAAAGCATTTTTCACGAAGCCATTTCGTCAAATACAACGAAAGTTTCGTGACATTTAAGTACGCGTTTCTGAGAGTGCAAATATTTCGGTACTTACTATCGCAACCATATGGCGAGATTGGCGACTTGTATACCTACTTATGGTTACCATAAACGCCTTAGATAGGTACAAAATCCGAGATGCCAATTTGGCGCGTTATCCCCGAATTTTGGCATGGTTGCGATAGTACGTACGTACCGATATTTCTAATTTATCTTTTTTTTTAAGCTCCGAAACTGAACCTTTAGAACCGTATAATATGAAAAGTTCGAATCTATGAGAGAGAAATTGAGCAATGGCATCGAATATAGTAAAACCCCGTTAAAACGTGGGTGTCGGGGGACATGCTCGGCACCCGCGTTATAACATAACCGCGGTATAGTGAAACTATATCATATTCACGAAATAATACTCGCTTTTGTAGCATTTTTAACTTTATCAATTACACGTAACTTTTCTTTTACAGTATATTTTTCTTTTTTCTTTGCTGCCATTTTATTCACTGTAATTGATGTGCAAGAAACATACATTTCAACAGTGCAATCGAGCGATAGGTTATAAACCAACCTGTGTTCCGAGAAAAAGAGGGATTATAAAACTCTTTATGCTATCAACATGGGATTGTGAAGGTCCTAAGAAAACTTAGATTTGGAAGGGGAGGAACGCATTTCTCAACTGAACAATGTTTTAAGCCTGCATACGCTGGAGAATATGTTACTTTCCAGGAATGCTGAAGAATCTGGAATGCAAAGGTTGAAACGCTATAAAAAAAAAAAGTTACACATGCATAACTAGACTTCAGAAAGCGGAAGATTGATAAGCATTGAACTCAACAGTTCCTGACTGATCAAGCTCTGCCCATGTCAAGAGAAATAAGTCAGAGCCAGTCACGGCGATTGCACCCAATTTTGAAATCAAGCTATATAGTGTCCTAGATTGAAAGGCAGAAAAAGCGTGAAAAAGGTGTACATCAGGCCTATCACAATAGGGGAGCTCGGGATGGCTTTATTTGCAATGGTAAATAAGGAATCACCTTTAAATGGCAATGATAAAGAGTGGTTTAAACGTCGGGGGACATGATAGTCACAGCGGTATATCCGATTCCGCGGTATACTGAGGCGCGGTGTAGTGGGGTTTTACTGTATTGACATTAAATTATGAGGAGTGTAAGTTAAAATTAGTGCACACATGTTACCTTCAATTTGACGAAATGCACGATGTAATTTGTGACCCTTTCCGAATACGTGAGTTAAAATTCAAATAAAATTTATGTCAAGATGAAATCGGTAATATTTTATTTTCATCGCCACGTCGGACTTCCAACCAGAAGGTCGGGTGTTCGATACACGACCTGCTGAAGATCCACCAGTACAATTGGGGATACATGCGTGTAAAATTCGTGGATACCACTACCCCCACTACTTTGCGCCCCGTAGAGGACATCCCTAAGGCCTAGTGCTAACAGGGAAGGAAGTTAGAAGAGAAAAGTATTATGCAAGTAATAAAAGAGAGAGCTACAGTTATTATCAAGCTTTGAAATCCCTTTAAAATTAATATGAGCCCTGACATACATGGCGTTAAGTTTTGTACCATTCTAAATGCTACATTAGAAGACATTTTGTTCCAGAATTCCTTTTTTGTTTAGAATTTATCTTAGTTTCTTCATGTATGATGTAACCTATTGAATAAAAGAAAACCTTAGAAAAAGTTACTAATACTTATTGTAAAAGTCAATAACATTGACAAAAATGGCACGAAACGTTTTCCTAATTCATTTCATTCAGACGCCATTTTTCTTTCTTCTTCAAGTTATTCTGTTTTAAACTATGCATGATTTTTTTTTCAATGTTAACAAAATTACAGACATAATGAAAACGTAATCTACTAGCTATAATGCAACAGATTATTTTTTCTACTGTAAAAAATAAATGTCGAACTATGAAATAGATTATATTTCAGTAATTTTTTAAATATGTCATTTTCACGAATTCAATTATGATCTTTTGATTAAAAAGATATTTACTTTCAACTTAGAACTTTAAAACCAATTATAAATTTACTTTTTTTTTTGTTTTCATCTCCATAACCATTGAAATTTCATTAATGTACTTTGAAAAAACTCTCACTCTTCGCGCTTATAAAATGGCAGAGCTGGTAAAACTTTTTCCAATTATCTTTTTACGTGTAAATTAAAACTATGAAGTATTTCTCTGTGCCTCAATAGCGCCTCGGGGACTGCTAAATTGACAAGGACCAGCCTAGCTGGGCCCTGAGCCTGTTGCTGGTCGTCACTTTTGTATTTGTATTTGTTTTCAAAAAAATTCCCTTTTTTAATAATTTAAAAAGTTTTAAAAATATAGGGTTAACTGGTAATTAAAAATATACAGAGAGTTCCTATTCCTTTTTAAAATATACCAATGAGCAAAATATTTCTTATTAACTCTCGTTTTCCAACGCGCATTCAAAAAAAAAAAAAGGCTTCTTTTTTTCATTCATTTACTTTTTTTTTAAATTGAAAATCCAGAAAATGGTTTCTGCTTAACTATCTCTAAATAGTTAAATATATTTCTTCTAATAAATACAGTAACAGCTGAAAATGGCCTAGGATATCCAGAAACCTATTTCACTAAGTAATTTAACAAAAAAAAAAAAAAGTAGCGTATCTATTGCACTACTGATAAAAATTTAAAATTTGTCCGAACATATATCTGTTTGCATTTCATATAGTAGCAAAACCCTACTGACCCTAGTGAGATGAAGTACCTGGAATAGGACAAAAGAAACCTCTAAGCAATTTTTAATGATAGATTTTACACCTAAAATCGCCAATATGAAGATGAAAAAAAGCGATGCAGCTTCGTTTTAAGATAGTTTTAAAGCGCGCGTGCACAGGCACACATGCGCAGACATATAAAAAAGTGCATAATATCAAAATTCGTCAAAGTTAAAACAATGATTATACTTCTTTTAATAATTTCGTTGAACGTTTAAAAACATAATGATTACTTAGACTTGTGGCATAGATTACTATCGAAACATTCGGGGAAGTAATTTTCAATAGACAACATTTAAGATTTTTTACAAGCAAAAAACGTATCGTTAGATTTGATGATTTTTCTGGTTAGAAGCTGCATTAACAATTGAAATAGTATAAATATTCAAAAAGTAAAAATGCTTCGATTTACAAATCTCAAGCTTTCTTCAATCTCAAGTTAAAAGAAGTTTTAATATTTTGGAGAAAAAAAAACAATGTCTTTTTGCTATAGTCGAGAGAATTAAAATTAATAATTAAAAAACCAATGCAAATACTTATTTCTTCATCTATTTATTTCATTTTATTATTTTTTTTAAATTCAAAACATGCTTAAAGATATATAATAAATCTTCACTAGTTCTAGGTTCGTACGACTCTCTCTCAGCCTCTCTGTGTGTATATATATGCAGTATAAATATTAGTATATTATGTATTTATGCATTTATAGCATTCATGTACATATATATTAACAGATTAAATATATAAATATATACATATGAATAGCGTCTCTTCTCTGGGGGGGGAGTAGTGGAAGAGGAGGTCCGCCCTGGGGGACCCCTTTTTGGGGCATTGGGGTAGACACTTAAAATGAGAAAAAGAGTTTTTGAAAAAATACATATACTTGCCAAACATAATATTTTCCGGGCTTATAGGCGGTGATCAAAACAATATATTTCTGGCTGGCGTTTCGCCTGAAATGTTTCAGGCTTCTTCAGAGTAAAATAAAGTCAAGGTCTGGTATTGTATATAAAAAAAAACCTTATCATGTGCTTAAACCTCATTGGATAAGCCACCAATCTCAGGCTTGCTGGGACTGATTCTGATTGGTTCCTCATCATTGTTCTTGGCATTGACTGGTGCTTTCTGAAGCAGTGAAACCCATAACTTTTTCACTTTCAAAATTTCTTCTTTTCTATTTATGTTGTAAGGATATTTATGTACTTCAATAGCTTCTCTATGAAGGCGAGCAAAGTAACAGAGTTTTCTTTACGTCCACTCTAATTTTGGAAGCTTGATTTGAGCTCTTTACCTTTCGGAGGTTCAGGCACCAAGACTTGATAGCTTGCCCAAAATTCAAAAACAAGGTGTTTCTCTCCGTCCAGTTGTCAGCGCAATCGGCTCACCCACATATGCAATGGCTAAGCATTTGTCCAAGTTATTACAGCCTCATATAGGCAACAATCAGCACTACATAAAAGTTTCTTATTTCATTGATAATTTTAGTAACATAAAACGGGGGCCTTCTTCCAAATTGGTAAGCTTTGATGTTGTATCTCTTTTTATAAAAGTCCCAGTACCTGACGTTTTAAAGTATGTTGGTGAAATTTTCCCTCAAGATATTACTCGGCTATTCCAACACTGTCTTACTTCAACTTACTTTCTCTGGAATAAGGATTATTACGAGCAGACTGATGGCGTAGCAATGGGTAGCCCTTTAAGTCCAGTCTTTGCCAACTTTTATATGGATGAGCTTGAAAACAAAGCTCTAGAAGCAGCTAGTTTGAAGCCTGCAGTTTGGTTTAGATATGTCGATGATAGTTTCACTATTTGGGATCATGGAGAAGAAAACCTACCCATACTGATCGGTATTTGAACAAGGGCTCAAACCATCACCCCCAGCAGAAGAGAGGCGTTATCGAAACTCTAATTGACCGTGCAAGGAGAATTAGTGAGCCCGAACATTTAGATGATGAAATTAAGCATCTCACTGCAGCACTTGAAGCCAATGGTTATAATAAAGCTGAATTCAAAAGAGCTTTACGACCACGTGTTCAGCCTTTAGATGAGAGCTCAAAAAACCTTGAGGTCAAAGGCAAAGCTTTTTTGCCATACATCGAGAAAGTTACTGACCGCATTGGTAAACTTTTGCAGAAGTATATCATCAAGACTGTTTACAAACGAACATAAAAATTGCAAGAAGCCCTTCGGTCAGCAAAAGACACGAGGGACCCCCTTTCCTCGGCAGGTGTGTACAAAATCCCTTGTAACTGTGGAAAGGTTTACAGAGGCACCACAATGAGGAGTATCAATACAAGAATAAAAGAGCATGAGAGACACTGCCGTTTTAAACATTCTCAGATGTCAGCCATTGCTGAGCATACTATTGCCACTGGAGACCAGCCCCTGTTTGAAGAAATTAAAGTGCGCTCTACTAATATTCCTTAATTTGCTCGCCTTCATTTAGAAGCTATTGAAATACATAAACATCCTTACAACATAAATAGAAAAGAAGAAATTTTGGAAGAGAACAAGCTATGAGTTCTACTGCTTCAGAAAGCACCAATCAATGCCAAGAACAAAGATGAGGAACCAATCAGGATCAGTCCCAGCAAGCCTGGGATTGGTGGCTTAACCAATGAGATTTAGGAACACGTGATGCTTGATATATAAGGACCAGACCTCTGCCTTAACTTCATTTTCACTCTGAAGAAGCCTAAAACATGTCAGGCGAAGCGTCAGACAGAAATATTTTGGCTGAAATACGGCCTATAAGCTCGGAAAATATTATGTTTGGTATGGACACCGGCCGTGAGAGCCTAAGTTCCTATATACATACACTTGCATTACACAATTTTATGCATTGTACAATTTTATTACATTATACAATTTTATGCAATGTGGGAACAGTATTCTCCGCACAGAAGTATTTCTAAAAGTAATGACAATTATTATTATTATTATTTAAATTTTTATTTCGTAGAATTATACTTCTTATTTCCAAAACAAAAGCAATTAATATTGCTTCAAATCAAAACATAAAAGTGCATTTTCGAGAGAAACCCTTGGGATAAACATTAAAAACTTTCTTAACTAAACAAAACCTTCATTTCTAATAGTCTTGGGAAAAGGAGCAATATTACTTTAGTTTGACTCAATTACGACGCCTCATTATTTTTGTGAAGAATGCATTTTAGGAAAAACAAGTTCCCATGTTTGTATTCAGAAAACATAATACAGACAGCTAATTAACGTGCAATAGATGACGCTGCTGAAGTTTACTTCATACAAGAAAAAATGCTTCCAATTTGATTATTTTATACTGAAAAATGGCGTTTTAAAACGATATTATATCAAAATATTATTATTGAAAGAAGATTTTGGGGAAGATTTATATTGATTTAAACTGCACACTCGAAATATCTTATCTTCAACTTCTTAATTATTTTAAAATATGTTATTGCTTAAAAATTTCCATATAAAAGTACTGACACAGACTGACATGCACGCATGCAGCTTAACTTAGTACTGTACTAAGCTTATTATGGACGCAATGATTTTTATACGTTTATTATTTTGTTTATTTACTTGATTTTTAGCTATTTAAAAATGAGTATTGCAAAAAGAAAGAAAAAAAAAAAGCTTTACATCTATTTTTAAAGGGTCCATTAAAAAACACACACACATTTATATATATATATATATATATATATATTGAGATATAGATATAAATGAAAAGAAATGAAAGTTCCGGGACATGTAAACAAACATTAACGAAACGTATAAATTGCTGACAAAAATTAAATGTCAAAAAACAAGAAACAAAAAACAAAAACAAATAACTCTCCTCATCAGTGGGCGGGGAGCATAACGTATACATATGAAACCAAGAAAAATAGTCCTACAGGTTTCGGAATGTGTCGCAGAAATGGCATGTAAAAGGAAGTATTATAAATAAATTGAAGCGACGATGTTGCGATAAATTGAAAATGTGGTAAATAACATAAAAAGGAAACGTTGACGGAAATAACGCAAAAGGCTTAGACACAAAAATTACAAAATTAAACAGATGTGAAACATACCACCAATACGACACACCCGCCCATACCTGCAGGACGTTGGCATGTAGCAACGATTATACTCACCTACACCCAGAGATGAGAGGTCCAAAGATGCGACGACAAAAGCAGAAAACACGAATATTTTCATTGTTTTTCGTGTCCGAAAACTCCTGATCCAACATTCGTGTCAAACATCATCCGCTGCAACACATCCAGGTTGAGGCCTTCCATACAATTTTAGAGGACTTTAACCACGACCCTTCATAACATTCACAGCGAACAGTGTCGCCGGTACGTCAGCTAGCACGTGCGTCGTACATGCGCACAGCCCTCTTGAATATATTATCGTAGTATTTAATGAAATCTAGTGGAAAAAGGTTATTATAATACAGATTTGCGGCATTGATGAAAATTTGTTTATCTAGAAAGATATTATTTCTGCAGATTTTTGAAAATCTGTTTAATTGATTTATAATTACGTTAACAAAAATTCTTTTATTTAAATTACTGTGCCAATGCGGCATTTGAATCGTAGAAAAATCAAAATCTTTACGTTTGTCGTAAAGATCGAGATTTAGTTTGTCGGTTTCAATATTTATACAGATATCTAAAAAATTAGCACTGGTTGCAGTATTATTGGTTTTATTTAATGTAAGGCATTTTGGATATATTTTATAGTGGATATTGCAAAAATTTAAATCGATTATTAGGATATCATCTATGTATCTGTAAATCTGCAATTTTTTGTTATAATTGATCACATAGCCGTAAGTTCTCTTCCATAAAAAACGTTTTAATTATAGAAACAATTGTGTAGATTGCAGCACGATGCAGTTTTCTCGGAGTAAGAAATTCGGAATAAGCTATCGGCGACAGACACTTAAGTGGTTTGTATATAAGATATATATACATCTTAGGGTGGCCCTTAACCATACGTAATTTTTTGAAGGTTACAATTTTGCTGCTCCCAACCCCTGATCCTGTTCAAATGATGGGAAAAAAAGGGCTATGCAAAATTTCAGCTTAATCATTTAACGTTTAGGCGACCCTCAAAGAGTTTGAAGTAATGCATATTGGTTAATTCCATTACAAACATGTATATTCTTCCCTAGCTCCTAGTTTGTCCGTTACTTCTTTGAGAAATGTATGTGAAATTGTCTGGTCTTCCTAGCAATTGTTTAAAAACATTTCAAATCAAATTTCCCAAAGTAAATTATAAAAAAAAAAATCAAAACAGCATGAAAAATTAAGACACATTTGATTTTTAAAAATAAATCACATAATTTCGATAAGAGTCAACGCGTTTTTTGCCTACTTTCCCGTAAAAGTAAAAAAATAATAATAATAAAGCATAAAAGAAGGATTAATGTATCGTGAAAATATCGTTAGAAATTAAAAAAAGTCAAAAATAAGTTAAGTAATTAAATAAAGATTGAAAAATAAAAAAATTGAAAGTAGGGTTTTGAGACGGGGAAAAAGTGTGTCTGTCGGCCTGTCGGTCTGTTCCCCCTTAATAACGTTTGAACGAATTGAACAATTTTTCGTTCAATTTTGAACAGTTCAAAAAATTTTAACATTAGCGCCTATGGGCGAAAATGAAGCAAATTATGTAAACTCTATGTACAAGATCCAAGTTCCAATGAACAAACTCAGTGGAAGAAGTTCTTGGCGTGAAATATTGATTTCACGCCAAGTCTCTTTAAGTCGCCCAAAGCCACTTTTGGGCGACTTAAAGAGACTGGTTGCCATGCTGACAGGATTTTGTATTGTAAAGCTAGACGTACTTTCAAGTATTTGGTACGGAGTAAGAAAAGGGAATTGGAGCAAAAGCTTGCAGATAACATCGAAAGGAATCCTAAGAAATTTTTTGCTTATGCTAATTCAGGGAAAGCTCGTAATACTCAGGTAGGCCCACTAGTGGATGAGAACGGGAACTTAATTCAAAATGAGGGAGATATTGCTGATATTCTAAACAAATTTTTTTTTTCCAGTGTATTTAACAGAAACTGTATCTCAACAGTTGACATAAGTGAAACGCAAGCTAATACACAGCTTGAGGATTTTGTATTTTCTAGGGATGATGTGTTGTTTCATTTGAAAAAGATTAAAGCAAATAAGGCTCCAGGACCTGATAATGTTTATCCAAAAATTTTAGTAGAATGTGCAGAGGAATTAGTGGATGTTGTCTTGACTATTTTCATATTTTCATATAACTCGGGGACTGTGCCAGTGGATTGGAAGCTGGCAAACATAACGCCGCTCTTCAAGAAATGGTCTAAAACTAAGGCAGGAAATTATAGGTCTGTGAGTCTTACTTCCGTTCTTTGTAAAATTTTTGAAACTCTGATAAAAATCAAAATAGTGAATTTCCTGGAGGTAAATGGAGTGTTGACTGATTTTCAGTATTGTTTTAGAAAGAGTAGGTCCTGTACAACTAATTTGTTGCATTTCTATAACAAGGTTACCATGGCATTAGATAATAAAAAGTGCGTAGATGTTGTTTACATTGACTTTCAGAAAGCGTTTGATAAAGTACCGCATGACGCTCTTCTTAGCAAACTTGCTTATATTGGTATTGATGGAAAAACTTTCATTTGGGTTAAAAATTGGCTGACTCGGAGGAAATAAAGAGTAGTAGTGAAGGGCAATTATTCTCAGTGGATTGATGTTTTGAGTGGGGTTCCACAAGGTTCAGTTCTAGGGCCAATATTATTTATTATTTTTATTAATGTTATTACTCAGAGTATTTCTGGGAACATCAATATTTTTGCTGATGATGTCAAAATCATGGGAATTGTGGACACGGAGGAACAAGTCAATCAGTTTCAAGAGGATTTGAATCAAATTTCTAGGTGGGCAATTAAGTGGGGTATGTCTTTTAATATTGGGAAATGTCAAGTGCTTCATTTTGGTCATGGGAATAAACATGCAACCTATTATTTACAAGGTTCTGTCATTAGGGAAGCAGAAGCAGTTGTTGATCTAGGAGTATTGATTAGTCATGACTTTAAGTCCAGTCAGCAGTGTAGCATAGTAAGTAACAAAGCTAATAGGATGCTTGGGTTTATCAATAAGGCTATTTCGAACAGGTCTAGGGAAGTTGTATTGCCAGAAGTTTGGTAAGACCTCATTTGGAGTAGGCTGTTCAGTTTTGGTCTCCGTACCTAAAAAAGGATATTACCTTATTGGAAAGGATTCAAAGGAGGGCTACAAGATTGGTAAGTGGTCTTTCAGACTTAGATTATGAGGTTAGGCTTAAAAGGCTCAATATGTATAGTCTTGAGCAAAGGAGAGTCAGAGGGGACATGATTCAGTTGTTTAAATTCATTAAAACGGGAAACGTTGATGGACTACAGCTATGTGCTGAAAGTAGAACCAGAGGTCATTGTTTTAAACTTTTCAAATCTCAGGCTAATCTTGAAATTAGGAAAAACTACTACTTCAATAGGGTTGTGGGCAGTTGGAATAGTTTACCGGAAGCGACTGTTAATTGCAGTGGGGTAAAAACTTTTAAGAAAGCTCTTGGGGACTGCTAAATTAACTAGGACCAGCCTAGCTGGGCCCTGAGCCTGTTGCTGGTCGTCACTTTTGTATTTGTATTTGAACAATTTTTGTTCATTTTTAAACAGTTCAAAATAAATTAACATAGCGCCTACGGGGAAATTTCAATCCTATATAAATCCTTTTTGCTTGGAACAAACTTTATTGGAAAGCTCTTATGACGTAGAACATGTACAGATAGAAAGTTAATCCAGAACTAACGAGCCTATTTTCCTATGAAATATTTTGATCGAGATTTTCAAGAATATTTTTGAATTAATAAATGATTAAATGAATAAGCAAAAGAATACATGAATAAATGAGTGAATAAATACATGAATGACTGAATAAATGAACGATTGAATGAATATGTGTTAACCGTTGAAAAAGGTACATTTGAAGCAATTAAGAACTAAAGCTAAACGAGAAAGAGAGAGAGAGATAGCTAGATTATAAATTTGAATTCGGTGTATACGGGAAAGTAGGCTCGTATAGTTCTAGACGGAACTTCTTGTTATTTACTATAATACTTTTGATAGAATTACAACATAATGTAAGCGAAATAACAATAAATATTATTTTTTCATAAGTGAGGATTTAGTAGCAGTTGGGTTTTTTTTACGCTCTCCGGCAACAATTTGTAATATAAATTGTTTCTCAGCTTCATCTTCTGTAAGAATGTTATTATAATCTTGAATGAGTTTGATACCTCTTTCTGCAACGTGATTCACAACAATGATGGTTTGAAGTTCTTCAATTCCACTCTTATAACCAACATCATCTTTCCATGTTGAAGGGTCTTTGCACAGAAAATCGGAGCTGATAGAAAATCTCTTGAAGAAATTTTTAAACTAGAAGTTACAAAAGAGGGAAACTTGATTTTTGAAAATGATGAAAAATCGTTTGGGTGAAGAATGTATCCCTTAAATTGATTTGTATCTTCTTCACTTCCTTCAACCTCCATCATAACTTGGGCCAGACTTGTCTTAACATCTATTGGAACGTGGTCATCAAAAAGAGAAAGAGTCACAGTTTCGGGAACTAAGTACCAGAGATGTTTTGACAATTTTTTTGCAGTAGCCTTACTAATTTCTGGATCAATAGCCTGATAATTTAGCAATTGATACATGAAAAGAAAATCGTGATAGGGTGCTTTAATTGCATCTGGTGACAAGAACCATGCTCGAACATAAACTCGAGCAAGAAAAATACATATTCTTCTTAAGGAATCCTTCTCCCTATGACATAATTTAAATTGATCTTGAAATAAGAATATTTTAAATGCATAGATTGCTTTTGACATCCATCTAGCATGACTTACAGCTCCTGGTATATGAAAAGATATGCCATTCTTTGGAATACCTCCAAGAAAGTGCATTGTTAACTCGAACAATTCTCGATAATCATCCCACAGTTGTTTATGAGTAGCAAGCTGATCTTCAATAAAATGAATAATGGTAGAGCGGACATCATAAGGCAATTCATTTTTATCAGTTATGTAAACATTTTTGTCAATTTTAACCCAAGTTTCTCTAAATCTTTTGAAAAGCGGCATGTCTGTACCAGTAGTCGCATCCATCAGCAAGTCGAAACAGCTTCTAAAAACTAATTCAAAAATGTGATAACGACAAGGGAGGTACAACAGGTCACGATTGAACAACTTTCCAAGATTTATGCAGGCACATTTATTCGGCCTGTGTTGCTTGCTGTAGTATCACAGCAAAGTGCCTGAATTTTGTTAGTTATACTCCATTTCTCGACTGCACGGTAAACAGCCAACGCTTGCTCTTCTCCTGAAGATGTTGAGATTTCAGGCACTCCCAGCAGTGGCTCTTTGCCTTGAAAGGTGACTGTTACTGCCAGTCTATCAACCTTTTCTACACCTGTTAGTGCTGGGAGCAGCTTTCCGTCCCAGTGTAACACTAATTCTTGGCAGTTGTCTAATTTTTGTTATGGATTTCTGTGCATCTTGCTTCCCTAAATTTTTTTTCTGAGATTTTGAAAAATTGTACGATTTATTACTAGCTGTTCAGTATCATGCCCGAAAGCTTCTGCAGCAGCCATTAATATGAAAACTGCATTTCTATCAGTAATTTTGCACCTATCAAAAACTTCACAAAGACGGGGAGTAAAAAAATGTAATGTACCTCGACGGGCTGGATCTATGGCTGCAGTTGATGCTGTTGGTGATATCTTCAAATGCTCATGGTCGATGAGGGCTGCCAGAACGAAGTCCGATTAAGCTAAAATTTTGCACATATTTTTTTTGTTGATTGAAACAAGATAGGGGGTTGGGAGCTAAGCTTTTCGAAAGTTGAAAAATAAGGGCCACCCGAATATATATATATACATATATATAAACGAATCTAGAATCCGATGATCAGCATTTAAGTTTAAATAAAGAAACGAAATATAAAAACTTATCCGAACATTATTGCTTGCCTATTTTAATCTGAAGCATCAGCAGAAACTACATACTAATCCCCTCCAAACGTTTTCATTTCCGAAGGGAAAATATTTTTTACATACACTCTTTACTTTCTAATATATTAAGGTCAAAAACCATTGTCTTATTTCATAATAGGAAATTTATTTGTATTTGCTATTTGTATTTGTTATCTTTTATACTAGTAGCAATCAAAAAGTCAGAAAGTCTTTTTTAAACTTAATTTTTTGATCTTGCTTGCGAAAAATTGCTTAACAAAAATAAGAAAACTTTTGAAGGTTTATTTCCACTGCGAATTTTTCATTTATCTTGTTTGTGTGTAGTAAAAAATATCATTTTAAAACAGGATCATTTACTTCTAACACGTTTTTCTTATGTTTTATTTTTCTCCCCTAGAAAATAATGTAATTCAAGCTCGAAATAAAAAGTCATTTTTACTAATTCGGCTTTTAAAGCTTTTTGACTTAAATACTAACGCTGTTTTTTTCGCGCAACGAAAGCAAGCAAAAGTTTCATCCTTGAAGTTTAATTTTCGAAGAACTTTATTGCACAAAACGTAAGAAAAAACTCGAGCTTAGTGTAATCCAGCCCCATGTGTGTTGCTTCTTTAAGAAACTTTTCTAGAATGGTAAAAGAAAATTAAAGGCTTAAAATTTAAATGAAGGTCTTAATTGCGTTTATCCAGAATGAAACCAAGTATAGTGCTTTATGAATGAGTCCACTGCTTTAATTTATTGCCCATTCTTTTTTTTTCCTTTCTTTTTTCGTTCTTTTTATGAAAATGGGCAAAATTATACAACAAATTAAATGCCCAGATTGTTTTGCGCTTTAGTTGAAAGACTATTTAAAATTTTAAATTTTCTTAAAAACAAATCTGAAGGATATATATATATATGTGTGTGTGTGTGTGTATGCATATATTTATACGTGTTAGTCTAAACAATACATGCACAAACAAAATTTTTACATTCTCAGGAGTTGTTTTATTGCATATTAAGGAAAACATTCAAATTTGTCGTATAGCATTAATCAGACAAGAAATTAAATTAACAGTTTTATATGAGAATTAAGAATTATTTTAACGTTAATCAAATCATTAAAAAATTACATTACAAATACATATTACATAATAGGTCGTTACAAGTCAAAATTTAAATTTTATTTCCAATTTTATTGTTAATGCACGTGTCCGTCAACATGTCAATTTTGAGCTCCGGTAAGGATGCGGTGATTTTTCATTAAAATACGAAGTAATAAAGCTTTAGAAAGAAATATTTGATTAAAAATTACATGCCCTGCCGGGCATGTAAGGGTGCAAAGCTCATGCCCGATCGCAGGGCCGGCGCTAGGCTGAGGCGGTAAGGGCGCGTCGTTCTTAGGGGCGCATTGGCCATAACTATTGACTGCATCTTTTTAAGTAACAAATGAAAAAAAAATAGCATTTAAACTGTTTTACAAATGATGCATTAAAACTTCATCTAATTTCGTTTTTGCATTGACATATATTACATGCTTAATTTTGATAAAATCAAACACAGAAACACATCCAGGAACCTCTTGAAACGTTTCCATTCCTTTCTTTCCTTTGTTGAACGGATATATTTTTTACTGGGTTATTTCATGTTTTGCACATTATCTTTTTTCCTTCTCCACAGCGACAGGCAGCTTCAATGGATTCGGAGGGGGCGCTTTATAAGTGTTTGCAGTTCCAAAAAGTGTCTTCTTTATTTTATGACAAGCAAAACGCAATCTCTTCTCTTTTTCTGTTTTTTATTTTTCCTCATTCAGTCCATTCTGATCAGTGATTGTTATTCGTACACAATTCGTTCCAGGAAACAGTTCGAATGGCGATTTGTACGAATGGCGAATTATTTTTTCACATAAGATATAATGTAAATTGGATAATCCGTTCCAAACCCACATATGGTCGCTTATTTAAACCTATGAAAAGCAAACGTGCAGTCTGTACATGAAATTATACATAAATAAAATTTAACTGCACTTTCGTGGTACAGAGGTGAGTTGATGGCAGAAGTGGAATGTTGAGAGGAGGAAAAGAAATGTGGGTGTACTGTTTGAAAGAGGAGTTACTTTCCTCAAAAACATCAGGTAACATCATTTTCAGGTGTTTTCTCCCTTTCGGCTGTTCCTTCTCTTTTCTGTCTTTTTGCCCTAAAGGAATCTTGGGTTTCTTTCTCTAAAAACCTGTCCAATGTTGTCTGCTTAGACGATTTTTCAGAAAATTTTCTAAACTGGTCAACAACATTGCCGATGAACAAGTTGACCACAGCAGATTTAGAAGGCGATTTTTCCACCACTCTCTGTGTTTTCTCCCAGTGGTAACACAGCTCTTTAATTTCTGCAGAGAAAATGCTTTGCTTATTTCTTTCTTCTTCTGAAGAAAAAAGTTCTTCCGCCACTTCCTCTTGCTGCTACCCTTAGATAGTTAAAATTGCCAGTAAAATCTCAAAAAGTAATAAAATTTTAAAAAATACAAATAGCCAAATTATTTCCAGACGAGTTCAAAAGAGCATAATTTCTCTGTCAAACCCATGCCCCTGGCGTCGTCCGAATCGAGGGGCAAGCGTACGAAGGACGAGTTGAATTTTACTTGAACAAGCTGCACGAATAACGAGTTGTACGAATAGAGAGGCGGACGAATGACGGGGTTCCAGTTTAATTAAGTTTGTACCGGTCAATTTATAATCTCTATTCCTTCATAATATATAGTTGGGGCGGAAAATTTTTTTTGCCTCAGGGCGTCATTCGTGCTAGCGCCGGCCCTATATATTTATTTTTTATTTAAATATATCTTTTGTTTTGTTATCAAGCGTTCAAAAAGTATATTTGAAAGAAAAAAAAACAGTAGGCTGGTTTGATTCTGGATGAGCTTTTTATCGTATGTTAATATTATTTTTACACAAAAGTAAATCGTTTGTTTCTTTTAAAAAAAATTTTAACTGAATACAGTTATGCTTAAACTATATTCATAAGGATGTCACTTATAAAAAAAAAAAAATTCAACCCATAAGTTTCGACTTATTAGAAATTCAATGAGTTTTTTCCACATAGGAGTCTTTTTTTGAACACAAAAGATATATTTTCAGAGAGTGTACTTGAAAGTTAATAACACCGAAGAGATCCCTTCAGTCGCTAAAAAAAAATGAATAATCTATAAAGTACTATTTTCTAAATATAATTATTAATTTGGGAATTACATTACAAAAGAAATATTTCGAATCGAGATTTGAGGTATTCCGAAATTGAATAGATCCTCATAATTTTAAAGTATTATTTTTGGCGTTTTTTTTTGTCTCCAAAGATCTTGGTATACAAGAGTACACCATTAACGCAAACTATTAAATAAAGATATTGAGACAAAAGTTTAGAAAACTATCCAACTATTTTGCTTTTTCTGAGAGGATTTCTAATGGAAAATTAAAGAAGAATTATAAACTTCTGTAGAAATTTTTCTTCCCCTCATCCACAGAGCCATTTAGCTCAAAAAGTAGGGAATTATCACCATCATCAGGGATGACCTCCGGGGCGGGGGAGGGGTGATCATGCGCAGACTGCCCTATCGAAATAGATTGGTGTTTTCAAGGAGTGTTGGCCGTTTTCGGGGGCTGCGCTGCTTTTTAGGGTGGGTGCACCATTGGGGGAGGGGGGGGGAGACCCCTGCCAAATATGTAACTAAAACTGAAGAATTAAAAGGAACATCCACCATGCAGAAACTCACGACTCAGCACTTTCATGAAACGTGTTCATTATCAGTTAGAATCTAACAGGTATATATTCTTCCTCTAATATTTAATAGTTTTCGTTTGAACGTTTTTGACATTCGATTACTTTTCAGAATTAATTTAACAATCGTATTTGATGTGCTATTCCTCTTGAATTGAATAAACTATAAAACGGTATAAGGAATTGACATTTAGTTTCCTAAATAGCAAATAATTTGCTAAGTAAAAATTTTAGTTATTTTGATAACATTTTTTCCGTTCACTTTTAACTAGGTCTCATAGATTGTTGCCTAATTTTCGGATTAATTTTTTCTGATAACACTGGTAAACACATGGTTTGTCCCACGCATGACATTTATTCATTCTGAAGTACGTTCACACGAGGAATCCTTAGCCGCTATCAACATTTTACCATAACGTATTTTTTCTTTTAGTTATAAAATTATATCCGTTCTCTATTGAGTTGTTTTCGGTCAGACAAAATTATTTATTCGAAATAAAAATTGATATTTCATTAGCAATGAGCTGTAATAATATTTCATCAGCAATGAGCTGTAATGATATTTCATTAGTAATGAACTGTAATGATATTTCATCCGTCATAGACACTCAGACACATTTATAATCGCGAGGAATGCACGTTTTTTATTACAATTATTACTATCAATTCCATTAGTAAATGCATAACGTGCTTAAAAATATGAGGACAATTTAAGGCGATACGGTAAAAAAATTTCATGTGCAATTTTAACTGACTTCTACCTTGCTCGATTTGTAATCAGGACACAAAATTTTGATGCTTCTTATGCGACTAGGAATAGAAAGTGGGGGAGTAATGATTTTAAAAAAAAGAGATTCAAAAACATCCCTCCACTGAAGCAAATCCATCTCTAAAATGGAAGCATGAAATAATGAAATCATTCTCACAAAAGAAATTCCTTTAACACCTTAATCTTAACTTTGAAACATATTCCCTCATTGACGAAGTTTAAATTGTCTATTATAATTGACCCCTTAAAAGCATGATTTTTTTTCTGATAAACTAGTATGGGTCCGTTCATAAATGATGTCACGCTTTTTTTCACATATATTTGACCCCCCCCCCCCTGTGTCACATGGCACGCTATGTTGCATAATGGGTCATTCCACGATGACTGACGTTACAATTTGACTAAGTTTTTTAACTTTTAAAATCCACACTGTCTTGAAATTTTATTTTATTTTTCTGAAATTGATCTAAAATACCATGATAGAGTACAATTAAGCTACCCATACCAGGTTTTAGACATAAAAAGCTTTTTTGTGTGGAATTAAGGTAAATCAAAAATTGTGACTGATGTTACACAAAAGAGACATTAGGAAAAACAACTTTTACATTAATTGAAATTCTCCTCAAACTAAAAACATGAAGATTAAATTTTTTTTTTTCCAGTCAAGTAGAGATGTCAAACTTTGTGAATACACTTTTTTTCGTTCAAAAAACTTTAAAATTTACAGTGGAGGAAATTTTTAATGACCGTGACTGATGTTACAAACATTTTGTGACTGATGTTACACCAACATTAATTGGTTCAAATTATAATTTATTTCTCCTTAAATGTCAAGTTAGCATTTTTTTTTACAAAATTACTCAAATCTACTTAAATGATAAAAAATAAACAATAATAAATGAATATAATTATAAAAGTGATGTTTTTAGAGCAATTCAGGAAATGAAAAGTGTCCTTGTGCATTTACTACATCTGGTGTACAAAGTTTTCTTATTATTTTTTCTTGTGAATAACAAATTCCATCCACATTTCCAGACCATTTTCAATGCTTACCTGTTGGAATCATAACACTGACCAAGTACTCACAGATTTCAATAGCTCTAACTTCACATAGGTAGTTAAGGTAAATCAAAAATTGGTGGCTGTCCATCGTATTCCACAATTCTCCAATTTTGGTCACCAATGCTGGAACCTGTTCTCTTGGTTTTGAACAGGCAAATGAAGTTTTAGATAATTTGGAGCTTTTGGGGAATTTGTCTAACACCTCCAAAAAGTGTTGCTGCGTGATACCAGCTATAGCTTCTGAATCAGAAAATATTTTATTCAAATTTAACTCTTTATAACGCAACTGTAAATCGTACGATGAGATCTCAAAGGTTTTCACACTGCTTGAAGCTGCGGCATTTACAAAATCTTTTGCACTGTATACGAAATGCTTTCTTTTTTTTTTTTTTTTTTTCAGCTTCCCATACCTGCCTCTTCACAGAGCCATTCACTGGGCCTTTCCCATGTGAAGAACTAAAATAATTCGATTTAATGAACAGTTTATATTTTTCTGTAACATGAGTTTTGTGGCTGCAATGAACTTGTATTTGAATTGGGCCATCTGACCAAATATGTAAGACTTCAATTTCTTGAGGAATCTTTTCCAGCATTCTTGTTATGAGAGGAATCACAATCTCTTTAGAATAAGACAGTTCATCTGAGACTATCGCATATGGATGCATTCTCCCTGAGTGGTACACTGCTGCTGTAAAAATGCTTACTTGGGCTTAATAGGAGCTCCTGTTTCCCCAATTTCATTGTTGTATGGAGGTTATAACAGTGGACTGTATAGAAATGGATTTTAAATAGCAAAAAAAAATATTAAAGGAATTAACACATCAGATTGAATTGAAACTTACCAAGGACACGATTTGCATGGAGCTTAGATTTATTTTCCTTAGACATAATTTCAAAACTTAGATGATTTGAATGAAATATTTACACACACAGAATTTTATGATGCGTTCATAACAAGATTTTTGACTGGGTCTCGGGCAAGTCTCCCAATCCTTCCTTCCTTTTTCATAGAGTTCGTAATGCCATCTGGTGGCTTTTTTTTTTTTTTTTCGTTCGTCATTTCTCCACTGAACATCCTCCGGCCCGGGAGAGTAAAGATATTTTAGAGATGGGACGAAGAAGTTCTCCAGTAGCAGATGTATGGAGGTTATAACAGTAGACTGTATAGAAATGGATTTTAAATAGCAAAAAAAAAACATTAAAGGAATTAACACATCAGATTGAATTGAAACTTACCAAGGACACGATTTGCATGGAGCTTAGATTTATTTTCCTTAGACATAATTTCAAAACTTAGATGATTTGAATGAAATATTTACACACACAGAATTTTATGATGCGTTCATAACAAGATTTTTGACTGGGTCTCGGGCAAGTCTCCCAATCCTTCCTTCCTTTTTCATAGAGTTCGTAATGCCATCTGGTGGTTTTTTTTTTTTTTTTTTTCGTTCGTCATTTCTCCACTGAACATCCTCCGGCCCGGGAGAGTAAAGATATTTTAGAGATGGGACGAAGAAGTTCTCCAGTAGCAGTCTTGACAGAGACCACTCGAATACAACCATCTTTTCCTGGAATGGTCTTAGCCACACGTCCGTGTGTCCACTGCATGGGTTGAGATTCAGGAACAAACACTAGGACGAGATCGCCAGTCAGTAGATCAGGTCTTTTGCAAAGCCACTTGGAACGCTGCTGCAAATGGTGAAGGTAATCACGAGACCAACGTGTCCAAAACTGCTTTCTCAGATCCTGAAGAGTTTGCCAACGAGCTGGAAGGCTGACATCTTTTGCTGATGACCCAGGCTGTGGGATGTCGAGAAGAGGTACACCAATGAGGAAGTGACCTGGAGTGAGGGCTTGATAGTCGGTTGGATCAGACGATAGGGGAGTTAATGGTCTCGAATTTATACATGCTTCAATTTCACAAAGGAGAGTGGAGAATTCTTCGAAGTTTAAAAGAGTTGAATGGCAAAGCTTCTCTAAATGGGTCTTAGTTAACTTTATTGACGCTTCCCAAAGACCACCGAAATTGGGTGCATATGGAGGAATGAAATGCCAAGTGATCATTTCTTGAGCCACAAAGGTTTGAACCGATTCGTGTTTGATCAGACTGTAAAGTTTCTTTAAGTGATTAGATGCTCCTTTGAAGTTAGTGCCATTGTCAGAATACATATCTGTAGGAAGACCGCGTCGACTGATGAAACGTTTGAATGCAGCAAGAAAGGCGTGAGTACTCAAATCGGACACTGCTTCAAGATGAACAGCTTTCGTACATAAGCAGATGAAAAGACATGTAAGATTTCACTTTTACTTTGCTTCGGACCAGATTGGGCTTAGTGATAACTGGACCAGCGAAATCTACACCAGTTTTTTGGAAAGGTCTGGTTGGAGTAATTCTCTCAGCAGGTAAGTCACCCATCATCTGCTGGCAAGTTCTTTTCTTCAACTTTAGGCAAGTAATGCAGCTTCTGACGACTTGTCTAACGGAAGATGTTCCATTCGTGAACCAGAATTTCTGACGAAGAAGCGATAAAAGAAGTTGCGGACCAGCGTGTAAATATCTTAGGTGATATTGCATGATGAGGGACTTTGTTACGACGTGGTCGTTTGGAATTAGCATCGGGTGCTTATGATCTTGAGAGAGCAACTGGTGATGAGACAGACGTCCTCCAACACGAAGTATTTTAGAAGAATCTAGGAAAACATTCAGTTGCAAGAGTTTGCTATTATGTGGTAACGCTTTTCCTTGTTTTAATGCATGTATTTCGGTGCCAAATGCTTGAGTTTGAAGAGTTTTCACGATGAACTGGATTGCAGTATCAAGTTCAAGTGTTTTCAAAGTTCCTGATGATTTACTTGTAGTTTTGATGTTGTTTATGAATCTTAGGATGTAAGCTGTTACACGAACTAACTTTGAAAATGAAGAATATTTGCACAAAAAATCGGGAATAGGATTCGTTTTTGTCACATGAACTAGGATGTCAGAAGAGTGGGATGGTTCCTCAACGCTGCCGGATGAGTTTGAAAGGAGGGTTTCAGGAAATTGTCCTTCAGAAAGCCACGCTGGACCATTCCACCAAAGTGTATTATGTAGGAGATTCTGTGGCATGATACCTCTTGAAGCACAATCTGCTGGATTCATGATGCCAGGAACGTGATGCCACTTTGCACGAGGAATAAGAGCATTGATTTGGTTAGATCTATTCAGCACAAACTGGTTTCCTTTGGAAGGTGGTGAGTTTATCCAACTCAAGGTAATCTGAGAATCTGACCAAAGATGGGTTTCATCGATCTTGACTGATTTTAATGCTTCAACAACTGAAGTGCATAATTGGGCAAGCAATAAGGCTGCACAAAGCTCCAATCTTGGCAAAGTTATTGATTTGATGGGAGCTACCTTAGTTTTCGCTGCTATTAGACTGACGTAGTTTTCTTCAGTGTTGCTGGTAACACGGAGATAAACTACAGCTGCATATGCCTTGATGGAGGCGTCACAGAAACCGTGAATCTGGATATTCTTGTACGAGCTCATCTTCAGGTACCTTGGAACTCTGATAAGTTTCAAATCTTCAATCTGTGAGTAGAATTCTCTCCAAGTCTTCATTATTTCATCAGGAATTTCTGCATCCCAAGAAACTTGACTTTTCCACAAATCTTGCATAATGATTTTCATGAGAATGGTAGTTGGAGACAAGAATCCAAGTGGATCGTATACTTTTGCGATGACTGAGAGGAGTTGTCTCTTCGTGTTAACGGGATATTGATCCGCTATTTTGATTTGTAGAATATCTTCTTCAGAGTTCCAATATAACCCCAAAAGCTTTATCTTTTGGTCTTCTTCCAGTTGAATACTTTTAAGACTAGATCTCAATTCACTTGGGAGTTGTGCGAGAACTTCAGGGAGATTCGAGGACCATTTTCTCAAAGTAGATCCCCCTCGACTTAAGATTGTATTTAAGTCAGAGACCAATGACTTGGCTTCACAAATAGAATCAGTTCCAGTCAACAAGTCGTCGACATAGAAGTTTTCTGATACGGTTTTGGCAGCATTTGGGAACTCTTCTGCTTAATCAATAGAAAGTTGCTTTAGTGTTCGAATCGAAAGATACGGAGAACTAGTTAAGCCATATGTAATCGTATTCAATCTGTAAGTGTCAATAGTTTGATGAGGGTCAAATCGCCAAAGTATTTTTTGATATTCTGTATGTTCAGGATTCACCAGAACTTGTCGAAACATCTTTTCCACGTCCGCAGAAAGAGCCACCCTAAATGTTCGAAATTGAATTAGCAGTTCAAAAATAGAAGATTGAAGTTTTGGACCTACGTGAAGAATGTCATTTAAAGATACACCATTCGAACTTTTAGCCGATCCATCGAATACTACTCTAAGCTTCGAGGTCGTACTATCTTCTCTCAGTACTCCATGATGTGGCAAGTAGAATTGTTGGGAACTTGAAGTGACTTCACTAGCTGGAACCAGAGTCATATGTTTTAAATCGATGTATTCTTGCATAAACGCAGAGTAGTCTTTATGGAATGCAGGATCTCGCTTCAGCTTGCTTTCCAGATAGGAGAATCGTTTTAATGCTTGGCATTTCGAATCTCCTAATTTCCTGTCATCTTTAAACGGTAAATTTACGATGTATCTTCCTGAAGAATTTTTGGAGACTGTTGATGCGTATATGTCCTCACATATTTCACTCTCATGATCAATGAATGATTTCTCTGGGACAGATTCAATTTCCCAGAACCGCTTTAATTCTCTGTCGAGGTTCACTTGCGTATGGCAACTCAAAATGTTATTTGCAGTGTGAGTTATAGCTTTAGAGAAGATTCTTCCAGATAATAACCAGCCTAATTTAGAATTAAGTGCAGCTGGAGATCCCTTGGGGCCAAAGATGGTTTGTCCCAATATTAAATTTGCGTAGATATCTGCTCCCAACAGCATCTCGACTGGTTTAGTTTCATTAAATTCTGGATCTGCAAGCGTGAGTCCCTCTAGATGAGGCCATTTGATATCGGGAACTTTGAAATTTGGCAATTCAGAAGTTACTTTCCCAACAACTAATGCTCGAGTTTCAAAAACTTCTTTATTTATTCTAGGTGAGAAAGTTATACGGACTTCAAAATGTGAAGTTTCGGCAACACTATCATTGATTCCCGAAATTAAAAACTTAGCTGTTTTAAGTGGAAGGTTCAGTTTCTTACAAAGTTCGTTTGAAATCAAAGTTGTCTGAGAACCATTATCCAGTAGCGCCCTAACTGGCAAAACTATTCCATTTGAACCTGTGACATTTACGATAGCTGTCGACAACAGTACATAACTGTCCATATTCGATTTAGCTATATGGTTAGAGAAGCATTGGGCACTTTCTTCTGTTGGGTTAAGTCCGGAAACTACATTTTCTCTTTCCAGTGCCTCCAATGAAGGGGTGGGTTTGAAACGGTGTAGTAGACTATGATGGTGACCCTGACATACTTTACATGAAGTTGAGATTAAACATTTCTCTGAAAAATGTCCTACTCGAAGGCAGTTGATACAAAGTTTGTTTTGTTTGACGAAATTCCAACGTTTGTCAAGACTTAGCGACTTAAACTTTTCACATTTAAAAATTGGATGCAATTTGGTGCAACATTTACAAGCTGCCGAATTTAAAGTAGAAGTTTCTGCCTTTACTAACGCATTTCCAGCAATGCACCGTTTTTCAAACTTAGGTTTAGAATTAGTAATAGATTCCCTAGCTCCCTGCATGCTACGAGCGTGTCGTTCCAAAAAATCAATAAGATTTTCCAAAGTTGGAAGAATATTTCCATCAAGAGATAATTCCCATTTTTGAATTAATGATTCATCTAATTTATTTACAACAATGAATATCAAAATTATATCTACAAAAGAATTTTTCTCAAACCCAAGGGTTTTTAAATTTCTAAGCGCTTCGTTAACAGTATCCAATAAATCATGCAGCCCCTTTTCAGATAATTTAACAGACTTTAGAGACATGAATTTTGAAACTTGCACAAAAGCAAGTTCTCTTTTGTTATCATAACGAGAAACCAAAGTATCCCAAGCCTGCACAAAATTTTGTTCCGAAATGGGAAACCCCCTAATTAGTCTTAAGGCGTCTCCTTGTACTGCGCTTAAAAGATATTGCAATCGTTGTAGATTCGTTAACTGAGTATTATTCAGGATTGCTGACTCAAAAATATCTTTGAACCCTAGCCAACCATCTTTCTGGCCTGAGAAAACAGGCAAATCAAACTTTGGTAATTTTAGATTACAATTAGCACCTTTTAATGGCTCATCCAAACTACCAGATTCAGATTTGGAATTAATAACACTCTCAATATCCGAAATGGTTTGTAAAACCAAATCCTGAGACAATGCAAACTTATCATATTCAAAATCGTTTGACTCAGCCTCTGATAAACCAATAAAAGAATCATTCAACTTTTCATCCAGCGATTTAAGCTTCAAAAGCACATTATCCAAATACGAACTTCCTTCCAGTAACACCTCATTTTTTTTCACAGCAAAACGTTCTATCTCTTTGCAACAAAAAAGAAATTTATTATAAGCAGCTGTATGTTTTGGCATCTTGCCAGAATATGGAAGAAGGAACGGACAATGAATACAAAGAATGGAATGATAAGCTGAATCGAAGAATCGAAACTTTTCAAGTACGATTAATTTACAAATTAAACAATTAAAGAAATTACAAATACATTTGATTTAATAATTAAACAATTAAACAAATCAACTACATTTTTTCCATAATCGCTTCTCCGGGTCGTTTAGGACCAATGTATGGAGGTTATAACAGTGGACTGTATAGAAATGGATTTTAAATAGCAAAAAAAAAACATTAAAGGAATTAACACATCAGATTGAATTGAAACTTACCAAGGACACGATTTGCATGGAGCTTAGATTTATTTTCCTTAGACATAATTTCAAAACTTAGATGATTTGAATGAAATATTTACACACACAGAATTTTATGATGCGTTCATAACAAGATTTTTGACTGGGTCTCGGGCAAGTCTCCCAATCCTTCCTTCCTTTTTCATAGAGTTCGTAATGCCATCTGGTGGCTTTTTTTTTTTTTTTTCGTTCGTCATTTCTCCACTGAACAATTGTCAAACCTTTTTTTTTTTATGACACCCTTCTGCTTTCGTGGAGATGTAGGCAGGGCGCGCTTTGCACGAGTTACAGCTTTTCCTAAGGTTTTATTTTTTTGTAAAAGGGGTTATGTCACTGCTACTTGAAATTTTGCACTTTAATGCGCTACATTTTTCTACTATTTTTCAAACATTTTCTTTATCTTTTTAAAGTTTTTTTAAGTTTATTTAACTTTGCTAGGTCATTTCCTTTTTTATCTCTACTCCTTTTAGCTTCTGAATTGTTTTTCTTTTTGTAATTTTCATATTTTCTTTCCTTCTTTAATTTATTTTGCCTCCTTTTTTGCTTTCTGCAGCAGTCAATGCCATTTGTGCAGTGTTTAAGTATCTAACTGGAAAAGAGAAAAGTGACTGATGTTACAATGTGATTGACGTTTTTAAAGAAGTTTTTAACTCATAAATTGAACTGTTATTAACTATTTAAGTAATTGATATTTAAGATATTATCATGAATGAAGAGAATATGGCTTTTTATATTCTTAACACTATTTCTCTTTAAGTAATAAAAACTTTTATAAATTTTTGTGACTGATGCTACATCACTATGAGGCCTAAGTTATAAAAATCAAGTTTCAATACAATAATCACAGTTTAAAGACCCTTTACTGGCCAGACCTCACATATAGACTAAATTTCAATAAAAGAAATAAGATTTTATACATACCTGTTAATTTCTTTACGAAAACAAGATGAACTTTCCGAACCTCTCTAAAGACAACAACACATGTGACAAAAGTAACATTGCCAAACATTGCCTATAAAACTTAAAAAAAGGGACTGCTAACAGTTTAAACATAATTTTATAAAAATTCACATATTTTTACCTTAGAGGAAAAAAAACTGCATATGTGCAAGAACAAAAATTTTTTGTGTTGGTGTCCCTGTTTTCATGGAATTGCCCAATACATGATGTCACACTTCTTGTTACCCCCTCCCCTCCCCTTGTCACAATTTCACGAACTCCCCTCCTCCCCCCCCCTCGAAGCGTGACAACATTTATGAATGATCCCTATAGTGCAAGTTATTCTTTGCACTTTCAGGTTGTGGGGGGTGACTGGGGAGCGGGAGGTGGGGTAAAAGTTACATAAACAAAATGTATTATACAAACAAATTAAACGGATCTCAAACGAGCATTAGAAGTAAAATAACGCACTGGCATGGGCAAACTTTCCGGTAACTTTCGCAGTGTCAGACGCTCAAGTGGTTAAGACCAACTGATGCTCCTAGGGTGCCATCGCACATAGGGTCTAGGGCAGAGATGAAACACCAATGGCGTTACATTAGGAAACACTCGGTAGGTATTTCGGTGTAACGCCACATGTACATATTAAATTGCATATATTGACTTGCATTCACTGAAAGCAACATTTCAAAAAAATCATGTCGAAAGCTAGTGGTCCGAGACCAGTTATGACATTTCGATTTTCTTTAAGAGTAGGAATATCAAGGAGGGCAAGGTCCACACAGTGAGAGGTAGGTAGGCTGGGCTGGCGGGGTTGTTGTACGCATAGCGGTCCAGCAGACCTATCTCGACGCAAAAATGGGCCCACCGTAGTTGACCGACAGCCATCAGCTCCCAGCTTCGGCGCACCTAAGGCCTCGGCTCGTACGGGTGTCTGGTGGAGAAAAGAAAAGTTATGACATTTTCCAGGACGGAAGGGTGATTAGTGCCACCCCCCCCCCCCATTCCATCATAGAAATCCCCGTTGGGGGACGGTTGACTTCTTGGGAAAGTACGAGTCATAGATGAGTTGTAAAGTGCAAACCGAAATTAAGTTACAAATTATGACCCCCAACAGTTTCAATTTTGGTTTCTTATATTTGAATCAGAAGGAGATGTGTGTGCAAGATACAATTCAATAGTTTTATTGGCACACTAACCAAGAAAGGTTCACCATTACTGGTCTAGGGACTGAAGGGGCCCCCAACAAAAGTCCAAAAAGTAAAGCGTCTCCTTCATTTTCTTTTTTTTAAAGGAAACGTTTGGTCTATTTTGCGAGAGGGCATTCAAAGTATTGGCCTCTATTCTGCCTACAAATTTTCTTTTCGCTCAAGAGAGATAAAACGTAATGCCACCTTAGGAAATAATAACTTTTTTTTCTTCTGAAAGATACACATTGTATACGTGCTGAGAAAGAACTGTTAAACAGATTATTTTCAAGTTTTGAAGGATAAAACATTCTTATCCTCAAAATGATTCTAAAAAAACCTTTAATTTAAGTAGAATATATCTTCTTAATACTCGTTTTTTTAATATAGCAGGTTTGCTTCGCTTCCAAAACCACGAAATTTCAAAAATTTCTGATGTCAATAGAAGTAAAAGATCCTTATTCAAACTGAAAACATATCTGTATTAATGTGAATTTTCGTGAAAAAATAACGCAATTAAGGGTTTAGTTTACCAAACATTCAAAAATTCACTTAGTAAAGTGAATATTTTACACTGACCTGTGTATAATTATAACAATTGTGATGAAGTATTTTTTATATGCTTTACCTTACTTTTAATTTTTTTATTAATTTGCAGTAACTTTAAGTTCTGGTTTGCATGAAATTATCCTTGAAATATTTCAGTAAATATTACTTTTGAAAATAAATTTGAAGAAACAAAAGTAACAAAGTAAAATAATAAAAAGGAATATGGAAAAGCACTAAAAAATAAATTTAAAAAAAACATATTATGAATTCGTAACTGTAAAATGGATCTAAAAAGAATTTAGAAAACATACTGTAAATTTGTTTACTGAAACATCGGCTAGATGGCAGCACATCAGTCTTTGACCGGAACACGAATGAGGAAAGTGTTCGTTCCTCGTTATAATCGGGATTACTCTAAAATATAAATTCAAGTATCATTGCATAAAATTGACTTAAATAAAAAGGACTTTTTTTTTTCATCATTTATTCTAAAAGGAAAAAAAGTGATGAGAGTTGCGTTATTATAGAATAGACCAGCATGGTCGTTACTTTTGTATTTGAATCCCCCCCCCCCCCCCCGTCAATCATCAGCAGCAACTGCCGGCGCGCAAGCGACATGCTTTCAACAAATTTAAAAAAAAAAAAAATTGTACCGCTGTCCAATTCTTCCAAAATTTGTATTTTCAAAATTTTAACATAATTTTTCGAAACTTTTTTTGAAGAGAAAAAAGCTGAAGACCTTATTATGACGAAAGTGCTTGATGAATTTTAATCCCCCCCCCCCCCATTTGTTGTAACTCTGGGTTTTGTAGAGAGCGTTTACATTAATCCAACCATTTCTTTCAATTTTCCTCGTAAAACGCTTCCTTGGTTAAAAGGAGTTGCAAACCGGATCACATTAAAACCGGCTTCGCAATTACCAAGTTTGTCTGTGCTAATAACAAAGGCATACATGGATTCATGCTGATTGCAGCAACAAAATGCATGACGTAATATACTTGCGGTGGATATCTAAGTGACAGCAAAGATTTATCTTCTCTAAAGGACATTATCCATACAATCAACAAATCACGGTCTTCTGGTTAAAAGTAATCTTTAATGATGGAATAAAAATTGCCAATAAAGCAACTGGCAACATGAGCGCGTGCTAAAGGTTAACTTAACTGAAAGAAAAAGCTTTCGTTTCGAGAAGGATTGATAAAAATGCAGCTCTTTAATTGTAAGTTAGCTATACTTTTGTGAAATAGATGGCAGCACGAGTTATGATATTGAAAAGTTTTGTAATTTTTTAACTCTGAAAAGATTGATTAGGTAATTAAAGGGGAGGAGAGAAAGGGAGAGAGAAAGAAGCTCTCACAAAAGATAAATAATACTTGATAATAGAAGACATACAAAGGAATAATTTCGATCGAAGCTAAATACACCTTGCGTTCTTTTATTCCAGTATTGCTTTTTTTTTAACATCGAATCTCTCTCTCTCAATTGGTTTAAGGGGACCCGAACCGTTTTGAGGCGGCCAATTTGTAGTCAACTTTCTTCAAACGTTACTCCTCAGCCATAGGGAATTTTGCTTCGCGGTTTTTTTATTTTTTTAAGTAGGTCTTTCTCTATTATGTAGACCAAATTGTATCCCAAAATATTGAATATTTATTTTTTTACTCAATATCAAAGTTTCTTACAATTTCATAACTTCCGGAACACTTTTCTCATAATCCATTCAAGATTTTATTGATCTTATTTTTTTATTTTATTTGTCACATCTTATAATGAATTCACAACCAGGGATATTTAAAAATTTCACTTTATAAAAATCTGGTCAGCTAAAAACTTTTCGTAGTGAATACATAACATTGTAAAAAATTGTTTTTTGTAGGTTTTTTTCAAAATTTTGAAAAACCCTTGGTTGTGAATTCATTATAAGATGTGACAAATAAAATAAAAAAATAAGATCAATAAAATCTTGAATGGATTATGAGAAAAATGTTCCGGAAGTTATGAAATTGTAAAAAACTTTGATATTGAATAAAAAAATAAATATTTAATATTTTTGGATACAATTTCGTCTACATATAGAGAAAGACCTGCTTAAAAATTTTTAAGAAATCGCGAAGCAAAATTCCATATGGCTGAGGAGTAACGCTTGAAGAAAGTTGACTACAAATTGGCCGCCTCAAAACGGTTCGGGTCCCCTTAAGCCAAAGTTCTCAAAGTTGTGGCACCCTTGGAAAATTGAAATTTTTTCACGGCCTTGGTCACAGATAAAGAAAAACGTCCCCTTGATATATATATGTATATATATAAAAGTGTATCGAAGCACTATTTTTGGAAATTCAAAATTTCAACTTGATAAAAAATTGCCCCTATTCACGCACATACACCACAAAAAAATTACAAAATATTTAGGTCCCTTACAAAATCTAATATTTGTCACGTTCTTCAATTTTTTTTTTTTTTTTTTTTTAAAATTTTCTTTTAGTTAAGAATATATTTTTTAAGCAGTTTAAGCTGAAAAATGTAAAAAATGAAATGGGGAATTAATGTTAAAAAAGAAGCTGTTGCTCTCATGCAATATTTAAATCCCCCGCATAGTACTCAAAACGAAGGATTTTGTAAGTTAAATGTTTTTTTTTCACGCTAAACGTATTATTCTTTTTTTATAAATGTAGTTTTGAACACAATTTTTGATGCAAGTTTCAGGAATAAATTATTTGAATTTCTTTTCTGATTATATTGCAAGATTAATTGTAGAATTTAAAAAGGTTTAAAAGAATATTTCAAGGATCTTTTTCATTTTATTAACTAGTAGTATACGACTATTATTACAAGAATTAATTATGAAAACTCAACCAAAAAATGGTTGCTGTTGATTATTAATGTAATGTATTATATTGATGTTACATCAAGTCATTTCTATTACTAGTTTTACCAACATCTCTAATAGGGATGTAACGAATATTCGGCCACTCTTCGGTATTCGGCCCTTTGGCCGTATATTTGGCCTGGCCGAATATTCATTTCAACACCTAGCCGAATATTCGGCCTGGCCGAATAATGGGTAAGGTCAAATTCGGCCTGGCCGAATATCGATGGACTATTCGGCTGAATAGTTCTGCTGCAATAGAAATGTAAAAAAAAAACAAAAAATTAGTAGATTTTAATCATTTAAAATTGTATCACAATTATTGCAAAAGAATACGTTATTATATAGTTTTAATAAATAAAAATAATTTAGAAAAAAACTACTTTTTTAAAATCTTGTTTTAGGCGTGACTGAGTAAAACAGATTTTAAAGTTTTAATATTGTATTTTTTATTTAGCACTTGCTCCCAAAAGCTGGCAGTAGTTAATTATGATGGAGAGTATGAGAAATTTATTTTGTTATTATTAACAAAGTGGAAGTCGGACTTTGTTTGGGTAGACTGATTTATTGTAAATATTGGGTAAGAGAGAAATGTGAAAAGCCTAGAATATATCATGAATATTTAGATAGCATTAGTTATTGGGGATTTTGAAAATGAAAATATATTCCAGTTAGGTGTATAAAATTTAATAGATCTTTTTAAAATAAGTATGTAAAAAAACCCCATAAAATAAAAATACTAACTTTTATAACCTTTAAAATATCTGCATAAAACAGTTTTGAGCAAGGTAAAAGTTCACTGAGCTATAGTAGTTCATTTGAATTAAATAATTAGTAAAATAATGCTAATGCTTACTACCATAAAACCTGTCATTTATATTCCACTTGTGGGTGAAGTTCTCAGTTTTATTACATTCAAAACAATAGAGAAAATAGATTAATTTTAGATAGTTTTAAATTTTTAACAAACAGAATTAACAACTCATACATCATAGATTGAGTGTAATTGGTGTTTGACTTTCTGAAAATAATTTTAAATTTGACAAATACTTTCTATTACAACGATTTTCTAGAATTTCAATATTCGGCCGCAGAATATTCGGTATTCGGCCTAAGACATTGCCCGAATATTCGGCTTCGGCATGTAAGGAATGGCCGAATATTCGGTATTCGGCTAATTCGGCCAAATCACTATTCGTTACATCCTTAATCTCTAAAGGGATGCATGCACTTTGTAGGCATCCTTTTTAGCCAGAAACAAATGTTTTGCTCTCAGGCTAACTGTCGTTGCATGCAAGCTTAGAAAACTTAATGATTTGGGCAATTAGAAAATTGGCACAAAATTAATATGTATTTATTTAATTATAAACATTAAATGGAACGAATAGTTTTTGAGAACAATATTTTACTGAAAATTAAAAAATATATATTTGCTTCTAAATAAATGAAAGGGACTTTCTAGTTTCTTATTTCAAGTCCATATAAATGTATAAAATTGGTATTAAAACGACTTTTTGTCATTTTAACACCACTACTAAGGATTAATTTATTAAATTAATTTTATTATTTTCAATTTTAGAGAATCTTTTAATTGTTATTGATTTTGGATTATTAAATTTTGGAGGCGTTTCTTATCTAGAAGTCACGAGCGGTTAAAACCATCCCTTTCCTTAGAATGGGAAGATACTTCTTAGAAACTCACTCTTTTGCATCGAAAAGGGGTTTCCTTGTAACCTTAAAACGCGTGTCTGGCATATTTGCAAATTTTTTGCTTAATTCCACGTTGATGTTTAATTTTTAACAAACACCATTTAAAATCCGTCTAAAGCTACCTGCTGTGTCGTTGATTGGCGTTGTGAAATAAACGAGCATTCTAGTTTTAATTGCGGTCTTCATTCTGTTGTCCTGTGCGATAGTGCAAACGTATCACAAAAAAAAAATGTTACTTTTTTCTTATCACCATTACATTATGAAACAAAGAGAAGAAAGGAAGAAAAAAGGAAGTGAAGCAAAAAAACGCTGAAGAGGAAGGAACAATATCTTTGCTCTAAGCAGCTTCAAAGGTGTGGCAGTGCATTAAGATCGGCCGCGTGTGCAGTCTTAAAGCCACCCTCGCGAGCACACGCGGCGCGCGTTCCTAATGGCAAGTGTGGGTGAGGCACGCCACTAAAATCTTAAGATAAGAAGCAACCTGAGCTGTACGCTCCTTTCATCTTTCTTCTTTTCTTGCTTATTCATTCTAGTTTCAGCTGCTTCCTTTTAAAAGTACACTGGAGTTGGAGGTTTGTTTTGAAGAACATGTAATAACAGAAATTCTGCCCTTTTTATGTCGCTCGAGTTTCTTTTCTTTAGCATTTTCTTTATTTCTAAAGATACGTGAAATTCTTTATATGGGTGATAACATGAGATTCTAGTTCAGTGTTTGTTTAATTTGCTTGTTGATTTTTGTACTAGTTTAATACTTTATGTTTCAAAATTTCATAATAAAAACAAATTTACACTTTTTTTAAATTTGAAATTTTACTTTTATGAAATGTAGCTTCATTGAAATGTAACGAATTCTATTCATAGTTTCCTTGCTAAAAAACCAAAAAAAGGGATAAGGGAACAGTTTGGAAAACATTTTAAACATAACTGTCATGTCAGTAAAATACTTCTTGCAGATTCCACAACCAATATCAATTCTTCCATTTGATACATTTTCCCCCTTTCCATTACCTCATTCAAGACTTTTTATTCTAGTTTGATTCTAAAAATCATAAAAAGACGATACAAAATATAGTAAGATACCTTTCCAAACATGAGTGTCATTTCAAGATTCTGAATTACTCAAGCATTAAACAGGGTTCGCGCTAGGCCGCGCGATCGCGCGATTCCCGCAATATTTTTTGAAATCCCACTCAAAAAAAATTTTTTTTGGGCTTAAACTTTAAAAATCCCACTTAAAATTTTGGTCAAGAAGGAAAATCCCACCTTGTATTTTTCCCCAGCGTGAACCCTGATTAAAGCAAAGCCATCTATTTTCCCTCACACATCTTCCCCTTCTTCTTTACCTCGTTAGAAACATTTATTTTTATTTGGTCTCATACTTTTGTCGGTTAAAAGATCAAACAATTGTGCTATCAATTCCAAATTTTACAGGAAATTAATTTAAAGATTTAAGTGCAGCAATTCATTTGCCAGTTTTTAAAAATAACTCTCAGCACCTTATGTGCATCTAAACGTACATGCCTTTCAATCTGTAATCCTCTACTTCCATTACCTCATTAAACACTTTTTCTTCTCGTTTGACTCCAAAAACAAAAAAATACGATACAAAATATATTTAGATGCCTTTCCAAACATGGGTGTTATTTCAAGATTGTAAGTCTTCTGAATTCCTCAAGCAATACCATTTCTTTTGTTCGCTCATCTTCCTCTTGTTCTTTACCTCATTACAAACCTATATTTTGTCTTATCCTTTTATCAGTTAAATGATCAAACAATTGTGTTACTCCAAATTTTACAGGACGATATTTTAAAGACTTTATATGATAACTGCAACAATTTAGTCATTATTTTTTTAAATAATTCTTTGTACCGATGTGCCTCTAAACGTACATGCCTTGCAGTTCGTAATCCTCTACTTACTATGTAGTGGATTACGGATTGTAAGAAGCATATAAATTCTAAATTTAAAACAATTGTTTCGATAAACAATATTTTAAACATGTATCTTTAAGTTTCAGACGTACACTAAGAAAAATACCCTTTTCTTCATAAAACCACACTGACCTTTAGAATAAAAGAAAAAGAAAAGAAATATTAGAATTAAGAATGGTCATCTTAATTTTCACCTTCTCCCGACATTTTAGAGAATATCGGAAGTTTTAACTCAACAGCATTCATTTTAACATCAGTTTCAAGTTAAGATGCTCCTAAATTTTGGGGGGAATTTCTCACAGATAAAAGCGCGTATTGCCGTATCGGAAAACCCAAAGAAGGAACAAAAAAAAAAAAAAAAAAAACAGCAATAAATCAAATTAAGCATGCAGACTTATTTAATGCGATTTAACTGCCATTATGGGTCATATTAATGATGTGTTCAATGTTTAATATCAGATATATTCTTATATTTAGTATTCCATAAACATGATTCATAATATCAAGAGACATCAAGCTGTAATTACCCAAGACGGTGTAATGGTGCATGAGTTTCCAACCTTTAACAAGCGAAGAATTTCACTTTCTAAGTGAAGCGAAACCACACACAAGCTGCATCACAAAAATGCGAAATCTATTCGAATATTCGAAATTCCAAAGCGAGTGATGTGTCCGACGCTCGATGTGACACTTCATCCGTGAAGGACAAGTCGCATATCAATTTTATCGAAATTGACAAAGGATTTCGAAGAACTGAATGGGAAGAGTCCTAAGAAAAGTGTACTGTCAATTTAGTGAGCTCTCAATTTAGAACTCAAGGCTGGCTTTTGTTCGTCTGCTGAGCATCGAATAAATAAGAGTAAACAAAGGAAATATTTTCATTAATATCAGTTTATTCCTAGACGAGTACTTTTTCTTCTCAAATTATATATAATGGTATTTAGCACGATATTCAACGCACTGTTCAACTAAGAAAATCTTCATTGTAATATGAATATTTACGTGAAATTGTTCCTCGTGTCCAACGACCCCTTCCTTAGTTAGGAGAAAATATTTTAGTTCCAAAAGAAATTAATTTAACACACATCAAGTACTCCAATGTTATACGTCAAAGTTTCAGGTCATAGTGGCAATTTCTCATTCTATCTTAAAATAATTTGTATAAGAATGATAAATAATTAGAATAATAATGCAGCGATATATATTCTAGATTACGATGCCATTACGCTATACTGATGGGTTGAAACAAAATTTTGGGTACTTTTTTTCCATACCAGGTTACTTATTTGTTTATTATTTTTTAAATTTTTTATTTGTTTATTTTATATATATATATATATTATAACTTGGAAGCCCCCATCATAATACCAAAGTGAAACAACAGGAAAAAATAATCGAAGGAACATTTCCCCCTAAAAAATCTATATATACTAACATCTGCGGGCTAGAAGTTCAACAATCAGACTGGAGAATGATCGCTCGACATAAACAAAATAAGGTGTTGCCATTGCAAAAAATCGACGATCAAAAATTGCGTTATGAATGGAAATACTTTTTAATAAATAGAAATAAACTTGTTAAAGATTGCAAGTCACTGTAATAAATACAAATATTATGTTACTTTTCCATGATAATCATTAAATAAATTTTTAAATATCGTTGTACTATAATTTATTTTGTATGATGTCAGCATCGTATCGTACCGCAAAATTTATTCGTAACTGTTCCGCTTTAAGTGAAAGTTTAAAATCGTAAAGAAAGCTTTATAATTCATACGGCTTAAGAAAAGATCGCTCGATAAAACAAACTAAGGTATTGGCACTCCAAAGAATCGCAAATTAAAAATTGAGTTATGAATGGAAATACTTTTTAAGAAATATAAACAAATGTGTTGAAGCCCGTAAGTTACAATAATAAAATGCAAATATTATGTTACTTTCCCATGCTAATAATTAAATAATTCTTAAAATGTCATTTTTCCTTTGTTTTTGTATGATGTCAGTATAGCATTATTCCGCAAAATTAGATCGTAACTGGTCCACGCTAAGTGATTTATATATATATATATATAACATTAAAAACTAAGTAATTTTTTTAAACCCCTTTTTAAAGTCTGTTTCGTTTTTAAAACATAAATATTTTATAGATATCTACTAGCCCGGGAAACTAACGCGGGAAAGATTATGTAATGTGAATTAAAAATAGTTTTGTAGCAGAACGTAGGGAAAAATCGTGGCTTCATCACGTGACATATAGCTCGAGAGATTATAAAAGGCGATCTCGCAAGCTTTTCGCGGGAAATTCACGATGTAAATACTGTAGATAGAGAAGTGTGATGTTTTGTGTCATCTTATATTTTGGAATATGTGTATTTAATATGTGAAGCTACTAATAAACCAAAGATTGAAGATTTTCGGACACCATTGACTTACCAACGGACATTACATTAAAATAACGGCTGCTTGTAACGGTGATGTTACATATATATATATAAAATATATATATAATGGATCTGTTAGCCGCTTATTGGAATACACATTTAACACATAGATGTTAAAGTTCTACCACAAAAACACGTCTCTGACTGGCTGAGATCCAAGAAGAAAAACCAAAATAGACCATAGAAATGCATAGAAAACCAGATTCGTGGATGAAATTAAATTTTCCGTACTTAGTTCTCCTTCTTATTTCCTGTTGCCATACAAAATAAGTAATCTTTGTTTTAAAGTTCCCTTTAATCTTCGACTGCAAAAATACTTCAGTACAAACGAACTAATTAAATCGAAATTACAAGTTATAAAATTGTCATAAACGTTTCCAACGAAATTAAATGTAACTTAAACTAAATTGTAAAGGGTTATCATTAATAAGAAAAAATATTGTTCAAAATTTTCCATGATAATCCATTTCCTTTTCCGGTACTTTGCCAAAAATTAAATTCCAGCCTAAACGCATCGTACAATGCTACAGTGTTTTTTCCTGATTATATGATCACAATACAATAACCCTGTGATAGAAATCTTATAATCACCAACATCTGTGGAGCTGAATACGAAATCATGTTCTATTTATTTCTATTATTTAAATACATCATCAGATGCGAATCATGGTCGGTCTATTAAATCTCACTAGGGGAGCCGCCCACACAGAATGCAGAGGCGGCATCTGTTGGCACTTTGATAAACTATTCGTTCATTTATTTTCGCTGGTTCTTTTATTTCATCGAATACAAACATGCTAGAGTTGGTTTTATTTCTTTGTATATATTTTTTTCTCTCATCTAGGCCATTCAACTTAGCTGACTTATACAAATGCTATATTTATGCAAATTTGCTAACGCATAATTTGATTCCAATTTTCAACTTCCGGCAAATGTATATCAATACTGCTGACCCCTCATTTATTATGGGAGGGACAAGTTCAAAATAAGAAGTGGTGTTTACGACATTGACTTAACCATTAACTTGTTTTGTATGTATTGTAAATTCATTGAATTTTACAACTATTTATCTTTTTATACTTTATATATGTTTTTACGTATAAAAGAAAAATTTTAATAAATTCGATAACAATTACAATTAAATAAATTCGCTGTTATTTTCCTTCTTTTGACCAAAAAGTTCATATCTTCCAAAGGAAAAACTTTTCTATGGCTTTTCGTGTTAAATTATCGTCTTGGAATGTTCCTAAGTCAATTAGTTAGTTAATGATACTCTAAGCAGGGTTCACACTGGGGGAAAATGCAAGGTGGGATTTTCCTCCTTGCCCAAAATTTTAAGTGGGATTTTTAAAGTTTAAGCCCAAGAAAAATTTTTTTTGAGTGGGATTTCAAAAAATATTGCGGGAATCGCGCGGCCTAGCGCGAACCCTGCTAAGGTATTTACACAATTCAATAAAAATACATAAATGGATGGGTCAAAATCATAATAACGTGCTACTTCCCATATTTCTTCAAGAAAAATAAATCATTGTATTTCGTAGTTTAGCGATTAATAATCGTAATTAAAAATAAAAAAAAAACACTTCTTCTATAGTTGATGACCATCCGGCGAGCAGCCATATTTTCTAATTTCAAAACACAATTTTTAACGTGCTTTCTTCTACATACGTGTAATGCGGTATCAAAATTCTAAGTTCTTTCTAAACTAAAAGCTAGTAAACAGATGCTTTACATAATCGTGCAGAAAAATAGAAGCATTATCCTCTGTTTAAATTAGTGCAGTAGATTGAAATACAAATGCTGTATTTTAACGTAAAAACTTACTAAGCATGCGCGATTTCTCTTTTTACTTTAAACTTGGTTTCGGTAAGAAATTGTGGGAAATTTTAGGCTTTGATTTAAAAACAAGTTACAGATCAAATCAACTTACCTTCTGTGAAGTTTCTTCTGTTTGAGGACAAACATTTATAAGCCGAATCGGTGGTTGTAAGAGGACTAAATCAGCACTTGTTCCATAGTCCTGGTGAGGGAAAAACATAATGAAATAATAACACTCAAAATTACTCAACTATCATGCATACAAAATACATATATATATATATATACATATAATCTGATTAGAATGAATCGTTCATTATCGTAAATTTAAAGCAATTGCATGCTGTAATTTTATTTTGATAATTTTGGCAATAATTTTATCAATTTTTCAAATATTAGCTTCATAATTCCTAGAAAATAATAAATTAATATTTTCAGCCATGTAAAACATGTGTTTATTGTTGGACTTGTTGATACTTTCACATGAAATAACAAACAGTGCATTAACCAGAGTAGTTTAGGTAGTTCCAGGTGAAATCAAAACGTTTTTTAGCAATTTTGATATCTCTTTAACTTATCATAATAATTTCACAATTAAGAAAAGATTCAGACATAATGTATCTGAAAAAAAGATAATGATAAAACAAGACGTACAAATGAAAAACTTGCCGAATTATGAAATGATTCTGGGTTGAAAATTGATTGTAAAACGAAATCCGTAGAAAAAATTTTGGTTACTAGTCGCAAAAGAATTTCCAACGATTTTTGAGCATGCCATCAACTTCATTTTACCGTTTTCAACGAAAACATTGTGCGAGACGACATTTTTCTCTTTAACTACCATAAAACCAAAATGTCCATCATATTTAAAGATTATTGAAGAAGTGTTTCGTCCTGCAGTGTCAACTGGTTTCCCAAGATTTGATAATATAATTAACCCCCTAATTCCCAACTCCGCCTCAAGGCGGACAACGATAACAAAACTTGGGCATTAGAGGGTTAAAAATAAACAGACACACACTCTATTTTAAGCTTAATCCATTCATACGCGCTGTTAGAAAGGGTTTGTTCATTCAGTAGAAACCTTCCAAGTTGCTGCACTTGATGGACAGACTATAGTAAACGTTTCAATCTACCTAAGTAATTAAATTTATTTTTATTAATGCATTACATTTTTAAACATGTTACTTACTTATACTGTATTTAAAGCATATTTTAAAGAAATTTAAAATTAAAAACTGGAAGAGTCTATCCAAGGAGAGGGCAACCTGGAACTCCATTCTGAAGAAGGCCATGGTCCATCCTGGGCTGGAGCGCCAATGAAGAAGAACTTATTTACGATTTGTTCTATGTCTTAAAAGTAAAAATGTAAGGCCTAAAACTGTTATAGTATATTACAACTAGGGATATGACGAATAGTGATTTGGCCGAATAGCCGAATATGCGGTCATTTATTCCGGGCCGAAGACAAATCTTCGGCCATTTCTTCTAGGCCGAAGTCTTGAGCTTGCATCTTTACTTTTTCATAGTTATACATATGAATTTTTTGCACATTCTAACCAAAAACTTTTTCAGTACATAAAATTTAAAAAAAAAAAACGGGGAAGAGGCATTTTGATTGCGTCAGTTGTTATATAACACGAATTCAGTTAATCAAGACTTTTGCATACATTTATTTTTTAAATGTAACATTTTGGTAAAAATGTATTTGAAATATCGCTTCAGTGTAACGTTTACAAAATTAAAAAAACTCGTGCTATTAAAAAAATGACAGAGACAAATGGTGCTTATGAAATGAAAAATTACAATCACTCAAAGAAATATTTGCACTCGAAAAACTTTTAATTTGCCATGCGGGCTTTTCTTGGCAAAACTGCATACGTCAGGCAATTAGTAAGTTTAAATAAATGTACATAAAAGAACACTGTTGACACTAATTACAGAAGCATTTATCAGGATTTTGATAATCTTTGTTATTTTTCTGTAGCTCTGTTCTGGGTATCACCATCATGCAATTTCTCTGTCACCCAGTGACAGTATAAAATGAGTTGGACAGTATTAAAGACCGCGATACAAAACACGAGAACGAATTCTGGCTATAACTACAGTGATGACAATTCTGATTTATGTAATACTATCAATAATAATAAAATTAAAGTAAAAAAATCATTATATTAACATTTAAGACAATGATTTAGGCTATTTATTTAAGATCTCTTTCGTATACTTTGGTAAATGTCAGCCGCAATAGTGGTTTTCTATGACACTTATAACTGGGCCAAGGTTGGCACTAATGGAGGGTAATTATCCCCCATTAAATTGTCAGCTGGTTTTATTCGACATTTTTCACTTGACTCCCTTGAAATAAATTTTCCATTCCACTTTTTTTTCCCGCAGCACCCAATCCGAATACATAGCGGTTTATTCTAATGACCGACAAAAGTCGGGAAATGTAATTGGGTCATATACCCTGGAGAAGACAAAAAATGCATTAATTTGAACTCGTGACAACTGTCTGAAACTGGTTTCAATTTTTGACTTTCATTTGACTTTCTCCAGAAGTTTTTTTGACAATCTTACAATGCATGAGCAATTTGATGGAATTTAACATTCTCGTCAATTCTTTCAGCAGCACTACAATGAGGGTGGTACCATCACCGTATGAGAATTTTAACGTCCAGTCTCTTCACCTGAAAGGGTAAGCACCCGAACATTGCAGTCTCTGAGCAGTAGTAATTATAATCTTTGAAAAAGAAGTACTTAATGCAACAAAGGGCACATGATAATTATGAATTGGAATTAAAAAAATGAAATTCACTTTCTAAGGTTATGTCTTTCTTTAAAATACTACATAGTCAAATATTTCGACTTGTATTACAATTCATGTGCATGAATAAAAATGAAATAATGTTTGAAGTACTATTTTTCACAATACCTGATGTATTGGAATTATATACTGCTCTCCTTTCCTATTTCCTCTTTTTTTTTCCTTAAATTAAAATATTTTGTAGAAGTAGCATTTCTTTTTATTTACTTTTCAAAGTGAAACAATTTTTGAGCATCCCTTTGGTAGTTAAATTGCTTTTATGCATTGATTTATAAACAAACAAATAATTTGACTGCCTTTAGATATAATGTTCTGAAAACAGGTCTACTGATGGTGAGACATTTTTAAAACGTGAATTTATGTACTGCTTCAAAAACTGAACAATATTTTTCATGCCCCCTTAAAAACATTAATCATTTCTTTATTAAAACTAATTCCTTTTAATATTTTCTCTCATGGTAACCAATCCATTAAAATTTCTTCAGTTTTGAAGATACATTTCTTTTATCCACATTTTTATGAAAATAAAAAATATACGAGGTGGTGGTAAAATTACTTTTAAACTACTAATTTTAAAAAATAGAAACAATTCTATTTTAAATTATAATTTTATTTTATTGTACGTGCTGACTGTTGGGGCCAGTAAACTCGAAAATTCACTTAAACTTTCACCTTTGCTGGAATAGCACCGCCAGCTAGTTGGAATTTTGTTATCTACAACAAATAAATATCGTTGAATTTTTTCTGAAAGTTACAGAAATTTTAACCAATGTGTAATGAATTAGTTTTTAGGTAAGTTGACCCGCCTTAAATCCATTTTACGGTAGCAACTTATGGTTCCTGTTTGCTATTTGCTTTCATTTCTCTGGTCCCAAAAAATGAAGTTTTGGTCCCAATAAGCGAATAATAGTAGGCTTATATAATAGGAAATGTTTTGGCTTTTTAGAGTTTGGTCCGAATAAGCGACTGGTCCGATTATCCGGTGGTCAAATTAAGCGGATTGCACTTTCTTTTTGATAAACATTTGAACCACTTAGAAGCAAAATGGTGTAAGTGACAAAATTGAAAATTTGGGGATAACCAGTGCAAATGATAGGGAAAGCACTATTCTATATTGTGGCAAGAGATGTTACTGATATCCCTAACAGGTGCTCTGCAAATCAACCTGATTTAGAAAAATATTAACACTAAAGGTCCCATAAGATCCAAACTTTGATCGCGTTTTTCTCGGAATCGTTTTTTGGTCACTTATATCCCTTTGCTTTTCACTTCCTTATTTGTAGCTCTTGTAATGGTAAATTATTGTGGCTAATAATCATATAGTAGAGTTACATTTTATTCTTTAAATATTTTTGCATTCTACCAACTTCAGCTGCACCTCATACAACCGCTCATTGTCTTACATCGCCTTCATCTGTTTTATCGCCTACTACGACGCAGTATCAACCTCGCTGAAGTCCTCTATACCACAATTTTCTTTTTAACGCATTATGCCTTAGAGCAAGTGTACTTTTTTGCATTCAATATTCCGCCTACAATAGAAAATGAAGAAAGCATTTAATTGTCCTCTGCCTACAACAACAGAAAGGTACTGGAGTATGTGGTATGTCACAACACACATACACACTCAATTGCTCTTCGCACACCTAAGGGGCAGGTTTCTGACCCCGTTGTATCCATTCTTCTATTGTTCTTTTTTTCCCTTATACTCTTTTATTTCCTTGTATCTTCTTCCGACATAAACTACTGCTCAAGCGCTAAACTTGTGTGGTGAATCCCAGACTCATTTTTCACTTTCTCTTTTATTTATAGCCAGATGGAAATCCAGTTACAAGCTTCTTTAAACTGTCAAAAATAGTTGCTTCTGCTTTACTTGAATAGTTTTGAAATTTTCACTGCTCTGGCATGCGTAGAAATGCGTTTTGTTTACGGTAGTTGACATCTTACTCGGAGTGATGACAGTGTTTACAAAAGCACGTAATCAGCTTCAAAACTGATTGCGTGTTTCTATAAATCAAAGTTTGAAAAATATATTAAAACAAAAAAATGCACATTTTTTTCCTCTTCAATGTCAAATAATTCCTACGAAAATGCAATTTTTAAAAAGTGTTGCTTATGTTTTTGAAAACTAAGTATTATTTAATGCAGCATTTCTCAACCTTTCAGTACTTGCTGCCCAGTTTTCAGTCATAATTTTCATCGCGCCCCCCATATACAGCAATAATGTATATTGAGTACTTTGAATTCTGTTTTTGAATTATTTTTAACTATCTGCCAAAACATGAGTAAAAGCGAATAAGTTAGTAATAAAATTAATTTAGCAATAAATCACTATTTGAATTTTGGGCAGGAGTAGAGGATGATTTTTCTGCACGAAAAACAAGGGCATTTCGCATTCTATTACCATTTTCAACATAATACTTGCGTGAAACTGTATTTTCTGCTGCGGCTTCTTTCAAGACAAACTATAGATCTCGGTTAAATATAGAAGCAGAACTGAGAGTGGCTATTTCTAATAGTAAGCCTTCTTTCGAAAAACTTTGCTTTACAAGACAGGCCCAAGGAAGTCACTAATAATTATCAAATTTGTTTTTAATTTAGTATATTTTGATTGAAAAAGATTTGATTTAGTAATTTGTTTTACTTAAATAAGTTGTTAAATATGTCGAAATGTATTTTGCTTTCTATGTGTATGTGTGCTTTACTTTAAGTCAATTAATCAATTTTAAAAGTAATATTTTCTCTTGGATATTCTCGCGCTCCCCTTCTAGTGTGCTCGTGCCCCCCCTAGGGGACGCCCCCCACAGGTTGAGAATCGCTGATTTAATGACATATTAGTAGGAGATGGTTCGAGCCACACATTAAAAAGCCACGTAAATAATTATATATATTTGTTTGAAGGAATTTACGAAATAAATCAGAAAAAATAGGTTCTGACATTTCAAATAGATTTGACTTCGTAGTTGACATTAAACAATTGTGTACAGTATTGCCAATTCAATTCTAGACAACATTTTCTAGAAAAACACAATTTTATAAAGTACTGTCTACTGACTTGAAAAAATTAAGTACTATTTAATGTCATATTAGTAAGAGCTGAAATTCAAGCTCCATATTAAACCCTGTAAGCCTCTATTACTTTTACATGTATCTATAACGAGAGTCAGTTTTGCATAGTTTTGAACTTGTAGTTAGTGCTGTTTGATATTGGGACGACGATATATTGTTAGAGAAAACTAGCGATGCGACTATTTAATCTTCTGCGGTAACAATTAATTTATGTGCAAATTAGCCTTCCATTTGATCACGTGTTATGGGAAATTAAACGGAATATTTTATGTTTGAATATATATGTTTAGAAAAATTGAGATTAACATCGTCACAAACATTGAAAAATGTTTAATACATTCAAACTTATTGCAGGTATTTAACTAAACGTATTATATACTCGTATTATTCAAAACGAAAACGAGTATAAATATTTTGAGTATAAATGTTTTTGAAGCATTTAATTGTCAATGATGGCTGCTTACTGAATTTCAATCTATTAATTTTTTCCATCCCAGTTTGGCATTCACTATTGTGTTGTCTTTTCTTCTGTCGATCTTTTAGTTTCAGAGTCAAATTTTTACCTTTTCCCCCAAACTTTTCCGTTGTTTTTTTCAAATTAGCATTCAAAAATAATTAGAAAGTGTTTTTTCCCACAGTTACAAAACTGTGCGACCATATTCTAAATATTTGCTTATTTTCTCATAGCATTATTGCGTAGGCAACGAACAAAGACCGCCTTTTATCTGAACACCTGCATGCAAATTTCATTGCAAGCGTGTGCACTAGAATGCTTGGATTTTCAAAATTTCTTATTTACCAAGTGTTTCTTTTTAATTAAGCTGTTTATTCAAAAAAGGGGCGTAAGAGATTTTTTTATTGTGTTTTAGATGTGTGTGTATGTGGACCACACACTTTCGTGTGCATACAAGCGGGGGGTCGTGACAGCGTTTGGTGCTCAAAAGGGGGAAAAAAGGGAAAATGACTGATTGAAATGATGGTGACTGTCAGTTATTGGCATTGTTATCATAATAACATACACAAAGAAAGAAGTTTTCTTTGAATCGTTTAGTGTATGAACTTTCTTTTTTTTTTTTTTTTTTTTGTTGTTTTGGTTTTCGTAAGCCTTAGCAACATGACTTTAAGCAACATTTTTCCTGTGTGAAATTTCGAAAAATGAGAAATTTGAATGGATTAGTTGCACTTTGACAAATTACGAAATGTTACGCACGTACAAACTGAAATTGTTTAACTTTTCTGTTCTGTTCCCAAAACATTTATTAACAGCTCATAAAGGCCTATGCTGACATAATTATCTTTGAAACTCAAGATGTTTTATTGATCCTCAAAAAAGTCTTATTTTATTCCATTATTTATTTCAGTTTTATTAGTTTTGTATCAATGTACTGTTCGGATCATATTGACCGGACACATTTTTTCAATAATTATATTTTAAAAAAGACTCGATTTCGTGTTAATTTAACAGGCAATGATAAGAGCAAACATTCTTCATTGAACTGTAAAAAAAAAAATCACGTTAAGAAAGCACAAATGAGCTTAAAAATGCAGTCATATGTTTCGGGATTGCTCGGAATCCCCTTTTCAATGCAGTAGTGGAGCTTCTAGATGCAAGAACATCGAAATCAAGCAGACAAAACAACAAAAACACGGCTTATATAGCCCAAGATTTACCTGAAAACCAATGAGATTAAAGACAGATTGAACTGGAAGAAGAAGTTACACTGAAGGCACCAATAAGAAAGCACCAAACGAACCCAGTTGAAAGTACACAAAGTAAAGAAGGAATATCAAATAAACTACAAAGCAAAAAAAAAAGACCACAACATGCATAAAAATGCGAAAATAGATGAAAAAATGTAAAAACATTAAAATAAAATACAAAGGATTAAAATGGAGATAGAAATAAGTACAGAAAGAACCAAAACTAAAATGCGAAAAATACACATGCAAAGGAGGGGAGGAGATTGGATCAAAAAGAGAAAAATGGACACAAAATAAAAGCAAATCCCCCAACCAATCAAGAAAGCACAACAAATGAAAGGAGCTTCTGCCAGACCTGTTAAAAATGTGGATTTGAGGAAGAATCCTTAACCAAATCAGAACTATTTCTGTTAATATGATAAGCTCCCCAAAAGTCAAGCTCTAAAGGAGAAGAGCCTTTTTGAACAATTATCTCAGAATTGAAATCAAAAGAGTGGCTGGAATTCCAACAATGGTGAGCAATACTTGACTTATTAACTTTCGCACTTAAGCTTTATACTCATTTAGCCGAATTTTCAGAGTACGTTTTGTCTGTCCAATGTAAGAAAGGCCGTAACGGCAACTAATTTTATAAATACAAGAAGTCTTAAGTTGAGCAACAGGATCTTTAAGAGAAATTTTTTTACGTAAGGTTAAAGTTGAGTCAAGGTTTATTATACGTGGATTTGACGTGGATTTTGAGATAATTTGACTTTACACGAAGTAGTGAAAATATTAGATACATAGATCAGCCCCCCCCCCCATTAGGCCCACAAATTAAATACTTAATCTTAGACTAAAACAGCGATTACTCACTAAATCCACTAATAACGGCAACTGTTAATTACCGAGAGATTTTATCTAATTGTATGTAAACTTCAATTATTGCAACCTAAAGCTTATATTTAGTACATTCAATTGTAGCACACAAATTAACTGATATGTTTATCCACATGACAAGCCTATTATTAGGAGCGTTGTTCGTAAAACGGAAGCACTGATAAAATGTAATTAGCTTATGTAATTCGAAACACACGCGTGATCATTCCATATCTATTTTAAAGTAAGCAATTAGAACATATCTAGTCATTAACGTGTTCAGTGCTAAAAAAAACTTTCAGCGCTCTGCTTCAAATATGATTGAAACGCTTGATGTTTCGATAATATTTCGACATAGTTCAGTAAAGAGGAGAGTAAAACGGGACGATATGTATATCTCTTGTTCGGGTGGTATGAATTAGATTGAATTTAAGTGTGAAGTTCAACGTATTAGGCATTATACTTGAACAAAGAATATATTTTGCTCATTTTGTGCTTTAACTTTGAATCATATCTCAATAGCAAACAAGGTTTGAGGGGGGTCATCCAAATATATTTATTTTATACAGATTATTTGAAACAAACAAAGAAAACCTTAAAAAAAAATAGTGGGTCTTAAAATGATAATTATTATTAAGAGAATATTAGAGTTGTTAATCGACAATTTTTTCAGGAGAATTTTCTCGGAGAACAAGAATAATTTCTGCAACTGTTCCCCCGATGTTGTAATTTGGAGCATAAGCGAGGATGTTTTTATGAGCAGTAAATAAAAAGTTTTGAAAAGATCATTATTATTATGAAATAATGTTCAATTACATTTGTCAAAGCATAAAAACAACATTATATGTGATTTATTTATCCCTTATAATGATACTTTCCTTTAGGGAGAATTTTCTTTGAACACTGTAAAAGATTTTGGTAAGTTGGGAAAACCTTTAGTTAGTTGAGTAGACATTTATCAATTAAAAGGTTGTTTTTTTTTTTTTTAAATGGAAACTACAGTTAAAATATAGTAAACGTTAAAACTTTTACTAAATAAAACTACTGTGAAAAATTAAACGCAATAAAAACCAATACGGCATTCGATTTTTAAATAAAAAGTTATTAATGAAATTCTTCGTTAAACCTTCATAACTAAAGCTAAGTACTTTAAGCTGAAAAAATTCCTGTTCAACCTTTCACCAAAAAAAAAAAAAATTATGAAATTTAGCTGCAACCAACAATTGGTGCTAAGTTGAGCCGTTATAAAGAAACTACACCGTTACATCGGTTCAACTATAGTACCAAACGTTGAGTGCAGCTAAATTTCACCATTTTTTTAGTGAAAGATTCATCATTTTTTTACATTGTATGTAACCCTTGGACACAATATTATCAGTACGCTGAGTGAAATTCAACCCAATATCAAAAGTAACACCCATATTAGTTACAAAATCAAACAGTTACAAAAAAATCTGTTACAAAACCAGAAAAAAGATATAATATAAGATATATTTTTCCTCGTACAAAAATGTAGCCCCAACTATTGTCCCAAAGCTTTGACTACAGATTTTCTAACCAATTTACAAACAAAATGGAGAAAAATGAAGATACACTCGCGAGCAAAGGTGTGCCGTGTAAGTGCATCTTTCTTAAAACAACAATGAAATCCTTTTTACGATCAAACAGATCGATAAAATAAATCAAATCAAACCGTAAAAGCGTAAAGTATAAGAATACAAGTTCGACAGCATGTGATTTCGCGTCGGCTAAGTGACTCTTAGACTACAACTATATTTCAGACGTCGACACTCCCTTAATATTGTTGTTAGTGTTTTCCGAAGAAAGGTAAAGTGGTATGTGTACATGACTCCTTCAAAGGCTTAAAAAATAAAAAGAAATAGAGTTCAAGATTCAGCAAAAGAAAATAACTTAAAATGACATTTAAAAATATATAAAATGTACATTTATTAAAACGTTTCCCTATTTCTTGTTTTTGCAAATAACGTAAATAAATTTGCACAATTTATTGAAGTATTAAATTAGTTTGACAGTTATTTGAACCTTAAAATAGTGTTTTACATATGAATTGCAGATATAACATTTTAAGTTTCATTGTTGTGAAACAAAGTTATGCTTAAAAAGTAAATTGTATTTTTAAGCAGGTGATATTTTTAAATCTACATCAATTATTTCACTCATAAAATCACTTTTTAGGTTTTTAAAAGTAATGATATGAAACTCTTAACGTAATTGTTTATTACAATTACATTACTTTATAATTAAAAATTTCTTTTCCATGACTATACTTTAAAAAAATATATTGAACTACTAACGTTTTTCTGTAATATTTAAAAGTGATTATTCCTTAGTACGTTCTGAAAATAGTCTTTTTTTTTTTTTTTTTTTGTTAATTAGAGGGGGAGAGGATAATTTTTCCCTTTTCAACTCAAACTAAAAATTACACTCACATATATACTATTTCCGGGCTAAACTTAGAACGGTTTCCATAGAACAGAACACTGGTTCATTCAAAAAGATTAAAGCTATAAAATAAGCAATTTTAATTGCGTGCATATGTGGCCGAATTATATTACGTTTCATTTTGCGTTTGTGAGAATTGATCCATATGAAAAAATTGCCACGAAAAATTTTTGGAAACTATACATTAGATTTAGATAATTTTGCTTCAGTATCAAAAACACTAAAAGAATACGAATTTCAGTTCAAAATGAACAATAATATAGTTTTTTAAAAATAATTTCATAAAATATTTAATTAACCCTTGAGCACATTTATGTTCAAACTTTTGTCGTCATACCACTTCATAAGCATAACTATTTGAACTATGTTTTATAAATGTGAAGACATGTAGAACCGGGTTTAACTAGTTTAAAATTATTTCAAGAATTCCTTAAAAAATTACATTGTATCATGGAGTGCACTTATAGTCTTCGAGATAAAGCTGATCGATATGAGTAATGTAAACTATGCTCGCCCTCCTTCGGGAATTACGTTATAAATAAAATAAATATTTTAAAATAATTTCAAAGTTTCAATAACTTCATTTATACTCATATGGAGTTCTTGCATCCAGCCATTTTATAAACACATAAGTATTTGCAATATAACTCATAAAATAAATTTACATATAGAAACTGAGAAAGAATTTAGTTATTAATTAAAAATTACTACAAAAATGTCTTCAAAAATTACATTATATCACGGTTTGCGCTCTTTCAGACAAAGCTACCGATATGAATAATGTAAACTATGTTCATCCTCCTTCGTGAGTAACGGTATAAATAAAATCACTATTTTTCAATAATTTCATTAAATTAATGTTTCAAAAACTTCATTTACATTCATGTGGAACCCTTACATCCAACCATTTTAAAAATCCATATCTATTTGAAACATAATTCACAAAATAAATTTACGAAGACACCGAGAAAGGACTAAGTTATCAGGTAAAAACTAATCCCAGAATGTCTTCAAAAATTACATTGTGTCACGGTTTGCGCTTACGGTATTCGAGACAAAGCTGACCGATATGAGTAATGTAAACCATTCCTTCGTGAGTTACGTTATAAATAAATTATTTTAAAATAATTTCATGAAATTAACGTTTCAATAACTTCATTTGCATTCATGTGGAGTTCCTATATTCAGCCCTTTTATAAACACATATCTATTTGAAATATAATTTATAAAATACATTTACCAAGAGACTGAGAAAGAATTTCGTTATTAAAAATTGATTCAAGAATGTATTCAAACATTTAATTGTATATATTCAAACATTGTATCGTGGTTCGCGGTCTTGGTCTTCGAGACAAAGCTGACCGAGATGAGTAATGTAAACTATGTTCGGCCTCCTCCGTTTACGTTATAAATTAAATAAATATTTTAAATTATTTCATTAAATTGATGTTTCAATAACTACATTCACGTGGAGTTCTTACATCCAGTACTTTTATAAGCACACATCTATTTAAAATATAATACCTAAAATTTATTTACGAAGACACTGTGAATGGATTTGGTTATTGATTAAAAATTAATTCAAGAATGTCTTCAAAAATTACATTGTAAATATTCAAACATTGTATCATGGTTGGCGCTCTTGGTTTTCGAGACAAAGCTGACCGACATGAGTAATGTAAACTGTGATTCGGCCTCGTTCGTGAGTTTCGTGACAAAGCAATGAAGTGACCGTAACATCTGTGTCAAATATTCCCTATCTAATCGCATCATCTTGTCAACCTAATTCATTTTTGTTCATCCTAAATGAAGCCGTTTTTTATGAGAGCATAAATCGGACATTATTAAATACTTATTTGATTTTATTTATTCATTTTTCTATTCGATAAGCGTAGGTATGATATATGTCTCACTTTAAGCTTTAGATACATTAATTCGCAATTATGCTAAAGAGAATAACTCAACTAAAATATTCGAAATGTAATACACTGGCAGATCAGCATAATACCACGAAAATGTCAGTCGTTATTCCAGGATGTATGAAGTGAGAGCTAGCTCCAAAAGGAAAGTTAAATTCACGTTAAGTTGGTGAAAAACTTCTTAATTTGAACAAAAAATGTAATGAAAATCATATATCAAAACTGATGTATCAAACCGTAACCGAGTATAGCATTAACTCCATTTGAAATCTTAAATACGAAAAAAATATATACATGACTGGAATCCAGGGAGCATGAATTAATAAATAATAAGTAGGTAGCATGATGAGTGAAACACATTAAGAAACTATTTAAACCATTGTGTGCAGGACACGTACTAACGTTTCCCGACGATTGATACTTGAGCGCGGGACACGTACTAGTACATTTTCTGACGATTGAGACTTGAGCACGGGACACGTACTAGTACGGCGGGTTAGTGTAACGGCATGGTTTCTTTGTATCGCTTTTAGAGAAAGAAGTAGCAGGCTGGTAGACACACTTTTTGCTATTCTTTGAACAAAATGAAATGGAACAGAGCATGACAAAACAACTTTGCAGTAATATACAAAATCACAGCAGACGGCCCATAGCGCTAATCAGTTTTATGATTACTATTTTCAGGTTTTTTATAATGTAGAAATGACTGTAAATAATATAATTAAAAAAAAAATATATACATATTTCTATTTGATTTTTCAAATTTACGATAGTATTATAAATTTAAACACTAAAAAATTTTATTTTTTGTTTACAACAATCATAATATTATATATTTCAATATAAAATACGAAAAGTTTAGGTTAAAAAATTAAATAATTTTCGATTTATTGAGATTTAACTGAATAACTAAATTTGCGCGCAGAACCCCAGAGCCCGTAACAATTCCGCCGCGATATGTACCAGCACACATTGTGCTAATAGAGACAAAATCTTTTCACATGAACGTTCAATTTGCCTAATTGCTAATTTCTACACACAACTTCTTTTTCCGAATTTGTTTTCTATAGTTGAAGTCTAGCCTGAAATGTACATGGTACGGCGTATGTCCGAAATTGGAGAATATCGACATCCACCGGTGGTTGTCGACATTCTCTATTTGGTGTATGTGGACATCCACTGGTGATTGTCGACATTCTCCGATTTCGGAGATTCACCGTAACATATATATGTATATGTTATCGTAACATATATTTGTTACTGTGAATGTCCGAAACCGGAAAATGTTATCAATCACGGTGAATGTCCATCCATCAGACCGGTGGTTGTCGACATTTTCCGATTTCGGAAATCCACCGTAACATATATACATTCTTTTTTTTTCACGCAGGATTTTTATTTAGATCATTATGTATGCAGCAGATCAAGTTAACATTTCTACACGTTTTGGGAAGGTGAAACTTATTTTTTTCCTTGGAACGATGTTATCTCAAAAGTATTTATCAGTGCGAAAAAAAAAAAAAAAAAAAAAAAATTAAAGCAAAATATGTCAGCAATAGTTTCCGTTTTTTTTACTAAGAAAATAAAATTATTCACTTTAAATGTTCTGAAAATAATTCCTATATTTTTAGGATGAACTTTTGCATTACGTAACAATAGTTTTAACTTTATTGCTAAAAGTTTCTTCAATCTGGGATTTGCAAACATTGTAATTTATCGGATAAGTGTAATTTGCACTTTTGGAAACAATTACAAATCGTACTATGCTAAAAATAACATGAAAAACACTAATATTTAATTAAATAAAATATTCGTCTTTCAAGTTATCAGTTGAATCTGGTAATTACCAACGAACAATTTGATTATTCAATCTATTGAGATGTTAAACTTTGAGTTCTAAAGCACATTGTAATTAATACTGACCACAGGAATCACCTTAAGAAGTCAATCTAGACTCAGGCAGCAGCAATACTGAACGTTTCTAGAAATTTGATTAATTGAGACGTCCAAGATTCTCATTATTGATGACTTTATTTACGTCCTCAAATTCCAGACTTAAGCAAATGTCATTTCCCTGAAGATAAATTGAAAGAGTCCGTAGGCGTCGCATTGAAACATTTCGTACACAACAAGACACAGAGTAAGTTTCCTCTAGTAATTTGATGAAAGTGAGTGAATACGCGAGAAGAAATTGAGTTCTCCTCTCGTGGAGTGATAAACGGCCCCTGAAATAAGAATATCAAATCTTATCTCAGTGGATACAAGACCTACGCCTTCACGCATTTTCTGCGGATGCATTCCAACAGCTTAATTTCGATATCTGATAAATTGAATGCCCTGCGGTGCCATTACACATTTTGTACTCAGGTTTTAAAAGAATGCGGGGAAGGCGTGGAGCAGCTTGTATAATTCGGGCGTTCGGAAGAGTGATAAATATCGTAGACATTAGAGCTGTACACACAAGCGGTTCTATTCGAGAGCCCTCATGTCGCCTCAAATTCCCGAAACTGACCACCCAAAGTTATCATCTAGCAAAGAAAATATCAAGTATCAAAATATAAATAAATACAGTCGCCCTGAGGCGAGAGCTCCATGGCTTCACTCAGGAAAAGTAGGTCTTACCTGCTAGGCAAATTATGATTGAGCGCCTTTGATTATATTTTTGCCCCGGACGTAATTGAGGTTGCTAAAGCATCTCGCGAATTATTGAAAGCTATTTAATTGCTGCATGAAAGAAAGCCGATAGTCTTTGTAATTATCCTATTAGATATAAGAGATAGAATATATTTAAAAATATTTTAAACAGTTTTTGTCAAATTGTTTCCGAAACGTTGGTAAATGTAAAAATTCAGAGATTGTGTTAAGTTGAGTATCCAAAGATGAAGATTATGAAATCGATTTGCTTTCATTTATTTATTTATTTTTGCGCTGACTACATACATAAACAAATCCAACGTTACTTTGCAACATTTAAGAATATTTGTTTTAGTGTTAGGCACATAATATTTTCAAAAAGTTTGAAACTTTATTAAATGTAGAGGTTGAACGATAATGTGTAATATTGAGTCTCATTAGTTCAGTTTCTAATGGGAGTCAAAGAATGACGAATTCAATTTAGAAATTGATACATATTTCTGTCTGTCATTTTGTTTTGAAATACATAAAAAAAACAAAAGACTGCATACATCAAAAAGATCCGACGTTATTTGAGAATATTTAAAAAAATTTCAATTAGAGTTTAGAAGCCAAGTTTCAAACTATTTCTGAAATGTTATCACATATAAAAGTTATATGATTATACGTAATGCTGAAATTCAACAGTTCGATTTCGAATGGGGACGAAACGTTTTGAATTCGGCCTAGATAGCAATAAATATTTTTCTTTTCTTATTTTTATTAAAACAAAGAAAGGAAAAAAACTGCAGAAATTACACGTGACTACCTTTTACGTCAACTGTGTACATAAACAAATCTAACGTTATACTTCAAAAAAAAAAAAATAAGAAAGCTACTACTATTGTTTTAAAATCAGCAATTAGAGTTCATATTGAAAGGTTGTTAAATCAAACGTAATTGTCCAATGAGTATAATTTTGATCATTCTTGTGTACCATTTACAACTTTGATTTACCTTAAAAGAATGTAAATTATAGATATTTTCTATCTGTCTTGTAATCCACACAATACTTGGAATTCTGCATTACTTACTACCTTTGCGTCAACTGTACAGATGAGCAAATTCATTCTTCTTTGGAAAAAATGTGCTGATAAAATTTTTTATATCCCTATTTCGGAAGAACAAGCAGCCGTGATTTATCAGTGCAAGAGACACCCTGATACCATTAATACGTCTTACGCAAAACTACTTTTCCTTTCTCTGAAAACGTTGTTCTTTTCAGATTGGAAATGCGGAAAGGCCTTAGTATATATATATATATTTCACATACCCCAGGACCAGCTACGATTTAATTTTGCGGTACTCTACGATACGATACGATACGATACTGACATCATGCAAAAGACAAACTGTAGTAAAACGAAACTTGAAAATGTGATTAATGAGTAGCATAGAAAAGTAACATATTGTTTGTATTTTTATGGTTACTTACTGGCTTTAACAAATTTATTTCTATTTCTTAAAAAGTATTTCTATTCATAACTCACTTTTTAATGTCCGATTCTTTGGAGTGGCAACACCTTAGTTTGTTTAGATGGAGCGATCATTCTCATGATCATATCTTGCGAAATTTTCTTAAACCTTTGGAATTTTAAAGCGTTTTTTTTTTTTCAATTATTAAAATGATTAATTCCCGATTCTTTTTTGTTGAACTTATAGAACGCAGATGTTCTAGTGGGCTATTTATTACAAATAACAGGAGATAAGGGTTATTTATTTCAAATAACATTAGGCTTTGTGTGATGAATAAGGTGAATTATAAATTAGTACACATTCTAGGATAGAACAATGGCTTTAAAGTAGTACAAGCTCTGATTGGGAGATAAATATAATTGTATATTTTTACTGTTACATATTTTTATTGTTCATAACTTCTTTAAAAAAATAAGTTCTTTATTTTACATTAAATAACTTCTTTTAAGTTAGTGCCAAAGTTAATATAAATTCATTATTACTTGTTCTTAACGTATTATCAGTCGATTTTTTGAGAGAAAAAATGAACATACATGATTAACTGTATTTTTCATAATTTGCACGAACTCTTATATAGGTCAGAAAAATGTTAGTTTCACTCAAAACAACTTAACACGCACTCAAAATTTTGTTATCTGTCATACAGCAATTCTACCATTCAACTGACGTGTTTGATATCCATCAAGCAAAGTAGGGTAATTGAGTAATAACCGCAAAATAGTGGATTAGTTGATTGTAAGACACTAACAACGCGGTTTGCAAGTACCAGGCTGTTATCTCTAACAGTGATCTGGAATTATAGAGCTCTTAAATTGTTCTTGGATTCATTATAGCTACTGGAACTTTTCAATTTAAATGGAATTTTGTAGGTCTTAACGATCATTAAAAAATATTCTTTAGTTTTTTGGGTTCACCATCAGTGGAAAGGTTTTTATTTGTATTTGAATCATTCATTATATGAATTTTTAAGGTTTCCATATATTTGACATCATTAGCGGAATTGTAAAACTGTTGCGGAATTCTTCATACATTAGTATATTTTTTAAAGTTGCGATTGGATTTCCTCGCTGTTTTGAAGTATATTTGTTACAAGCTGTAGAATGGCAACTTCTTGTGGGAATTAAATGTCGAAGGAAAACAGTGTAGTGGAGCAGATGTTTTGGTTTTGGGGTTACAAAGAATACTTTCTTCAATGCAATTTTTTAAGCTTCAAGACAGGAGCTTCACTTGGGTAAAATATATTGAGGGATAGAAGCTTCATTTGGGTAAAATATATTCATTGATAGGAGTTTCATTCGATTAAAATATATTCAGGGATAGGAGCTTCATTTGCTTAAAATATATTCAGAGATAGAAGCTTCCATTTGGGTAAAATATATTCAGGGATAGGAGCTTCATTTCATTGCAATATATTGAAGGATAGGAGCTTTATTTGGTTAAAATATATTCAGGGATAGGAGCTTCATTTGGGTAAAATATATTCAGGGATAGGAGCTTCATTTGATTAAAATATATTCAGGGATAGGAACTTCATTTGATTAAAATATATTCAGGGATATTAGCCTATTTTATTAAAATATATTCAGAGATAGAAGCTTCATTTGGGTAAAATTATGCAGGCATAGGAGCTTCATTTGAGTAAAATATATTCAGGCATAAGAGCTTCATTTGGGTAAAATATATTTATGGCTAAAATCTTCATTTGGGTAAAATATATTCAGGGATAGGAGATTCATTTGGGTAAAATATATTAAAACCTGTATACAACGTATGTTGCAACGGCTATACGCCTCACCGTTGTTCTTTCACGTGTGTGCCTGTTTTGTTACCTAAAAGACACAATACTGTTAATTGTTCAACGCTTTTGTAACTCACTGCTATATGAGTCATTTGCTTTGAAAGTGGGGCAAGTCAGTTAAAAAGAAAGAACATAACGGTAGTTATACATATTTTTAGCTGTAAGGGTTTCATAGTCAAAACGAATTTAGGATCCTAATATTTGTAATAAGGAAATTTAGACCCTTAACAGTTTTGAATATATTTTGAAATGCAAGCCATTCAGTATCAACAGTAACAGAAAAGGGTCTTGCCCCTCTTTCAAAACAAAGCTCTTATATGTGTGTTGCTAAGCATACACATTAATTAATTTACTTAAGGTATATTCTTCCAATTAAAATACAGTAAACCCTCGTTATATCGCTCATTCGGATATATCGCGGTTTTTCTATGTCTCCCAAAATTTTAAGTTTGAGCTCTTGAAAGTAAATATATTGCCTTTCTCAGTAAAGCCCTTTTCCTCTCTTAAACAAAGCCATCGAACACAGGAATGTTTTCGTTTCTTCTGAATATTATGCAGTTAAAAGCTGAAACAATAATCCTCCCATTCCCCAACTTAAATGTCTACAGGAATATTCTACTCAAACCAGTTGAAGTTTTACTTGACATTTCTTTTTGTATTGATCCTAACAAACATAGAATAAAAGAAACATGTCTTTTGCCCAAGGATCTTTATGAAGAAAGTTGTCCTTATGCAAGTTAAATTGATTTTTTTTTACGTTGACACTCAATTTACTTGTACGTTTTGAGTTAATTCTAATGGCATCGGTTATATCGCGCATTCGGATATATTGCGCTTTTTTTTCTGTCCCCCGACAAGCGCGATATAATGAGGAGCTACTGTACATTGAAACTACTGTCATAAATCGCTTGTATTCGCTACAAAATAATTTTTAACTTAAGCATATCGTTAGTGTTAAACAAAGGAGTACAGCTAAAAAAATTGAAAAAAATATCCAAATTTGTTTTTCCCACAATTTTCTCAACGTAAAAAAGGATGACAGTCAAAACACCAAGTACTTCAGACAAGTGCCAAACATGTCTGAAAATCCCTGAAAATCACCCACACTGATGCGGGAACAAGAATAAAAGAACAATGAAACTACCCCAGGAAAACAAGAACAAAGGAACCAGGGAGAGGAAAAGGGTATTTCGATTACCGACAAGACCTCTGCTACGGGTCAAGGATTACAATAGAAGATTTGCATGTGCGGAGACGGTGGACACTAGTTCTACTAACCTCGAGTCGTGGGAGAAGACTTGATACGATCTTCTCTCCTCAATATCAGAAATTTAAGTGTTACTGATAAGATTTCAAGGAGTTTCTTCGACTTTGTCGCAGCAGGTCCGAATTGCCGACGGAACTATACATCTTTCAAAATTGAAAAATGAGCTGAACAAGACAGAACGTTGAAGGTAACCTTTTTGTTCATCACAAGTTTTGGATCCAGCACAAGTTCGTCACATACCGAAAGCGTTTACCTTGCTATAGGTAAAAGTTCAATAAAAATATTCGTAAGTTAGTACGGTGGTACCTCGAGATACGAGTGCCCTGACATACGAGTTATGTGAGATACGAGCGTTGTCGAGCAGCGAAGTTTTGTTTTCAAATACGATCGACATTTAAGATACGAGGACAATATTTTTCATTTATAAATATTTCATACAATATTTGTCATTTATAAATATATTTTTCTTATTCAAAAACACGTAACAAAAACAATTAGGGGTCGCATTTTTGGAGCTGGAACGGAAGAACGTAATGGCATTTCAATTAATTTGAAAGGGGAAAATTGCTTTGAGATACGAGCAAGGTTACGGAATGAATTAAACTCGTATCTCGAGGTATCACCGTACTACCAAAACTAGCTTTCGAGTATTAAATACAAAATACTATTTTTATTATTTTTAATGGGCTACTGTTGATCAATTGCGGACCTAGAGCGTTCCTCAGAGATTGCCACCCTCTCTTTCAGTGGCACAAAAATGAGCGTGGTATAATCGCCGCAAGAGATTTTTTTCACGTTCAGTGTCTTCACCTGAAATGGCAATCATTCGGACTCTGTTGATGCGAAATTGCACTAGGAATATAATTTAGCTGAGAGTCTGCTCAAGGGTTCTTTTAGAAGCTGCGTAGGCATAAGATATGGGCACAGACGATATTCTGCATTTTGAAAATCTACCGACTTTTTTTTTTTTTTTGCCAAAGCTTGCCACATCTACGCAATTGCTCTGCACTTCCTTCTGCCTCTATTTGGGAGCGCTATTGGGCGGCTAAGAACGCCCTGAGTTTATAGATTATACTGATGTCATGTTCTTTTTAAAATTTTTGTATGATATTCCGTTGTCTTGTAACTTGGCATTGGAAATTTAAAAAAAAAAAAAGAAAATCCACCGACACTACCAGGCTTGACCCTCTAACCTAACGCGTACGAGTCCCGCGCCTTACCACGGCGCCAACGAGCTGGCTTGCAAAATACTTTAGTATTTAATATTCACTCATTTTTTTAGTTCTTATTAATGTAGGAATTTAGTAAAATTGCATTTACTAGATTTCTGCTGAATTAGATTTAGTTTTACATAGCATTTTTCATGCACGCTATAATTAACACTACAGTTGCAGGAAAACTTACTTGTACATTAAAAACCCTAGTATAACTAGAAACTGAGTAATGAGGAGCGCTGCAGCTCATTTAAAATGTATTCCCGCACATAAAAATAGCAATTATGCCAGTATAAGTACACTAATAAAAAAATATAATAAAATAATAATACATTTAAATATAACAGAATGACAAATTTAACTGAAAATGCAATTTATTTAAAAATAAGAAAAAGAAAAAAAATAAGTGCATAATTGTAAATGAAAAAAGGAAACAATTGAATAACTAATTAAAAATAACTAAATAAGTAAATACATAAATAAAACGTAATTGGTGCAAACATAAGTACATGAACAAAATGATAATTATCACAATGAAGAAAATGCCTAGTTATTAGCATAGCTAGACGTGTAATATCTTTATCGGTAAAATATTCGCCACATTGGTTCAAATATCCTTAAACTGGTGAAAATGTAGCTCAATTGAAAATCGTTAACAATAATAATATTAACCACTAGGTATCAAAATAAAAGTACCACATCATTCTTAAATTGACATTTTACACGGGCAAGCATGAGTTTTAAATAATCATAACTGCATTAGTTGAGAAATAGGTGATGCATTTTCCAATCGTAATGAAACCTCAAAGGGAGATTATTTAAATTGAGCAAATGATGGGTAAAATTACATCAAACTGTAATCCGGACTTGTAGAAACATCTCATTAACTGCATGCAAATCCGAGAGATACTAATCTACCTCATGAGGAAGTTGGAAGCGGTCAACATCTTTGATGTCCTTGAAGTCTGATAAGCAGAGAATCATTATAAAGTAACTTGTGTGGAAACTAACCTGTCTTTGTTGTATTCAGTCTTAACGCGCATGCGTTGAGAATGAATTGACTTAAAATGATTTTAAGCTGTTGACGTTTTCAACTAACGGTAGCAGCACAATAATTGAAAGTAACGATAAATGAAACATATCACTTCCACAGACGGTGTTTATATAGAAATTAGTAAACCAACAAATATCATTGTCAAAATACTTTCACATTAAAGTCTTAACTAATGTCAAAACTACATTCGTATACACAGACCTTATGCCGTTATCCTGATGCTATATGTAATTCAGAAAAAAAAAAAAAAAACATTTATTTATTTATTTATTTATTTATTTCGGGGTTATATATATATTTTTTTTTCATGGGGTGTGTTAAAAAATAAATTTTTGTAACGAATTTTAATATTTGTGTATTAAGATTCAAACTAAAACTGAAAAATAAATATGAAGCGAAAACTAAAACAATATTGATCTTCGTGTTGCTATTGAATAAAGCAAACCATAATCATTTGTTATGAATCACACCTTAATCATTCTTCAAAGCATAAATTTTTTAATTGTGATGATTTTTCCTTTCTTACATTGCACAAACATAATTACAAAAATAATACATGAACTATAATAATAAAATTACACGTTAATTTAAAGCACAAATGAGCAATAAAATGCAGACATATGTTTCGGGATTGCTTGGAATCCCTTTTTCAATGCGACAAGGAGCTTCTAGATGCAAAACATCCAAATGAAGCAGACAGAACAACAAAAACAAAGCTTATATAGCCTAAGAATTATCTGTAAACCAATGAGAATAAAGGCAGCGTGAAGTGGAAGTAGAAGTAGCAGGAAGACACCAATAAGAGAGCAACAAACGAATCCAGTTGAAAGTACAGGAAGTAAAAAGGAATATCAATAAAAATAAAGCAAAAAAGACGACAGCATGCATAAAAATTGCAAAAATAATAAAATAAAATACAAAGAATAAAATTGAAATAAAAATAAGTACAGAAACCAAAACAAAATGCAAAACAAAGTACACATGTAAAGGAGGGGGAGGGGAGGAAGGAGAAAAATAGACACAAAAAAGGAAAACAACAAGAAAACCTAGAAAGAACAACAAATTAAAGAAATTTATGCCAGACCTGTGAAAAATAAGGAGTTGAGGAAGAATCATTAACCAAATTAGAACTATTCCTGTTAATATGATAAGCTTCCCAAAAGTCAAGCTCTAAAGGGGAAGAACATTTTTGAATAATTTTACCAGAATTGAAATCAAAAGAGTGGTTGGAATTCCAACAATGTTGAGCAATGCTAGACTTATTTAACTCTTGCTTTCGTACATAACCTTTATGCTCATTTAAGCGAATTTTCAGAGCACGTTTTGTCTGCCCAATGTAAGAAAGGCCGCAACGGCAACTAATTTGGTAAATACCCCAAGTGTTAAGTTGATCGACAGGATCCTTAAGAGAAGAGAAGGAAAGTTTGTTACTAGGAGCAAAAACGACTTGAAATTGAAACCTTTTTAGGATTTTAGCAATACGGAAACTGACAGAATGAAAGAATGGTAACACAACCAAATTCTTTCTAGAAACCACATTATTGGGACCAGAAGTTTTCTTAGAAAGTTTGTTATGAATAGAATCAATTAAAGAGTGAGAAAATCCTCTAACTTTCCAAGTATTTAGTTTCTGTGTTTTCTCCACTTAGAAGTCAGAATGTTTTCACTGTTAAAAATTCCACCGATTTTGTTAAGAAACTTCATAACTTCGTTCCGAATAATTCAGTTATGGCCTCTTTTGATGTTAATTCTTTGTTTACTAATGTTCCTGTTGATGGCGCTTTGACTTGCCTCAGGAAAAGGCTTTCTGAATTCCATTTTACTTCTGTGGAAATTGAGGAATTAGTTTTCCTTACTCGTGTGTGCTTGCAACAGAGCACTTTTGTATTTAATGGTAAATTCTATGCTATGGTAGATGGCCTGGCTATGGGAAGTCCTCTTAGTCCTATTTTAAGTGATTTCTATATGCATTATTTTGAGGAAAAACTGTTCCAGAAATTGCAATTTCAATTTTATGTTCGTTATGTGGATGATTGTTTTGTCCTAACGGACAGTAACTTGTTAGGTATTGATGATGCTCTTTCTATTATGAACTCCATTGATCCTAATATCCAGTTTTCTTGTGAGAAAGAACTTAATAGTAGCCTCGGGTTTCTTGATGTCTTTATTTCTAAGAGTGAGTCTGGTTTCACTACTTCTGTCTATCGTAAACCTTTTGCTGTTTCTTTACCTCCTCACAGACTGTCGTCTCATCCTCCCAACCAAAAATATTCGGCTTTTAATGCTCTGGTCCATCGTGCTATTAATATTTGCTCTTCTCCTGAGCTTCTCAAGATTGAACTCAACTATCTGAAAGCTGTAGCTGTTGATAGAGGATTTTCTCACTCTTTAATTGATTCTATTCATAACAAACTTTCTAAGAAAACTTCTGGTCCCAATAATGTGGTTTCTAGAAAGAATTTGGTTGTGTTACCATTCTTTCATTCTGTCAGTTTCCGTATTGCTAAAATCCTAAAAAGGTTTCAATTTCAAGTCGTTTTTGCTCCTAGTAACAAACTTTCCTTCTCTTCTCTTAAGGATCCTGTCGATCAACTTAACACTTGGGGTATTTACCAAATTAGTTGCCGTTGCGGCCTTTCTTACATTGGGCAGACAAAACGTGCTCTGAAAATTCGCTTAAATGAGCATAAAGGTTATGTACGAAAGCAAGAGTTAAATAAGTCTAGCATTGCTCAACATTGTTGGAATTCCAACCACTCTTTTGATTTCAATTCTGGTAAAATTATTCAAAAATGTTCTTCCCCTTTAGAGCTTGACTTTTGGGAAGCTTATCATATTAACAGGAATAGTTCTAATTTGGTTAATGATTCTTCCTCAACTCCTTATTTTTCACAGGTCTGGCATAAATTTCTTTAATTTGTTGTTCTTTCTAGGTTTTCTTGTTGTTTTCCTTTTTTGTGTCTATTTTTCTCCTTCCTCCCCTCCCCCTCCTTTACATGTGTACTTTGTTTTGCATTTTGTTTTGGTTTCTGTACTTATTTTTATTTCAATTTTATTCTTTGTATTTTATTTTATTATTTTTGCAATTTTTATGCATGCTGTCGTCTTTTTTGCTTTATTTTTATTGATATTCCTTTTTACTTCCTGTACTTTCAACTGGATTCGTTTGTTGCTCTCTTATTGGTGTCTTCCTGCTACTTCTACTTCCACTTCACGCTGCCTTTATTCTCATTGGTTTACAGATAATTCTTAGGCTATATAAGCTTTGTTTCTGTTGTTCTGTCTGCTTCATTTGGATGTTTTGCATCTAGAAGCTCCTTGTCGCATTGAAAAAGGGATTCCAAGCAATCCCGAAACATATGTCTGCATTTTATTGCTCATTTGTGCTTTAAATTAACGTGTAATTTTATTATTATTGTTTACTTGCACAAAGTTAAATTATTTTTAATACATGAACTAGTTTTTTATTTTCTAAATTTTTAATAAAACATATTTTTGTAGAAAAAAAATTATCGTTGCCAACGCCGAAACTCACCTGAACTTTGTATAGCATACATTAACGTTTTCTTTATATAGATTATTAACTTTTGTTAACCGTTGGTCATTCGTTTGCATTTTATTACGCATCTGAAAGGCAGGATAGTTATAACTCTGCATCTCTTGAATTTTAACCAGCGAGATTTTAAAATGAATTTACAGTTTATCCTTCCCAAAACACAAAGCAGACATATTTCAGAATCCATTTTAACAAGTTGAAATGCTCCGAGAATTTTCTGTTCACTGTTCTATCCTTTTCACTAATGAGAAATTTCATTAGTTGGACAGTTACAAACTAGCGAACAAAAATAATAACAAAAGTGACAGATGCAGTTAACGCTCAAATCGTAAAAATTTTAAGTGACTTTTACCAGACGGCAACACAACAGTGACTTGGAAATTAAGTGTCGCACGTCAGTGTGACAACTCTTGCGTGACGTTCCGTCACGAGACCTTTCTTCACAACGGATACAAAATTGCTTTATTCTTTATGTACACGAGCTTTAGTGTTAACAGCATCTGGGAGATATAATTATCGATCAAACTCTGTACTCAGTAGATGTAATGAAATTAGAAACTTTGTGTCAACGCAATTATTTCCTTTCAAAACTTTTGTGTCGAGACTTGCACCATTTCCGTTATAATTGTTCACTTATTGTTTCAATTTCTCTGACAGCATTTTCCGCAGCATGTATTGGTATATTTTTACTGTTGCTGAAATCTTGTTAATAGCGATTTCGTTAATATAATAATTTAGTTGTTAGAAATAATTTAACCATGTGCAAGTAAACAATAATAATAAAATTACACGTTAATTTAAAGCACAAATGAGCAATAAAATGCAGACATATGTTTCGGGATTGCTTGGAATCCCTTTTTCAATGCGACAAGGAGCTTCTAGATGCAAAACATCCAAATGAAGCAGACAGAACAACAAAAACAAAGCTTATATAGCCTAAGAATTATCTGTAAACCAATGAGAATAAAGGCAGCGTGAAGTGGAAGTAGAAGTAGCAGGAAGACACCAATAAGAGAGCAACAAACGAATCCAGTTGAAAGTACAGGAAGTAAAAAGGAATATCAATAAAAATAAAGCAAAAAAGACGACAGCATGCATAAAAATTGCAAAAATAATAAAATAAAATACAAAGAATAAAATTGAAATAAAAATAAGTACAGAAACCAAAACAATATGCAAAACAAAGTACACATGTAAAGGAGGGGGAGGGGAGGGAGATAAGGAAGGAGAAAAATAGACACAAAAAAGGAAAACAACAAGAAAACCTAGAAAGAACAACAAATTAAAGAAATTTATGCTGCATTTTATTGCTCATTTGTGCTTTAAATTAACGTGTAATTTTATTATTATAATTTAGTTGTTGTTTTGTAAGGAATTAAAGGAATTCGTACGACATTGTTCAAGGCTGAAGGTCCATGTTTTGCACAAAATTAAAAATAATTAACGTACTAGATTGGAAGTATATATGTATGCATTTTACTTATACAATGGCGTAATACGCATATCATATTCTGTAAACAAATAATTGAGCTTAAAATGGTTATCATCAAGGTTGCCAAATTTAAAAACTAAAAATACGGGACAGCAGTGCCGCACCGACAGCTGGAGAGGGAAGGGACTCTTCTAGGAGGTACCGGGTATCTGGTATCCGACCGACTTGTATTAATCCAAAGTAGGAATTTTTATTTTTAAAAATTAGCCAATTAGCATATTTTGAAAATATATATGTGTAAATTAAAAACTTATTACGGATGTGGAAGCTGTGGCATGTAAAAAATACATTGAATTTAAAGGTTTCAACCATCAGAGCCGGATATCTGGTACGAGTCACTGGATATCCGATATCACGCAAAATTGATGTCCTGTCAAGAATATGGGGCTTTTGGTCGTCCCGTGTTAAGGAGAAGGTGGACCATACTTTTCGAAATATCGGCCGGAAAATCGAATTTTTTTCCGCGCATATTTTAATTGCTGTGGACTTTTTTTTATCGTGATAAAAAGAAAATTTGATTTATGTATAAATGTGCGCTACTTTTAAGGGTAGAATTTGAAAATGGTAGTGATTTGAGCACGAATGGCCATTTAAAAGGCCTTTTTCTTCTTATTCAGATTTCAAAATGTTGTTTGCTACTTAATTTTTCTTTGATAAGGCTGAAAATAAGTGATTCATTAATTTTATAATAGTTAAACAAAATTCGTCATCCATTATGTGATTGGAATGTATTAAATAATTTTAAAATATTAATAATGGTTCAGTATTGCGAACATTTTGGAAAAAAAAAAATACCGGTAATTAAGGAAAAAAAATAAATTTAAATGATTTATCAACATATTCTTAAATGAATGCGGACATTTGTTTATATAATGTTTCATTTCTATATTATAATAACAAACTCATCCAAAAAAAAAAAAAATCAAAATTTTAACTCAAAGAACCTTTTGAAATTTATTTAAGGAACCATTTAAATTTTTTCAGGATATTTTTGGAATTTATTTAAATTAAAAAATTATTAATTTCATTTTAAAATAAAAAAATCTTAATTTAATTTTAAAATAAAAAATTCATTTTTTTTTCTGTTTTTTTAAATTTTCGGTACATTTATTGAGTTATTTTGCAAGTACAGGAAATTTGAATTTATTGCATGAAAAAATAAAATAATAATTACGGACTGTCCCTGTTACGGACTCCAGGAAACCCTGGGGCCTCACTTTTAGTTAAATGATTCATTCTTCATGATTTTTTTAGCTAGCAATTAGCGGATGACGCACAATTCATTGTCCTTTCAGATACAGAAGGGAGAGAAAAAGGTAAGGTAACGATAATACAGTAGAGCCGCGGTTATTTCCGAGTCCCGAATAACCGAGTTCCGAGTTAACCGAGGTACATTGGTCCATGAAAAAAACACCTTACTAGTGGGTCATTTTTTTTTGGCGCCCCCATCGATGACGCCGTCACTGACGTCAGTTGCCTTTTCATTTTGGGACCGTTCATAAATGATGTCACGCTTTTTTCGCACATATTTGACCCCCCAGCCCCCTTTATCACAAAATGTCACACTTCAACGGACCCCCCTCCCCCCTTTGTCACATGTCACGCTATGTTGCATAAGCAGGGATGTCACACTTCTTGTTACCAACTCCCCTTGTCACACTTTGTCACAATTTCACAAACCCCCCTCCCCCTCGAAGCGTGACATCTTTTATCAATGATCCCTTTGCTAGTGTTTTTGCTTTGTTTATGTGGTTTGCTTATTTTCTTTAGTACTGTACTGTATTTGTAACGTGATGAGTACTAAACGAAAAAGAACTGTTGTGTCTTTGGAGCCTGAATTACAAGCCATTAACAGACTCGATAAAAGAGAGACAATTAAAAAAGTGGCTTCAGATTTAGGTATGAAAGAATCATCATTTCAAAATATGTGCAATAAATGCCTTTTTTCACAGCTTTGACGACGTTTTCATCATATTTCAACCGTTTACCCACGTTTCCCTTTCGATTTGTACAGAATCCGTGTTATCTGAGTTTTCGATTATCCGAGATATCCTCGGCCAACATTACCTCGGATAACCTATGCTCTAATGTACAATTAACTTCCGCTATCATTAAGATCTGTCACAGACTTGCTTGTGTGAGCCAATTTATTAATTCCAGCCTCTTTATATGTTTCATTTCAAGTAATTATTTGAGATATACTTATTTATTTGATTATTTTTGTATTTATTTCAGATTTATTTGATCAACCATGCTGTAGAGGAGCAGAAATAAAATTAAAGATTTTTTTTTCCACGTCTCACTAAAACTAAATTATCGTTCTTTGTTCGCAAAAACTCAGTATTAAAAGGAATTCATGCTAATGTATAATACAACTTGAAGACAATATTATACACAGTTGCTTATGAAAGAGCGGAATTTTCCTTTCATTCTTAAGAGTGAAAAGAAAGGAGACCCTTTCCCTATCTTTCAAGATACCATCCATGGAATACCAACAAAAGAAATTCTGAGTCACTTGTCAAGCTATTGTGATGATTGTCAACAGGAACTTGAACGTGATACAGTTACTGATGATGTCGAATCTGATTATGGTTACTTCCGAAGAAGAATGATCTTACGTCAACGAAAGTTTCTTTTCAATTCTGCTTGCACCATGATAGAAATTCATCAACTGAATGATATATTTTTTTTCCAGGAAGTTACATGCAAAGTTGGTGGCTGTTTGACTTCTATGACATTTTGTTCTAATGATGAATGCTAAGTATCTTTTAAAAAAATAAGTACAAAGAGTAAAAGCAATATCTACATATCTATATGAATATATACTTAATTTTCAGTGTTAGATAGCGGGCAAAAATTGAATCAGAAAAATAAGAATTTTTAAAATATAACAAGTGAAATTGAGGTATATGTTTTAAATCAACCATTTTGCATTTAGTCTGCTTTTGAGCAAATCTATTACTTAAACAGTTACGAACAGGCGTTCCTAGAAGTCATTAAAAACGACATTTATTTGAAGGTTCTTTTTACCTTTTCGGTATATTTTATTATTAGGGCAAAATTTCAAAGGCGTAGGGCTTCGGGGCGAAACGGAATCTTGTTTTGCCCCATAAATATACGTTCATTTCCAATAAATATTCAGATTCGCAAGAAAACCAGTTTTGTATTTGTTAATATGTGCACATCAGCTGCATTATTGACACCCAAAAGTGTTATTTAATATTTTCTTCCAGTCCACTAACAAATATTTAATAAAGAAATTTGTTAGCGCTTTAGATCCATAGATAGTAATGTGCAAAAATTAAATTATTTTAGAGATACAATAGCTGCACCAAATAGCGATAGGATCACTCAAATTTTTTGACTTTTTTGCCATTTTTTGTTATGTCATCAAATTTTTGGCAACAAAAACCGGTTAACTTTAAGAATGGGTTACATACTATGACACATTTTTGGGTAGAATTCATTGAATATTTAAAAATGGTCTAATATTATTTTCGTGAGAAAAAATGTCGAACAATTTCCAGTGATATGAATCTTAAAAAAGGCAAAACTATTTCGTAAAAAGATTTACTAAATTGAAAACAGTAAAGAACAGAAGTTTACCCGGAGATAGGTCAACCTCTTTTTGCATTTACCACAGCTACCATAGACATAAAACTAATTTGACTTTGTGCAAATAAATTGTAATACAAATTAATTGCAAGTTAGTTTAAAGCACGAATGAGCATTTAAATGCAGACATATGTTTCAGGATTGCTTGGAATGCCTTTTTCAATGCAACAGGGAGCTTCTAGATGCAAATAAATGCAGACATATGTTTTGGGAATCCTTGGAATCCCTTTTTCAATGCAACAGGGAGCTTCTAGATGCAAATAAATGCAGACATATGTTTTGGGAATCCTTGGAATCCCTTTTTCAATGCAACAGGGAGCTTCTAGATGCAAAAAGGAATTCCAAGCAATCCCGAAACATATGTCTGCATTTAAATGCGCAAAATTTGTGCTTTAAAATAATGTGAAATTAATTTTTATTACAGTACCATAGACATGTTCTGATCTGTCAACAACAAAATCAAACTTATTATTCCTAGTTTCAAGCTACACCATTTATATTATCCATATTACATTACCCCATTTACATTACCCATTACTACTCACACATTCTTTTAGTTACTTTTACTACTCGTTCAAGAATTTCATTATGAATGTCATAATTTGACATTTAATAAAATAGCAAGAACTGGGTTACTGCACAAGGCCAAAACATCTAGGTTGTGATGTTCTAGCCGTTGCAATCTATGTATTATAATAATCTAACCTGAGGAATTTCATTTTTTAAGCGTGTAATAATACAAATGTTAACTGAATACTGGTATTTTACCTATTCGCGTTCTAGAACTCATTTATATTTCGAACATCAGTATTTGCATCATTGTCCTGAATTTCAACCTCACAAATCACGTTTGAGTAACGCGTTTCACCCTAAATGATTTGGTGGCTTGATCTCGCGATCAAAGGTCATGGTTTTTTATTCTTCGACTGCTCCGTACCAAATTCTCATCTTCTGCAGAACCAGAAGAAGATATTTGTCGGGGATTTCCAGTAAGATGTTAGAATAAAAAAAGAAAAAATGTTAAGGAAGACAAAAGAAAGAGGTGGGTATCAGTAAAAAGAGACTCGACAACGTGTAGAACTACCTAAAAACGCCTACGATGTCCATGTAAAATTAGAGAAACGCCCGTCTGCTATGTTTAAAAGAACGTTTAGGGTGATTCAGAGAAACAGGAAAGCATACTCATTAAGATTTCTTAATATGTGTTGGATTAGAGGAAACAGTAGATGAAATTTATGTGTTTGGCATGGGGGGGGGGGGGGAATGACATGCGGACAGCGGCGAGACACTAGACTTGTGTTAGGCTGTGAGGATGCATATATCTAATTTTTCTTTTACCAAAATGTGGTTATGGTGTTTGGTGAAGGCGGTAGGGAAGAATTTTGGTAAATAAGATCATGAGATGAGGAAAAGTCAAGCTCCTTAACCTTATTCTAAGAATAATTCTATATTCTCACAATCTGATTTATTTCATTGCTCTACTAGATTTATTTTTCTTTATTTATTTTATACATTTATTATTAATAATAATATTATTGCATTTAGAGACCGTTTATTTCAAAAATCTTGCAAACCAAAAATTTTCCAATTACGAGAAAGATTCCTGGCATCATATTATAACATATTCAAGAAATATTACAGTATTTTGTATTGTAAGGAAAATATATGTATATTACTTAGAATTTAAAAAAATAAAGAAAAAGAAACAGTAGAAACATATTACATTTTTGACATCGCCTTTCGGGCCCTCACTAGTACTTTTTAAGAAATAGTTATTTAATTATGACAGGCTCGTCATTTAAAATTTCTCCAGAAGGAGCAAGGGTTTCAAATTCTATGTATATTGCATTAAAAAAACAACAAAATACATGTACATACATATAGATTATATTTCCCAAACCAGGGGGGGGGGGGAGATTGACCACATATGACCCCTAATGACAGGCCTAATCTATAATCTAAATTATGTAGTACCCATCAATGACAGGCAGGTAAATGGGAATTATTGGGAACTTTCGATAAAAATTTGAAAAGGTTTTACCGGTATTTCAAAGTTATGAGCTTTTGTTATGAAATGTCTTTGTGAAAATACTTTGTTGTAGCACAACAGATGCAGGTGTGGCAGCTCAGCTGTGCGAAATATTTTCTCCATCTGACGTCACTACAGCCGTAAACATATCAACTGTTCATACTCGTTATTTAAACGTATTTCAAAAGAATTAAATATCGTAAACACGAATGTAATTTAAACGAACTAGGCTACAAATATGTGTCACGTGTCATATTACGACACGTGTCTTCATGCAATATGAGTCGATTTCTTCTGGAAAGAAAATATTCCTGAATTTGTTGGATGGGACTTAGTGGAATAGATGAGTGATAATGGAGGATAAAATTTCTGCTTGAGGTGGGGAATTTAGAAACTTGCTTTTTTTTTATGGTAAAAGAATAGAACAAATGAACATACATTTACAAGTATATGTTCGTGTTTTTTTTCCTCAACTTTGTGTCACTGTCATATTACGTCTCGTCTCTTTAATACGATAGGAGTCGATTTCTTCTGGAGAGAAAACATACATGTATTTGTTGGCTGTGACTTACTGGACTAGATGAGTAGTATCGGCGGATGAAATTTCTCCTTGAGTGAGGAATTCAGAAACTCCCTCTATGTTAGTATATACATTTAATTGCTTGTGGATTAAAATTATAATAATAAATGGACATATAAAGGGAGAAAATTTCTCTACATTTTAAAATATTTTTTATGCAAACTATTATTGAGATTTACGTTTTTAATTTTATTCTTATTTTTTATGTGTTTATATTCTTACTATTATTATTTATTATTTTTTTGCATTTAAGGAGTGTAAACGAAAATCGAATGAAACAAATACAATCTTTTCCGTTACTGCTTTTATTGTTCCATTATTCTCAGTTCTTAAGCAGCTTCAGGAAAAAATACTGCCTAATTACTAAATGTACTAATATTATTATTGATTAATTTTCTTTCTCAATATTTAATTTAGAAATTTTATATTGACTGCAATTTGTTAGTTTAGCAGTCCTGCATTTATGAGATAGCATACTAATTTTTTTAAGTAGTGCCAATATATTTCTAAAAGACTTAATATTTAGAATTTAATATCTTACATAACTAACATTTCGAGAGCTGTAAACTGATATTATAACGTTTAGCATTTTTTTTTTTTTAGTGTTTATATATTTCTGCATATAAAGTGCTTCTTCTTCCTATGAAATTATTTCGCAAATCAAAGATGAGAAAATAATTCTTTCAGTAAAAGTTATTTCATATATGTTTTAGATGTTTATAACGGGAAAACAAGTGAGAAAGTTCTATTACGTACAATTTCGTTGAATAGTCAATAAGTAAATTTATTTCTACTGTATATATATATATATAATTTTTCTTTATACAGTAAAATATATTTTTATATATCGCCGTTCCGGAAGAACAATGATGTAACTGCCAAAATGTGTCAAGTACAAATAATTCCATAGACAATATCAGAAACACATCCCTTACACAGGGGAGCATGGACGTGACTGTAGAACGACAGTTTGTGTCTTCTAGAACAACGAAAATTTTTTAGAGAAATAATGACGTAACTGCACTTAGGGATTGAAATTAGGATGATAAAATCTTAATCCCTGGTAAATGAAAGTAAAGTATATATCCTACATTGTTACTCTCAACATGCCATTATTTTCTGTCACTTACACCCTTTTCAATTATACGTTTTATACAACTGCAAATCGTTTTTTTTTACTCTCCTGTAAAACTGAAGATTTTGCATTTACGTCACTGTTCTTCCGGAACGGCGATATGTTCATAGAGTAAGTTTTTGTAATTTAAATATATTTATTAATATCATGTAAATAATGATTATAACAATATAATAATTATAATCAAAGAATATAATAATTATAAATAAAAAAGGGATTGCTGTATTCTAGACGTTTTTCAGTGAATATGCACATACACACACACACGCATATTGACCGAAAGACCTGGAATAGTAATTTCCTCTCCACATAATAAAATGGAACTTCAGACGCAGTTTCAAAAGACGAAATAATGAAATAGAAACCAAACTTTTTTTCTCTGAATTAAATAGCAGCCTTTCTATATAGATCTGAAGTAGAAAAGGTATATCCGTTCGGGATTTTTTTAAGATAAATGTTCCTATTAAATATTATTTACAGGGCAAAAAGAGAAAGAGAAATTTCAATATTTTTCACAAGTTCATCAACGAAATTATAAGAGTTTTACAAAGGGGCAATTTGTGAGATACAATATTAATGAAAGTTTTAGTGATAAAGCAGCACTAATTATACAAATACAAAAGTGACGACCAGCAACAGGATCAGGGCCCAGCTAGGATGGTCCTAGTCAATTTAGCAGTCCCCAATGAACATCAAGAGCTTTCTTAAAAGTTTTTACCCCACTGCAATTAACAGTCGCTTCCGGTAAACTATCTGCCTACAACCCTATTGAAGTACTCATTTTTCCTAATTTCAAGATTAGCCTGAGATTTGAAAAGCTTAAAACATTGACCTCTGGTTCTACTTTCAGCACATAGCTGTAGTCCATCAACCATTTAACATTTTAATGAATTTAAACAACTGAATCATGTCCTCTCCAACTCTCCTTTGCTCAAGACTATACATATTGAGCTTTTTAAGCCTAACCTCATATTCTAGGTCTGAAAGACCACTTAATAATAACATCGATATTTTGCTATTAGTAACATCGATAATTTGCTAAGAATAAGGGTGCCAATAAAAGGAAAAACATTCTTGAAATGATTTAGGAGTAATAATTTACGTTTTGGTTGATGTCTAAAATTAAAAGGAACTTAGTAATGAAAGTTTTTAATCCTAATAACCTAATGAAAGTTTTTAATTTATATGTGTATGTGTTTCCATTTAATTCTGAGAACTTTGTCATTTACGTAGTCGAACCCACTATTGGGATATATGTTAATGTAATACATTTTCAAAGTACCAAACCATAATAGTATAATGTTTCTGTTGTCCCGGAATATGCTGTTCAGTTTTGGTCTCCGTACCTAAAAAAGGATATTACCTTATTAGAAAGGGTTGAAAGGAGGGCTACTAGGTTGGTAAGTGGTCTTTCAGACTTAGATTATGAGGTCAGGCTTAAAAAGCTCAATATGTAAAGTCTCGAGCAAAGGAGAGTTAGAGGGGAGATGATTCAGTTGTTTAAACTCATTAAAATGGGAAATGTTGATGGACTACAGCTATGTGCCTGAGAGTAGAACCAGAGGTCATTGTTTTAAGCTTTTCAAATCTCAGACTAATCTTGAAATTAGGAAAAATTACTATTTCAATAGTGTTATAGTCAACTGGAATAGTTTACCAGAAGCGACTGTTATGTGCAGCGGGGTAAAAACGTTTAAGAAAGCTCTTGATGTTCATTGGGGGCTGCTAAATTGACTAGGACCAGCTTAGCTGGGTCCTGAGCCTGTTGCTGGTCGTCACTTTTGTATTTGTATTAGTTAAATTTAGCTTGTTCAAACACTACATTTCTAGTGAGATACTTAATGATAATGCAACTCCTAATGAAAGTTTTTAATTTATATGTGTATGTGTTTCCATTTAATTCTAAGAACTTTGTCATTTACGTAGTCGAACCCACTTAGTGGGATATCTGTTAATGTAATACATTTTCAAAGTGCCAAACCAAAATAGTTTTTTGTTCCTGTTATCCCGGATAACGGAATATCCCGCTTATTAGAATAATCTTTTATGGAAAATTGGCTATTCCATTAAGCGGGCTCCACTTTATATGGCACGTAATTTTTTTTTTGTCGTAGATATTAAAAATTTTCGTAACCCGTATAAGAATTATATTATCTATTTTTTCATTTATAAAAGTAAAAGATCTCATTTTCAGAAAAATGTTCAAAACTTTAGTGGAAGAAAAAAAAGGGGAAAAAATCCTTCTTGAATATAAAATGATTAGTGGATTAGTGTCAAAGTGAAATGCAATTATTTGACTCGAAAAATATGTTTTAAGCACGCACATCCGAACGTAAATGCGCCCAAGAAAAGAGAGAATAAGTAAGATAAAAAAAGTACCGCCAAAAAATTGAATAACTGAGTATATTTTAAAATTATATAGCTGTGAACGGGAAATAAAAAGTAGCTTTGAATAAGAACCGATGCTGTCACATGACATACTTTCGCCAATCGAAAGAGTTTCAACCGGGTGGTCGGCTGTTTTATTATTTTTTTTCCTGCCGTTCGGTTGTAAAACGCAGTTGTTTCGATTCGGCTAGCCGCTCACGGTAACTTAGAAAGCACGTGGTTGAGTTTAGTTGTGAGGTAGACAGCGTTGCGCGCGGACGACGACGAATCGTCTGCTCGTTTTCTCCTCGTTTGGAAGATTCGCCGTTCGAAAAATTGTCGAATAATTTCACGTTGTTTTATGACTCACTTCCGGCCGTGGTTTCAGTGGATTTTATTTTACGAAACTAAACACATCATTTTAGTGCAGAAAACTTTGAGGATTGATTTTAGTTTGAAAGTGATACGCGTATCAAAAGCTGTTTTTTTTTTTTGAATTTTTAAAAAGTTCGAATTTTCCAAGAGCTGCGCAAAATCTTTTTACTTCCAATATGTGCTAGAATTTAATAATGTATGCTATAAAAGATTAAATAGCCGTATTTCATTGAATGTATGGGTGGAAAAGGAAATTTATTACTTTAGCCGCACAGCTGAATGAAGAAACATAGCTGCAATAACGCAGAAGAAATAACGTCAGCTATCGTCTATTGGTGCACGGTTTATACACGTCCTTACATAAATCCTGTTTACCAAGAATCTGTAGAAGAGTGGTCTTCCAACGGATATTACGCGTAATATCAAAGCTCGGAGGATTACTAGCATTAAACCAGCAGGCTTAACAATTCTTTCCTGGTATATTTTCTCTACTGATCATAAAAGCTAATCGGTAAGTAGGTGGCATTTTTGTTATTGTTTATTTTTGTGCTTGGGAAAATATGACGTCAATTTTCAAGCAAAAATTATGTATTTGCATTTGTAGTTTTTTAATATTTTAAATTATTCTAAATTAATTTGAAAAGAAATCTTATAAATCTATATTCTTTCCTGCCACTGTTATGGCTACTGGAATCATAAGAGGATTTGTTAAAAGAAATACGCCAATTTTTCGTTAATTTTTTAAGTTTCTCATTTTTATTAAAGCCCGTTTCATTAATAACACGATAAATATGTGCATAAGAGATATCAGACACATATGGCCATATGCATACTTTTTACATTTGAGGACGTTTGGTGACAACTCAGCGTAGCCCAGTTTTCTATACATGGTTAATGAATAAAATATTTTAAATCTAATGTGCAATAATTGGTAAGTTCGCATAACTAGATTATGAAATGATAAATATTGAATGGTTTTAACACATTCTAAAGAAACTAGGTACACAAAGAACTAACGAATAATTTTACGCAAAATAAATATTTCATGAACGGGAAAATTTTTCTCTTTAAAAATAACTACTTATGCTGAAATATTCTAGGAAGATTAATGGTGCTTCGAAAACTCTGTGTGTAAGATAACCTCTTAACCATTATACAAGATATTCTTAAAATGAAAATATAGGTACTTGAAAAAAAATAATTACAAATTATTGATAGAATGGATTATTTTCCGCATGTATTAGTTTTCAACATTTTATGTCGTACGCATTCGTAATTGTAAAACAATCTGGATTTAATGCGCCTTGGTTAGTAAAGCACAAAAAGATTTAGTTAGTCATAATCTATCAGATGCATAGTTTAAAATTACATCCGTCAAGGTTAGTTAAACCGCAAACTTTTGATAATACGCTGAAAAATATTCATTAACCAAAATAACTATTCTGGAAAGGGGGCCTTTCATAAATGACGTCACGCTTCTTCCCCATATATTTAACCCCCCCCCCCCTCTCCCCTTTGTCACAATATGTCATACTTCAGCGGACCCATCTCTCCCCTTTGTCACATCTCACGCTATGTTGCATAATGCATATTGTCACACTTCTTGTTACCCCCTCCCCCCTTGTCACACTTTGCCACAATTTCACGAACCCTCCTCCCATCTCGAAGCGTGACATCATTTATGAAGGATCCCAAGAGAGATGTTGCTTTGGAAACTCTGCGTGCATATTACCTCTGAACATTGTGCAAGAAAGTCATTAAAATGCAAATATGGGCAAAACCGGCTGAATCCATAGCATCAATGGTGATAGAGCAACTGTGCCGTGAAATCAACATCCCGTTTCTCACGTGTTAAAAACAAGAAAGATAACCTTGACCAATCAAATTATCTAACATAATTCTTTTTTCCAGGAAAACAACTCTTACTTATTTCTTCGGCTGTCAGGGTAAAACTAGAGTAGGATTTACTGCGTTTTCCTGGAAATACAGGTGTACCAATGACATGTATATTACTGCATTGCTGATGCCAGCAGTTGCGATTTGAATTATAGCGGCACATTTTAGTTTTTTTAATTCACAAATCAGTTTGATATCAAAGTCTAAGTAACTTCTGCTTTTTATTTTAAATATTTCCTAGTGGAGAAGACAACAGTTTTGTTTTTTGCTTTCCCACTGGCATATAAATAATCTTTCGTGCATCCTGCGACGCAATTTAGATTTGTGCGTAGTAAAACGACATAAAATTTCAATACAGTGAAAAAAAGAACCGTGCTTGAAAATGGGACATTTGAAGAATATAATTGCCTAAAGATATCATTTTCACTAAACATAATGAACATTCTTATCGTATTTTAGCAAGGCACATTTAATATGTGCAATATTCGAATAAACTCCAATACTCTTATTAATGTTATTAATGCATTTAAAGCACGGGATGATGATAATTCCTTCGTGCACCCTGCGACGCAATTTTGATTTGTGCTTAGTAAAATGACATAAAATAGCAATAAGTAGAAACAAATACATCAATGCTTGAAAATGGCACAGTTGAAGAACATAATTGCCTAAACACATCACTTTTCTAAACACAACCTTCTTATCGTATTTTAGCAAGATTCATTTAATATGTTCAAATAAACTCCAACACTCTTATTAATGTTATTAATGCATTTAAAGTACGGCATTTAAAGTAATGAAGATAATTCCTTTCACCCCGGCGACGCAATTTAGATTTGTGCGTAGTAAAGTGACATAAAATGCCAATAAGTAGAAACAAAGACATCAGTGCTTGGAAATGGCACAGTTGAAGAATATAATTGACTAAGCACAAATGTCTTATCTTATTTTAGCAAAGGTGCGTTAAATATTTAAATAAACTTCAACACTCTTATTAATGTTATTCATTCACCTCAAGTACGAAATGACGATAATTTCTCCGGGCATCCTGCGACGCAATACAAACTTTGTCTTAGTAAAACAAAAGTTTAATAAATTAAAAAAAAAAAAAAAACACCAGTGCTTGAAAATGGCACAGTTGAAGAATATAATTGCCATAACACATCCCTTTTACTAAACATAACGAGCATTCTTAACGTATTTTAGCAAGATGGCATTTAATATGAGCAATATTCAAACTCCAACACTCATATTAACACATTATGAGCGGGCGACGAAGCATGTGCAACTATGCATAGCGGCCTAGGTTGACTAAGTTACAAAATGTTCTAACAAATACACCAATTCATACATTATATGAAACTTTTTACCTTGTGTGACTTAAAAGTGGTGATTTTAAGCGGGTACAAATACCAGCCCCGCTTTTAAACGGCAATGCACGAAACAGGTACTAGTACCTGCCACCCCGCTCCTAATGTGTTAATGTTATTAAAACACTTAAAGTATAAGGTAATACTTATTCGTGCACCCTGCGACGGAATTTAAATTTGTGCGTAGTAAAACAAAACAAAATTTCAATAAATTGAAATAAGGGCATCGGTGCTTGAGAATGGCACAATTGCAAAATGTATAATTGAATAAACTTTCACTAAACATAATGAACATTCTTATCGTATTTTAGCAAGGTGCATTTAATATGAGAACTATTCAAATGAACTCCAACACAGTTATTCATGTTATTCATACATTGAAAGTATGGGGTGATACTTATTAATTCGTGTATCCTGCGGCGCAATTTTGCTTTGTGCGCAGTAAAACACAAAATTTCAAAAAAGTTGAATAAAGACATCAGTGCTTAAAAATGGCACAGTTGAAGGATATAATTGCCATATTACATCCCTTTTACTAATCATAACGAGCATTCTTATCGTATTTTAGCAAGATGGCATTTGATATGAGCATTATTCAAATTCACTAAAACACTCCTATTAATGTTATTAATGCACTTAAAGTATAGGGTGATACTTATTCCTTCGTGCACCCTGCTACGCAATTTTGCTTTGTGTGTTGTAAAACAACAAAAAATTTCAATAAATGAAAATAAGGACATCAGTGCTTGAGAATGGCACAATTGCAGAATATAATTGCCTAAACACATCATTTTTACTAAACATTCTTATCGTATTTTAACAAGATGATATTTAATTTGTGCAATATTCAAAGAAACTCCAACACTCTTATTAATATTATTAATGCACTAAAAGTACAGGATGAAATTTTAACTCCTAACGTGTAACTAAATTTAGCTTTGGCTGTGATAAATGTACGAGTATTTGCTTTTCACACAATTAATTGGTCTCGTACTTTCTACTTTCTTCTTCTCCAACTGGCAATTGAAACAAAGGAGTAAATCTTCTAGAGCTTTCTGGAATAAAAGATTTTCTTTTGCATCACTGGCTGTTTCCGCTTTGTAAAAAGAGCCACAGGCGGTTAGAAAAAACTAATTGATTAGAGAAATTTTCCACATCATTACTAATACAACACTCCCTTCGGCAGAATAAAAGAACGCTCTAAGAAAAAGGAGATGCAATATCTTTCAAGATTTTAGTGTAGCTCTTTAACGATATTTTTTTTTGGCAAATTCAATTATTATGGTTTGCAGTTTACAAAAACATTGTATAATGCTATGCGATACTTTTTAGTAGAAACTAGTAAGTAAATTTAATTTTTTGCATTATTTAGGTTATTTAATTTCATCGAAATACGCTTTAAAATAAAGTGGAATATTACTGAAAACACCCTTTTAGCATTACTACGTATTTTGAAAATATTTTTGGCTTGGCTAATTTATGTGTAAAAAAAAATAATAATAGTAACATGAAATGTTTTTTATTGAGATCATTGCTCTGATAGAGTTTAATATTTACGAATAAAACAAAAACACATTTCTAGAGGAATGATATTAATGCGAGATAGAATTCAAATTTTTAGTCCGAAATCAGCGACCAAATACAAGCTTAGGTGATTTTCATAATAAAAAAATCATGTTTTATGTGTTCAAAGAACGAGAAAAAATTATGAAACAATTCATGTGTTAATTGTTCTGGAGCCTATAAGAAAAGGGTAACTTTAAAACTATAGAATCCCTTGGTACAGAAGTCACCAACTACAGGAATGTGGCAGCGTGGTTGCCACACCGAGAGTTGAGGGGTGCCTCTAGGCTCCCATGACTTTAAACCTTTGTTGACGAGTCAACACAAAAGTCTTATGTTTAGTTAAAGTTATTCCATAATCTTTAAATATATGCTACAGTCATTAATTGCTCGCTACTTCTTTTGGAGTAAATGGAAAGAGCGAGCTTCACTGTTCTTCAAAATCAAAAAAATATACACATTGATATGTTGTCCGGATAGATACTGTCGTATGCAGTGGTGTAGTCCTGAAAAAAAAAAGTTGCGGGGACGCTTATGCATACGAAGATAGTTAATTGAAATCCAAAGTGAGGGGACGCTTATGTTAAAATTTAAAAAATGTAAGGGGACGCTTGTATTAAAATAAAAAGGTAGGGGGAAGCCGTCTCCCTGCGTCCCCCCTAGACTACACCACTGGTCGTATGACTATTTTTAACAGGGTCCGTTTTCTTTTCTTTTCTTTTTTTTTTTTGTGAATTTTAAAAACATTGTGAAAAATCGAATATTTATGTGAAAATTCAAAATTTAAACATACAGTGATTAAAAAAATCATTGGTTTTGCCGCTTATTTAATAATTAATTCTGTAAAAAGTACGATTTCGACACTAAGAATTTTGTGAAGGGTCCGTTTTGATTTATTGTAATTTTGAGAAGGGTCCGGTTTGATTTATTGGAATTTTGTGAAGGGTCCGTTTTGATTTATTGGAATTTTGTGAAGGGTCCGTTTTGATTTATTGGAATTTTGTGAAGGGTCCGAAAACGGACCTGAATTTTCTCTGGCGTTACCCCTGCTAGTGTGCCAAATAAAAGTTCTAATTATTTCAGTGGCACGACTTGAAAAAGTTTTCAGACCACTGCTTTAGTACATATTAATTGAAAATTTCCTCTGTTTAGTAACGAACTACCTGAGTTATAAAGCTCAGAAAAAAAGGATAAATAATAAGAGAAAAATATCTTTGCAGGCAGGCTAAAATAATTACACTATAAAGTACAAATATGTATGTCCTGGCATTCATTCATTAACTGTAGAAAGTATAGTACGATTTCAGTATAACTCAATAAAAAATCGTTTTGACTATGACAATATGTTTGCCTTCGACCTTGTTAAACATTATATAATTAAAATGTGGAAAATATACCTAGTTGTAACATACTTTCTACATTCAAATCTTTTCGCTTTTGACATCAATATGCAATAGATGACTGAAATCTGGAGAATATTTATTCTCATAGTTCTTTCAATTAGGCGAGGTTATTTTTCTATGCGTCTTAGAAATACTTCTGAATTATTACAGGCATTAATCACTAACTTCGGAAAACTGAATTTATAAAATCATATTTTTATGTCTCAGCTACTACTTGATTAGTTATGTATTTCTCTAAAGTGAGCCATTTCAGTACTAAATGAGTGAAGCTAGATGAAATGAATGGTGATATAAATAGTATGCACCACCACAGCAGACCGTACTAAAAAAAATGGAACGTCAATCGCAGAACAAATAGCTCTTTTCTGCACAATAATTGCAGATAATTCACTGAACTGCTTAAAATGGGTTGCGAGTAGTCCGAAATTTTTTTTGAGGTTGAAATAACATTCTTTCTCCAGAATGCTGCGAGGTAGGAATGTATGCCATTGATTTGTAACGATCAAAACTGAGTAAATTTTTTAGTAAAAAGTGGCCTGTAGTAGAAATTTCATTATTAGCCACTTTTTCGACATAGTCGCCATTTTTTTAAAACTTTTTTTTTTAAACGATGCATTTGAAGAATAAAATTGAAACAGCGGTTGACACTTATAGCTCTAAATACATTATCTAAACAAAATAATATTACTTCTTTTTGCATTACAAGATTTTCTTTTGTTTTTAAGCGCATGGAATTATTGATTTTCATGACAGTTTAAAGGACAATTTGAGGTAGAGATCGTGTGGTGTTTGCAGGTGATTTTTCAATCGCCAATTTTTAAAATGTTAGTCTCCACGTGCCCGTTGGCGACCTCTAATACTTTACTGGTTTAGGTATCATACGGAAATCACTTCACACATCAACTCGCATTATGCGCAATCATACCAAAACATTTTCAATGAGCTTAAGCTGCAACATAGAGCATTGCAAAACTTTCTGCTGTTGGGGTCACGGGTAAGACTTTCAACGATTAGCGAAATTCTGTACACGAATGTTCGCTGATCTTATATCATGCTCCAAAATCCAAAACAGAACAACAGATTTTGAGCGGAAAGCGCATGCTCCCATGATCTAACATTTCACACAAAGAAAATTTATTGTTGGAAAGATCATTAGCAGAAAGCTTGTAATGCATCACATTCCTAAAGAATCTGAAAGAATGAATTTATATTCCAGCCTCATAAGAGAAGTCAGTTGGAAATATCTTTATTTAAGTGTTTTACATTCTTTACAGCTATATCATTGCATCATCTTAAATCATATATTTCTGACGACTTGAGGGTAAGAAAACATGTCTAGTGCGTTTAGTAGCTGGCAAAATTTATGTGTGTATTCTTTATTTCGTGTTGGATTTTATTCGCGATCAAATGATATTTGAAATGTATGTGTAACCGCACCTGTTATCAAATTTATCATTTCTTGAGACAACTATATTAAATTCACGTCATTTTCTATTATTTTTTTCTTTATTTTTTTACTGTTTGGAACGTGATGTTAGTTTCTGTTCACATCTTTTGTTTCGTTTATCTTTCGTTGCGCGCGTTTGTTAATTGATTATTTGCTTTTTGCTCTAAATGCTGCAGAAATTTAACCTTTTTCTTACTAAGGGATCATTCATAAATTATATCACGCTTCGAGGTGGGAGGGGGGTTCGTGAAATTGTGACAAAGTGTAACAAGGGGAGGGGAGGGGGTAACAAGAAGTGTGACATCCCTGATTATGCAACGTACAGTGACGCGTGACAAAGGGTGGGAGGGGGTTCCGTTGAAGTATGACATTTCGTGACAAAAGGGGGAGGGGTACGTTGAAGTGTGACATTTTGTGACAAAAGGGGGAGAGGGTCCGTTGAAGTGTGACATTTTGTGACAATGGGGGATCGGGTCAAATATATGGGAAAAAAGCGTGACATCATTTATGAACGGCCCCTAAGCTGGTATACATTTGTCTTTTACAACTGTTGTACTAGAAATTGTTATCGTATTGTTGGAAGGCTCATTGCCGAATAGAGTGGAGCAAATAGTATACGAACAGTTTATTTTAGACGTTTTCTTAGGGATTACAGTATAACCTGTAAATTTGACCACCTTTGTAAGTTCGCCACCTGTCTAAGTTGACCTCTTTTGTCAGGAACAGAACTAGCCCTATGTTACATAATGTAGGGAAACCTTTGTAACTTGACCACTTAATTTGACCACCTGTCTATTGACCACTTATGTGCGCCAAATATGGGTGGGAGTATTATAAAAAATACTTTGTACGATGACCGCCTAATTGTTATTATATTTATTTGTTTATTTATTTTTGCAATGATAAAAAATACTTAAATAATTTCTCCAGGATATTTTTAATGCTATAAAATGTTATTCCAGTATTTGTCTGGAGGAATGAATCATCAATATAAAGTTTGGAAAAACCCCTTTGTACGTTAAACATATGGGAAAGCAATAATTGTTTAAACTTTTTTATTCTTAAAATAAATTTCATCTTTTTTTATTCTAATTGATCTAGCCATTTGAAAAAATATATATATTTCGGAAATCTTTACCATCAAAAAAGCAACCTACATAATTAATAAGATATTTATCTTTATTTTAACTAAGTGCTTTAATTTTTAAAGTTATATAGGATACACTGCAAATCATTCAGGTTAAATTTATCTAAAGATATTTTAGATAATTGTGGAAAAAATAGCTAAATACTAATTTTAAAGTAACGTTAGTACATGAAGTTTTATTTTAATTAGTTACAAATGAATAAACACATAGTGTAAGAAATGAAAAAAAAAAAAATCCTCCGCCCTGTATAAGTTAACTACCTGTCTAAGATCACGCTAAAGTGCTGCACGTGGTCAACTTACACAACTTACACAGGTTTCACTGTACGTGCAAAAGTTGGGTACTCGTAAAACATATTCCATGAAAAAATTTTAAATTTTCTTTAAAACTGAGATCACCCTCAAGGGTACCGAAGTTTTGTAAAACTACAAAAAGAAAAGAAGAAAGTTGTTTGCGAAGAAAATACTGTTTTGATCTCTCACACAGGAGAGAACATTTAATGAAATTCAATAATGTTGAAATAAAATGCTCTTTCACTCAATATATGCATTGTATAACGTTACTTAAATATAATTTTAACATACGAAATAAAAGGAGGGGAAAACGATAAATTTCCCTTTTTACGATATTTTACCATCTTGTGACCGACCAAAATACTATTCGTTTTTAATTTTTTAAATTATTTTTTTAATGAAAGTACATTACCCCAATGCACAGCTTTTTCACATACTCCCTAGTGTAATTTCCAGGAAAAAAAAAAAGAAAATCTCCATCCTATTACGTTAGTTACCAGTTTTAAAGAAATCGCTTTTTTTTTCTTGTATAGCTATTTAGCGTCAAAATTAAAGTATAGAAAAAATTGGTCTTAGCTTTCACATATCATACAAAAAATTACGTAATATGCATAAAATACTGAAAATATATTTATATTTGCCTTAAAACTAAGTTTTGCATGCGTTCTTAATGTGGGAAGTTTCAATTGCATTCCTTTAAAATAAAGCATGCGCTTATGCGTTGTGTAACAATTTTGGAGCTTAATTCTTCAAAGTTTTAAAGGGCTCCTTGAAAACTGCTAAAATTGAAGCTTTTCAAATTTTTGCGTATTGAAATCGCTTTCACTGATTCCTATTTTAACGACCGAGAAACTTTAATTGTTTTGAAAATTACAAACATTTTGTGCCTTACTTACATGGAAGGGGGGGGGGGGGGGGGTATTTTCCTTTTTCTAAAATTGCTCATGAATGCGTTCCTACTTTAACCAAAGTATATTTCTTAAGTATGGCTTAATCTACTGCTTCAAATAAAATAAATAGTCAAACCCCGCTATAACGTACCCTCAATGGACCGACTTCGGAGATCGCTATAATCGATTGTTCGCTACATCCGATTTTGCAAAAAAGTGTTAACTCACTAAGATACTTCTATATAATAAACATATTTCTCTCATTAATCAGGGTAGAGGAGTAAAATTTTAACTTTAAATATGGTTTTTAATAACAAACAAACAAATTTTAAAAAATTACTTTTATTTATCTATAGTAGGAAAAAACATGTTATTATTGGCTGTAAACTATTGGATTTTATGTACACCATAGTAAAAAATAGTGTTTAACTAGACTAGAACACAAAGAACAAGGAATGTTGCTGAGACAAATCGTATAAGACTTAAAATTTTGGATCGCTATAGCCGATTTTCCAACGTTTCATGATCGTTATAAATGTTTGAAAATGCATTAATGACGTAGGGTTTCAGTTGGGGACATTTGAAGATTTGTTACAACCGGAGGATCGTTATATCTCGGCTTCGCTATAGCAAGGTTCGACTGTAGTATGCTCTCTGCTATGCATGACTTTTTTTTTTGTTAATGTACACATTGCAAGCTACGGGATCGTATTTTAACGACTAATTTTAATGTTTTGTTGTAAAAAACATTTTTTATGACAGTTGATTCCATTTCTTTAGGTTTAAAAATTTATGCTTTGCATTAAATTGAACAAATCTTACGGGATTGTGCTGCTTTAAAAGAAATCTAGTGACGCAACGTTGTGCAACAGCTCTAAAAATGTCGTTTCACACTTTTTTTTTTTGTTTGAAATAACAGGAGCATAAATTCACATTATAGTCAAAATCCGTGTTTTTGAAGTACCGCATCATGTTTAAAAGTCGGTAAAAAGATAAATAAAATGCGTCTCATTCAAGCAGCTGTTTGCACCCAAGGGAAAGGCCAGACTTTGTGTTTGCTGGAATGTAAATTATGTTACCATACGCCCTAATTTGCATACATTTTTGTGCAAATAAGAAAAATAACCGTCTTAATGGGAAATAAATGCTAATTGCAGTACGACTGAGTTATACGTATTGACATAGAATTTCAGTGCGTTTTTTTCAGAATCAGTTATGATCTGCATTTGTTAGTCTTACAGAATAACACATAACAAAATTAATGTAAACTAGCAGTACCCGCGCAGCTATTCCCGTGTTAAAAGGTAAAAGACCAGTTGGTTCTGCATTATATATACACTGGAAACTTTTTCTATATATACATGTGTAGCAATATTATTTGAATTGGATGCATAGCATTTCCCAAAATCAAAAATGAGCAGCAGACGGCAATCAACTGGCGTTCCTACATACTTAAGCAACATTAATTCTTAGCAAAAGCTCCCACAGAAAAAAAAACAAAAAACTTTTGTTTGTTTCGTTAAAGTGCCCACACAAAAAGTACGATTATAAAGCATTAGAATTGCTTAAATTCATGCATTTATTTTTGAAATTTTTATGTATATTCATGGAAAGTAAGACAAATACGAATATGTTGCTTGTAGAAACTATCTACATAAATTTTGAAAGCGGAAAAAAACTACCATCCGAGCTCAACTAGTGCACTGGTTAATTTACTGGAAATTAAATAAAAATATGAATAGTGAATAGGGGGCCCGCATCTACTTCTACTCGCTATCGTTCGCCTTGCTCAAGAACTGTAAGCAGTTTCATTTGGATTTCTTCGCGACACAAGCTCGTTTGGGCTCGCTCACCAGATATTACTACATTGATGCAGTCCAGCAAGCGTTCCTTCAACACGCTTGGAAATCTGAAGTAAAGAAAAAAATCGTTTCCTAAGAACTGTTGCATAAATGTAACTGTATCTTAAATATTGGCAAGTAGCGCCACCTAGAATGTAATGTAATTTAGTCTGAAATAAAGCTTGTAAGATGTGAAGAAAAATCTAAATTCTAACAGTAATGTATGATAGGAACGTAAGAATTTAGTTATTTTTATGGTTCTTGGTGACGACAGGAAGAGTAAGTACTCAACCGTTTATTTCATATTTTAACATTTTTATAAGGAAGTTTTCCGATTTGGCATCGAAAAAAATTGCATGTTTATAGACAAAAATATGTGGTTGTAGTCACTCACAATAATTAAACATGCATTGCTAGAACACAAATACGAAGAAAACATTTATGAGAAGAGAACCGTTTTGAGTTATACATCCCATTATTTATTTGCTCATGATATTATAGATAACAAATATAGCTTCCAAACAAAGAGATGTAAAGTTTTCCTTGGCGAAAAAAATTTTAATATATAAGAATTCCTAAGAGAGAGAGAGAGAGAGAAGAAAAAATAAAATACGATACATAAAAACTCGCCAAGAGTCGCAGTTAATAAAATATTTCCAAAAGTGTTGCCACTCACCATATTAAACAGTAAAGTTAATTTTTAGGAAGCAAAAAAGAACAAGCATAACGATTTTGCTGCCACTCAACATAAGTGCATAATTAATTTAAGGAAAACATATTTAATTGTTTTCTTCAGCTTAACAACTTGGTTAAAATGAAAAAAAGCTTAACCAAGGTGTTGTAAAACCTTATAAATTAGGGCTAATTTTTGGCTTTATGTAAGACAAATTAATATATGAGGTTGTATAAGTCTGCAAAATCGACAAAAAGCATGGCTCAGAAAATTTTGCTTAAAAATATTTAGGGGAGGCTGGGGCTGGAGGGGACAAATTCAGGTTTTCTTTTATTTGCTATAAAACTTTCACAATTGAAATTATTGTTTCTAAAACAGTTTATAAAGCATTTCATTGTCTACTATAAGAATATAGTAACAAAGACGTAACGCCAATAATTTGTTCAGTACAATGAATTACGTTAGGGTAATCCGCTGTCCCTTTCTGCCCCATCATCGGGGTTGAAAGGGACATATGATGGGGATGAAAGGGACACAACAAATAACACTACTTAATGTTGCAGCACAATTTTATTTGTGTGAAAATACTCATATAGAAGAACAAATATGAAAATTATTTAATTAACAAATTTCTAATGAACAAATATGAAAATTATTTAACACTAAAGAACTAATATCGTTTGGAAATTGAAATTGTGCATTCATGCTTGCTGTGCCACCCAATTTCAAAGGCGGCGGCAACTTTGAAACAACATCATTCATATCTACTTCTTCAAGTTTCTCATAGAATATTCTGACATTTGAAGCATTGAAACTTGTTGCTCGTGACAGACTAGTTGGCTCAGGAGTACGGAGAGAGAGATCCCCACTTCGTTTCATAAATCCCTTCAGGCAGTCATAGCCTGCTTGCTTTGGTCTTTTCCAAACATCTGAAATCTGTGGCTATTCTATAAGCAAAGCATATTCATAAGCAAGTTAATTTTTGCAGCTTCAACTACATAAAAAGCCAATTCAGTTTCTTGTTCAGAAGTAAACACTCTTCTATTGCCAATGTTTAGCTTGTTAGTAAATTCTTTAACTTCTCCAATCTCTTTATACATTTTGATTTTTCGTGCTAAATATGATTTAGCAATCCCATATTGTTTAGAAACTGATCTAATTGATGGTCCTTGAACTAGAACTTCATTTACAGCTGCTTTTATCTCAGATCCAGTCTTTCTGTCTTCCTTTTGTAGTTTCGTTATACCATATTTGCAACTGAAAAAAAAAGTTGTAAATTTGAATTTCTTAATTTGATTTTATTAAATATACCTACAGTTTAAAGTTATTTAAATTATACATTAACAAAGAATTTTTTCATAATTTATTATTAAAACTTTAATGCACTTAATTAATTATTGAAATTATTAAAAAAAACGAAAATGAATAACCCTAATTTAAGACAAAATATACATTTTGAGATTAATAATTTTTAAGTTAAAAATTTAATATCTTCTTAATTTATATATTTTAAAATTTCAGCTAACATACAACATATTACTGTTCTATGCTATTATTGCATAAAATATATTACATACTGCAGCAATTATTTTCAGTTATAATAACATAGGACAATAGGCAATGTAGGGAAGCCTAAATTTAAAAATAAATAAATGAAAAATTCATATTATTTTATATATATTAATATGGAAATATGAGTTTTAATAATATAATTTTCACATTATAATCATATTCCTCTAACATATTTTTATAAAAAAATATATATTTTAAATGTTGTAACAATTGCTTAAAATTTTAAACATAAGCATAATTTTTCTGGGGTTGAAAGGGACATGTGCCTTTCAGCCCCAATGATAGTGTCCCTTTCAGCCCCAGATTCATATATTACATACACCACATGTCTGCTAAGCCTAACTTTCTGTCATGTGAAAATTGCTTATCACAGATTTGTAAGTATTTAATGTGCTTTTAATTAACACACAAAGGTTATTTCTATAACTAAATACACTTTAGTTCTGAAACAAAATATAAATGGAAGTATAACTTACTTTTTGATGATGAAAATTAACTTCAGTGTTTGCAGATAAAAATAATTGTTGTGTTGACAAATTGGCTTGGTCTACCAACTATAAGCACCTGGCTCTCTATGTTGGCAATAAATGAAAACTTTTATTTATATCAGGTTCTAAGAAATATATGATGTCCCTTTCAGCCCCACTTTCCCCTACATCCACTTTCAAACACTTCGTACAGAACCAATATATTTTATTTTGCAATTTAAAAAGAAAAAAAAAGAAATAGATCATCCACCATTACTATATCAATATGTTGTAAATACGAATATTTTTTAGACATATCGCTTACCCCCAAGAAAAGTGACACAATTCAAAAGCAAAACAAAAAACCTTTGCAATTCGGGATTTATTGTTTTTCCTGATCCCATATTCTACAATCGAAAAGTGAATTATAGCTCTGTATATTATGCACTTATATGTCACTTTATCTGTTGTAACAATATCTATTGAGAAGCATACTAATTTTTTTTTTCATACACTTGCTACGCAAATACGCTTAAGTTGAGTATGAATCATAAGGATAAATCACCCATAAATTAATTGGAAAAAAAAAAACTAATCCCTTGACTAACTGACGCGTAAAATTATCGCTTATGCGATACAATTTACTTTCCGATACCTAGAAAAAACTATTCAAGAAATAGATGGAAAGACATTTCTTGAATCCTTCTTTCATAATACCAAGAGATTAACCATTTTCTTCAGGTGAAATAAATCTCCATGTGTATGATGTGTAGTACATTATTTTTCTTTTCAATGGTTAATACGCAAATACGACACATTTTTGACATTTATTTGGAAGAAATCGGTTATTTATTAATCTCATTTTTTCTTATTTATGTCATTATGTATGCTTCATTCATTTTTATTCTATTTACAAACAGAACCAAACAAAAGAATGGACGGCTGTTACAGCAGAAATATTGTAAAACAGAAGAAATTACTATTTAAAAAAAAACAAATTATTTATAAAAATGTGTAAATCTTATCAAGTTTTATCTCATTCACAATATTTTTGTAATGATGATAAGTAGTTTATCTCTGGTTAATCTATTACATAATATGGTTATTAAGATGGGCCATCTTGTAAATGCTAAGTAACTAGGCAGGGATGCACCAACGATTCCCCCTAGAAAACGCCGGATATCCGGTAGCATACCTTTTTCAATATTTGGGACCCGCTCCGGTCACTGTACGAAAAATGAGGTTATTCGGCATGTAAAATTTGATTTCATGCGTAGAATTTACAGGTTTCAAACAGCAGAGACGGATATCCGGTACGGCTAACTCACACGAGAGACACCGGATACCCAGTATCCAGAAAATAAATATCCGGTTTATCCCTAACTGACATTGATCCCCACCCAAAGCAAAATTATGGGTGCGCCACTGTAATTCACTGTAGTGAATGAAAAATGTTGACCTCTTTAAAAACTGGAAGTAGCTGTTAAGTTTGTTTCAGCTCAAAGAAATGAATTGATATTATATGCTGACGTCCTTTTTAATAATTATATTTTGAATGAAATGTAAATGTCATGTGTGGGACACAATTTTTAGAATGGTCCATTTTCTTACTTAAATTAGACTTTTTTCAAGTAAATACAGATAATCGTGCATCCTGACAATTGGAAACTGAAAGTAATTTAAAAGGAGAGACGAAAACTGCATTGTATGTACTCATTAAAACTAATATAAATATACAATGTATACATTATAGCAATTAATGTGAATTGCAAACTATGTCTTTTAGTGAATTGTAGCTGAAATAATTTTAAGTACTTAACATATTAAACATTAACCTGAAAACAGCAATATCCTTAATCATATGCATCAGATAATTTTTATCAAATACATCAATTCAAGGACTTACGTGGTTTGTAACTTTTTTTTATTTATTTAAATTTATTTAATGCGTATTTACAAAGTTACTTTTATTTTGGGAGATAAATTCTGTGTCTTATGTTCCCGTCATTATGTCGATTATTTCTGTCCTTATTATGTGCCAAAAAAGCTGTTTGGATATAATTTAACGCTTTAGGCAATGTAAACTATTAGCAGCATTTTCCAATCATATTCAATTCAGATAGCAGAGAGAAGTTGCAACACAAATTGGAACGTACTTCGTGTGAGTCTTTTCTGATTAGCAGTCACTGAAGAGTTTTCTATTATATTCTGAAGAGTTTTCTATCAAATAATGGAATATAAATCAGTGGACATTTCTTGGAATGAAACATTTTGTTTTTAAAACTGAAGACTGTACAAAGACTAAAACTAAGATTACTTCAAGTGAGTGTTTTTTCCGACTTGAACAGTCACTGAAGACATTCCTTTTTCCAGATTTTTCTGAAATTGGTGATAATCCTTAAAAAAGGAATCACAAGTAATGGAACATAAATCAGTGCGCATTTCTTGGAATGGGACACTCTGTTCTTAAAACTGAAGAGAGACTGTATCAAGACTGTAAAACTAAGACTGTGCTTCAAATGAGTTTTTTTCTCACTGGAGCATTCACTGAAGAGTTTTAATTTTTCCAGCGTTTTCTGTATATGGTTATAATGTTTAAAGGAAACACAAAGATTGTAAAATAAAGCAGTGCAACATTTCTTGGAATGGAACATTCTGTTTTTGAAAATTTTGGTTTTAATTAATATTTTTTAAATCGTTTGATTAAAATCATAATTTAAATCATTCATCTTAATTGTCTGATGTAAGCCTATCTACGCCCTGAGAGAAAGAAAATATAGTACTGAACTTCCAATTAAAACATTAGAATAATTAGAAAATAATAACTACCTTTGCTTCATAAAAGTTTAGTTCACTGACCAATATAATAGAATAAAATTAAATGCGGTTTAGATAAAAATTTCAGAGAAATAGAGCCAGTCAGATTAGGGAAAAAAAACATTTAGCATAAAAGTCATAAAAACGAATCTTTAACTTAACTCTGGATTCACTCGAAGTTTTGAAAAAAAAAAAAATAATGCAAAGGCTATGTGTGTAAACTCTGACAGTCAAGAAATCATTTCAAAATCTCTGCGACTGACCTAACCTCTCGAGTTCCAGAGCATTCTTTGTTAATGTGAAAATTTCCATAAATATTATTTCCTTACGCATAAAAATCGATTAATCGTTCAGGAGGCATAAAACTTTTATCAGATAATAGGAGAGATATATGGCTGATAAAGTCTGTACAAAAGCGATCCTGCGAACCGTGGAAGTAGTATTTGTTTCCGAACAAAGCCACCGGCTTCTGAACAGATTTCTACTTCAGGTAAGAATAAAAAGGCAAAACTGACCTGACCTTAAAATAGAATAAAAAAAAAAAAAGTTTTTTTTTTCTTTTGGTTGTACTGTATAGAACTTAAGTCATTTTTTAAAGAAGAATCTGTGTGCTTTGCATTATAAAAGCAAGTTCTTTTATCTACTACTTAAAATCTTCTAATTGTTGCTGGATAACTACTGTGCTAAATTTGGGAAGAACAATTGGACAGAATAACTATGGTATTTTATACTTTTTTGTAGTAATAATTTTTGTGCAGTATGTAAGCGCAATTTGTTTAAGAGTTAAACTAAGCAGATTTATATCAATTATTTTGGCAATGCTATGATTAAAAAAAAGACATCATTGAATTACCTTAACCACTAGTAATTTAACGAATGATGCTGAGTCTATAAATGAATAATAGCGGCATTTTATCATTCACAACCCTCCAAATACCCAACTTTTTTTTTCTTTCATCTTAAATGATAATTTCTACATACTGTTTTGTCGCATTATTAATTAGGTAACTAATTAATTATTTCATTAATTATTTCTATACATTAACATTAAGCAGATTCGACGCTGCCAGGCTTTCAAAACAAATACATCTGTACTTCAATGTGAGTTATAAGCAAATCTATGATAAGTCTTTATCGGTTTGCCTCTTTTCCTCAATTCGACTGATCTCATAATGAAGATATGTGCAGTTAAATCATTCGTCAATCAAAAGATTTTCATTATTAAAGATATGGGCAATGTGTTAACATATTTCAATCTGTTAAAGAATTGACTAAGGACAATATCCTCTTGCACATATTTTGCAAATAGAAACCTCCTAAAGGCGAAAAACCAGCCCTTGTTTCTACAAGTATGTGTTCAAGTGCAAGTTTCGAGGCTGTGTAGCTTCCTTTTTGCGAAAGATACTGTCTTAAAAAATGACATATATGCATGTCTGAAAGAAATTATCAAAAGAGACGAAAATTAAAAATAATATGTTTCTGACAACTTGAAGTTTTTGAAATAAATGTCTTGATTGCAGTTAGCTTTGCGTTTCCTTTGAATGTTCATACATTAAAAAAAGCAGTTGTTTCACGTCAAAAATATTTATTACTACTATTTGCACATAAATACCGCATTAAATCACAGCTAAAATGTATAAAAATGTCTCCTCAGAATGTTGATAGGCCTAACTGTGAAAATACAAAAAAAAAAAAAAAAATCGCTCCACCCTATGTGTGTGTGTATAGTATAGTATATATGTATACTTACCTTATATAGAGTAAAAGGACACCCCACCCCCTCTTCAGCGGACACTCCTCTAATACGAACAAATATTTCGGTCCCTCTGAAGACCGCTGAGTTTTAATAAAGCAAATATATATATATATATATATATATATACATTCCCTAAAAATATATTTTCCTTTATATCCCAACAAGGATTTTTATTTTTGTTTTTTGTATTTTCTAAATTTTTATGCGTATTTAAATGTGTGTTTCTAATCCGCAACTGTACAATTTCTATTGTCCTTACAAATTACATATACTTTGCCTGTCCATTAAAGTTAACATTTGTCATTTTGGTATTTGCATTCTGAAAATAACTAAGTCTTACATTAAAAAAAAAAAAGTATAACATCGGGACTTGAGAACGAAGCGAAATTTTATCCGCGACGAGAAAGACAATAAAATTTTGGTCACGCTTCCTTGCTATCAAAATGACTTGGGTGAAAGCCGGTCTCAGGAAGACTAAAAAATAATAAAATAAAATCTTTAGAACTATCATTATCTCCATAGGCACCTAAACTGCGGAGGAGATTATGAGAAAATGGTCATCTTTTTAAGGAGAAGCGCACACTGGAACAATAGCGGACTCGTGTGAGCGTCAGACATGAGCGAGCAAAAAAACCCTGTTTCAGATGTCTGTGGTGATAGCTGTGACGAAGACTATGACAGGAAATTCTCTCGACATACGTCTTATCCTTTTGCTATCTCCAACAAAACAAAAAAAATTGGAAATTGTCGAGAATGTGAATTCTTGGTTTTTGACAAAATGTTGTTTTTATTAGTCGAGTCAACGTAGAACTAGGTCTGCACAGGTTTTTAGCATTAGGAATTCGTAAAAAATAAAATAATTCAGAAAGATTGGAAATTGTCGAGAATAGGAATTCTTGGTTTAGACAAAATGCTGTTTTTACTGATCAACTTAAAACTAGGTCTCCAAAGATTTTTAACATTAGGAATTCGTAAAAGATAAAATAATTCATTTTTGCACGCAAGTATGTGCATGTTACAGACTTGGAAAGTTGTTGAAAAATTGTAGCTGTTAAGTTGAAAATAATGCTCAAAAATTAATTGGTTTACTTACTTATTTTATGTTTATAGCTCTTTGACTGATAAATAATAATTAATTATAAATAAAAGGAAATTATTCGGGATCTCGAAAAATTCCGAATATTGAATAACCTTAAAAGAAATATTTTAAAGTTGAATGACTTTTTTTTTCCTTTTTCTTTTTAACATTATATTGAAACGCATACAACACAATGTATTCTTAACTTGCGTTCGTATGCACGAGTTTTAATAAAACTAAATTTGGTTATTATGTGTGGTTTATGTAAGCTCGTATGGCGAATGCAAGGATTAAGAAATAGACAAAACGTCTCTGTTATATTCAATCTGGTAGTCGATAACGTACGAATTAATAAATTCAAGTAAATCTGAAATCAACCCTTTTGGATTTACAGATAAACCACCTATTGTTAATATAAGTCTTGCTGAAAATAGAAGCGCTATAGCGCGGTAAGGGCTGTTTTTTATTGGAGAAAATTTACAACTAAGGTTTGCTGCAAGTGTACATTTCCGAGTTACTAGTTACAAAATTTGCAAAATTATTTGTAACTGTTTAATTACATTGTTACTTTATATTAATTTACTAAATATAACTATAGGTCTTCAGTTGTCTCATCCGAATATTTTACGTGTGAGATTTTCTTCTGTATAATGACTTATGATGACTTTTTTTTTCTCGCATTCGATACTTATGTTCGTTAATGATTAATTTTCTTACATAGGAATTTGCCTTAAATTTTCGAAATGTTTTGAATTTTGATGCTTTTTTTTACACAATAACACGGCTGATTTTTTTAATTTGTTGGGTACTGCCAAATATTTGTCTGTGCAACATTTATATATTTATTGGTGTAAAATCGTACAAAAAAGGCGAATTTTCAGAGAAATTTAAATTTTCTCGTGGTGTTGTAAATTAAAATAATCAAGTAATGTTCAGCAATTGTTGTAACTAATAAATCGAATTTTGTGAAACGTATGTTTTTAGCTGAATTTTTCTGTGTTAAATGCAGGGCTTTTGATATCATATTTATATTGTTTAAACTGCGAAAGGGACACATAAACAATTAATTCGGGTTCAAAATAGCTGGCAAGCAATTACTTACAACTCTGATCCGCAGGCAAGATTAACTACAAATTTTGCAGCGAGTCTCGCTATGGTAATAAAAAATTACCACAATGATAAGAAACAAATATTTTTGTTTTTTAACCCCTTATTTTCTAATATCTTGCGTAAAGAATTGAATATCCCAAGTATATTTTCGTGTTATATTAATAACTTCGATGAAAATCTTGTTGTATGGTGGGCAATTGCTATTTTAATTAATCATTTAAATGTTATCACATATATTATAAAATCTGAATAGTTGAAGAATTAGAAGTCTTTCACCAAATTCACCAGCATTAACTAATAAACAAAGGTGAGTTTTGACTATTTCTTTGATGCATTCTTCTTATCTACTTTGTTTACCCAAGTGCGATTACTTTTACCAAAAGAATAAAGTTGTGTGCCTTTCAAGAGTAATTATTTGTAATTTCTTGATATTTCGCTTAGATTCCACCATTATCCTAGAATCATTCATTGAAAGTTCAAAGTTCTCAGAAGCGAAAGCAAAGAAGAACGTTTTGTGTCTTTCACGTCCTCTTTGTCATTTATTGGTATTTTGCTTAGAATCCGCCTTTCCCTACAATCATCCGTTAAAAGTTATAAGTCCTCAGAAACAAAATCAAGGAAGAATGTTTTGTGCCTTTCACGTCATATTTTATAGCTATTTTGCTTAGATTCCACCATTCGCTACAATGATTCATTGAAAGTTCTAAGTCCTCAGAAGCGAAACCAAATAAGAAAGTTCAAGAGTCATATTTCTCATTTATTGATATTTTTCTTAGATTCCACAGATCTCTACAATGATCATTGAAAGTTCTAAGTCCTCAGAAATGCAACAGATGGTAGACGTCTACCACCACCCCGAAACAGCTCCAACAAAAATCATCCCTGTAATTGTTGTATGTTTTCAACCGTAACTCCGCGCTCTCTACGCTACCCACCCCTTGCAAAATAAAAAGGATATCTTCCAAGACACACAAACAATGCCGGATCGTGTTTCCTCTAAAGTGGTAATGGAATGGAACGGACCCAAGGGAAAGAAAGAAAGATAAAAAAAATAAAAAGGACGTTGAAGTAACTAAAATGAAGAGAGCGTAAAGTTAAAGAATGGATACAACTTAATGGCAGTTGGTGAAGGCTATGTGCACTCCGTAACGCCCCCGTTAAAGATGGTCAGGTGTGAATAGTGATTTAGCTCAATTTCTCTGTTAAGGTAGATGTTTTATTTACGATTCGGTTTCTACAGGAAATTTCTTTTGAATGAAGCGCTTTATTTACTGTGCTCAATGTGTCCATTCATTTTATAAAGGCTAAATTAGTGTGTTTTTAGCCTTTTACGTTTTCTGAAAAATGTAATCGTCTACTTATGGCTGTAATTTTGGGGATTTTTACATTTCAAATGCGTGCAGTTTTTCATTTTTAAAAAGACATAATTCGAAAACTAAAGCCACGAAAAATCTAATTTTTAGTTTCTTGGTCATGTTTTAGGGGTACAATACTTAAACAAAATTGCTTTTAAATTATCTCCGAAAAAGAAATGTTTCTGGTTGTTTTGGCGCAATGAGAGTACAATGGTCAGTGTACTCTCGAGCCTCAAGCATGTCTTTGCAGAGTTGTGGCAGACCCTGTTCACCTCACAGATGTAACGCGACCATTGGCATAATTATTCTGGATGTGGTTTTTAAAGAATCCACATCCAGATCCATATATTTTCCTTTTTTTAAATCTTATTTTCTGCAGTTACTGGGATACTTTTGGTAGATTATTGACTCAATAGTAGTTGCAAAAATTATTGTAATCACCCATTAGGTGCAACGCGACTAAATTCGTTTTGATTGACAGATTTTCGATTTTTTAATAAATGTTACGAATTAAGTAGGCTGTTTAATACTTTACGTTCCTCAAATAATCTTAAATCGGTAACAAATAATCATTTAAACCAGAATAAATTTCATTTGTCTGTCAAAAAAAACTGAAACACCTCAAAGGTGCAACGGGTATTTGTGCAACTATAAAATTCTATGAATGGGAACTTTTTAAAACATTTACCTTTTAACTATTTGATAATGTATTGTTTTGTTAATGCCTACCTTGTTATGTGCTTTTCGTTTTCACATTATAAGCCAGGAATGACCCCAGAAGGTCAATATTTTCAAAATGTGGGTTCCTGATTTGTCCATAAACCCAAACGAAAGGGAGCAAGCCATATAATTTTGATATTCCAGCTATCTTCATCTGTGCATTCCACTTTCCTAACAGTTTGTAAAGCAATTTCTGCAAACTTTTCTCTCCCACGATAAGCTATTTCGTACTGGGGGCAGTCATCCATTGAGAGCATTGCGTGTGAAATATCCCACAAGTCAACGATTTTATTGCAACTGCACATTCCCCGCCCGAAACACTGCCAGAAACCCTTCACTTCCAACTAAGGTTTGTACATAATTGAGGTAATTTTCTTTTTGCAATGATAATATCAGCAGCAACTTCTTATTTTATGGGAGATGGTTGTTATGTGAGGGTTTTATAAAGCAGGCATAAAACATCCATAACTTTGTATTTGATGCAATGACTGCAAACTTGTCAGTGAAATCCCCCGCCCCCCTTTTTAAAACTATTTACTATTTCTAGGTCAGAAGGTACATATATATGGTTACGTGCCGTTCATAAATGATATCACGCTTTTTTTCCATATATTTAACCCCCTCCCATTTGTCACAATATGTCACACTTCAGCTGATCCCCTCCCCCCTTTGTCACATGTCACGCTATGTTGCACAATGCATGATGTCACACTTTTTGTTACCCCCTCCCCTTGTCACACTTTGTCACAATTTCACGAACCCGTGGAAGCGTGACATCATTTATGAATTATCCCTTACCTTATTTTAGGTATTACAGACGATTTTGGGAGAGATGAGATTGCTCCGGACATTTAAAGAAAAATATATATTTCCAGCAGGAATATATATACTGTAAACATTTTTCATCTATCACAAACAAAATTAGTAAAAGAGCTTATTCATTTATTTTTATCATTATTATTTTTGGTGGTGTTGTTTGGATGAAGCTTTGAAGTAAGTATGCGTAGCTGGAAATAAATTTTTTAACTGCATTTGATACAATAAAAGCACATACCTTTTTGCATGTAATTTTTATGACGCATCATTTAATTCCAAAAGAGAAATATTTATTTTGGTAGGAGTCTTGTCACTTTTCTTTCATCTTCTTTAATATGTTTTCTTTTTTTCTTCCTTTTTTGAACTGATACACTTATTTAATACACTTCAACGAAAGCTACTGAATAATAACAGAACTTGAAATATTCAAATTTCAAAACTAAAATAAATTGGTTATTGATAATATTAGCCTTGACTTTTCAATCGATTAATTCCTTTCGTATAAAAAAAATTAGTTAAGGAAAACTTTATAACTTTGAACTTCATATTAAAAAATTATTCTGAGGTATTCTTACATGCCCGTCTATTTCTTCCATACATTCTTCTATAATCATTCCCATTAAAATTCACTTGTTTTCCAAATTTTGTTTAAACTCTTCCATCACTTCTTGAAAGGACTCACGCTAATCGAGAAAAAAATGTTCGATTACTCCGCACCCTTTGGGTACATTCGCGCCAAAAGCTAATCAGCATCAGTTTCCATCAGGGTCCATATGTGCACCAAATTACCTGCACACAATACCGATCGATTCCATGAATTACTTATTGAGTTACAGCGGCCCCAAAAAGAAACATACAAACAGAGAGGCATTTTCTAAAAATGGTCAAACTGGGTTCAGTACAGCTCAAACCATGTAATTTGGTGGAAATTTGAAAATTTTTACGAGTGAAGTACTTTACTCTATATATTGAATATAGGAAGAAAATAATAAATGGATTGCACATACTGAGCACTTGCTTCATCAGATTGTTTCTTCTGGCAAAGGACTGGGTTCTGAAAAGTACTTGGGGTGCTTAAGCTGGGTTTCAAAAATGGTGGTAATTTCGAAGGAGGGTTAAGTTTCAAAGTTCTACTCGCATGAATGTCTGATCCTCCTTTTAGGAGAAATACTTGAAGACGAAAGATATCAACCTACTCATTAGTTTGATAATTAAATAATTATAGTATGAAGGATAATATATGAAGTCAGAATAAAAAATAATAATGAAGTTAATATTAATCATGATGATTGAGATTAAGTAAAAATAAGTGAAGATCATCAAGAAGCAGTTTGATGAACTTATAAGGTAGCTAACATGACAAACTAAATAATGTTGGCGGGGGGGGGGGGGAGATCACAATGATTTTCCGTTGCGAAGTAGAGCAAATCAAATATGCTCCGGCGCCAAACCTATGAAATCTAAACCCGTCAGTATAAGACATTATGCTTTTTGATATTATTCTTCGTGAAAACTTAATTGGGTGAACGCGTTAAGATAACAAGGAGCATCAGCAACATGAGCAAAAAGGGAAACGTGAGCTATAGTTTTGAAATCACGTTTTGAGTTATAAGAAAAATGTTTCTTGCGATAAATATGTCTAGGTTGACCATTAATGTGTCAGATATAGCGCATTTGACATACGGCAGTATGATAAAAATTATAACCTTAAAGTAAACCCACAATCAACAAATTCTTTGCTAACATGACGAGTTAAAATGGTGAAACTAATTTTGTTATCTTCGTTCTTTTTAATGAGATGCAAAAACACGAACTGTAGTTATAACAATTATAATTTAAATGCGTGACAATGGTAACTCTATATAGTAGTTTTGTGGTCACTTTTTAGAGTTATGAGCGTACCGAAGTTCATTATATCATACAAATAACTGACAAGAGTATAGATCTAAGATGTTATTGTTTATTTTTTATGTAATATTATACGAAGTAGAACTTTCTCTATCTTTCACTGCCAAATCAATAAATAAATAAATATAGCAAAAATAATGACAGTTAGAGAAAAATTAGCTGTTTATCTTAAGGATAAAAAAAGGTGGGAGTGTAAAAGAAAAATTAATATATCGTGAAAATATCAATAAAAATAAATAAATAAAACTTAAAAAAAGGAAAATGAATAAAAATGGAAAAATTAAAAATTTGAAATGGCATTTTGAGATGCGAAAATGTATTCCTGTATAATTCTACTATATAAACCTTAATCCAACCGACTGATTTGCTCGGAACAATTTTTATCGGAAGGAACTTATGACGTAAAACATGTAAATTCATCCAGAACTGAGCGAGCCTATTTTCTCGTGAAACATTTTGATCTAGATTTTAAAATCCATTGATGAAGAATAATGATAATAGTTGGATAGCAAATTCCTGAGATATAATGATCAAGAGTGCAAAGATAATAAATTTTATATAGTTTACGTAACAAGTACATTTTTCTCTATGTTTAAAGAAATTCATTATGTTTTTGTATGTAGTATTGTATCGAGAGGTAATATGCTCGTAAAGTTCTAGACGAAACTTTTGTTATTCCTATAAAATATTATTGTCTTTTTACTCATAGTTGTGCTTAATTTTGCCAAAATATTTTTTAATAATCATAAATTATGATTATTTCCCTCCCTTCCGCTCTCTCTGAGAGGAAAGTGGTGCTTCCATGTTTTGCATGTTAAAGGGTATCTGTTAATTCGTTTTTAAAAAATTCATTTCGTATGTCCAAATTATATTGATCATTTATTACACTTGATTGAGGTGTTAAAGTATTTTTGTCATTTTGAAAGTAGTTTGCTCTCCTAAAATATGCACAGAATATAACTCACTTTTTACAAATATATATATATATATATATTCAGTCGTACTAGTTTACAGCGAAGTCGTATATAGCGAATCTACGGTCATAACGTAATAATTTGAATTCCTCTTTGTTTTTCCGCGTACTATTCGTTAATTCTTATAGCGAACTTACGGTAATAACGAAAGTTTCATCGGGTTCCTTTTGATTTCATTATAAGCGAGCAACACTATGTATATATATATATATATTAAGCGGAAGCAAAAGTAATTATTCAAGTTTTAACTAGAATTACGAAAGGTTATAAAATAATCATATATAAATGAGTTTTTTTTTTTAGGTTTCTGAAACTTCGGTTAAATGAGACAGACATTCAAAGAAGATACAGTCTTTTTAAATTTTGGGAGGATTATAAGAGTATAAAAATGTAACGTAGTTGCATAACGTTTTTTTTTTTATTTTAAACGTTAATAATTATGTAATTAATACAAATTTAATTAATTAATTAAGGTTCATCGAAACAGTAATTAACACAAATATAATTAATTTTTAAACCAAATTTCTTACTGGAGATTTTGGGCCCGACCAAAATATAATGTCTAACTTAATTATTTTTTGAGTTATAACATTTAACCTGAAAAGTATCATAAAAACAGCATTTTTCACAAGAATAAAAATACTGTAAAATAGCCAAAAAAATTCCATTTTTTTATCAAAACTGTTATATTTTGAAAGAGCACATTCTCAGAATCGTTATACAGTCAAAATTTAAAAAATCGCTTAATAACATCTTAAGATATCACCGTTTGAGAACAAACATACCTTAAAAAAAGCAATTCTGCCTAAAATGGATTTAAAGTTAACGAATTTATATACAAATAGGTATAAAAGAGAATATTTTTATGCCAGTTTTACGAAATTTTGTGAGGACTGTAGATGCATAAAATATAACATATTTGCATTAAAAATATTTCTAAAAATTAAATATTTATTTAATTCATTAAGATTTAAATATTAATTACGTTTACGGAACTATATGTAAATAAAAAAGTATTTTGCCAATAAGAAAGTTATTGGTACCATTTTAAAGATAATTAACTGATGAGTATCTTAGAATGAAAAAACAAAAAAGTAATTCTTGGGAATTCCAACTTATATGTATACCTTAATATGTTTAAAGACATTCATCAATTCTTTCTAACTTCCCTACGAGCTGAGAATTTTTGTGTGTTACCCCCTCCTTGACACGTTTTCTCAAGGGTGCCTAGTGAATGAGATCCGTCAATAGGTATTTACAATCCTTTTTGTCTACAAAACATTGCAATTTATTACTTGCATTTTCCTCCGGATTCAGCCCTAATAACCGGCATGCCTTGAGCAGTGTCTGTGCTTTGTCGAAGTTAATTTAGTACCACGAAACAGCTCTAAAGATCTGATAATGTGTGAGGTCAACACCGCGCTGGTTCAAGAATTTAACCAGGAAGGTGATTTAGAGCAAGCGGAATTTCCCGCTGCTTCTTTTCACCCGGATTCTCCTATTCACAATAATGTGCAGGTGTCATATTGGAATTCGTATTTATTTAAATATTCCTGATTAGCGTATATACAAGAAAAATAGTTGCTGGAAGGTAAATAGTTTAAACAGAGCGAGTAAAACAATTACAGTTGAACTCGCTTAATACGAATTGCCAAAAATTCGCGAATTTGTTCGTATTAGCCGTTATTCGTAACAACCGTGAATAAGTAAAATTGTGTTCAAAAAAATTATTAGAAATGCATGTTTATATTTTAGAAATAATTACACGATTCTAAGATGGAGGGTTTGATTCCTGAGCAGACTCACCTGTCTGAAAGCCAACACGTGCGTGAGCTTTATTCTCTACCCAGAAAGAAACTACGTATGATTCGAAATACGTACTTGGTGGTTTACAATGGCTCAAAATAACCAACAATATGTTTTTAAAAAAAAATTATATGCAATCGAGAAAAAATTTCTTGAATAGCTCAGAAATTTTGTTCGTGTTATCCGAAATTTGTATTTTAGCCTTCGTATGAGATATTTAGTGTAAATAAATAGTAAACCAAATTAAATGAACAAAATGTTCGTTTTAGCCGTGATTTCGTATTAAACGTGTTCGTATTAAGAAAGTTCAACTGTATGCTGTTAGAAGCGATGTATGTGTGTTTCCGTAAAAGTGGAATATTTTCCAAGTATCGTTTTGAAAAACCATAAGTTACGAAAAATAACAAATAAGGAATGTAAATAAGTGAACAACAACAACAAAAAACAAGAAGTTCCGTCTAGAACTATACGAGACTACTTTCCCGTATACACCAAATTCAAATTTATAATCTAGCTATCTCTTTCTCTCTCTTTATTATTTATCTTTAGTTCTAATTATTGAAAATATACTTTTTTCAACGGATAATACATATTCATTCACTCACTCATTCATTCTTTCATTTATTCAGCCATGCATTTATTCATTCATTCGTTACCTCATTCAAGTGTTTATTCATTCATTTACGCATTCATGTATTTATTCACTCATTTATTTATATTTTCATTTATTCAATAATTTATTCATTCATTCTTTTCCTCATTCATTTATTCATTGATTTATTCTTTCACTCTTTCATTTATTCATTCATTCATTATTTCACTCATTGAGTCACTGAGAAATATCCTTGAAAATCCCGATCAAAAAATTTCATAGCAAAACAGGCTCGTAAGCTCTGGATAAACTTTCTATTTCTACATGTTCTACGTTATAAGAGCTTTCCGATAAAGTTTGTTCCAAGCAAATCGGTCCGTTAGATCAGGATTTATATAGGGTTGAAATTTCCCCGTAAGCTCTGTGTTAATTTTTTGAACTGTTCAAAAATGAACAAAAACTGTTCAAATCAATATTTCACGCCGAGAACTCCTTTCAATAAGCTTGCAATAGGAACTTGGCTCTTGTGCCCAGAGTTTACAGAATTTGCTTCAATTTTGTCCATAGGCGCTAATGTTAAACTTTTTTGAACTGTTCAAAATTGAACAAAAAATTGTTCAAATCAAAAAGTAAAATATAGAAATGAGATGTCCTCGCCGAGATCTTTCGATTGCAAAAAGAATTTTTCCAATCGGACAATTCGTTCAAAAGTTATTAGGGGGGGGGGGGCAGACAGACAGACAGACAGACAGACCGACAGACCGACAGACAGACAGACCGACAGACACACTTTTTCCCCATCTCAATACCCTACTTTCAAATTTTTTATTTTTCAATCTTTATTTAATTACTTCACTTATTTTTGACTTTTCTTGATTTTTAACGATATTTTCACAATACATTAAGCCTTCTTTCATGCTTTATTATTATTTTTTTTTACTTTTACGGGAAAGTAGGCTAAAAAGCATCAAGAATGATTTAGTAATAAAACCGTAACAACCAGTGGAGGTACCGCTCAAATGGTGAAGTTTTTCCAAAAACAAACGGTTTTTTAAGGAGATAGAAGTTAATCTCATTGCTTAACTGAAATAGCAAAACGTTAATATCCCCCGCTAATTTCTTTCTTTCTTTAATTTTAGTTTAAGTAGTTTGGTTAAGCCTGATGAGGGAGTTTCCGGTTTTTCTTCATTTTGCAGATGTTACGCTTATGTTAGTACCATGCACCAGTCTAAAAAACTTTTAAAATAGTGAAGGAAGAAAAAGCGATAATACGATACTTTGTTTGTTTCTTTTTTACAATTTGAGGCAGCAATTGGCCACAAATATCCCTTCTTATTAGAAATCCTAATGATACAAACCTTTTAGCCATTACGAGGAAGTTTAACTGCTAAAATAATCCCCCTTCCCCCCTACCCTTCAAATAAGATTCAAGACCGCAACATTAGCGGAAAAAGATAAACATGGGGGGGGGGGGGGTGATACGTGGAGGTAATATTCGAAAGCAGGAGGTTATTTTTAATAACAATCAACAAAAATTCCGATACGGATCTCTCTTTTTTTTTCCTTTTGTAGTGTAATTATCAATTAAAAAAGATGTTATGTGTTCAAAGTAAAATAAAGAAATAAATAAACAAAAACAGCAAAATACCAAATATATAGTGAGTAGGTTTACTATTAGTTGAATTTAATTATCTTTGCCACTAAACTTTTTAAATTTCTTTCGAGTTTAATGACTGAAGACCAAACCCAACCATCCAGAGCTTAATAACTAAAAGATTTACCACGCATGCAAACAAACTATCCTTTTCAAAAGAGCCGGAAAACTGCAGAATGAGAGCATTAAAACAACTCACAGCAACAAAATCCTTACCATTAACGGTCATTCATTTATTATAAACCTCAAGTTGCGCTTTTATGCGCTTCATTTATGACATATCAACTAATTTTTATATGCCTTTAACTAAGCTTGCGACTGATGTTGGTAATTAAAGGAAAGAGGAGTTAATGCATTAAAGATATTCTGCATCTCACGGTTTTAATATCATGTTCACAATCTTATTTGCATTTTAAGGAAGCCATTTTATGCGATGTCATTCTCCGTTAAAACCGAAAGCGTCATTGTTTCCGGGTTGTAATTAAAACACGACCACCTAGTAGAGTGGTCTTAAAGGATTTAATTGATTTAATTTTAATACGAATGACTTCAACTTGGAAAGTATGATTATATCGCGTGCTTTTAAGTCCAGAGAGAAATGAATCTATTTCGTGGGAAAAACATCGAATACTTCTGCTTATTAAACTTCGGTTAATAGGAAATAAATGCTTTCGAGTTTCATAAATTCTGATAACTCTTTTATTTATGCTTCATTTAAGTTTTATTTGTTTAGTAAATAAGACAAAGTCTGCTCAGGGACCTGCATCTATTAATTTGATTTTGAGGTCAATTATAGGAAGAACTCGCACTTAGCACATAGATAATACTTTGTGCTGATAATTTTATATATTCCTTTGGAAATAAAATCGAAGTCGTGGGTGAAAAATTGAATACTAGTGCGTATTACACTTCGGTTAATAGGAAATAAATGATTTCGAGTTTCACAAATTCTGATAATTCTTTTATTTTTGCTTCGGTTGAAGTTTTTTTTTTTGTTTAATAAATGAAATAGAGTCTGCGCAAGGAGCGGCGTTCATTAATTTATTTCGAGGTCAATTATAGGAAAAACGGACACTTAGCACATAAGTATATTTTGTGATAATAATATTATGTATTGCATTATTCTTTTGAAAAAAATGCGAAGTCGTGGTGAAAACCTCGAATACTTGTGCTTATTAAACTTCGGTTACTAGGAAATAAATGTTTTTGAGTTTCATGAATTCTGATAACTTTTATTTCTGCTTCAAAGTTTTATTTGTTTAATAAATGAGACAAAGCCTGCGCAGGGAGCGGAGTTTATTAATTTTATTTTGAAGTCAATTATAGAAAAAACATGCACTTAGCACACAAATATATTTTGCGTTAATAATTTTATATATTGTATCATTCTATTAGAAAATGGCGAAGATCTATGTTTTGCAAAAGTTATTCAAAATATTAACATAGTTTTTGAACATAATATAATTTAAAGAGATATAGGAGATATAATTTAAAAAGATATAAAAGATAATTAAGAGATATAAAATTCAAAGAGATATGCGAAATAGTTAAGAGAGATAATTTAAAGAGACAACTGTTTTCCATAGTTTGCAAATTCGAAAAAGTACAAAAATACTCTGTTTTTAATGGATGCAATTCATCGCGTCACGTGATAACGATGATCGCTGATTTGTTTACCAAATTTTTTTATTGAGTTCTACGTGGAGCTCACGAAGCAAAATTAGCTATCTTAAAATTAGACTAGTTTCATAGCTTTTTCTGATTATAAACTAAGTAATTTACCTTTAATTTAGTCATTATAACAAACATTTATTAATTATTACAATAGTTATAGTGTTTTATTTAGTGTTAATTTTATGTAATGTAGAAGAACTTTATTAGGTCTAATTTTTATTAGATTTGTCGAACTCGAAGAAAAACGATGCTACAGCTTCCTTTGTTTACATCGCTTACATCGCTATCACGTGACCTATGACGTTGTATGAATTGTCTCCATTAACATCACTTCTTTATTACTACGTCAATATCAATGTTACAGTTATGCTGAACGTGAACTCTGGATAGTTGAGTTTAAAGGTTCCTTTAATATTTTAATTTCAAAAACTTTTTAGTTATTAGATAAGCCAATTAAAACGTTAAGCACGAAGGTCATTCCGTTACCTTTATACGCCAAATTTACTACATTATAAAACAACTACTTAGTTATGGTTTTATTTTTACCATGCTAATCTAGAATGCATATTAGTTGAGGTAATTTAATATTTAATTTTCACAAATAAATTTACTTTTCGGTTGAAATCCCCCCCATCCCCCCCCCCCAAATAAGGTTTATGTGGCAGAAAAAAGTTAATTACATAGCATTTGTTTTCTTAAGTATGAATTAATAGTTGCTAGTTGAAGGAAGTCCACACAGGCTGTAATAAAGATGAAATTCATTTTCCTTGCTTGTGTTTCAAAAGTTTTGATTCCTTCAAGCCTCAGTAGGAATCATTGTACCATAAATACGACCAATGTGTGATTCGTAAATACCTAGGGGGAAAAGAGTTAAACTATATCGTGCACAATTTTTCTTACGTATGAGTTAATAGTTTATAGTAATGAAAGAAAACAGCCACGTGTTATTTTAAAAGAAGCAGCACACAATCTGCATAAAAACGGAATATGTTTACGTTGCCGGTGTTCTCGAAATTATGATTCCTTTAAGGGTCAAAAATAATCATAGTATCATGAACAAAATTATTGTGCACAGAAAAAAGAAAAATTGCTTTAAATATATCTACTGATATTTTAAGGTGTTTCTTTGAATGAAAAATGTTTTGTGCGATAAAATGATAGTTAAGCTCTAAATACCATAAACTCTTCAAGATTCAAGGTTTTGTCATACGAAACGCAACAGCGACGTTCGAAAAGACAGCATTTTTCAAAGCATGTCATTTGTTCTACATAATTTCATAACCACGTCCTCACGTTGACTGATTAGCATTTTTCATTGCGTCATTAAAAGGCACTTTCTCCCGGCCGACTCTGATTGGTTGATTGCGTTATCGAAGGAGTACGTCATCGTTGTTAGCTTGATAATCATAGCAACAGTCTGTTACAATGGATACAAAATGCCCCCGTCGCCTTCGGTGCGAGGCTCCTTTAGAGAAAGTAGGCTGCTAGCCTTTTTTTCTCTGTTCTCGAAACTAAAAATGAAACTTTAATAGGAACCTTCACTGTTTAATTTAAAAGTAAAATTGCATCGCAAAATAGCTGTTAGAAGGATGTAGAAAATGTTCCATGTAGAGTGTCAGTGAACAGTCACCGCAAAGAATCCAGCATGCTTTGTGACTTCTTTTAGTCATGTGTTCCATGACATTCATCACAGAGATTCTTCTCCCAGAGACATTCATTTCTAAGATGAACGGCACGAGCTGTAAAGGTTGGAATTTGTTGAATGTTTCATATCAGGTATAGTTCTTTTGTCATTGGGAAACAATAGAAACACTTCTACATTTTCTTTTATTGCGTGAACAAGGTGCTTACTGGCGATAAGCAAACAGATTACTTGAAAACTGAAAGCTCGTTGCCCCTGTCTTTGTTACCAAGTTCGCTGTTCTTGAAGCCAGGTAGATCAACCTTAGCCTAGTATTTCTCAAACAAAGCATGCCATTGTAGATCTATGAATTGAGTTACCCGTAGAAATGATGGGGGATTACCCCATTCCTTGACTGTTGTAGTGGAGATAAATGACATAGAAGTTGGGAAAAAATAGATTGTTGATATTTCGTTAACTAATGTGGCAATTTTTCACCGAGATAAAAGTATGTGTTTAGTTGCAGTTTCTCTCTTTAACCCTAGAGTAAGTATCGAAACATTTTTTTTGAACCGGAAGTGGTTATTCTTCTTCTGATGAATAAATTTTATTTAGATAGTCAGAAAATGTTTGTTCTTGATGAAGGGGGTACTGCTCTCCACCAGGCCCCTACCTGTTAGCCGAGGCATTAGAATTGCTTGCGCAAGGGGCAAGGTAGTAAGGTCCACTGCTTTTACATGCACGTATCCCCAAGTGTACATGGCGTTAACTAATGTTGCAATTTTTCACCGAGATAAAAATATGTGTTTAGTTGCAGTTTCTCTCTTTAACCCTTGAGTAAGTATCGAAACAATTTATAAAACCGGAAGTGGTTATTCTTCTTCTAATGACTAACTTTTATTTAGATAGTCAGTAAATGTTTTTCTTGATGAAGGGGTACTGTTCTCCACCAGACCCCTACCTGAGAGGGGCCTTGGAATTGCTTACGCACTGGGCGAGGTAGTAAGGTCCACTGTTTTTACATGCACGTATCCCCAAGTGTAATGGCGGGTCTTCAGCTGCTATCGAACGCACGACCTTCCAGGTGATGAAGGGGATACTTATTTCCCATTACTATATCAGCAACTTTTTATGTACGTAATTTTTACTGGTAATGTTTCTTTTAGTAACATGAGGGCAGTTGGCGTTAAAATTATATCAAAATATGCATTAAATGTGCTGTGTTTTATTACTTATTTTAAGAAACTATTTTGTTTAATCATTCACGCTTTGAAAATGCTAGAGCCTTAACATTTTAGAAAAAGTTATAAAACCTTTCTCAAAACTGTTAAGAATGTGACAACCGCACTTTAAAATCTCACACCATAGAAAAGTATTTATTTGTAAGGAACTTAACAAATGAATAGCTCAATTTAGTCTTTCTGAGCCATATTCAGCTATGGAATATTTCTTTTGCAATAAATGAGTAGCTTTAGTAGCAAATTATTTAAACAAGATTTTTTTAAAAGGTAAGTTTAATATAATAGTGCAGCGGTCCCCAATCTTTTTTTTTTTTTTTTTTTGCGTACCACTATTTTTCTTGTGAACCATTTTGCGTACCACTGCTACATAACTTTGTTATATAGAATAGAAGATCTATAGATCACACATATTTTTTTGCCTACACGCGCACCACATAGAGGCTTCGCGTACCACTAGTGGTACACGTACCACAGTTTGGGAACCGCTGTAATAGTGCAAAAATTGTTGCATTACAGGCTGAAATAAAACGAAATGTTTGAATAAAAGTAGTTTTGCAAAATACAATTTGCGAAGATTTTAGGAACACTTCCTTAATTGTAATGTTAGTGTTCTTACCAGAATTTTTAACATATCAATTATTAAATGGTAAATATTAAACTTTGAGCGACTACGCTAAAATCTATGTAAGATTCAATTTAATATTTAAATAGCGTATTTATTTTCGAAAATAAAGTTCAAAATGTCTGGATATTTTTAATACTTGTCAAGTAGTGAGCATCAACGCTGAAAAAAAAAATCTTTTCAAAATTTAAAATGTAATAAAATGTCAATAAAAACTGAAAATAACATCTTATATTACAGGAAATTTTATAGGAAATTGCGGAAACTTGACGAATAACAGACACGGAGTTGTTCATAGTTTTATGATGTGGCAGGGAAAGAAAAAGGGGGGTTGTTCTTCAACATCACTTGCTGAATGCATTATATTGATTTGGGAAAAGAAATGTTTGGAGGATGCTTTGCTCAGTCAAATGTGCCATTACGAAATTAATTGTACAATTTTAGGTGCATTTAGATATTCAAATGACTGAATAAAATGTAAGCCAATAAAAGAAAAAGACTAGAAATGTTTTTTTTTTTTTTGTACGCCGAATTTTTTTTTTTTTTCGTGGAGAACCGTTGGTTACCTACAATCACATACATGACTATTCATACAAAGAATTTTTTTCTTCTTATTCACTTGTAGCCTAGAGAGTGGAGAAAAAATGTTGCGCCATTTGATGTTCACTAGTCCCCTGAGCTCTGGATACTCTTAAATTTTTATCCCTTCGTAAAACGTCAGTTCTTTTTTACAAATGCAATCGTTTGTTTTCACGTTTAGCAGTCTTTAATTCCTTCTAAGAAACAAGATTTGTCTGTAATTATATTTTGCTGTCATTGTGAGTTTCCAGAGAATTACCATCGCGGATGATGGATGGAAGGATCATTCGGTGCACGTAATAACTTCACAGAACATTTTAAAATTCATTCATTACTTTTAGCTTTTATTTCAGATCTCATTATGAAGTCATCGATCCGCAAATCCCAACTGTTAGACTATTGTTTCCGCCTTTAATTCTGTTGATCTCCACGACTGTGTAAAGAAATAATTGATATTGATCTTCTATTTAACACATGCGGAAGCTAAATGGAGCTATTTTAAAAAATAGAGACTTTTAAAGTAGTCGTTAGAGATAACAAGCCGAGAACGAGGGGGAGAATTAAAGTTTATAAACGAAAACGTTCTATCTCCCACCGACGTTCTATAGAATGCGCGTGTGGTCACGAATGAGACTTTGACGCATGCCTTAAGCGACGGTCCGCGAACGTAATTACAAAGCGAGGCTCAAATCGTGGTTTCGTCCGAGGAACATCCCCAAGAGTTTGTGTATCCCCCCTAGGTTGAATTTTATTTTCCTCCCTCCAAAAGCGTCGAACGTGTTGTATGACCTCTTTCCTCGAGGCTCGTGTTCCCGTAACTCGTGGTTTTTGTTTTGTTTGGGATTGTTTTCTTTATTTTTCGTTCGGCTTTTTGAGCTATTTTTCGGCTTCTCTCGGCCCGCCTCCAATTAGTCTTTTAACTGTCGATGAGGAGATAGTATTTGTGTTTTATGAATGGGGATTTTTTAAAATTTATTTTACTTTATTTATTTATTTACTTATTTAATTTTGTTTTTATGATGACTTGAGAAGATTTAAAATTTTTCTCGTTAGAACCATTTAGACGTCTGGTAACGTTTGATCCTAAATAATTGTAATAAGTAAAGCCATTGTTATGCAGGTTTCCATTTTCTCCCTTTTTTTATTCATTTCATATACTTTGAAAAGAGTAATATGAAAAAAATATACGAATTGTATGGAATACATTAAACATTTAAAAAAACCATCACAGAAAATGTATTTTTGTAGGTTGTTTAGGAATATGTTCCAGAAGTTATATTTTATTTTACACATAATTCTCAGTTTTACATCATTCTGTGATAGTTAAGCAAACTAATAATAAAAATAATAATTGTTTTTATTATTTATTATTATTACTATTTATATGTTTTTACTTCTGCTTCTTATTATTATTCAAAACTGTGTTAGACATAACCGCCATAATTGTAGTATGTATTTTTAATGTGTTGCTAATTTTGATTAGAATTTTTATATGCTAAAGTTATGTCTTAATCAGAAGAAAAATCTTAAAGCATTCTCTGAAAGCCTCTGCAATTTATCATACTTTTTCTTCCAAATTCTAATGAATATTATAGTTTTTACAAGTTTATTACATACATATAGTAATACTAAAAGTTACAACACATATGATATGTTTGAATGGGAAACCGATTCCAAGTTCTGTTACCTAAGAAAAATTCAATCTAAAAATTTTGCTGTAGTAGTAAATAAAAATATACACTGAGAAAATACTTTCAAAATATTTGTGAAGAAAATATTTCAAGATTCATTAATGCACATTTCAAGATTTAATTGATTACTGTTACAGACGGTATATAGCATTAATGATTATTAATTGCTTTTTGTCGGAGCTTTTCGAGCATTTCGAATCGGTTATCAATCAATAAACCATATCTTTATTAATCCTACCCGGAAACTGATCAATACTTAAAAATGCTAACCATAAATAATAATAAAGAATCGACGCCTAACTGGAACATTTATTCCCAAAATGGGGTTCAAGAGTTAAAGTATGTTTAACTTCATCATGTTTTTTAACCATTGAAAATACGATTTCCAAATTTATTTTACGTAATATCCAGGTAATATCATTAATAAAAGCCAATGGTATCAGTTAATTTTTTTTTTATAATTCATATGAATGAGACAAATATTATTCACAAATAAAAAACATCTTTCAAACTAGATAAGTTAACCAAAAACAAAACTAATCTTTGTACATGTCATAATGCATTAGTACTTGCAGATATTAGCAAGTCATTAATTTCAAAGAACTGTTAGTTGTTATCGCAACAATTACAAGTCTTTTAATGGGAGTAAATGTTAGTTTTCCATTTTATTTCCTTCGCTGCGATTTTTAAAAAATGGTCTTGAAAATTAAAATGATACATGACTAAAAAATGACTTTCAATTTCAATTACTATTATTGGCTACTTAAATGAAAGAATCATTGAATTTAATTGTTGATGTCAATAAATATATCTTTGATAAATTATTCGACGTAGAATATTTGCTTTGCATTGATAAAATAAAAATTTAGAATCTCTAATGGTTAATAGCAGAATAATTGTATTGCATTAGCATTAAAAAGCTTTTAATAACTCATTCGGAACACAACGGTTCTTTTTAACTCTTTGTTTAATTATTGAAGGAGTCCTTTTCTCCGTGTAAAGATTTTAATTATATGATTTAAACATGCACCGTTTTCTCATACTGCCTTATATATGATGCTATATTTTGAAGGTTTGTGAGCGTTGTTTGAGGCATTTAATATGCAAAAGAGCGTGAATCCCCGACTAGCGACTGTTTAGAAAAGCGTCGGACGAAATATATCAATAAAAGTAGCGATGCAACAAAATTAGTCTCTGTCATTATTTGAATACGAAATCGTTATTTCTTTAGGGACACGACTGAAATTTGGTTGGTATTAAAAAAAGATGTCATTATGAAAAACCGTTGACAAATTTATAAGATCAGATTTAAAAACAAACATATGTCTTTATATTTCTCATACGGCCTTATGTAAGCTGCTAGATTTTAAAGATTTGTGGGCGTTGCTTGGATAATAAATGCAAATAAGCCTTATTTCCCGATTAGCAACCGTTGCTCAAATCAATTGATATGTTGCTTCCGAAGCATATCAATTAAAGTATCCAATGCAACAAAACTATTCTCTATCATTATTTCAATACCAAACTCTTTTTTTTTTCAGGGACGAAGAGCGACTGAAATTTGGTTGGTATTAAAAATTATTAAATTATTATGTAACGGTGCGAGTGTGGCCGTGAAGAGCCGGGAGTCGAACCAAGATCTTTTTGGTGGTAGCCGCATTCTTTACCGCTCTCCCAAAAGGCGCGCCCCCTGGGCAGGAGCAAAGAGGGCTATTTGAAGGACTGACTCGCACCGCTACATACTCCGCCCCCAGTGAACGAGTAGGGGAAGAGTGAACGATATTGTTACCACAGATGGGTGCACCAGCGCGAGAGAAAGGCTGCTTGAGGTTGCTGCGGGAGTGAGTGAAGTTTGGGCCTGTTTGCTCGGATCCGTGGCTGGGCTCAAGTGCGAGCGCGTGCAGACTGCACGAATGCGTGCGAGCAAGTCATCTCGTGGCGCCATCTGTGGAGTGTTCGGGTCTCCATTGCTGCGTGCGTAAATGCCGGGTCACCAGATGTAAGGTGCGAGTGTGGCCGTGAAAGCGCCGGGAGTCGAACCAAGATCTTTTTGGTGGTAGCCGCATTCTTTACCGCTTTCCAAAAAGGCGCGCCCCCTGGGCAGGAGCAAAGAGGGCTATTTGAAGGACTGACTCCACCCTACAATTATGAACGCAAACTAATTTATAAGTGACAGTTTGAAAATAAAAATACCTGCTTTACGGGTTTATATAAGCCAGGGCTGCAAAAAAGCCGGCTTTTTTAAAAAAAGACCGGTCTTTTTTAAAAAAGGCCGGTCCTTATTGGCCTTTTTCAATTAGACACAATACTATTTACTATTTGCACCTATACTATGTCCATTTATGTTGCTACTGTTAATTTGTGTAAAATGAAGCTCAAATCTTTTAATGGATTTAATTTAAAATTAGATTCAGAATTATTTTGTTACACAACCTGAATGTATTTTACAATACTGATTACCATTTTTGTGTTTGTGTGCTTAATTTCGTGAGACTCTTATTAAACTCTTGCCTAATATTATAGCTATACAGAATCTATTTTTTTCAACACAAAAGGAGAAGGAAATTAAATCCAGGTTGGGAGAGAAATCAAATTTGGTTTCTTCTATAGTTGAGCACAATACCTTAATACATATGAAAAGCTATCCTACTACAGATTCAAGTACATACTTCTCACTTAAAATTGATATTTTAATATTTAGAGTTTAGTTACTTTAAAATATTTCAGAATACTGAAACTGCAATAAGAATTATATACATTAATTTTTTTCTATCGTATATTTTACACTACAAACAAAAAAGTCTTTCGCTCAAGGCGAGAAGAGTAGTAAAAACAGTGATTTGAAGTATTTCCTTTCCTTTAACAAAATACTACTTACATAATCATAATTAGCTAAACTAGAGTTTACCTACAGCACTACGCATGTCAAAAATTTAAAAGAAGTAGTCTGTGGTGAGTAGTTGGCTCGATTTTATAAAAGGATTTTTTGTTATATATATAACATTGAAATTTTTTAATATCATTCTAGTACAATTTAATGTTGACCAGCTGGTCTGCTTCAAGATGGGCATCTTTTATTTTATGCAATTTATTTGAAAAATAGCTTTTATTTTTATTTGGATGAGAGAACTAGTTAAGGTTTTGAAAAAAGTTTTAAAAATAAAGGTGCTTTAAAATATACAAAAGATTATGAGTTAAAGACTAAGGCAAATGATTGGTAATCTTTAGTTCATAGTAGCGTCAAGTGAACTTTTGAATTCTTTGTAAAAATCTTTGAAAATAAATCGTTTAAATTGCATTGAATCTGAATAAATTTCTAATAAGCAGCACTTTCTCTTTGCTATTTCTGTAATGTATCATTCTATTAAATAATTTTCATTCTTATTTCAAGTATTTTTCTATTGCAGTAATAATTTAATTGCATAAATGATATAAAGGTAATTCTTCATTTAATACTTTTATAGAAAAAAAAATTTAAAACATATTTTTTAATAAAAGCCGGCTTTTATTAAAAAAAAAGCCGGCCTTTTTTAATCGGTTTAAACCAAAAAAAGCCTGCCGGCCTTTTTTGGCCCGGCTAAAATCCGGCAGTCCTGATATAAGCTGCTAGATTTTTGAAATTTTTGAGGGCAGCTTGAATAATTTAGGCATTCAATAGTCAAAAAAGCCTTCATCCCCGATTAGCAACCGTACACCAAAATATCTTCGAAAACATATCAGTAAAAGTAGCGATGCAACAAAACTACTCTCTATCAGTATTTCAATACCAAACCTTTATTTTTTCAGGGACGAAAAGCGATTGAAATTTAGTTGGTATTGAAAGTATTTCATTATTGAAAACTATTGACGAATTTATAAGTATCAGCTTTGAGGGGAGCCGGCACCATGAGACCATTTTTTTTTCTCTATGGTGTTTTCATTTACAATTTTTGTCTCATGTCATGTTATATCACTTCCTAAGAAATTTAATATTACAAAATACTCGATTTCTTAAGTATAATTTGAACGTTTTAATTATTAAAACGAAATTTAGCAATTTTTAAAAAAGCATCTTTTTTTAAAAATTGGCCTAAAGTCTCCTTTTTTTTTATTAATTCATTATTCATGAAGCAAAACTTTTATGCTTTGAATTTTTTATAAGTCAAATATGTTTTGAGAGAAAAATAAAAACTGAAGCAACAACGAAAATTCAAAAAACCTACAAAAAGGTTTTTTTTTTTTAGTACGAGTACTTAAGTTATAAGAGTAGAACATAAATTTGATATGTATAGTTTCAAGAATATGTGGGAAAAAATCCACTATTATAAGGTACAAATTTAAAAACCCTTTGCATTTTAATTGAGATGAAATGCGCAACAAACAAAGCGAGAGAAAACAGCATTACGTTTTCGGCTTACAAAAACTGAAAGCCTTTCTTATCAAAATTTCAAGTAAGGAACTTTTTTTTCAGTTACAGTCACGATGAAAGTTCTTCTCGCTATTTTTTTTTTTTTTAAGTAATAATATGTGGCTTATGTTGAGAACAGTTTTGGTTTATTAATTATAAGATGGTAGTTTCAAGAATATGTG